>JAPDNY010000016.1:25011357-26462607 GCA_029375565.1 Gekko gecko
AGAGGTAATTCCACGGAGCTGGAGAAACACAGAGGCCCCTGAATTGCACAGAGGAAGGGGAGAAAACCCTGATACTACTTGACTCAGCTATGTCCCAAGGGCAAACTGTAAGAGCTGGAGCAGATTTAAGTCTAGGCTCAAAAAACCCATTTGGTCTAAGAGAAGGAATTAAGCTACAAAGTCAACTGTGCTCCAAAAGCCTAGCAATTGTACCCTGATCCATGTAAGCACACTGTGCCCTCTTGTATATGGCATTTGGTTACATATTAGGGTCTGTGTCTCAGTTCTTTCTTTCTACTTTGGCCACAGGGGAGAAATGCAGCTTTCCCAAACGCTTGGTAAAAAACATGGGGAGGGGGAAATAAAACTGTGTCAGAAAGGGAGTTGGTGGCGTAGACTCTTAGGTCACCTAAGAGGCAATGCTGATAAAGCCATGAAAGGGAAACATGTGCAGATCTTTTTTTTTTAAGTCTGTGTTTGTATTTCTGTTTTCTTCCCCCAAACAGAGCACTTTATCAAGGGATGAATTTCCAGCGCCTTCCTTGCCGGGTTCAGGTGAGTCATTTGGCAAAGAGGGAGGTGTGATGTCTGTCTTGCAGTGTCGTGATACAACCCCAGCCTTGGATGCTTCTGAAACATTATGATAATTTATTCTAAGAACAGGGGGTGACAAATGGCAGGCACCTGGTGGGGGGGAACCCTAATGAAACCAAACAAATTGGGGCAGGGAAAAATGGTTTGGACGCAGCAGAAACCACAAAGAAATAGCTCAGTGGTGGTACCTGAACTTCACATCCAGAGAGGGCCCAAATTCAGTCCTGGACATCTCCGGTTAAAAGGAATGTAGGATGCAGGGCCATGGAAAACCTCAGGCTGAAGTACTGGTGAGTTGCTGCCACTCAGAATAGACAATACGGGGCAAAGTGGGCCACTGATCTGATTGGATGTGGCAGGTTCTGGGGCTGGTAACCAAAAAGGTTGGAACAAAGAAAAAGAAAGTAAAATATAACTATGTACGTAGTACAAATGTACAAAACGCCAGTATATAGTTCAATAAGGCAATCAGAAGTGCTAAAATATAATTTAAAAATAGCAATCCTGTGGTTCAGCATATAAGGACCTAGTCCCAATATAAAGACAGATTTCCATTTACATAAATACAGGTTTAAAAGTACATATTGTCTGCATAAGCAAGAACCAGTAAAGGTAAAGGTTTTCCTTGCTTGAAAGCTAGGTGAATCCGACTCTAGGGGGCGGTGCTCATCTCCGTTTCCAAGCCAAAGAGCCAGCGCTGTCCAAAGACTTCTCTGTGGTCATGTGGCTGGCATGACTAAATGCCAAGGTGCACAGAATGCTGTTACCATCCCACCGAAGCGGTACCTGTTCACCTACTCGCAATTTCTTGCTTTTGAACTTCTACGTTGGCAGGAGCTGGGGCCAGAGACGGGAGCTCACTCCATCACATGGCACTTGGGTCTTGAACTGCCGAACTACAGACCTTATGGTCTGCAGCTCAGTGTCTTAACTTCTGAGCCACCACAGCCCTACAAGAACCAGTACCAAATGCATTTTGGTACCTGGCCTTCCTCAGTGATACAAGTCAGATTGAGCACTCCATTAATTTAACAGTAACATACAGACCATACACAGAATGGACTTTACTCACACTAAGATGTTCACCCATGGAGTAAGTGGTATCAAATTTTTCTGAGATACAATATGGGCAACTTATCAAGATGCACAATATTTCCTTTGCCCCTTGGATTTTCTTAGATCCAATCAGGAATGCTCAAAAGAATCTCAGGTTGCAGGCCTGGGAGAGAACCGGCAGCAGAGGGCCGGGCAGACCAATAGTCTGATTCAGCAGGGCAGCTTTCTTTGCAAATATGCTAACTTCAATCCCCCGCTTCCCCAGACGAAAGCGTTGGCGCATACGACCTGCCAGAAAACGGACGAGAGCGGCTCGACTCGACCTATCACGATTATGCAGAACTCCAAAGCTTCCAAAGTGACTTCAGTTACGACAATATCTGGGAAGCGAGGGAGACGGGGTCCCGGCGGATCGGTCCCGTCTCTGAGCAGGAGATTTACCATTGCTGAAGGACTGCGACTTGAGCCCCAGAGGATGGTTATCCTCTGCCTGCACCGGAAAGGACATGGCTGCTCACCCCCCACAATACTCTGCTTCTTTGCCTGGTGTTGTACAAATCGGAGTGTGAATTTTGGGCTACCCAAGACTCAGGAATGTGGAAACCGCAGATTCCTGTCTCTTAGGGAAGGCGACGATCTCCCCAATGACTTCTGGACGTGTTGTGGTCGGTCCTTGCAGCTCACAAAACGCCTAGGAAAGGTTGTCTGAAAAGGGAGTCTGAAATTCCAGGGGAAAAGTCTCCCTGCACCCTTCTGACTTGTTGTGTCTATAATCTGGGGTGGGACTTTGGACTCTGGAAGGGTGGGGCTCAGCGGCAGAGGAAACGTCTTGCATAGAGAAGGTGCCGGGATCAGTCCCTGGCATCTCAGGTGGCAGATGGTGAGAAAGATCATTCGGAACCCGGAGAACTGCTGCCCGTCACAACACCAAGCTTCACGGACCAATGGTCTGACCTCGTTCATACGACTCTTGTTCATAAGATGTATGTTCATAAGACTCTTGATATGAAGAAAACCTGTGTTTGTGGGGGGTGGGGTAGGGTGAGGCTGACAATGGGGGAACACCCTGCATGAGGGACAAGAAGGCGAGATGGCCGCCAGCCAGGGCACTCAGCACAAAAGAGGGAGAAGCCTTTGAATCGGCAATTCAAGATGAAGACTATGGGGCCCCTTGGAAGTGTTGGAAGAGCTGTAGACCCCCCAAACAGCCACAGCTGGACTCTTGGCTCTTCAGTATTAGGGTTTTGCAGATGTGAAACAGCCCAGTAGCCACAGAGGTGTTAACAGGGCCTAAGGAAGCCAAAGCACTGACAGGCATGTGAAAATGCACGGTTATCACTGGCTTGGAACGAAATGGGGACACTGGAATGAGTTTGTAGTTGGGAATAAGAGGTGAATGTCTAGAGAGTGGTGAGAATGGGAGATCACATTGGACAGCCAGTTTTTATCTTTCTCGTAGATATGTTTCCACCAAGCCCGACATGTTCAAGCCAAGCCCCTTGCCTTGGAATGTGCTAAAGAAAGATATGCCTTTGAGCGTGCTCAGGGTCATCGTGACTCCAATGTGCCTGGGATTAAAAGCCTCCCACAGCTAATCTTTGTGTGCCAAAGGATCATGGGGTACCTTGGTGGGCTGAGGGACCTCTGCGTGTGCCCACGGGCAGAAACAAGAGATTTGTGGGCACCAACAGACATGATGAAGATCACAACCCTCTGTCCAAGAAGGGCAAACGGTGCATGTGTGTACCCCCAACTCTGATCAGGGCTATGTGGGGAGGGGAAGAGGGGGTTCAACTCTTCAACCACTCCTTGGATTGCTCTCTCTCGCTCACTCTTACTAGCGTTTTTAAAGGAACAAAGACATGACCTTTACAGTCTTCACCGTTCCTTCCTCAAAATGATAATAACAGAGCAAGGAGCAAAACCAGGCGTAGATTGAAGGAGAGATATTTCTCTCCTCCCTGTGGAGCTCCAGACTTGACTTGGGGCTGTACCTTTGAGTCACTTGCCTTTCCCAGGCAGATAGGGATCTGTGCTCTTTGTCCTCTCTGCTCGTGACCTGATGCCCTAAATGCCCTAAATGAATATTTCTCAGTTCAGTTTGGGGGTTAGGTTGGCACCGCTCCTTTACCCATGATTCATGAGCCTACTGCTTGCAGTGGCCAGGCAGTGCCAGGATGGTTTATAATATTGCCCGTATAACAAGAAAACATGGCAGCCAGGCCTGGGATATCAGTACCACTTGCTGGCACTGAGATTAAGAGGCAGGGGGCAAGGGAGATTTGGTGAAGCTGAGCTGAAGCTAGGGACAGGGGGTCTGTTGTCCCACAGAGACAGCGTGCAAACAAGCTGTCTCCTTTCTCCAAGGTCTCCAGGCAGTCCAAATATCTGGCTTCCACATTCTGGAATGCTCAATATGAGATCCGGGAGCCACCAGTGAATCTTCGTTACTTGAACTTTTGCTTCGTTGTTTGACAAATCACAGCACAGGACAAAGTTTACACTTCCGGGTGGGCTTTTATTTAAATATGTAAACATGGGTGCTTTGGGGTGGGGTAGGAGGGAGAGGAGGGGAAATCCTATTTAATTTCTTTTTTTTACAAACTGGGACGCACTCACTGCTCTAGGGACTGCCTCCTGTTCCCAGCCAGTCCAGCGTTACAGCCCTGGGGACAGCAGCAGTTATGTTATTGTATTCAAGAAGCAGGAGGAGGGTTTGGCTCCAACGGCAAGAAGGGCAGGAGAGAGAGAGAGGTATGAAGCAGTCACGTGTCCGGGAAGGGCTTGTGTCCTGTGGACATGGCTGAGAGTGCAGCTGTGTTCGAGCAGTATCCGAAGACCTTTGGGGGGAGATTGTGTGCGCGCGCTTGTGTGAGTGTGTATGTGTGTGTGTCCACGATGGGGAATAGAGCAAGGCTGAAATGTATCGGGACGCCAACGCTGTACAGTTCTCTTGGCAATTTCTTTGAAGAACATACTCCTAATAAAGTTAATATATCTAAGAGCTTTGGAGGAGTTTCCCCCCTTTTGTTTAATTTTGGGCACCGGGTGTAGATCAGGGGTCCCCAATGTGGTGCCCATGGGTGCCATGACGAATGCTGACCCTTTCCCAGGTACCCACCAAGTCTTTTTTAGGTGGGCAGGGCCAGGTGGGGCTCTTGCCCAGAAAGGCTTCTCTGATTGGCCACTGGAAATTTGAATGGCTGTGCAGATTTCTAAAAACATCGCTTGGGCAGCAGTTGCCACTGCAGCACAAGGGTCTTCAGCGTGTGACTGAAGGTAAGCCGCGGCAGCCATTTTGTGACTGGCTCCACCCCCCTGCGGCGGCCTACGCCGGCCTACGCCCACTACACCGTGCCAGAATTCCAAATGTGTGCCCGCAGGGTCAAAAAGGCCGAGGACCCCTGGTGTCGATAGCAGGAGGGGTAAAAGCATCCTGAGGGTGCACGGTGGTAGACCCCGCTGCCCTGCACCCGCCCATCATGGTGTTTAAATCTCAGCTGCATCTGCTGTATTGCTAAACAGGAAGCACTGGGAGAAATGATCACAGAACTACGCATAACACACATCGTCTTGATTTTACTCCAGTTCCTATGGTTAGGCTTGGGCCTGGTTCACACACATAAGAACGAGGTCAGTAGATGTAGGCAGTGGATTCCAGCTCTGAGTGTTCGTTAGCATTAAAAAAACACCACCCATCCTTGCCACGCAGGAGAATTGCCCAGTATGCATTTCCCAACCTGGAGCTGGCAACCCTAGCCCGTGGCCATCACTACATCCTCTGGCAGCGAATTCCAACCAAGTACACCAGCCAAATCTTTTTGCATGCCAAGGAGCATTCTGTGCTACTCAACTGAGATTGCTCTCAACACAAGCAGTCCGAGTGAACCCACACCCCTGGTCTGCCTAGGCCAGGCCTATCTGTTCTGAGTAGCAGACATTTATTTATTACATTTATACCCTGCCCTCCCCGCGAATAGGCTCAGGGCAACTCACATTGGTTGGTTCATAGTGACCATTAAAATCTACATAAAATCATTTAAACAGTTCGATTACAGACAAAATCATTCAATCATAAAATTATAAAGTGCTGGACAATGTCAGTAATCGGTTAAGATGGCGTACTAAAGTGCATACATACATACAACACACAGTTTTTCAGCTCAGTGATCTTCCTAAGTCGTGCGGCGGCACAGGTCAGAGGTTAACATTAAGGGCCAGGATCGGTGCTACACTTGGTGGTGGTAGTAGTGAGGCTTAGTTGAAGGCCTGGTGGAAGAGTTCCGTCTTGCAGGCCCTGCGGAACTGTAAAAGGTCCCGCAGAGCCCTGATCTCCTCTGGGAGTTCATTCCACCAGTATGGAGCCACCACTGAGAAGGCCCTGGCCCTGGTGGTAGCAAGCCTGGCATCCTTGGGGCCTGGGAGGGTCAATCGGTTTTGAGACCCCGACCGTAGTGCTCTCTGGGGTATATAGACATTCTCCAGGACCTTGCCCCACTGATCCTTTTGACTGCAGGTGCCAGGGCTCACCCTTTGCTCTGTGTGGGCTTGCTCCTCCTTAGCCCCCACTGCCAATGACGCCTGTACAAACAACAACCAGGGCAGCCCTGCCCTCAAAATACCTTCCCCCGCCCCTGTTTTGAATTTGCCCTTTTGGCAAAACCCGGCACGATGCTGAACGGCTGTGTCAGTTTGGCCTTCACATGGTTTTGCATTCCCAGCTATCATTTCAGCTCTGGGTGGCTGTTTCCCCCTGGGCTAACCTTCAGTCCACGGCCCATTTCCGGGAGGGGGGCTGGCTCAGGCGGTGGGCTGGAACTCGCAGACAATGTGAATGCGAGGAGCACCTGTCTGACTTTTTCATCCGCTTGGCAGTGCCCTTGCTATCAGGTGCTGGGGAGCATAGCAAGTGGTGTGTTGGGCGAAGGCACCACCGTACCCGCTTGGTGTCTCTAAATGCCAGCCAAATCCACTTTTCTTGGCAAGGTGTGCTCTCTGTCTCTCTCTCTCTCTCTCTCTCTCTCTCTCTCTCTCACACACACACACACACACACACACACACGTTTTGCATACATTCATCAAGGTCAAACTTTGAGTCCAGTGGCACCTTTGAGACCAACAAAGTTTAATTCTGGGTATAAGCTTTCGTGTTCATGCCCGCTTCTTCAGATGTCAAGGTTGTTGCCCGGACGGTACCAGGAGACTCAGCTGCTGGTAGGAAAGAGGCCAGAGCCAAAAAGTTTGATCAGTGTCCCTGAGACCCAGATATAGAGGGGGACTGGCTGAGGCTAGCAGTCATTTCTTAAATAAGCATCAAAACATCTGAGCTGGAAGCCTTTCGAACTCTTCTAGATAAGTTGTGTGTGATAGAGATCTAATTGTAGTTACCACGTGGAAACGGAATGGTACTCTGTGCATGCTCGGTTGTACTCTTTAACTTAGAACATCAAAAGACAAGAAGAGCCCTGCTGGATTAGGCCACAGGGCTATTGAGCCCAGCTTCGTGTTTTTTACAGGGGCCAACCAGTAGCCCCACTATGCGGTAGGAATGCCAACCATTTTCTCCGGTGGGAATTGATCCTTGTAGTCTGGAGAGCAGTGGTAATCCCAGGAGATCTCCAGGCCCCAGCTGGAAGGTGGCAACCCTAGCTCAGAGGCTCTCTCTTATTTATCATGATTTGAGACCGGTAGCACTTGAAAGACCAACAGATTTCCCAGGATGTAAGCTTTTGAGAGCCAGGGCCCTGAGAAAGGAGCGTTGACTCTCAAGATCTTATACCCTGGGAAATCTTGTGGGTCTTTAAGGTGCCGCTGGACTCCAGTCTACGGCAGACCAACAGGGTATTGCTGTGGGTGAGAAGCTGCGTAAGGTTGGGAGGCTGGCTGCGGCCAAGAAAAGGTTCGCCTCCCGATGGCAGGCTGCTCATGAAAGCGTAATCCATAAACAAGAGCGTTCTGAAGGCAGGCTGTCTCCCCCCCCCCCCCCCGTCTTCCTCTTTGCATCTCATCCTGGGATTTCTAGCCTTGTTCTTGACAGCATTACCCCCTTTGGAAGCTTAGCTCACTGACTTCAGTGGATTCAGAAGGGGAATGAACAGACGTGGGGAAACATGCAGGCAAGCCGGGGCTAGTCAGGGCTTCCCCTTGGGAGCTTGTTCTCTCTGGGCTTTATCTCCCCATTGCTGGCTGCAGTTTCCAATACTCCTCTCTCTCTCTCTCTCCCTTCCTCCCTCCTTTGCCAAGGTCTGGTCACAAGGAGCACTGTGACCTTCTCTTTCTCTAAGGCAGCTGTATTTTATCCGCCCTCATTTCCCTGCTGTGCAAAGTGGGACTCTGATCTCCCCTCGCTGCTAGGAGAAGACAGATCCAGGTGGTCGGCCGTGTTGGCCTGAAGCAGTAGAACAAAGTCTGAGTCCAGTCAGGCACCTTTAAGACCAACCAAGGTTTGTTCAGGGCACGAGCTTTCGTGTGCGAGGCACACTCATCTGCCATCCCAATGTATTTGAAGAAGCGTGCCTTGCACACGAAAGCTCATATACCTTGAATAAACCTTTGTTGGTCTTAAAGGTGCCCCTGGACTCTAAATTTGCTTTACTATTAGGAGAAGAGAAAGCAAAAGCCGCGTTTATGGAGATCTTTTCAGCTACCACGATTTGCTGCTTGGTTCTCAAGCTTGCCAAGAGAAACTCCAGTCATTCAGAGCAAGCCTGCTTTTTTAAAAAGATCTGCACACTTCAAGGTAGAGTCATAGAGTTGCCAACATTTTTCCTGGCGGTGCTCCTGTGCTTTAAATGCTCCACTGTCCATGGAAATTCAACAGATAAAGCTTGTTGCCTTTGTATAGATGCAGTGGTAGGACAAAGCTGTTCCTGAGAGAGAAGCCGGTAATAAGTCATGACCGGGGTTTTATATGGAGTTTGCTAACGGTGGCCAAAAATAAAGCATTGGTCGCTTTATGGAATGGCTGGCCTGTCATAGGGTTACCAGGAGAATGGAGAGAAATATCTTCTCCCTTTAAAACAGGAGTGGGGCCAGGAAATAAGCTGGCAACCCTCAGTAGAGGAAGAGAGTGGGAACTGCAAAAGAAATTGTAAGAGAGTGCAGGAGAGGGAAGTCTTGGATTCAAATCTACCCTCTGCTGAAAGCTCAGTGGAAGATCTTGAGCCAACCATACAGCTTGACACTTAGCCACAGAAGGCTGAATCAAGGACGTGGTACTTTTTTATTGGCCTAATTTCCACCGGCTCTTACCTGGATAGCCCAGGCTAGCCCAATCTCATCAGATCTCAGAACCTAAGTAAGGTGGGCCCTGCTCAGGATTTGGATGTGAGACCACCAAGGAATACCAGTGTTGTTATGCAGAGGCAGGCAATGGCAAACCACCTCTGAACGTCTCCTGCCTTGAAAACCCTAACCATAAGTCAGCTGCAACTTGACAGCAAAAAAGCAAAACAATCAAAGAACTTCCACTGGTCTGTTTGTGGACGCTCAAGAAACAGCGCCTTCTCAGTCCCCTGTCAGTACAGCTGTAATGTCTCATCCACAAAGCAATCAGAATTATTTACTGTAATAACGCCAGGTAGAGAGCATAAATCATTCACCCCTTCAAATGCATACAAGAAAACCAGGCACTTGCTGAAATGTCCCAAGAGTTCTTCCCAGGATAATTTTAATTTGGTAGCAAAGAAGGTTACACGTTTCGACTCTCTGCCAACACCACAATTAAAAGGACAAACGCCCTAATGTAGAAATGTTGCCATCACTACCGTGGGCCATGCCTAATGACAATAAGTCCCATTGGTTGGAATATGTACAAATATACGGGCGGTTCCTTCTAGGCCTTTAAAGTTTTGATAAGATCTTCAAAGTTTCGATAAGAACAATAAGAATTGTATATTTTGGACATTCCCTTCTCTTGCGAAAATCTAAATTTTCCATCCCTTTCAGCCCGTTGCTCCTGCCTCCTGCAGATAAGATGCATCATCTCCCCCTCAGTCTTCTTCTTACAAGGGCTCTTAGATATTTGGAAACCATCCACTCTGCGCTTGTCAGCGCCGAAGCCTTGGCCTTTCACGGTTATGGGTATCCAGTTAGCTCTGAGTAGCCCCTCCTGCAGCTCACTTCTGAATCTTTCTGGGGCTGTTTTTGAAACAGGACAACTTTGAAATGTGGGTGGCTTCTGGATCTATTGGGTGGGGTGCCTCAGCTAGCTACCAAGTGGGTTATTTGGCTGGCCAGAATATCTCACGGGTTCAAGGCGAGTTACAAGCTGAGAAACAGAAAAGGAGGCGGGGTCCTCATTCGGTTGGCTCCCTTGTTCTATCAATGCCGGAACCAGGATCTTATGTCCAGAGTCTCCGCCATCTTCTGTCTGACCTCTTTGCTTGCTTTGCCAGTCTTGTGTACGTTTGGAGGGGCAGGGCTAGACGCCTCCTAGAATCCAGGATCCGCAAAAGTCCATTTCCTGCCTTTGAAGAAAGTGTGGCCTCATTGCAGATCATCCTCCGGCGGCCTGCAAGGAATCAGGTGGGATGGCACCAGACGCGCTTAGGTGCCGTGCTCTCCTTCTGCCATGATTTGCCGCCGGAAGTAGCGGATGGCCGAGAGGGTGCCAAAGTTTGCAAGCAGCACTGGGGGGGGGGGGGAGAGGGAGAGAGATGTGCTCAGGGCACAGACACCGAGCAAAGGAATACACGTGGTTATCTGATCCAGAGCCAGTCAAATCAGAATTCATTCTAATGGGCAGCAGAACACATTCCACATTCTCTGCAGTGTGTGGGGTGGCGGGGTGGGAATCATGTAATGGGGACTCAAGTTTTTTGCAACTGGGTACGTGAGATTCAATAAGGAGCAGGGTGGTTTCTTGAAAATGAATAATTAAGGGGGGGGAAGATAAAAATAAGTAGACAATGAAAACAGACAACATCTGCCCTGGCCTGGATAGCCCAGGCAAGCCCGATCAGGTAAGATCTTGGGAAGCTAAGCAGGGTCGACTCTGGCAAAGGACTTGGATGGGAGACCTCCTTGGAATACCAGCATTCAGGAGGCGGGGGCAGGCTTTATTCTGCCACCTCGCTGAATATCCTCCAGGAAGGGTCAAGTCACTAGAGTCACATTGACTTCCAGGTGCACACACATGCACATGCACACATGCACATATGAAAAATACATTAACAATACCCCAAAAAGAGAAAACAGATAACATCTTACATTTGTTGTATTTTTAATTCCTTCTGTCCTTCCATTTGTTTGATGTTAATATATCTTAACCCAGAAACTAACTAACTCTCTCTGTCTCTCTGTCTGTCTCTCTCTCTCTCATGCTGCCTATAAACTAGTGTCTAAATGTGTTTCTGGCGTGGTTGGTTGGTAAAAGAGCTAAGGACTTTCAATGAAATCTCTTTGGCAGATTTAATGAGCTTTATTGCAATTGATCCGCAGAGGGGCTGAGATCGTGCAACAAGGAGCCCTGTTTCGGCTAAGCAGGCTCAGGTGTTGCACCGTTTCTGCACCTGCAGAGGAGCTAAGGTCTTGCAAAAGCATCGCAGGGTGTTAAAGTTAGGGAATCAGTTTGTTTTTCAGAAGATGGGACTGAGTGACGGAGGAATTGGTGCTCGATGGCCTGCCCGTTGCCCTGATGCTTCCAATGGATCTGGAAACCCAGCAGAGGGCTACGTGGACCATTGGCCTGAGCCGTAGTTGTTAGCAGCATTCTCAGTGCAACGATGCTAGAGGGCAGCTGGTGGCATCTGATGGCACATCAAACGAAGCCCCGAGAGAAGGCGTTAAGCAAGACGGGTGATGAGGTGTGGTGCTTCTATTGCCTCAACCTTGTGTGCAAAGCCAGAGCGGATACAGATTGGGAGGCAACAGGATTCCTGTCTGCTTTCATGTGATTTGGCTAGAGCTGCTGAATGAGGTGTTGCAAAGAAAGCAGAGTTCTTTCAGGATGCCCCAAAGTCTCATCAGACTCAAGACTTCGGAGTGGCAGGAAAAAGCAGGAGCGCACCAACTAATGCGGAGTTACATGGACAGAGCGGTAACTTTTCGTTGCTATAGATTTTCCAGGTTGTGTGGCCGTGGTCTTGGCATTGTAGGGCCTGATGCTTTGCCAGTAGCTGTGACTGGCATCCTCAGAGGTATAACACAGAAAGATGGAGCACTCTCTGTGTCAACGTGAGAAGGAAAATGGTAGGCAGGTAATTTATATCTACTCAGGAAGGTGGGGTAGAGCCGAGTCATTATCTTGTAGTTCTCCAGGCTGTGAAAATGCTAATGGAGAAGCTTTCCTGAGGAGGTTCTTTTGTCTAATGCCTGGAGAACTACTACAAGATAATGACTCAGCCCTACCCCACCTTCCAGGGTAGATATAAATTACCTGCCTACCATTTTCCTTCTCACCTTGACACAGAGAGTACTCCATCTTTCTGTGTTATACCTCTGAGGATGCCAGTCACAGCTACTGGTGAAACGTCAGGTCCTACAATGCCAGGACCACGGCCACACAACCCGGAAAATCTACACCAACTAATGAATTCCAGCCATGAAAGCCTTCGACAACATATAGAGCGGTAACTTACTTCCACGCTGCGTGTGCTGTGAGAAAAAGGCAAATGTGCTGCAACAAATAAGTTACCTGAATGATCAGAGGCTCCTGTAAGTTCAAGGTGCCCACCCACAAGAGCCTGCCCACTCTGTCTCTGCATGGCTCCCAGCTCTAATCCAGCCTACCCAGGGTTCCCTCTAAACTGAGTCAGTGTGAGCTACCTTACAGTTTTTTAGCCTACAGCTCATACATTTTTGTCTTAGCTCAGGAAGGAGGGCTCCAGAGCAAACTGATTTATGCAGTAGCCAAATGACTTGCTCACAACTTTAATGCCAGTAGCTCTCACATTAGAATTTTTGCTCACAAGACTCCACAGCTTAGAGGCAGCATTGACTGTCATTTCTCTGCACAGGATGCAACTGGATCAGTTCATTGTTGTCAATGAAGCCAAATAGTAGGATCTCAGAGGAGGCTGTCCAGTGCACCTCTGTGGAAGAAACTTCTCTGAGCTTGCTTGCATCCAGATCGGTAACTCATACAGAGCCACATAATGGGTCTGAGGACAGGTAATTCTACACGTGCTCCAAAAATAAACCTTTTTCAGGGGTGGGAGGGAAAGATACCTCCAGTTTGGAGTCAGGAAAATAAGTTTAGGAACCAGAAACTGCCAGAAGTTGGGAACCAAACAATACATGCTGCCTTGCCTAGCGATCAAGAGTAAAGAGAGAGAGAAAGACAGGCTGTTCTCTGCCTTGATTCTGTCCAGTCCCAGAATGGAACCAGTCAGTTTACATTCCTGGGCTATCTCTAACGGCTTAAATCTGCCCCTTCCCCAGCTCCACACAGAAGCTCCGTGTCTCCCACAGGAGTCTTGAGATAACGTTACCAATCTTCCAAGCGTCCGGGGCCTGCAGGTTGGAGGTCTTTACGGCCCACGAAGCGAATGCCACAAAGCCCAGGCACATGTCCCTGTGTGTGAGAGTTAACTGAAGGGGTCTTTCTGGGGAAAGAATAAGTGAGTTTCTCATGAAAAGCCATCGGGCTGCATCCTGGAATCCTACAGCAGTAGTTCTGCATTGGGCTGGCCCATAGGGAATCTCAATAATGGGTAAACAAAAAGGAGATCACATAGTATAGTATAGTAGTGGCATTAATACAGAGTGGTTTCTAAAAAATGTTACTGGTGGCCCATCAGTTGAAATATAATTGTTACCACAGACCTCCTTGAATACCCTGGAAGGGCAGTTCCTTCTCCATTAATAGTCTGAAGCTACACAGTTTTCTGGAAACTTATGCCTTGGAAATATTTATAATAGGCAGTTCCTTCTACATTAGTAGTCTGAAGCTGTACAGTTTTCTGGAACCTTGTGCCTTGGAAATACTTATAACAGCAATCTTCTTGAGGAAGATTATCGAAACGAAGTCGTCAATATCTGGATCCTTCGTTGGAAAGAATTATTTTGGAAAGAGAATTTTTTGCGTGTGGAATATTTCATTGTGTATCAGAAGATTCATATTTAGAATTATTGTGCTTTATTATATTCACGTACTGTGCACATTGTATCTGTCCAATATATTATCCTTACTAGTTCTATCGTGTCCTGCTTCACAACTCTTTCCCACTGTTGTTACTACCATGGGAAAGCTCATGCAAAGCTTTAAAATTGTGCCCTATCAAACCTTTTTGATTATTTTTCTTTCATTCCCCCAGCATTTCTCTGTTCTCCAGAAGCAGGGTTTTTTGTTTTGGTTTTTTTTAAACCTTTTCCCCATCCAAAACATTTATTTCAGCCAACTTCCTCACTTTCTATTAAAGATTCCACCCTAGGACATGTTCAGGAATGCTTTCAGGTGTCACATTTGAACACTGCCATGATGTTGCCAAGTCACAAACTGGTAAAAAAAGAGCAAGAGTCCAGGAGCACCTTAACAGCTAACAAAATTTGTGGCAGGGGAGGAGCTCTCGTGAGTCACCGCCTGCTTCTTCAGACACAGCAAGCTGTATCTAAAGAGGGTGAATTCTATGGCCATGTATACCCCCTGAGGTCCCTCCCCAAATCCCAACATCCCCATGTTTCACCCCCAAATCACCAACAATTTCCCAACTGAGAGCTGGCGACCTTAGCGGTCCATAGCAGCTCGGAATATATACGATCGGTGGCTTTGGATCTATAAATAGGGTGTCTGAGCATATACAGAGTGTCCGCTGCTTGAAGAATTTACCAAAAGGCTTAAACATAAGCTGCTGGATATACCTTTGTGTACCAACTGCAAAAAGAGGTCCCCTGACCCTTTTGGTTCTTTAAAAACCTGCAAATAAGGCCCTGTCTAGGATAACACTGCAAGTTGACGTTAAGATTGCATCTCCCAGATGCAAATCATTAGTGCAGAAACTTGGATCCCGGTGTAACCCGTGACGTGTAGTTCTGCTTTGGGTCTTTTCGTTTAGCCCTTTAGGCATATAAGCCCCCTGACATCTCTGTTTACTTTGGTAAGAGGGTACTAAATGCTTACCGGTGTAGCAACTTGTGAGAGCCAGAATTCCCCCTGTGCACTAATTACCTGGTGACATCACAGCCATTCTTAGGTCTTCCAGTCTTGGTTGACTTTCTTCCAGGAGCCTTGGCGAAAAGACCACCAGCTTTCCATGGGATCCTCTCTGCAGCTGAGTCTCCGGGCTTGGGGGGCGGTGCCTAAGGAGGTGGGCAGGCTTGCTCAGGAGGGATTTCAAAGCTCTCACGGCCTTCCTGGCCTCTGAGGCCGGCATGCTCAGGAAAAGCTGCTTCCAGCTCTTCCTTCCCGGTGCTCCGTTGTTGAAGAAGTGTTCGTACACCTCTGGGACAGAGATGCATGTGGCCTCACCTGCCACAATAGAGTCTGGGTCCTGAGAACCAGTAGGTGGAGCTGAAGGCTGGTCGGAGCTGCTGGGCATCTCAAACCCCGTTTCTTTCTCCCTGCCACTGTCGCTCGCACAAGCCTCTTCCATGTCGGTGAAGAAATATTCATACATGTCAGGCCCGTACATTTCAGGCAAGTCCTGACCAACGTCTGAGGCTAATCTTTTCTCCGCCACTCCATCCTGCGTCTTTTCCACCTGCTCTTGGGTGTTGCCACAGGTAAAATGGTCATAGTCTTGAGGCCACGTCATCACAGCCAAGTGACCTTCCGGTGAGTTCTCCAGTGCCGGACAATACAGAATGTTATCTTCTGAAAGGTTTGATCTCTGGCTTCCTTGGGCCATACTTGGAGGTTCTCCTTCCAGCGGCAGAGCTGAGCCAAGATGATGGCAGGGTCCCTCAACGCCACCCTTCTGGGTCTCTGCCTTCAATGCAGCAGTTTCTCTGTGTTGATCTAACGTTCCAGGACATCTGGAATCAGTTGCGATGGTTGGTCGTGGACATTTGCTTGCTTCTGGTTCTTCTGGGGCCTTTTGCGAGTCCATCTTGCAGCCGGCAGGATTGGTTTCTTGGTCGACTTGACCTTCCTCTTTTAAGATGCTGTCGACCAAGTCCTCGCTCTGGCCTGTTTGCCCCTCGGCTTTGAGAGCTGCAGTATTCTCTTCCTCACTGCTTCTGCTTTCCAGAACTCCTTCCTTGTGGCTTTCTGATGGTGGTTCGGATGGTGGCCCTAGTGGTAGAACTGAATGTCCTTGAACTAGGGAAAGCTTTTCCTGGAACGGTGGTGCTTTTGCCTTCAAGTTGACCTGGAGGTGCTTGGTTCCCATTTCCAGGTGCTCAGTTCCTTCAGACTCTCCAGAAGGAGAACTTGAGGACGTTGGATGTACATTTGGATCGTTCGACTCTGGGGATTCTGGGTTCTCACAAACAGCATTGCTCCCCACCGGTAATGGGAACTGGAGGTCAGCAGAGGCAGTCTGGGAGATCTCATTGGTGGGCTGCTGCAATGCCAAGCCAGAGGGACTGTTTCCATGTTCTTCCATCCCCTTTGAGGCACCCGCGTTCAATGGCATAGAGCAAGCGGGTTTCTCCATTGCTTCCAGTCCTGAGATTCGTCCTTGGAATCCTGCCTTTTGGACGGCAACGTCTACCTCTGGTAGGGAATAATTGGAATCAGTGCCCCTGTCTCCCGTCTCTGGTTCTCTTCCCTCTACAGCAAATGAAGTCCCACATTCTCCGGTAAGTTCTGCCAGTGGCTCTGAAGCAACACAGGACGCTTGACTTCTCCGGATTGCAGATGGCTGTGGAAAAGCTGCGCAGCGTGGGCTGTTGTCGCACAGAAACCTGCTGACCGAGCCGAGATCCGCCTCGTCCTCACTGCCGGACAGAACCTCTTCCGCCAGCAGGTGCCTGCGAGGGGCTCCACCTGGTGGGCAGCTGGATGGGCTGGGAGTCAGGCCTGGGCCCACTCTCACTCGGATCAGCCTGGTTTTGACCTCTCCGTCGTCAAGGTCGCTCGGGAGCAGCTCCTCGGCGGTAGCTAAGGCGGCCTGGATCAAGCCACATTCTTCGGAGGCCAAGTAGAATTCAGCCCAGTCCCGGTCGTTCAGCTGGATGCTGTACTCAAAATTTTCCATCTGGGAGGATGCAGATTGGTAGGGAAAATGTGAGGAAAGGAAAGGATGGTTTTTAGGGAGGCTAGGAAACGAACGGATTGGTTCCCCATTTATCCCTGTGTCCTGCCCTTGGATGGCCCAGGCCGGCCCGATCTCGTCAGATCTTGGGAAACTAAGCAGGGTCGGCCCCGGTTAGTAATTGGATGGGAGACCTCCAAGGAAGTCCAGGGTTGCTACGCAGAGGCAGGCAATGGCAAACCACCTATGGTCATCTCTGCCCTGACCTGGATGGCCCAGGCTAGCTGGATCTTGTGGGATCACAGAAGCTAAGTGGGGCTGGCCCGGGTCAGTATTTGGAAGGGAGACCACCAAGGACATCCAGGCTTGCTACACAGAGGCAGTCAATGGCAAACCATCCTTTGAACATCTCTTGAAAACCCCACGAGGTTGCCATAAGCCCCCTGAGGGGTTGAGATCTTCTTGGTGAGGGAGATGCAGCATGCTCAGACCCCGGCAGATACGCCGCCCCTCCCTCGGAGTTTGCTTTCAATAGACACGTCCTTCCCTCAGCAACCACATCACCAATGTTCCCTCTAAGCTGTGGAGTCTTGGTGAGCTACTGGCATTAAAGTTGTGAGCAAGCGATTTGGCTGCTGCATAAATTAGTTTGCTCTGGAGCCCTCCTCCCTGAGGAAAGACAAAAATCTGTGAGCTGGAGGCTAAGAAACAGTGAGTTAGCTCACACTAATTCAGCTTAGGGGGAACATTGCACATCACCCGTTTATTATTTTATATAGATATTCATATACCCAGCTTGTCTTCCCAAAGGGGACCCAAAGCAGCTGAGGACATTGTTCCCCCCCTTTTCTATTTTATTCCCACGAGGCTGAGACACCCTATGAGGCGGGTCAGCCTGAGAGACAGAGAGATCTTCACCCAGCTAGTTCCGAGAGCCAGAGTCGGGACTTGAACCCGGCTCTTCCGGGTCCGAGTCTGACGCTGTAGAAAAGAGTAAGCATCCAGGAACACCTTAAAGACGAACAAAATTTGCGGGAGGGCGGGAGCCTTCGTGAGCCACTGCTCCCTTTTTCAAATACGTATCCGAAGAAGGGAGCCGTGACTCACAAAGGCTCCTCCCCTCCCACACATTGTGTTCGTCTTTAAGCTGCTCCTGGACTCTGGCTCTTCCCTGCTGCTGCAGACAGACTCACATGGCCGCCCATCTTGTTTTGACACCGTAACGGCTACGACACGCGGCCGGCCTCCCATCGTCCGTACAGTGATTCTGCTACTAAAAATAGAGTCACTGACAAGCACGGCTTTCGAGGCCGTGCCCTTCAGCACAGCCAGCTCTCCTTGGCCTGCGGTCAGTCACTAACACCTGTGGCTGTTTACACAGCCCATGTAGAATCTCCATCCGTACAAATCAGGTACTTTCTGATCTGTCCCTCTGAATGTTTCCAAGGAGCTAGAGAACCGCTTTGAGGGACGACTGGCAAAAAAGGATGTCATGCAAAATATAGGTGCAACTCTGACAGTCCGTCTCTATTCCAGAGGGGAGAGGAGGAAGAAGAAGAAGAGGAGGAGGAAGAGATTGGATTTACACCCCACCCTTCACTACTTGAAGGAGCCTCAGAGCAGCTTACAGTCTCCTTTCCCTTCCCGTCCCCATGGCAGACATCCTGTGAAGTAGGTGGGGCTGAGAGAGCTCTTTCGAGAACTGCCCTTGAGAGAACAGCTCTGAGACAACTTGTGACTGACCCAGAATCACACCAGCAGCTGCATGTGGAGGAGCGGGGAAACAAACCTGGATCTCCCAGATTAGAGTCCACACTCTTAACCACTACACCAAACTGGAGGGAAATGCAACAGGAGACGCTGCTGATCCTACCTTGCAAACAGCTTATGCCGGTGATGGGGCCATGCCGGGCACAGTGCAGGGACGTTCTCCTGGAGTAGCATGGCTCTGTACCTGGTACCCCTGGCACTGGACGCTCAAGCAGTGGGACTCTGGACTGGCTCCTTTCGCAGGCCAAAAATAGCCCCCCCCAACCTGTCACATGAAGTTCTATAAATGCAAAGGTCTGTTCCAGGAATAGAAAGACAACTCATGTCGGGCCGCCCTGTTGCAGACGCGAGCCGGATGGTGAATTGGATCCCTGCCCAAAGAGCAAATGGAATCTGGAAGTCTTCAGAATTTAATGGGCAGACTTAAGGGACGACCATGATGCCTGTGGGCTTCCAGATCCGTTTCTTACATGTTTATTTATGGGCAGGGTTGTATATAGCCTCCATGTAGCCCTCTGTTCGTAGTGGTTTAAAAACAACAAAAAATATCGTTTAAAACTACAGCCACGCCAGATCATGAGCAGTGACACAGAGAGAGCAGCAAACCTATGGACTAGAAAGGATGTTCATTTGTGTGTGTGGAAACTGACTCTCTTCTCCTCTGACACATTACATCCAAAGTTTGTCATCAGGACTATTTCCCTGATGGAAACTGCTCCCTAGACAGTTCCCCCCACCCATCCTCGATGCTTTTTAGCCTTGAAGAATGTGTGTACATTAAGGCTTAAGTGCTGTCAAGTATGGCGGCCCTATGAACTGATGGCCTCCAAAATGTTCTATCCATTAACAGCCTTGCTCAAGTCTTGCAAACTGGGGGCATTTGTGGCTTCCTTGACGGAGTCCCTCCATCTCAGGTTGGACGTTCCTCTTTTCCTGCTGCCTTCAACTTTTCTTGAGCCAGTTTGCTGTAGCGGTTAAGTGTGCGGACTCTAATCTGGGAGAACTGGGTTTGATTCCCCACTCCTCCACTTGCACCTGGCTGGATGACCTTGGGCAAGCCATAGTTCTGGCACAGCTGTTCTTGAAAAAGAGCAGTTTCTGTCAGAGCTCTCTTAGCCCCACCTACCTCACAGGTTTGTTGTGGGGAGGGGAAGGGAGTTTATAAGACGCTCTAAGACTCCCTTGGGTACTGAAGGGCGGGGTATAAAGCCAATCTCCTCTTCTTCTTCTTCTTCTTCCTCTTCTTCCTTCTCCTCCTCCTCCTCCACTTCTTCTTCTTCCAATTGTCTTTTTCAATGACTCTTACCTCCTCGTGATGTGACCAAAGTACGATAGCCTCAGTTTAGTCATCTTAGCTTCTAGGGAGAGTGCAGGCTTGATTTGATCTAGAACCTGCTTATTTGTCTTTTTGGAGGTCCACGGTCTCCGTAAAACTCTCTTCCGACACCACATTTCAAATGAAGCCGCTTTCTTTTCGTCAGCTTTCTCCGTTGTCCAACTTTCACACCCATTCATAGTCGTGGGGAATGCTCTGGCATGAATTATCTTGATCTTGGTTGCTAGAGACGCATCCTTACACTTAAGGATCTTTTCTGTCTCTTTCATGGCTGCCTTTCCCAGTGTCAATCTCCTTCGGATTTTCTTGATTGCAGTCTCCCTTTTGATTGACGATGGAGCCAAGGGATAGAAAATCTCTAATGACTTCAGTTTCTTCAGTTTCAGTATTTGAGAAAAGTTGCAGTTTCAGTATTTGAAGCAGTATGCCTGCACACGAAAGCTCATACCTTGAATAAACCTTTGTGGGTCTTAAAGGTGCCCAACTGGACTCTAAATTTGTTCTTGTTTCTTCACTGCCAACCTTAAAGTTGTGTAAAGTTGAAAAATACACAGGAAGATTCGATCGCAGGCCTGGTGGAGCAGCATGAAGTGTGGAACTTCCATGTGGTACAGACACCCACAGTTCTTCTCCACTAACCCACTTCCTGCTTTTCAGGTTACAGTAAACTTCCTTTTGGTTAAAAAGGGCTGAATCGGAGTAACCTGCCTACCACCACAAGAAGGACAAACCTTCCAGCCAGACAGGCTTGAATGCCAAAGAAGGGGGAATGCTATCAATAATGTTGCAGCTAAAACCACAGTAGTACATTACACAAGATTTCAGCACACCCTGTCTGAGTCCCACAAAGGTTTTGAGATACACAGGCTGGGAACAGATGACATTTTCCATCTCTGGAGAGCTCCAAGAAAGATCCATTGCTTCCTGTGGTGGGTAAGTCCCTCCCTCCCACTTCGGCATCTGCTCCCCAGATTGGGGCAGGTTTTCCTATTGTTTTTGGAAACCTGTAAAATGTATTACCAAAGCCAGCGGGGGGGACGGGGGGACGAAAGACACCTACTCACTGTGACAAAATTCTGTTTAACAAATAAACATCATTGTCTTTCCAAAGAATGGCAGGGATTATTTTATGTAGTGAAAACGATTACCCTACCTTTCTAGCTCAAGTAAGTAGTGCTAATTCCATTGCTTTAAAAAAAATCAACCAGGCACAACTGATAAAATAACCCGACAACCAAAATAAGTAGACCGGCAGAGCAAAGGCAGTTAATTTTAAAGAATTCTGAAATATTAAAGACCTGAAAAATAGTTGTAGAGTTGTAGCAGAGGTGCTCATTCCCTCGTTCTGCAGACTGTGAGAAGTCCCTAAGTCCCGAGTACTCTTCCCCTTTGGGATCTTCCCCCCCAGAACCTGCCACTTGCTGGATTTCCTAGATTTCTAGTCCAGAACTTTGGCCATATCATGAGAAGACAAGAGTCACTGAAAAAGCCAATAGTGCTAGGAAAAGTTGAAGGGAGCAGGGAAAAGAGGAAGCGCCAACACGGGATGGCTCTACTCAGTCAAGGAAGTCACGAGGGCCCTCAGTTTGCAACACTGTTAACCAGGGCTATTTTGGGGCAGGAACGCACAGGAACGGTGTTCCGGCTGGCTCCCAAGTTGGCCACGCCCAGCAGGAACTCATTAGCATAACACGCCACACCCAGCAGCAGAAACTCATTAGGATTGGCTACATGAGGGGTGTGTGGCCTAACATGCAAAGGAGTTCCTGCTACCAAAAAAGCCCTGGGTTTTGACAACAAACAAGGTAAACAGAATAAGAAGCAAAAGGTGGGTGTGGCTGGATGGCCACACTTCTGGTAACATGGGGGTGTGGCCTAATATGCGAATGAGTTGTGCTGTCAGGGGTGTGGCCTAATATGCTAATGAGTTTCAGCTGTTGGGTGTGGCCTATTATGCTAATGAGTACCTGCTGGGCTTTTTCTACAAAAAAAGCCCTGCTGTTAACGACAGGGCATTTTGGAGGATGCTAATTCGTAGGGGCACCGTAGCACCCCCAGACTCAGTTTCGGTCCCCTTTTATTCATGATATGCTGATCATTCACAATCTCCTTCCATTGGGCTTCTGCACATCTGAATCTGGCAAATATCACCTCAAAACTCTCTTAAGCTCCTCCATTTCTCTGTAGCCTTGTGATGTGTGTGTGTCATTTGATTGCTTTGTGTGTACGCTTTGCATTTAATCAGTGTTTTCCAACAAAACAGACTTCCTTCAGACTTAGTCCTGATCATTTAAAGAGTTTCTCTTTTTGAAATCGACCCTGGTAGACATAGGTGTACGATCCCGTCTGTTACACTCCTTTTGCCAGCACTGTCTCCCTGCTAATTCCCCCATTTAAAGAACAGAAAGGCACTTCAGGTAACAACGGCGCTTAACACAACACAGTGCACACAAAGCTGACATGGTATTAGGCAAGTGGGCACCTTAGGAGTCTTGCTGTGGCTTTTTGAAGTAATCTTTTGAAAGACAGCCCGTCCCTGAGCATGTTATAGGAGTCCGGTCTGGATGCCACTACTACGCAGCCACTGTGGATCTGTTCACATCAGGGTTGGCCTCAGTACGACTTGAGGTGTACGACTTCCCTCCCTCAGTTTCCTGGAAGTCCTCCATCATCGGCACTCCCGGCTGCATACGCATTCCAGCGCATCCAGGGAGTTGCATGGGGTGGTGCGCAGGAGTGTTGCTCCCGGTAGCAGTGCCCTCAGCCATACACCCCACCCATGGGTTTGCCAGATATATTTTTTACAAAAATACCAGACACTGAGGTTCAGCATCATCTCCTCCCAGAGGCGGCTGCTTTGTGCTGCCTCCTCCAAGCCCAAAATGTCTGGTATTTTTGCAGGTTTTCCCTGGACAGTCAGTGAAAATGTGGGACTGTCTGGCCCAGTATCAGTGTTGGAGTTAATAGCTGCTTACATTTCAGTCACTATGGAGTTAAATGCTGTTTTTAACGGGGTGTTATGTTACCGCCTGTGAGAGTAGTGTTTAGCCAAGGCGGGAAGTTTGTGGGAGTTATTTATCCCCAATGAAGTGACCTGTAGCCTCTTGTATTGGTCAGCTGGCATCTTGTTTGTAGAAATGCTTTGATCTTGTATGCATGTATTCACAAGTTGATGGCTCTTTGTGTGTTCAGCAACAAGAAGCAGAAGAGATGAAGAAGAGAAGAGATTGGGTTTATACCCTGCCCTTCACTACCTGAAGGAGTCTCAAAGTGGCTTATAATCCCCCCCACAACAGACACCTTGTGAGGTAGGTGGGGCTGAGAGAGATTTCTTGAGAACTGCCCTTGAGAGAACAGCTCTGAGAGAACTTGTGACTGACCCAGGGTCACACCAGCCAGCTGCATGTGGAAGAGTGGGGAATCAAGCCCAGTTCGCCCAGATTAGAGTCCGTGCCCCTAACCAGGACACCAAACTGGCTCTCAGAGCAAGAGCCATCTTCTCTCGTGAGCAATCAAACTGATAGGATGTAGTCAGCTGCAAGCATGTAATCTTTAATTTCTTTTATCTAAAGCACCATTCCCTTGTTTTCTTTAGTAAAGTTATGTTTCTTTTAAAACTTACGCATGGAGTGGCTCTTGCCTTTTGGATCCAAGCCTCTATTTAAAGCAAAATCCCAACGGCCAGACAGCTGGCCTCCTTAACCACCCAGCATTATCAGGGAAAGGGTGGATAGGTAGTGAGAGGGCTTGTAAGCAGGTGGGGGAGGTTCTACATCTCCCTGGATGCACTGGAATGCGTACGCAGCTGGTAGGCAAACAGAAGGATGGGACCTCTGGGCCCTGTCTACCTGGGCCTCCCAAACCGGACGTGGTTTGAATAATTTTTGAAGTGTCCAACTTAAATGCTATTCACAGAGGAACTGGGCCACGATATTCCGGTGCCCCAAGCAGAAAACCTGACTGACACCTGATAGGTATTCTTGGGAAAATATAGCTAAGCAGAGATTAAATCAGCAGAGCAATGAACGAGAGATTGAATCCGTGTGTATGATTGTAAAAAATACAAACGTTTATTAGAAAACTAACATGGGGAAAAGGCAAACAGAATGCACGATAACAAAGCACTAGATCCCTACATTTCTACTGCTAAGAAGATGCTACAGGAATGGCGTCTCTCCTTCTACCAAGACAAAGGCAGTAAAAGAGACGTCAGTATGCTAAATAGCCGATGCATTGATTTCCAATCACAGGGCTAAAGTTCAGGTCATTATAATAAGGCCTCCTACAAGATTCCCCGGCTTTTCTCACTTAGTAAACAGATTGGGTACAATAAACATGTGACTTCTTGTTGACTAACATAAACAAAGTTAACTCTA
Source organism: Gekko gecko (assembly GCA_029375565.1). Classification (NCBI taxonomy): domain Eukaryota; kingdom Metazoa; phylum Chordata; class Lepidosauria; order Squamata; family Gekkonidae; genus Gekko; species Gekko gecko. The sequence continues at coordinate 25,035,567 of JAPDNY010000016.1, forward strand.
TAATTACTGAAGTGTTTTTAACTTGCTAAACCCAACAACACCTTGTATAGTTGGGGGACACACACACCAATGCTCCCTCTAAGCTGTGGAGTCTTGTGAGCAAAAATTCTACTTTGTGAGCTACTGGCATTAAAGCTGTGAGCGAGCGATTTGGCTACTGCATAAATTAAGTTTGCTCTGGAGGCATCCTTCCTGTGCTAAGACAAAAATGTGTGAGCTGGAGGCGTAAAAACTGTGAGCTAGCTCACACTAACTCAGCTTAGAGGGAACACTGGGGGGAGACTCTTTGAGTCAAAGATATCACCTGCCCACTGCAGCAGTGGCAAGGTTGCCAACTGACTGGAAAAGACCATGCCTAGTTTGTTCTTGGGCTTTTCTGACATGCACGGCTCAGGAGACGAAGCTTCGCACAACATGAAGTTAAAGATTATGACCTGCTTATATTTGTGTGTCAACCCAGGAACTGTTCAAAAATTGGCAACCCTCACCAGTGACAGGGATTGGATTGTGAATTTGCGGGTGTTTGCTATATTTGACTCAAACTCCAGGAGAAAGAAAGTCTGCTGAAAACCCAAAGATCTTTTAAAGTGATATCTCAACAGGTAGGATTTAGGGTTCTGCTTTTTGCCTCCGAGTGTTTATTGAGAACAGGGTACTTTTTAAAAGCAGGACTTGCCCTTAAAAAAGTCTTTGCAACCAGGAAGGTCTAGTTTAAACCAGTGAACAAATCACAATGCAAAGTCTCAAAAAGTTTGACTCCTGGTTATTAGAGGTGGAGGCAGGCAATGGCAAACCACCTCTGTCCATCTCTTGCCGTGAAAACCCTACGGGGTCACCAAAGTCAGCGGTGCACTTGACTGTACAGTTCCACCTTTGGACTGAGAAGTCAAAACTCTGAATCACACAATGCTGGCAGAAGAGTGCCACCTGCTGGTTGTGTTGCAGGAAAAAAAGAGCATTCGTTGGAATGGATCCGTCTTGGCTTTCACGGAGATGGGAAGCCTGGGTGTTAAATGACTGTAGCTGGGATTGGACAAGCTGCACAAGGCTGGCTTGGCTACTTTGCAATCCTAGGTAAGAATTTTGCCCACCACCCAAGAGCTTCTGTATGCAGCCAGCAGATGGGTATTTTGATATCTCTTGACTCTCTGTTCAGTTTTTCACCCTCCTCCTCCAAGAGTTTTTCTGCCTGGGAGGGGCCGTGGCTCAGTGTTAGAGCATCTGCCTGGCATGCACAAGATGCTAGAAATAGATGTACCTTTGGGTATCCATGAAGGTGACTCTTGGTGGAAAATGCCATCAAGTCACAGCTGACTTATAGCAACCCCGTAGGATTTTCAAAGCCAGAGATGTTTGGAGGTGGCTTGCCATTGCCTGCCTCCATGTCACAACCCTGGTATTCCTCGGAGGTCTCCCATCCAAATACTAGCCAGGGGCCGACCCTGCTTAGCTTCTGAGATCTGATGAGATCGGCTAGCTGAGGCCAGATAAGCCATCAGAGTCAGTTTGGTGTAGTGGTCAGGAGTGCAGATTCTAATCTGAGAGAACCGGGTTTGATTCCCCACGCCTCCACATGCAGCTGCTGGTGTGACCTTGGGTCAGTCACAAGTTCTCTCAGAGCTGTTCTCTCAAGAGCAGTTCTCAGAAGAGCTCTCTCAGCCCCACCTACCTCACAGGGTGTCTGTTGTGGGGAGGAGAAGGGAAAGGAGATTGTAAGCCGCTCTGAAACTCCGAGTGAAGGGTGGGGTATAAATCCCATCTCTTCTCCCTCTTCAAATTTGAAGAAAATTTTACTCATCGCAATTCCTGTCAAGGCCACTGGGTGTCACGCAAGGAAAGAGAGAGACATTCAACCCCGGACCTTAGTAGCCCAGAATTGCCCTACCTCCTCACCTCTCGGAAACCAAACAGGGTTCGTCCTGGTCAGTCTTTGGATGGGAGTCCTCCACTGAATACCAGGGTCGTTACGCAGAGGCAGGCAATGGCAAGCCAACTCTGAACAGCTCTTGCCTTGAAACTCTACAAGGGCGGTCACAAGTCGGTTGTGACTTGATGGCAAAAAAAAATAAAAATACCGTCACAGGTATGGAGCTCCCCGCCAGCCCTTGAATGCCTGAAGCTGCCTCCTTCTGGATTTAGACCGGGGGCTTGTCCAGCCCAGTGTCGCCTGCTCTGGGGGGCAGCCACCCTGCGGCGGCGGGGGTGGGGGTGTCTCCTGCAAAGATCACTCTCAGCATCGATACCTGCGGCCCTTAAACATGAACCTGCGCCCTTCTGCAGCCTCCCACTGAGTTACACGACCTCCCAAAGGCCTTGGCTGGGATGGGACTTGAACTCGTACCCCCGCCCCTTCCCCAATTGCTCAAGCCCGCCCGTGCCTCTGCGGGGACCACCCTGCTTCTCACGCCTCGAGACGCCTTTGGCGGGCTGCACTTCGCCTTTCAAGAACAGAGGAGAGAGGCGAGGCTGCCCCCCCCCTTCCTGCGCAGCTGATTAGTTCCCCGGTAGGTTGGGCTGGAGCATTCCTCTCTCCTGACCCCCCACCTGAGCAAACATCTGTTCCACATCTGCATGATTCAATTAGTCCGCAGGCGGCAGTGCTGGCTTCTCTGCTTTCTCAGCTCACCCCCCTCCCCAACCCCCCCCCTCTTCCGCCACCCACCCACTCCTGCCAGGGCCCGCCGAGCAGAATTCCGGAGCGGGACGAGGGCCAGGCACGGAAGCCCTCGTTAGGCCGACTTTCGGCAGGCGGGCGCGACGCCCTCCTGATCTCTCCGGCTCCCCCTTTCCAGCCGCCGGGCCCACCGCCCGTCTCCGGCTTCAAAGTGCAACCGAGGGGGGGAGGGAAGGGGTCAGGTTGCAGCCAGGGCGGCACGCACCCGGTAGCCCCGTCCAGGCCACCTGAAGCCCCCCACGCCAAGTGCACAGGCAGAAAGATGAAGATCTCCTAGGGAGGCAGCTGCTGCGGTGCTCTGAAATTCAATCTGGCTTGCATTTAAACCAGGAGTTCAAAAAGAGAGCAAGAGCAAGTAGGAGAGAGAGAGAGAGAGACCCTGGGAAAGCTGGGGAGGTGTGTGTCGTCGTCCCCCCCCAATCCCTCCCAGGGTAATCAAAACTAGGACTGTGTCCATTTATTGAAAGCATTTCTATCCTGCAACAGGCTGGTTCTCGAGGCAGCTTTACCTCACAATAAAAATAAACTGCTCCATTAAAACAATAAAAAGGTGACTACTTAGAAGAGCAACCCGGTCCAAGTCTTTAATGCGTAAAAGGCAGCAAAAGCAATAGCACTAAACGGCACTATATCCTCCTAGTGATAAAAGCCTGTGACACCTTAATGCCCTGAACTGGATGGCCCAGGCTAGCCTGATCGCATCAGATAAGAACACTAAGAACAGCCCTGGGGGTCCCTCTCCTCCAGCATCCTGCCTCACACAGTGGCCAACCAGTTCTTCTGGAGGGCCAACAACAGGGCACAGAGGCCAAGGCCTTCATTAGAACACCAGAAGAGCCCTGCTGGATCAGACCAGGAGTCCATCTAGTCCAGCATCCTGTCTCACACAATGGCCAACCAGTTCCTATAGAGGTCCAACAACAGGGCAGAGAGGCCAAGGGCTTTTTCACCACTGCAGCACACTGGGTTGACACTTTCATTGATCTTTTCCCCTCTCAGTCTCAGCAAGTTCAGACTCCACTACCTTATACTTGCAGTTGGGATTTTTTTGTCCCAATGTGCATCACCTTACACTCCCCAACACTGAACTTCATTGGCCGCATTGTCGCCCACTCACCCAGTTGGTGGAGGTCCTCTTGGAGCTCTTCACAGTCAGCCTTGTTTTTCACCATCCTGAACAGAAGAAGAAGAAGAGGAGATTGGATTTATACCCCACCCTTCACTGCCCAAAGGCGTCTCAGAGCAGCTTAAAAAATCCTTTCCCTTCCCCTCCTCACAATAAGACATCCTGTGAGGTAGGTGGGGCTGAGAGAACTTCTGACAGAAAGTGTCCTTGAGAGAACAGCTGTGCCAGAACTTGTGACTGACCCAAGGTCACATCAGCAGGTGCAAGTGGAGGAGTGGGGAACCAAACCCGGTTCTCCCAGATAAGAGTCCGCGCACTTAACCACTACACCAAACTGTCATCCGCGAACTTGGCCACTCCACTACTGACCCATGGTTCCAGATCATTTATGAATAAATTAAATAGTACTGGCCCCAATACCCATCCTTGTGGGACCCCACAGTGAGAACTGTCCATTGATTCCAACTCTTTGCTTCTTGTCATTTAACCAGATTTTAATCCATAAGAGAACCTGCCCTTATATCCCATGGCTGCTACGCTTACTCAGGAGTCTTTGGTGAGGTACCTTGTCAAAAAGCCTTTTGAAAGTCCAGGTATATAATATTTACTGATTCACAGTTGTCTACATGCTTGTTCACTTTCTCAAAGAACTCCAAAAGGTTGGTGAGGTAGGACTTCCCTTTGCAGAAGCCGTGCTGATTTTCCTTCCGCAGGCTTTGTCCCTCTGTGTGCCTGACAATTAACCCGTATATGTAACCTATCTCACATCTGGGTTCCTTAAGAACTCTTGGGTGTATGCCATCAGGATCTAGAGACTTATTGTTTTTTAATTTCCCCGGTAGGTCTAGTAACCCTTAGGGCGTAGTATTTCCACCCATATTCTGTTGGGGAGTTAATTCCCCTGGTGTTTTCTTATGATTCTATGCCCTCTTTGATGTACAATGCAATACCACCACCACCCCATCCCTCCCTGTCCTGCCTATAGAGCTTATACCCAAGAAGGACTGAATCCCATAGTTTCCCCCCATTCCACCATGTTTCTAAGATACCTACTAAATCTAAATCGACATTGAACACCAAGCACTCCAGCTCCCCTGTCTTGGCTCAGAGACTTCTAGCATTGGCATATAGACACCTTTAATATGGTTATCCCTCTCCGGCAGCCCTCATCTCCCTCGGCCCCTTAGTTGCCACACACGGCCCTCAGTTGCCATCATGCCCTCACTCCCAAGTTCTGTTACACTCCTATCAATCTCAGAAGCTAAGGAGGGTGAGCCCTGGTTAGTACTTGGATGGGAGACCAACAAGGAATTCCAGGGTTGCTATGCAAAGGCAAACCACTTCTGTAAGACTCTTGCCTCGAAAAAGCTATGGAGTCACCATAAGTTGGCTGCAACTTGACAGCCAAACAAACAAAAAAACCTCAAACCCCTTAATATTTTAAGACAGTCTAACAGCATTTTAAAATGTTCAGAGGCAGCATCATAAAAGCCAGTGGAGGAAGTGCATATACTCAGACAAGAGAAACCCCAACCACTCTGCAGAATGGCTGAGAAAATAAATAAGTTTTCGACGTGGTGCTGGCACCGTAAAAGGCTTGGCACCAGCTAAAGGGATGGGGGAGGCGTCTTGTATGTGTTGGGTGCCACTCTCGGGAAATCCCATGAAGGTTCTGTCGGGACTGTGGCTTAGTGGACATGCCTACATGATGCTGAACACGCTGACCATTTGCGACAGGGAACGTGCTGTTTAGATTTGGCTTCTCTTTCTTCTTTTGGCTGCAACCTGAATGTGAACTGGATCTACTTGAATAAATGTAAGTTTTTTTGCAATATACTTCTTGAGCAATATATTTACTGCATTCAGTATCACACTTCTATGACTGGGCAGACTCTGCTATATTAACCAAATATCCCAATACCTTCAAAGGGATTGGGGCACATACCTGATTCTCCTCCTCCTGCATTTTGTCCTCAAAACTATCCTGTGCGGTAAGTTCGGCTGAGAGAACAAATCTGGCTCATGACTGCTCAGCAAACCTTATGGCTGTCTGGGGTTTTGAATCGGGGTCTCCTTGTTCCTTCCGCAACCCTCTAATGGCGACACTAAAACAGACCAGTTCAAAAAGTTAGTTCACAGTCCTCGAAATTTCTTTTGGATAAAAGAGCATGTTCCTAGTCCTCAAGAATGCCACATGTCAATATCAGTTTGCAATATGACAAAAAGGCAGCTTTCTTAAGCAACATGATAAATGCAATAAACTTGGTGAAACAATGGATAATTAAAAAAATTAAACCCAGTAATAAAACAAGATTGATTTCACATGTGCTACTCAGCAGTGGGCTACTAGGGGAGCCACTAAATATGTGGGGACATAGATAAAGGTTCCCCAACGTGGTGCCCCTGGGCGCCATGGTGTCTGCCAGTACTTCTCTTGGTGTCAATTCAATTACCTTTATTGGCATTGACATTAAGAAGAGTAATATACAAAAGATAAGGTAAGGAACGAATACCAATCAAAGAGAAAAAAAACCGTTCTAAGATAGTCTACAATCAATGTAAAATAATCTCAATTTCATATCTCCTGAAAACAAGTTTTGTATTACAATACTGAATTTTTCTGAAAGTGGGCAGTGCTCTTGTAAGGCAGGGCTTGTTATTGGCCTTGCTTATTCAAATGAAAGGCTTTTCCACTGGAGGATGTGGAGGCCTGGTAGGCATCTAGCCTGTCCTTAGTCAGTGTGTGGTTCCATTTCCCCCTTCAGGACTTTCTTCAACCCAGGAGGCGTGAGGAGGGAAGTGTTCCGTTCAGCTCTGCCTCCCGAGGCAGCCATTTTGGGTTGGGCTCGACCTCTCATGGCGGCCATTTTGGAGTGGCGTTCACCACCCCCTCTCAAAATTCTAAAGGTGCCCACAGGCTCAAAAAGGTTGGGGAACTCTGACATAGATGTTAGGCCCCTGATTACACCATACAGCCTAACCTAACTCTGAAGGCTTCTGGGAAATGTCTCACTGCCTTGTTCCTTCTCTTAACGCTGCATGTCTTGAATGACATTAAAATCCAGCCTCCTGCAGATGAAAAGGAGCCACCTCAGAGGCGGTCTCCTCATCAGTGGCTTCTCCCGCAGTATGTCCACCCTGTCGGTTACCGCTCATTACTTTTACCCGGTATGGTCAATGAGCTGCTTCACTTCCCCCCATAGAGTTCAATGGGGACGCAATCGGAGCCACTGCATGCCCCACTCCGGTGGGGGAGCACAGCCCAACTAATCAACCCAGCCTGAGGTAAATCTTCAAGCCGGTTGCTTGCCGCCGAAGGTCACACGACGGGTTACAGTATGGGCCGGGGCGTCACCAGCATTTCTTAATGTACCTTTCTTTTTATCCCTTTGCCTTCAGAACGTCTCTGCATGGGTTTGCTACACTGTCCCCTGCGCTAGGCGTCTTAACAAGGCCTGGTGCCGAACCGGCTTAAAAAAAAGAAAGAGGAATTGCATGAAAGGGGGTGAAAAAGCCCGCCACGATAATTAAAGGTCATCCAGGCCATTCCGGAGACTTCCCAATTACTGTGGCAAGAGTGTCACTAATGTGAGATAATGATGCCATGTGATCACTATTGAGACGGGTTAACCAAATCCAGCTTCCCCCCCACCCGACACCCACCAAGTCTTTTTACACCTCCCCTCCCCTCCCAGTTCGGGCCTTGCTTGCCTCCCACTCGAACCTCTTGCACAAAAGACCCATGGTTTCCCCCCCCTCAGACGGCTAACCGGAGGCAAAATGGCCGCCGCCACCCTCTCTTATTAGCGTCTGCTAAGGATGCACCTTTTGGAAATTGGTGCCTGACCAAGAAAGCGGGAAGGCTGAGGAGGCGGGGTGGGGGGAGAGTCAGAGAAAGAGTTCAGAGCCTTCTTTGAAGGGTGGGTGGGTGGGTGAGGGATCTTTCGGTGAGCCTCATTCACTTCCCACTTCATGAATGGCTCCTTCAAGTGATGTCAACAAGACATTGTTCTGCCATGACCCCACTCTTGGTTTTTTCCACTTGGCCCCAAGTTCCAGCTCCCATTAATGCTTCTTAATTGAACGTAATCTGCTGCTTTAAAAAAAAAAGACCTCCCCTCAAAAATCACAACTCTACACACACACACCAGCTACTCCCCCATTGTATTTAGATGGCCTGCCCCTATGGGGAGACACAATCGTCCTCCGTCTCACAGGGCCTCGTTCAGGGCAGGTTGGATAGACCTAGCTTTTGAGCTCGGGGGGGGGGGCGCTAAAAAGGCCTCTTGTCCGCCACCTGAGGAAGTGAGGCTCCGTTGCCATCCCAGTGGGATTTGTTCGCATCCTGAGAGGACTATTGTCTTGGCCTCCCCTCAGACTTAACCCCCCTGGGAGGGTTGGCTCCGTGAAAATTTTTTGACGTGTGTGCTGAAACTTCTGACTAAAAGCAGCCACGCGGGGTCTCTGGTCAATATTGGTTTTGGGGACGGATGGGGGGGGGAACGTCGCAATGTTCAATTCTATGTGCTCTCCGCTGTGCTGTTTGCCTGGGCTGTCCTTGGGCCGGCACTCTATTAGTGTAAACGCCTCTTTGTCTTACGGCTCAGGGGAGAGGCGGGAGGCGAGCAGGCTAAGTCGCTGTAACTGAGATTAAAGTAAACCCACAAATGGAAAAAAGCCATGGGGTCCTTTGAGTGCTTTGAAATGAGGGGGGACGACGACAGTGGTTGCAGGATGAAAAGGAAAGGGGTAGGGAGGGAAGGAGAAAAGGAAAACAAACGTACATTTAAAAGTCGAAAGAGGCCACCAAAGACCATCAGTGTTTTGGCATGTAGACAAAGAGTTGGGGGGCCAATAAGAGGGATTACAATTCGGTGCCTGTTCTACCCACATCTCCACCCCATTGGTTTCAGAGAGCCAGTTTGGTGTAGTGGTTAAGTGTGCGGACTCTAATCCGGGAGAACCGGGTTTGATTCTCCACTTCTCCACTTGTAGCTGCTGGATGACCTTGGGCAAGCCACAGTTCTGTCAAGAGCTGTTCTTGAAAAGAGCAGTTTCTGTCAAGAGCTCTCCCAGCCCCACTTACCTCACAGAGTGTCTGTTGTGGGAAGGGGAAGGGAAAGGGAAAGGAGTTTGTAAACCACTCTGAGACTCTGTGTGAAGAGCAGGGTACAAATCCAATCTCCTCCTCCTCCTCCTTCTGGATTGCAGCTAACATTTTGAATGGGTTGGCTTCGTAGACATGATTTGCACCTTTCCTATTAGTTAACGGATTGGCCGCTTAGGCAGTAAATGTTTCTGTCACTGAGGCCGCCGTCTTTGACCTCCTGCTGACTGTGGACTATGATGGTGGCAGGAGGGAAGCCCTCACTTAATCTGAACCAAAACCTCACTTTTCCTTTTATTAAGCAAGGCACAGCAGCACTGCAATGGGCAGAGGGATAACAAGAACAAAAGAGAAGGCGCAGCTTTCCTACCAAGAGAGCAATGGTGTCCACATGCTATGGGTGCCCCCAGGATTTATACCCCGCCCTTCACTACCCAAAGGAATCTCAGAGCGGTTTACAAACTCCCTTTCCCTTTCACTCACCAGACTTCTAGAGATTCTGGGAAGGAGCTTAGTTTCAGGAGATTCCCCACCCCCAGTCTGCAGTAGAACAGTTGGGTTTTTGAGCTCAGTAGGACCTTAGAGGAATTTCAAGATACATAAGAACATAAGAGCAGCTGATGTTGGATCAGGCCAATAGCCCATCCAGTCCAACACTCAGGGCCAGCCCATTATTGTTAAATTTTAGACTGTCGCCTAGGGTGATGGCTCAACGAGGGTGCCATTCTGGCCGGCCTTTTCCCCTCCTCACCCCACACAGGAAGCCTCCCTTGCCGGCTTCTTGCTCCGTCCCCGTCAAGAGACTCCCCTCTTTGCCCAGGACAATGGGAAAGTGCTGCTTGCCCTCTGCCGCCCCCGTGGTCTCTTTGGAGCTCCTTTTGCAGCCTGGCACAGGACCCCTCCCCTCAAGCAATCCCAACCCCCGCATGCATTTGCAGCTCACTCTCTCGGCCCACCCACTGTGGGCTCCAGCACCCATCCTCGTCCTGCCCCACATAGGGGGGCGCAAGAATGTATCCTCACCTAACCTGGGGCCGTCACTGCCAACACTCTGTCACACGGTGGCCAAAAATACCAGGTGCCATCAGGAGGTCCATCAGTAGGGCCAGGACACTAGAAGCCCTCCCACTGCTGCCCCCCCCCAGCACCAAGAATACAGAGCATCACTTGCCCCAGGCTGACCTTTTGAGAGTCAAAGCTCCCTTCGCCAAATGGGCGGAGGAGCTGGATCTCAAAGAATTAGAATAACACTGCACATGAAACAGTTTATGGATGTATCCCCTCAAATGCCAAAACAGAGAAAGCTGCGTACCAGGGGAAAGGTGCCAGGAAATCAGGGACCACCCCTAGTAATTAAGGCTATCTGGAGCTGAGTGTGCTGCCCCCTATGTGCAGGAGTGTCTCTATGCACACAGGCGTGTTGGTAGCTGCTTCTGGTTGACGGCACTCCTAGTGACATCCAAAGCAGCTGATGTGTGCATGCACAGGAAAGCTTCTACCCAGAATTCTTGGCCTTAAAGGTGCCCCTGGACTCAAACTTTAGCCTTGCTCAAGTCTTGCAAACTGAGGGTCATGGTTTCCTTTACAGAATCAGTCCACCGGATGTCGGGTCTTCCACTTTTCCTGCTGCCCCCAACTTTTCCTAGCATTATTCTCTTTTCCAGTGAGTCTTGTCTTCCAGTTTGGTGTAGTGGTTAAGAAAGCAAACTCTGAGAGAACCGGGTTTGATTCCCCATTTTTCCACATGCAGCTGCTGGTGTGACCTTGGGTCCGTCATAAATTCTTTCAGAGCTGTTCTCACAAGGGCAGTTTTGGAGAGAGCTCTCTCAGCCCCACCTATCTCACAGGGTGTCTGTTGTGGGGAAAGGAAAGGAATTGTGAGCCACTCAGAGACTACATGTAGTAAAGGGTGAGGTATAAATCCAATCTCCTCCTCCTCCTCCTCCTTCGCCTCAGCTTAGTCCTTTTAGCTTCTAGGGAGAGTTCAGGTTGGGTTTGTGGGGAGGGGCCACGGCTCAGTGGTAGAGCACCTGCTTGGCATGCAGAAGGCTCCAGGTTCAATCCCTGGCATCTGCAATTAAAGGATCTTGCAGTAGGTGATGGGAAAGACCTCTGCCTGAGACCCCGGAGAGCCACTGCCAGTCCGAGTAGTCAGTACTGGCCTTTGATGCACCAGTGGTCTGATTCAGTAGAAGGCAACTTCATGTGTCCATGATCTAGAACCTACTTACCAGCAGCTTTTGAATGCGGCCACATCACGTGCCTGTCTCTGGACCTGTCACTCATAAATCTGAGGGAAGGGGGAGAGCTGCTGTTGTTTTCCTCGCCTTTAGTAACCTGTGCAAAACAAACAGGGACTCTGTCACCCATCTGAGTTATACTGGGGGAAATTAGCAGATGGGAGAGTGAAAAAGTTAATTGCTCAGCTCTTCAGTTAATCATCCTGAGAAGAGCCGTTGGTGGGCGACAAACTGGGAGCCGCCTCATTAATCTCCAAGGCTACTGTTTTGCCCATTGATGCAAGCTGGGTTATTGGAGAACCTCTCCCCCCCGTCATCTTCCGACTCCTTCGGATGGGCTCGTCTTCTGCAGTGCTGTTACCTTAAAGCAGTGTTCTGGCTCTCATATTTCCTGATAAAACTCTTGTCTCTTTTTCTTGCGTTTGGAGAATATTTCCTTCCTTACACCGTCTCTAAGGCTGTTTCATATGTTGACCAATGATCAAGTCAGGTCCATGCAGCTCAGCATATTGTACCCTGACTGGCAGCGGCCTTCCCTGGCCCTTGGGCTAGAAGGTCTTTCTCAGCATCATTGCCCTGAGATGCTTGAGTTCAAGATGCCAGGGACTGAATTGTGGGATTTCTGATTGCCAGGCATGGGTTGAACCACGTCATCTTCCTTCTCTTTTCAAGGTCCAGCTGTTGGATAGGTTCAAGACATGCTGACAATTTATTGGAGGCTCAACAAACTTGGGCTTGTACTGCATGCAAATCAAGTGCGTCCCCTATGAGTTCAATGGCAGACATGCAAGGGGGTTCCTTAGCAGATATTGTTGTGGGATGGGTTCCTTCCAGGTAGAAGATAGATTCAGATGGGTAGCCATGTTGGTCTGAAACAACAGAACAACGTTTGGGTCCAGTGGCGCTTTTAAGACCAACCAAGTTCAATTCTGGGTATAAGCTTTTGTGTGCATGCCCACTTCTTCAGATGTATGTATCTGAAGAAGTGTGCACGCCCACGGAAGCTTAGAGCCAGGAATCTGTTCCCTCTAAGCTGTGGCGTCCTGTGAGCAAAAATCCTACTTTGTGAGCTACTGGCATTAAAGCTGTGAGCAGGTGATTTGGCTGCTGCATACATCAGTTTGCTCTGGAGCCATCCCTTCCTGAGCCGAGGCAAAAAATGCGTGAGCCGGAAGCTAAAAAACTGTGTGCTAGCTCACACTAACTCAGTTTAGAGGGAACACTGGCCAGGATGAAATTTTGTTGGTCTTAAAAGTGCCACTGACTGGACTCCTAACTTTGTTCTATTCCAGGTAGAAGGTCTGAGAAAACCATCATCCTAAATGGTTGGTTTATACTTTTGCATGGCTGTTCTTTATTCCCTACTCGTAATTCTCTTTCAACTGGCCCGTGTCTGCCATCCAGCTAGAGCAGATGCCCCAGATTAGAGCTGCCAATCTCCAAGTGGTAGCTGAAGATGTCCTGGGATTACAGATGGTCTGCAGGCAATTGAGATTAGTTTACCTTTAGAAAATGGCTGCTTTGGTAGGTGGACTCTATGGCATTAGACCCCACTGAAGACCCTGCCATCCCCAAAGCCTGCCCTCTTCAGGACCCACCCCCAAAACCTCCAGGTATTTCCCAACTTGGAGCTGGCAACCCTACGTGACCGGACATGTTGCAGGACTGTAGCTGTACCTACGACTGCAGCAGCTCCCACGTCTCATTCAGTCCTGAGATTCACTAGGACAAAAGACTCCACGGGAAACCAGCTGGGTGTGCCAAAATCCAAAGGAGTACCTTGTGAACCCCCTGACCCGGATGTCTCAAGTTAGGCCAGTCTGATCAGATCTTGGAAGCTAAGCAGGGTTGGCCCCAGTTAGTCTTTGGATGGGGGAGACCGTCAAAGAAGTTGAGGGATGCTATGCAGAGGCAGGCAATGGTAAGCCACTGCTAAACTCTCTTGAGTTGAAAACTCTACGAGACTGCCATTGTCAGCTGTGACAAGAAGAGGAGGAGGAGGAGGAGGAGGAGGAGGAGATTAGATTTGTACCCCGCCCTTCACTACCCGAAGGAGTCTCAGAGCAGCTTACAAACTCCTTTCCCTTCCCCTCCCCACAACAGACACCCTGTGAGGTAGGTGGGGCTGAGAGAGCTCTTTCAAGACCTGCCCTTGAGAGAACAGCTCTGAGAGAACTTGTGACTGACCCCAGGTCATACCAGTAGCTGCATGTGGAGAAGTGGGGAATCAAACCCGGTTCATGCAGATTAGAGTCTATGCTCCTAACCACTAAGCCAAACTGGCTCAGACTTGATGGGGCTTTTTACCACCAGCAGCTTGTAATGAGGGAAGGTAATTGTCTACATGCTCAGGGCTGTCTTCTCCAGGTGGTGTGATTAGATCCCCACCTGTTGGGGATGTGTCTTCAGGGTCACTTCACAGGTACCAGAATTTGGCCCTGACAAAAACAATCACAGACCCAGCCCTGGCCCCCAATCAGTGACTTGGAATCAGGCCCGTGGACAGGATTTCTTAAATCAGGGGGCATTTAAATAATTCTGGGGGCACTGAAATTAAAATAAAAAGGGTTCAAATCAAGGCCTTCCAAAGAGTTGACTTCCGGCCCCGACCAAGTCCTGGTGCGCTGCGGGGGAGGGAGGGGGTTGGAGTTCCCTTGCGTCCAGCTCCCCCCTTCCCTTGCCCCTGCCGCTCAGACCCAGCCCTGAAGCATGAGTTGTTGTCCGGGATGAAGGTGTGTACGCGCCTGGTCTGTGCGCAGACACCTCGCTGCCAGGGTCCCTGCTCCCCACTCCAGAAAGAGGGTCTGCAGTGCCCACCGTGCCCACTCAGAGTCCCTTCCCTGTTGGTGCCCAGGCAGGCAGGCAGGCAGGGGTGCTCGCTCACTCTGCCCGGTGTGGGAGGGACCAGCTGGGGCCAGGGATGGCGAGGTGGCCACCAGGAGCAGCCTGGCCGGGGGTGGAGTGGAGTGCCGCGAGGGGAGGCAAGGGAGGAGGGCTGTGCTGGGCCGTGGGGCACTCTGCCCACCAGCCAGCTGGCGAAAGCATCTCATCTGGGGCCTGCCTGGTTGCCTGCCTGCCTGCCTGTCCAGGGTAGTAAGTTGGGGGGCCCTGATGGAAAGTTGAGGGCCAGGCCCCGAAATGATCCAATGTTCTTGGAATACCAGCGTCCAGGTGGGACTTGGGGATGTTAAAAAGGGTCAACGCTATGCTGGGGATTATTAGGAAGGGAACTGAAAACAAATCAGCCAGTATCATAATGCCTCTATATAAATCAATGGTATGACCTTATTTGGAGTACTGCATACAGTTCTGGTCAACACACTTCAAAAAGGATATTATAGCACTGGGAAAAGTGCAGAAAAGGGCAACGACAATGATAAAAGGGTTGGAACACTTTCCCTATGAAGAAAGTTAAAATGCTTGGGGCTCTTTAGCTTGGAGAAACAACAGCTGAGGGGTGACAAGATCAAGGTTTATAAGACTATGCATGTGATAGAGCAGGTCGAGAAAGAAGTCCTTTTCTCCCTTTCTCACAATACAAGAACTCGTGGGCACTCCATGAAATTGCTGAGCAGTCAGGTTAGAACAGATAAAAGGAAGTAATTCTTCACCCAAAGAGTGATTAACACATGGAATTCACTGCCACAGGAGGTGGTGGCAGCTACAAGCATGGACAGCTTCAAGAGGGAATTAGATAAACATAAGAAGCAGAAGTGCATCAGTGGTTATTAGCCACAGGGTATAGATAGGACCTCTCAGTCTGGGGCAAGTGATGCTCTGTATTCTTGGTGCTTGGGGGCGGGGGGAACAGTGGGAGGGCTTCTAGTGTCCTGGCCCCACTGGGGGACCTCCTGATGGCACCTGGCTTTTTTTGGCCACTGTGTGACAGAGTGTTGGACTGGACGGGCCATTGCCCTGATCCAACATTAGCTTCTCTGATGTTCTTATGTTCTTATCTTCTGGAATATATCTCATCTCCAGGCTACAGAGATCAGTTCCCCTGGAGAAAATGTCTGCTTTGGAGTGTGGGCTCTAAGGTGTTGTACCCCACTGAGTGCTTGTCCCACCTCCAGGCTCCATCCCCAAATCTCCAGGAGTTTCCCAGCTTGGATCTGGCAACCTTACCCCCCATCCCCAAGCAGTGGCCGGGGGGACCTGGCAAGTTGCAACCATCAGTCTCACTCAAATCCAGCCTTGGTGGTGTCTTAAAAATGTTCTTTGTTCCCAAGAAGAAATGAGGAAGGGGAGGTGGGGGGAGGGGGATGGCCACCTTGGGAGGCTTGGCCTAGTTAAAAAACGATGACATGCGCGCAGGGAGATGGTGGACTGAGGCCAAGAGGTCTGGAAAACAGGTTGTTTGGAAATGCAGGCTCTCTGGCTCAGGGGCCTGGGTTTGGGGTGGGGGAAGATGAGTGGGCTGTAAAGTTCTTTGCTCCACTGGACTCCCGAGCAATGCAGGCCAGCCGGGCCCGGAGCTTCCAGCATGGGGTGCGGCTGCAGATGCCGTGGCCAGGGGACAGACGGGGGAGGGGGGAGAGCCGCATGGCACGGAAACAAAAAGCTGTTTGACAAGCTGATTTCTCCCAGGCTCCTTTCTCCTCCGCAGTGGCGAAGCAGCCTCTTAAGGACCCAGGTGAACAAAGGCCCAGAATTAAACCTTGGAACAAAGACAACGTTTAGTAACTTCCCACTTCCTTCCCACTATTGTTTGCCAGAGGATAAAGCTTCAGGAAAAGAAGTCTTGAGGTTTTTCAAAGGGACTGCGCAAGCAAAGGCCTTTCTCCTGTTCCTCTGGCTCCTTCTTCTCATCTCTCATTGGAACCGTTTTTTGTATTCAAAGAGGCAAAACTCGGGAGTGGAGCTTCAGATTTGGCCCAAGCGGTGGGCACAGAGTGTCATCTGCCAGAGAATTTTATTTTTACTCATTCACTTTTTCTGTGCCCTGTTTTGCTCCCCCAGTGAGGACCCAACCTGCCTTCCAGCCACCTTCCTTTCTTCATTTTGGCCCCACGACAACAACCCTGTGAGGTAGGTTAGTCTGGTCCAAGGTTGCCCGGCAAACTTCCATGGCCGTGGGGATCTGAACCTGGGTCTCCCACCTCCTAGTCCAACCCTCTAACCACTACACAACACAGTAGCGTTGCCACCCCCAGCGTGGGAAACACCCGGAAATTTGGGGGGATGGAGTCTGAGGAGGGCTGGGTTTGGAGAGGGGAGGGACTTCAGTAGGGTACAAGGCCATAGAGTCCACCTTCCGAGGTGGCCGTTTTCTCCAGGGGATCAGTTGTAGTCCCAGGAGATCTCCAGTTACCACCTGGAGTCTGGCAACAGCAACCCTTCCACATGGGTGTGTACAGTCTAGAGTCCGGTGACTGTGAAAGCAATTTAGGGGAGGCCAGTAAGGGATGGATACGAGAAAACGTATCTTAAGAGGTTACATTCATAAGAAAAACCCTGCTGGATCAGGCCAAAATCTCACTGATATTCTGCTTCTCACTGTAGCTAACCGGATTCTCACAAACAGGCCATACTGGCTCTCATCAGATGGTATTCGGAGGTACACTGCCTCTGAACATGGAGGCTTCATTTAGCCATGATGACTGACAGCCATGGGCAGGGTTCTCCTCTGTAAATTTGTCCAGTTCCCCTTTCAGACCCATGTAAGCTAGGTGGGCGTGGCCACATTTTGTGGCTGCGTTTCCCGTAAATAGAATCATAGAATCATAGAATGTTAGAGTTGGAAGGGACCTTGCACGTCATCTAGTCCAACCCCCTGCACTCTGCAGGAGCATAGCTGAAAGATAGCTCTACATACCTACATACCTACAACATACCTGAAAGATGGCTGTCCAGCCTCCGCTTGAAAATGTCCAGCGAAGGAGCATCCACCACCTCCCGAGGCAGGCTGTTCCACTGCTCAACCACTCTTTCAGTTAGGAAGTTTCTCCTGATATCTAGCTGGTAATGACTCCCTTGTAATTTCCACCCATTAGAACTAATCTTGCAATCTGGAGCAAGAGAGAATAGATCTGCTCCATCTTCTACATGACGGCCCTTCAGATATTTGAACATACCCAACTCTTTCAGCCTTTCCTCGTAAGACTTGGATTCCAACCCTCTCGCCATCCTGGTCACCCTCTTCTGGACATGCTCGAGCTTGTCAACATCCTTCCTAAAGTGTGGTGCCCAAAACTGGACACAGGACTCCAGGTGAATTACATATTGAATTACATATTGTGTGATGAGGAACTCTGTCTCAGTTTTTCTTTGAATCTACTTGCCCATCTGCCCCCCCCCTTGATTAAGCCAGTGGTCCCCAATGTGGTGCCCATGGGTGGCATGGTGCCTGTCAACACCTTCCCTGGTGCCCGCCAAGTGTTTTCAGAGAGTGGGTGGGACCTTGGCCCAGCAAAGCTTCTGATTGGCTACTCACATTTTTATTGGTTGAACACTGGTTGGGCAGCAGCTACCACCACTGCACAAAGATCTACACTGTGTGACTGAAGGTAAGCTGTGGCAGCCATTTTGTGACTGGCTCCACCGCCTTAGGCAGCCATTTTGCGGCTGTGCCCACCACACCGTGTCAGAATTCCAAATGTGCCTGCAGGCTCAAAAA
The DNA here is from genome assembly GCA_029375565.1 of Gekko gecko. Lineage (NCBI taxonomy): Eukaryota > Metazoa > Chordata > Lepidosauria > Squamata > Gekkonidae > Gekko > Gekko gecko. Next base: position 25,053,330 of record JAPDNY010000016.1, read on the forward strand.
GGCTGGGGATCCTTGGGTTAAGCCAACGGAGGCAAGGCGGAAGGCGCTAGCCCCTTCAGTCCTCCAGGTCAGAAAGAGTTGGTGAGAACACCCTTTTCCGAGACTGTATCCTCCAAACTCTGGTTAAGAGCGCTGGACTCTGATCTGGAGACCGGGTTTGATTCCCCACTCCTCCACCTGCAGCCAGCTGGGTGACCTGGGGTAAGTCACGGCTCTTTCAGAGCTCTCTCAGCCCCACCCACCTCAGAGGGTGTCTGTTGCGGGGAGAGGAAGGGGAGGAGATTGTAAGCCTCCTCTGAGACTCTTTTGGGTAGTGAAAAGTGGGGTATAAAAACCAACTCTTCTTCTTCTTCTTCTTCTTCTTCTTCTTCTTCTTCTTCTTCTTCTTCTTCTTCTTCTTCTTCTTCTCCTCACAATGGAATATAGAATAGTCAGCTTTTGTATCTTGGCACGGGACCAAAGGAAAGATAGCCAGCAAGAACGACTCCCAGTACAGAAGTGAAGCAATTCCTTGCAGATGTCAAAATGCCACTGTTTTGAAAGGGGAGGTGCCAGCGCAGGACTCCTCCACCCTCATGGAATCCACCAGACAGCCACAGTCATTACGGGATTATTAGGCAAGCCCTCTCAGCCCACAAGAAGAATGGCACCAAGACCTTCAGCAACGCCCAGCTTGCCTCCGGTTGCCAGCCTGTCCCACGGCGCACCAATTAACGATACAATTAGCTATGCCTTCTCGCAGCGATGACCTAGGTGGCGTGACCTGCTGCTTGGCCCTCAGGAGAGAGACATCTGCACCGCCAGTGCCTATCCGCCCTCCTAAATTGCCTCCGAAGTACAGCCAGCCACAGATGACACCTAACAGTGCCAGGAAGGCGAACGATGCGTAACAGTGCCAGGAAGCGCTGCACCTGTTGAACTCCCGCCTGCTGCTCAGCTAGGGAAAGCACAGCAGTCCTACAAGGGAGAGAGGGAAATCAAGAATGGCTACTTTACATCTGCTGACTTTGTGCCTCTGTTTGTGCCAGGAAGAAATAATGGTTGCCAACTTGTGGGTGTTATTAGAATCATAGAGTTGGAAGGGAACTCCAGGGTCATCTAGTCCAACCCCCTGCACAATGCTGGAAATTCACAAATACCTCCCCTCCACACCCCTAGTGACCCCTGCTCCATGCCCAGAAGATGACAAAAAAACCTCCAGGCTCTCCAGCCAAACTGGCCTGGAGAAAAATTACTTCCTGACCCCAAAGTGGCGGTCAGCTTTTACCTGGGCATGTAGAAAAGGGCCACAAGATTACTAAGCACTGATGCAACCCGTCCTGTCCTCCCTTCTCATGATCTGCCTACGTTCACAGAATCACCATTGCTGTGAAAAAGATCCATTGAAAAGATCCATAACAGCAGAGCAATTTTTTTTTTTTTTTGTAAATACAATTTATTATTGGATATATCACAAGTTTATACACTTTAAACATACCAATACATATCCATTTTTCTTTTTTCCCCTTTCTCCCCCCCACATCAGGCTTCCCGCACTGCTCCAACCCCATTAAAATCTCGCTAATTCCATTACAATTACTTCTAAACTTATTTTCTCTTACTAACGGTAACAATACAAAAGTCTAATTCTCTTTCCATTTCTTCTTAATAACTGTCAAAACAAATCAAACCACTTTTAATGTCCCAATTTTTCAGCAAATATTTTTGAAAGTCTTTCCAATCTTCAAAAAAGGTTTCATCTTCTTCGTTGTTTAACTTTCTTGTTAACTTGTCCATTTCCGCCAAAAACAACGTCTTTTTAATCCATTCCCATGTTTCAGGTATTTTATCTTGTTTCCAACATTGAGCAAAAGTCAGTCTTGCTGCTGTAGTCAAGTACCATAGTAGTGTTCTCTTGGCTACATTTATTTCTTCCATTTTAAGACCCAACAATAACATTTGTGGGTCTTTCTTAAAAGTACAATTCAAAATTTTTTGTATCTCATTGTGGATCTCTGTCCAATACTTTACTGCTTTATCACATGTCCACCACATATGGTAAAAAGACCCTTCATGTTTCTTACATTTCCAACATTTGTTAGACATACTTTCATTTATAATAGCAATTTTTTTAGGCGTCATATACCATCTGTACATCATTTTATAACAATTCTCTTTAACATTTACACAAGTTGAAATTTTCATTGACTTTTTCCACAAGTATTCCCAAGATGTCATTAATATCTCATTATTAACATTTACTGCCCATTTTATCATTTGCTCTTTTACAACTTCATCCTCAGTATACCATTTCAATAGCACTTTGTACAGTTTAGAAATCATTTTTTTATCTTTCTCAAGCCATACTGTTTCAATTTCAATATTCTTTTCTCTAAAACCATGTTCTCTTTTATCGGTCTTAAATAAATCATAAATCTGTCTATACTTCAACCAATCATATTCAAATTCAACATCAAATCTATCTTTTAACACAAAATTTTTCCCTTCAGATTTTAAGAGATTTTTATAAGGTAGCCAATCTAGCCCTTGATTTCTTGAATATGGATTAATCACTTCAGCTGGTACAATCCAAAGTGGTCTTTCTTCTGAGAAGAATTTTCTATATCTCATCCATGTCTCGAACAGTGATTGTCTTACAAAGTGGTGTTTAAAAAATTTATCCATTTTTACTTTTCCATACCATAAATATGCATGCCATCCGAATTTGTTATCATGTCCTTCCAGGGCCAATAACTTCTTATTCTCCAAATTAATCCACTGTTCCAACCATGTTAAACAGACGGCATCATAATACAGTCTTAAATTTGGTAGTTGTAAGCCTCCTCTCTCTCTTGCGTCACATAAAATTTTCATTTTAATCCTTGGCTTTCTTCCTGCCCATACGAATTTAGATAATTCTTTCTGCCACATATCCAGTACCTTCCTTTGTTTTAGTATTGGAATAGTCTGAAATAGAAACATCAAACGCGGTAAAATATTCATTTTTACAGTTGCGATTCTTCCCATCAGTGATAAATTCAAAGTGTCCCATTTCTTCATATCTTGCTGAATTCTGTGCCACACCTTTTCATAATTGTTTTTAAACAAGTCAATATTTTTCATGGTTAATTCAATTCCAAGATATTTAGTCTTTGTGACTACTTCACATTGAATTTTCTCTTGCAATTCTGTTTGTCTTTGTTTCGTCATATTTTTGCACATCACTTTGGTTTTACTTTTATTAACATAAAATCCTGCAACTGACCCAAACTCTTCAATTTTTTCCATCAGTTGTGGTATTTTCTCGATTGGGTCTTGAATCATAAACATTACGTCATCTGCAAATGCCCTGTATTTATAGGCAAAACCTTTCACTGTAAGTCCTTCAATACTGTTATCTTTCCTTATCGCTGTCAATAATATTTCCAATATCCAAATAAACAACAACGGGGATAATGGGCAGCCTTGACGTGTTCCCTTTTGGACTTGGAAGAAGTCCGTCTTTTCTTTGTTTATATTCAAAGCCGCTTTTTGTTCTGAATATATTGCCACAATCATGTTTAAAAAGGACTGTCCAATATCCATTTTTTCAATAACTTGTAGCATAAACTCCCAATTTAAGTTGTCAAAAGCTTTTTCCGCATCTAGGAAGAGGAATCCAACTTCTTTTTCAGGATGCTTGTCATAATATTCAATTGCATCTATCACCACTCTTAAATTGTCTCTGATTTGTCTATTTGGTAAAAATCCAGCTTGTTCTTCCGCTATTGTATCTTTCAAATATTTTTTCAGTCTCTCCGAAAGTATTTTTGCAAATAATTTGTAATCATTAACAGCAGAGCAATTTGACTTACAATATTCACTTTGATAGCTCAGAAGGGTGTTTTAAGAATGAATGCATAGAGAAGGGCCCCCCAACTTTTATGAGCATGTGAGCACTTGTGGGGCTCTAGCATAGCGCGGTGGCCGCAGCCACAGAATGGCAGCCATAGAGCGGCTTCTACCGCAGAAGGTGGATCTAGCCACAGAATGGCTGCCACAGCTTACCTTCAGTCATGCAGTGAAGATCCCTGAGCTGTAATGGCAGCTGCCGCCAAATCAACATTTAAAAAAAATCTGCACAGCCAATCAAAATGCCAGAGGCCAATCAGGAGCCTTGCTGGGTAAAAGCCCCATCTGGCTCCACCCACTTTCTAAAAATCACTTGGCGGAAAGGTGCTAGAGGCACCACCGTGTTGGGGAACCCTGGCTTAGAGGACGGCTCCATCTGTGGCTAATATTATCCATGAGAGCTAAGTGGAACCTCCGTGTACAGAGGCAGTATAGCATTTGCCAGGGCCAAGCAATGAGAGAAGGGGCACAGCCTCCCACGGGGTGGTTCTTGCTTTCTTCTACCTTAGCGCACCTGTGCTGCACATATCTGCCCACACTTATTAAGACACCAAGAAGGTAAAGGCCTCTGAGCTTCCTAACCAGACGGGGACCAATCACAGGTGGGAGGAGGCATTACTTTCATGCATTCCTGTTAGTGCTGCCAACCTCCAGGTGGGGCCTGGAGATCTCCTGGAATTACAACTGATTTCCAGACAACAGAGATCAGTTACCCTACAGAAAATGGCTGCTTTGGAAGGTGGACTCTATGGCATTGTACCCCACTGCAATCCTTCCTCTTCCCCAAAGCCCACCCTCTCCAGGCTACACCCCCTCAAATCTCCAGGGATACCGCAGCCTGGAGTTGGCAACTTTGCTGGCTGGCCTATCCAGGGCTATATGGCTGTCCACTATTGAAACCAGTGTGCTGAGCTAGTTGGGTCTCAGTCTGATTCAGTCAGCCCTGCTGGTGGACTTCCTGATGGTCCCTGGGTTTTGGCCACTGTGTGATACAGAGTGTAGGACTGGATGGGCCATTGACCTGATCCAACATGGCTTCTCTTATGTTCTTATGTCTGGAGCAATGATGTTCTGTGTTCTTGGTGCTTGGGGGGCCACAGTGGGAGGGCTTCTGGAGTTCTGGCCCTGATGGTAGACATCTTGATGGCCCCTGGGTTTTGGCCACCGTGTGACCCAGAGTGTTGGACTGGATGGGCCATTGGCCTGATCCAACATGGCTTTTCTTGTGTTCACGCCATTTGATTGAATTCCACCCCCCAAAAAAAACAGCTGTTTGTTTGTTTGATTATTATTTGTCATTGCTTTATCATTACTATGCCGGACTGCAGTCTGGGAAGCCGTTCTGCCTTGCCACAGCCGCTGAAGAGTTAACCCTCTTCTTCCCCTCCTCCCCGGCCTCCTCCTTTCTTCTTTCTTGAAAGCATTTTCCCACACTCCTGAGTCACAGGTTGGGCAAGAGCTTGTCAGACGGGTGGCTGATAAACCACATACCATAAAATTTGTCAAAGGCCTCGGCATACTTGACTTCTGAAACTAGGCCTCGCCCTGCCCTGCCGGTGGCTCAGTGCCGGGGTGTGTGCGTGTGCCTGTCGGTTCTCTTGCTCTCCCACACGAACGCACTCCTGGGTAATTCATTAACCCAAGTGCCTGGCTTGCGCCCCGGGATAGGCATAACCTATGGCTTGGAGTCAAGGAGGGAGGAGAGTTCCCACACCGCACCTCGTCTCTTTCTCCCCAGAGGTGCAGGCAGCCGTGGCAGAGGCAGCGCATTCCGGCAGGGTGCATAACAGGTGTCTCAAAGGAGCCGGACGGATAAGCATGCAGGTGTAACCCGCAGACGGGAGAAACAGCCCGGGCCCTCTCCACGCCTGGCGCTCCTGCCTTGTTGAGGCCGAGACACGTCTCCTTTGAACTACCGGCAGGCCACTTTGTGGAAGGGCAGCCTAAAACGGATGAATGTGTCTTTACCTTCAATTCACAGTGAAGATAGTTTTGGAGGGGAGCCATGCTGGTCTGCAGAAAAACAGCTGGATTCGAGTCTGGTAGCTCCTTAGAGGCTGACAGACTTTCCAGTTAAAGCTCTCATATCTGACAAAGGAAGCACTGATTCTTGAAAGCTTACACCCTAGGGTTCCCAGCCTCCAGCTGGGGCCTGGAGGTCTCCCATTTTTACAACTGATCTCCAGCTGACAGAGATCAGCTCCCCTGGAGAAAATGGCCGCTTTGAAGGGTGGACTCTGTGGTATTGGACCATAATGAGGCCCCTCCCCAAACCCCTCCCTCTCCCAGATCCACCCCCAAAGTCTCCAGCCGCAGGGCTCTTTTTGTAGCAGGAACTCCTTTGCATATTAGGCCACACACCCCTGATATAGCCAATCCTCCAAGAGCTTCCAGTAGCCTCTGTAAGAAGAGCTCTGTAAGCTCTTGGAGGACTGGCTACATTAGGGGTGTGTGACTTAATATGCAAAGGAATTCCTGCTACAAAAAGAGCCCTGTAGGTATTTTCCAACCCAGACCTGGCAACCTATTACACCCTGGAAATGTTGTTGGTCCCTAAGAGACTACTGGAGCCAGTTTGGTGTAGTGGACTCTAATCTGGGAGAATCAGGTTTGATTCCCCACTCCTTCACTTGCAGCTGCTGGATGACCTTGGGCAAGCCACAGTTCTGCCAGAGCTGTTCTCTCAAGGACAGTCCTGGAAAGAGCTCTCTCAGTTCCACCTACCTCACAGGGTGTTGTTTGTGGGGAGGGGAAGGGAAAGGAGTTTCTAAGCCGCTCTGAGACTCTAAGTGAAGGGCGGGGTATAAATCCCATCTCTCTTCTTCTGGACTTGAATCTAGTCGTTGGTGATAAAATAGGCTGGTAGGGTCTCCGAAGACCTGGATAGCCCAGGTGAGCCCAGCCCCATCGGATCTTGGAAGCTAAGCAGGGTCAGCCCTGGTTAGGACTTGGACAGGAGGCCACCAAGGAAGTCCAGGGTTGCTACACGGAGACAGGCAATAGCAAACCTCCTCTGAGCATCTCTCGCTTTGAGAACTCCATGGAGTCACCACAAGTCGGTTGCAACTTGATGGCAATAATAATAGTAATAATAATAACAATGGAGAGGGGAAAGTGCCCACTGGGTACTTCCCCACACACTAAATACCGCACTTTCAATCCACTTTCAAGTCACTTTGCAACTGGATTTTACTGTACGCTTTTGCCCTTTGCAAAATCTACTTGCAAACGGTCACTGGACTGAAATTATTTAGCACGTATGGAAGTGCCCACAATTTCAGAGGGTTGCCTTGTTGGTCTTCAGTGGATGAGCCAGATTTTCGAGGTACGAGCTTTCCAGAATCAACGCTCCCTTCGTCAGGTACGAGTAGGTATGGAGGTCCCTGAGTCCTACTTGTCTCTGGTGAGGGGAGCTTTCAGCTCTCAGAAGCTGATATAACCCTGAAGATCTTGTTGGTTTCTAAGGTGCTCCTGGACTTGAATCTGGCTGTTCAGTTCACATTGAAATCTATTTCTTCGGGACTCCTGAACTTTGGACTCTTCTGTTCTGCACAGCTGCTTGAGGCCTGCGCTCCTCTGCCCGTGGCCACCCGTGGAGCACAACGGTTGCGCCGAGTGCCAGAGAAACCTGTGTGGCTTTTGGCAGCCGGTGCGTTCCTTCCTGCCACAGGAGCTGCACGTGGGCGCACTTGCCCTGGCTCTGCGAGAGCAAACACTCCCCGGCTCTCCAAGTCTGCGAGCTGCTTACTGTAAACAGATCTATCACTTTTCCAGCTTGAAGAGGGGGTGCTTAGCTCTTAAGCGTGGGACAAAAACTGTTTGTCTGCCCCGGCGTGTTTACACAATAAAAAGCAAACGGAGTGGGGGGAAAACCTCCCCAAAATAGATGCTTGGGTATAGCAATGCGATGTGGGAGAAGATTCAAAAGATCAGGTTGCTCCCTGCTCCCTCCCTGGGAAAGGGCTTGGAAAATTATTCATATTATTCCTTCGGAACTGGTAACTGTGCTAGATTTGACTCCAGGAGCTCCTTAAAGGTAAAGGTTTCCCTTGCTCGAAAGCCAGTCAAATCCGACTCTAGGGGGCGGTGCTCATCTCCATTTCCAAGCCGAAGAGCCAGCACTGTCCAAAGACATTTCCGTGGTCACGTGGCTGGCATGACTAAATGCCGAGGCGCACGGAACACTGTTCCCTTCCCACCAAAGTGGTACCTGTTTATCTACTTGCAATTTCTTGCTTTCGAACTGCGAGGTTGGCAGGAGAGTAGCTCCTTAGAAACCAACAATGTTTTGGGGGTATAAGCTGACGAAGGGAGAGTTGACTTTTCAAAGCTTTTACCTCCCAAAATCTTGTTGGTCTCGAAGGACTGGAATCGAGCTGTTCGACTGCAGACTCACATGGCTACCCTCTGAAACTGGTAAATGTGTAAATGAATTTCTTTGATAAAAGAATCTGAAATCTTCCGTGCTTTCTTTTCCCAGTGGCGCTTCCCTTGCTGCCCTGGGCTTTCCAGCGCTTGCTCCAGGAAACGCGAGTGGGAAAGGGGGGGGTCTCCTGTCTTCCCTTGACAGGCCTCGCCTTTTCTTGTTGCGTCCAATGACCCTTTCCCAAGGCCTTCGGTCAGCCCAGAGCTGAAGATGCTTCCTAGGTGGGGACTGAGGGCAACAGACAATCCCGGCTGATGGCTAGCTACCGTTTGGGTGGGGCTACGACGAAAGACCTTGGCAGTTGGAAAACAGGGAGCGAAAGAGACAGGAGCCTGAGCTTCATGTCTGATTGGGAGCTGGGTGTAGTGGTTAAGAGCAGTGGACTCTAATCTGGGAGATCCGGGTTTGATTCCCCACTTCTCCACATGCAGCTTCAAGTGTGACCTTGGGTCAGTCACAAGTTCTCTCAGACCCATTCTCTCAAGAGCAGTCCTCGAAAGAGCTCTCTCAGCCCCACCTGCCTCACAGGATGTCTGTTGTGGGGAGGAGAAGGGAGAGATGATTGTAAGCACTCTGAGACTCCTTCGGGTAGTGAAGAGCAGGATATAAAACCAACTCTTCTTCTTCTTCTTCTTCTTCTTCTTCTTCTTCTTCTTCTTCTTCTTCTTCTTCTTCTTGTGTGTGTGTGGATGCTAATGCATATTTGCCCACTGTGGTGTTTGCCTGTGTCCCTGGCTTGTACATTTGTAGACAAATGGGCATTGCTAAAACCCATGGCGAACGTCTGGTGCTATCTCTGCACAAGGACACAGGCTGTCCGCCTGACCCTATTGCCTGGGGGAATAGGGAGCTATGAAATACTGTATTGGCTTTGAAAGCATGCAGGCCATAAAGCCATTCCTGGGGCACCTCGGAGCATTCAGAATGTCAGCATACAGCTTGTCCGGCATATTTTCAGCAAATGCTTCCGACACCGTCTGCGGTTGTGCAATTAATTATCTGGGGCGGGGGGTGGGAGCCAGCGAAGAGTGTTCAGGGAGGATGCCCTCTGATGTCTGCATGAGCCACGCCGTCTAGGCCTCTGCTTCTCTTGGGGGCGATGTGCGCTGAGGTCACCTCCTGTGGCACCGTCTCTTGTTCCCAGACAATGTGAAAGCGGCTCGTGGAATTCTCTTCTGCAAAGGGCAGTGAACGTGTGCTCGAGTGTGCAATATTTTAAAAGAAAGTTCGATGGGAGGATGTGTCTTATCACATGCCCTAGGGTTGCCATCTCCAGCCGGGGAAATTCTTGGAGATTTGGGGGCGGAGACTGAGGAGGGACGAACTGGGGAAGGATTTCACCTAAAACCTACGGTATACTACAGAATCTGCCCACTGAAGCGTCTGTTTCCTCCAAGGGAATGGATTTCTGTAGTCTAGAGGCTAGGAGTAATTCCGGGAGAACGCCAGACCCTATCTGAAGGTTGTTGACGCCAGTCAGGCCCATAGCCAGGAGTGTGTTTTTTTGGTTGGGGGCCGTTTAAAATTTTCAGGGGACAGTTAAATTACAGTTAATTAAATTAATCTGAATGCCTGTCTTTAATGGGGGAAGATCCAAACCTGTTTCTGGCCCTTCCTTTCAAGGGACAGGGCAGTGAGCGTATCAGTTCATAGGGGGGAAAAAACAGCTCAGGGGGCATTTAATTGCCTTCAGAGGGCATTTAAATGCCTTTCGAGTTCCCTTCCCAAAGGCTCATGGGAATGCTTTTGAAAGACTCACCGTGACCCAGGTGGCGTACAGCAGGACTGGGCTAGCAGGAAGGGGGTGGTTGGAGATGTATTGAAGGTACCACTCTTGAGTGCCCTTCTAAGTCTTCTTGCCCTGTGGAAGGGAACTCAAAAGCCATTTAAAGGCCTCCCGAGCTGTCTTTTCCCAGGGTCCCATGATGCCCTCCCCAATTCCACATTGGGAGGGGGAGGGAAGCCCGAGGGCAAGCCGCAGTACTCCGCCAGCAGCAGGTGGCAGGAGGGTCTCTCCTCAAAAATAAGGTTTCTGGCGTGGCTATTTGTGGGGGCAGGGCTTTTAATTAAGGGGGCAGGGCCCCGAAATACCCCGCTGTGGCTACCAGCCTGACCCTAGTCATTACATGAACAGTGTAATGTGCAGGGGCAGTCTATCTCCGGCTGCCAGACACTGGGGTCCCACACCTGTATCGGCTCCCTACTCTGCCTGTGAGCTTTCAGAGACTTCTGTTTGACCACTGTTCAAAACAGAATGCTGCATTAGATGGACCTTGCTCCCACCCAGCAGGGGCATTCCTGACTTTTCTTAGCTTTCAGAGAGTTCAGCCAAGAGTACAGTTGGATCGCCGAGTCCCTGGAAGGTCCGGTCAGGGACAGCTGTGTTTGCTAAAAGATTACACATTGCCTCCTGGCACAGTCCGATCCTTCGGAAGTCCTCATGGTTTCCCGTGGGACACAGCAGCACCACGATCCTCCTGCAAGCTATAATTTTACCTGCCTGTTGTGTGCCAAGAGGGATTATGTTAGATTAGGACATCTAAAATAAAGGAAAAAGGCTCTGTTATATAAAAGAGTGTCAAATGTGTAGCCAAAGCTAATAATTAATAATAGTTATCTATGGCAGTGTGTGGAGTATAGCCAGGAGATCCCAAGATTGTCTGGCAGCCAGCAGTTCTAGCTCTTTAGCATTATGCACCCCTAGGTGGTGAGCTAGACTTGTTTTTTAAGGCAAGGGATGTTTCAGAGGTGGTTTGCCATTGTCTGCCTCTGCATTCCAAGCCCTGGTATTCCTTGGAGATTGCCCTTCCAAATATTAGCCAGGGCTGACTCTGCTTAGCTTCCGAGATCTGACAAGACTAAGCTAGCCTGGGCTATCCAGGACAGGTATATCCAAAGGTGTTAAACTTAGATGCTTCTGTGAACTGATTTGTGAAAAAGTGGGGAAAAGATACAGGACAAAAGTATCACAGGTTGAATGGGACCACCTTACCAGTGGCCAAACTCCCCGTGATGCTCAGATACGTGCAATTGTGTATATGTGTTAAGTGCTGTTAATTCACTTCCGACTTATGACGACCCGATGAATTAATTTTTGAAATTAGAAGACTTTGGTGTTGTCTCCTGCCTCAGACTTGAGAGATGGCACCAAAGAGTTTAGACCAGGGGTATCGAACTCATTCGTTATGAGGGCCGGATCTGACATAAATGACACCTTGTTGGGCCGGGCCACGCGTTTCATAAAAGGTAATGCCAGGGAGCGGAGATATAAACTTTATAAAGGACACAAACACAAAGGGTTTTTTTTTTTTACTTAAAATAAAAAACATGCTTAAGACATCAGCACTCTTGCAATATTTTGTCTGATAACTGACACCTCTTGCTCTGAATGATTGCACCAAAATGTCTGTGCTGTTGCAATCTTGAGTATGCTGCTCAGGTGTGTATCTGTAAGCTGCAAACCTACGATGACACAAGAGCAGCAGCAGAACTGGAGGAAGAAGCAGAAGGCAGCCAGCTCCACTGCGGGCCTGATCTGGCCCCCGGGCCGCATGTTTGACACACCTGGTTTAGACAGATAGAGAGGCCAGGACATAAAGAGCATTCTTTCCTTCCTGCTCTCTGATCCTTTCCTTTGAAGTAGAATGCTGCTCTTCTGGGCAATTTCCTCTGCTTCCGCTCCCACGTTCCTCTCTAACACAAACACAAAACGAAGGTGCCTGATCTCTCCATCTTGCACCATGGAGGCTGGACATGCATCCAGCTTCTAACATCAACTAGTTAGCTAGAGGAGGTAACCTGGATCTGTCTCTTACCTACACTCTCGGGTATGTATGTCCTTTAATAAAAGTTACTTATTAGTTGTAGAACTGACTCTGTGCAGTCTGTTGCCACACCTAGCCCCAGCTTTGCTGCGTTTATGCCTTGAACATTCTGCTACTTTTTCATGGTTCCCTGGCAGTCTTAAACCAGAGAATCCAACATTAATGGCCTCTAAAATGGCCTATCCGTTGACAGCCTTGCCCGGGTCTCGCAAACGGAGGGCCCTCGTGGCTTCCTTGATGGAGTCGATCCATCTCATGCCGGGTCTCCCTCTTTCCCTGCTGCCTTCGACTTTTCCTGGTGTCACTGTCTTTTCCTGTGTTTTTTGTCTTCTCAGAATGTGAGCAAAGTACGATAGCCTCAATTTAGTCAATTTAAGCTTCTAGGGAGAGTCCAGGTTCGATTTGATCTCGAACCCACATACTTGTCTTCTTGGTGGTCCGCAGTAGCTGCGAATATCTCCTCCTGCTGCAAGTAATTGTCTCCCAATATTTTCTTTAATATTTTTTTAAACCACACATGACCATGGAGAGGATGAACTGTGCAGTGAGCCACTGGTGTGGGAAGGGCTTCCTTTTCTCCCAAGCTCAGTTAACTATGTTGCCCTGTACAAAAGGCTTCACAAAGTTACTTGGATGAATTATAGGGGACGGGGCTCCATTTAGGATCAGTCAATCCTAAAAAAAATCAGCCCTGACTGTTCCCTGGAAGGAAGATACTGAAGCTGAAGCTCAAATACTTTGGCCACCAAATGAGAAGGGAGCACTCGCCCGAGAAGACCCTGATGCTGGGAAAGACGGAGGGCAAAAGAAGAAGGGGACAGCAAAAGTTGAGGTGGTTAGAAAGTGTTATTGATGCAACGAACATGAAATTGAGCAAACTCCGGAGGATGATGGAAGACAGGAGGACCTGGTGTGATGTGGTCCATGGGGTCAGGAAGAGTCAGACTTGACTATGCAACTGAACAACAACTCGGGCCCCTCTGCAAAGTTTGCTATGGGCTGGAGTCGGCTGTGTAATTTTGCATCACTGAATGTGTCATGTCAAATTTAGGCTTTGCTTCAGTACTGTTGTTGTTGTTGTTAATTTACATTTAGTTCTACAACCCAAATCCCATTTCACTGTTTACGGAATGTCCCACCCTGCTGAGTGTATTGACTCTCTCTGTTTAATCCGCCTTAAGTCCCTGGGAGGAAGGGGGACTATAAACAAACAAAGAAAGTAACGTAAATAAATAAAAGTTCCCCACAGATTATGGCAATGGCCATTTCCTAACCCACGTTACTACCCACATGCTAGGAATGCGGAGAAGGTTTCTGTTCTTCGGAATGTAATCCTAGGACTCTAGCATAGCCTGATTTCCTTTGGCTCAGTGCCGTGGGTATGGTCCTGACTAGTGTTGTCAACCTCCAGGCAGGGGCCCAGCGATCTCCTGAAATTATAACTGGTCTCCGGACAACGCGGATCACTTCCTCGGGGGCAAATGGCTGCTTTGGAGGGTGGAGTCTATGGCGTTATACTTTACTGAGGTCTCTCTCTTCCCCAACGCCCCCCTTCCTAGTTGGAAGAACAGTTGTAATTAGGGTTGTCAGGTTCCCCTTGGCTACTAGCAGGGGAGGGGGAGGGTTGCTAGCTCCGGAGGAGGGGGAGGAGGGAGATTGGATTTATACCCTGCCCTTCACTACCTGAAGGAGTCTCAGAATGGCTTACAGTCTCCTTCTCCTCCCCACAACAGAGGTAGGTGGGGCTGAGAGAGCTCTCTCAAGAACTGCCCTTGAGAGAACAGCTCTGAAAGAGCTCATGACTGACCCGTGGTCACACCAGCAGCTGCATGTGGAGGGGTGGGGAATCAAAGCTGGTTCTCCGGGATTAGAGTCCACTCTCCCTAGAAGCTGAAATGATGAAACTGGGGCTATCGTGACTTTGGTCCTATCATGAGAAGACAAGAGTCACGCTAGGAAAAGCTAAAGGCGGCAGGGAAAGAGGGAGACCCAACGTGAGAGGGGACGGCTCAGTCGAGGAAGCCACAAAGGCCCTCCGTTTGCAAGACCTGAGCAAGGCTGTGAATGGACAGGATGTTTTGGAGGTCATTAATTCATAGGGTCGCCATAAGTCGGAAACGACTTGACACCACTTCTCTCTCTCTCTCTCTCTCACACACACACACACACACATGCATGCACGCACGCACACGACAGCCTCCTTATTAAGCCCTGAAGGCCGAGCGCCAAAGAATAGATCCTTTTGAACTATGGTGCTGGAGAAGACTCTTGGGAGTCCCTTGGACTGCAAGGAGATCAAATCAGTCAATCCTAAAAGAAATCAACCCTGATTGTTCCCTGGAAGGCCAGATCCTGAAGCTGAAGCTCAGATACTTTGACCACCCAATGAGAAGGGAGCACTCCCTGGAGAAGACCCTGATGCTGGGAAAGATGGAAGGTCAAAGAAGAAGGGGACGGCAAAGGATGAGATGGGTAGACAGTGTCATCGATGCAACGAACATGAAATTGAGCAAACTTCAGAGGACAGCGGAAGACAGGAGGGCCTGGCGTGATCTGGTCCATGGGGTCACGAAGAGTCGGACTCGATTGTGCGACTGAACAACAACAACACCAGCTGCACAAAACTTAGTTCCCACCACACCTCCCTCCCTTGCGGAAGAAGAGTTTCCCCCCACATCATAGTTCTTCCCTACACACACACACACACCCGGCCTATTCAACTAAATGAGTTTGTATTGCATGTACACGTATAATAGCTGTATTTACAGTAAACAGCGAAAGAGTTACAGATGTTGTGATAGAATTACAGTAGCACAATGCAACAGCGGAGAGGCAATTTATTGCCGTTTGGGCCAATATTTATGTAACCCTTGGTTGCTCGTCCTTGATGAGTGGTAGTTGAATGTTTGAACTGACCCCGCTGGAAAGTGTTGCTGTCGGAGGCTGAGACAGGACGTTTCTGCCTGTGGTAGCCCCGCCCACTTGCAGCAGTTAGGATTCCCCCAAACTTCTGGCCAACGAGAGACCTTTTTTCTCTTGCAGCATAAAATACTGCAACTGGTGTGCGATCCAAGAACTGTGAGATGCTGTAAGATACGAGTGTCAAATATGCAGCCTGGGGGCCACATCAGGCCCGCAGTGGAACTGGCTGCCTTCTGCTTCTTCTTCCAGTTCTGCTGCTGCTGTGTCGTCGTAGGTTTGCAGCTGACAGATACACACCTGAGCAGCATACTCAGGATTGCAACAGCACAGACCTCTTGATGCAATAATTCAGAGCAAGAGGTTTCAGTTATCAGACACTGTTAAATAAACAAAATATGGCAAGAGGGCTAATGTTTTAAGCATGTTTTTATTTTAAGTAAAAAAAACAACCCCTTTGTGTTTGTGTCCTTTATAAAGTTTATATCTCCGCTCCCTGGCATTACATTTTATGAAACGCAGGGCCCGGCCCAACAAGGTGTCATTTATGTCAGATCCGGCCCTCATAACAAAAGAGTTCGACACCCCTGCTGTAAGATGTTAATTAAAAGATCTCATATGTCCAAATTTGAACTATGGTGCTGGAGAAGACTCTTGAGAGTCCCCTGGACTGCAAGGAGATCAAATCAGTCAATCCTAAAAGAAATCAACCCTGATTGCTCCCTGGAAGGCCAGATCCTGAAGCTGAAGCTCCAATACTTTGGCCACCCAATGAGAAGGGAGCATTCACTGGAGAAGACCCTGATGCTGGGAAAGATTGAAGGTCAAAGAAGAAGGGGACGGCAAAGGATGAGATGGTTAGACAGTGTCATCGATGCAATGAACATGAAATTGAGCAAACTTCAGCGGACAGCGGAAGACAGGAGGGCCTGGCGTGATCTGGTCCATGGGGTCGCAAAGAGTCAGACTCGACTGTGCGACTGAACAACAACAACATGTCCAAATTGCCCTTCAGAAGAGGCTGCCTTGTTGCAGCTCTGTACGATGTATTATTCCGGCCGTGTCCCTCTCCAATCCTGCTGCATCTCTGCTTTGTGGATTATTTGGTCACTTCCAGCAGAGACACCGCAAAATCACTCATACTCTGAGGAGGCTGCCTGTCGTATCTCTGCACGTGCTACTGTTTCTGGGCTTGCCTCCACTTGTGTGGGAGGGTGAAAAGGGCTAAATTTGCCAGGTTTTCCGAAATGGGGTGTGACAGAATCATTCGATTACTCCTGAGGCAGAGACCAAGCAGAATTTGCCACTCACAAAGGCGAACGGATGGCCATTCTGACTCTGCAGGAGTCGATGCCTTGGGCTTCACTGTTCCCAGTCAGATTCCAAAGGGTGTGTATGTGATTCTGTCAGGCCTCTGAAATTGGATCATTCAGTCGCTCTCACAATAACAGGACTGCCCACCCTTGGGGGATGCCTGTTACGTTGCTGGATGAGTCACTGCTCCAGGCAGCACTCCTTGCCTGCAGGAAGCATGCCCTGAACAGGGACTCACAGGTGGGCAGAGCTCCTTTAAAGAGTGCAGATCTTTTTCAGCTAGGGTTGCCAGCTCCAGGTTGGGAAAATCCTGGGGATTTGGGGGTAGAGTTTGGGGAGGGGAGGGGCTTTAGCAGGGCATGATGCCACCAAGTCTGCTCTCCAAATGCGTCGTTCCAATTAATTAATTTATTTACACCCTGCCTTTCTCCCCAGTGAGGACCCAAAGCGGTTTACATCATTCTCCTCTCCTCCCTTTTACCCTCACAACAGCCCTGTGAGGTAGGCTAGACTCAGAGAGTGCAACTGGCCTAAGGTCACCCAGCGAGCTTCCACGACAGAAGCTGGGATTTGAACCTGGGTTCAACACTCTTACCCCTGGCTCCTTTTCTCCAGAGGAACTAATCCCAGTGGTCTGGAGGCAAGCTGTAATTCCAGGAGTGCACTAGCAGGGTTTACGAAGAAGAAAAGGAGGAGATTTGATTTATACCCCACCCTTCACTCGAAGTCTCAGAGCAGCTTACAAACTCCTTTCCCTTCCCCTCCCCACAAACAGACACCCCGTGAGGTAGGTGGGGCTGAGAGAGCTCTCCCAAGAACTGGCCTTGAGAGAACAGCTCTGAGAAAACTTGTGACTGACCCAAGGTCACACCAGCAGCTGCATGTGGAGGAGTGGGGAATCAAACCCGGTTCTCCCAGATTAGAGTCCACGCTCTTAACCACGTCACCAGACTGGGCACTGGCAACCCTCAGGCCCAACGCATGCCTTCCGTTTTAATCCAGGGAGGAGGGGGAGGAAACGGCTTGCTTGACTTGCAAGGAGGCATCTGGGAAGCCCTGATTGTTAAAGCCTGGGGCTCCTGGGCCAGAACAGAGGCAGGCCTTGCCTTCCCGACAGCTCTCATGCAACAGATTAAGCACCGAAACCAGCTAACGTCAGGCTGGCTTCTCTGCTCTCCCACCTTCCCCACCTCCCGCTGAAACCAGATCTTCCCCTGGCTCAGATGTGTGTTCTCCCTCTCTCTCCTGTGATCCCCTCGCCCTCCTCCCCCTTCACTCCTCTGCCCTGCCGCAGATTGAAGCTGTCATTATCAGCTCAATAAATCTCCTGGCACTGGATTCTTCTTCTTTGCTTTCTTTCTCTCTTTCTTTCTTTTTTTTTTAATTGAGCCGCTTGCTTGCCCGAGGGGGGGAACCCAGGCTTGCGAAAGGTTGAGGAGAGCAGCACTTTCCCACGCACAGGACACGCCGCCTTGTGCATTCCCTGGCTGCCGGGGCTTTCGCAAATGTTTGGAGAGCCTTGAACAAACACCACACCTTCTTTTAAAGGGAAGCCAGCAAGGAAATTCTGCTCAACCTTCTCCTCTCCCTCCCCCTTAAAAAAAAAGCAAACAAAAATCTTCATTCTCAGCAGACACACACACACAACATTAATTGTGGAGGTGCGTGTGTGTCTGTTTGTTCGAGGCTTGTCCTGCCTTCGGGGTTTAAGGTTTTCATCAAGCAAGATTATACCTGGTGCACAAAATCAACCCTGTGGGAAGAAGTTTGCTCCTCCTCCCCCCCCATTTTCCTACTATTGCTCCTATCCAGGCTCCTGTTTATTGAAAAGTGGCCTGAGGCAGGAATGTAACAGGTGAAGCTGTCCCCGTTATTCCACATGCACAAACGGCCCCTGTTCCCAAGGGATCGCCCCCATCCCTGTCTTGGGGCACGGGTAAATCACCGTCTCTCTCAGTTTTTGGCTTTCAGTGGCGTCTTGTGAACATTCCGTTCTTCTCGATGGCTAGACCTGCCATTTGTCAGGCATGGGGTCCTTAGAGTTGCCAACTCCAGGATGGGAAATTCCTGGAGATTTGGGGGGGAGGCCTTGGGGAGGGTGCAGTTGGGGGAGGGGAGAGAGACTCTTCCCTTCAAAGCAGTCCTTCTCTCCAGCAAGATAGATCCAGGTAGTCAGCCGTGTGGATCTGAAGCAGTACAACGAATTTCGAGTCCGGTGGCACCCTTAAAACCAACAAAGGTTTGTTCAGGGGATGAGCTTTCATGTGCATGCACACTTGCAAAAAGTACTGGGAAAAGTGTGCGTGCACACGAAAGCGCATACCTTGAATAAACTTTTGTTGGTCTTAAAGGTGCCGCCGGACTCTAAATTTCTAGCAGTCATTCTCTCCAATCTGGAACTGTAGTTGTGGGAGATCTTCAGGCCCCACCTGAGACCCCTCTCCCTCCTCGGGGTTTCTAGAAGTTACACCTCTCAATTGGGAACGGGAGCTTCTTTCCAAGCGTATATCCATGACCAGGTATTTTACTACCAGTTTATTTCATCAGGCCGTCTTTTAAGGGGTGGGGTGGAATAGCTGCAACAACATCACACGGTTTGTCCATGTCTGAAAAGATCCCATCCTGTTTCCCCCCCCTCATGGCACTAATTACTGAGCTGTGTAAATGTGATTTTGGAACTGTGGGTTTCCTTTGTCCTGGACGGATTGGCAACTGGATTTGTGCATTTGGCTTAAGGACATAAGAGAAGCCATGTGGGATCAGGCCAGTGGTCCATCCAGTCCAACACGCTGTGTCCCATGGTGGCCAAAACCCAGGCGCCATCAGGAGGTCTATCAGCAGGGCCAGAACTCCAGAAGCCCTCCCACTGTGGCCCCGTCCAAGCACCAAGAATACAGAGCATCACTGCCCCAGACATAAGAGCATAAGAGAAGCCATGTTGGATCAGGCCAGTGGCCCATCCAGTCCAACACGCTGTGTCCTACAGTGGCCAAAACCCAGGTGCCATCAGGAGGTCTATCAGCAGGGCCAGAACTCCAGAAGCCCTCCCACTGTGGCCCCCCAAGCACCAAGAATACAGAGCATCACTGCCCCAGACATAAGAACATAAGAGGAGCTATGCTGGATCAGGCCAATGGCTTGTATAATCCCATTTGAAGGGGGGGATTCCATGTATCAACTTCTCTGTTTGCTGAGGTCATAATGGCGCCATGTTCCCGTTGCCGATCTCTGAGGTTAAGTGAGGGGCTTCTAAGGACAGGGCCTTTTCTGTGGTGGCATCCCCAGTTGTGGAAAACCTCCCCAGTCTTGTTCTTGGGCCTCAATTCGCTGCCAGGCTGAACTGGTTTTATCCAAGCTCTTTGTGGGATGTGAATGAATTTCTTTATTAGTTTCAGCTGTTGTTTTTTCTCTCTCTCTGTGGTTTTCTGTGGATCTTTAATTGGTTTTGTTTTTGAAACCTGTTTTTTGCTTTTATCCTTGTAGTATATTTTATCCCTTGCACGCAAGCTGCCTTGGAGACCGCTCGGTAGAAAATCTTTTTTAAACAAATGTCTCTGCAAACAGGTTATGCTTTGAACACACATGAAGCGGCCTTCTACAGAATCAGACCATGAGCCAGTCATGGCCGGTACTGTCTGCTCAGACTGGCAGTGGCTCTCCAGGGTCTTAAGCACGTCACCTCTTGCTGCCTGGTCCTTTTAACTGGAGATGCTGGGGATTGAACCTGGGACCTTCCACATGCCAAGCAGATGCTCTACCTCTGAACCATAGCCTCTCCCCTTTGTAATAAAATGTGGGGGGTGGGAGGCACTTATAGGGAAAAGTAATAATTATTATTGTAAGGCATTGTGTGTAGAATAGCCAGGAGATCCTAAGATTGTCTGGCAGCCAAGCATTCAAGCTCTTTAGTGTTATGCACCACTAGGTGGCGAGCTAGACTTGTTTTTCAGGCAGGAGACATTTCAGAGGTGGTTTTTGCCATAGCCTGCCTCTGTGTCATGCCCCTAGTATTCCTTGGAGGTCACCCTCCCAAACACTAACCAAGGCCGACCCTGCTTAGCTTCTTTCGATGGGATTGGGCTAGCCTGGGCCATCCAGGTCAGGACAGGGAAAAATCAATGGGTGCGAAAGAGAAGCTGCACACAAACCCTCCACACTAACTCTCCCCTACAAGTGCCTTCCTAGTGTAACTTTAACCTTCCTCCCCCTTCTCAGTCGGACTTTGATATTGGAAATAAAATTGGGTGAAAAGCAACTCGGGGGAGGGGCATTTGCAAGGGAAACTGTGGACGCAAGAAAGCTTAATCTCTCCTTCCCAGGAGTTCTCCCTTACACCTGAAGCACTGTGAGGCAAACCCAGGGGTCGGAACATGAACTTGCTGTCGTGTTCTGCATTCCTCTGAAAGGCTGGGGTGAGGTGGAGAGGGGACGGAAAGCGCATCTCTCGTCCTTCCTCTTTAAACGGCATCCGTGCTTGACAAAGGGCTGAGCGCTTCCCAAAAAGGTCCTTTAGGGATCCCACAGGGTCCCTGCGACACAGGCGTACTCTGCCGTTTCAAGGAGCCAGAAGTTCTGCCCAGAGCAAGAAGGGAGGATTCTGTTAACGTTCCAAGTCTACACGGGGATGTCTGGCCCACAAATCCATTCCCTCAGCCAAGCGGAAAAATTACCGGGATGGGGAGAAAGAGGAGGGGAGGAATCCTTGCGCCTGGAACAGGCGGATGTCCAGCAGGGAAGAGGCGAGCATCCTCTTGGTGTGTGCTGGGGATTGGGGAGGGAGGAAGCATGCTGGGGGTGGAGCAGCTTGTGTCTTGCTGCGGTGGCAAGTGCCAGGCCGCCTACGCAGTCAAGGAGCGATTTGCCCAGGCTCGCGTGGAGATTCTGGTGGGCTAGGAGGAGAGATTTCGTCCCAGCAGCTGGGTGTAGCCCTCACTGTCCTTCCAGAGCATCGCTCCCAGGGCTGTGAGGAAACAAGTCTAGAAGAAAGATATTTGGGGAAAGCTTTAAAGACAGGGGTTCTGCCCTGCCTGGAAAGCGACACACTCTCTGCTCTGAAGCCCCAAATATCCCAAATCAGTCTTGAAGTTCCAGTTTGGCATAGTGGTTAGGAGTGCGGACTCTAATCTGGGAGAACCGGCTTTGATGCCCCACTCCTCCATGTGCAGCTGCTGGGGTGACTTTGGGCCAATCACAAGTTCTCTCAGAATTGTTCTCTCAGGAGCAGTCCTTGAAAGATCTCTCTTGGCCCCACCTACCTCAGTGTGTCCATTGTGGGGCGGGGAAGGGAAAGGAGATTGTAAACTGCTCTGAGACTCCTTTGGGAATTGAAGGGTGGGGTATAAATCCAATCTCTTCTCTTCTTCTTCTTTTCCCTGGGCAGTCTTGGGCCAGTCACCAGCTTTCAGCCCAGCCTACCCCGCAAAGTTGTTGTGGTGATGAAGTGGAAGAAGGAAGAGTTATGATGCTGTCCTGAGCTCTTTGGGGGAAGGTCAGGATAAAAAATGTGAGATGAGGACGGGGTGGGTGAAAAAGGGACTTTGAATGTCCTCACAGAATGCTTCATTTGTCACGTTCCAGACAAAATCCTCTAGAAACAGGTTGTGGCTGAGAGACTGTAGGTATTCTTCCTGACCTTAGGGTCTACCTACAATTCGGTCCTACTGAAATTTCTCATGATGATGTTGATGATGATGATTTGCCCTTCTCAGAGTTTTGTCGCAGCCAGAGCCCACAAAGATGGACTGGGCCCTGTTTTTCATGCCCAGTGCTTCAGCTCATGCAAAGTTACAAAAAAAAGTCTCTTTGGAGTGCGTGTTAAAAATACGCACTGTTCACTGTCATCCGTAAAGAGGAACAGATGGGCTTACAGGACAAAAGCCCCCTGAATTCCAGCACCTATATTTTCAGAGCCCAGACCTACATATCCCGATCTCGCCAGTTCTTGGAAGCTAAGCAGGGTCAGCCCTGGTTAGTATTTGGATGGGAGACCACCAAGGAAGTCCAGGGTTGCCACGCAGAGGGAAGGCAATGGCAAAACCCATCTCTGAATGTCTCTTGACATGAAAACCCCCAGGAGGGGTCACCAGAAGTCTGCCGTGATTTGAGGGCACTCTCCAACACCCCACAATTTCAGAATGTAATACCTGCTAAAGCTACTTATATATTTAAAAAAACCCAAAACCCTATCTCGAGACTTTGAAAGACACGCAAACTGTGATTTTTTTTCCAGAGAGGAGAATTTCGCTCTGTGATGGACACTGCACAGCCTTGGCAAGAGACCGGCCCGTGTGATTTCGTAAGAGCGCATGCCTCTGGGCGAGGACGGAACTTGGAAAGGATTAACAGAGCACAAAGCTACAGGCCAGCTGAGTTCTGGGAATTGAGTGCGCCGGAGCCCTCCTGACAGCCTCCCCCCTCCCGCCCTCCCCATCCAGCTTCCTGTGGCTGCTTTCCCCGTGATGAGAAATTTGACCTCCTGTGAATTAAAACTGGAGAGTTTCCAGAATTCTAGATTTCTGTTTACTGGGGCCATTCCAGCCCATAGGTCAGTTAAGTAGGAGGGAAGGGAGGTTATTCTCCTGATATCGGTAAGCATGCCTTCTCCTGGTGTCGGGGCAGACAGACTGGAGGAAGTGCAGTGTTTATGTGTGCAGGGTGGAGGGAACGGAGTATTATTTTCTTTAAAATTAAGCAAAACAGGGGTGTGTTGTGTTGCTGGAGAGGCATGCAGCTGCAAAAAACCAAAATCACACATGATTTCTCCCCCCCAAAATGAAAAAGGTGCATTAAATAACAAGGGCATCTTCAACATATGAAACTGTCAAGTCTGTCTGTTCTGGCTGGCGGTGGTTCATCCAGGGCTGTGTGGAGGGGGCTGTGGCTCAGTGGCAGAGCATCTGCGCGGCCTGTGAGAAGTCTCAAGTTTAATCCCTAACAAAAGGACCAGAGGTGAAAGACCTCTCCCTGAGATCTTCTTCGAGCCGCTGCCAGTATGAGTAGACAAGACTGTCCTTGATGGACCAAGGGTCTGATTCAGTATAAGGCAGCCTCGGTATGATTTGGGGCAGGGGCCGTGGCTCAGTGGTAAAGCCTCTGCTTGGCATGCAGAAGGTCCCAGGTTCAATCCCCAGCATCCCCAGTGGAAAAAGATCAGGCAGTAGGTGATGGGAAGACCTCCGCCTGAGACCTTGGAGAGCTGCTGCCAGTCCAAGTAGACTGTATTGACCTTGATGATTGCACAGGGGCTGTGGCTCAGTGGTAGAGCCTCTGCTTGGCATGGAGAAGGTCCCAGGTTCAGTCCCCGGCATCCCCAGTGGAAAAAGATCAGGCAGTTGGTGATGGGAAGACCTCCGCCTGAGACCTTGGAGAGCTGCTGCCAGTCCAAGTAGATTGTATTGACCTTGATGATTGCACAGGGGCTGTGGCTCAGTGGTAGGGCATCTGCTTGGCATGGAGAAGGTCCCAGGTTCAGTCCCTGGCACCCCCAGTTGAAAGGACCAGGCAGTAGGTGATGTGAAAGACCTCCATCTGAGACCCTGGAGAGCTGCTGCCAGTCTGACTTGACAAAGCTGATATTGGTGGAACTGAGACCCTGGAGAGCCACTGCCAATCTCAGGAGACTATACTGATTCAGGTGGACAAACGGTGTGATTCTGTATAAGGCAGTTTCACGTGTTCATGTGTCTCTCCCAGCTCTGCTCCTTTGGCTCCTTTTACAGCCAGTTTGGTGTAGTGGTGAAGCGCACGGGCTCTAATCTGGGAGAACCGGGTTGGATTCCCCACTCCACCGCTGGCAGCTGCTGGATGACCTTGGGCAAGCCACTGTTCTGTCAGAGCTGTTCTTGAAAAGAGCAGTTCTCTTAGAGCTCCCTCAGCCCCACCTACCTCACAGGGTGTCTGTTGTGGGGAGGGGAAAGGGAAGGAGTTCGTAAGCCGCTCTGATACTCTGATGGGGTATAAGTCCAATCTCCTCCTCCTCCTCCTCTTAGCAAAAATGTGGGGGAATGAGCTTGAGGTTTTTTGCATGCAAAAACGGCACAGTTGCAGTTCAGACAGGTGGTTTTTGTGTGGTGCCTTGCCATTTGTTTTGGCATTTAGTGTCAGAGGAACACTACTCCACTTCCGTGGTACACCAGGAAGAGGCTGGCCTTGGAATTCATTGCCCCAAGCTGTGACCAGCTGGTGTGTGTGGCCTGCCATCAAGTCACAGCTGACTTATGGTGACCCTTCATGGGGTTTTCAAGGCGAGGGATGACATTGGGCTAGACTGAACCGTCCAGGTCAGGGAGCAGCTACCTTAGGTGGCTTTGATGACGGATATGAGGGATTCAATGGCTTCTGTCCTTGAGGGTTAAATGGAACCCCCATGTCGAGTGGAGCACTCCTGCAGAGTACCATACAGGCACCATGCTGAGTACCATGCATGCAGCTACTAGGTTACACCGTGTGTTCAACCATGGGCTTGAAGAGATTGACAAGGAATTGCACTTTGGGACCTGGAAATTCTTCCCTCTAATAATGTTTGGAAAGGCACTCTGCACCTGCTTAAGTCTACTCAGTTTTGTCATGACATCCCAGATCCCAAGCCTTGGCATTGAAAAGTGGCAGCGGTTGGTCAGTGGTGAGGAAATATGCATGAAGAGGCTTGCTTTTAGATTGGATAAACATCTGGAGCAGAGGTCCATCAGTGGCTATTAGCCACAAGGTTCAGAGGGAACACTCTGTCTGGGGCAGTGATGCTCGGTATTCTTGGTGCTTGGGGGGGCAATGGTGGGAGGGCTTCTGGAGTTCTGGTCCCACTGCTGGACCTCCTGATGGCACCTGGGTTTTGGCCTCTGCGTCACGTGACATAGTGTTTTCGATTGGATAGGCCATTGGCCTGATCCAACATGGCTTCTCTTACGTTCTGTCTGCGGCAGTAATGCTCTGTGTCCTTGGTGCTTGGGGTGGCAAAAGAGGGAGGGCTTCTGGAGTTCTGGTGGACCTCCTGATGTTACCTGGGTTTTGGCCATGGTGTGACACAGAATGTTGGACTGGATGGGCCATTGGCCTGATCCAACATGGCTTCTCTTATGTTGTTATGTCTGGAGCAGTGATGCTCTGTCTTCTTGGTGCTTATGGTCCCACATTGGGAGGGATTCTGGAGTTCTGGTCCTGCTGGTGGACCTCCTGATGGCACCTGGGTTTTGGCCACTGTGTGACACAGAGTGTTGGACTTGATGGGCCATTGGCCTAATCCAACATGGCTTCTCTTACGTTCTTACTGGTGTCCTAGCATTGAAGACAGGGTTTGCAGAATCGCTATGGAAGGAAAGGCATTCTGCACATTCCCCAGTGAGGCTCTTTTTTGGTTACAATGTACTGAAACTTGATTATGGCTTAGAGGCACCCTGTGCATATTTAGGAGGCATCCCCTCCCTTTTTACTGTCTTAATGTTATAAACAGGTATTACTTTAGTGATATTTCAAATTCTTATTCATTTTCCCTGGTGTGTGTGTGGGGTAAAGGTTGACTGTTTCCGTGAAAGAAAAGGTTATGATGAATCCAGGGCTGAAGGAGAACCACTTTGCACACAAAGACCTCTGGGAGGCAGGGGGCATATGGGGGTGTTGACCCTCTTCCATCAAAAACAGGTTGTGACTCAAAGCCAGGCGGCCCGTGTCTCAAAGCATCCAGATGCTTCTTTTGTTTTCGTGCCAATGTGCTAATGCGGCAAGTAGAATAGTGTTATTGGGTGGGATTGAAGGAGGAGGAGGGGAATGGCACTTTGCACATGTTCAGAGGCTCCTCCAGTTTCTTGAAATAGGATCTTCCGGCATGCAAGGAGGGCAACGTAAGCTTGGTTCCATAGCCGTCTTGCAAATCTGTCTCCATCTCGGGGGGGGGAATCTGCTGGGCAAAAACCCTGCCAGGCCCCACCGATGCTCCCTCTAAGCCATGGAGTCTTGTGAGCAAAAATTCTACTTTGGGAGCTACTGGCATTGAAGTTGTGAGTGAGCGATGTGGCTACGGCATAAATTAGTTTGCTCTGGAGCCCTTCTTCCTGAGCTACGACAAAAATGTGTGAGCTGGAGGCTAAAAAACTGTGAGCTAGCTCACACTAACTCAGCTTAGAGGGAACACCGGCTGGCACCAGGAAAGGTATCAGTGGGAGCAATGCTCCCTCTAAGCTGCAGAGTCCTGTGACCAAAAATTCCACTTTCTGAGCCACTGGCATTAAGGTTACGAGCAAGCGAGGAGGCTACGGCAGTAATTAGTTTGCTCTGGAGCCCTCCTTCCTGAGCTAAGGCAAAAATGTGTGAGCCAGAGGCTAAAAAACTGTGAGCTAGCTCACACTTACTCAGCTTAGAGGAAACAGCAGGCACCAGGGCCTCCAGAGGTACCCCCACGCTGGGGGTTCATGGTCTATTAAATCTGATCAGTTGAATCCTCCATATCTGAGACCGCCTGTCTAGGGATGGAGCTTCCTGGGGCTGCCTCGCCAACGCGCTCTTCTCTCCCTTCCTGCTCTCTTGTGCTGAGTCGACGCAGCAGTGGGCTCTCCGTGCCTCCTCGGCTCAGAAGTGCTGCCAAGCTCCATTTGCGGGCTGTGCTGCACACAGCCAAACGGGAAGGCGACTTGGTTCAACTGAGGTCTCTGTCTGGTACGCGGGCGGTACGGCTTGCCCCAAAGAGCATGGGAACGGCTGGCCTCGCCGCGTTGCTGGCCAGCCTTCTGTTGTCTGTTGGCACGAGCAGAGCCCACACGCGTTAAAAAAAAAAGAAAGATCGAGCATATTTCCTCTGCTTGATTTTGAAAAGAGAGATAAGATTCCAGTGAGCCGTGTTCTCTGACCTCAGAGGCTCCCGTATCCACACCACATCGCAGATTGAGCTGTTGTTGTGCTATATCACGCGATCACAGTCGACCACAACGGGACTGTCCCTTGAAGGAAGTTTTGGGAGGCGGGCCGGGTTGGCCTGCAAAAGAGCTAGAATGGAGTCCACTAGCACCTTAGGGACCAACTAGATTTTCAGGGGAGAAGCTTTCAAAACTCAAAGCTCAAACTGACGGTCAGCTTGGTACAGGGGTTAGGATTGCAGAGTCTAACCCGGAGAACCAGGTCTGATTCCCCACTCCTCCACATGCAGCTGCTGGTGTGACCTTGGGTCAGTCACAAGACCTTTTGGAGCTGTTCTCTCAAAAGCAGTCCTCGAGAGAGCTCTCTCAGCCCCACCTACCTCACAGGGTGTCTGTTCAGGGAAGGGGAAAGGAAGCTGCTCTGAGACTCCTTCAGGTGGTAAAGAGCGCAGTATAAATCCAACCTCCCCCTCTTCTTCTTCTTATAATTATTAGTGGTTCACCCAGTCCCTGCTACTGCCGGGCTCTGAGTGATACACAACATTTGACAAAAACATCAAAACCACAGAATGAAATGCATAGACAGTACTAATACAGCAAATCTAAAAGAACCAGATGGCAAAGTTTTACAATTTCTTCTCATTCCAGACTGCGTCCACCTCGTGGGCGGGGGGAAGAGGAACCGAGCAGTCCGGGGAGGAGGAGAGGGTGCCAGCCAGAATGGAAACCATTGCCTGGCAGAACGTCTCTGCCTTACAGGCCCTGTGGAATTGCATAAGGTCCTGCAGGGCCCTGATGGTGTTCTGCAGAGAGAGTTCCACCCGGTTGGAGCCAGGACCAAAAAGATCCTGCCCCTGGTTGAGGACGACCGGATGTCTTTGGGGCCAGGGATTACCAGCAGATTGCTATCCAAGGAGAACCAGTTTGGTGTCGTGGTTAAGTGCGCGGACTCTAATCTGGGAGAACCGGGTTTGATTCCCTACTCCTCCACTTGTACCTGCTGGATGACCTTGGGCAAGCCATAGTTCTGGCACAGCTGTTCTTGAAAAAGAGCAGTTTCTGTCAGAGCTCTCTCAGCCCCACCTACCTCACAGGATGTCTGTTGTGGGGAGGAGAAAGGAGTTTGTAAGCTGCTCTGAGACTCCTTTGGGTAGTGAAGGGCAGGGTATAAATCCAATCTCCCCCTCCTCCTCCTCCTCTTCTTCTAGCAGCAGAACACTCTCCCTGGGGTCCCGCTGATATGTCAGCCCGATTGCTCAAGGTAAAGGGAGCTTTGACTCTGGAAAGCTGATACCCCGGAAATCTTGTGAGACTTTAAGGTGCTACTGGATTTGAATCCAGCCGGAATGTTCCTTGTGGACCAGGCACGTCACTTGTGAATGGTTGCTATAGTGCAGTGAAACCATAATACCCAAATGTGGTGATTCGGTAACCAGGGAAGCACATTTGGCACACACTTAGAGGCACCCACTCCTTTATTATTACTTTATTATATTCCTTTCACAGAAAGGCTTTGTACCTGCCCATTAAGGGGGGCTGAGCTCATGCTTTTCACATGCCCGTATTATAAGGTGGCATGTAATGAGATTCAATCACCCCGTTGATTGAAAAAATGTCGGGCCTTTCTGAAAAAGCTAGACTTTTGAGTTTCTTCTACCTGATAGAAGTCCCAAGATTACCTACCAAGTAAGCCAGTTTCTGTATGGTGATTACTCAGGTTGTGGAAATTTTATGGAAGTTAGACATTAGATTAAATTTTCAACTGCTTTTTAGTAAATTTTGATGTCTTTTAAAATTTTGGAATCTTATACATATGGACTTCCTTTTTGTATGACTGGTCTAAGGACCGCCAAGTAGAAAAGAGGGGCAACAATAAAAGCTTTACATATATATATATAGTATATAAAAAGATACATGTATTTATTAACAAAGAATTTAAAAATATGTAAGGGCCCAATCACACCTCATATAAAATTCCAGAATCTAACACACAAGGGCTAATGGACTTGACCTGACACGTTTCAGCCTGTACAGGCCTTCTTCAGAGGCCAAACACAGTGAGGAACATATTGGCTTATATAATAGTACAGTACCATCATACAAATATAAAATATAAATACAAGATGGACCAGAAAAGAATTGTTCCAAAATGAAACCACTAGGCACAGAATAAAAGTATAAATGAGGCCTCCAAAGATACAATCACATGCCAAATGATGTGTCCTCTTTGCTTAAGGACAATTCTACTGAGGACACTTTGGCTAAACAATCATAGGAAGGCACTTTCTGGACCAGAAATTATTATCAGTGAAACATCAATTGGCATGTGATTGCATCTTTGGAGGATGCCGCAAGATAATCACTTCTGCCAGCCTTAGCAACAATTCTGCTAACAAACTGGCAGGTGGGCGTGATGACTTCTGTAGCCAAGAAAGCCAGCTCTTAGGCAGGAAAACTCTCTTAAAGGAGACCAGTTTCTTGACAGAGTTAGAAGGGATCCTAGAGGTCACCTACTCCAACCCCCCTTGCTCAGTACAGGAGTTAGTCAACTACAGCATCCCACTCTGCTTAAAGGAGTGCACGTCTTTTTTTTTTTTAATGTTTTAGAATTATTGAAAAAAAGCATTTACAGGAGAAATTCTTGTGGGGCTGTGTCTTTAAGAAGGGGACGGAGCCCCCAAAAGCCCCACCATAGCTACAGGCCTGGAGGAGAGGGACCTCAGTGGGGTATAAAGTCATCAAGTCCACCCTCCAAAGCAGCCATTTTCTTTAGGGGGGGCTGATCTCTAGCCTGGAGAGAAGTTGGGAGATCGACGGGAGGGGGAGAGGGCTTGCTCCATGTCTTTTGCCCGAAACACACACGGTGGGATGAACAGGGCCAGCAGCATACATCCCCCGAGCCCAAGGACAGCCTATGTGGTGTCGTGGTTACGAGTCCTGGACACATATCTGGGAGACCCGGGTTCAAATGTCCACTCGGACCATGGAAACTCACTGGGTGATCTTGGGCCACTCACAGATTCTCCGCCCAAACTTCCTCACGTTTTTTTTGTGTGTGTGAATTTAAAAAGGAGGAGTGGCGAGGAGAATGATGTAAGCCACTTTGGGGAGAAAGGCAGATCATGAATGAATGAAAATATGAAATGAAATAAAGAAATAAATAAATGAGATAGCAACATGGTAATTAATAATCATTATCGTACGGCATTGTGTGTAGTATAGCCAGGAGACCCTAAGATTGTCTGGCAGCCAGAAGTTCTAACTCTTTTAGCGTTATGCACCACTAGGTGGCGAGCTAGACTTGTTTTTTAAAGTAAGAGATGTTTGAGAAGTGGGTTTTGCCATTGCTTGCTTCTGCATTACGACCCTCGTGTTCCTTGGAGGTTGCCCCTCCAAATACGAGCCCAAGGCCAGCCCTGCTTAGCTTCTGAGATCTGACGAGATCGGGCTTGCTGGGGCTATCCAGGTCAGGAGCCTGGTGTACTGGTTAGTGTCCAGCCAGGATCTGGGAGACCCAGTTTCAGATCCTTGGGAGCTTGCTGGGTGACCACAGGCCAGTCACACGTTCTCAGCCTAATCTACCTCTCAGGGTTGTTGTGAGGATAAGACGGAGAAGGGGAGAGAATGGCGTGGGTTTCCATTGGGAAGAAAAGTAGGATATAAATGAAGCAAAACAGAAGACGCGCCAGCCCCCCAGGATGGCTTCAGGGCTGAAAAAAGTTATTCCCCAAATGTCCCCTCGAAGGCATGATTACGATTACCAGGGAAAGTTGGGGCTGTGTCTAGGAAGTAGTTTCCGAGGGAAGCTGTGCTGGTCTCCCGTAGAACAGCCAGATTCAAGTCTGGTAGCACCTTAAGAGACCAAGATTTTTTGGGGTACAAGCTTTTGATAGTCTGAAGATATCTGACCAAGGGAGCATTGCCTCTTGAAAGTTTATCCCCTGAAAATCTTGTTGGCCTCTAAAGGTAAAGGTTTCCCTTGCTCGAAAGCCAGTCGAATCTGACTCTAGGGGGCGGTGCTCATCTCCGTTTCCAAGCCGAAGAGCCAGCGCTGTCTGAAGACTTATCCGTGGTCATGTGGCCGGCATGACTAAACGCCGAGGCGCACGGAACGCTGTTACCTTCCCACTGAAGCAGTACCTATTTATCTACTTGCAGTGTCTTGCTTTCAAACAGCTAGGTTGGCAGGAGCTGGGGCCAGAGACGGGAGCCCAGTCCGTCACACAGCAGTCGGATCTCAAACTGCCAAGCTGCAGACCTTCCGGTCTGCAGCTCAGCATCTTAACCTCTGAGCCACCACAGCCCCTGCTGGCCTCTAAGTTGCTACTGAACTCACATCTGGTAAATAGGTGCCTTACAAGCCCACAGCCAGGTTCTCAAGGACGGGGCCTACCACCCTGGGGGTGACTGAGGTCAAAGCAGCCTGCACCATCTCCCCCAATCCCCGGTCTCACGCACTAGGAAAGGTATTCTTCTCTCCCTTCCTTCACACCCCCCAGATCTGCCTCCACCCTCAGCCCAGCGCCACCCCCAGGCCCCTTACAAAACGCTCTGGCCCCCACCGCTTTGAAAATGAACTTGGGCTCCGGCAGGGAGGAGGGAAGCTGGAGTCCTGTAATGACCGCTTTCTTTGTGTGACAGGCAAGCCGTCTGCTTCGTGTCTGGGAAAGAGGAGGCCGGCACGCATCTTCTCGGAGCCACCCACGCAGCTCGAGATGCTGAACCGCAGTCGTGTGTCAATAAAGTACAAACTCTCCCCCCCCTTTCCTAGCTCCATCCCTCCGCCTCTCTCTCAGCTTGGCTCTCTGCGCTCTTTTCTGGTTTGCCCTCCCACGAACAGAAGAGAGGGCAGACATTATGGGCAGGCATGACGCATCCATTCAGTCCACGGGCATTCCAACGGTGGCCTTCAGGAGACCCCGGGCAAATGGATTTCCTTGCAAGCTTACCAAAAAGTCCTCTGAGAAAAGACACAGGAGACGGTGTGCCCATCCCTAGGGACTGTGGCTCAGCGGCAGAGCAGAAGAAGAGGAGATTGGATTTATATCCCATCCTTCACTACCCAAAGGAGTCTCAGATCGGCTTACAAACTCCTTCCCCTCCCCACAACAGACACCCTGTGAGGTAGGTGGGGCTGAGAGAGCACTGGCAGAAACTGCTCTTTTTCAAGAACAGCTGTGCCAGAACTATGGCTTGCCCAAGGTCATCCCGCAGGTGCAAGTGGAGGAGTGGGGAATCAAACCCGGTTCTCCCAGATTAGAGGCCATGCACTTAACCACTACACCAAACAATCGCTTTGCATGCAGAAAGTCCCAGGTTCAATCCCTGGCAACTCTAGGTAACTCTAGGAATCAGGCAGCAGAAAATGTGAAAGACCACGACCTGAGACCCAGAAGAGCTGCTGCCAGTCAGAACGGGCAATACTGAGCTAGACGAGACAAAGTTCTGACTCAGCAGAAAGCATTCGACTGCCTTGTTAGCAGACCTATGGGGGAGGGGCCGTGGCTCAGTGTTAGAGCATCAGCTTGGCAGACAGAAGGCTGCAGGTCCAACCCCAGGGAATTTCCAATTGAAATCACCAGGCAGTAGGAGGCCCTGGAGAGCCACTGCCATTGATAAATTAGCTTCACATGTTATAATGAGCACTGCCAGTTTGTGTAGAGCATACTGTATGGCCAGCATACCATATAGGTCCAGCTAGCATTCTATATAGGATCAACAATACGGTTGCCAGCTTCAGGCTGGGAAATTCCTGGAGATTGGGGTGGGCGGAGCCTGAGGAGGCTGGGGTTTGGAGAGGAGAGGGACCTCAGAGGGGTATAATTATAACATCTTCCAAAGCAGCTTTTTTCTCCAGGGGATATCATCTCTGTAGTCTGGAGATCAGTTGTAATTCCAGGAGATCTCCAGGCCTCACCTGGAGATAGCCAATCCTCACCAGCAAGGCTGGGCACCTGTTGGAGACATAAGTCCATTTCCCCCTTATCTAGGAGGAGAAATGCCAGGAGGCAGTAGAGAAAGGGGGTAAGAATTAAACCCTCCCTTCCCCACTGCTCCAGGTGCTGCTCATATCAAAAACCTCTCCCCAACCCTTCAGGTGCATTTACAGGTAAGATTATACTGGGGGGGGGGATCTGATCTCAGATCTTCAGCATCATGCATCTGTAGCTAGTCAAATGCACTCTGCACATGCTCAGGGACACTTCCGCATCTTCTTCTTTCCCGTGTTTCCAAGACCATCCCTGGCAAGGAAAAGAGATAACCACAGGCCCAGCACATGTGAAGTCTGCCCGCGCTGCGAAAATTCTGCTTGGCAGTAGCAGAAAGGAGATGGTTCTTTAAGGAATAACTAGCTCCAACTTTCTGAGCCTTAAAGAATTTCAGAAGTGCGGAAGAGACCAGGAGGAGAAAAGGGACCTTGCTACAGTAACTCTTCCTCTAATCCCCAAATCTTGCCCCCTTGTACACACTAAACGGGAGGCAAAGAAGCTTTGCAAACAGGAGTTTTGCAGACCTCCTTTGGATGTCATCCCAAGGGGAAAAGAAAGAGCTTTTCTTCTCTTTTCCTTTCTTTTTTTAAAAAAAATTCCCCTCCTTTTATTTTCTGAAGTTAAGCCCTCCAAGCGAATGCATTAACCAGTATCCCGGAAACCTGACTCATTTTTATGACAGCATGAACTCGCCTTATTAAAAAAAAAAGAGAGAGAACGAAAGAAAGAAAGGGAGGAGGAGGAGGACGAGGGTGGGAGAAGACACAAGGGCTTTATTCTTCTCTCCCAGCAAGGGCTGAGTAAAATGAGAGCTCTTTGATAATATTTATGGTCTCTCAAGTTGTATATGACAGTGCCGCATTATTGGAATTGTTCAGACCGGATGGAGGAGCCAGGAAGAGGTCAGATCTGCACTGCAGACAAATTGGCTGTTTCTGTCATGTGGGGTGTTGAGTCGCTTTGCTTTAGGGGGCTTCCAGACAGAGGACCTTTTTCAGGAGCAGGGTGTCAAGTGCACAGATTCAGTAGACACGAGCGCAAGCACGCGCACACATCCTGCAAGGACTGTGCCAATTCACTCTGCAAGCCAAGGAATCAGCAGACTTGAACACATGGGAAGATGCCTTACACTGAAGCAGACCTTTGGCCCCTCAAGGTCAGTCTTGTCTACTTAGACTGGCGAGCAGGCCCATAGGTACAGTAGGGCTTTTGGGGGCTCTGCCCCCTTTCTTACAGACACAGCTCCACAACAATTTCTCCTGCAAATGCTTTTTCATTCATTTAAAAACATTTTTTAAAAAGACATGCGCTCCTTTAAGCAGAGTGGGGTGCTGTAGTTGACTAATTCCTGCACTGAGCAAGGGGGTAGGAGTAGGTGACCTCTAGGATCCCTTCTAACTCTGCTCTCCTCCCCAAACTCCACCTTCCCCAAGGAATTTCCTGACTTGGAGTTGCCAATCCTTGACCCAAAGCTGCTATTTTTACTAGGGGAATGGGTTTCTATTATTTCTGCCCCACAGAGCAAACAGCAGGTACGGCACAGTGTTTTAAATCAGGACAAGTGAGGGGAGACAGTTCATCATATCCCTCTGGCTGTGGCCCCAACCCAGTGCCCCTTCCTTCTCCAAAGTTGTCTATAGTGGTGCAGTGGTTAAAGAGCGTCAGACTAGAATCTGGGAGACCCCGGTTCAAATCCCCATTCATGCCATGGAGGGTTGCTGGGTGACCTTGGGCCAGTCACACTTTCAGCCTCACCTGCCTCACAGGGTTGTTGTGAGGGAGAAGAGAATGATGTCAGCTGCTGCAGGCCCCTACAGCAGAGAAAGGTGTGGTATAGATTAATTAAATGAGTAAATAAAATTTATCTTTTCAACAGTCTGCAGATCTTGATCCCAGATCTCCAACATTGCCTGCCTGGTTTGACCCTCAGCAGGGTCTTGCTGGTGGTGGGAAAAACCATCAGGTCTAGGGTTGCCAGGTCTTGGTTGAAAAATACCTAGAGACTTTGGGGGTGGATCCGGAAGAGGGTGGGGCTGGGGCAGGGGAGAGGCCTCCGCATGGTACAGTGCCATAAAGTCCTGTCCACCCTCCAAAGCAGCCATTTTCTCCAGGGGAGCTGATCTCTGTCAGCTGGAGATGAGTTGTAAAAGGAGGAGATCCCCAGGCCCCACCTGGAGGCTGGCAACCCTAATCAAGTCACAGCCAACTTATGCAGAACTTTCAAGGCCAGAGACTTTGCTTGCCTCTGCATGGCGCCCCTGGTATTCCTTGGTGGCCTCCCCTCTAAATACTGACCAGGGCTGACCCCGCTTAGCTTCCGAGATCTGATGAGAATGGGTTGGCCTGGGCTAGCCAAGTCGGCGTGGACCGACTGTTGTTCTGAATCACTGGCTTCAGCTTGAGAGGAAGAAGGGCGGCGGGGCGGGGAACCCTGAGGAGCTCCACAGAAGATCCGAAGTCGTGCACCTTTCCAGAAAGCGTGCGCAATGTTCTCTCTCTGTCCCGCCACTTGCAGCGATGACAGGTTTGCTTTATGGCTCCCCCGTCCCAGGATGCCTTCCCCACCCCCGCTTCCCTCCCTGCTTCCCTCCCGGCCACACCCAGCCTCCGCCTGCTTTTCAAAAAAGAGAGATCCCTTCCACACGCCATAGCCTCAAATAACTCACATTGCACATTTGTCAGGAAAGGGTCAATGCGGCTGTGTGTTTCGTGGCGGAAAAGGCCTTGGGCCGCATATTTTTCTAATTAGGCTCCCCCCTTCCCTGCTCAGCAGTCTCTCCCCCCCCCCCGCAGCTGCGATGACACCGGGCTCTTGCCCCCTGCTTTCTCACGCTCTCCCTCGCCAAGTCGTGTAACCGGCTGGGCGGGCGCCAAGCGCCGAGGTCGGCCGTGTCAGCCCCCGCTCCTTGTGTACACAGACGGCGAGGAAGGTGCTTCGCTGCTGGGCTGCCCTTCCCCGCAGGCAGGCAGGCAGGCAGGCAGGCCGACCGGCCTCCCTTTCCCTCTCCCTCTCCGCTCCCCCCTTTGGCTCGTGGAAGTTGGCCGCGGTTCCTTGTCAAGGTCACCGCTCACTGCTTGGTTTGGGTGACCCAACCTGACAGCAGGGAAACGCATTAGGGAGACCGCATTTAGAGGGGTGGGCTGGGGTGGGGGAGTCGGCTGGGGCCGCGGCCAAGGCTTCTCTCCCGCCCCGCCCCCCCCCCGGTGTTTTTGCTACCTTTCCTTGCTTTCCTTCCTCTTCCCCTTCCTCTTGTTCACCACCCACTCTGCCATAATTCAAAACAGCTTTTCAGCAGTTTCCCCCCAGGGAGGAGGGAGCTCTCGGGCCACAGGCACACCAAGAGGGGTCGGCCCTTCTATGGAACGGTAAGGCCAGTTGCCAACTCTGGATTGGGAAATTCCTGGAGATTTGAGAGTGGTGCTTTGGGGAAGGGCGGGGTTTGAGGAGAGGAGGGACTTCAATAGGGTATAATGCTATAGAAGAAGAAGAAGAGATTGGATTTATATGCCACCCTTCACTCCGGAGTCTCAGAGCGGCTTACAGACTCCTTCCCCTCCACACAACAGACACACCCTGTGAGGTAAGTGGGGCTGAGGGACCTCTTTCAAGAACTGTCCTTGAGAGAACAGCTCTGACAGAACTAAAGCTTTCCCAAGGTCATCCAGCAGCTGCAAGTGGAGGAGAGGGGAATCAAACCCAGTTCTCCCAGATTCGAGTCTGCGCACTTAACCACTACACCAAACTGGCCCAGGGGACTGTTCCACCAGGGACACACCAAGAGGAGTCATTCCTTCTCTGGGATGCCACTATGCTTGCCAGCTCTGGGTGGGGAAACGCCTGGAGCTTTGGGGGGTGGACCCTAGGAAGGCGGGGTTTGGGGGGAGGGAGAGACTTCAGTAGGATACTAGGCCACAGAATCTATTGGGTTCAGTGTTTAAAAAAATCATTTGCCGTGGATGCACAGAAGCTTTTCGCAGTATACCCGATTCTCTGTGTTTCCCAGTTAAGGGAAAACTCAGTCCAAAGAAATTACAAAGATGATCTGACTCCAATGGTAACAAGAGAAAGCATTTCTTTAACTTACAAAAATAGAAGCACATCTTACATGTCATATTCATGTAGGTGCATCTAATTTATTGTGGACAGATCAACTTCCCAAAAAGTTAACTTGCTACGGCTCCAAGCCCGGGTATATGAAGGAAGAATTAGGGTCCTATGTAAGATGAAACACAGAAGGCAAGCAAGGGCCAAAGAGGCTCAACCTCTAACCCATGGGAGGTTGGGGGCCAACTGCCCAGTGTACCCCGGTGAGACCATTCTCTTAACCCTTTCCCTCCCAGATCCTCTTGCATGCAGAGTTACAATATCCAACAGAGTCCCCACCAATGTTCCCTCTAAGCTGTGGAGTCTTGTAAGCAAAACTTCTACTCTGTGAGCTACTGGCATTAAAGTTGCGAGCGAGAGATTTAATTAGTTTGCTCTGGAGCCCTCCTTCCGGAGCTAAGATAAAAACGTGTGAGCTGGAGGCTAAAAAACTGTGAGCTAGCTCACACTAACTCAGCTTAGAGGGAACACTAGTCTCTCCCCCCCCCTCCTCCAAAGCAGCTGTTTTCTCCAGGGCAACTGATCTTTGTAGTCTGGAGATTAGTTGTAGTTCCAAGGAATCTCTGGGCTCTCCTTGGGATGGCAATGCTAAATGCTGCCCATCTCTGAGATGGCATCATTTGCTTCCCTTTCCTCCTTCTCCAGAGTAAACGAAGATGCAAACTGAAGTTGGACAGCACCGCAGCGCAGTCTCCCCCTCCTTCACAGCCCCGGCTGTCCCCCATCACCACCACTCGGCTCATTCTGTGTCGGATGCTTTTCTCTCTCCCCTCTCAGCTGCAGGCCCGGAAACCACCCTCCAGCTGTGACTTATTAAAGTCAGATCGTCCCTTGGGGAGCAAACCAGAGCCAGGGTCATTAATAACAACTAACTACGGGCGGCTTTGCGTGCCAACTCTCTAGTGTCACGAGGCAGGAAAAATACCTCCGCCAAGGCAAGGCGCACTCAATACGACGGCTCGCCCGCCTCTTCCCCAACACTTCCTTTCTCCCTTTAAAAAATGACTCCTGTCATAACTCAGCCAGTAATAGGCCTCTGGAGAAGGGGGGGACTCTCCATCGCCTGTTTCAGCCCCCTGGTTAAGGACCCCACTGAAGGCTCTTAAAATTAACCGATTGGGAATGGCACTGAGGACGCGAGCAAGGGAAGGTGGCGCGGGAAGCGGTCCTTCCATCCTTTGCGTCTACTGGGAAGCTTTCCCCCAATTCTCACCCCCACCCAGCACTTGTCTGCCATTCTGTGTTCGGTTGTTCTTACTACCCAAAGCTCTCCAGCTTTCTTTTATTTATTTATTTAT
Organism: Gekko gecko; assembly: GCA_029375565.1. NCBI lineage: Eukaryota > Metazoa > Chordata > Lepidosauria > Squamata > Gekkonidae > Gekko > Gekko gecko. Next base: position 25,091,917 of record JAPDNY010000016.1, read on the forward strand.
TTGACTTCTATCCCACCCACCCTGCAAAGCAGTCTCAGGGCGGCTTACAAACTGTGTAAAAACACTAAAACAAGAAGACTGATAAAATCACAATACAATCCTAAGTATAACAAATTTTAAAGTGCTAGTACAACTAATATAACAATGGCCGGCATTTGCAGCAATCACCTGGTCTGGGTTGCGACAGGCTGCTGGTGGTATAATACTATGGATACTGATGTTACTATTGACGTTGGTGTCGGGGCCAGGGCCTCGCTCTAAGTGGTGCCGGCTCCCTAATTGAAGGCCTCATGGAAGAGCTCCGTCTTGCAGGCCCTGCAGAACTGTAAAAGGTCCCACAGGGGCCTCATGTCCTGCAGGAGATCTTTCCACCAGTATGGAGCCACCACAGAGAAGGCCCTGGCCCTCGCCGCAGACTCCACCTGTGCCTGTGCTGCTCCCTTGCTGCCCATTTGTGCCTGCAACAGGCACATTCCTTGGCTTACTCCCAAGAGCTAGCGTGGTGTATTTGTCAGAGCAGCGGTGTCAAATGTAAGGCCCAGGAGCCAGAACCAGCCTGTCTAGGGCTGTTATGTGGCCCACAAGCAACTAGTGATGTGCAAGGGAGGGAAAAGGGGACTGTTTGGGGGAAGTGGGGGAGCCAATCCAATCGTGGCTTCAGCGTGGTGGAACAACCTCATCTGCAGCATTCAAGCAGCATGGGAGCATCTGCCCAGTGCTGCGCCACTGGCTCTCCAGTCTGCCCATATGGATTTTCCTTGGCACACACATACCCCAAGCCTGTGGGGCCTTGCAGTAAGGTGGTGCAGTAAGGATGCACCAACTCGGAGCTTACCAACTGCTGTCCTTTATACAGTTTATGTCTCTGAAACCTGGCATTACGTTTTATGGTCCACATGACCTGGCCCGACAAAGTGACATTTATGTTAGCTCTGGCCCTCTTGACACCTCTGTGTTAGAGTGTTGCACTAGGTTCTGGGAGTCCCAGGTTCGAATCCCCACTCTGCTGCAAAAGCTCTCTGGGTGACCTTGTACAAGTTCCACATGCCCTTGGCCTAACCTGCCTCATGGGGGTTGTCATGAGGATGAAATAGAGGAGAAGAGACCACGGCCATTTTCACACATGCTGGAATAATGGTGCCTTCAATATACTTTAATGATAGTCTGCCGGTGAATCTTACCATTTCACACAATAAAATCCTGTTGCGAAGTACGTCGAAAGTGGATTGGAAGTGCATCGTTACCGTATGTCAATGTGCCCTTACATAGGCCACCTTGGGTCCCCACCGGGGAGAAAGATAGGGGTACCTGAAAAACATTTTGTACCAATTTCTGTTAGCACCGGCCTAGCTGTGAACTTAAGTTCTTTTCCCCATAACGGTTCCCATTGATGCATAGGTATCTGCTCTCTAAAATTCTGCATCCATTTAGTCAAACATTTTTTCACTTGAACAAGAAAGACAAGAGATCAAATTTAGGGTCCAGTGGCACCTTTAAGACCAACAAAAGTTTATCCAAGGTATGAGCTTTCAAAAACTCATACCTTGAATAAACCTTTGTTGGTCGTAAAGGTGCCACTGGACTCCAAATTTGTTCTACTGCTTCTAACCAACATGGCCGACCACCTGGATCTATCTGCAAGAAAGACAAAGATATCGATGAAGTAAATACATAAAATATGTGGTGATGGAAACCTGCTCATTTTATAAATTATCCTCGGGAAGGAGGAGGCTGGCGTGGAGGTGCAGATGGAGTCCCTGCTCTGTTGTGAGTAAGTGCCATCGCCTACCCGGCCCTCTCACCCCGACCTCCTGCAGACGACTTGCCGGTTCACATTATAAGTTCATTAGAGTCTTGGTTGCCTTGTAAACGCTGACAGGCCAAAGAACTCCAAAAATCTAGCTCTCCAATGTGATTATGTCAAATTAAGTTGAAAATAAATTATGGGAAGAGGCTGGAAAGGGGGACAAAGATATTCAGGCAGCTGTATGGCTGGACGGAGGCCTTTGACCTGGGCCATTGTCAGCCGCTGAAGTAAGCTCCTTCATTGCCCTGTCCCACGTTCTTTTCTTAAGTGTCGGGTTTCAGTCTTTTGGAAGCACTGAGAAAGCTAGACAAGAGGATAGAATCTGAAATTCTCCTGCCTGCTTCCCATAGGAAATCTTCCCAAAGTCTCTCGGCCAGATCTTTGGCGTTCCACACCGTGGTTTTTGACATGCACGTCACTTGTTTTGGAGGGGGGAGCAGAAATTTAACAAAATAAATTAGGGTACAAACATAATGCACCAGTCTCTGAAAACAAGCCATTTTAAGTGACCTTAAACGTGTGAAGGCATTTCCACTGGAATACTGTATAATTGACACGCACACAAACAGTTCCTTTAATGGCATTTCACAGGAGTAAAAACATAATATCTGAGAGATAAAAATTCAAATTCTGGATAAAATACAATTTGTTAAAAATTACCCTGCTTTAAGCATTTACAAAGTTTTACTATGTATAGAAGCAGCAGCCAGTAAAACCTTTGCCATAAGTTCAGTTGGTACAATTGACATCCATGTTGTTGTTGTTCAGTCGCACAGTCGAGTCCGACTCTTCGCGACCCCATGGACCAGATTACGCCAGGCCCTCCTGTCTTCCGCTGTCCGCTGAAGTTTGCTCCATTTCATGTTCGTTGCATCGATGACACTGTCTAACCATCTCATCCTTTGCCGTCCCCTTTGACATCCATAGATCAAGGTAGACAGCTGTGTTAGTCTGAAGGAATACAACAAAGTTAGAGTCCAATGGCCCCTTTAAGACCAACAAAGTTTTATTCAAGACGTGAGCTTTCGTGTGCATGCATACTGTATCAGACGATGAAATGAAATTACATATCATAGTTGTATATATAGGTGGCTTGTTAAATTAGCATGCAAAATAGTGAGAATATCTTCATTTTGATCTGTTTTAAAAAATATTCTCACTATTTTGCATGCTAATTTAACAAGCCACCTATATATACAACTATGATATGTAATTTCATTTCATCGTCTGACAAAGTGTGCATGCACACGAAAGCTCACATCTTGAATGGGTGGGAGTGGAAATTTGAACCCAGGTCTTGCCAATCCAGTACTCTAACCATTGCACAACACTGCCCCATCATGGTGGGTCTCTAGTATGCCAGGTCCCAGAGTGCAGTGTCTTTCCCAGCACCGGCTACCTGGGATCCTTTAACTGAAGAAACCGAGATAGGGTTGCCAGGTCTGTGCTGGAAAATACCTGGAGACTTTGGGGGTGGATCCAAGAGAGGGTGGGGGAGGGGAGGGGCCTCATAAGAACATAAGAGAAGCCAATGTTGAATCAGGCCAATGGCCCATCTAGTCCAACACTCTGTCACACAGCGGCCAAAAATACCACATGCTATCAGGAGGTCCAGCAGTGGGGCCAGGACACTAGAAGCCCTCCCACTGCTGCCCCCTCCAGCACCAAGAATAGAGTGCATCACCTGCCCCAGACTGAGAGTTCCCATCTATACCCTGTGGCTAATAGCCACTGATGGACTTCTGCTCCATATGTTTATCTAATTCCCTCTTGAAACTGTCCATGCTTGTAGCTGCCACCACCTCCTCTGGCAGTGAATTCCATATGTTAATCACTCTTTGGGTGAAGAAGTATTTCCTTTTATCTGTTCTAACCCGACTGCTCAGCAATTTCATTGAGTGTCCAAGAGTTCTTGTATTGTGAGAAAGGGAGAAAAGTACTTCTTTCTCAACTTGCTCAGTCCCATTCATAATCTTATAAACCTCGATCATGTCACCCCTCAGCCGTCGTTTCTCCAAGCTGAAGAGCCTCGCGTTTTAACCTTTCTTCATAGGGAAGGTGTTCCAACCCTTTTATCATTCTAGTTGCCCTTCTCTGCACTTTTTCCTCAGCATGGCCCAATGCCGTAGAGTCCACCCTTCAAAGCAGCCATTTTCTCCAGGGGAGCTGATCTCTGTCAGCTGGAGATGAGTTGTAAAAGCAGGAGATTAACCAGGCCCCACCTGGAGGCTGGCGACCCTAAGCCAAGAATTTAACCTAGGGCTTTCCGGATGCAAATCAAGTGGTCTACCGCTAAGTCCCTAACTTCCTATTCCATTACGTGATAGCCGAAGGCGTAGCAGGGCGTGATGGTCAAGAAAAACAGGGTGGGAGGGGGAAAGTGGCCCAGTGTAACTCTTCTGCAGCTCAGGAAAATTTGCCCTTTCACAGTTGCTTAAGCGAAATGTCAGCCAATGCTAAACAGCCTGAACCACATATGCTTACTCCAAGAGAGCTTCTATAAATCAGACAGCAGTTAGTTGGGGGTGGGGGAAGAAAGCAGGTTCCAAGGAGGCAAACAGTGGGAGGGGTTTTTTTCTCCCTATAGGAAAGCGAGGGGAGGGAAAGCTGGGGGTTTCTCTTGCATTGGAGTTTATTATGTGGTCCAGCGGTGATGGAATCCATCATTATTGTCACCTCCTTTACCCCCACCCCACTCCATCTCCAAGTGCTCTCTCTCTCTCTCTCTCTCTCTCTCTCTCTCTCGCTCTCTCTTCTCGCCTTTCCCTTTAGGGAAGATGCGAAACAAAAGCGGAGAAGTCTAGTAGCAACTGCAATCAAGTTTGTGTAAATCTGGCCCTTCTGTGTCCTCTTCACAAAGCGGGACAAAAGCTCCCAGGCTGGTGGCTCAGCTGGGAGCCGAAATGCCACAGCTGTAGCCAATGCCACCTCCGTTCCCATCAATATGGAGCGACCCTGGCAACCTGCTTACACAACCTCCATCTCCCATCTTTCTCACAAAAGAAAGGAGCGGACAATGACTCCTCTCAGCTCTCTTGCCCACCGAAAACCTTAAATATTTCATCAGATTATTTCTCTTTTCTTTTCTTAGTTCAGACAGGGAGGAGAAGGAGGATAGGGAGGGCAGGGGGGACCTCAAGCCTGAAGACAGACAATCGCTTTTTGAAAGAGTTGAAAGTCGTTTGAGAGGGTCGGGGGGTTATTCTCTTGCGCGCACACACACATTTCTGTTGTCCCACTGTTACTCAAACAAGGTGTGTGTGTGTCCCCCCCCCCGCACTGAGTGTTTGAAACTATGGAAGAGCATACACAACTTGTGGCATGGGGGTGTACTGCACACCCTCTGGCAAAAGGCAAGTAGTAAAGGGGATGGGGAAGATGCTCTGCAAAGGTCACAGCAGGGGTGCCATGACTAAGGAGGCCCTGCTCTCTTCATGGATGGAATATACCTTCCTAAAGGTTGGCAACTCCATGCAGGGTTTCTTTCTGGTTCTGAGAATCTGTGGAGAAACTTACAAGAACTGGTATGTGTTCAATGTGTTGTTAAAGCTTTTGGAACAGTTGGGTATCGTATATAAGGCAAGCCGTGCTGGCGACGACTCACCTATGCTCCCATTGGCCACTGGGGAAGCTGCCTTGGTGTCCTATTGGCCTGTCCTGCGGGCTTCTCCATTCTTACACCCTCACTTTGGATGTGTCGCACCTTAGGAACTGTAGTTCTCAGCTGGCCTTACTGCAACCATAGCAAAGGGAATTAGAACTACACCTCCCCAAGAGGCCATGGGGCATTAGCAGAAAGTCAGTTAAACTGTTAATCAGTTACAGTGTTAAACAGGAAGCAGCTTTTCAACTGAAAGGGGTTGAGGGGGAAGTGGTTACATATGGAACTGGGGCTGCCAACCTCCTGGTGGGTCCTGGAGACCTCCTGTTACTACAATTGATTTCCTGGCAATGGAGATCAGCTCCCCTGGAAAAAAACGGCTACTTTGGAGGGCAGGTTCTGTGGCATTGTGCCCTCCCCTTCTCAAACCTTCCCCTCCCCAGGCTTCACCCCCAAAATCTCCAGGTGTTTCCCCACCTGGAACTGGCAACCCTGTATGGAACATATTAGCAAATTGGGTTGCCAACCTCCAGGTGGTGGCTGGAGTCATCCTGGGATTACAACTGATTCCCAGGAGACAGAGAACAGTTCACCTGAAGAAAATGGCAGCTTTTGCCCTGACCTGGACAGCCCAGGCAAGCCCAATCTCGTCAGATCTCGGAAACTAAGTAGGGCTGACTCCGGCAAGGACTTGGAAGGGAGACCACCAAGGAACACCAGGGCCAGGATACAGAGGCAGGCAATCAAGCCACCTCTCTGAAATGTCCAAACATCACTAGGGGTCGCCAGAAGTCACCATGACTTCCAGGCATGCACGCACACACATGCACACACACACACAAGCCCACCCCACAAAAATGTAAAAAAAGAAAATGGCTGCTTTGGAAGATGGACTCTATGGCAGTATCCCCACTGAAGTCCCTCCCCTTCCCAATCCCCACCCTGTTCAGGCTCCACCCTCAAAATCTCCAAACCAGAGCTGCCGACTGTACTAGCAAAGCATTCCTCTGGTGTCGAAGGCCTTCACGGCCAGAGTTCATTAGTTGCTGTAGATTTTCCAGGTTGTATGGCCGTGGTCTTGGCATTGTAGGACCTGACGTTTCACCAGTAGCTGTGACTGGCGAAACGTCAGATCCTACAATGCCAAGACCACGGCCACACAACCCGGAAAATCTACAGCAACTAACATTCCTCTGGTGTTTTGGATGGCTATGTTTGACCCAGCGGACGACCTTTCAGACGGACCAAAGTTAACAAAAAGGTCCAGCTACATCTCTTAATCGCTTCTTAATAACTTTGCCACTCCAGATTGCTAAATGACGCCCCCCCAAAGGTCCGCTCCTCCACCTTCTCTTGGTTTGGATTTAAGTGGACCTGGAAGTTGATAGCACAATAGCATCTTTAGGTCTCTGTTTCATCCTTGATTTATCCGCCCCCTTTAAGGGCTCTAATGAATAATTCACAGCGATGTGAGATTATGGGAAGGGTCTCTCTCCACCCTCCGTCCACTTGCCCCCACTCCCTGCTCTCTCCCAACCTTTAAGCTTTTTACTCCCCCACCGATCCTGTCTGTGCAGCAGCCAATCGACAGGACTGCCGTTCAACCCCCCCCCCCCGGCTGTCAGTTTGATAAATATAATCTTTCGCCAATTAAAAGCTCGTTCTCCCTCTCTCCCCGGCGCAAGGGAGCACCTCGTTAACGTCTTCCTAGTGGGGTGGCTCCCAGAATCTCTGGCAATTATTGATTGTGGATAAAAGAAGGCCTGTTATGTCCCCCCCCAACCTTTTTTCTCATCCTGGGTCAGTTCAGCATCGCGCATTAGCAATGTAAATAAGTTATTCACCCGGCATCACTTTTTGATAGAAAAATGACCACAGAAGGCTTTGATTTTGCCCTGCTCTTGTCCTAAGCTCACAATGAAACCAATAGTTTCATTTTTGGGGGGTCGGAGGTTTTTCTTTTTGGCTGGCTTTATTTATTATTTAACTCTCTTCCCTCCCTCCTCCAACATACTCAACATTTTCAGCATTCGTATGGAAATCATCCCGTTGCAACAACAAAGCCATCATCTTTCGGATGGATAAACTGGTATTTGTTTTGGAAAGTGGGGTAACAAATATGGCTTACGCCGGTTTCCTAGTGTAGCCTGTGCCTGTTTTGTAATTTAAACGGCTGCAAGATATAGTTTTTGCTTTGAGCCGCTCATAGCTTAAGGTTCAGTTACTGTTGTGAAATACTTTTAACCGTTGTTCGCTAAAGCTGTGGAGTGCACCGAGTGGACCAGCGAGACCCTGGTTCAAATCCCAGCTTCATTACAGAGACTGCCGAGTACCTTGTACTGGTCAATTGTGTTAATCAACCTCACAGGGTCGCTGTGCAGATGAAATGGGAGTGGGGAAAACCCTTCTATGACATTCTGAAATCCTTTGCAGGAAGAAGAAGAAGAGTTTGGATTTATACCCTGCCCTTCACTGCCCAAAGGCGTCTCAGAGTGGCTTACAAACTCCTTTCCCTTCCCCTCCCCACAACAGACACCCTGTGAGGTAGGTGGGGCTGAGAGAGCTCTGACAGAAACCGTTCTTTTCCAAGAACAACTGTGCCAGAGATTGTGGCTGACCCAAGGTCACATCAGCAGGTGCAAGCGGAGGAGTGGGGAATCAAACCCGGTTCTCCCAGATAAGAGTCCGCGCACTTAACCACTACACCAAACTGGCTCTCAAGGTCAAAGGAAGGATGGGTTGCAACTAGAGTTGCCAGCTCTGGGTTGAGAACAATGCGCCCTCTAAGCTGTGGAGTCTTGGGAGCAAAAACTCTACTTTGTGAGCTGCTGGCATTGAAGTTGTGAGAGAGCAATTTGGCTACCGCATAAATTAGTTGCTCTGGAGCCATCCCTTCCTGAGCTGAGACAAAAATGGGTGAGCCGGAGGCTAAAAAACTGTGAGCTAGCTCACACTAACTCAGCTTAGAGGAAACACTGGTTGGGAAATACTTAAGAGATTTTGGGGGGAATGGAGCCTGGGGGGGGGCGAAGTTTGGGGAGGGGAGGGGCCTCAGCAGGGTGCAGTGCCATAGAATACACCCTCCTAAACCATTTTCTGCAGGAGAACTGAGCTTGGTCATCTAGAGATCAATTGTAATCATGGGAGCTCTCCAGGAGGGTGACAGCCCTGGTTACAACTATATTACAGATAGCAGGAACAGCACAGAAAGTGCTGGAATACAGTATAGTTAGGTCTGTCATTATTATAATCTATGTCAGAAGAGGAAGGCAGAGGAAGAAGAAACAGGTCCTCATAGTTGAAGCTGACACTGGGCTGAGGTTTGAGGAGGGCAGGTAGTTCACTGGCGGCGGGTTCCATTTAAAAAGGGCTGCTTCAGCAATGCTGATCTTAACAGCAGGCATGGAAGGAGTCTCAGAGTGGCTCACCCAAAGGAGTCTCAGAGTGTCTTACAATCGCCTTTCCCTTCCCCTCCTGACAACAAGACACCCTGCTAGGTAGGTGGGGCTGAGAGAGCTCTCTTGAGGACTGCTCTTGAGAGAACAGCTCTGAAAGAACTTGTGACTGACCCAAGGTCACACCAGCAGCTGCATGTGGAGAACTGGGAAATCAAACCCGGTTTTCCCAGATTAGAGTCCACGCTCCTAACCACGACACCAAACCCCTACACCAAAATAGAGGGGGAGGGAACCATTAAAGACTTAGCAGACCCCAAGTAGGGTTGCTGGAGTCCAGGTGGGGGCTGCAGTACACCCAGAATGATAGCTGATTGCCAGACTAGAGAGATCAGTTTTACTGGAGGAAATAGCAGCTTCAAGAGATGGACTCTGTGCCACGGCATCCCATCCCTGCTGAACCCCACCCCTCTCCAAACTTCACCCTCCTCATGTTCTACCCACAATCCTCCAGCAATTTCCCAACCTAGAGTTGGCAACTCCAAATATGACTGTTTAGTCACAAATTGTGCAGTCCTGACAATGGGTGCTTGTGCTGAAACCAGCTTCCAGGGTGTCATGACCCCAGGGGGTCGCCGCCTTCCACGGCCACCACTCTGGACTTCGGGTCCCTTGAGAAGGCCCCGAGTACCCTCCCAAGACCAACCACAATGCCCCTTTTACAGTCGAGAAAACACAGGCATGATGACCAGGCAGAGAAGACTTAACCAAATAGTTTATTAAGGGTCTGGGTAAAAGTCGGATCCAACTTTTACCTTTTTCCCGTTTATTAACACTAATGGGGCATGGAAAACAAGACAAGGTGCTTTAAAAGATATAACAGAGTTTAAAGGCACTTAACTGGTTACTACTTAAGGCCTACAGCCTTACCTCAGGCCTCCTGCCTAACACTCACTCTGAGCCAAGTGAGGGATCTTTCTCCTCAGACCAGACAGTCCCCTCATTGAGTCCGCAGAAGAGCAAAAGAACCATTTCCTCACAGCACAGAGTTTATATCACAGTCCAGTGTAGCTCTGTGAGAGGAAAGAACACCATTTTCCACAGCTCATAGCTTAAGTCAGAAGTCTCCTCACAAAGTATCTAACAGTCTCCTCACAGAATCTCTGTACTCTGATTGGTTACCACTGTTGCTAAGCATTGTGGGGGTTGTAGGCTGTCTGCTTCCCACTACCAGGCAGGTCTCTTAGGCCTACAAGGCCCAGTCCTGCATAGATCTCTGGAGGCCTACACAGATCATGACACAGGGGCAAGTCCTATCATTCCAAAACTGAGTCTAGTCAAGATGTTCTCTGCCCAGGTTGTCAAGGAGGAGGAGGAGGAGGAGAAGGAGGAGGAGGAAATTGTATTTATAGCCCACCCTTCAGTACCCAAAGGAGTCTCAAAGCGGCTTACAATCTCCTTTCCCTTCCCTTCCCCACAACAGACACCCGGTGAGTTAGGTGGGGCTGAGAGAGCTCTGAGAGAACTGCTCCTGAAAGAACAGCTCTGAGAGAACTTGTGACTGGCCCAGGGTCACACCAGCAGTTGCATGTGGAAGAGTGGGGAATCAAACCCAGTTCTCCCCGATTAGAGTCCATGCACTTAACCACTACACCAGACTGGCTCCAATGGGCCCTTGTGCTGAAACTAGTTTCCAGGGGCAAGTCCAAAACTGAGTCTAGTCAAGAGACCTTCTCTGCCCAGGATGTCAGGAAGGAATCGAAGCCTCTCAGAGACTGCTCAAGGGAGCAGCCTGCCTTATATGTGAAGACTGTGTATACAGTTAGAAAAATAAAAGCTGTTTAATAGGGTCTGAGGCGAAAGAAAGGGGGTGGGTGAGAGAAAGAAAGGGCGTCTGTTGCTAGAGAGCAAAACCCTTTTGGTAACCACGGAGGTGACTTTTGCCTCCTCTCTTTTCTGACGCTGTTTACCTCACGCTTGGTTTGAAGGCCCCAAAGCCGAGATGAAGCCCCCGGGGTCTCCCATCCCCTCCAAATAGTTATTCTTTAACTTTGGGAGGCTCTTGCCCTCTCTTGTTGCCTGACTGGCCTGCCAAAGGAGACAGCAAACTGTGGGCTGTTTATCTGCCCATCAGTCAATAACTTCGCATCCCGTGCCCCCGGAGGTCACCGAGGGGGACTGACATCTTTAACCCACGGGGCTCGGCTCCCTCTCGGCCTCCTTAGAGATTCACCCGGCTGTCAGTAATTCAGCCAACTGGTTTATTCAGCTGAGATCTTCAGATTTCAAAAGATAATCTGGGAATAATTGGGACTTAAGGAACTGGTGGGAATCTTGATTTTCTTTGGAGCCCTGCCATTCACCACGTAGATGGACATCTTATTCCGTCCTGATTTGATGGGTTTACTGAACCAAAATGGCTGAGGTTATGCTATGCTCTCCTAACAATCTGCCAGTCACAGGACGGGATCAAGTGCTGTGAAAATCTTTCGGTGAAGGGGGTGGGGCTGGGGGACACTTTCGATTCATTTTCTCACACAGCGGCAGCCTGCCCTCCTACCTCTTGGCAAACTGCTCTTGAAACTATAGGGTGCTTCAAAAGCAGGCACTTGCTTCTGGCACTTGCTTTCATCCCGTGCACTTGCTTCTGTGTGTTTTGTTGCTTTTGTGTGTTTTTATTGCCATAAAGGTGGACTCTAAATGAAGAACACAATAAATCGGATTTAAAGGATAGGGTTGGGGAGCGGTTCAGTTAGGCTTGCTACCACTACCGTTTTCTCCTGTGTGTTCGACAGTTGCCTGAGTCCTGACAGACAGAAATTCAACAGGTGGTGCTTTGACCGGTTTCTCCTCAGGTGAAAAACCTGAGGAACTTTGTGGAGAAAGTTCCAGTAAGATTTGCGACAATGCTTAGTTGCTCCTTGCCCATTTCTAGAACTGTCACAGGATTTCACCTAACAAGAAATGTGAAGTAGATTCGGAAGCATCCTCCTCTGACTCTCAGGAATTTTGAGGGAAGCTAAAAGAATTCCGTTAAGGCCAGAGACATTTTCCAGCAGAGAATGTATTATTAAGAGGTGGGATGCTGTCTGTATTCTCCACCTCAGGCATCACAACGCCTTGGGCCAGTCCTGCCCTCAGATGCATAGCCATAAGGGGGAGCATGGGTGTGCTTCTATTTCCCCTGTTTGCGCTCCCTAGAGAACCTTTTCAATTGCTTTCAGAAACATGAGCCTGCGGGCCTGTGGGAATCTTAAAATGTTCATTACTTGGCAGTGTAAAGCATTAAAAAAAAAAAACCACCACCACCACCAAATATGGGTGAATGGTAAAACATCTACTCCTTCCCACCTCCTTTGTTCAAAGTTCAAGCTCCCTCCGTGTCTCATGAAAAGCTTCAGGGCACGTTATCAGACCTGTCTCCAAATGTTGGTTTAACATGAATCTGAAGAGATGCTTCTCACAGTGCCTCGCACTTTGCGCGCCGCTGCAGCCTTGACACGCCTAAAGGAGAGGCGCATGCTTCCCACCACCCCGTCCTCAGAGCTCCCAGCCAAGAGGCGTCTCCGAAATTACAAGCCTTTCCATCAGCAAGTTCCAGAGTGAAATATCTCCTCCCTGGCTTTGATTTACGCCTTTTTCTTTTTGCTCCTCCGGCTTTAGCAATGAAGCCGATGTTAGAGGGTTTGAAGAAACCCGTTTTAATAGTCTGCTTGAAATTATAAGTCAGTGGGGCTTTGTCGGAGGCGCACGCTTTAAACAAAGGGGGGCCTCTGGATGGAACCAATTAAACAACACCTGAATTGATGGACAAACTGGTTAATTGTCCAGACCCATTCTCTAGATCCCTTTTCTCCCTCCCTACGGCCCATTTTTAAGCTCTTCTTCTTCTTCTTCTCCTCCTTCTCCTCCCTCGTCTTCTACCGTACCTCCTGAGAGTCAGTCCTAATGAATAAGGTGCAATTGGGGTTTAATGGGCCGCAACAGAGGCCTACCATCTGATCGCCGTGGCAACCGATCCTTTCTCAAGATTTTAAACAGTCTGAAATGCCCTTTTATTGTCTGCTTAAAATGTGTCATGCGAGCCCAATAGGGGTGGGCGCTTGTATGTATCAATTTGTTTCTGTCTTCAAGGAAGGCCTTCGTGTCGGCTATGAATATATGTGGGGGGGAAATCGCCCGGCCACGGAGACAAAAGCCCAGCTGATCCGGGTTCCAAGGAGACAGCCCGCCGCTATGCTTTGGAATGGTGACATATGGTCTCAATCTGACCTAAGCTGCAGTGCTTCAATAGCCAAACTCGTACCTCTGCACAAGAGATGGGCATTGTCCCTTTATTTTTTATTGCGATCTATTCATCCCTCACAGCCAAGTAAACTTTTCCATGCCTCCTTATTTAAAAAGGAGAAGAAGAAAAAGAAGAGGAAGAGCAGAACGCCCATCATCAACTGCTGACCGCTGTAAGAGGATGGTGGAGTGGGGTGGCAGTGCAATATTGAAGGAAAAATAAAAGGGAGAAAACAAAACAAACCCCCGGACCCTCCAGCTATCCATGTTTGCTTTCTACTTGGTTGGAGGCTTAAAATAAGAGGCAAATAAACCAAAGGGATAGAGGGCGTGTCTAAGCCATTCTTACGGGTAGTGAGAAATTGCTGCATGCCGTACACCTCGTGCGAGGGAAAGTGTCTGCTGCAGGCGGATAAAAAAATACAGTATCTGGATTTCCAAAAGACCTAGGCAACAACAGTGAGAGGGCTGAGACTCGGTAGGAGAACAGTGTGGTGCATGGGAGAGTCCTGCGTTTAATCTCTGGCTTCTCCAGTTAAGGGACCTCAGGTAGAAAGTTTGAGTCCAGTGGCACCTTTAAGACCAACAAAGCTTAAATTTGGGTATAAGCTTTCATGTGCATGCACAGAACACACAAAGGCTTATACCCAGAATTCAACTTCGTTGGTCTTAAAGGTGCCACTAGTCTCGAACTTTGTTCTGTTGCTTCGGACCAACACGGCCACCCACCTGAAAGTTGTTAGGAAATATCTTTTTCTGCATGAAACCCTGGATGGACAGTCAGACTAAACGTGGTTCACTCAACAGAAGGCATGTTTTAGGGGTGTGTGCAAGGCTATTTTTGGGCAGGAACGCATGGAGTTCTGGTGGGCTCCCGAGTTGGCCACACCCAGCAGGAACTCATTAGCATAACAGGCCACACCCAACAGCAGAAACTCATTAGGATTGGCTACATTAGGGGTGTGTGGCCTAACATGCAAAGGAGTTCCTGCTACAAAAAAAGCCCTGGGTTTTGGCAACAAACGAGGTAAACAGAATAATAAGAAAAAGGTAGGTGTGGCTGGATGACCACACCTCCGGTAACATGGGGGCGTGGCCTGATATGCTAATGAGTTTCTGCTGTTGGGTGTGGCCTATTATGCTAATGAGTTCCTGCTAGGCTTTTTCTACAAAAAAAGCCCTGGGTGTGTATGTGTGTGAAATGGGGTCAAGCTGCTTCCAACTTGTGGCGACCCTATGAATTAATGAGCTCCAAAATGTCGTCTCGTTAGGAGCCTTGCTCAGGTCTTGCAAACTGAGGGCCTTTCTGGCTTCCTTGGTTGAGTCCATGAATCTCGTGCTGGGTCTTCCTCTTTTCCTGCTGCCTTCGACTTTTAACTTTTCCAGCCAGCCTTGTCTTCTCATGATGTGACCAAAATATGATAGCCTCAGTTTAGTCATTTCAGCTTCTTGGGAGAATCCAGGTTTGATTTGATCTAGAACCCACTTATGTGTCTTTTCGGCAGTCCACGGTATCCGTAAAACTCTCCTCCAACACCACGTTTCTAATGAATCAGCTCCCTTCCTGTCATCTTTCTTCATCGTCCAACTTTCACACTCGTATGTTCATGGGGAATACTACAGCATGAATTATCTTGATCTTGCTTTAGGTAAGGGCCATAAATTCAAGGCAGAGCACCGGCTTGGCATGTAGAAGGTCCTAGATTCAATTGCCAGCATCAGGTAAAGGGTCTCTGGTGCTGGGAAATAACTTTTATCTGCCTGAGGCCCTGAGGACATGCTGCCAGTCATAGAGGCATTTCACATTACCTTTCTAAACCGGATAGGTATTAGTTATCGGCCTGTCATCTTGTAAAGCAATACAAGGGCGGGGGTTTCACACAGCGATTTTCTTCCCGTTAATGAGCCGTCCGTGAAGTGTTATAGCCATTTCAAACTGTACCGCTTTTCCCCCACCCTTTTTTGCCACATGTGTGATCTTCCTCGGAGGTTTTTTTTTTAAATGTTCTATTGGAAGCGCCATGGTGCTGAAACAAGACTTCAAATTGGTGCAATAGTAACCCCATTGAGATGACTGGACGCCATTGAGCTAGACCAGGGATGTCGAACTCATTTATTATGAGGGCTGGATCTGACATAAATGACACCTTGTTGGGCCGGGCCATGTGTGTCATAAAATGTAATGCCAGGTAGCGGAGATATAAACTTTATAAAGGACACAAACACAAAGGAGGGTTTTCTACTTAAAATAAAAACATGCTTAAAACATTAGCCCTCTTGCAATATTTTGTTTATTTAACCGTGTCTGATAACTGACACCTCTTGCTCTGAATTATTGCATCAAAATGTCTGTGCTGTGGCAATCTTGAGTATGCTGTTCAGGCGTGTATCTGTAAGCTGCAAACCTATAATGATGCAGCAGCAGCAGAACTGGAAGAAGAAGCAGAAGACAGCCAATTCCACTGCAGGCCTGATAGAAGCTCTCCGAGAGCTGGCTGCATGTTTGACACCCCTGGGTTAGACTGTGATGCATGTGATCGCGACTGCTGTCATCTGGAAACAAGGAGGACAGAAATAGCTCATTGGACAGCAAGTTTAAGTGGGAGCTTTGGGCTTCAGTGATTGGTGTGGCAGGTGTTTCCAGGTGAAAACAGTCATGATTGCATGTATCTCAGTGTGTCTCAATGGAAGCCGGGCATCTTAATGGTGCCTATTTGAGGTCCTGTTTCAGCACCATAGCGCTTCCAATAAAATGTTTTAAAAACCCCTCCAAGGAAGATTGTGTGTGGGGTGAAAAAGGGTCTGTGTGGGGGAAGCGGCAAAGCAGGAAGTGCTAGCGGGCATTTCCTACAGAGCACCATAGTGGTTCAGAAACGCAAGAAGGGGATGAAAACAGGAAGAAAGCAGTTTTTGTCAGCCTCAGGCACGCTTCACCAACGTGAGAAAACCGGGATTGCATGAAAAGGTAAATAAAATCCACTAGTGGCTGGTTACTAAAACAGGTCTGTCTGAAATGACAGGGGGGAAAGTTAGTAACCCAGTACTGAAACGGAATACATAGGCAATCTGGAAAGGGCCATCGGAAAACAATATGGAGCAGTATGACCAGGGCTATTTTTGGGCAGGAACGCACAGGAACGGAGTTTCGGCTGGCTCCCGAGTTGGCCATGCCCAGCAGGAACTCATTAGCATAACAGGATACACCCAACAGCAGGAACTCATTAGGATTGGCTACATGAGGGGTGGGTGGCCTAACATGCAAAGGAGTTCCTGCTCCAAAAAAAGCCCTGGGTTTTGACAACAAACAAGGTAAACAGAAAAAGAAGCAAAAAGTAGTTGTGGCTGGATGACCACACTTCTGGCAATATGCTAATGAGCTCTGTCAGGGTGTGGCCTAATATGCTAATGAGTTTCTGCTGTTGGGTGTGGCCTATTATGCTAATGAGTTCCTGCTGGGCTTTTTCTACAAAAAAAGTCCTGAGTATGACTCAGTAAATGCAACTTCATGCGTTCGTAAATTCTATAGAGAGGGGCTTTGGCTGAGTGGTAGAACATCTGTTTCGTATGCAGAAGGTCTCAAATTCAATCCTTGGTGGCTCTAAAGGAATCAAGTAGTTGGGAAGGTCTTTCTCTACCTGAGATCCTGGAGAGCTGCAGCCATCCAGAGCAGTCACTTTTGACTCAGAAGTACCAGTGGTCTGACTTTCTGTAATCAGCAACATCTGTTCACAGTGTTACAGTTCTGGTAGTCGTATTCCTATGGGGAGGAAAGCAAAAACTTCTGCATCTGCAAAACAATACCAGAACCTGGAACAATATCAATTATGATACGTGAGGGAGACAAATGGGGGAAATAACCAATCCTATACCTCAGCCTAGGGTTGCCAGCTCCAAGTTGGGAAATGCCTGGAGATTTTGGAGGCAGAGCTTGAGGAAGGCAGAGGTTGGAGGAGGGGAGGGACTTCAATAGGGTACAATGCCATACAGTCCACCTTCCAAAGGGCCATTTTCTGCAGGGGAACTGATCTGTGTCACCTGGAGATCAGTTGTAATTGGTGTTCCCTCTAAATTGAGTTAGTGTGAGCTAGCTCACAGTTTTTTTAGCCTCTGGCTCACACATTTTTGTCTTCGCTCAGGAAGGATGGCTCCAGAGCAAACTAATTTATGCAGTAGCCAAATCGCCTGCTCACAACTTTAATGCCAGTAGCTCACAAAGTGGAATTTTTGCTCACAAGACTCCCCAGCTCAGAGGGAGCATTGGTAGTAATCCCAGGAGATCTCTAGGCACCATCTGGAGGTTGGCAACCCTATATCCCATTACAGACTTGGTGAAGAATAAATCACAGGATGGGCCCTACAGTCGAAGAGGACCAAATGGGCCATCACGACTCTGTGATACATTAATTGCCTCTGAGCTCCCGTCTCTAGTTCCAGCTCCTGGAACTAGTTTGAAAGCAAGAAATTGCAAGTAGATAAATAGGTACCACTTCGGTGGGAAGGTAACAGCATTCTGTGCACCTTGGTGTTTAGTCATGCTGGCCACATGACCATGGAAATGTCTTCGGACAGCGCTGGCTCTTCGGCTTTGAAACAGAGATGAGCACCGCAACCCTAGAGTCGGATTCGACTGGCTTTTGAGCAAGGGAGCCTTTACTTTTACCTTTTACCCTTATGATATCTGTATTCAACTTCAAGAAAAGAACCGGCTTTTTACAGTCTGCATGAATTATGCCTGTGTTTCTCATTAGTGTAATTGTCCTTCGTTTGTGGTAAAATAAGCCTCTTTGAAGTGTTTTGGGGTGCTTTTGCTCCTGACA
Organism: Gekko gecko; assembly: GCA_029375565.1. Taxonomy (NCBI): domain Eukaryota; kingdom Metazoa; phylum Chordata; class Lepidosauria; order Squamata; family Gekkonidae; genus Gekko; species Gekko gecko. Next base: position 25,109,824 of record JAPDNY010000016.1, read on the forward strand.
GCTGCATTTCGCAGAGACCTAAATGCTAGGCTATGCCCTGCACTTTTGGTCTGGTCCCATAGAACGGCAGCATAGGCCAAGCCTTGCCTACACCCAACACACAGACCATGTGCTTGTCCACGTCCAATCTTGTTTTTGAAAACCTTAGAGGAAAGAGGGTAGTTGTGCTGGGTTGTAGTCAATGCTCCCTCTAAGCTGTGGAGTCCTGTGAGCAAAAATTCTATTTTGTGAACTACTGGCATTAAAGTCGTGAGCGAGCAATTTGGCTACCGCAGAAATTAGTTTACTCTGGAGCCACCCTTCCTGAGCTGAGACAAAAATGTGTGAGCCGGAGGCTAAAAAACTGTGAGCTAGCTCACACTAACTCAGCTTAGAGGGAACACTGGTTGTAGTAGAACCTTTAGATTCAAGTCCAGTAGCACATTGCAGACCAATAAGCTTTTCTGAGGTACGAGTTTGCAAGAGTCAAAGCTCCCCCCCTCGTCAGATTCACTCCTTTCACTTCAGCCAGTGCATTGGGCCTAATGCAGCCTACGTTTGCCAGGTCTGGGTTGGAAAATACCTGGAGACTTTGGGGGTGGATCCGGGAGAGGGTGGGGTTTGGGGAGGGGAGAGGCCTCAGCATGGTGCAATGCCACAGAGTCCACCCTTCAAAACATTCACTTTCTACAGGGGAGCTGAGCTCTGTCAGCTGGAGATGAGTTGTAAAAGCAGGAGATCTCCAGGCCCCACCTGGAGGCTGGCAACCCTGATGCAGCCACATGCATGTTTTGAAGAATGCCAGATTTGCACTGGACAAACTTTAGCAGGTACGGCTGGTGCTCTTAAAAACAGGGCAGGATCCCTACCGCAATCCCTCTCAGCCCCAAATCCATCTGCCCACTAAGAGGTAGGAGCTAGGCTTACCGACAACTGCAGTTTATGATCTCCACCCCAGAAGATTCCTGTTCACTGACCTGCAGTATATAACATTCAGAGTTGCAAGGTATAAACCTATTAAATAAATTTAAAAAAAACACAAAATGTTCTTCCGGGCATGCACAGTGTGTTCTTAGGCTCTTTATTACAGGGAGGGGGGGGGTGTCTTAATTCTCCTAGGCACATTGCCCATGCTTACAAGCACTCCGTTCAGGTTGCCAGAACTTTTTGAAATCAAAAGCTGGGAACTCGACACACTGAGATTTTTCACAGAGATTCCAAGATTTCACAGCGATCCCTGCACCCCTGACAATGCGCACACACCGTTTCCCAAAAACAAAATGCCTAACCTACATTAAGTGATTCCCATGGTTCCCCCCCCTTTCCTTACCGAGTTTCCCACGAGTAGACTAGGTAGGTGTTTGTGGCAGTAAAGGATAATCAGATTTGCATGGGATTGGGTTTTGCCTTTTGCGCCTCAGAGGCAAATTTCCTCTGCCAGGGTTTGTTGCAACTACTTGCATCTGAAAGCAATTGCTATAATCTGACTGCTGACATGTGAGTGTGTGTGTGTGTATGTGTGGAGGATGATCAGATGCAGGAGGCAAGGTTAAAAAGGAGGGGGAGAGGAGGGGAAGGGCAGCTGGCGATGCTGCCCCTTAGGAATGTCAGTGATATTTTCGGTACATCCCCCATGTGCCAAATGGATTATGTTTTTTTAGGAACAGGATTACGGTGTAATAGCACAATGTCCAGCGTTTCTGCAGAATGAATTAACAGTGGGCCGAGAAAGAAAAGGAAAAGGTTAGAAGGTTGAACCTGAAAGACTGGAAGTGACGCCAATATACCGTCAACATCCTGACCTTTATCATACTCCGGTGCTTCAAAGTTACTCCTCTCTGTCTTTCTCTCATTAGCTAATTACTGGGGCAGTTTCCAACATCCCTTCTCAGCCATCAAAGCAGCAGCACAGACTATAAACTAGGAAGGGAAATGACATTCCTGCAGGACTTGAAGATGGTTTGGAATGGCTCTCCAGGACTCTCAGGGACCAGCCTTTCTGCAGGATCGGTTTATTGCACCATAAATGCGCATTAGTGCACAGTGTGCACATCTCAATTTAAGGTTTTGCTTCTCTTGTGAACCTGTGGCAGGGGAGTCCAGCATGAAAACGGCAACATTTTTGCCTAGGAAAATGCCATACCACGTGATTGCAATGTGTAGTGAAGTTGTAACCCCAATGTCTAAGGTAAATTTCTGTGACATAATCAGTAACGTTACAGGCTGTGCTCCATATTCTTTGATCATTAGTTGTTCAAGACTGAGTTAATCTCTGTTGAAACCCTTGTTGGGCTCTAAGGTGCTTCTGGACTTGAATCCAACTGCTCTACTGCAGACCAACGCAGCTACCCTCTGAAAACATTTCCACAATAGAATTCTAGTTTCTTGTTGAGGTTTTAAGACCACTTGTGTTCAGGAGTACCTCTGTCTTTGGTTCATACACTGAAAATATCTCTATACTAGAGATTTAGTCTGGCCTAACAGTTAATCTGTCTCCATAGGAACTGTATTTCTTTCGGGGGATTTTTAAAACAGAATTTGCAGAAGTTGGTGGAGCCAAAAACTTGGCACCAAATTTCTTTGGTTTGCCTCCCAGATCCACCCCCAAAGCTTCCAGGTATTTTCCAACCCAGACCTGGCAACCAATGCTCCATCTAAACTGTGGAGTCCTGTGAGCAAAAATCCTACTTTGTGAGAAACTGGCATTAAAGTTGTGAGCAGGCTGGTGATTTGGCTACTGCATAAATTAGTTTGCTCTGGATTGGACCCATCCTTCCTGAGCTAAGACAAAAATGTGTGAGCCGGAGGGTAAAGAACTGTGAGCTAGCTCACACTAACTCATCTTAGAGGGAACACTGCTGGCAACCCTACGGCTCACACGTTTGGGAGGAGACTTTACAAAAAGACCACCCCAACTTACCTACTTTGTCCTTTTTATAATTCTGTGCTTGAAATGACAAATGGGACCATTTTTCTGTATTATTTGCCTCAAAATGCCTCATGACATCATGGCACACAGCCCTCTATTTGAGCCCTGTACCCCAATGAGGTTAAATCCAGAGTAAGGGTAATTCTTGTCCTCATTCTAGCATTTTTGGACAATAAATAGACCCCCCCCCAAAAAAAAAGTGCATGGCAAAAGTTGAAATCACAATCTTGTCCACTACTAAGTAGAGTGAACCGTTTGCTTTCCCCTATCGCTTGAAAAATTGCTACAAAAAGGGGGGCTATGGACAAGGAGGTAAAATTTGGGGAAGGCATTTTGTATCAGCCTTATGCCGTTCTCCCACCAGACTGCAAATGGCAGAAATCTTTGGGGGAAGCCATGATTTAAAACTATTAAAAAAATATTGACTATTTGGGTAACCAGAGCTTAATAACTGGGTAATTCTGAGTTGTTAGGAAGAATAAACTGGAAACCCTGCAAAAACAGCACCTCTTTCCCGCACAGTTTAACCTTGCATTACTCTAAGGCAGAGCTCCCCAACATGGTGTTTGTGGGCTTCATGGTGCCATCTGACGTCTTTCATTGTGCCCACCTGGTGTTTTTAGGAAAAGGGCAGGCTTTTGCCCAGCAAGGCTTCTGATTGGCCACTGGAGATTTGATTGGCTGTGCAGGTTTCTAAAAAGTGTTGCTTTGGCAGCAGTGGCCACCACAGCACAAGAATCTTCACTGTGTCACTGAAGGTGGCAGCCATTTCCTGGCTTGTTCCTCCTCCTGCGGCAGCCATTTTTGTGGTTGTGCCCACCCATGGTGTCAGAATTCCACAGGTGCCCACAGGCTCAAAAAGCTTGGGGACGCCTGGTCTAAGACCTTGCCCAAAAGTCCAAGTGCCTTTAGTCACAGTGGCATGAGGTAAAAGAGATTTTAAAAACAAAATTATAGACAGGGTTGTTGTGAGGGTAAAATGAAGGAGAGGGGAATGATGTAAGCCACTTTGGGGAGAAAGCTCAGGGCATAATTGAATTCATTAAACAACTGCCATAAAAAGTGTTGTCGAAGGCTGATAAAAAAAAGTGGTTTAGATATGATAGCCTTGTTGCCCGGTTGCAAAAGGAAAAGGAGGGCTTGCCTGAGTTAAAAAAACAAACAAAAACGGCTGAAATGCCCTCATCCCTGGCCGTTTTGCATCAGACAACTGTCGCCTGCCCCTTCCTCACAGGGTGCATACAGTGTGTTAGTGTGTGAATAAACGCACCGCTTGCGAGCTGTGGGGGCAGACCGGCTGCTCTCCCGATTTTCCAAAACACAGGCACATCTTCATTACGACCTGCGTGGCTCAGTTTCCGTCCTCTCTCTCCGGGCAGTCCCGAGGCCTTCAGGCATTTCTGTTTTCCCGCCCTTTTCTCCCCGCCCGCCTTCCCTTCCGAGGCGTCATGCGCCCCAATGCCAGGTCACGGACCCTTTTGAAAGCCACTTAACCAAGCCGCCGTGTTGCGACTCCCGCACTTTAACCGTGTCAGCAGGGTTCAAACGCTGCTGCGGACGAGATGTAAACACCCCATCGGACGAGAGGACATTTTAGGCTGAAGTTGGACACCCTCTGGAGAGGGGATGACAACGACAGTGCCGAGGAAGTTCGCCGCTGAGGGAATCAGGACTCATTTGTCTGAAAGCCTCTCAGTATCTCAAGGCCACCCCACGGCATGCCCAAGGCAGTTCTGACAACTCGTGAGGGAAAGTCGCCTTGGAAAGAGATGACAGGCTGGCGGCCCAGCGTGTTTCTCTCTCTCGGTGACCTCTCGTCAGCTCCGCTCTCCTCTGGATTTGTGTGGGTGTCTGGCGCGTTGTTTGGTTTGCCAGCTTTGGCGCCTGAGCGTGTGACACTCTTGCCTCACCAAATACCGCTTTGCTACATTGGAAAAAGAGGTTTTTGTGTGGGGGGGATAATGGGGCGCGCCAGGAACCCTCAGGTTCATGTATTACCTCAGGGCACAGCTTCCTGAGTTATGTCCCTGATCACAATATCCCCCATTTTGCACCTAAAGTTACAAGCAATAGCGTTTATCTGTATGTGGGGGACTAGACTGGTGCTAGGACACTGTGAGGCAGGGCGTTATGGAGGGCTGCCAACCTCCAGGTAGGCCCTGGAGATCTCCTGGAATTGCAGCTGATCTCCACATTACAGAGATAAAATTTCCTAGAGAAAAATGGCTGTTTTGGAGGGTGGACTCTGTGGCATTATACCCTGCAGAGGTTCCCAAGCTTTACCCCTAAATTTCCCAACCCGGAGTTGGCAACCGTGTTCCCTTTAAGCTGAGTTAGTGTGAGCTAGCTCACCGGTTTTTTAGCCACTGGCTCACACATTTTTGTCTCAGGAAGGAGGTTGCTCAGAGCAAACTAAATTATGCTGTTGCCAAATCGCTCGCTCACAACTTTAATGCCAGTAGCTCATAAAGTAGAATTTTTGCTCACAAGACTTGGTATAGCTTATCTAATTATTAATCTCCCCTCCACTGGAGCTACAGCCCCAACCTAAATCCCCACACATACTGATTGTATTTACCTTTAAACTTTTATTCACACTGATTTTTTAAAAAATTAAATCCTATCCCCACAGATATTATTTGCCTCTAAGGGAAAACACAGACAGATATCTTGTGAGTTTAAATCAGGAAACTCAAGTAGAGTAAAGGGCAAATCCCTCATCCAGCACCTTGACCCCAACCCAATTTGGCTCTCCCCCAACTGTGTCTGTTTTTAATGTTAAACACAACTACAGGAGCTCCTTGATCTCATGTGTTTCATGTCATTGGGTTCTTTTTTTCCCCCCTGGCCTTAGGCAGACTACTGAGTCTCAAGAAGCCCTTAACTGCAATATTGAAGAGAATACTGGTCTACCTCACAGGCTTGTTGGGAGGATTCTTGAAACAAGGTACACTATGCAGAGCGCTTTGAGCGCTACTACATGCTGCTATTTCTGTTGCACATCTTGTTTGTTTTGTGGCTAAGGCTACCATTTTTTCCCTTCTGGTGGGGCTGTGTCTTGTGCCTGTATGCACTGTACGGCAAGCAAGAAACTCAACATCTCAACACTGTGCCACCATTTTTAAAATAGGCTGAGTCTGTTGAATTTCTGCTAGCCACAGAGCTGTTTACAGTCATGGGGTAATGCTCCCCCCCCCATCGAAGAGGCTGCCCTTCTCTTCAGCAGCATCACAGAATAAAAATGCAGGAGAGAGTAAAGGTTATAGAATTTAGTCAGTTAAGAATTCCCCTTTTTTTGTCTTCTGGTTTTTACATTTAACTAAACCTTGCAATTTATTTCCCGTTCTTCCCTTCTGTAGACGGCCGATGGTGTCTATTACCAAGCTTAACAGTTACAAGATTTGGTGGATTAAAACAAGGAAATCCTAAAATGAAATTTGATACAAACAGTCTTTTGTTTCAGAGGTTAAAAGAATGGAGGCTTATTCCCCCCTCCCTTTTTGCCATGGGAAAGGGCCCTGTCAGTATATCCCTGGAAGTCATAGCTCTTCTTGTTTGACAGGAGCTGAACAAGCTAGAGAGATTTTGAAGGAGCTAGGGAGATCCAACCAGGAAATGTTGAAAAAAAAAATACTTGCAGCTTCTTAAAGCAGCCTGATCCTGTGCTGAGTTACATGTGCCTAAGCCCACTGATTTCAAGCGGTGGTTAGACATGCCTTGCTCTGCAGAGGATCAAGCCGTTAAGAAGTAAGCCATAATGGGAAACAAAAAGTTTAGCATCAAATCCTGTCTGCTCGCCGGATGTATTTTGCAAGCAGGGTGGGTCAAAGTATCAAAGCTTCAACCCAAAAACAAGGTCAGAGTCTGGAAAACACTCAAGTGTTTTATACCACATAAGAAGAGTCTTGGTGGTCAATGGTGGATTAGACCAGAAGTTCCCACCTGGTCAGCATCCTGTTTCACACCGTGGCCAACCAGATGCCTCTAGAAGGCCTACAAGCAGGGGCAGAGAGGCCAAAGACTCCCCCGTTCCCCCCTCTGCAATATTCAGATTGTCACTACCTCTGGGAGATCCCTACTCTGCCATGGAAGCTTGCTGGGTGACCTTGGGTCAGTCACTCTCAGCCTACCTCACAAGGTTGTTGTGAAAATAAAATCAGGGAGGGGAGAAGGATATTGTCAGCTGCCATGGGCCCCCAATTGGGGAATGGTGAATCAATTAAAATATGGATGGGTCAATCCAATGCTTAAAACCTTCATCCTTACATTCTGTTTTCAGACTCAGGGTTCTGATAGCTTTGGACTGTTCAGCCAACCATCACGTAGCTCTGAGCAGGTTGAGAGCCGGTCCATACACTTAATCATTTATTTGTTCTAAACATTTATTAGCCGCTTTTCTACCTTATAGGAACTCAAAGCGGCTTACAATGTAAAATTTGTAAATAATAATAAAGTACAATAAAATACTCAAAAACTACTAGTCAAAAGCAATAATTTAAAACTGCTGGTAGACAGAAGAACGAATCAAATGTTGCCATGAAAAAAAATGTCTTCAGCTGCTTCCTAAAGATCAAAACCCTGTGGGGCTGCCACCAAAAAGGCCTGCTTTCTCATTTCGGGGGGTATTTTTCATATTTTTCATGTGTGCACTGGAAGTTATGGTGACCTCTGGTGATTGACCCCTACTGGGGGCCTGGGGGATATTCAGAGAGGTGGCTGAATAGGACCTGCCCCTGCCTCCCAACTGCTGGTATTCCTTGGAGGTTTCCCATCCAAGTAGTTGCCAGGGCAGACCCTGCTTAGCTCCGGAGATCTGAAGAGACTGGGCTCGCCTGGGCTATCCAGCTCAGGGCCAAAAGGCCCTCTCTTGTGTGTCTACCAGAAAAGGGCCTTTGGTCAAAGGGACCATCAAGAGGGCCTCTCCCTGTGATCTTAGTTCCTGAGCATGACATTGGGAAATGCGTGGCTAGAAGTTCCAATGATTTTTTAATTTCTAAATAGTAGCTGTTTGGCACTATGATTTAGATTGGGACTGCAATGAAGGAATCAGGGGTGTGCATTTGTTATCCTTTTGGCAAGATAGACGGCTGAGTCGTCCCTAAATTAAGAGGTTCCCCCCCACACTTTGTTAAATTTGTGTGACAAGTAACTTTTCTCCAACCCTCTTACTCCTCTATCAGAAAGACATCCCGGACTGTTCCAAGCCCAACAGGCACCAGCAAATCGGGAAGTGCCAAAATGCCCTCTGTGAACTGACTGTCCCTACAAGAAGCAAAGAGTTGGCATTTTCCTCCTCCGCATCTTTGGCTTCACCTCTTCACCCCAGGTGATGCAACGTGGCGTGAGCTGCACCTGGGAAGACAAGGTAAGTCAGTATTCTGAAAGGCTGGACTGTGATGATGAATAAGGTAATAAAACTCAGAGAAGTGCTTTGAGTTCACCACCGTAAGGGCTCCCAGAGACTGCACAACACTAGAACCGGTGACGTTATAGCCTTGTGATTTTTCTATGCAAGTGTGAATCAAGGGTGCAGCTGATAGAACCTTTTCCATATTAAATGTCAACTGTGGATTTAAGGAAAGCCAATGAGTTTGTTCTCTGGAAGCTGCCACTCTCAAATATAACTAAATTCAAGGCTACTTATTTTGGGAGTGTGCTGAGGAAGAGGCCTACCAAGAGGAAGTCAGGGTAGGATGGGAACACTCACTCAGCCATGACATTCACTTGGAGGCCGGTCATTTGCTCTTAAGCCTAATTTACTGCCCAGGGTTATACTGCGAGGATAAAATGAGCTGTTCCCTCTGACCTAGGATGCCCTGAGAGAAAAGGGTAGGATTTGAATGTAACTAATGTAAGAGCACGCAGTTATCCTTCATCAGAATGGACAGTGCTTGCCTGTTCTTTGTAAATCAAACTACAGCAACTCCAAATGAAATTGCTTCCCAGAATGAGAGCTACAGGATGCAAGCAGTATGAGTGTAAGACCTGGGGTGGGGAGGGTGGCATGCGACCCATGATTGCCCCATTCTGTTGTCTGCCCATGTTTTGCAATTAACTTCTAATATCCTGCTGCGTGTTAGCTAAAGTAATAGTAGGGGGAAGCAGATACCCGAGGCAGGGCCTGTTCAGGTGTGGCCCTCCAGCTGGTAGAATTCTCTGTGCCAGGACAGCCTCAGGCCTCGTCAGTCCTGGAGATCTGTAAAGGCATTTTTATTCCAGAGTGCTTTGATATTTTAATCTGCATTTGTTGTGTTAGTGTTGCTAATGTTGATTATTACAGCAGGCTAAGGCTGTTTGAGTTGCAGTGGGTTGATTGGCGGCTGCCCTTTTAGATTATTTGGTGTGTGTGTTTTAAGATTGCTGCTTTTAAAATTGTTTATTTTTAATTATCACTTGTTGCTGTTCTTTTTGTTGATACAAGCTGCCTGGAGGATTATTTCACAGCAGAAAGATGAGGTATACATTTACTATATAAATCAGTGACAGTCGCGCCCCCGCAACGTCTGAAATAAAAATAGAGAACTGCTTGTAACAGCTCATTTTCATGCTTGCAAAACCCCAATACTTGTATGGAATCACTGCCTGATGCTCCCTCCCCACAACATAGGGTTGCCACCTCAGGGTTGGGAAATACCTGGAGATTTTGGGGGTGGAGCTTGAAGAGGGTGGGGTTTGGGGAGGGGATGGCCTTCAGCAGGGTATAATGTCATAGAGTTCACCTTCCAAAGCAGCTGTTTTCTCCAGGGGAACTGATCTTTCTCACCTGGCAATCAGTTGTAATAGCAGGAGATCTCCAGCCACCTCCTGGAGGTTGGTAACCCTACCCCAACATGTACACTGTTGCCAGACTCTGCACATGAGCTGTGGGGTGGAGGAACAATGGGCATAATTTACCAGAGCCTTACCCCCCTCAGAGGCGCATGGCCTGAGTTGTAAACTCATTATCATGGTAAAGTCTATTTAAGGCATGTCAGACATCAAACAGAAACTTTTCTTTCATGACTCATGACACTGTATGGGATGAGATTGTGTATGTGTGTTTGTCTTGGGAAATGATGTTTGTGTACTGACTGTGACCACTGCACATAATTCTATGTGTTTGCTTCTGTGATAACCTTGTCCTGCACTAACTTAAAAGTTACCAGTTTGGGGGGTGTTTTTTGCTTAGAAACTTATCAACCATAGTTCAGCAGCTATAGTCTGTGAAATAGCAGGCTTTGAACTAGGGTTGCCAACTTGAGGTTGAGAATTTCCTGGAGATTTGGGTGGGTGGAGCCTGAAGAGGGAGGAATTTGGGGAGGAGGGGGCCTTAGCAGGTTATAACGCCATAGAATCCACCCTCCAAAGCAGCCATTTTCTCCAGGGGAACTGATCTCTGCAGGCTGGAGATCAGTTGTAATTCCAAAGGATCCCTGGGCCCCATCTGGAGGTAAGCAACCTTACTTGGCACCTGTAGTGTTCATGTGGGAACAATGACACACATGTGTGCTGGATACAACAAGTATCTATACTTCTAGAGGTCCTGGGAGGGGGGAGCTGAAGCCTGGCAGGTCCAGCAACTGACTCAAATAAATGGTTTTACAGGGCATCCTCAAACACATTTTGGGATAAAATAGACACACTGGCTTACCACTAATGGCAGCTGGAGAATAGGGGCTGACCAGTGTTCCCTCTAAGCTGGGTTAGTGTGAGCTAGCTCATAGTTTTTTTAGTCTCCAGCTCACACATTTTCGTCTTAGCTCAGGAGGGATGGCTCCAGAGCTAACTAATTTATGCACTAGTGCAAGGGTGTCAAACATGCAGCCCGGGGGCCAAATCAGGCACCCGGAGGGCTTCTCTCAGGCCCACAGTGGAACTGGCTGTCTTCTGTTTCTTCTTCCAGTTCTGCTGCTGCTGCGTCATCGTAGGTTTGCAGCTTACAGATACACACCTGAACAGCATACTCAAGATTGCAGCAGCACAGATTCTGATGCAATAATTCAGAGCAAGAGGTGTCAGTTATCAGACACTGTTAAATAAACAAAATATTGCAGGAGGGCTAATGTTTTAGGCATGTTTTTAAGTTAAAAAACCCAACTTTTTTGTTTGTGTCCTATATAAAGTTTATTTCTCCGCTACCTGGCATTACATTTTATGACACACACGGCCCAGCCCAACAAGGTCTCATTTATATCAGATCCAGCCCTCATAACACATGAGTTCGAATCCCCTGCACTAGCCAAATTGCTTGCTCACAACTTTAATGTCAGTCGCTCACAAAGTAGAATTTTTGCTCACAAGACCCCACAGCTTAGAGGGAGCATTGGGGCTGACCCTGGTAAAGAGGGAGTGTTAGAGTATGGTGGAAAGCACTGCCGAGCTGCAGCTGACTTATGGCGACCCTGTAGGGTTTTCAAGGCAAGAGACAGAGGTGGTTTGCCATTGCCTGCCTCTGGCAAGCCACCCTGGTATTCCGTGGTGGTGGACTCCTGTCCAAACACTAACCAGGGCCAACCCTGTTTGACTTCTGAGACCTGATAAGACTGGGCTAGATGGAGCGTATAGACTTCCTGAAAGCTACCCACCTGCTGAGCTTCTGTTGAAGAGCTGTAAAACAGCATTAGTGTACATGGGAAGAGAAGCCAGAAGGTATGTGTGCATACACTGTTCCCTTGCTTGGAATTTCCTTATTGCAGTCTCTTATCACCCCCCTCTCCACCTTTGCTTTCTCTTAACTGTGCTCCAAGCCCTGAAATTAGTTCGGCTGGAAAGGGGTGATGGTGGCTTAGGCAAGGGGGCAAAAGAGAAACCGGCCAAAGGACGATTTAGCATTCCATCCACTATGAAATTTTGCCCCCCTCACATGAGCTCAGAGCCAAGAAATTCCCAGCTCGAATCTTGCCTCGGTTATTAGTTTACGGCATGGTTTTAGGCAAATTTCTTAGCCTCAGCCCCATCAGCAACATAGGGGTGAACGTGGTGGGGGTGGAAAATGCCATCAAATTGCAGCCAACTTCTGGTGACCCCATAGGGTTTTCAAAGTAATAGACATTCAGGGGTGGTTTGCCATTGCCTGTTTGTTTCTGTGTAGGGACCCTGGACTTCCTTGGTGGTTTCCCATCCAAGTACTAACCAGGGCTGACCCTGCTTAGCTTTTGAGAACTGGCAAACTCAGGCAAGCTTGGGCTATCCGGACCTTAGCAGAATGTTCATACTGGCCTCATATCTTACAGATTAGTGAGACAATGTACAGCAATGCATTTCAAGAACTTGACAGGTGCTGTATAAATGCCAAGCATTGCAATGAGTTATATACCTTTAGGGCCCTAAATGGTCTGGGACCGAGGTATCTGCAGGACCGCCTCACCTGGTATACCCCTAGAATCATAGAGTTGGAAGGGACCTCCAGGTTCATCTAGTCCAGCCCCCTGCACAAGGCAGGAAATTCACAAATACCTCCCCCTCCACACCTGCTGTGACGGCTGTTCCATGCCCAGAAGATGACAAAAAACCTCCAGGATCCCTGGCCAAACTGGTCTGGAGAAAAATTGCTTCCTGACCCCCAAGTGGCAATCAGCATTTCCCTGGGTGTGTAAGAAAGGGCCATAAGAACTAAGCAAGGAGGCAACCCTTCCTTCCCCCCTCTTTACGCTGTGGGAAAAAGAACCTTCTAGTGATCTCTGGCCCAGAAGATACCTATCTGGCTGCCGGCCTGGTGGAACTCTCTGACTAAAGATATCCATGCCCTGCAGGACCTAGGGCAGTTCCACAGGGCCTGTAAGACAGAGGTGTTCCACCAGGCCTATGGTTGAGGGCAGCGGTGGTTTTTTCAACTGAGCCTAGCCTTCCCCATTCTTTCCTCTCCCCCCACGCGGTATGGGCATAAACTGGTCCTTGAAGCGCCATCTAATAGTCTGAAATAGTCTTAGATTTTGTTATTATTTAACTGTTTTAATTGACTGCAAATGTACTCATTGAAAGCGGTTCATTGAATGTATCGCTGAAATATTGTTCACCGTATAAGGGAGGGTGGTCTATAAATTCAATAAATTAAAAAATAAATATGGGGGGCTCCCATTGAAGGGTGTTTGGAAACTTCAGCGTATTCCTAATATAGCAGCCAAGTTGTTAACTGGGACTGAACCAGTGTGGTGTAGTGGTTAGAGTGACAGACTAGACTCTGTCATGGGAGCTTGTGCAAGTCACACAATCTCACCCTAACCTACCTCACTAGGAAGCTTCTCTACCATTACTGACCTCTTTATTGAGGAACTGCTGGTACTTTCCCAAGGAAATTGAGATTCCCAGGTTTAGGTTGCCAGTGATAATAATAATTATTGTATGGCATTGTTTGTGGAATAGCCAGGAGATCCTAAGATTGTCTGGGAGACAGATGTTCTAGCTCTTTTTTAGTGTTATGCACCACTAGGTGATGAGCTGGGCTTGTATTTTTTAAGGCAAGAGATGTTTCAGAGGTGGTTTGCCATTGTCTGCCTCTGCATCCCGAGCCCTGGTATTCCTTGGAGGTTGCCTTACAAATACTAGCCAGGGTCGACCCTGCTTAACTTCCAAGATCTGATGGGGTCAGGCTAGTCTGGGCTATCCAGGTCAGGGTTAGGTTGCCAGTACAAGGGGAAGGATGTATTAAAGTGCCATAAGAACATATGAAAAGCCCAGTAGGGTCACATTAAAAGCCTGACTTCTCCAGCATACTGCTTCCAAACGTATCCTCTGGCAATTAACCCTCCTCCATCTTGCCTCCCAGTGACTGGTATTCGCTTGGTGTAGTGGTTAAGTGTGTGGACGCTAGTCTGGGAGAACCAGGTTTGATTCTCCACTTGCAACTGCCGGATGACCTTGGGCAAGCCATAGTTCTGTCAGAGCTGTCCTTGAAAGAGCAGTTCTCGAGAGAGCTCTCTCGGCCCCACCTATCTCACAGGGTGTCTGTTGTGGGAAGGGGAAGGGAAAGGAGTTTGTAAGATGCTCTGAGACGCCAAGTGAAGGGCGGGATATAAATCCAATCTCCTCCTCCTCCTCTAAACTCTGTTCCACTTAGCTATTGTACTTAATGTTTGCCTAATAGGCACCCATAAACCATTGAAAAACATCACAACACCCAGCAATTCCAGTGCCTCTGATATTTTGCCTTTCTTCCTTGATGATGCTGGAAATAAAGCCATGGCATTAATCCCTCTCCACCAGCAAGCACCCGCGTTTACAACAGCCAATAACCAAATGTGTCCTCCGTTTGGATCTGCCACCCGACGACAGCTGTATTGAACTTGGCAGCCTTTCACCGATCTGGTACCCATTCCTTGTTCTCTGTCGCCCTCGGAACGAACACCTCGAAGCAGCTTCCGACATTCTGTCCAAACGGCTGTTGATGCTAAGCGAAAAAGAGAAGAAAGAAAACGGAGGGGGGGGTAAATTTGGAGGGGGAAATAGACAGAAACCATCGTGGTTTGGAAGACAACTCAAGGGCAGCCGGCAACAGGGAAGAGAAGCCCTGTCAGTATCATTCTTAGCTGGTAAGAGCGAACCAAAGCTGACATCGCATTATCATCTTTAATGTATTTGAATTAAGGAGATCCTTGACAGCTATGTTTCTAATGCATATGAGCAGGAATACAGGGTGTGGCTACGAGTCCAAGGAGAGATCTGAAGTAGCTATCTGAGGAGGGCTGGTTAAACATCAGCAATGAGGGACAGCAGCCCTGACCTGGGTAGCCCAGGCAAGCCTGATCTCCTTGGATCTCGGAAGCTGAGCAGGGCCGACCCTGGCAAGAACTCACAATACAAGAACTCGAGGGCACTCAATGAAATTGCTGAGCAGTCGGGTTAGAACGGATAAAAGGAAGTCCTTCTTCACCCAAAGAGTGATTAACACATGGAATTCACTGCTGCAGGAGGTGGTGGCAACTACAGGCACGGACAGCTTCAAGAGGGAATTAGACAAGCATATGGAGCAGAAGTCCATCAGTGGCCATTAGCCATAAGGGATAGATAGGAACTCTCGGTCTGTGGCAAGTGACGCTCTGTATTCTTGGGGTTTGGGGGGGGTCAACAGTGGGAGGGCTGCTGGTGTCCTGGCCCCACTGCTAGACCTCCTGATGGCACCTGGTATTTTTGGCCACTGTGTGACAGAGTGCTGGACTAGATGGGCCATTGGCCTGATCCGACATTGGCTTCTCTTATGTTCTTATTACTTGGATGGGAAACCTCTAAGGAATACCAGGACCAGGATGCAGAGGCAGGCAGTATCAAACCACCTCTCTGAAATGTCCAAACCCCAGTAGGGGTTGCCGGAAGTCACCATGACTTCCAGGCATGCAAGTACATGCACACGCACACACACACAAAATACCCCAAACCAATGAGGGACATCTGTCCTGGACGTATCAGACCTCATATATCTGAAATATTATTCCAGACGGATACCATATTGCTTCTGTGGCTGCCAGTGCAGTGGCAACAGGGCTTCCACATGGCAAATCTTGTTGCCCTAGTTCCCCCAACAGCTGCCCCCTAGCTTTTCCAGTTTTTTAAAATCTGAAATCGAGTATTGTTATTATAACTATATATGTTGCAACTCTCTGTGTATCAGGTTCTCTGAATCCCTAGGGTTGGTTTTTTTAAAAAAAGACTAGTTTGGCATAGTGGCTAAGAGCAGTGGACTTTAATCTGGAGAACTGGGTCTAATTCTCCACTCCTCCACATGTAGCCAGCTGGGTGGCCTTGGGTCAGTCACAGTTCTCTCAGAGCTGTACTCTTACCCAGAAGTAATGTCATCACTTCGGGGCATTGTGCGATGATGTCCCTGTTTGGGGTGGGGTTTCCCCTGCCAGACAGCTGACTGAAGTCCTCAAAAGCGGGGGGACCCCAGCTGGGACCCGGGGGCTGGGGGCAACCCTAATTGTAAACTTCTTTGAAACTCCTTAGGATAGAGGAAAGCGGGTTATGAAAACCAGCTCTTCTTCATAAACACACCCCAATGCTGTGGGGAAGCAGGGGGGGGTGAAATCTGACAGCATTTAACCCAGGTCAATAACCCTCAATGTTACCCCAAGTCTACAGTCTGAGGAAGGCACTTTTACCTAGCCGACTGGTTAAGCCACCTCTGAAGTGTAATAAAATGCTGAGGGCACTTTAGTAAAAGCCTGAGACGTGATAAACCTAACCAACTGACATAGCTGATAAGTTTTTGGGAAGGCACACTCAAAGATATTTAAGGTATTGTCCAAAGATATCCAATGTTCCTTAAATGGAAAAGTATTGATTTTTTAAAATTGTATTAATTTAGCTGCTTTCAGTTCTTATCTACCGAAAGTTGATTTATTTCAATCAATGTTCTATAGATGAAGTTCTTTTTATAGTAGCATCACAGAAAAGGTGGGTGTGGCAGGAGGGATTTGGAAGAAGCGAGAGAAGTGGAATCAGGCAAGTCCAGGGAGGCATTTCCAGGCAAATCAGGTAGCAAGGTAGAAAGGGCGAAGTGAACTGAGGGAGGAAATGCAGGAATACAGAGCATATTTACTAGTCTAAGGAGAGATTTGAAGGAGCTGCCTGAAGAGGGCGGAGTCCACTGAAGGTACAAGTTCAGGAGACCAGGGATTCTGATGCCAATAATTGGCAGAAAGTCCATAGCAGCCAATGCCCCTTTAACAGAGAATCCTAGATGCTCCAGTACTTTTGTCTGAGGTCAGAAGGCTACAGGAGAAGATGCAAGGTGAGTTTCTCTGGTGTGGGAATTCCAGTCTTGGTGTCCCTGCCCCCATTAGGCTTCTGCATGTCAGTGTCCTAAATGTGCTAATTGATGGGGAAAGAGCCAATCCAGAACAGTGACTCATGCAGAGATACTATAGGAAGCCTCTTGGAGGACAGGCAATTAATTCTGGTGTGTGTCGGTATCAGGAGTGATAGACTGATATGGGCACGTTGCAGAGAGGCAACACCCTTCCTCCCTTTCCCAGGCTGGCAGTGGCTAATTGGGAGAAAACAGAAAACGAGGTTAGAGCAGTGAGTCATGCAGGACCGCATCAGGCAGTGAATGGGTACTCTGGCCACTTAGGAGCCTTGTAATTATTGAATTAATTCATCACAGCACACAGTTTAGGTATATTAACTTGCATTCACATGATCAAGCCCCAAAGCATTAGGTACTCCCATAGCATCATTCAACAGGTGGTTGCTAATTCTTTTCACACATTTGTGTGTGCGCGCGCGAAATCTTATGGTGCGCTAAGGAAGCTTCCGCGGGTCAGGTGCTACTGAGCTTGTTATATTTTACCCTCTGCAGATTCCTTGTTGCCGCAAAGAGGACTTAGTGAGAACAACTCACACTGATTTACTTCATTTCTTGCTGAGACTCAAGTCTCCTCTGCTTTTCTGGAGAGGAAGTTATTCCCTCTCCTTGTAACGCGTTGTTTGGGTACTGCCTAACCACCTTACTGCAGATGCGTTCTAAATCTACAAAGAGAGATTTGGTGTCAGTCAGTCCTGTACTTTAAGACATAACTCCAAACAGCAAACAGATTTTGCTCTGTGCAAACCAGACGTTTTTCCATGCAAAAAATGTCTGTTCTGCCTACAGAATCACTTTAAAATTGTAAAAAAAACCACCAAAAACCACACAATGACCTTTAATGGGACAGTGTTAGATAGGAGTGAAAGTGTAACCAGGGGCTTCCATCTAATGATTCTTGGGCTACAGATTTGAGAAGATAGCATTTTCTGTATTACCAGCTTTACCTGAATGAGTGAGGAACTTTGACCTGAGTGAGACTAGGAATACCGGGAAAAAAACATGCTCTGTGCTTCACTTGTTTCAAACGATCTCAGATTTTTGTTCTGGTTTTCATTTTCAGCGTGTTTGTAGGAAGAAATGATGATACAGAATAAAAAGCAGGGGGGACCCCAAACTTTATTCAAGGCCCTGCTTTAATAGAAAGTTATTTGTGTATATGTACGCATGTATGTGTGTGAAGTGCATCAAGTTGCAGCTAATTTACAGCAACCCCGGCAAAGGGCTTTCAAGGCAGTCAAGAGGCAGAAGTGGTTTGCCATTGCCTTCTGCTGCAGAGCCTTTCTTGGTGGTCTCCCTTCCATGTACCGACCCCAGCAAGGGGCTTTCAAGGCAAGTGAGAAGCAGAGGTGGTTTGCCATTGCCTTCCACTGCAGAGCCTTCCTTAGTGGTCTCCCTTCCATGTACCGACCCCAGCAAGGGGCTTTCAAGGCGAGTGAGAAGCAGAGGTGGTTTGCCATGGCCTTCCGTTGCAGAACCTTCTTAAGTGGTCTCCCTTCCAACTACTGACCCTGCTTAGCTTCCGAGATCTGAGGAGAGTGGGCTATACCATGCCACCTTCCCTCCCTATATGCATGCATATATAATTAAAATTCTGCAGCAAGGTCACCTGCCTTCTGTGCCAAGAGAAGCAGAGTTCTGTGACCTGAATACCATATGCAGATTTAAATACATTCGCCTGTTCTGCTTCTGTGAATCATAGCTCAATATGAAGCTGATGCTTTGCATTCAGAGAATTCCAAGTTCAGTTCTGGCATCTCCTGTTTAAAAGGACCTGATGTAGCAGGAATTAGAGTCTCCGATCAATACCCTGGAGAGCCATCCACCAGTCAGAGTAAGCCCTTCTAGACTAGGTGGAACAATGGTCTGATTTCATAGAATCATAGAGTTGGAAGGGACCCCCAGGTTCATCTAGTTCAACCCCCTGCACAAGGCAGGAAATTCACAAATACCTCCCCCTCCACACCCACCTACTGACCCCAAAGTAGCGATCAGCATTTCCCTGGGTGTGTAAGAAAGGGCCACGAGAACTAAGCACTGAGGCAACCCTTCCTTCCCTTCTCGTGATCAGCCTAAGTTCACAGAATCAGCATTGCCGTCAGATGGCCATCTAGCCTCTGTCTGAAAACCTCCCGAGAAGGAGAACCCACCACTTTCCGATGAAGCCTGTTCCACTGAGGAACCGTTCTAACTGTCAGGAAGTTCTTCCTAATGTTTAGCCGAAAACTCTTCTGATTTAATTTCAACCCATTGGTTCTGGTCCGACCTTCTGGGGCAGAAGAAAAAAAAAACTCCACACCATCCTCTAGATGACAGCCCTTCAAGTACTTGAAGATGGCTATCTTCTGGCTCTTAGTAATTACAGCGCAAAGCAGTGCAGCATATTGTTGTTGTTGTTGTTTATAGTCCACCTTTTTCACGGGGACTCAAGGTGGATTACACAATAGTGAGTCAGTCACAAAAGAACAGGACATTCAATAACCAGTGCATTAGGATTTGAGAAGTTTGGAACCACCAGAAAGAACTGAAGCCCAGGGAAGCCATGCCTCCTGAAATCCTACTAGAGGAGGAGGAGGAGGAAGAGATTGGATTTATGCCCCGCCCTTTACTACCCGAAGGAGTCTCAGAGCGGCTTACAAACTCCTTTCCCCTCCCCTCCCCACAGCAGGCACCCTGTGAGGTAGGTGGGGCTGAGAGAGCTCTTGACAGGAACTGCTCTTTTTCAAGAACAGCTCTTATCAGAACTACGGCTTGCCCAAAGTCATGCAGCCAGGTGCAAGTGGAGGAGTGGGGAATCAAACCCAGTTCTTCCAGATTAGAGTCTACGCACTTAACCACTACACCAAACAACAGCATTCTCTCCAGCTTCTGACATTTCATGGCACATCTTGAAACCTATTGCTATAGAAATTTGGACCTGGGGGAAAAAATCAGACGTTCAGCTTTTTTTTTTTGGGGGGGGGGGTCTATTTTTTATATTTTTCATATCTGCATGTGAGCACCTGGAAGTCACGGCGATCTCTGGTGACTGACCCCGACTGGGAGCCTAGAGGATATTCAGAGAGGTGGCTGAGTAAAGCCTGCCCCCGCCTCCCGACTGCTGGTATTCCAAGGAGGTCTCCCATCCAAGTACTTGCCAACAATGCTCCCTCTAAGCTGTGGAGCCTTGTGAGCGAAAATTCTACTTTGTGAGCTGCTGGCATTAAAGTTGTGGCTGCTGCATAAATTAGTCTGCTCTGGAGCCATCCTTCCTGAGCTAAGACAAAAATGTGTGAGCCGGAGGCTAAAAAACTGTGAGCTAGCTCACACTAACTCAGCTTAGAGGGAACACTGCGCCAGAGTCGACCCTGCTCAGTTTCCAAGATCTGACGAGACTGGGTTTGCCTGGGCTATCCCGGTCAGGGCCTAGAGATTCAGCATGTTGAATGTTGTATTCACTATCAAATTCTGCTATTGTATGGTGAAATCTCCAGCAGCTTAGTTTTAAAAAAACCACCAACCTCCAGTATCTCAAACTGTGCTCTGATGGCAACAGAAAAAGCAGGATGCCGCGTGTAAAGTCACGCAAGCTCCCTCCTTCCAGTTTCCTGACTCTCGTTCCCTGCCTGCTTCTTTCCCCGCCTGACGCAGCAGGTTGAGGAGCGGCAGGGCAGCCTGCCGGCAACGTGCAGCTGTTGTAATGACATGAACAGCCCACCGCAGGCAAGTTTCCAGTGTGAGGCAAGCGGCGTACACGCAGGGCTGGGCGGCTGACACTTTCTCATGCATTGTGCCCAGTGTCACTGAGGAGGTGGGCCCCTCCCAGTCTGACAGCCCTAACCGGATACCTTCAGCGACTGAAATAATAGGCCCGGGTGGTGGGAAAAAGGAGGCCGAGAAACCTCGAGGGAGGAATTAAATGATGAATAACTCTTCCCCCCCTCCTCCCCTCCAGCTACGTTCCAGAGCTTGCCTGAACCTGCCAGTCGACTGCTCTTCCTCCTCCTCCTCCTCCTCCTCCTCCACCACCACCAACACCCTTCACTGCCCTTGTGGGAGAAAAACCCTGTCTGGATTCCATCAGCGAAATAATTAGGATGGCTTAGAGGAGAGAGGAGGAAACGGAGCAGGCAGCACACACAGGGCCTCCCACAAAGCTTCGAGCCCCTGGAAAACAAGGCAGACACAAAGACATTGGCCCTCCCCTGTTGACTGTTCCTAATATCTGGCATTCAGAGGTAGGCTGAGTCGGAAGGGGGGGCAGCGGCTCCACTTAGCTACCCTAGGAAATCGGCATCGATCAGACGCATTCTGTATTAACGTGACGCACGCTTCCAGTGATTTATTAATGCAAAACATTTTATCCTGCCTTTTGTGCAGAGGGCGAGGCAGCGTACCTGGAAGTTCCCCCCCTTGGGAGTACTGACCAAACCCAGACTTACTTAGCTTCAGCGAGGCAGCTTTTTATCATGTGCCTTCCCACCCATACCGTGGGCCCTAAATTAATGGCCACAGCTTCACGTCGTGGTACTACGTTCCACAAGTAATTGCACGCTGCGGTAAGCAAGGCTTGTTTGCCCCACCCCGAACCTACTGAACCTACTTCTAGTCAGCTCCACTGCCGAGTTCTAAGGGAAGGAGACTGACATTTCTCTCCCCCTAACTCTCTCCACACCAGTCATCATTTTTGTAAATCTCAACATTTATTTTCTTCTTAGTCACCTTCCCCCGTCCCCCCAAATGTAAACGCATCAAATGCTTTACCCTTTCCACTCCCCAGTGGAGGTGTGCTGGCATCTTCACATGGAAAGATGTCTGTCTTCTAACCCGCATTCCATATTCCACAATTTGTAGAGGCATCAATCAGTGGCGGTGTTCTCAGGCCCACCTATAATGATGTTTCTGATTGACGGGGGAAATTCGTTATCTACGGATGTGTCTTCCCGTCCAGCATCCTCGGTTGGAGCTTCACCTGACAGGCTATCAGCACTGAGGGCCCTATCTCTCATATATTAAGGAGTCTTTGCTCGCCGGGTTGCAGAAATGAGCCCTCTTTAGCATTCCAGTTTCCCTTGAATTATGGAACATGACAGAGGGGAGTGGGTCAGCACTTGGTATGCTGAGGTAGGCCTGTGTGTGTGTGGGGGGGGGTGAGCTGACCCCAAGTCACAAAGGCTAGGGATAGTTTGAGTTCAACAGGGCATTCGAAGGGTGTTTGCTTTGGAAACCAGCCCTCTTATGGTTGATGATGTTCCTTTATCTCGAGAGCAACTCCCAGGCACATTGGGAGAGGGAGAGGTGAAATAAGAGAGGTGAAGGAAGGGAGAGGTGAAATAGCAACTGCCCCCCTCCCACTTGCGCTCCTAATCTAAGCCCTGGGATAATTCTTGATGTATTTATGTAGCCTGCTGACCAGTTTTTATTTCCTTTGCTGTGGGTGTTCACAGCTGTCAAAAGGCGAAGTCGGTGCTACTTTGAACCAGCAGCACCTGTCTTACGACAGATCCATGATTCTGAACTCATTTCATTTTTTAAAAAAAGCAAAAACCACCTATGGCTCCTTGGCTCTCAGCGTGGCAAAAGCCATTAATAGCCCAAGGATGGCCCACTCAGAGGTCACACATTAGATGATGATATGGGCTTCCCTGAAAACCAGACAAGCGTCCGTCTCCAAAAAGACACATCCTGCCCGGGAGACGTTGACTCTCTCACCTTGGCTTTTTGATCGTAAATGCTTTTAAAAGCTTTCTGGCTTCTAAGGTTTCTGCGGTTTCCTGTATGAAACCTCAGAGGGGTTGGCTCAGAGAGCTGAGCCGTGCTGTGTTCTCAGAGAATCGATTTCCTATAGCAGCTTAACTTCTTGTTAAGAGGAAGAAGCAGCCTGCCGTTTGGGACAAGCATAAATGGGGAGGGGGGTGCACACAACTTGGGGTGTGTGGGGGGGGATGAGGAGATGGGAAAGCAGAGCCGATGTCAGAAGCCACACAGGTCGGGCAAATTATGGGCCTAAATAAACCACGAGGTGTCCAGAAAGCACTGCCGCTACCTATGTGCTGGTTTCTGGGAAGTCTGGAAGAAACACGGATCTGACTAACAGCACTTTGATCCAGGCCTGTAGCCAGGGTTTTTTTTAATTTGGGGGGGCCTTTTTTATATTGTTGTATTATTATTTATGAGAAATTGTATTAATGTAATGAATTGTGTTTTATGTATTATGTGAACTTTTACTCTGGTGTAAGCCGCCCTGAGCCCAGCCTAGGTCGGATGGGTGGGATAAAAATCAACAAAATCAAAGAAATAAATAATAAAGTTGGGGGGCACCCTGCACACAATCCCAAGACAGTCCCACAAATAAAATAAAAAATTGGAAGTCGGGGAGCCTGGGCTGGATGGGAAGTTGTGGGGCTTTGGCAGGAAGTCAGGGGGCCAGGCCCTGTGATGCCTCACTGTTGCTACAGGCCTGCTCTGATATGTCCACATTTCCAGTGCAAGGACTCTGGTTAGAACAACCCTCCTCCCCTACTAGTTAAAGGGGAAGCTGTTGAGTTTCTGTAGGCAAAGCATCTGTGGACGCCGACTTGTGGGTCTGCCTCAAGCAGACATTCTTCTCCCTCCAGCCTGCAGTCAGCCTCATGGGCATAATTTCACTTTGCTTTCTTCCCAGGGAAAAAATTGATTGGGGAGGTTTTTTAAAAAGACGTTTTGAACCATATATGCTTATGACTAGAGCTCTGGGTTGGGAAATACCTGGAGATTTGGGGGGTGGAGCCTGGGGAGGGCGGGGTTTGGGAAAGGAAAGGGCCTCATCAGTGTGGAATGCCATAGAATGCCCCTCTCCAAATCAGCCATTTTCTGCAGGGGAACTGACCTTGGACAGTGGGCGATCAATTGTAATAGCAGGAGTTCTCCAGGTGTGACCTGGAGGTTGGCAACCCTTCTCATGGCCCAGTCATTGCATAATCTGGACACAGACAAGAACAGGTGGGTGGGATGAGCCTGCTGAGGTATCTTAACATGCATTTCTGCAAATGACATGAATACATTATATGCAAGTTTTATGTTTTCCTCATATGCGTATAAAGAGATGCACATGTTCGATCGGACAAAGGAGGGATCCCAGCTGTAAAAGGATCATCCCGCTGGGGAAAGGGTTGACATCTCCATCCTCAACCTTTAGTCCAGGATGCCTCTATTTATAAAACCAAATTGCAGAGAGGCTTGGAATATAGAGGCAAACTGGTGAACTGTCAGAAGGCAAGAAATGGGCAGGAGGGGCTAAGTTTGGTGTAGTGGTTAAGTGCGCGGACTCTAATCTGGGAGAACCGGGTTTGATTCCCCACTCCTCCACTGGCAGCTGCTGGGTGACCTTGGGCAAGCCATAGTTCTGTTAGAGCTGTCCTTGAAAGGGCAGTTCTTGAAAGAGCTCTCTCAGCCTCACGTACCTCACAGGGTGCCTGTTGTGGGGAGGGGAAGGCAAAGGAGTTTGTAAGCCGCTCTGAGACTCCAAGTGAAGGGCAGGGTATAAATCCAGTCTCCTCCTTCTCCTAAAGAGGATTTTGACGGAAAAGAGGCCTCACCATCTTCGTGGCTGTTTGCCCCTTGCCTTGCAGAATCTGCACAGTTAATTCAGTTCTTCATGGTACAGAACTGGGACTCCCTAGCTAGAGGGTTGTTTCTGTTTTGTTTTGTTTTTAAGCACAGAATACGCACAACCTTTCCAAACGTGGGTGTCTCATTGCTAATTAGAAGAAAGTATTGCTGCTCTGAGATCAGAAAGCTGGTTATTTTCCAGATGAAAGGGTCTCATATCTGTGTTTAGGGAAACAGCAGATTTATTGTTAAGTGGGCTCTATCATGTGCCTTGCTTAGGATTTTCTGTGGCTGTTTATCTTCTGCTGACAGTGTGTCTGCATATCGAGAAAGCACACTTCTGAATACCAGATGGGGGCCTCCGTTTTTGATTTGCTTGTGAGTTTCCTTGGGTATCTGGCTGGCTGATGTGGGAAACAAAACGCTGGACTAGACTAAACTACCCTTTGGTTTGGAACCAGCAGGGCTGTTCTTCTGCCTTACTGCACATGTGCTATGGATGACTCATGCATGCGTATTAGCAGCAGGAACAGAGCGCAAGTCTGAGCTTTCTAACCAGATGCTATGGAGAAAAAACAGGGCAGGGCGGTGGCCTTGATACCTGGTTTGTGAGTTTCCAGAGGCATCTGGATGGCCACTGTTGGATTAGATGGGCTGATCTAGCAAGGCATTTCTTACCTTCTCAGATCCAGAGGGAAATGAAAATCTCACAAGGGTTATTTTTGAACCGTGCGTGGCTTGAAGGAAACTGTCCAACTTGATAGGCATTTAAGAGATTTGCACAGGCTGGGTTTTTAGAGAGGAGGAATTAGCAGAGGGAGGAAAGGCCTGTAAAGACACAGACAGTCGAAGGGTGGGGAGCCCAAGAAAGACCTGATAAGCAAAGTTGGCTTGAACTCTCACTGCTTAAATTGACAGGTGTATCATCTCCAGTTTTCATTTTAGCAAGAATCGAGAATGCCCTGACCTGGTATCAGTGAGCTGAGGTTTTGGGTTCACCTGCCCTGAAGCAAATCTATTCAGAACAATCCTTCCTTGTGATTATAACAGTCAACAATGTGACACACACACACACACAGCGGACTGGAGACCAACTAGGCTGCCCGTTTTCCCTTCTGTTATTCATTCCTGCCACCACAGAATGTCATTCAGGAACTGCTTACTTACACACCCTGAAACAACCTGACCCCTGGCAATAGTGAAGAAATGAATCTGCCCCCCCCCAATAATCTATGTGTGTATGTGTGTTTGAGCAAGCTTGTATGATGCTGGCAACGTAAGGTCAGTCCACTGACAAGAGAGGAGGAGGGAATATCCAGCATTCTTCGATGCTTTCTTGTCATTCGAGTCGCCTCTTTGCTGCCTCCTGTTAAAACAGCTGACAACAGTTATTAAAGTAACCCAAGCTGCAAAGCTGGTTAAAAACGAAGTGGCAGCTTTTGGAAAGGTTGCATTTCAGTCCGGTCGCAATGGATTTTCATGCTTTTGAGCATGGGGTGGGTGGGTGGTGGGTCATGCAGTTTTGTGGAAAAGCAGGCTCTCAAGATGAGCAACATGGTTCTCGCGGTGGTCAGACACGTACACTTATATTGTGAGCCCACCATAAGCCTTGCTCACAATTTCTTAGCTGCCATTTATGCATTCCAAGCGGTGCCCGTAGATGGGTGGTATTGAGAGCGTCCTAAGCATAATTTCAACATTGAAAATGGAGAGAAAATATATGTGCACTTTTGTTGGACCTCCAAAGGCATGGTTGGCCACGGTGTGTGAGACAGGACTCTGGACTAAATGGACCACTGGTCTGATCCAGAAGAGTTCTTCTGATGTTCTAATGAAAGCCTGTATGCCCTCTTGTTGGCCCTTCAGAGGAAATGGTTGGCCACTGCATGAGACAGGATGCTGGACTAGATGCACCACTGACCGGCCCAGCAAGGCTCTTCTTATGTATCCAGTCTAGAACTATGAAATGATATAGCTTCCTGATGGCTGCCTTTAGAGAGCAAATAGTAAGCGCAGTGACACCACCAAGGGAGCCCTGCATGGTGCACCTGAGATCCTTGTGGTTGTGGAATCTTAAGCAGGTTTTTCTGGGCAGGTTGTAATGATCAGGGAAGTTCAGATAGGAGAAGGGAACAGAAAAGCAAGCCCTTCTTCTTATGAACATGAACATCTGAATCGGTCCATGACTAAGTAGAGATTCAAACCTTCCATGTATATGGGGGAAACAATACTGCCGGGATGTCTTAGAACTGTGCCAGAGTTTCTAGATTTTGTCCTTATGTTTAAGGAGCTGCTTCAGACAGACTGGCTCTTATCTCCACCAGATAAATTTGTGCCTTGGATTGAGACAGCCAGATGCATAAACAGCCTTAATGCTCCCTAGAACCATAAACCTGTGTGCTGCGTGTTTTCCCGCAAGAGCCCAAGATAAATATAACCTCTCAATGCTGCTAATTAGGTTCATGAGTGGGGTGGCTTTCTTGCTTATTTGCCCCATCCCACCCCCAGGCACCACGATTCCTTCACCTGTCCCAGTCAGTTGAGTGTGGCAACATTCCGCAGTAGGCAATGCCACTGAATGTGACTCTTGCATTTAAAGAAACCACTGGCTTGCTCCAGTGTTCAGATTTGTAGAATATGCATATCCTGTTAATGTATTTTATTAAGTCCAGCTTTCCTTGGAAAACCGGTTTGCATATTTGCCCAAGGGGGGAGGGAAGGTCTGTTGCAGTGAACAACAAAAAAGTAGAGCCAATTCTTGTCTCCCATATCTGGCAATAACCCCCCCAGCCAAATCTATATGCCTACCTTGCTCATGAGAAAGATGTTCCCACTGCGATGTTTAAAAACCGAGGTACAGCTTGAGGCTGCTGGAAAGTCAGGCCCTAAGGAGACAGAGACTCCACATAGTCCCGCATCTTGTTCTGTGCAGTGCCTAATCGCATGCCTCAGGAAGTCCACCAACTGGGCTTGGAAACAATTTCCTTCCCCGGCATCTGAGCATGCAGTTTCCCTTCAGTTATCCTACACACACTCTTGGCTTACAGCTGCTGATTGGCCATGAAGCTGTCTAGTTCCCTTTGAAAGCCATTTAAGCCAGGGGCCATTACATCTAACTTAATATATATTGTATGAAGAGCTACGTAGTTTCGTCTGCCCTGAATCTACTCCCTGTAAAGTTCGTTGGGTGATCCTGAATTCTAGTGTTATGGAAAAGGGAGGGGGGAATTCTCTGTCTACTCTTCTTCATGTATCATTGCGGAAAACTCTGTTAGGTGTCATTTTTAAAACTCAAAACATCCAGTGTCTTTAAGCCTTCCTAGCAGGGAAGGTGCTCCACCTCTTTGACTGTTCAGCTGCCATTTTCTGTACTTTTGCCTTGTTTTAGGATAGTGTGA
The DNA here is from genome assembly GCA_029375565.1 of Gekko gecko. Classification (NCBI taxonomy): domain Eukaryota; kingdom Metazoa; phylum Chordata; class Lepidosauria; order Squamata; family Gekkonidae; genus Gekko; species Gekko gecko. Next base: position 25,137,479 of record JAPDNY010000016.1, read on the forward strand.
CTGTGACTGTACACAGTATTCCAAAGGTACCATGGATTTATATGAGGGTGTTAGGGTTTATTCCTTGACTTAATAATCTCTATAACAGAATATGCCTTATTAATTATCTGAGGCTGATTGTGCTTATGATGAAGGCAAGGAACTCTTCATGTGTTCAAGAGTACTTCCTCCAGTGTGAATCCTGCAGGAAGCGAACCTTCTGCTGTCGGTACCACTGGAGAAACCATTGGAGATCATTGGAAAAAAGGAACTGAATGACTAACTTTGGTCATTTTGGGGTTACTATACCATTTGTGGCATCCTAGGGATAAAAACTAGCCACCAGCTCCATGCCAGGGGCAGCTAAATCCCTAGCGTTGAATCTGGAAATCCAGGAAGGCAAAGCCAACAGATCCCAAATGACACCACAAGGGGGAGTGGTGCTCTAATGAGGTTGGAAAGGGGAGAGCGGTGCTCCAATGAGGTTGGAAAGGGAGGAGGGTAAGAGACCTGGTACAGATTCCAAGTAGTAGCCAGTTTCAAGATGGGGGGGTTACTGACTCATGTTTGCACTGGGGCCTGTTAATCCCCTAGGTGGCCCTGTGTGCAAAAATGCCCTTAAAGGAAGGTTGCAGATGGAAAGAACTGTTTCCCCCCTCTCCCCCTCCCCTCTCTTGTTCTATGAGGATTGGCGGTAGACACAGGCCAAGTCTCTTGAGCCGGATTTGGTGCCTTTGTTCGTAATGGCGAGTGCGTTCCGTTGAGTGCCACTGAAGCGGCAGAGAGCAAAGGAAGAAATTTGGCGCCAATCTGCCCGGCTTTGAAAGAGTCAGCATTCCAGGCCCCTTTGGCCTAAGAGAAAGCCCTGATTGAGTGCTTCTGGTGCAGTGACCCCCTCTGACCCCGCAGAACAGGACTGCTTCTCTAGAGGCACTTCTTTTCAATTAATCAAATTAACAGCCTGAGTAAATCTGCCCAGGACTCGGTCAGCTGTGACCTGGCTTGGATCAGGGCCTTTCCCTAGCATAATCTACAGCTGTGCTTTGGTGACCTGGTTTCTCCAAAGTGCCACTGGAGCTTCAGGGCTGTACCAGCTGAGGCCATAAGAATATTCAGAGAGTCCAGCATTCTGTTTCTAGGAGTGTCCTGCAGGCTGCTTCTGGGCAGTGTCCCCTCTAACCCAAGTCAGTGTGAGCTAGCTCACAGTTTTTTAGCCTCCGGCTCACGCATTTTTGTCTTAGCTCAGGAAGGATGGGCTCCAGAGCGAACTATTTTTATGCAGTCGCCAAATCGCCTGCTCACAATTTTAATGCCAGTAGCTCACAAAGTAGAATTTTTGCTCACAAGACTACTCCTCAGCTTAGAGGGAGTATTGCTTCTGGGTACATGCAAACGGAGCAGAAAATTGACAGTGCTCCTGTGATTTTTGTCCCCACCACCTGGTATTCAAAGGTACGCCTCCTCACCACACAGAGACTCCTTATAGTCATCAGGACTAATTACCATTAGTAGTTCTACTCTCCATTAGCCACAAGGTATAGATAGGAACTCTCGGTCTGGGGCAAGTGATGCTCTGTATTCTTGGTGCTTGGGGGGGCAAGAGTGGGAGGGCTTCTGGTGTCCTGGCCCCACTGCTGGACCTCCTGATGGCACCTGGTATTTTTGGCCACTGTGTGACACAGAGTGTTGGACTGGATGTGTTTCCTAGTGGGGTCCTTGGGGGGGGCAACAGTGGGAGGGCTTCGAGTGCCCTGGCCCCACTGCTGGACCTCCTGATGGCACCTGGAATTTTTGGCCACTGTGTGACAGAGTGTTGGACTGGATGGGCCATTGGCCTGGTCCGACATTGGCTTCTTGGATATTCTCATGTTAATTTGTCTGTTTTTTTATTTAAACTATTGGCATTATTGTTATCTTGTAGCCATGAATCCCACATGTTCATTGCCCACAGAAACAAAAAGGATTCCCACAGGATGGGTCAACGTAAGGCTGTTAAGCCCTGATCACTCAATGGGACCTCCATGTTCACAGGCAGTATACCTCTGAATACCTGTTGCTGGAGGTCAGCAACTGGGGTTAGAACTGCTGCGGTCATGCCTTGGTTCATGAACTTTTGGGAACATCTGGTTGGCCCCTGTTGGAGATAGGATGTGGGATTAAAGGAACCCTGGTTCTGAACTGACAGTGTTATTGTTATGTCCTTATAAAAGATTAGATAATTCTTAGCAGACAGGTCTATCATTAGCTGTGTTTGTGTATAAGTACTCTCAAGTCTCTTCTGATTTATGGCGACTCTATGAATTAATGTCCTCCAAAAATTCCATGGTTAACAGACTTGCTCAGGTCTTGCAGACAGACCCGTAGCCAGGATTTTGTGGCTTGTGGGGCAATTTTTTTTTCCTGGTGGGGCTGAAGTTCTCAGTGCAGAAAGAAAAGCCGTTTAGCCAACAGAAAGCGGCTACCAGGACAGATCTCTAAACTGCAGCAAGTTAATCACTTCTGCCAGCCTCAGCAACACTTCTGATGACAAGCTGGCAGGTGGGGGTGATGACTTCTATAGTCAAGAAAGCTAACACTTAGGTAGAAAAACTCTCTTAAAGTAGAAGCCGCTGCCACCACTGTACCACCACCAAATGGAGTGGGCACCATCAGGGAGCGAGGTGGCCCTGGGATGAAGAATGGATGGCAGTGCTATCTGTTACTTCATTGTTCTGGGACCATCTTTACCAGAACCCCATCTTGCTATTAAGAACTCTGGCGGCAACTAGAGCACCTGTATTTTATTGTATTGTTTAAATGATTGTTTTATCCTGTTTTTAGCTGTATTAACCTTGGCATACCTGCCTCATCTGTTAGCCACCCTGAGCCTGCTTGGGGAGGGCGGGTTATAAATCTAAAAATAAATAAATAAATAAAGGAGACCAGTTTCTTGACACAGAGTTAGAAGGGATCCTAGAGGTCACCTCCTCTAACCCCCTTGTTCAGTGTGGGAATTAGTCAGCGACAGCACCCCACTTTGCTTAAAGAAGCGCATGCCTTTTAAAAATGTTTTAAAATGATTAAAAAAACATTTAAAGGAGAAAATCTTGTGGGGCTGTGCCTTTAAGAAAGGGTGCAGAGCCTCCAAAAGCCCCACCAGAGCTATGGGCCTGCTTGCAAAACTGAGGGCCTCGGCTTCCTTCATTGAGTAAATCCATCTCATGTTGGGCCTTCCTCTTTTCCCGCTGCCTTCAATTAACCCCCAGCATTATTGTTTTTTCTATTGACTCTCGTCTTCTTTTATCAGTAGCTATGCACTGAGAAATTGTAAGGAACCTCCACATTCAGGAGCAGTATACCTTCTGGGTATCAGATGCAGGGCACACACAACAGAACAGGGCTATTAACTTCATGCCCTGTTTACTGACTTCCCAGAGACATCTGGCTAGCTACTCAAGAGCACTGGACTAGGTGGTTCTCCGGCCAGATCTACAGTACTGTTCATGAATATGCCTTAGAGTGTATTAACAATGACAGTGCATGCATATGCAATAACAGCAAGAACCGAGTGTGATCTGAGCTGCCTCGCTGGACGCTGGTGACAGATAACAGGGGAGGACTGTGGTCTTTGTGCCCTGCTTGGGACCTTTTCAGAGGAATCTAGCTGGCCATTGTGGGAAACAGAATGCCGGAGAAGAGGGCCCCTTTCTCTGATCCATCAGGGCAGTTCTTGCGCCAGATACAAAGAAAGCTAGGACTCTGATGCCATTCGGTTAATTGCATTTCAGCCAGTGCATCTTGGCCAGTCTTTCCCTCTCCGTAATTGCTTTTGCTTTTTTACTGGCAAGTAAACTACAGAGTTCTCGGTCTAATGGCACCCGTACAAATTTGCAGACACAGAGCCCTTGTTCCTGTTTAACCCTGGTCGCCAGTGGCGAAAAGGGGCAGGTAAAATCTGGCGCAGAATACCAGTTTACGTTTGAGCAAGGAAGTTATCACCCTCAATGGCACACTTTTAAAATTTCCAACGTTATCAAGGAGGAGGTAGGACTTCTTACAAACAAAGGTCCTGATCCCGCTACACTTGGTTGCGACTAACATAGTATGCTGTTCCCCAAAAGTAAGAACATAAGAGAAGCCAATGTTGGATCAGGCCAATGGCCCATCCAGTTCAACACTCTGTCACACAGTGGCCAAAAATACCAGGGGCCATCAGGAGGTCCACCAGTGGGGCCACGACACTAGACGCCCTCCCGCTGTTGCCCCCCCACTAGCACCAAGAGCACAGAGCATCACGGAGAGCTCCCATCTATACCTTGTAGCTAATAGCCACTGTACTCAGGCGAGCTCACACCCCAGTACCGGATTGCAGCGGAACAGCCCAATCCTAAACGTGTTTTCTCGGGAGTCAACTCCTACGTGTGCTATGGGGCTTGCTCTCCAGCGTGCAGCAGGGCCACAGCATTCGTCATGACTATGTGGATCGGGACCCACCCAGGCATTTGGGGGCTGGCGGCGCGAAGAAAAGGCCTACGCAACTGGGGCTCCGTTCCCGCGCCCTTCCCGGCTGCGGCTGCCGTCGACTGTAGCCGCCCCGCCCCGTCGGGGCCACCCACCTCCTTCCTTCCTTCCTTCCTTCCCCTCCTTCCTTCCAGCGGCTGGGCCAGGCGGGGCCACCCGGCCGACGAGTGCGCCGGGGAAACAGGCTGCGTCACTCACTCAGCACCCGCCGGCCCCGCGTGGGCGGCTGAGCGCGGCTTGGCTCGCGAAGAGCCGCCGGCGGCCGGCCAGCCAGTCAGCCAGCCAGCCGGGAGCAGCAGCCGCAGCCGCACGCAGCCTGAGCCAGGAGGGATTTCTGGCGGCCTTGGCGGCGCGCCCGGCCGCAGGCTGGTGGAGAGAGTGCGCCCTCTTCTCACGACCTCCAGCCACCGCGCGCGGCGGGGCGGGGAGACGGCGCGGCCGCCGCCGGCCCAGCTCGCACCACCGCCTGCTCCAGGGCAGCCGAGCCAGCCGCCGGCGAAGCACGCAGGCTGGCCCGGGCCGCTTCCCTCGGCTGGGCCGGCCGGTGGACGCAGGAGCGATGCGCTGCCTTCTTGAGACCTTGCTTTTATCGCCCCTTTCCTCCAAGAAGCTCGGGGATGGCACACGTGAATTGTTCCCTCCTCTCCATGGTTTTTGCCACACAACAACCTGGTGGGATAGAGGTTAGACCATTGAATCATAGAGTTGGAAGGGGCTTCCAAAGTCATCTAGTCCACCCCCTGCCCAATGCAGGACATTCAGAAATACCTCCCCCCAGATCCCCAGTGAGCCCTGCTCCATGCCCAGAAGATGACAAAAAAATCCCCTCCAGGATCCCGGGCCAAACTGGTCCAGAGGAAAATTGCTTCCTAACTCCAAAGTGGCGATCAGCATGTCCCTGGGTGTGTAAGAAAGGGACAGATTAGAGACTAGTGCGCCAATTCTAAATACACTTTCCTAATAGTTGGAGAAAACAATTACTCCCAAGTAGACCTGCTTAGGAGGCCTCCTGGGGCTTCAGTCCTCGATCAGCCAGTTAATGCTTCTGGTGACCTAGGGTTGCCAGTCTCCAGGTGTGGCCTGGAGATCTCCTGGAATTCCAACTTATCTCCAGGCTACGGAGATCAGTTCCCCTGAAGAAAAATGGCTGCTTTGGAGGGTAGACTCTATGGCATTATATCCTGCTGAGGGCCCTCCCCTCCCCAAATCTTTCTCTTCCCCAGGATCTGCCTCCAAATCTCCAGGAATTTCCCAGTCTGGAACTGGCAACCCTGCTGGAGCCACTTTGTTTTGGTCTAACCTACCCTGCAGGGTTGTCTGTGGCAAAAATGAGGAGGAGGGGACAATTCCTTTGTGCCATCCTGAGCTGCTTGGAGGAAGGGGGGCGATAAAAGTAAGAGCCCCTGATGATTCCCGATTGGTCAGACAAAAAGTATCTAATCCAATAGGCCTGCTTCCCAGTCATGTCTTCCAGAAGCCCACAGCCAACACAACTGAATTAATCCCAGCCCCACCCAGCCAACCCAACAGCCGATGTTCAGATGTTTACTGTCTCAGAACTAGGAAGTTCCCTTTAGCCGTCTCCTGGCTTGTGTCCGCTGATAAAATACAAATGAAAATAGTAACTGGACATATTTGCAATGTGCAACTTCCCTCTCAAAGGTATCACAGTCTGTCCTGAGCCTTTATGACTGGAGCAAAACAGACTTTTGAGATGAACATAGTGCAGATGTGGTGGTGTGCTGTATCTCTTTTGGCGGAAGGGAAGCCAGAATCTCAGCCAAGTCAGTGTTAGCTGGTGCAGATGTTGGTATAACCTAGCTGAAGCCAGTGGTCTGCTTGGCCGCACAGTGGAATGTCTAGTGGGAATACACACAAGACTAGGGAAATTGCAGGATGTTTTTTTTCTAGCCCACCACAGTCTCCTGCAAGTCCACACTTGATTCACATGGAAAAACTATGGGGAAAAAATCTTTCAGTGTAACGTTAATGTCTGCTCTTAGGGTCAAATGTTGACCTTCTGTTAGCTGGGAGGGAAATGGCTTAAAGGAGCCAGAGAGAGACAGTTGCATTGGGGAAACTGGTATGGGGAAAAGACATTTAACCCCCTCCCCCAATCCCAGTGCCTTGGCCCCAACCTGTTTTACTCTTCCCCCGGGCTTTTTTTCAGGGCCAAAACAACACTTGTAGTCATGGAACTCCAGTGTCACTTATAGTTTGATTTAATGCGCTCTTTGCTTTGTGTGAGTTAGACTGCTTGTGTAACTTTTTAGCATAAGTTAGCTGCTGGCATCTTGTTGGAACCAGATGCTAATATAAGTGGTTGCAAGGCTGGAATGTGAATTGGGTTCGTATCTTTGCAGCCTTAGACATTTATAGATGCTGCAAAGTGCTTCTAAGTCTCCACCTGTACCTGTGAAAGACAAACTCAGTTTTAAATGTCCTTGAATCATGTTTTGATATCAGTTGATGATCATGCAGGTGGTCAAGAATATTTCAGCCTGCCTGCATTTCCCCCCTGTCATCCAAGAACAGATCGATTATATATTTGAAGTGCACTTTCAACCCTCAGCCCGTCAGGACCCCAGAAATAGTATCTGTAACTCAGTGTGGTTAAATGGCTTCACATAGGTCCCTGTTCCTCAAAAATCCAGACTGCCCAACTGTCTACAAACAGTTTCTCTACAGGTTTCCCCCCAACTTTTCAATCCCTTCTCAAACTCTGATGAGCATTGCATTCCAAAAGTCACAGAGAGAATCTCAGCTATCAGGAAAACATCTGGAATTAGCTCCCAATGATGAAACATTGGCCAGGAGTTTTTTTATCGTTAAAAAGGGATTTGCCCTGTCCTGGATGGCTCAAGTTTAGCCTGATCTCATCAGATCTCAGAAACTAAGCAGGGTTAGCCCTGGTTATTGTTTGGATGGGAGACCACGAGGGAAGTCCAGGTCCTGACACTGAGGCAGGCAATGGCAAACCGCCTATGAATGTCTCTTGCCTTGAAAACCCCATGGGATGGCTGTAAATTAGCTGTGGCTTTTATGAAGGACTGACAGTCAGCACGTGTGGCAAATATTCTATAGTGCATACTGTACATGGTTATGAGCTATAGGGAGCACAATGGAATTTATTTTTGAGTAGACATGCTTAGGTTTGCTCTTCAAGAGTGCCGCAATACCATACTTTGGACTTGGACTTGTGGCACACTTGAAGACCTAGCTAGCACCTCAAACAACCTTTCTCCTCTAGATATGATAGTTGTCATTACTATTACCTCTTGCCAGATTTATGCATCATCTTGGACTTTTATCTTATTCTGACAGCCGCCCAGTTACTTTGCCCTTCTAAAAGCAAGGATGATGATACCAGCCAAACACAAGTCATCATGTCAGGCTGACGAATAAAATCCACGTCATTTATTTGCATGCACTCCAAATGTAGGGCTGCAAACAAATTAAGGATTGTATAATCAATGCAGAGCTTCAATTGCAACTTAAGAAGAAGAAGAGTTTGGATTTATACCCCGCCCTTCACTGCCCAAAGGCGTCTCAGAGCGGTTTACAAACTCCTTTCCCTTCCCCTCCCCACAACAGACACCCTGTGAGGTAGGTAGGGCTGAGAGAACTCTAACACAAACTGTCCTTGAGAGAACAGCTGCGCCAGAACTTGTGACTGACCCAAGGTCACATCAGCAGGTGCAAGTGGAGGAATGGGGAATCAAACCCGGTTCTCCCAGATAAGAGTCCTCACACTTAACCACTACACCAAACTTAAATTGCAATGGGCTCAACTGAAGGCACATACACTTCTGTCACAGCTCTGTGTATGTGCTTGCCGGCTCCCTTTTTCTTGCTGTTCAATTTTGACGTAAACATATCAATGGCTTTTTTCTTCTGATCTGTATCCATAGCTGGCAGAAATTTAGTCTTTCCTTTTAACAATAAGAACCCTCAGCAACTGAATCTGTCTGGCCATGCGGAATCAATGTCAATCAGGTCTTTTTTAAAAAGCAGTGTACTGATTGGAATTGAACTTGTTTATTTTGGTCCTATGTGTTACTATACAAGGGATTAATTTCTGCAGGACAGGTTTTAATGAAAAGGATTCAAGATGGGTTTTACTTCTACCCCAAGAGCGGTAGCTTTTGATATAAGCTATCCTGCGTGCTTCTGTGCAGTTCCTGGGCATTTCATTGAGGCTTGTTCAAGCACAAAAAATCCCCTGCTGCGTCAGAGCTACCTGCTTCCTTCTGGGCTGAGAGTTAGTATTGTGGAGTGACTGGGCGGTGGAGCTGCAAACCAGGAAATCTTTGATTCGAATCTTGCCTCAGCTATGAACTCACTAGTTGACCTGAGGTTAGGCCAGCTGTTATTTCTCAGTCTCACAGCAGACTCCTAAGAACACTTTTTGGGGAGTAGCCCCACTGAATACATCTGAGTAGGATTCTGAGTAGATCTCCTACGAATGGCATTGGCAGTCTCCCATCTGCCAATGGGAATGATCATACTGGCCCACCTTACAAGGGCGTTGTAAGGATTATGGAGCTAATGCATGCAAAATGTGCTTCAGACACTCAAGTGCTAAATACATGACAAGTACTAGACAGATAGCTCTAGAGCTGTGCTAATCTCTGTGTGGTTATTGTAATCTTTAGAATGCCTAACTAGGACTGGTTGAGGCCCAGCATCAAATCCTGATTTAGCTGCAAGGCTCTTTGGGTGACTTTCACTCTCTTTGTCTTAATGTCTCCCAGGATTGTCGTGAGCATTAAAGGAGAGAGAAAAGGGTTAAATTAAGTGTGTTGACCCAGCTCCTTGGAAGAAGCGCGTGACAAAAATACAACACAGAGATCTCTCAAGGTATTGCTATTAATGGCACATAACCTCTGCCACCTGACGCAGCTATACCTCGTGGGTAGGGTCACGTCTGCTGTCCCTTCATCTTGTGGCTTTTTCACAGGTGCCAGTTTTGAAACTGTTCACTTCTCTGCAGTGAAATCCTGGCTGCAGCAACTTCCCTTTGGGCTGGGATTCACATGCTTTGGTGTGCGTGTCTCTCTCTGCGTGTGAGTCAGAATGGGTGGCAAAACTGTCCTTTCCACCGTGGATGAAGTGCGGAGGGGGGGGGGTGGTCAGAGAAAGAGAGAGAGGAGAAAAAGAAACAGGCCTGAATTATTCTCTTTTATGAGGTAGGCATTGTGAGGGCAGGCGATTGAATTTACAACTGCCATTGAGTATGAGAGTCCATCTCTCCCTGTCAATGAGAAGGGGGCTTGGGCGGGAGGGGGTGGAATCAGGAAAAGAGGCACATTTAACCCTTCTGCTCTTCATTCCCAGGAATCTCAATAGGCTCTCGGCCTTGCAAAAGAGCCCGCTGCATACCCAATGAGACCTTTTATACCTTTTAATTACCCTTCACCACAAAAGGGCTGGGACTCTTCTCTGCCCGCCTTCCTATAAGACTGGAGGATAGCTGTACCCTCGCCCCTCCGCCTGGGTCCTTAAACAAGAAATGATGGGAGCAAGAGAGTGAACGGGTGCATGTCTCCTTCCCATCAAACGTAAGCACATGTGCTGGATCAGGTCAGAGGTCCCTCGAGCCCAATGCTGTCCTGTTTCCCAGAGTGGTTAACTAAATGTCTCTAAAGGCCCAGAGTTGCCAATTGACATAGATGCCAAAAGCCCTGCCTGGATTCTTGTTCCTGTGCAAAATGATATTCAGGGGTGCATAAATAAATAGGCCATTAAATAATGTGGGGGCCTTCGTTAGCCATCAATGATAGACCTTATTCTTCATGATTTTGTCTTATCCCGTCTTAAAGGCTTTTTAAGCAGATGGGCATTGCTACATTTTATGGCGGTGAGTTCTTCAAGTTAATGACGCCTCCTGTGAAGAAGCAACTTCCTTTTGTCTGTCCTGAATCTATTGCCTATCAACATCCTTGGGTAGAGATGCCAACAGGCCTGGAGGAAAATTCCCTGTCCCTTTAAAAGAACCCTCCTGTGGAAATGGATATGACATCCCCTTAAGTCTTTTAAGAAACGGGCAGAGTATTTGTTCCTCCAGGCAGCTGGCAACCCTGTCCTTCCTTGGGTGTGCACAAGTTCTAATATTTTTGAGAGAGGAAGGAAAAGTTCTGTGGGTCCATTCTCTCTGTACCCATGCATGATTTTAGAATCCTCTACCATGTCACCTTCCTTAGCCATTCCTAACAGGAAGGATCCTCCAGTCCCTTGGTCATAGCAATCAAGTGGTTTGATTTGAAGCTGGGTTGAATTAGGCATTATAGTTCTTTCATCTTTTAATCTGCTGTTCTTCCCAGGAGTTTGTTGTTGTTGTTCAGTTGCACAGTCGAGTCTGACTCTTCACGACCCTCTGGACCACATCACGCCAGGCCCTCCTGTCCTCCACCGTCCTCTGGAGTTTGCTTAACTTCATGTTTGTTGTATTGATAACACTGTCTAACCATCTCATCCTTTGCCATCCCCTTCTTCTTTGACCTTCAACCTTTCCCAGCATCAGGGTCTTTTCCAGTGAGTGTTCCCTTCTCATTTGGTAGTGGCCAAAGTATCTGAGCTTCAGCTTCAGTATCTGGCCTTCCAGGGAACAGTCAGGGTTGATTTGTTTTAGGATTGACTGATCTGATCTCCTTGCAGTCCAAGGGACTCTCAAGAGTCTTCTCCAGCACCATAATTCAAAAGCATCTATTATTCAGCACTCGGCCTTCCTTATGGTCCAACTCTTGCAGCCATACATTACTACTGGGAATACCATTACTTGGACCATATGGACTTTTGTTGGCAGTTTAGTTTAGGAGTTTAGGGCAGAACATATAGTGCGCAGCCCTCTTCTTTTGTCTTCACAACAACCCTGCGAAGTAGGTTGAAGAAGCAAGAGATAACAGTGACTGGCCCAAGGTCACCTAATGTTGTGAAGTTGCTCACGGATCTGCAGCCCTGTCAGGTCGACGATCTCTAGGTGCGGAGTGCCTTTACTCCCCACAAAGCAACTGTAGCTTGTTTTCATGCATCTGGATCAAGTTTTTGGGTCAGAGGGTGTGACTTCCTGGCAGGTTTGAGCCCCAGCATGTATTTTTGGGAAATAAGTTGCTGACCTTGTGTCAGCCAACTCCCTTCAAAATAAGTCACAAAGGCAGGCATAAGTATGGGTTATGCCAGGCTTAGTCCCCAAACTTGTTTCCAGTGCCAATCCTCAGCCCTGGGCCATGGGAAGTAACACGCAGCTGCCATTGCAGAGGCCACACGGGGGAGAAGCAGCTCTCCACGTTCCTAGATCTGGCTAGGCAGAGAGTCCTTTACTCTAAGGGTCATTTGAATTTTAATAGATCCAAGTGGGTAGCCATGTTGGTCTGAAGCAACGGAACAAAGTTTGAGTCCAGCGGCAACTTGAAGACCGACAAAGTTGAATTCTGGGTATAAGCTTCTGTGTTCATGCACACTTTTTCAGATATCAGGTATCTGATAAAGTGTGCATGCACACGAAAGCTTACACGCAGGCTTAAGCTTGTTGGTCTTAAAGGTGCCACTGGACTCAAACTTTATTCATTTGTATTTTATGTTGATGTCATTTTGTGTGTGTGTGACTATGTGGCACTTTGGAGCCAGTGTTTAGCTGAGAAAGCAGATAAGATGCAATCGGTCAATAAATAGCAGTGTGCCTTTTGGGCATGTGCAGAGAATGCCTGTCCCTCCACATTCAAGCAGAGTCAATGCTTGGCACATCTGGCATTAGCATGAGGGGAAAGTATCTTGCAAGCACGGCTTCTTGCTCCACAACTGTTCTTTCTTTCTTTGCTAAAGCAACCCTTGGATGAAGCAGGGTTTGTTTGTTTTTTTAAAAATGTTTTATCACGGAAGTGGGAATTCTCTCATAGATACTGTGCAAGAGCAAACAGATTGCAAGACGTCATCCAGCATTTTACTGGCCAATTGAAAACCAGCTTAGAAAGGCAGTATGGGGTAGGAGGGTGGCCAACCTCCAGGTGAGGCCTGGAGAACTCTCAGAACTACAACTGATTTCCAGACGACTGAGATCAGTTCCCCTGGAGGAAATGGCAGCTTTGGAGGGCCAACTTTATGGCATTGCACCCCCATATATTTTCCTCCCCCTCCTCAGACTCCACCATCTCTTGGTGCTGCTCCCAAATCTCCAGGAATTTCCCAAGCAATGCTCCCTCTAAGCTGTGAAGCCTTGTGAGCAAAGATTCTACTTTGTGAACTACTGGCATTAAAGTTGTAAGCGAGCGATTTGGCTACTGCATAAATTAGTTTGCTCTGGAGCCATCCTTCCTGAGGGAAGACAAAAATGTGTGAGCCGGAGGTTAAAAAACTGTGAGCTAGCTCACATTAACTTAGCTTAGAGGGAACACTGTTCCCAAGCTAGAGCTGGGAATCCTAGGTACATGGCTTATATGCCTTGGCCCCCTCAAAGCACAGTAGGCTCATCAAGTTCCAGCAGACTGGTAAACATGTTACACCTTTCCTCCACTAACCTTATTAGTGGGAGGTGTTAGAGCGTAGGACGAAGATAATGGGACCCAGTAGGGCTCGAGTTCAAGTCTTGCCTTTGCCATAAGCTTGATAATTTGTCCTTAGGCAAGACAGGTTGCTTCAGCACAGTATAGATTCTGGCTTACCTTGCCAGGCTGTATTACAAACAGCTCACGTGAGGAGATTGCCATTGTCTTTTTCAAAGAAAGCCATCAGGCTACCGAGACCTACACAAGGTGGGCAATAGATTACTGACCCATCATGCTTGGGGGCTAGATACACTCCCGGGAACATTGGTGGCAGGGGCAGAAGAGGATGTCAGGCCTCATGCTTCAAATGCTGAAGATCCCGGGTTCAGTCTTTTTCTGCATCTCCAGTTAAAGGAGTTTCAAGCCCCAGGTGTTGGGAAACAGTTTATTCTCACCAGGGACCTTGGAAAAGCCACTGCCAACCAAAATAGAGATCATTTGGCTGGTTTGACTTGGAATAAAGCAGTTTCATAGATTCCTCTTGGGATTGGCTGTATCTTAGTGGTAGAGGACATGCTTTGCACATTGAAAAGTCCCAGGTTCAATCCCTGTTATCTCCAGGTGTTCAGAAAAAAACTCCTTTCTGCTAGGGACTCTGGAGAGCCATTGTTAGTGTTGAAGGTACAGAGCTATGAGGACCAGTGTCTCACTCTGCCTAAGGCAGTTCCATATCTTTCCAAGGGCTGATAACCTTTGTTCAGGAACACCCTGACAACCTCTGCCCCTCAAACAAAGTCTAGAAACTTCAACCACAAACTAATTTTCATTAATTGCATGCTCTTCTGGAGACATTTTTATGGGCTGGATGAAGCCATACCTTGTGGGTATCTATTTCCTATTCTCCCAGCCCCACCCCGTGCACCCCCAGCCCTGCCAGTTTCTTCTCACCACTGTATTCTTTATAAGCAGCATTGCCAAATGACTCCAATAGCCTGCCTCTTAATAAGTGGCTTGGTTTGCAAAAATCAGAAGGTGAAGCTTCTAGCAGCATGGAGTCCTTATAGCTGCTAATAATAACAGTCCACACCACTGTTAGAGGTCTGGGGGGCAGGAACTGGTTAAAAAAAAAAGCTGGTAATGTTATTTAATAGGATAGAGTAATATAAGATGTGGGCACAGCCAAGTGCTCATTAAGACAATCCATGTAGCATAGTGTTTAGGGGGCAGTGATGTCGATGGGCTCCCCACCCATAATATATCCATGGCCCTGAAACTAATCAAATAGCAGATGTATCCCCGTCCAATGTTGCACAGAGATCCAGCAAAAGTTATAGCCCCTATAAAAATTGTACTAGTCCACTTGCTCATCTATACCTATGGAAGTCATTTTTTAAAAATCAAATACAAAAAGCGCATTCTTATCCACTGTATCAAAAAATTGAGACAATTTCTGCTCACCCTAGGTGAGTATATAAGACTGATCCCACTATGCTTCCCCCGTCATAAGAACATAAGAGAAGCCAATGTTAGATCAGGCCAATGGCCCATCCAGTCCAATACTCTTGTCAACACAGTGGCCAAAAACACCAGGTGCCATCAGGAGGTCCACCAGTGGGGCCAAGACACTAGAAGCCCTCCCATTGTTGCCCCCCCCCCGCACCAAGAATACGGAACGCCACTTGCCCCAGACTGAGAGTTCCTATCTGTACCTTGTGGCTAATAGCCACTGATGGACCTCTGCTCCATATGTTTATCCAATTCCCAATTGAAGCCATCCATCCTTGTAGCCGCCACCACCTCCTGTGGCAGTGAATTCCATGTGTTAATTACTCTTTGGGTGAAGAAGGACTTCCTTTTATCTGTTCTAACTCGACTGCTCAGCAATTTAATTGAGTGCCCACGAGTTCTTGTATTGTGAGAAAAGAAGTTCTTTCTCTACCTGCTCTGTCCCATGCATAATCTTATAAACCTCGATCATGTCACCCCTCAGCCGTCTTTTCTCTGTCAAGTAACACACTGTTGTTTCTAGTTCAAGAAAGTTTTTATTTGTACAAACACCTTCCAACATTTTTTTTAAAAAAAGCTCAGGCATACACAGACTCACAAATAGAAGCTTTGGCATAGTATGTGGGAATATTTGATACAAAACTAAGACTTTCTTTTTTAAGAGAAGTATGTCACATAACCAACATTTTATTTATTTTTTAAAAAGGAGTAAAAATACAAGCTAAAATCCCATCCTTTGGAAATGAATAAATAATTTGAAAAGAATTAAAATAAAAAAACACACAAACAAAAATCCAGGTTCCATACAACGGAACCAAATTCAAATATTTTTAGGGTCTCGGGGTCAGTTAAAAGGGAGTCACCACGGTCTCCAGACAGATTCACTGCGGTCACCTCCAGCTTGGGACACGGGTGCTAAACTCCCCCCAAAGGATGTGAGTCCTTGCACTGGGGACACAGAAGGAGTTGCTGTCGAACCGCTGGAAGAAACTGGCATGTTTGCATTGGCATAGAGCGGTATCACTGGCCCGGTGCCAGGCGGGAAGGCCGGGTTGGGAATGAGGAAAGCAAACTGGCCATCAGTTGCTGGCACCAGCTGAAAACCCCCATAGACCTTTGGGGACAAAGTCTCAGCAGGGTTCAGTTTACAGGACACCGGCATTGCTCCAGCTCCAGCAGCTGGGCCGGGCAACTGGACGTGCAGAGGCTGAGCCAGATGTGCGGGTTGTCCACTTGAGGCTTGGGGAGGCGGGGGTGGTGGGGGCGGGTAGTTCATGGCCACAATCTGACCGAGACAAGCCGAGAGGTGGCTCAGCAGCCGGCTGCGAACATCCGTGTTCACCCCTTCACAGGTAGAGAGGAAACGGGTGACTTCGTTCATGCACTCATTAAATCCAGCCCGGTACTTGCCTAGTACGGTAGGATCAGCTGTCAGGGCGGCTGCAATGGAGAGAAGAAGGGGAGGGGGAGGGATTAGTGGCTGGAATAATTCAAAGTCCCTGGAGCTCTCTGACAAATTCCTTTCCTAAAGGATGTCCCTGCCACTTGAGGAAAATCTGCACAGTGCTGTATGCTGGCTCTGGAATCCTTGTGTTGGCAAAGTCTTGGTGGTTGCAGGAGCTGGCTGAGTACCCAGCCAGCACACTACAGGGACAACTGGCTTTGCCAGACCCAGATTTGAATCCTGCCACTAAGCTTCTCAGGCAAGCCTTTTTTTGTGGAGAAAGCACTAGGCTTGGACCAGAGGAACCCAAGTTCAAGTCCTTTCTGAGTCATGATGCTCATTTGGGTGGTCTTGGGCAAGCCAAGCTCTCTCAGCCTAGCTGTGGAGTTGCCACAAGGATGATTATTGTCACACATGGAGATCGACTCGAAGGAAGGCTACGGGGGTGCCAAGTGTGCTAGATCTCGTAACAGAGAAAGGGGGAGGGGCGGGCTGCTTTATGCCGAGTCAGATCGTTGATCTCACAAGCCCGATGTTGCAGTGGCTCTCCAGGCGGAGGCAGCTCTTTCCCAACCCTTGCTACCTGAAATCCCTTAACTGGAAATGCCTCGGGATGAACCTTCTCCATGCAAACTATGTGCTTCATTATCAAGCCACACCCCTTCCTATAGGGCTACCTCACAACAGGCGGTTTTCAGTGTTTTCACAGGACAGTTGTTGAAAAGAGAAAACCGGACAGGGAAATCTTCTAGAAAAGCTCCAGGAATTAATAGTGCCCCTCCCTTATCAGAAATGGGACGGCTGCCACTCACCTGTCATTTGGGCTCGCTGAAGGTTCCGCAGGTGTTTGACTGTCATTTCCAGGATATCAGCTTTCTCTAGTTTGGAGTGCCTGGAGCTCTGTTGGAAGGAGGGGGGAGGGTAAGTACAGCAGAGAAATCTCTCCCCAGGACCACAAGACCTTCACCTAACAATGTTTGCTGTCTCCCCGCCCCCCCTTGAACAAAGCTGGTGTGATAATATAACCAGCCCTGCCTAGCTTTCCCAGGCCAAAACATTTGGGGTAGTGGAAGAAGACAAAGTCTTGCTGCTTCCGGCACAGCCGATGTCTTTGCATGCCCCAGAAACTACTGAAGCACCTCAGGGGGCTTAATGAATCCAGGCCCCAGCCTCCCACCACCTTCAAAGTCCTCTGAATGGGGTCTGTCTCCCGCTCAACTTACATCTTTCTTCAGGGCATCTAGGATAAGCGTCTTGAGCTGGCCCAAACTTTCATTGATCCGGGCACGCCGTCTCTTCTCCATGATTGGTTTGGATGACTGGGGGGAGAAGGAAAGGAACATTAAGTGAGCACACTGTTTATTCAGTCTCCTCGTGACTCTGCCCTTGGATTGGTTTCCTGGTAGCCCCCCCCAACTCTAGAGGCATGCACTTCGGGTTACTTAATCCATCACACTGGACAATGTAGATGTCCTAGAACATTTCTTAGCACTGTGGATTCCCTCCACTTCTCTTATGTCTGGCTTCTAATTCCCCCATGTTTCTCCACTTGTGCACTCCTACCAACACCCATTGTCAACCTACCCCTTGCTTAAAAAAAACCACACCTATCACTTCTTTCTAGATAAGACAGTAAGCTGTTTTTCCTAAACATGCCAATCCACTGGTTTCCTATTGTCACTCTCTCTCTATGCCCCCTTCTCCCCCCCCCAGCAATTTTCAGGAGATCTGGTACACCAGAAGCCCTCTCACATCAAAATAACCAAGCACTTTTATTTTCTCCTGCACTAACCAGCCTTAAACACAGGAGAAAAGAATAAGATGATCAGAACTGAGTGAACGTTCCCATCCATCCATTAATACATTATGGCTGAGATAAAACAGACACATTCAAGAATCAAATACTTTTGGACCACAGTTAAAATATTACACGTCTACTATGCAAAACCGCAGGTCTGTTTTCTCATCCCAATAGCAGATATATATGTACACGCACACATATATATATTAATTACCTTTCTATGTTCGCTGGCGCTCTTGGGTTTATCGGGGGTTTGGCTGGAACTGGCCGGGGCTCCCGCGATGGGGGAGGCGGTAGGTTTCTCCATGGTGTCAGCCGGCATCTTTGCAGTCTCTTTATTCGAGGGCAAGAGCAAAAATCGGGGGGCAGGAAAAAGCACGTTGCAGGAGCCGAAGGGGGCCGGTGGGCTTCTGCTGGAAACTGTATATCCGCTGTGGGTTAGCCAACGCGGCGGCGGCTGCCTGCCTGCCTGCCTCGTCGTCGGTCGGAGCGAAGGACTCTTGGGCTCGATCCCAGGCTCACAGCCCTTGCCAGCCACACATCAGGGGGAAGGGGAAAAGGTCTGCGTCCGCAATCTGGGCCGCGGGGAGGCGGGAGGCGAGGAAGCGCTACGCGCGACGCAGCGGTGGCTTGGCTTGATCCCTTTTGCAGCTGCAGATCCGCCGCGGCTGGCTGGCTGACTGCTGGCGGACTTCAGGGACCCCCCTGCGCCTTTATAGCCGCCGGCGGCTCCCAATTCGTGTGAAACCTTCTCCACATTCTTTCCCACACTCCCGCCAGCCAATCGGAGACAGGACTCACCCCGTCGGCCGCGGCGATTGGAGGACGCCCCCGCGAGCTGTCAGTCACGCGCCCAGCTTCCAAGAAGGAAAGGGGGGGGGAAATAAAATGAAATAATCCCAGGCTTTGGTGGAAACCAGCAATTTAGGAGGGGAGGGATAAAGGCGGCTTAAATGGGAATGCGGCGGGGGGAGTGGGGATAGAAGGGCAGCGAGCCCCCTCCCTCCCTCCCTCCGAAAGAAGAGGGCGCCGTGCAACTTGGGTAGCCACTGAAAGGGCACCGACAGTGCAACCTCGCCGTCCCGTCCCCAAGAGACCTGTAGGAATGCAGAAATTCCAAATTGAGCCTGGAAAGTATTGGGGTGGTCGTGGGGGGGAGTTAGCCCGCGAGCGCATATCCAGTTTTATAACCAGGGCGGGGGGTGAAATCTTGTCCCCCCCCCCTTTTTTTTTTTTTGCAAAAAACGAATGGACGCGGTTTTTTGTTGTTTGTTTTGGCAATGCTGTTCTTTCAGAAGAAGTTGGATCGATGAAATGGACGACTTCTTAGGGCAAAGACGGGGTCTCCCCCTTCCTCCAGTTCAGTATGAAACCTTCACACGACCGTTCTGTCGTTAGGTTTTGCACATACAGCCCAGATGTTTTTTTAAAAGATCTGTTTAATGCTCAGCATAGGACAAATACCTAATCCTCTCTCCCACCCGTAATACCGAGCAGGTGGTAAAGGACATGTGTGTGTGGAACCTCGAATTGGGAGGGGGCGTTTTTAGAAATGAAGAACGTCCACTAATGTCGTTTTTATTATTGCTCTTTTCATTGCAACCAAAGCTAATACGAAGGCTCAGCCCCTATGATCAATTATGTATCCTCTCCCATTGTTTTCCTCGGTTTGAAAAGCATTTCTTGAAGGGGTGGGGGAAACACCATCTACATTTCTTCTAATTTTCTGCTTCCTTCTGATCGTACCCTCGATTTCCCTGGCGGGGGGAGAGGTTAGAGACTAGAGAGAATTTTATATCATTTGGTGCTTCCATTTCTAACCGAGGCTGCTTGAACCTATATGATGCAAATATTTGGATATAAATGAGACTGGTGTTTTAACATCTCGGCGAAGCCTTCCCCAAACTAGGCAGCTTTAAAGATCGTTTTGGGTTTATATACATTTGAAAGCAGTTGGGTATCCAATCATACCCAACCTTTGAAGAACTGCTTTAGCAAACCAGGCCTCGTTTAAAGAAATAAAAAACGAGTCGAGATTTCCCAAAAGGTGTACAGGCAACCAACGCGCTCTCTCGCCCATACAAGGCGCGCGCATCCGTGCAAAAAAACAAAACTCCAGAGGCCCTTTTAAATGTACGATTTTAAAAATCCACCGCTGCTTCCAGACAAAACCTCGCTTGCATCTCCCTCCAGCTGTTACTTGGGGGGAGAATGGAGAAACCTCTTCCAGCGGTGGAAGGGGGGAGGAGGTTGGGCAAGCGAGCCAGGCAGCAGCAGCAGCAGCTGGTCCGGCACGCGAAGCCGTGCCAGGCGGGCAGCCAATAGATGCGAGGCTGCAAGCCAACCTCCCTCCTATTGGCTGGCAGCTCCCGGAGCTGTCAATCAAGCTCCCCGTCTGCTTCTCCTCCCCCTCCCGCCCGCGCCCGCGCCCTCCTCCTCCTCTCCTCGCGGCCAAGCCAGCAGCCAGCTGTTCTCGTGCCTCCACCCGACTCTGAGGCAGGCCAGGTTGGGCCGCGCGCGCGCGGGCGCGCGCCAGGTCCCTCCTCCCCCCTCCTCCTCCGCTTTCCTGACCCACGAGAGCACGTGCCAAAGCGCTCCTGGCTTCCTGCGCCGAGCGCGCGCGTTCGCACACACTCACACACACGGCAGAGCTCTCCAGCAGCCTCCTGCCGCGCAGCCCGGCGAAGGGAGGGAAAGCAGGCCTGGGAAAACCACGCCTCTCCTCTCTCTCGTCCCCCCCCCTTCCCTTCTTTTCCCTCCAGAGATAATGTGCAGTTGCTAAACAGCGCTGCTCTCTGTCCCATTATTACGCGGGGGGGGGGGGAGAAAGCAAGAACAGCAAGAGAAAAGAGGATGGCCCAGATCCAGGGCCGCCTTCCAGAAAGCGGTTCTCCTCCGACATCTATTTTTCTTCTTCCTTTGGGTTTGTTTTTTTAAAAATGTACTGCTTAAAAGTATTCCCAGAGGGGTAGCTGTGCTAGTCTAGTTGCAGCGAACCCCACAAAAGTTCTGGTGTTTTAAAGACAAACAGATTTATTGCAGTATATGCTTTCAGGAGCAACAGCCTACTTTATCTGTATGCGGGGGGGGGGGGCTGGGCTTTAATATATATTTTTTAATTGCACCGATCCTGTTCCTGAAAGTAGTTCAGGGGAGCATGCATAGGATTCCTTCTTTGTTTTATTCTGAAAACAACAACCAAAGACAGATTTGAGCAGGGATTCTCTGGTGCTGGATTTATTGTATTTTATAGTAGTCCATCTGATCCAGCAGCTTGCCTCCCACAGTAATCAACCACATTTATTTCTTTTGCTTCATTTAAATCCCACCTTTCTCCAAAATGGGAACCCAGAGTGGCTTACAGGGTTCTCATCTCCTCCATTTCATCCTCACAACAACCCTGTGAGGTAGGTTAGGCTGAGGGTATGTGACTGGCCCAAGGTCACCCAGAAGAAGAAGAGGAGATTGGATTTATAACCTGCCCTTCACTTGGAGTCTCAGAGCAGTTTACAAACTCCTTTCCCTCCCCCTCCCCACAACAGATACCCTGTGAGGTAGGTGGGGCTGAGAGAGCTCTGAGAGAAACTGCTCCTGAGAGAACAGCTCTTGTTAGAACTATGGCTTGCCCAAGGTCATCCAGCAGCTGCGAGTGGAGGTCTCACACAGTGGCCAGCCAGTTCCTCTGGACAGCCAACAAGAGGGCATAGAGGCCAAGGCCTTCCCCCGATGTTGCCTCCTGGCTCTGGGATTCAGAGGCTGACTCACTTGCAGTGTTCCCTCCAAGCTGAGTTAGTGTGAGCTAGCTCACAGTTTTTTAGTCTCCAGCTCACGAATCTTTGTCTTAGCTCAGGAAGGGTGGCTCCAGAGCAAGTTAATTATGCAGTAGCCAAATCGCTCACTTACAGCTTTAATGCCAGTAGCTCACAAAGTACAATTTTTGCTCACAGGACTCCACAGCTTAGAGGGAGCACTCTGAATATGGAGGTTAAGAATATAAGAACAGCCCTGCTGGATCAGGCCAGTGGTCCATCTAGTCCAGTCCAGCATCCTGTCTCACACAGCGGCCAACCAGTTCCTCTGGGGAGCCAACAACAGGGCAGAGAAGCCAAGGCCTTCCCCATTTTGCCTCCTGGCTCTGGGATTCAGAGGATTAGTGCCTGTGAATGTGGAGGTTCCCCTCAGGCACCATGCCTAAGTAGCCACTGATAGACCTCTTCTCCATGAATCTATGCAATTCCCTTTTAAGGCCATCTATGCCTGTGGCCCTCATAACATCCTCCGGCAGCAAATTCCGCATTTTAATCACTCTCTGTGTAAAGTAGTATTTCATTTTATCTGTCCACCCAGCAAGCTTCCATGGCAGAGTGGGAATTCAAACCCAGGTCTCCCAGATCCAGTCCAACACTCTAGCCACTGTACCACACATGCTTTCAGGAAGCCAACAAGAAGGAGGAAAG
This sequence comes from Gekko gecko, assembly GCA_029375565.1. Classification (NCBI taxonomy): domain Eukaryota; kingdom Metazoa; phylum Chordata; class Lepidosauria; order Squamata; family Gekkonidae; genus Gekko; species Gekko gecko. The sequence goes on from JAPDNY010000016.1 coordinate 25,159,646, forward strand.
AGGTCAAAGCTTTTCCCCTGTGACTCTCTTCTGTCATCTGGCACTGAGGTATCCAACAGTCTTTCTACACGAAGGTTCCATTTAGCCATTGGAGATAATAATTTCATTTCATGAATTTGTCCAATGCTCTTGTTTTCTAGCTATCTAATCCATCACAACATCTAGTGGCAATAAGTTCCGTTAAGTTACATGAAGTTGCATGTTGCATGAAGAAGTCCTTTCAGCTGTCGTTAATCATATCAACTTAATTGGGCACTCGAATATGCATAGTCTGCTCTGTTTTTCACAGTGTTCACAATATGTAATGTATAGTTTCTCATGTTGTTATGTTGATATGGTATAGAAGGAAAGGATTGCAGGGGGAATACTGCCATCAGTTTTATTCTCTTAATCGCAGTACCTATTTTAAACTCTGAGCTATCTAAAAAACAAAAATGGCATATAAACTGGACGTAATCGAGGGGACTTACCTAGTAAGAACAAAAGCATTTCCAAACCGTTTGTCCCTTAAGTAAGGTTGTTAACTGGCTAGCATCTTACGGGCTTGACCAGTATAACTGTGCTGTCAAACTGGGTGTGCGAAAAAAGACAAGTGTCCTCATTCCGCCAGGTTTCACCCATGACTTTCCAGTTTACTCCTTGATTCCACCCCTGACCCACTGGTTTACGCCCTGGCTCTGCTCCAAGCTGCTGGATTCCTCCAGAACTGCACGTCTGATCTAACTCTGCCCTGGTCATGCCAGTCCTTGTGTCTCCTCGTAGCTACTCCCGGGGGGGGGTTTAGTATTTTTGAAACCCAAGGATGAAGGGGCATGGCTTCAGGGCAAGTTTGAGCCCCGGAACCTCCCACTTTGCAAACCAAGCGCTTCCAGAGTTCTCAGCCCCAGCGGGTCTTTTCAGCATCAGGAATGTTGGCCTTGGCTGGAAGAAAGTATCTGTAGACTGCCCCCTTGCCTCAGTGCTGAAGAACCAGGGCTGTTTTGCACACATCTGGGATAAGGGGGGAAAGACTTCTTAGGCAGATCTCAATCTTGGCACTTCTTAATTAAGCAATTAAGTGTAGACCTGGCCTCTCTTACCATTTGTTTCTTTCCCTCTCCTGCGTGCACCTGAGGATCTGACAGTGTCTGGGACGGGACGGGACGGGACGAGTAGTAGTTTAAACTATGTAGTGGCAAATCTGGTCTCCTCTCTCATTGATTGCCCTGACCCGGATGGCTCAGGCTAGTCCAGTCTTGTCAGATCTTGGAAGTTAAACAGAGTTGGCCTTGGTTAGTCCTTGGATGGGAGACCACCAAGGAAGTCCAAAGTCACTCTGCAATGGCCATGGCAAGCAGGCAATGGCAAGCCACCTCTCTTCGTCCCTTGCCTTGAAAATCCTACGGGGTTGCCATAAGCCGCCTATGACCTGGCAGCACTTGATTAGGTCCTAGGAAACAGAGGTTCTGGGACTCACGACTGGAAACAACCTCTTGCGGAAACTGATCCCTCCTTCAAAACTCAGAGCGCTGTCTAGCGTTTCACCAAAAGTGGACTGCAAGGGTGAATAGGACTGTTCACTACCAAAGTTTTCCTGAGGCCACCGGACAGGCATCCAGGGCACTGCAGAGGCCTACCAAGAGGTGTCAAGAATCGTCTGTGGGAAAACAGTAGTGAGTTCCTTTGAGCTCATGCAGAAGGCGTTTCTGTGCACAAAAGTGATCTAGTGAGTGTATTGGTTCAGCATGAATTTCTTCCTTCGTTTTAAAAAAGATGTGTTCATTTTTGGATAGGGGTGGCCAGGTAGCCTTTCGAACAAAGAGATGAAATTTCCAGAACCCTCTGGCTAAGCCTGAGTGTCTGTGTGGATTTTTACTGTCCCCAGATTGTTGGTGTTATAAAAAATACAACTTGAATATGACCAGTTATTTGCATTTCAGAAGCCATTCACCCATCTCTAACAAGTAATTACCTTTCTTAAATACCCCCAGATACCTTTTAAGGACTCTGCTCTGTTCACAGTCCGGGGAGCTGGATCAGCTAAAAGGGCTGCAGTCTGGGAAGACATTTGTGATTACAGTGCAATCCATCACAGAGTTACTCCCTTCTAAATCTGTTCATTTCAGAGGACTTACAAGGTTTTTCCCTGGAAGGCCAGATACTGAAACCGAAGCTCAAATACTTTGGACACCAAATGAGAAGGGAGCGCTCACTGGAGAAGACCCCGATGCTGGGAAAGATGGAAGGTCAAAGAAGAAGGGGACAGCAAAGGATGAGATGGTTAGACAGTCTTATTGATGCAATGAACATGAAGTTGAACAAACTCTGGAGCATGACAGAAGACAGGAGGACCTGGCGTGATGTGGTCCATGGGGGTCGCAAAGAGTCAGACTCGACTGTGTGACTGAGCAACAACAAACAACAACAAGGTTGTGATTTTGTTTAGGATTGCTGCCTTTGCTTTCATAGCACAAGGGTGTGTTACCAATCTTGGAACATCCTCAAAAGGAATCTTGGGTGAGCCAGATGGACTGTGGAGCACCACCACATTTGGAGAACACCTGATTTGTTTAGCCAGCAAATGTTCTATTCTAAAGAAGATGTTTAAATGAAAACACCCAATCATTTTAAAAAGGGTCAGTCTTGTTTTTTTAATTCATTTTTGCTGTTGTTGAGGGCAGAAACCATGCTTCAAGTATGGCCTTGCACCAAATGCCTCCACCCTGGCTATAGCTGTGTGATCAAACCCCATACACAGAGAAACACAAAATGAAATTAAGCGGTCGGTTATTGTGTTTTAAAAAGCCCCTTCCTGCCGGTGCTTTTTGTCCCAGACTTGCCCGATAATCAGATCTCCAAAACAGGAACAAAATTTAAAAGAAAAAAGGTGTATGGCTGTTGCTGGAAGAGGTGACTGGAAAATTACATCCCCTCCCAATGCACTTTTCAATTTCTTGCTCATGAATAATTATTGTCTGAAAATGTCTGGAGGAAAAACGAAGATTCAAGGAAGCCCACCAGCGCCACCTATAGGATACTCTGCAAGATGATACCAAGTGGAATCGGGTTCTTTTAAAGCAACTTCACACTGGGATGTAAACCAAAACCTGCCTGCACAATAAGTACCACTGAACTCCATGTTAATTTACTTTTGATTAAATATGTGCAAAGTGGGAAATGGCTTTCAAACTGAAATCCTATTACATGTGGATTCGGGAGTAGGCTGATGGGATTCAAACATCTGACACTGGATGTTCAGTAATCAGGCCTCCAGGTGTGTTATTTAGGCCTTGAAAGAGTCATGATGAGAGGTTCTGTATGGATTGGGGACCCAGCGGTGGGGAGGAGAATTCAATTATCTCCTCCTGTATCGTATCCTGGATTGGAAACACACTCTTGTTTTAAGCCCCAGTAGGAGTCAAAGGATCCTGATGCTTATAACTCAGGCTAGCCAGATCTCTCAGATCTTGGAAGCTAAGCGGGCTTGGCCCTGGTCAATATTTGGATGGGAGACCACTGAAGAAGAGAAGAAGAGATTGGATTTATACCCCGCCCTTCACTACCCAAAGGAGTCTCAGAGCGGCTTACAAACTCCTTTCCCCTCCCCTCCCCACAACAGACACCCTGTGAGGTAGGTGGGGCTAAGAGAGCTCTTGACAGAAACTGCTCTATTTCAAGAACAGCTCTTATCAGAACTACGGCTTGTCCAAGGTCATCCAGCCAGGTGCAAGTGAAGGAGTGGGAAATAAAACCCGGTTCTCCCAGATTAGAGTCCGCACACTTAACCACTACACCAAACTGGAAGCCCAGGGTCCCTACACAGAGACAGGCGATGGCAAACCACCTCTGGATGTCTCTTGCCTTGAATACCTACAGGGTAGCAGTGGCTCAGAGGTTAAGACGCTGAGCTGCAGACCGGAAAGTCTGTAGTTCGGCAGTTCAAGACCAGAGTGCCACATGATGGAGTGAGCTCCCGTCTCTGGCCCCAGCTCCTGCCAACCTAGCAGTTCGAAAGCAAGAAATTGCAAATAGATAAATAGGTACCGCTTCGGTGGGAAGGTCACAGTGTTCTTTGTGCCTTGTCATTTAGTCATGTTGGACACATGACCGTGGAAATGTCTTTGGACAGTGCTGGCCTTTTGGCTTGGAAATGGAGATGAGCACCACCCCCTAGAGACTGGCTTCTGAGCAAGGGAAATCTTTACTAGCCATAAATAGGCTGCCACTTCATGGCAAAGGAGGGGGGGAGAGACTGGCACAATACGGAAACATGTCTTTTCTCAGTAATAGGGCTTAAAGCAGGCAAGAGTGAATTTTTGATCAAGGAAGCAATCTCTTCCACCAAGATCTCATGTTAGGCTTATCATGAAACTGCATTTTGGGCTGAAATATGTCTGGGATTCCTGTTCTGAGTTAAAAGGCTATAACTGGTTATGTTAGCAGCAGCATAATGATTGGCTGAGACAGGAGATGCATGGGGTGGGGTGGGGATTATGTACATAATTTAATTTTTTAGATTTATGGACACCAGGGGGCGCTTAGAGACTCAGGCTCCTCTTTGCGCCTCCCTTCTAATAATTTTCCTGGAGTCAGTACCAAGAGATTCTCCAGTTCACCAAGCAGCAGTGTATGAGATGTAAAGCAATAAACTCGAATTAAGGCTTTGCTATTGTGGGGATTTTGCTTCTGCCTTGCTGGGCACAGCCAGTCTCTGGCGAGGTTGTCCTTGGTTCCCATCAGGACTCCACGTCATCACATCAGCAACAGCTCGACAAAAACGTTTACATAACAACACAAGCTAGACACACCTGGGAAGCTGCAACACAAGCTAAAGGGACTCAGAGAAAAGTCTCCAAAGACTCTTAATGGACTGGCCAATTCATATGGAAAGAGCTGGTCCTTCTGATGCTCTAGATGGTTTAGGGCCTTGAAGGTCAGCGCTAGCACATTGAGTTGGACTCAGTAAGAAGCTGGAAGCCATCAGAGATTTTTGAGAACTAGAGAAAGATGCTTGCTCGCCATGTGTCCCTGTAAACATCTTGGCCTCCATATTCCAGGCTAGTTGCAATTTCTGAGGACTTTGCAAAATAATTTCACATAGAATAAATACATTACAATAATCTAACCTAAACATTATCAAGACATTGGTAAATGTTATCATTAGATGAACATTAGATGCGCATTCAGTCAGTGCACATGGATGGGAACCTGTTTCTGGGCAAAGCGTTCTAGGATTTTCCTACATCCATCATCTGTACTGAAAACTGTGTCATGGAATCCAGGAAGTCCTTCCACTGGAATGATGTCACAGACCATATTGGCTGGAAGTGGAGAGATCAGTACTGCATGCTCGTTTACCCAAACCAATTGGTATAGGGCAGTGGGTGAGAAGAAGAAGAGGAGGAGGAGGAGGAGGAGGAGGAGGATTTATACCCACCTTTTACTCGGAGTCTCAGAGCGGCTTACAATCTCCTTCCCTTCCTCTCCCCACAACAGACGCCCTGTGAGGTAAGTGGAGCTGAGAGAGCTCTTTTGAGAACAGCTCTGAGAGAACTGTGATTGACCCAAGGTCACCCAGCAGCTCCATGTGGAGGAATGGGGACTCAGACCTGGTTCTTCAGATTGCAGTCCACCACTCTTAACCACTACACCAAACTGGCTCTCAGGAACACAGTAACTTAATTTTTCAAAGTACAATTCAGTTCCTCTTGTAGTACATTTGTAAGTACCGGCTCATGCATTTGCGTCTTAGAAGAAGAAAATGAATTATGTCGTGGGGAGAGATGGAGAGTGGTAGATTGACTTGTGTGTACTTAGTTTGCATAACTGATGGTGCTTCTGAGCTTTCTGTTTTCTGGGGTAATGTCATGTGGTCGCCACCACCAGATGAGAGAATGCAAGAACATATGACTGAAACGCATCAAAAGGCAGGCGTCACCTTCCAGAAGACCTCAAAAGAAGCCAGGGAGATGTCTCCTGCAAGAATTACGCTTGTCTTCCTCCATACAAATCAAGACAAGAATATCGCAGGTGGAAATGCCTGCTGCCGGGGTATGAGTTTGATGAAAGTGCAACATGTCACTCAGTGAGGATGTCCGTGTGCATTTTGGTTTTGGGGTGCAGCTACTTTTTGGGCACTGTTGTTCGATCCCCAGCATCTCCCGTTCAAAGGTAGAACATGCTGGGAAATGAATTCTTTCTGCTTGCTAGTCAGGGTAGGCCAGAGTCCCCCAGTGTGGTACCTGTGAGTGCCCTGACACCTGCCCATACTTTTCCTGGTACCTGCCAAGTGTTATTAGAAAGTGGGTGGGCCGAGATGGGTCTTTTGAGAGTCTGTAAAACGTTGCTTTGGTGGCAGCTGCCACCACAGCACAAGGGTCTTCACCGCATGACTTGAGCGTAAGCTGTGTATGTGCAAACAACCCGCCCATTTTAAAACAATATGTTCATTTTAAAAGGCATCCTGTGAAACAGATTGTGCTTGAAATGTTGAAGATATACTATTAGAGTTATGCCTCATGTCACTCCCTGGCCTTTTGTGGCAGATTCCAACTCTTGTAGCAGCTGTTTTCTGGTTTCACCCACCACCTGTGTCAGAATTCAAAAGGCGCCTGCACGCTTAAAAAGGCTGTGGACTCCCTATTGAGTTCAATAGGACTCTTCTTCAGGTTGGATGTTCTGCAAAAATGGGGGAGGGGGGTGTTAGAGGAAGGATGGATATTCACATGATGAAATCACACGAAGCTGCTTTATATTGAATCACACCATCGATCCCTCAAAGCATTGTCTACTCTGATGGGCCGCAGCTCTCCAGAGTCTCATCACCTAATACCTGATCCTTTTGAGATGCCGGGAATTGAACCTGCAACGTTCTGCACGCTAGTAGATGCTCAACCACTGAGCTACACCCTCAACCCCTACCTATTGCTGGATACAATGAAAAAAAAAGTATGTAATATGGAAGAATATGAAGATGGCATAGAGAAAAATTGTTCAGACTTACTTAGGATATACCATGCATGGTACAAAAAAGATCTTAGGTTGCACCGAAGAACAATAGCTAGTCTCTCTTTGAAACTGTAAACCTCAGTAGCTATTCAGACCCACTTCTATGTAAACCAGAAAGTGGAAGACATGCAAAATACAGTAATCTTTAACAAAACTGGAGACTGATTTCTTTTTTTTTTAAAGTAGATTTTTTTATTTTACCATAAACAAAAATACAAAACATACAAAAACACACATACAAGTTGGGGGTCTTCAGAGTCTATATCAGGAGTGTCTCGCCACTTGATTCTGTACTCCAGGGGTGTCAAACATGCAGCCTGGGGGGCGGATCAGGCCCCCAGAGGGCTTCTCTCAGGTCTGCAGTGGAATTGGCTGTCTTCTGCTTCTTCTTCCAGTTCTGCTGCTGCTGCATCATTGTAGGTTTGCAGCTTACAAATACACACCTGAACAGCATACTCAAGATTGCAGCAGCACAGACATTTTGATGCAATAATTCAGAGCAAGAGGTGTCAGTTATCAGACACTGTTAAATAAGCAAAATATGGCAAGAGTGCTAACGTTTTAAGCATGATTTTAAGTAAAAACAACCCTTTGTGTTTGTGTCCTTTATAAAGTTTATATCTCCGACACCAGGCATTACATTTTATGACACACACGGCCCGGCCCAACAAGGTCTCATTTATGTCAGATCCGGCCCCCATAACAAATGAGTTCGACACCCCTGGTCTATATAGTAATAGTCTGTTCAATTACTTCTTACAGAAAACTGGAGACTGATTTCAAAGGGCGCACTAGGGAAAGCATGACTATAAACAAGATCAGGTGGTTTTACCTAGTAGTTAGAGATCACATCCATTTTCCTGCTGGGTAACCTCAGGTTGTAGAAGGCCATCTTCCTCCGGTTCTAGGATCTGGACTGCTAGATTCTAAATCCTCCACCTGGATGGCTCCGTGATTCTATGCAAACATGTTCACTTAATCCTGTGCTTTAAAAAGGGCATGCTATTAACCCCACTGTTTGCATTTGATTATATCTTTGAGAACAGAAGAAACCCCCTTGTAAAGGACAAGATTCCTTTGAGAGACCCCTCCAACCTCTTTGATCTTTAAGCCTAATTTTATTAGAATGAAGGTTCCATTTATTTTTTTGAAGCAGAAACTCAAAAGCTTACAGCTGGACTACAAGAAAAAAAAAGAAGCATGTGAAAAGGCTAAGATCTATTGGGGGTTGAATGCCACTTTTTGTTGGCTTCCAACTCTTGAAAAGTTGTGCTCCTTCCAAAGAGTTTTGTTTCACAGGGTGATTGTTCGCTCTGGGTATTGTCAAAGCCGCTTTCTCTCCCTCTCTCTCTTTCTCTCTAAGCAAGCCCATCCCTTGCTTCTTTGTTTTGCCTCAGATTTGACAATAACAGCACTATTTTGCTTTTACGGACTTGTTCCATATCATTCTGTCTGCTGAGATACCCTATATGTATGCCTAGGGAAAAAAAACCTGCATGTTACAGAGGTTTCTAGAAAGAAATCTAGGGTATACATCCCATTCTCCTGGCGTCCATAGTCAGACATGTTGGACTTCACTAATTCAAGTGGGTAGCTGTGTCAGTCTGCAGTAAGAGAGCAAGATTTGACTCCAATAACACCTTAAAGACCAATGAAATTTTATACTCCGGCAAAACTTCCTTGGACCTGACTGTTGACTTCACTGTAACTTTTACTGAGAATGCACTTTAGTTTGGTGTAGGGATTAAGAATGCAGACTCTAATCTGGGAGAACCTGGTTTGATTCCCCACTCCTCCACATGCAGCTGCTGGCATGACCTTGGTCCAGTCACAAGTTCTCTCAGAGCTGTTCTCTCATGAGCAGTCCTCGAAAGAGCTCTCTCAACCCCACCTGCCTCACAGAGTGCCTGTTAGGGGGGAGGGGAAGGGAAAGGAGATTGTAAACCACTCTGAGACTCCGAGTGAAGGGCGGGGTTATAAATCCAATCTCTTTTTCTTCTTCTTCATACTCTGTGTTCTCTGCATCTTATAGGGAAAGAGGATTCTCGAGGGACAGGCTGGCTTTAAGGATGCCTGCCTCCCGCTACGGTCTTTTGTCAACCCTTCCATTATCTTTGTCCATCAAACCAGACCCAGCGTCAGATTTCCACTGCTCAAAAGGCACCTGTGTGCCTTGGTCCTTAGCCTAGAACCGCAGGGGCTTCCTGTCCCCTCTCGGCCATGATGTTCACTGCATAACCAAAACTCTGAACAAAATTTTGACCAGGGTGTGGGGGACCTGCTCTCAGAAGTGGATCACTGCCCCTACCTCTTCCAGAACCTCCATCAGAAATAAAACAAACACCCTGGTCCGTGCCCTGATGGATTGTTCTTGTTTGGTCCAATTGGAATTGGTCTTGGTGGTCCAGTGATTGGACTGCTGTCTTTGGGGCTGTGAGCCCCAAAACCCACATTCCTGTCACTGCTATTCAGCTGAGGCACATTAAGGGATAGATCACACATAACGTTGTCAACCTCAAGGTGTAGCCTGGAGATCTCCCATTTTTACATCTGATCTCCAGGCTACAGAGATCAGTTCCCCTGGAGAAAATGGCTGCTTTGGAGGGTGGACGTTATGCCATTGTACAATGCCGAGGTCTCTGCTCTCCCCAAACCTCACCCTCTCCAGGCTCCACCCCCCAAATCTCCAGGTATTTCCCAAACCAGAGCTGGAAACCCTAATCACACATCACCCCAGTGGTAGCATCTCTGCAGCCGTAGGTCGCTCTGCTCCTTCTGCGCTGAGGATGCAGAAAACAGATTTGCCCAATACTGTTTTGTGAACCAGAATTGAGATGAGTGTATGAGAAGAGTGCTGCGGGATCAAGACCAAAGGCCCTATGTTGTATATTCTAAGCAGAGTAAAAGTAAGGCAGCCACACGTGTATATCTAGTTTAAGATAACTTTACTAAAGGAAGCATAGGAAGGGGTCATTGGAAGAGAAAATAACATCCTGACTCACTCCGTCTTATCTGTTTGATTGCTAAAACTCCTGTGTGTGAGCACAAAGGAGACAGAAAGTTTACCCCAACACCCCCACTTCCTGCGTAAGTGCCAAGCTGCCATTAGCACCCCGATAAAATTGATCAGCCAATGGACATTCTGCAACTCACTTCATTAGGAATACTGTCACCCTCTCTCTAGCGTGAAATACAGTGCCAAGATCTAATTGGTCTTAAGCTAACTAACTAATATTACCATGCATAAACAAACAGGTTAACTTTTCCATGACTGAAGGGAGTGAACTTGCAATACTCCAACACCCGTCCAGTCCAGTGTTCTGTTTCCAACCAGCCAGATGCCTCGGGAAGACGCCACATCAGGCCTGTCTTTGTCCCCCTAGCATGTATTCAGAGACAATGGTTTCAGTTCCCTGCTTTACTGCTGGTTTCGAAGATTTCATACACGGGTTTTACAGTTTGCTACGCGCAACTCAAATGGCATTTGGATATACACCGTATGCCTTTGATATGTATAACATACCTCGTCTGCCGATTTACTAACAGGCAAACAGCCCTGGGAAATGTGTGCATTTAAGAAGCAAAATCCAAGTGGGGAATTTCAGGTTGAGTTGCGGACTTCCCCCACACCCCTTCCCAGCTTGAAAACACATTGAAAAGGCGGTGGAGATAAAAAGAGAGAGAAAGGAGAATGGCAGGGTCCAGATTTAACACAGCCCAAAGCCCCATTCTCCAAAAGCACTCCCGGATGGAGAGCTCCTTTTCAACAGATCCCCAGTTAATTTGTTGATGAATAATAGGAGTGGGGCAGGCGCGGTCTGTGTGCAGAAGGCAGAAAACAGAGTCAATTACATCTGTATTAGGAAGGCCTTGGAAAGAAAATCTCCTTACAGAGCCTTCCACGGATACTGTTCCTTAATTATATTTACTAAGGGGCAGAACGTGTTCTTCCGGCACGTGAAGGAATCCGATAGGGGAGCATTAAGGGCCCAAAGGTCTCCCTGCCACGAAGGAGGGAAGAAAGCAGCCCTTCACACCAGCTTGCTAATCTGTATGAGTTGGCAACCCTCAAGCAGGATGACTAGGAAATTAGTTCCAGACGGGCAGACGGGTTAGCCTGTTGCAGCAGAAATGGCAAAGAGTCCGGTGGCATCTTAAAAGATGAATTTATTGTGGCAGAAGCTTTACGGTTTTCCATCACTGAACCAGAGTTTTATGGAGTCACCCATCTGGCTCCTGCAGCCGTAAAGATTACCAACTATAAAATGGAAAACTGAAACACTGAAACACTCAGGAAAACTGAAACGCTCAGGAACTTTCCTGGGCCTCTGTGGAAGACACACAGCCCTAAATGTCAATAATAAAACCCAGCACTTTGCAACCTGCCCAAAATGTGTCCAAGCATGACACAAGAAAAGCTTTGTGGTTCGGTGCTATATATAGCTTGAACGAGCACAGCAGGGGTGTCAAACTCATTTGTTATGAAGGCCGGATCTGACATAAATGAGACCTTCTCGGGCCGGGCCACATGTGTCGTAAAATGTAATGCCAGGTAGCGGAGATATAAAGGACACAAACTCAAAGAGGGTTTTTCTAACTTAAAATAAAAACATGCTTAAAACATTAGCACTCTTGCGATATTTTGTTTATTTAACAGTGTCTGATAACTGACACCTCTTGCTCTGAATTATGGCATCAAACTGTCTGTGCTGCTGCAATCTTGAGTATGCTGTTCAGGTGTGTATCTGTCAGCTGCAAACCTACGATGACGCAGCAGCAGAACTGGAAGAAGAAGCAGAGAGAAGCCCTCTGGGGGCCTGATCCGCCCCCCAGGCTGCATGTTTGACACCCCTGGAGTACAGAATCAAGTGGCAAGACTGTATGATGCTGAGTCGCTGACAGAGATCCTTTAACAGGAGATACCCGGGGCTGAACTTGAGACCTTCTACATGTAAAGCCCTCCTTCAAAGCCCTTGCCATCTCATAAAGGAGTTGTATTGCACTGAATCAGATCAGTGGTCCATTTAACTCTCCAAAGACTTGGGCAAAAGTTCTGTACAGTCCTGGTACCAGAAAGAGCCCCTTTCAAACTGGAGATGCCAGAGACCGAGCTGTGCATTGCCTGCTGCAGAACCAGCTTTGGTTCCTAGTAAGATCTCCACCTGGATTTGCAAAAAAAGCCCAATTCCAGACCCTGCATAAATTCTGCAAATCTGCACATTGCCTCATACTTTTCATAATTCGTGTGGCAGTTTTTTAGTACTTTGCATCACTGATTCTGGTGTTGCTAGGTCTGTGGATGTGGAGGAGTCAAGCTGGGCACCGAAGCCCTGACCACTGGAAAAGTTATTCAGTCGCCTCACCCCGCTGGTTCAGCAAGAATCCCTCACAGATGCACACACCTTTCAGCCTATCTTTGCAGCCATAAGGACTAGAAACATGCTTTTAAAAAAATGAATGCTTAAATATTTGAGTTTTGCATCCGGTGCTAAATTCTGTACTTTTTTAGCAGACAGACAATATTCACACAGCTCAGAGTGTAACTAGTAAAACCAGGACCTTGAAATATTTGCAACGTGTGAAACCATACAGATATGCTAGATTTGAATTCAGTAGCACAGAAGAAGAAGAAGAGGAGAAGAGATTGGATTTATACCCCACCCTTCACTACCCAAAGGAATCTTAGAGCAGCTTACAAACTCCTTTCCCTTCCCCTCCCCACAACAGACACCCTGTGAGGGAGGTGGGGCTGAGGGAGCTCTGATAGAAACTGCTCTTTTTCAAGGACGGCTGTGCCAGAACTATGGCTTGCCCAAGGTTATCCAGGAGCTGCGAGTGGAGGAGTGGGGAATCAGACACGGTTCTCCCAGATTAGAGTCCTCACACTTAACCACTACACCAAACCTTAGAGATTAGCAAGATTTTTAGGGTGTAAGCTTTCAGGAGTCAAAGCACCTTTTGTCAGACTTGTATCTGACGAAGGGAGCTTTGACTCTTGAAAGCTTCTTCCCAGAAAATATTGCTGGTCTGTAAGGTGCTACCGGACGTGAATTGAGCTGTTCTATTGCAGACCAACTCGGCTGCCCTCTGAAACATACAGTTATCATTTACCATGCACAGTCTATTCGGTCTGCTTGCTAAGATCTCCACCTGGATCTTCCAGTTTGATATAGGTGTAGTGGTTAAGAACGCAGACTCTAATCTGGGAGAACCAGGTTTGATTCCTCACTCCTCCACATGCAGCTGTTGGTGTGACCTTGGGTCAGCCACAAGTTCTTTCAGAGCTGTTCTCTCAAGGGCAGTTCTCGAGAGAGCTCTCTCAGCCCCACCTGCCTCACAGGGTGTCTGCTGTGGGGAGGGGAAGGGAAAAGAGATTGTAAGCCGCCCTGAGACTCCTTTGGGTAGTGAAGGGCAGGGTATGAATCCAATCTCTTCTCTTCTTGTCACAAAAAGGCAAGGATCTTTGTAGACCATTGAAGGCTCAGCCTGGCCACTACTGGAATTCATTATGATGACCGAAATGCTATGAGATGCTGCTCAGATGTTTTAAGTCATAAGGACTAGGAACTTGCTCTATCAATTGCGACTGGGATCCTTGGGATGTTGAATCCTGTGCTTAGTATCCAAGCCTGTGGAATCACAGGATGCATGTGTCTGTTAAGGGCTGTCAAATCCCTTCCGACTTATGGTGATCCTGTGAACGAAGGACCTCCAGAATGTCCTGTTGCTAACAGCCTCACTCAGGTATTGCAAAGTGAAGGCCGTGGCTTCTTTTACTTGAATCGAGCCCTCTTGGGTTGGCTCTTCCTCCCTTCCTGCTGCCTTCAACTTTTCCTAGCACGAATCATGGAATACACAAGGTCAGTATTGGTAACCACTTACCAAATGTTCACCCCCCAAAAAAACCTTCTACCCTTTCTTCCTGGGACTCATAATGGCCTCTGCCCCCCACCCCATAGTCTAAGAGGGAATGACTAGATGAGATCTCTCTGTGATTTTCATGACTGCATGGGGATTTGAACCGGGGCATGCCTAGTACAATACTCTGACCGTGGAATGGTAAAAATCACCTTACTGCATGGAAGGACAATACCACAAACCACTGTTTTAGCAAGTTGTGGGCATTGATTCAGTGGCAGTGCATATGCTTTGTGCACAGAAGGTCCCCTATGCAAGTCCCAGCATCACCAGTTAAAAGTTCTCAGGATGTGGGAAACATCTTTCCTTGGAGAGCATCTGCTGGTCACAGCTGACCACAGTGAGCTAAATGGACCAGTGACCTGACTCAGCATAAAACAGCGTCTTATATTGTCCCTATTCATGCAAACAGCCCTATCTGCAGTTCTCATTCTGTGGGACCAACACGACCACAAACGCTGTGATCTATTGAGAAACGAAGTATTGCTAACTTAATTAACTCCGAGGGGTCACCCCTTCCCTAGCTTTATTCAAGAGCCCTCTGATTTCTGTGTTATCCAAACACCCATTTCAAATATCCATGGTATTCACGGCGTCTTTCATTTTTGCTCCCCTTAATCTTATTAAGTGTCTGTTCCCATACCTGGAGGAAAAAAAAAGAAAGAAGAAGAAGCATCAATTATATTGGTTCTGGCTTTCAAACTGTTTGTCATCTTGCCATCTGTAGCCAAGCAGGCAGGGTGACCCTGTGTTTTGTTCCAACCTGCCTAACATAACTGGTTTTCTTTTTCTTTTGGAATCTACGGCTCCCCCCACCCTTTCCCCTTTTCACCAGGGCTGTTCATGAGGTTGGCCTAATCAGATTAGTCCATCCCAGACACAGCAAAGGTAGTTTATTCTCTTTTTATAAAAAGACTCCGCAGCTCCCCTTCCCCCCCCAAGAAAACTTTTTGTAAACTTTTTTTCTTCATCCTGGGTGAAAATCTTTTGTAAGCTGTATCGAATGAACTCTTGAAAGAGACCCACACTTCTCCTCAAAGGGGACCCGTTAGAATGGGTCACTAGGCCAAAACATTAGGGCACCTCCTCTCCCTTTCAAGCCGGCCATTCAGGCATCGGGAGACGGGGACCGCTGACGGAGGAAGACCAGATCGAATCTCATAAGTCGCTGGAACATTTAATTTGGTTCCTAAACTAAATGTGGTGAAAAAAGTCCATCTTGTTTACAACCCTAATGAGATAAAACTTCTGATGCTTTGTTAGAAAAAGAAAACAGCAATTCCCCTGTGTTTCCCCCACCCATCATCTTTAACTGTCTTTATAACTTAACAATTTACTTTTAACATGTTTTATGTGCTCACAACCATCTTGCGAAGTGGGTTACTGTTCTTCCATAACCCTCCCAAGTGCCTAGGTCTCAGGTAGAATTAGATGTGTAAAGACGGAATGGCATTTCCCAGTGTCTCTTTCAGGGGTGGCCGTGTGGTTCAGCAGTGGAGCATGTAGTTTGCATGCCAGACCCTAAGAGAGCTTGTGTGGAGCAGTGGTTACAGTGTCAGATGCAACAACGATGTGAATCAGGTTCAAATCCTGCTTAGCCATGAGGCAGGGTGACCTTGGACCAATCAGCATCACTCGGTGACCTTGAACCAGTAAAAGTACTTCCACCTATCCCTGCTTCATAAGGTTGTTTAGAGAGTAAAATATAGAATGGAAGAACCATGTATACCACTGTGAGCTCATTGGAGGGGTAAGAGAAAAATATAATAAACAATAGTCTTTCTAGTTAGTAGGTAACCGGCATCTCCACAGTCATTGGGAAAGGCCTTTCTCTGCCTGAGATCTTGAAGAGGTACTGCCAGTCAGAGTAGACAATACTTAGCTAGACCAGCCAAGGGTCTATAAAGTAGCTTCCTATGTTAGTTTGGTACAGCGTCCGTAGCCATGTTTTCCTGACTCTGGAACTCCGAGAAGTTTAATCCATGTTGTGTGAAACACAATGAAGTGAGAGGCTCCCAAGACAGCCAAAAGTTACTGTTCTATTGATAATAATTCATTAGAATGGCTGACTGAGTGCCAGGTTATCTTTGCACTTCAAGCACTGCCACTGTATGACTTTCAAACCATACCGGTTTAAAGAAGAGTTGGGTAATTCATGATGGTCCTGACCTGGATGGCCCAGGCTGTCCAAGCCTTGTAAATTCTCAGAAGCTAAGCAGGGACAGCCCTGGTTAGTATTTGAATGGGAGACAACCAAGGAAGCCCAGGGTTGTTACACAGAGGAAGGCAATGGCAAACCACCTCTGTACATCTCTTGCCTTGAAAACCCTCCAGGGTTGTTGGCTGCAACTTGATGGCACTTTCCCCCACCACCAATCTATGAGGGGGTTGTTGGTATCAGTCACATACCTTCTTCTGGAAGTAGACAATTTGTATCTGAACTAGGTGGTCCAATGGTCTACTTTTTATGTTCATACAGTTTCCCCTGTAATGCTAATGTGGGGCTTGGAGAGTCATTTGTATAGGGGCACATACCTTCTGCTGCTCACTGATTTTCTGCTAAGAATCCATCTCAGGTTGCTTTTGAAGGTCCATCTGGAGGAAAATACATCCTATTTGATGAGCAATTGCAGCAGAGAACTGGCTGGTAGTGGAAGGATTAAGCATTCTTCCCTCCTGCCAGTCCCATGAGTATTTCTACCCCGAATTTCTCATTAGCCCAACAAACATAGGGCTGGGATCATATATTTCCTGTAGTAACAGCTGGCTGCCCAAAATCACTCCAGTACCTAAGATTGAAATGTATATTGTAAGCATATTTATTTGGCAAGCAGCTAGTGCTATTTGGGTAGTAGATGTGAACATTTACAGGTTCTGCTGCACTGGCAATGAGAAATCCTGGGACTTGATCTCAGTTCAGGTTGGGCCTTGCTAAATTTGAGGCTTAATGTGTCATCACTAACCTAGTCGGGCCCTCTGTGAACGTGGTCTAGAATTCCTTATGATAGTTCATGAGACTCTTTGGCATTCTATCAACACACATTGTTTCCTGATTCATATTCCAACTGGGAATCCACATGGTACTTACCATGACCTGAAGGGTACAAGATCCATTCAGCAGTGGGAAGCAGGAAGCAACTCAAGTTCCAGGCAATGGTTAAGAAAAATAGGCTCTTCAGCACCAAGGAGAGCTCCAGGGAGGAAGCAGACGTTGATCCAACAAAACTCGATGTTCAGCCTAGCCATGGTGACTAAAGTAGGCCTCCATATTCAGAGGCACTCAGCCTCTGAATACTAGTTCCAGGAGGCAACATCAGGGGAAGGACTTGGCCTCTATGTCCTATTGTTGGCTGTCCAGAGGAACTGGTTGGCCACTGTGTCAGACAGGATGCTGTACTAGATGGACCACTGGTCTGATCCAGTAGGGCTCTTCTGGTGTTCTTATGCCCTATTGTTGGCTGTCCAGAGGAAATGGTTGGCCACTGTGTCAGACAGGATGCTGGACTATATGGACCACTGGTCTGACCCAGCGGGGCTCTTCTAATCTTCTTCTTATGTTATTTTTTATTTACTTACATTTATACTCCACTTTTTCCCCCAGTGGGAACCCAAACTCATTTACAACATCCTTCCCTCTTCCATTTTATCCTCACAACAACTTTGAACTGAGAGCATACACCTGGCCCCCTTGGACTTGAGATCCGTCAGATTCTGGGAGCAAGATTTCAATGCAATTGATAGATGCTTTGCTGCAAGATGTCATGATAGCTACTAGCTTACATACTTTTAAAAGGGGATTAAATTCTTCTAATAGAAAGTGAAAGGTGGAGGTCCAGGGGAAAGGTACTCTGGAGAACTGGAGCCTTGAAGGCCTACAAGCTGGTCTTGAGAGACTCATGCCAGCAACCACTGGTCACGGCCATATAAGGCTCCCTGCTACAGAGTCAGACCAGTGGTCCATCGAGCCCAGAATAGTGTACTCAAGGAGTGGCTTTCCAAGGACTCACCTCTGTTATTAGAGGTGCAAAGAAAAAGCTGTCCTGGGCTGAGGAGGTGGGAGTGATACCACATCTTCGGCAGAACTGGGTCATGGTTCCTGATTGTTCGGAAACAGAAAGTCTGTGCGCTGTCACCTGTCTTAGACTTCAGGAAGTTACCATTACCATAGATTTAGTTGGATAGAGGGGGTCAGGACACAGAGCATCTGTATCCTACCTGTTATCTGATATTATCCCTTTAAAGTAGAATGCTATTCTTAGGGACAGTGTTTCCTTCCTTCTGGCTTGACACCCCCCCCCCCTCTCTCTCTCTCTCTCTCACACACACACACACACACACACACACACACACACACACACACACACACACACACACTCTCTCTTCTCTACCAGGGAACAATGGATGCAGGGCACATTTCCCCTGCATCTACATTCATCCTAGTTAGTTAGCTTAGATTCAGTCTCTGTCTCTTATCTATCCTGTCTAGAATGAAGTTCCATATAATAAAGGACCCATTAGTTTTATAAACCTGGTTTCTGGCTCTGTGAAACTTTGTAAGCTAGCACACTCAGCACCTAAGCTTTGCTGTGTGGTAACCTGGTGCATTTCTGCTACATTGATGGTGATTCCTGGCTGTACCAAAAGCAGAGAATGAAACACTGATCACCAGAACGAAGACTTTCTGATGTGTCTTCTTGAAAGACAATACATTCACTGCTCCCTGTGGCTGCTGGCTGCCCCCTCTGGTCCAACATACAAGTCTCTAGACCAGGCCTGGGCCCAGCTGTGAGATCTGTACTCTCCCTTTGATACTGATTACTCAGGACCAAAGAAAGTTTTTAACATCTGAAGCTGCCTAATACTGAGTCAGACCATAAGCCCACTTGAATCAGTATTGTCCACTAAAGAGCCCGTGCAGTATAGTGGTTAAGACCGTAGGACTAATATCTGGGAGACCTGGGTCTGAATTCCCACTTGTGCCAGGGGAAGCTTGCTCTCAGCCTGACTTCCTCACAGGATTGTTGTGAGTGTAAAATGGAGGAGAAGGGAAAGATGTAAGCTGCTTTGGGTCCCCATCGAGGAGAAAGGCAGGTCACAAATGAATTAAATAAGTAAGCTGGTAGCAGCTGTCCATGGTCTTAGGCAGAGAAGGGCCTTCCCCTGCCTGACTATCTAACCTGAGATCCCTTTCAGTGGGAGATGCCAAGGACCTTCTGTATGCCAAACAGGTGCTCTACCTCTCCATAACACCAGATTACAAACAGGGGAATGCTGCAGCAATGAGACGCACATCTTCCCGTGACTAGTAACCTCTGACATTCATCCCCTTTGTCAAAATCTTGCACCCCCCCCTTTCTTTCGCCGCCACTGACCCTTAATTCATGCATCTCCTTTTATTGCTTTGAATACTAATACAATATATGTTTTTGCCCCTTCTGTCAGTGGGCACTAATTTGCCCCAGGGGTCCTCCCTTGAGTTAACAATGCAGTTTGCAAAACTGATACAAATGAATGGAGACCTTGGCGGGGGTGAAAGCTACTCTTCCCTCCATCTCAGTGCCTCAGGCACAGGAATCCACAAAAACAGGGCATTCATCTTATTCCAACATCTTGCCCCAGCTGGCTTCTATGCATTCCCCCCCTTTACAAGTAAACCCAACAGAGGCCAATGGTCTTACTTCCAAATAAGTGTGTACAAGAATACAAGCCTTGCAATGTAATTCCAAGCTGAGTTACCCCTGTCTAAGGTCATAGAAGTCAACAGGCTTAGATGAATGTACCTCTGCTGAGGACGGCAGTTACTGGCCCAGTGAGAAGGCTTTGCGGATGGATGAAACTTAACATACGGTGAATGTTGCTCGTTGTGTTACATATTTGCGGCATAGATTTGAAGCTTGTTTGGTGGGTGAACAAGAGAGGGCCTTTTTCAGTGGCAGACCCACGATTATGGAACAAGATCCCCAGGGAGGTGTGCCTGACCCCCCCCCACATAAGAACATCAGAGAAGCCAATGTTGGATCAAGCCAGTAGCCCATCCAGTCCAACACTCTATCACAGAGTGGCCAAAAATACCAGGTGCCACCAGGAGGTCCCCTAGTGGGGCCCTCCCACTGTTGCCCCCCCAAGCACCAAGATATACAGAGCATCCCTTGCCCCAGACAGAGAGTTCCTATTTATACTTTGTGGCTAATAGCCACTGATGGGACTTCTGCTCTGTATGTTTATCTAATTCCCTCTTGAAGCCGTCCATGCTTGTAGCTGCCACCACCTCCTGTGGCAGTGAATCCCATGTGTTAGTCACTCTTTTATCCATTCTAACCCGACTGCTCAGGGATTTCATGGAGTGCCCACGAGTTCTGGTATTGTGAGAAAGGGAGAAAAGGACTTCTTTCTCTACCTGCTCTATCCCATCTTATAAACCTCGATCATGTCACCCCTCAGCCGTCGTTTCTCCAAGCTGAAGAGCCCCAAGCGTTTTAACCTTTCTTCATATGGAAAGTGTTCCAACCCTTTTATCATTCTAGTTGCCCACTTCTACACTTTTCCCAATGCTATAATATCCTTTTTGAGGCACGGTGACCACTTTTTGAGGTGTAGTGACCACTTTTGATCTTTAGGAAGCAATTGAAGATGGTTCTGTTTAGAACTGCATTTGGTTAAGTTCACTAGCAGTCCTGAGTTGTGATTCTCAGTTTTGGTTTCCATGTGTTTAATGTGCTTCATTTTGTGTGTTTCTTCTATGTACTATAAGCCACCCTGAGCTCCGCAAGGAAAAAAGGTAGCTAACAAATGCCTGCCTCTTGCCTCAGTCCAACCATTAGGCTCACCAGCTCTGGGTTGGGAAATACCTGGAGATTTTTTAGGGTGGAGCTTGGGAATGGTGGGGTTTGGGGAGAGGAGGGAATTCATTGCGGTCTAATGTGATAAAGTCCACCCTCTGAAGCAGCCATTTTCTCCCGGGGAAGTGATCTTGACCATCCGGAGATCAATTGTAATTGTGGGAAATCTCCAGTTGCTACCTGGAGGCTGGCAACCTTAACAACAATAGTTCCATGATTAGCCTTTATATCAATCTTTGGAATACTGGAGGCAGACAGACTGCTATGCCCTGGCACGTGGGCATCAACACTCTCCAAATGCTCTGCCTTTCTGCCCCAAAGGGCGAAACAATAACAACCAATGCTCCCTCTAAGCCATGGAGTTCTGTGAGCAAAAATCCTACTTTGTGAGCTACTGGCATTAAAGTTGTGAGTGAGCGATTTGGCTACTGCATGAATGAGTTTGCTCTGGAGCCATCCTTCCTGAGCTAGGCTTGCCAAGAACTTACTGCGTGGGAGCGGGGGATGGATACGTCCTCGCCGGACCATCCCCGGGGGAAGGACAGGCGTGAAGCACCATGCTGTCGCCAGGAAGTGACGGTAGGCGACATTCTGGCAATGCAGCTGGAAACTCAATGGTACCATCGAGTTTTCAGCCCCATTGCCAGAGCGTTGCCTGGCGTCACTTCCTGGCGACGGCATGCTGCATTACAAGGAGGACTGGTCCAGCCAGAGAGCATGCGTCCCCCGCTCCCCTGTGGTAAGTACTTGGGAACCCTATCCTGAGCTAAGACAAAAATCTGTGAGCTGGAGGCTAAAAAACTGTGAGCTAGCTCAGCTTACAGGGAACACTTATAACAACATTGACTCAGACCAAGATGCTAGTCTGTCTGTAGCAGTAGAAAAGAGAAAGAGTCCAGCAGCACCTTAAAAACTAATAAAATTTGTATCTGAAGAAATGAGCAGCGACTCACGAAAGCTCATATACCCTGCCACAAATTTTGTTAGTCTTTAAGGTGCTACCAAACTCTTAATCTTTTCTAATATTGACTCAGGGCAGCAGCATTTAAAAATGCTGTTTAAAGCAGTGACTTCTAGCTTAGCATGCCTCCAGGCACAGTTCGTGCCATGGGGAAATAATATGCAGTGGGAACTAAGTCTTTGCGTTGTTGGGCACATAGGGCTTAATAAGATCTGGGTTGCTTCTTTAAAACAGAGGAGGAAAAAAGAAGATAAAACAGGATAGAAAATGAAGCAGAATACTGTTTTTCTTCGTCATTCCCCCTCCCTCTGTTTCTCTGTCATGTTGCTCTTTCCGTTCCATTAGCAAAACCATGTTAAAATGGAAAGGTTAAGTCCCTTTCCTTCCCCCTCCCTTACCTTGAGTCCAATCCGAATCAGCACAGTCATTGCCTTTTAAGAAATCCTGGGAACATCATAGATCTCCAGGCTTCTCAGTTTGGCCTTAGAGGGCTCTAAAGAAGGGATTAGATACACAGATACATACACTGGGAACAGGTCTTATTAACAGCTGAGTTAGCTAAACGGAGCTTCCAAAGCTAGAGGTAGTATATCTCTTGGTGTCGGATGCTGGACAAACAACAGAGGAAGGCCTGAATGCCTTGCTAACTGAGTTTCCAAAAGGCATCTGGCCGGCTGCCTTTGGGAACACAATGTGGGGCTCGGTGAGTCTTTTGATGTGAAACAATTCCTACTGTCTTAAGTAATGCGGAGTCAGCAGAGGGAGCGAAACTGTGACTCATGCTGGAAACATGTTAAGTCAACAACAGTCTTTAACGGTTTCCCCAGAAGACAGACAAGCCTGGTCAACGACCAGGGAAGGTTTTAGTTACCTTTTGTGAGCTGTTCAAGCCCAAGCAAAAACCCAAGAGGATTAACGTGCTGATGGGGACTGACACACCTCCATTAATATCAGCCAGGAAGGAAACCGGAGAAGTGTGTGAATTCCCCCATAGGTGAATTCCCCCATAGGGAACTACTCCTCTTCCCCACACTGCACCAGCTCAAATCACATTGCTCAAAGGTGGTGTCATGCAGGCGATCTTAAACACACACTGTGCTCTGCCATCCGCAGCATTCACACAAATGCAACACTGGCTTGACTTAAAGGGCCTCCTCAGTCATTCATTGGCTGCTTCTGCTCCACAGAAGTGGCGCAAAGCAACAATGGCAGCTCCCCAGTGCACAGCTAGGCTGGAGGTACAAAGCAAACCACCAGGTTATATGTTACATTCATGGAGATATACTGATAGCTATTAAGGAACAAGAAGGGAATTTATGTGGAGCGTGCTTTCTCACCTCTGTGGGACAAGGTAGCAACATTTGCAGGATGAGAGGTGGAAAACCAAAGGCCAGAGCGTGCCTGGAGGCTTAGTGAGGGCAGTACGCCAGGTGGAGTAGAGATTGTTATTCATTTGCATCTGCTGTCTAAGAGGAACAGGTAGGCAGAGCAGTCCAGCATGATCTCCCCACCCTGCCCAGATCCACCGCTATTATCTGATATTTCACCAATCAATAGAGTTGCCAACTATTCCCCATAGGCTGCTATTTATTTTAAGAATAAAAGCTTAGACATTAGAATAATGTTTGAGTCCAGTGGCACCTTTAAGACCAACCAAGTTTTATTCTGGGTATAAGCTTTTGAGTGCATGAAAGCTTATACCCAGAATAAAATTTGGTTGGTCTTAAAGGTGCCACTGGACTCAAACCTTGTTCTGCTGCTTCAGACCAACACGGCGACACACTTGAATCTAGCTGAGAGATTAGTTCTGCTATACCACTTTGGTTCTGCTCATAAACTAAACAAATGTTCATTAAAAATCCTCCCTGTTGATAAGGCTTTCTTTCTTTCTTTCTTTCTTTCTTTCTTTCTTTCTTTCTTTCTTTCTTTCTTTCTTTCTTTCTTTCTTTCTTTCTTTCTTTCTTTCTTTCTTTCTTTCTTTCTTTCTTTCTTTCTCTTTGATTTCAAGAAAGGATGAAAACCTTCCTAGGAGGCTCTCTTCCTCACCATCAAGATTTTTCAATCTCTTCCTCTTCTTTCTTTCTTTTTCTTTTTTTTTGCCAGACTCATTATGTGTTAATTGCAACTTTTAAAAAGACAAAGATTGCCTTGTTATGTTCAAGCAGCCCAATTCAGTCACATTGCTGTGACTGAAGAGCCAGTCCAGACAGAAGGGAAGTGCTGGCCCATTCAGACAGCCCGTTTCTCTAATCAGCCCCTTTTATTGTACCCACATGCTGCTTGGTAAATAATTAATATGATAGTTTAATTGTCTCTGCCAGACCACATGGTCCTAACGGAAACTCAGCAGAGGGGCTGGAAATGCGATCTGGGCTCTGTTTGGACAAAGGATGGGTGTATCAGAAAGGGAACTGCAGAGAGATGCTTGAAGTTAAGAAGATGCTTCCAGATTTTGGGGAAGTCATGTGATGCTCTTCACTAGCTTTCTTCATCCTTTCTCATCTTTACCTTCTCCCATCTTAAATTCCTGCTATTAGTGGAGGGACTACTGTGAGAGTGAGTCATTCTGACTCATTTACAGTCCAAAAAGTAACTCCTTGAATGAAATGTGCTTCTGTTTTTGTTTGCGGGGGGGATGGGGAGGCGCCTTGACTGTCAGAAACACGGCAACACTTTCCTGGCGGGACGGGAGCTGATGGATGTAATGAGGACTCTGGTCAGAGTGGGTGTCTTCTCTCGGGATGCTGATAATCACAGGCAGCTACCATATGGCCTCTCCGATAATGAATGAAGCTCTTGAAAAGGAGATTGGCCAGTTCCATTGTCTAATGAGCTAACAGCAGGGTTTGCGGAGGACACCCTAAAACTCATCTTTTTATCTCTCTCTGATCCCCCTTTCGTGAAATGAGGACACTCCTCCATTGGGACCCAGTCTCCCATCATGCACTGTGTTACATTACCGTGACCATAGAGTTGACCCAACAGGACACAAAGGGGAGAGGGCCAGCAAGAGAATTGGATAAACATATGGAGCAGAGGTCCATCAGTGACTATTAGCCACAAGGTATAGATAGGAACTCTCAGTCTGGGGCAAGGGATGCTCTGTATTCTTGGTGCTGGGGGGGGCAGCAGTGGGAGGGCTTCCAGTGTCCTGGCCCCAATGCTGGACCTCCTGATGGCACCTGGTATTTTTGGCCACTGTGTGACACAGAGTGTTGGACTGGATGGGCCATTGGCCTGATCCATCATTGGCTTCTCTTACGTTCTTATGTTCTTAAGAGTCATTGCCTACCTGGAAAATTGGCCTGGTTCACTTTGCCTGTGGGATCTTTACATACCGGTATGGGTCACAGCCTTGCGTTTTTTTAATCCATTGTATTTCATTGGAAAAGACAGCTCTTTGGCCTTCCAGGCTAAGATTTTGCCTGCACCTCCTTCCCCAAATTTGGCCAAAGCTGTCATTGGTTCCTTTGAAGATTTTTAGAATGTTTCAGTGGAAACTGCTTGCTTTGCCAGCAGCCCTACACGTTTTGCTGGGATAGATTTTGTTAGTCTTAGTTTAAGGCAGGGGTGTCGAACTCATTTGTTATGAGGTCTGGATCTGACATAAATGAGACCTTGTTGGGCCGGGCCATGCGTTTCATAAAACGTAATGTCAGGTAGCGGAGATATAAACTTTATAAAGGACACAAACACAAAGGGTTTTTTTTAAACTTAAAATAAAAACATGCTTAAAATATTAGCACTCTTGCAATGTTTTGTTTATTTAACAGTCTCTGATAACTGACACCTCTTGCTCTGAATGATTGCATCAAAATGTCTGTGCAATCTTGAGTATGCTGTTCAGGTGTGTATCTGTAAGCTGCAAACCTACGATGATGCAGCTGCAGCAGAACTGGAAGAAGCAGACGACAGCTAGTTCCACCGTGGGCCTGACAGAAGCCCTCCAGGGGCCTGATCCGGCCCCCAGGCCATATGTTTGACACCCCTGGTTTAAGGGGATAGTTGAGTCAGGGCTGTGGGAGGATTTAACCCCGTTCCCCTCTGCCGTTCTCATGATCCTCCCCCGCAGTTAATTTTTACCTATTAAAAAATAAAAACCAGGAAATCTGATCACCCGTCTCCTGGCATCACACACAGTTTGACCTTCAGCGGTGAGGTGTTTAAATGTTGCAATTACTCTGTGGCTGTGCTGATACGGTTTGTATCAGTGCAATTTAACTCAATGTCAGACTTGCATTACCTCTGTAAGCACCTTGCTTCTCCTCAAGGCTCAGCTTGTACATTCACCTGTGAATTGTCCGCCACTGACTCACATTTACATGTCCGGCCTTCCATGACTGGTACGCCAAAGGGTGACCTGTGAAGGAATAATCACAAATCAAATACCTCATGTAGAATTTTCCTGCTGTCTTAAATGCAATTCCCCCCCCCAGTGGTCCACACCGGCACTCCCCAAGGTGGTGTGTGTGGGCGCCATGGCCCATGGTACCTGCCAAGCCTTTTTAGAAAGTGGGCGGGGCTGGGTGAGGCCTTTGCCCGGCAAGGCTTCTGATTGGCCATGGGAGATTTCATTGGGAGCAGCTGCCACCACAGCATCTTCACTGTGTGACTGAAGGTAAGCTGTGGCGGCCATTTTGCAGCTGGCTCCACCTTCTGCAGGAGCCATTTTGTGGCAGCCTTTTGTGGCTGTACCCACCGTGCTGTGTCAGAATTCCCATGGTGCTTGCAGGCTCAAAAAGGTTGGAGACTCCTGGTCCATGCATTTGGCAGTGAGTGCCAAGCAGTAATGGATATACGGCATTGATCAGCCCTCTGAACACATGGTGGATAGTACCAAAGTCAGGCATACCTTCCTCCATAACCCCTGAATCCAGAGGTTTGAATCCAGTGGTAGTTTGGTGTAGCGGTTAAGAGTGGCGGACTCTGATCTGGAGAAATGGGTTTGATTCCCCACTCCTCCACATGCAGCCAGCTGGGTGACCCTGGGTCAGTCACAGTTCTCTCAGAGCTGTTCTCTCAAGAGCAGCTCTTTCAGTGCTCTCTCAGCCCCACCTACCTCACAGGGTGTCTGTTGTAGGGAGAGGAAGGAGATTGTAAGCCACTCTGAGACTTGAGTGAAGGGCAGAGTATAAATCCAACTCTTCTTCTTCCTCGTCCTCTTCCTCCTCATCCTTTAATTCTGGGTATAACCTTTTGTGTCAACCTGAATCTACCCTGAAGAAATAATGACTGATGTCATTTGTTACTTCTTTAGGGCATTTTTTCTACTGCTTCTCCAGAGATTTGTTCGAGGGAGCTCACAAATAAAAACAATACAATAAAATCGTAGAACAGGACAGAAATGATCATTATTAAAAACTGATGCAGTTTGCCCACACATCAGGTGTTTTCTGGGGCTACCTGTGTCTGTCTCCTGCTGCCCCATGTGGTGAACCACCAGAACTGCAGGTTGGAGCATTTCCAGGGTGGTGAAGCGGTCCTAGGTCCTGGAGTTAGAGTCCAATGGCACCTTTAAGACCAACAAAGTTTTATTCAAGCTCACACCTTGACCAACACGGCTACCCACCCTGAGCTAGGTCCTGGAGTTATTCGGCCTACCCTCCAGTATTTACTGTACGAAGCGTGGCTACAGTGAGACAGTTTCAGAAATTTCCACTGGTTGTGAGGAAACACCTGTGTTCCCCCCCCACACACACACATTTCCTTGAAACCCTCCTTGGAAATATGCTGAGGGCAGCTAGTAAGAAAGGCTGATTATGCAAAGGTTATAAAGGATTCCAAGTTAGGGGCATTTTTGCTTGGGCTAGCAACAGCGACAGCCCTTATCTGGATAGCCCAGGCTAGCACAATCTCATCGGATCTTTGGATCCCTGGCAGGGCTGGTCCTGATTAGTACTTGGATGGGAGACCCCCAAGGAAGTCCAGGGTAGCTACACAGAGGCAGGCAACAGCTAAGCCAACTCTTTTCGTCTCTTGCCTTGAAAACCCTATGAGGCCTCCATCAATCGGCTGCAACCTAACGGAACTTTCCACCAACAGCTCCATCTACTGTGTCTGGTTCACGACTGTTGGCTCTCGCACCCCCGGTTAATGAGTGGGGCACACCCACTTTGGAGGACTAAGGCAATTCCCCCACTAAAGCTTGAGATCTGTTCGACCGTCCATCTGTCCAAGAGGCTCGGGTTGGCCGTTCTTCCCTCCTCCCGTCTTATTCTCCCAACCACCTTGTGGGTTAGGTTAGGCCGAAAGAGGATGATTAACCCAAGGAGGAGGGTAAACGGGCCCCATATGAGGTCTGTCTGCTGCCTGCCCCACGAAAGCCCACCCGCCTGTCGGCTGATGTGCAGTCAGGGAGCGGGGAGAGTGTGAGTTAATTAAGAACCTTCTTCTGTTTTTCTTAGGAGACATCTCCTTTTGTTACCCACTAAGGAGCCGACTCATTAGGGGGAATCAACAGCCCCTTGACCATCTGTCATCTGAGCGCATACCTGGCAGAGAGGGTGGGAAAAAAAACCCAGAAACCCTAACCAGGGAGGGCCTTATAAACCTCTGAAGTCTCAGCAAAGCAGACGATTCTTCCCACAACATAATTACATCAGGCCTGCCAGAGAATGACAGATCTAGAGAGAAGAAATAGAAGAATGTAATTAAAAACTTAGGGTGGTGGTGGGGGGAGTGAAACACCAAGAGAAAAGGGAGGGATTCATGTAGGAAAGGAGAGAGAGAGAGATGAAGGAGGCGGAAGGGAAATAGATGCACAGGAATCCATTTATCTCATGGAATAGGCAGCATATGCCAACACCACTAGCAAGGGCAGAATATTTTTTTCTTCTTTTGATTCTGCCCTTTCCTTCTCCCTTCCCTGCCCCCCACTTTCTTCTCCATTCACTTAGTGATAACCATGTTTGGAATTCATTGGGCATTTATCTCAAACAAAGTCCTATGAATTTGCTTTGAAATCTCAGTCTAGGAGCAATTCCCTAGTCCTGTTTTTTATTTATTGACTCATACGTTTCATTCCTTTGGAAAAAAGCAGCTGAAACTTTTTGTTTAGTTAATAAATATATAGCTATGGTACCTTTAACAGCAACAGGAAGCAGGAAGCTAAGAAGCATGCAAGATTAAACAACAACCCTGATTATTCATTCAGTGCTTTCAGCATTTCGCATATGTAATCACCCCAGACCTAACAACAACCCTGCAATGTTGGCCTATATTATTATCCCAGAGGCCACTATGGAGGCCAATAAAAAGGCCCACAGTGCAGCTTCGCTTATAACCTGTGTGTTTTTTTTTAATGGATCCCATCAGGGCAATTTTTTTAGACTTACCAAAACATTATTCCCCCCTTCCCTGAAGTTCTTCGGATGTTTTACCTGACAGAAGCTTGCAAACCCACTATGACACTTTGCTTGTGGTTATATGGTCTGAAATGAGCTCTATTTCTGGAAAGTTATGAACCTTCTTGTTGACACCCAGTCCCGTGTTATAGTTAGATGTGGTAAAGAAAACATTAGATCTACATTTGGAAGGTATGGTTTACATTCTCTTGTCTGCTGTGAGCCCACCAGGTGGCCTATGGGGTCCCCAGTCTTTAAAACAGACAGTAACCCTACGACAAAAGCAAAACAGGGGAAGTATCCCTGTTGTTTATCCCAAATGTTTGGTTTTCAGAGGAAACTGGCTCCTTACCTGGAGGTTTCATTTGAAGAAGAAGAAGAAGAAGAAGAAGAAGGGATTAGATTTATACCGCACCCTTCACTACCCAAAGGAGTCTCAGAGCAGCTTACAATCTCCTTTCCCTTCCCCACTCCACAACAGACACCCTGTGAGGTAGGTGAGGCTGAGAGAGCTCTTTCCAGAACTGTCCTTGAGAGAACAGCTCTGACAGAACTATGGCTTGCCCAAGGTCATCCAGCAGCTGCAAGTGGAGGAGTGGGGACTCAAACCTTGTTATGTACTGAAGTGTGAATCCATCCTATGTATTCTTATGTTAAACTTCAGTCTGAATGTGGCTCTTAATCTGTCGCATTACCATTGGCTGGTTTCTGCGAAACCATTGTAAATATCCAATCACTATGTGAAAATGTATCAAAGAGGGAGCGGTCCTGATTGGCCTTTATCCCTGTGTTATGATTGGTCTTTAACTTGTTATGGGTGTGGCTTTGACAGCCCGGGACAGTTTAAAAAGGGAGCTGTGCTCCACTTGTTTGTGGTGTGTTCCTGAGTTAGAGTTTGCTGTTAAATAAAGTTGAAATCACTTTTTGCTGAAATCCTGTTGTTGAGTGGCATACTTAACAAACCTGGTTCTCCCAGATTAGAGTCCACGCACTTAACCACTACACCAAACTGGCTCTCATGGATAATAGCCAACAACAGGTCCTATTAATTTGTCTAATCCTTTTCCCAAATGAAACGATTTCTAGATGAGTGCCCATCCCCACATTTTCTTCTGGAAGTTAACGTACATTTTGCATTCAGCAGAAAAGCAGATAAGGCCTAATCTGCCTTCAAAACCTAGCTCATACCAAAACATTAAAGAAACACTGTTTCCATAGTCTTCATTTTGGATAGATGGGAAATGCTCAGATTCTATTCTTTACTGCTGACTTGTTGCTGGTCCAGGTGTAGCGGTTAAATGCACGGACTCTAATCTGGGAGAACTGGGTTTGATTCCCCACTCCTCTACTTGCAGCTGCTGGATGACATAGTTCTGACAAGAGCTGTCCTTGAAAGGGCAGTTTCTGTCAGAGCTCTCTCAGCCCCACCTACCTCACACAGGGTGTCTGTTGTGGGGAGGGGAAGGGAAAGGAGTTTGTAAGCCGCTCCGAGACTCCGAGTGAAGGGCAGGGTATAAATCCAATCTCCTCCTCCTTCCTTCTCCTCTTTCTTCTTCAGAACAACATACAGGGTTGCCCTTAGCTTGTTCGTAGTCATGTTCAGCGTGTGAGGAAGGTTGGCATTAAAATGCCATGGGTGGCTCAAAGCCACCCGTGACTGACGCCTTCCAAACCCTTCGGCTGAGTTTCTGCTATAAGAACATTCTGAATAAGGAAGTGGCAGGGATTTTGCCCCCTCCCATGTCCCCAATGTAGCTGCCCAGCTGGTGCGGCTGTTGGTGCATTCAGGTTCCTCAGCCACAGGAATGGATATTCCGGGGATCAGAAATGTTTCCAGGAGGGAGGGTAGGGAAGATCCCTTGATCCTTGCACCCACGGATCCAAGCCATTCTCTCTCCTTCTCAGAACACACAGAGACCCTGTCTCTGAGCAGAACTATCATAGTACATAGTTATCAGATAGCTATTTTTTTGTTTTAAAGGACAGGTCAAAATGTTAGTGAATGAGCGATCCATTTGGCTGGAGCAAATTCTTACACAGGAAAGCACTGGCTCTCCCAGAGTCTAAAGAAAGGTGTGGAGGAAGTGGGCGGAGATCAAAGTAGCAGCCTGCGGAAAGGGGCTGACAGGTGAGGAAGGTACTTGAGGGAACCAGGGCTGGGGAGAGCTTTACGCAGGACTGACAAGAGCAGATGCCTTCTGATAGGAGCCACTAGGCTAGAACAGCGTGTGTGTGTAGGAATCACATCAGGCCTCTAGCCCTCTGTGTGGTGAACACCCCTTATGTACCATTTCCTGGCATTTTGGGCAAAGTGGGAGGACTTATCTTGCACTCATGACCGCCCTCTGTTTCCTGTCCTTCTCATAATAACCACCGCTTTAGCAGCTAGCTCTAGGCAAAGACCAAAAGGAGTCCTTTTAGGAACCGCGACCCGTAATGCCGTTGTCTGGTTTCTCTCCAAACCAACCCTCCCCCCGGCCTTCCTCTTTGGTTTTTCTTGGAAGCCACTTTCTCCAGATACTAAAAGGAAGAAACCTGGCTTCTCATGAAAGGCCATCGGTCTCCCTTTCCCCCCTCATTATTTAACATTAAAAGTGCTTCAATTAGCCACATTGGTCTGGCCTTTGATGTCTTTGTTCCTCCAGAAGTTCTTCCACTCTGAGCTCTCTGTGCTTTCTCTGATCCTGCCGCAGAGACCCTGCGTTGCCCTCTCCCATGGCAGAGAGGACCCGGGGCTCCTTGTCCTTATCCTTTCTCCGGCACCAGTCAGGCCGGCCTGCTCCAGTTTCCCCGCCTCTCTTTTGACAGACTTGCTCCTTAGCTGCATCTGTTCAAAAACCAATACTGACTCAAAGGGAAAGAAGGGGGGGGAGGAGGAGGAGATTGGATTCATACTCCGCCCTTCACTTGGAGTCTCAGAGCAGTTTACAATCTCCTTTCCCTTCCCCTCCCCACAACAGAAACCCTGTGAGGTATGTGGGGCTGAGAGAGCTCTTTCGAGGACTGCTCTTTCAAGGACAGCTCTTGTCAGAACTGTGGCTTGCCCAAGGTCATCCAGCAGCTGCAAGTGGGGGAGTGGGGAATCAAATCCAGTTCTCCCAGCTTAGAGTCTGCACACTTAACCACCAAACTGGTAGCCCTTTGCCTGCTTGTTTTAATCAAAACTTTCCCCCTAACAAAGTTTATACAAGGTTTCCAGGTGTTAGTCTTGGAGGGGGAGACACAGTGGTCAGTCCAACTGGGGCAGGTTGCTTTTTTGGCTGGAGATAGTCAGACCGGACCCTTGTGTGATGCCCAGCCTGCCAGAACCAGAACTGGAGGCAGAGGAATAGGACAGAGCCCCTGGAGACCAAAGAAACAGGAAGGAGGGAAGGCCATGGGATGTGTGGGCATTTCACTTTGGGACTTAGGGTTGCCATCCTCCAGGTGGGGCCTGGAAATCCCTTGCTATTGCAACTGATCTCTAGGCAATAGAGGGCAGTTCCCCTGGAGAAAGGGGCTGCTTTGGAAGGTGGACTCTATGGCATTGTACACGGCTGAGGTCCCTCTCCTCCCCAGGCTCCACCCACCAAAATCTCCAGGTATCTTCAACCCAGAGCTGGCAACCCTACTTCAGCTTTCTTTTTGGCTGAAGGCCTGCTTCTCCCAGAAATGTCTCTTCCGCTTTTCCCTTGCTTCTCCCTGTACCCACAACTCCCTCCTTGGCGCACCTGTGTGATGCTCTTTCTCTCCTATCAAATCCCTTCTCAAAGCCCGTCTTTCTTCACATGAACTTTGCCTTATCTCCTTAATCCACTTTCCCAAGTGAAACCACACTGGCACACATGCGACTGCCTCTGCCCATGTTCATCCTTCCCCTTGTTTTCCCTTCCTCAATCCTCTCCCTCTTGCCTTCCTTGTCCTCTGGTTTAAACTGTAAGCTCTTTGCAGCAGGGATCTCTCTCATTTGGGGCCAAGGTAACTCTGTAAGATCCATCTGTTTACATTATTTATAAGTCTAGAATATTATTATTTTTAGTATGTTCATACTACACAAGTCTGGAACCACCAGAAAGAACTGAAGCAGAGCATAAGTATTCACAAGACACATAACACGGGACAGGAATTACATAAATAGGATCCCACTGACAATAAGCTATGCACAGCATTGCTGGCCCTTTGTGGATAGATTGTAGGACAATAAGCTATGCACAGCAGTGCTGGCCACAGAAACATCTTCAGACAGCGCTGGCTCTTCGGCTTGGAAACGGACATGAGCACCACAACCCTAGAGCAAGGGAAACCTTTACCTTTACTATAGACTACAGACCCTAATCATTTATCTGAGTGAGTTTGTGAACTATTTTGCACAGTGCAACTCTATTACCGGTGCAGAAAAGCCCTCTTGAATAGTTCAGTTTTGCACAGTTTGCGGAAAGCCAGGAGAGCAGGCGCCTTCCTGACTTCCTCGGGGAGGCAGTTCCACAAGGCCGGAGCCACAATGGAGAAAGCACACATACGGGCAGATGTTGATTTTGCCCATTTGCAGGTTGGCACCCACAGAAGCTCCTGCTGACATGAGCAGAGTTGTTGTGGCAGAGCATAGGGAGAGAGGCAGTCCCTCAAATAAAAGGGACCGAGGCTGTGAAGGGCTTTGTATATGATAGCCTGTACCTTAAACTGAGGTGCGGTGTACACTGGGTGTGTGAACAGATAAATGCATTTAATAGCAACAAGGAGAAGGTGGGGAGGGGCCCAGTACCAGAGCATCTGCTTGGCATGCAGAAGGTCCTAGGTTCAATCCCCAGCATCTCTCGTTGACCAGTAGGTGATGTGATATGGTGCTTCCTGAGACCCTGGAGAGCCGCTGCCAGTCTGAGTAGACAAGACTGATTCAGTGTTCGGCAGCGTCATGTGCTCAAGGAACTACAAAGGGGGCAGTAGAAACCAGCAAGAGTCCAGGAGCACTTCAAAGACTAACAAAATTTTTGGCAGGGTAGGAACATCTTCTTCAAAAGGTGTTGCTGGACTCTTGCTCTATTCCACGGCTACAGACAGACTAACCCATCTCGATCTATCTAGAAAGGGGCAGAACGATTAGGAACTTCTTCCCCAGCTCAACTATCACCTCCCCTGAGAGCGGTAGCTCTTATGGGCTTGAACAGACCATTTCCTCCATCTCTTCTCTGTGCTTCCCCCCCCATTGCTCAGCTGCACTCCATATTCCATGGCTCGTGGCAGGCAAGGGGCATGCTCAGTCCTCATCGAAACACTTCTGTGGTTTCTTCTTCTTTTTAATTTGCATATATTCAGGGCTATTTTGGGGGCAGAAACGCACAGGAATGGAGTTCCAGCTGTCTCCCAAGTTGGCCATGCCCAGCAGGAACTCATTAGCATAACAGGCCACACCCAACAGCAGAAACTCATTAGGATTGGCTACATTAGGGCTGTGTGGCCTAACATGCAAAGGAGTTCCTGCTACAAAAAAGCCCTGGGTTTTGACAACAAACAAAGGAAACGGAATAAGAAGCAAAAGGTGGGCGTGGCTGGATGACCACACTTCTAGTAACATGGGGGTGTGGCCTAATAGGCTAATGAGTTTCTGCTATTGGGTGTGGCCTATTATGCTAATAAGTTCCTGCTGGGCTTTTTCTACAGAAACAGCCCTACATATATTCTTCTGCATACTTGGTGCGTTCCCAAAGTGTGCAGAAATCCTACCTTCTCTGTGAATGGACCGGTACAGAGAGCAGTTCCCCTGGAGAAAATGGCTGCTTTGGAAGGTGGCCTCTGTGGCACTGTAGCCCACTGAGGTCCCTGTCCTCCCCAGGGTCCATCCTGAAATCTCCAGAGGTTTCCCAGCCTGGATTTGGCAGCTCTACCCCCTCAATCCCCTGCAACTTTACCACAAGCTCAAGAAGGTTGGGACCCCAATGTTGGATTCTTCTATTTCCAAGCACTTCTTCGAGGGGCAGTCTGTGGGATTGAGTGTTGACAGGATCAAACCTTGTTAAGTCACTGGACAGAATGCCATTCATGGCTCACCTGGCGGACCTCCTGATGGCACCTGGTACTTTTGGCCACTGTGTGACAGAGTGTTGGACTGGATGGGCCATTGGCCTGATCCAGCATTGGCTTCTCTTATGTTCTTATCCCTTTTGCCTACCCGCATCATCTCTGACTGAGCCCACCTGGACATTTCCCTGGTGCTTTTCAACAGCTTTTGCTTAGACTCTGTAGCTTCTCTTCCTCCATTTCCACTGGACAGTCCATTGCTGGCTCCAGCTTCTGGCCCCTTCAATTCACTACTGCTGTCACTGATGCAAAATCTGTGTGGGCCTCAGCTGTTGAATCCAGGAAACAGAAACCTTATGCTTCTCCCAGAATCACTCTAGTCTATGTGATGTTTTTGGAACACTGTGGTAGAGACAGAAACCTTGGGAGTACTTGGTTTCTTCTTTGTGCAGAATCATTCAAAACTCCTTCCCGTTGTCACACACCAGAACTGTGAAGTTAGCTTGGTTCCTTTACTAAAAGGCATTTTGCCATGGCATGACCAGCCCCTGGAACCTATACTGCTTGCTGCTAATGCACATGCAAGAGCTACAATGGTACATATGCGCTAAGGGGTAAAGACTGAAGCGCTTAGATCAGTCCAAAGGTCCATCTAGTCTAACATCCCCTGCCCCACAGTGGTCACCCAGTTGCCCCAGGAGGGTTCAGAAGACAAGAATAATGGTACTAATCATTCCCTGTTTGTCCTAAGGCACTGGTGATCCAAGGTGTATTGTCCCTGAATATGGAGGTCCCGTGACCTATCCTCCATGAATTTGTCTAATCCTTAAAAAGAACAACATGGTTATCTAAGCTAGTGGTAGTAAATTCCATCGGTGAATTGTGTGTCCCAGAGATGCCAAAGGTTAGGAGCCATCGATG
The DNA here is from genome assembly GCA_029375565.1 of Gekko gecko. Lineage (NCBI taxonomy): Eukaryota > Metazoa > Chordata > Lepidosauria > Squamata > Gekkonidae > Gekko > Gekko gecko. Next base: position 25,195,609 of record JAPDNY010000016.1, read on the forward strand.
AGCCACTGCAATGAGAAAGGTGTGTGTGGGGAGAGGGGTGTAAGCAGGGGGTCCCATAAATATTGGGCCTTGTTGTGAACACTTTGACACATGAGCAGCAATTAGAGAAGGCGGCTGGCCTTCCTTCTAAATGAAGTTCCGTGGATTCCCTTCCCCCTCAACCCTACCCCTTTCTTTTAAGGGGAATGTAATTATTTTGCGAAACCAGCACTGGGCAATCAGTGGGGAACTGCTTCCCTTCAGATAATGGGCCGAAGGCCTCCCCACCCTGCCCAGCCTATTTCAATCTTCCGAGGAGACAGGCGAGGATTGCCTGGAGCCCTGTCCCCTCCCCCGCTTTGCTTTCCCTTGAGAACCGCTTTAGACCGCTGCAAATTTTGAGGACTTTTTTATTAACAGGTCTGGGGGCTTGGTTACAGGGCAGGCCGCCTGGCTCCTGTTTCCTGGGAGGGGGTATCAGGCCTGGGGGGGGGGGATGCTGAGGCAGCAACATTTTCACACAATAGCCTGCTTCCAGATGTCGGGCTCACTTTAGGTGGGGCCTCTAAGCTCCTGCCCCACAGGAATCTGCTCTCCTTGGAAAGGGAAGGCGTGCCCCAGTTTAAGCCAAAAGTGAAGGCAACTGTTCCGCATGTGGGAGAAGGCAACCAAAATGATGAAGGCGCCGGAAGAACCTTCCCTATGAGTAAAGGCTAAAGAGTTAGGGGCATAGAGAAAAGGTGGCTGAATAGGGACGTGATGGACTTTTAGAAATCACGCATGGTTATGGAGAGACTCTGAAATACGGTGCCCAGTGACATTGATGGGCAGTAGATTCAGAACAGATGCTCTGGTTGGACCTCACCCAGATTATTGTGTTCCGTTTCGGGCACCACAATTTAAGAAGGCTGTAGACAAGCTGGAGCGTTTCCAGAGGAGGGCAACGAAGGTGGTGAGGGGTCTGGAGACCAAGTCCTATGAGGACAGGCTGAAGGATCTGGGGATGTTTAGTCTGGAGAGGAGACGCCTGAGAGGTGATAGGATAACCATCTTCAAGGACTTGAAGAGCTGTCATAGAGAGAGGATGTTGCAGAATTGTTTTTTGTTGCCCCAGAAGTTTGGACTAGAACCAATGGGTTGAAATTAAATCAGAAGAGTTTTCAGCTAAACATGAGGAAGAACTTCCTGACAGTTAGAATGATTCCTCAGTGGAACAGGCTTCCTCGGGGGATGGTGGGCTCTCCTTCTTGGGAGGTTTTTAAGCAGAGGCTGGATGGCCACCTGACAGCAAGGCTGATTTTGTGAACTTAGGCAAATTGTGAGAAGGGAGGGCAGGAAGGGTTGCCTCAGTGCTTAGTTCTCGTGGCCCTTTCTTACACACCCAGGGAAATTATGAGTGCCACTTTGGGTTCTGGAAGCAATTTTTTCCAGCCCAGTTTGGGCAGGGATCTTGGAGGTTTTTGGTCATCTTCTGAGCATGGAACGGGGGGTGGGGGGAGGTATTTGTGAATTTCCTGCATTGTGCAGGGGGTTGGACTAGATGACCCTGGAGGTCCTTTCCAACTCTATGATTCTATGATTCTAAGTACTTCTTCACACAGTGCACAATTATCTTATGGAACTTAGTCCCACAAGATCTTGATTCAAGTCAAGTAGCACCTTGGAGACCAACAAGATTTTCGGGATATAGTCCAGTGTCAAAGCTCCCTTCATCAGGTCTGACTATCAAAAGCTTTTACCCCCAGAATCTTGTTGGTCTCTAAGGCACTGCTGGACTTGAATCTAGCTCATCTAATGCAAATCACCCTGGCTTTCCCTTGAAACAGTTCCACAAGATGTACTAATGGCTGCTAGCTTGGAGGGCAAACAGAACCAAAGAGGGGGAAAGAAACATCACCCAATAAAATTAATCAAGAACCGGAAAGGTAAGAAAGAAACTTGATGGAGGGCCAATACTTAAAACCTCATTTAAACTTATTATAAGTTTTTTAAAAATATTCTTAGTAGTGAGTGAAGAAGGCATGGTATAGCCCAATCCTGCCAGATCTTGGAAGCTAAGTGGGGTTGGTACTTGGAAGGGAGACCACCAAGGAAGGCTCTGCAGAGGAAGGTCATGGCAAACCACCTCTGCTTCTCATTTGCTTTGAAAGCCCCTTGCTGGGGCCACCATAAGTCTAAGCTAAGCAGGATCGGTACTTGGAAGGAAGACCACCAAGGAAGGCTCTGCAGAGGAAGGCCGTGGCCAACCACCTCTGCTTCTCACTTGCTTTGAAAGCTGTGACTTGATGACACCTCTCTCTCTCTCTCTCTCTCTCTCTCTCTCTCTCTCTCTCTCTCTCTCTCTCTCTCTCTCTCTCTCTCAGTGACCCTGCAACAGACAAAAAACACAGCCACCTTCTCTTGGTCCATCTTTTTTTCCTTTTCCAAAGTTAATGACAGTGTAAAGGGAGAGTGGGTGTCAACAAAAATGGTTCAGGAGAGGGAGAAGTGTCAAACTGCATGTCTGCCCAAGTCTAAATCAGGGCCCTGGCGACCTCCTTCGCCCCTTAAAAGCCACTGGGCAGGTCCAGACCTGGCTCTCCCAGCCTCTTATCTGGTTAAGCCTTCCCCTGTATCTCTGGAAGGCCAAAGTGCTTTAGCCGGGCTACACAAAAGTATCTAATCTGCCCTCCCCTAAAGGGATACTCAGCAGCCTCATCCAGGTTTCCAGGGACCCAGGCCATTTTATTGCCGGGAGACAGACTCCAGCGAGTTAATCAACAGCCCAGGAGGGAGTCGGTGGGATGTGTTTGCTAAAAGCATTCCCTCTGGGCCTTGGGGGGCTTTCTCCTCTGCCATCTATCTTATCTCTAATTGGAGTGCTCTCTTGTCTCCCTCAGATTTCCCTCTCAGGCCTAGCAATCTCCCTCATCTGAAACTTACTTCCATTTAGTTAAGGGGGAAAACACCGGTATTTCCACAGGATACGTTTAAAACAGTGTGCAGTAGGTAAGGCTGCCAGGTCTCCCCTGGCCACTGGCGGGGGATGGGGGGGGTTACGGTTGCCAGATCCAGGTTGGGAAACTCCTCGAGATTTGGGGTGGAGCCTGGGGAGGACAGGGAGGGCAGGACAGTGGGGTGCAATGCCATCCTTCTGCCTTCCAAAGCATCAGTTTTCTCCTAGGGAATTGATCTTTGTCACCTGGAGATGAGGTGTAATTCCAGGGGATCCCCCCCAGGCCCCACCTGGAGGTTGGTCTCCCCAGCAAATTGGGAGAAAAGGGTTGGCAGTAGGTCAGTTGACTGAATAGTCTAATATTTATTTAAGAACATAAGAAAAGCCAATACTGGATCAGGCCAATGGCCCATCCAGTCCAACACTCTGTGTCACACAGTGGCCAAAAATACCATGTGCCCTCAGGAGGTCCAGCGGTGGGGCCAGGACACTAGAAGCCCTCCCACTGTTGACCCCCAACCCCAAGCACCAAGAATACAGAGCATCACTGGCCCCAGATTGAGAGTTCCTATCTATACCTTGTGGCTAATAGATGGTTAGACAGTGTCATCGATGCAACGAACATGAAATTGAGCAAACTTCAGCGGACAGCGGAAGACAGGAGGGCCTGGCATAATCTGGTCCATGGGGTCGCGAAGAGTCGGACTCGACTGTGCGACTGGACAACAAAAAATAGCCACTGATGGACCTCTGCTCCATATGTTTATCCAGTTCCCTCTTGAAGCCGTCCATGCCTGTAGCTGCCACCACCTCCTCCTGTGGCAGTGAATTCCATGTGTGAATCACTCTTTGGGTGCGGAAGTTATCTGTTCTAACCTGACTGCTCAGCAATTTCATTGAGTGCTCACGAGTTCTTGTATTGTGAGAAAGGGAGAAAAGTCCTTCTTTCTCGATGTGCTATCCCATGATTTATTTAGATCCAGGTGGGTAGCCGTGTTGGCCTGAAGCGGCAGAATGAAGTGTGAGTCCAGTGGGGCACCTTTAAGACCTACAAAGTTTGATTCAAGGTATAAGCTTTGGTGTGCATGCACACTTCTTCAGATACAGTGAAACAGAATTTCCTCAATCATTACATATATGAAGAGAGAGAGGGATTAGTTGCCAGGAAGGACCAATTAGAGTCAAGACAGAGACAGAGCTCCCGTCTCTAGTTCCAGCTCTTGCCAACCTAGCAGTTCGAAAGCAAGAAATTGCAAGTAGATAAATAGGTACCGCTTCGGTGGGAAGGTAACAGCGTTCCGTGCACCTCGGTGTTTAGTCATGCCGGCCACATGACCACGGAAACGTCTTCGGACAGCGCTGGTTCTTCGGCTTTGAAACGGAGATGAGCACCGCAACCCTAGAGTTGGATTCGACTGGCTTTCGAGCAAGGGAACCTTTACCTTACCTTTACATATAGGTAGAGAGTGAGCAGTAAATTATCATAGAGCATAATGAAGATGTGTAACAGATTCAAGGATAAACAGGGATAATAAGCTTGGTTTATATGGTAATCATTTGTTTGGGTTCAACAGTGAAGGAAATAAATATGTCAGAATTGGAGACTGATGTAGCCTTAATTGTGGAATGCCGAGAGTAATTAGTTGAGACCCTGCCATTTATTTATTTAGTAAGTCAGGTAGTAGGGCTGTAGGCTCTTCCACTCTTAACTGTTTGTGCTGTCATATTCTCACTACACTGCGCTGTCTTTTGCAATTCCATCTGTCATGTCTGATATCAGATGCTGGGTCTCCAGATCCCAGTCCAGCACTCTAAGTACTACAATACACTGGTTCTCATTTCTCATATGGGGGCAGAATGGTGCTAGCAGGCTGATGTTCCCCAGGTGTGGCTCCCCTTGTGCCTTTCCCCAAGTCCTGCTATCTGAGATCTTTGAACTGGAGATGCCGTTGAACCCGGGACCTTTTGCATGCAAGGCAGACATCCCGCCACTGAGTCCCAGTCTGTCTCAAGCCACACAACCTCTTCTGCCCAAGAAAGGTTGAGAATCGGGATGCCACAAGATGTCAACATCTGCTTGCACAGGAATTGCTTCCTAGTCTCCAGGCAGAGAAGCATAATAAAAAGTGGCTTCCCCTTTAATACTCCAAATAATTAATATGGATATGCTGGGGTAGGCAGACCATAATAGGAAGTGTCAGGGAAGACTTCACTTAATACTTTAGATCAGGGCCCTCAGTGTGGTGCCTTTCTTGGTGCCCACCAAATGTTTTTAAGAAGAAGAAGAAGAAGAAGAAGAAGAAGAGACTGGATGTATACCCTGCCCTTTACTCAGAGTCTCACAGCGGCTTACAATCTCCTTTCCCTTCCCCTCCCCACAACACACACCCTGTGAGGTAGGTGGGACTGAGAGGGCTCTTTCCAGAACTGCTCTTTCAGGGACAGCTCTGAGAGAACTTGTGACTGGCCCAAGGTCATCCAGCAGCTGCAAGTGGAGGAGTGGGGAATCAAACCTGGATCTCCCAGATTAGAGTCCGCACACTTAACCACTGCACCAAACTGGCTTCTGTTTTAGAAAGTGGGTGGGGCTTTTAACCAAATTGGCTACCGTAGGTGAGATCAGATGTGCAGAGTAAAACAACACTGTTTCAGTGACAGCTGCCACCACAGTATTTGTTTTATTCTCTCTCGCCCCTCTCCCCCAGTGTATTTGTAATTACCCCTCTTCTCCCCTGCACTTGGGCTTCCTCTGCAGCAACAGCCATTTTGTGGTGAGCTCTGCCTCCTTGGGCAGCCATTTTGTGTTTGTGCCCACCACCACCCTGTGTCAGAATTCCAAAGGCAGCCACAGGCTCAGTAAGGTCAAGGACCTCTGCCTTGGGATTGGCTTTTCCATTTATGGAAATCCCAAATCTGATTTCAGTGTAGCAAGCCTGGGAAAGTCCTTGCCTTGCCTGATACCCCAGATTGTTGCTGCCAGCCAGAGAAGACGTCTGATGTAAGGTAGGAAGGAAATCTGTGAAGGTGGATTGGGCAGGAGGCCTGCTTTTTCTCACACAGCCGTTTACTCTCCCAAGTGCTGTAAACATTGCTGGTTTTGTATAAACAACGAGCGATTAAATGCTAAGAACCGGTGCCAGCTGATTCCTTCCTGCCCACACAGCATCTGTATCTGCGGGTGCTGCCCAGCTGACGGCCTCTGACCACTCAAGCCCGTTGGGAGGGAGGGGGTGTTGATTGAAGCACAGGAGCCAAGACAACCCGAAACCAGAGCCAAGGGAGAGAGAGAGAGAGAGAGAGAGAGAGAGAGAGAGAGAGAGAGAGAGAGAGAGAGAGAGATTCCAGTTCTGAGAATCTGACCTGGCAACAGATGCTTGTGGAGACAGGTCTGCCTCTTTGTCTCTGACTGCAAACGCAGCTGCCTGGAAATCCGTGATGTTACACTGGGGAGACAAGTCAGCAAGAGGCCCAGCCTACAGGCTCGGAATTTGGCCAATACATGAAATCAGTGGTTTTCAGACATGCCCTGACACTCCCCTTTGGCTGTGGGCAAAAGCGGTAGTAGAAATCCAGTTGATTTTCAGCATTTTCAGATCTTCCTTAGTATATCCGATTTGCTCAACAAAGCCCCCCGTTCATGGGGCATTAGCCATGATAGCTAAACAGAACCTCTTTCTGCAGAGGCAGAGTACCTTTGAATGTCCGTCGGTGAGGGGCAAGTAGGGCCATCCCCTACTTTGGGTGAAAAATGTTGAAGATGATGTACTAAAGGGACCATTGCCTTGATGCAGGGAAATAGTTGTTATGTTCTTATAAAGGGCCAGATAGTGAACCTTCCCACTCACTCTGGTTGTGTTTGGAAGTTCTGCTTCGGCTGTCCTTGCCATCGGAGGCTAATCAGGTGACAACCTGAGAAGGGGGCTTTCTCAGTTGTGGCACCATAACCTTGGAAGTCCCATCCCAGGGAGACTCATCTGTCTCCCTCTATCAGGCTGCGCGATCAAACATCTGGGAAATATCCCACAGCCATCAGCACCCCGTTCTGCTCCGCCGCAGAAGCGGAGTTAAAAGACACCGGGGAAAATCTGGTAGGAAATGGGTTGCAAAGGGCTACGGACAGACTTTCCCCTGTCTGGTCGCTCCAGCGTGCTCTCATGGCAATGGGATGGTCTGATCAGGCCATCCTGACTCCGTGCCATTGTTTTCCCCACCCCGCTTTGCAGTATGCACATCATTGCAAACTCCATAGGGAGCCCTCAGTGCGGAGATGCGATTCATCGATTCCTCGTTTAAACGCATTGGAAACAAACGGCAAAAAATACCCCGACTCACCTGCTGTTGCGTCTGATCATGCAGTGGTGGGCTGTACCCGCAGCTTCCAAGGACTGTGTGATCACGCAACTGCGGGTCAAATTTCTCCGGAGGAAACAGCCTCGCTTCCTCCCTGTTTTTTCTAGCGTGTGTGACTGCAACTTTTATTTTCTTTGGCATACCCTGGTTATTGTCCTGCCTTCCTGGTCCTGGTGTTCATTTATGTATTTTTTTGTCAAATTATTTTATCGTTTTAATTGCTTTTAATTGTTTAAATATTTTAATGTTTTTGTGTTCGCCACCTTGGGGACCCTGACTGGGTGGAAAAGCGCCATAACATGTTTTAAATAAATAATAAAAGTCACCGAAGACTGGTCTATCAGCAGCCATCACTGAAAACGTCTGACTGGAACCTCCATGTTCAGAGGTGGTATACAGGCCTGTAGCCAGGATTTTTTTTAAGTTGGGGGGCATTAAAATTTCTTAGGGGGCACTGGCTAATCAAATTAAAGGAATACCCAGCTCCTTCCCAGCACCTGCCACCACTCAGGAGCCCTGGGCTGGACAGGAATTCGTGGGGCCTTGCCAGTAAGTCAGGGGGCCTAGCCCCAAGATACCCCACTGTAGCTACAGGCCTGGTGGTATACCTCCAAGCGACAAGCAACAGAGGATAGCTAGCACCTTCCTGCAATGGCTGTTTGCTCCTCAGAGGCAACTGGGAACACTGGACTAATTGTGCCTTGAATGGAATCCAGCAAGGTGTTGTTTTTCTGATAAAGTATTAGATAACTTCATGGCAGACAGATCCATCAGTGGAACTTCCATAGTCCAATAAAGTCTACCTCTGCATGCTGGAAAACAGGGCATAGACATCACCTTCACATCCTGGCTCGTTGGTTTCCCAGTGGCAATTGGGTGAACGCTTTTGGAAACAAAGCTAGGTTGTTCTCACATATGCATTTTTTAAAAAATTCATTATTTTTAGTCCGCCTATCTCATGGGAACCCAAGGCGAATAACAGAGAGTGAGTCTAGTACGCTGAACAAAATGGGACATTCGATAACCAGTGCATTAGGATTTTAGAAGTCTGGAACCACCAACGAGAACTGGAGCATAACAGGTAAATATTCACATGACACATTAAGCGGTACAGAAATTACTTAACAGGATCCTACTTACAATACACTGTAGCAGTATAGACCACAAAATCCCGTGCAGTTGTCCAAGCAAGGATAAGGATACTCCTTCCACCCCATCTCCTCCCCGGTTTTAACCCCCGCCCCGGTACCAAATACTTACAATACACTATAACAGTATAGACCACAAAATCCCGTGCAGTTGTCCAAGCAAAGATAAGGATACTCCTTCCACCCCATCTCCTCCCTGGTTTTAACCCCCGCCCCGGTACTTTCATTTGATGGATCTTCATCTCTATGTAATGAAGTTAGCTGCTAGATTCTCTCCCCCCCTCCAAAAAAGAGGAAGCTGTCACCAGGAACTGACCCCTAGACGAGTTTATGGCCCTCAGCACAGCCAGAGATGGAGACACAACACCACAGTGGTGGCGGCAGCAGCAGCAATGCGATCTCGCATCAGCCACTGGGCTCCGGAACAACAGCTGCTGCATCCTGAGACACCCCTTGTCTCCCTCCTCCTCTCCCTCTCCCTCTCCAAATAACTTGTGCTTTGTAAATAATAAGCAAAAAGTCCTGTCCTTACAGACATCTTTGTGTTTGTGCGCACACGTGTGTGTGTGTGTGGCTGCATCTGACAGAGACCCTTGGGGAAGTGCAGTATATCTTTGTGCCCTCTGCACATGGAGAAGCATAGCATTCTTCTCCTGGGATCTCTGTTGACGGTGGCGTTTCCTCTCCCCACAACAATGTTTTAAGCAGGCGCGTAGCCAGAATTTTTTTTCTGGGGTGGCGCCCCCTGCTAATTTAATTTATCATAACAACCTATGAATTCGAAACACTGCCATATACTGGGTGTCCTCAGGAGAGCTCTTAGGAGCATCATCTTCTGTGCCGTGATGAAATAAGAGAACATTTTTAACCAATGCCTGTCTGTAACAGCTGCAGCCGCTCTTTACAGACCCGCCCCACCATTCCTTGAGAGGAAGCAATAGCAAATCCCCGCCTCAGCACCTGACTGCCCGGCTCAGCATAGAGGAAGCAGGCAGAGGCACCAGCAACCACTTCTCCCCGGATCCACGCTGCCCTGGCGCAGGGACAGTGAGGCTACCCTGGCGCAGGCACGGTGAAGCCCTGGGGCAGGCCATTCTGCCCTCCTGGACTGCCTCTTCCATGTCAGGCAGTCGGATGCTGAGGCAGGGGCCACGGGAGCTGGATTTGGTTGGGGCAGGGCTCCACCATTCTCTGGGAGATCTTCAGGCAGGCCCAAACTCGGGGGTGGGTGGGAGAGGAGTGCCATCCGGAGTCATTCACTTTGCCCACCACCCTGCCCACCTGCCTGCTCTGCGAGAGCCGCTAGCTGCGAAAAAGATACAACAGCTCATGCGGGCTAGGGAGGGATGAGGAGGAGAGAGGGGGGACTGGGAGGGAAATGGCAGGGCGCATTTGCGAGGGGGTGTTGCCCTCAGATGCCCCCTCTATGCCCCCCCAATGGCTATAGGCCTGGTCTTCAGTGCAGAGCTGTTTCTCCACAGGAGGGAAGGGCAAACATTCACTTCCATGGCAGGCAGCAAAGGAGCAAACATAGTAACCCTCTTATAGTGGCCAGGGACGCGGGGGGGAGCTTACGCCCTGCCTCTGGTAACCTCAGCCACTGAGAATCAGGCCTCCCCCTCAACTGGCACAGCCCCAACCAGGGTTCTGTTTCTTGGTCACGACACAGTCTGACAGAATGCCCAGAGAGTGTGGTGGAATGTAGGTTTTGAATGTGTGACGCCGCCTTACACTGGATCAGACCCTTGGTCCATCAATATTGAGAGCCAGTTTGGTGTAGTGGTTAAGTGCGAAGGACACTAATCTGGGAGAACCGGGTTTGATTCCCCCTCCTCCACTTGCAGCTGCTGGATGACCTTGGGCAAGCCATAGTTCTGTCAGAGCTGTCCTTGAAAGAGCCATTCTCTCAGAGCTCTCTCAGCCCCACCTACCTCACAGGGTGTCTGTTGTGGGGAGGAGAAGGGAAAGAACTTTGTAAGCCGCTCTGAGACTCCAAGTGAAGGGCGGGGTATAAATCCAATCTCCTCTTCCTCTTCTTCCTCTTCTTCTTTTCCTCCTCCTGGCAGTGGCTCTCCGCGCTCTAAGTCTGAGGTCTTTCATGTCATCTACAACTCAATCCTTTTAGCTGGAGAAGCTGGGGATTTAATCTGAGGTCTTCTGCCTGCAAAGCAGCATTGCTACCACTGCGCCACGTTCCCTTGCCACAGCAAAGGAATGAGGTTAGGAACAGGCTGTGAGACAGATAAATAGGGACCTATGAAGACATTCTGTGGCAGCCCCTGTACCGAAGGGCCCCTCTCGTGAGAATGTCAGACGTCAGAGTTCCTCCTGTGAGATTTCTCAGTCTCCCCAGTGGGTTCATTCTGACCCTTCTGTAGAAGAATCATCTACCTGCAAAGTACGCAAGTGCAGTCTCCTTCTCTTTTGGGATTCACATTGCCCCAATGCAGAAGGGCCTACCTGTGTGCGGACATCAGGAATGACTGTCCACCACTACCATCTGAGCCCACAATCTCCACACTGAAGGGCCTAGCGGGTCAGGATGTTACTAACCTGAGTTGTCGCACTGAGAGACTGCCTAAGCAGCATTTGGAGAAAAGGGGGGTGGGGAAATAACTCCAATGTGGTTGTGTTAAACCATGCTTATCAATCACTTTGAAGAATCCCCCTCCCGTGGACTTCAGCACTAAATTGCACCCGTCGCTGGCGGCATCCGCCAGCTGCTGAGGCGTACCTGAGAGAGCCCAGGCTCCCTCTCTTTATTAGCGCTCATAATTCAGATGAGGAAACGGGGCGGGGGGGCGGGGGGAGTTCAGGCATCTTTCCCCCTCTCCCAGCAGCTGCCTTCTCTTTGCTCAATTGCCTCCCTCTCTTCCTGCCCCCCCGCCCTTCTGAGGGTTTGCTCTTCCAGGCAGCCGGAAAGCAGAACGTATAAGAATCCCCTCATGGCTTCCTCTAAAGTTCTGCTGCGGGGAGTTTGTGGGAGTCCGGAAGTCTTGTAAATTTGGCAGCTGCAGAAGAAGGGACAGGTGGGAAAACTGGGGGGAGGGGGGTGGGCGGAGAAGCCGTGTTTGCCTGAGAGGAACAACGTCTCTGCCAAAGGAGCTGCAGAGCAGGGATGGGGTCAGGGTCAGGTTCAAGGTGCCGCAGTTTGAATTCAGGGCCTGCAGGGTTAGCGACTGCAATTGATCCGGACCGTGCCTTCGGTGGAGCCAGCAACCAGCCACTTCATAGAATCATAGAATGTTAGAGTTGGAAGGGACCTTGCAGGTCATCCATTCCAACCCCCTGCACTCTTCAGGAGTGTAGCCAAAAGATAGCCCTACAACATACCCGAAAGATGGTTGTCCTGCCTCTGCTTAAAAACATCCAGCGAAGGAGCATCCACCACCTCCCGAGGCAGACTGTTCCACTGGTCAACCACTCTTACAATTAGGAAGTTTCTCCTGATATCTAGCCGGTAACGACTCCCTCATAATTTCCACCCATTAGATCTAGTCTTGCAATCTGGAGCAAGAGAGAATAGATCTGCTCCATCTTCTACATGACGGCCCTTCAGATATTTGAAGACCGCAATCATGTCCCCTCTAAGCCTTCTCTTTCCCAGGCTAAACTTACCCAACTCTTTCAGCCTTTCCTCATAAGACTTGGATTCCAACCCTCTCACCATCCCAGTTGCCCTCTTCTGAACACACTTGAGCTTGTCAACATCCTTCCTAAAATGTGGTGCCCCAAACTGGACACAGGACTCCAGGTGAGGCCTGACCATAGCAAAATAGAGTGGAACTACCACCTCCCGTGATCTGGATACAATGCTTCTGATAATGCATCCTAAGATTGCATTAGCTTTCTTTGCAGCCACATCACACTGCAGGCTCGTGTTGAGCTTGTGATCAACCAGAACACCCAGATCCCTTTCACAGGTGCTGCTGTCAAGCCAAGTCCCTCCCATTCTATATCTGTGCCTTTGATTTTTTTGTACCTAAGTGTAGGACTCTGCACTTATCTCTATTGAAATCCATTTTATTTGCCTCAGCCCACCGTTCCAGCCTATCTAGATCATTTTGAATCCTTGTTCATCTACGGACTTCCTTGTGGTCTCCCATCCACGTGTTAACCAGGGCTGATCCTGCTTATCTTCCAGGCTCTGATGAGATTGGGCTAGCCTGGGCCATCCACATAAGGGCATAAACTTGTACCCTTCCCAAATCAGTATTTGCCGCACAGCAACTTTTGAACTCACTCTAGGGGAACTGCAGCTGAGCCAGGGTGGCTGAAGAGTAGTCATCTGTAACATCCAGCCCTATGGCGAGATAAATTTTCCTGGGTTCCAGGAGCCTAGAGGCTGCCTTATTCCAAACCAGACTATCAGTCCACCTAGGCTCCATATCGTCTGCTGGGGTTGGCAGCAGCTCACCAGGATCCTGGATAGAGAAAGGGTATATTTTTGGATTTGCAACTTCTCTCTCCATAGTCATGACAGAATGAACTGTTTGTTTATGCATGCTGATGTCCTAGCTAGTTTAAGTGAGGTACCCAGTGGGGAAGCCTGCATGTATTTGCTACCAGAGCTAGGTGACAAAATGCATAATAAGAACATAAGAGAAGCCAATGTTGGATCAGGCCAATGGCCCATCCAGTCCAACACTCTGTCACCCAGTGGCCAGAAATACCAGGTGCCATCAGGAGGTCCAGCAGTGGGGCCAGGACACCAGAAGCCTTCCCACTGTTGTCCCCACCCCCCCAAGCACCAAGAATACAGAGCATCACTTGCCCCAGTCTGAGAGTTCCTATCTATACCTTGTGGCTAATAGCCACTGATGGACCTCTGCTCCATAGGTATATCCAATTTAATTAGTTAGCATTGGGATTCTCCAATTCGGTAATCAGTCCTTTGGGGGTGGACTAGAGGGGGTTTCAGTTTATTACTCTTTGTCCTTTCTGTTCTACTTCCCTTACACGAAGTTTAGAAATGCCCGAGTAAACATGTAGGTTAGTGCAGCTGGACAGGATGCTTTTCCTGCAGTGTTTGTTTTAATCTCCCACTAACTCCCCCCGCATTACTAAGTAAAGTTTTTCTTTTAAAAGCGAATAAAAGTGTGTTCTGCTGCGTTTATTAACTCTGCATTTACGTAGAAATCCCTAACAGAACTTAGGCCGGTCAGCAAGCACGTGGGAACATACATTCAAGACCATGACTTGGAAACACAGACTGAACTGACTATAGGTCGGTTCTTGGGCGAGGTACTTATTCTTCGGGAGCAGCTCTGAATCTATAGCTCCCTGAACTACCATTGGTTCAGCAAGGGTGTTTGCAGGAGGCTAGAAGCAAAGGGACTGGGGAAAGACTACAGATTCATATCTTGATTTATTTTATTCATTTTTTGGTTACCTCACATTGTTCTTCCCCCTCCATTTTTAATTTTTTTAATGAGTGTTTTGTTTGTGTGTGTGTGTCTGGGAGTATTGCGTGTGTGTACTTGCGAGCCTGGAAGTCATGGTGACTTCTGGTGACCCCAAGTGGGACTAGGATGTTTCAGAGAGGTGGCTTCTATTACCCGCCTCTGCATCCTGGACCTGGTATTCCTTGGAGGTCGCCCTTCCAAGTACTTGCCGGGGTCGGCCCTGCTTAGCTTCTGAGATCTGACGAGATCAGGCTTGCCTGGGCTATGCAGGTCAGGGTTCCCCCTTCCATTTTTATCCTCACAACAGCCCTATGAGGTATGTTAGGCTGAGAGAGTGTGGTTTGAGATGACGGAGCAGGCTTCCGTGGTGGAATCGGGGGTTCAAAGCCTCTAATCAAGGGGCATCAAACATAAGGCCCAGGGGCCGGATCCAGCCCATCCAGGGCTCTTGTGCAGCCCGTGAGCAACTGATGCAAGGGAGGAAGTACTGGGGGGGAGTGGGTGAAGCCACTCCATTGTTGCTTCAGCACGGTAGAAAAACCTCATCTGCAGCCGCCGAGCATCGTGGGAGTGTCTGCCCAGCGCTGCACTGCTGCTTCTCCCGTCCGCCTATGTGGGTTTTCCTCTACACCCCCCTCTCAGCCCATGGGGCCTTGCAGTGAGGATGCACCAACTCGGAGCGTACCAGCTGCTGTCCTTTATGCAGTTTATATCCCCGGTACCTGGCATTATGTTTTATGGCACATATGGCCCGGACCTACAAAGGTGACATTTATGTCAGATCCAGCCCGCATAACAAATGAGTTTGACACCTCTGCTCTAATCTCTATACCAGTGGTGGCCAAACTGTGGCTTGGGAACCACATGCGGCTCTTTTGCAGATATTGTGTGGCTCCCAGCAGGGTGTCTGGGGACCTCGCTCTCTCTTCCCCTTCCTTCCTTTCTCCCACCCTCATCTGTCTGCTTTCTTTCCACATTTCTTTCTTTTTCTCCCTTCCTTTCTCCCTCTCCTCCTTCCTCATCTATTTGCTTTCTTTCTTTGTTTCTCTTTCTCTTTTCTTTCCACCTTTTTCTTTCTCTCTTCCCTCCTTCTGTTCCTCCCCCCTCCTCATCTATTTGCTTTCTTCATTTCTCTCTCTCTCTTTCTTTCCACCTCTCTTTCTCATTCTCTCTCTCTTAGATAAATAAATATCACTAGCAAATATCATTGGACAAATAAATATCATTATCAATATCTGTTTTTACCCCTTTTTGTTTTTATTTTTTGGCAGCCTCATTTAATGTTAATAAAAAGCAAATCTGCATATTTTCCAATTAAAAAACCGTATTTGTTCATGTCTTGCAGCTCTCAAACATCTGACATTTGTTCTATGTGGCTGTTAGATTAAGCAAGTTCGGCCACCCCTGCCCTATACTGTAGTGGCTGTTCTAATGTCAAGGACAGGGGAAAGGGACTTGGGGGGGGGGACACCTCACTCTTGGTCTGGGTGTGGACAAGCCAGTGGTTGGCTGGGAGGAAGTGAAGAGGCCGGGAATCTGCACAGCCAAGGAGACAGAGAGGGAGGAACTACAGCAGCGAGGCTGAAATTCATGTTTTGAATAGGACCGGGCAGCTCTTTATGGGCGGGACTGTAGCTTCTATCCCTGTTGGTGTCCTTCTGCCCCCTGGTGGCACAACGAAGTATCGTCACTGGACAGAGTTGGGTTTGACATCAAAACAATGAATCCATAACTCCTGCTTCCCGGAATTCGCCACGGAAACACAAGTAGGCTTGTTGCTGGACTGGTTATGTGAACCAGTGCTCAAGGGCAGGGGTAGAGATACAGGGGAATTTCAGACAGATGATATAATCCGGAAGAGGAACGGTTCCCAAACGGTTTCTGGTCTGGCATTTCAGACAGAACCGTTTTAGAACCGGTTCCCCTACCGGAATATATTTGTAATTTCACACAGAATCGCTTCTGTCCCGTTCAGGAAACGGGGCTGAAGCGTTTTACCTGTCAACCGCTTCCAAGTAGTCATCAGTTTCTTCTCCCGGATCCGATACGCTTTTTCCCGCCTTTTTTCGCCCGCGCGGGCGATCTCCGGCTTTTTTTTTTTTTTTAACGTTCGCTTTAGAGCGCTATAACGCTATAGCGCTATAGCGCAATAGCGCAATGGCATCATAGCAACCCCATTGGAATGCCTGCAGTGTTGTTTATATCACTATAGCGCTATAGCGCTCTAAAGCGAACATTTTTTTTTTTAAAAAAAGGCATGGCGTGAACCGGCGGGAAAACAAAGCGGTGCAATCTGAATTGCCAAACCGCTTCTGATTCGGCTCTTTTCCGGTCAGGGAAAGCCATGTGTGAAATGGCAGCCCTGTACCGGTTTACTTCAAGACGAATCAGAAACGGCTTCAATCCGGCAGAGTCTCAGTAATGTGAAATTCCCTACATTGTCTACCTGACCATCATGTGTAAAGTAGGGTTGCCGACTTTTAAACTGGTTCCTCCAGCTGTCTTTTTGATATCTATTTGACCCGTAGCAAATACAAGGTCGTTATTTACCTGCACGCCGGCGGTTCCTTTCCGATACGTTAAGCCTCCATTAAAGAGGAACAACATTTTTCTCCTGGCATGTTGGCAACCCTGTTTGTATTTCTCTTTGTGCATGAGACACCGAAAAAAAAAGCAAAAACAGTGCGTAAAGATTAGACTAACCTTTCCACTCAGCTTTGATCAACCAGAAGTCGAGTGGAAATAAAGCACATTTTCCTCTGGTTCTCTCCTCCCATTAATTCCAGTTTCCCTTACAAAGCCAGAGGCATTGATACAGCCTGATACAATTGCTCCCCCTAATGGCGAAATATGGTTTAGCAATCTGTGCAGGATGCTTGATGAACACACACACACAAAGAGAAACAGAGAGAGAGAGAAAGAGCCAGAGGGAGAGCACTGCCTTATAGTGACTCATACCCTCAGGGTCAGTATTGTCTCCTCGGAATGGCAGCGGGTCTCCAGGATATCAAGTATAGGTCTTCTAAATCAATGATTACCTGACCGTTTGTTTAAACTAGATACTTGGGGGATTGAACCTGGGATCTACTGCAAGCAAAGCGGAGGCTCTTCCACTGAGCCACAACCCCTCCCCCAAATAGTGATAGTTAGGCTGCAAGTATCCTTTTTTCCCTCTTTTGCAAATTTACCCTTCCCAGTTGTTTTGGGGTAAAGGCCTTCTCTTCTCCTGAGTCCCCACCCAGGTAGACTGCTGTCGATCAAGCACACAGCACTGAGTTAGAAAGGCAGAAGGTTTAAGGCAAACTGTATTGGGAGGGAACAGATTTTCTTCAGGGTGAAAGTTGCAATGAAAGAGCCCTCAGGTAGCAGGAGCTCTTAAAGACCTTTCTCTGCCTGAGATCTTGTGAGAGCCTTTGCCGGTTGTAACAGGGAGGGAGATGGACTAGCGGGCTGACTTGACTTCACCTCTGCAAAGCGTTCCTTCCTTCTTTCAGATAGAGGACAGTTTTTGCAGGCATGTGAATCTTGTGGCCACACCTCTTTTCCCTTAGCCACGCCCCTCTTTGTGCCACCTCCTTCCATCAATGGCCTGCAACCTTTCCAATATAGATTGTATGATAAGGAAAATGACCTCGGGAGCATGTGCAGAGTGTCTTTCCCTGATCACTGAACACCCCTTTGCCTCCTTCCCCATAGAATCAAGGAGCAGCTCTTCCTTTCAAACCCGAAGGCAAAGCTTTTGGGTCCCAACTGGGGTTCCCAGGGGTTGGGAAATCCCTGGAGATTTGAAAGTACAGCCAGGGAGGAGACGGGAAACATCAACAGGGGTATGATGCCACAGAGTTCCCCCTCCCATTTCCTCCAGGGGAACTGATCTCTGTTGTCTGGAGATCAGCTATAATCCCAGGAGACCTCCAGGCTCTACCTGGAGTTTGGCAACCTAGCCCCCGGTCCCTTCTCTGTGCACCCACTCCCTTTGGCCTCTGTCCAGAAGGGAACTTAGTCCCAGCACAAGACGGGCAGGGAGCGCAGGACTGAGAGCTTGCCGGAGGAGGGGAGCCCTGAGCATTCGATTGCTCCCTTGGGGTTTTTTTTCCTGCCCTGTGCTCCATCCTCATTAGAGCAAAACCCCCATTTCAATTAAGGCCGGCCTCCCCAGCCCCCTCCCCTTGTGCCTTCCCATTAATTGGACTGGTCCCGCTAAGTGGGCTGCTTAGACATTCCAAAGACCCTGAGAAACGCTCTCCAGGCCCCCCTCTTAATGGATCTTGGAAGGGGGAAAATGACAGCATAATTGGACCTTCTTCTTTTGTCGTTCCTCTCCCCCCCCCATGCCCATTCCTGGGGGAGGGAGAGGCTGACAGATGGGAACAGGGCGGTGGCATCAGCGGGGCATGTCCAAAGCATGCATTGATCTCCCTGCCAGTCTGAATCCCCCCTCTCGGCCTCCTCCTCCTCCTCCAGCTTCCCAGCTCTCCTGGAAGTACCATAGCAACTCTGATACCCCTCTCTCTTTCACCAGCCCCCTTCCCCTGTTGCATTTGCCTCAGGAACACCAGGCTGAGAACGGGGGGGGGGGCAATTCGTGTCCCAAAGGTCCCAGGAACTGAGGACAGGAGACAGATAGGGAAGGTGTTGTTTTCGTGCCTTGATGATGAGCTTGTGTAACCCAACAAGGCAGTTCTTATTAGGATTTTATTTATTTGCTTGTGTTCTCTGTTGTCCTCGCCTGGGCTCAAGGCAAATTAAACGGAGTGAGTCAATACAGGAGACAGGGTGGGGGCGTTCAGTAAACGATGCAACAGGATCAGGGCTGCAGAACCAAACCAGCAGTCTCAAAGCAGAGCTGAGGCAAAGCGAAGTATTAACGTGACACAGGAAACGATGCAAAATTTACGTAGTAGGATCCTCGTTTCAGCAAGTTATGCACAGTCATATAGGCCACAGTCCCTAATATTTTGTCTGTCTGTCTGTCTGTCTGTCTGTCTGTCTGTCGGTCTAAGATAGACCAAGACAGGTAGCCGTGTTAGTCTGTCGGAAGCAGTGGGAAATAACAAGAGAGCCCAGCAGCACCTCAAAGACTAACCAAATTGTTGGCAGGGCAGGGGCTTTCCTGAGTCACTGCTCACTTCATCAGATGCAGCTAGAACATGAGTCCATATGTCCTATATTCTGTCTGTCTGTAAAGCCATTTTGGTGTAGTAGTTAGGAGCGCGGACTCTAATCTGGGAGAACTGTGTCTGATTCCCCACTCCTCCGCATGCAGCTGCTGGTGTGACCTTGGGTCAGTTACAAGTTCTTTCAGAGCTGTTCTCTCAGGAGCAGTCCTTGAAAGAGCTCTCTCAGCCCCACCTACCTCACAGGGAGTCTGTTGTGGGGAGAGGAAGGGAAAGGAGATTGTCTATCCTTCGGGTAGTCAAGGGCGGGGTATAAATCCAATCATCTCCTCCTCTTCCTCCTCCTCTCCTCCTTCTCTTCATCCATCCATCCCTCCATCTACCTACCTACCTACCTACCTACACCCCACTTTCTCCCCAGTGGGAACTTAAAATGGCTTACAGCATTCTCCTCTCCTTCATTTTATCCTCCCAACAACCCTGTGAGGTTCATCCAGGTAACTCTGTGAATCATTTAGTATGGTGCAACCTTGTTGTCTAGTTAAAAAAGCCTCTTGAATAATTCCGTTTTGCATCGCATGTGGAAATCCAGGAGAGCGGGAGTCGGGAGCCTTCCTGTCTTCCACAGGCAGTTCATTCCACAAGGTGGGGGCCACCATGGAGAAGGCATGTGTACGGGCAGTTGTTGATTTTGCCCATTTGTAGGTTGGAACCTGCAGAAGACCCTGCTCAGATGAGCGAAGCTGTCATGGCAGGGCATACGGGGAGAGGCAGTCCTTTAGGTATGAGATATTGATTTATTCCTTTCGATTTATATCCTGCCTTGCCAGCACAAGCTGACTCAAGGCGGCATACAACAGGTTAAAATACAATAAAACATCAATGCATGGATGCAATAAAATTTCACGTAAACAAACAATTTACGTAAAGTGCAAGTAAGTACAGATGGCAATTGCTATATGATATGGATGGGACTCCCATGTACAGAAGCAGTATACCTCCCAACAGGGGTCATTTCGTAGAAAAAGAGCTGCAGGAGCTCATTAGCATAAGGTATGCTAATGAGCTACTAGGCGATTAGCATAATAGCTCATTAGCATATGCCATGCTCCCTGATATCACCAGAAGTGATGTCAGAAGGGGAAGCAAAAGGGGGGGAAGGCATCTTCAAAAGCCTCCCCTTCCCTTCCCCAGCCAGCCTGTGGGGGAGGGGAAGCAAAGAGAGAAGGGGTTTAAAATTTAAACCCCTTCTCATTAGAGTTGAGCTGGAGAAGTAGGAAAGAGGGAAGGAAAGAGAGAGAGAGTAGAGAAGGAAAGAAGGAAGGAAAGAGGGAAAGAAAGAGAAGGAAAGGGGATAAAAAGAGAGAAGGAAAGAGGGAAAGAAAAAGAAGGAAAGAAGAAGGGAAACGGGAAAAGGAGAGAATAGAAGGAGGGAAAGAGAGAGAGAAGGGAAAGAAGGAGGAGAAGGGAAAGAAAGGAAAGGAAAAGAGGGACAGAAAGAGGACAGAGATGGGGAAAGGGAGGAAGGCTCTCCCATCCCCCATCAAGCCCCCCCCCACCCCTGTGGATCCCTCACTTACCATGATCAAGTCCTTCCCAGGGTGACGGACCTCCTCATGCCTCCCCAGGGCCGCAGCGCTCCAGCGCGGGCCCCAGGAAGCCAGCGACAGACCTCCTCTTGCCTTCACAGGGCCGCAGCGCTCCAGCACAGGCCCCAGGAGGCCGGCAACAGGCCTCCTTGAGCCTCCCCCGGGCCACAGCGCTTGGGGGCGGGGAGCTGGGAGTGGGGCTTGCCACCACCGCCCTTTGTGCCAGCCTGGGCTGCTGGAGTGCTGCTCCGGCGCACTCTGGCCCCAAAAGACCCCTGCCTCCCAATAGCACATACTGGAAGCAAACAGTGGGGAGGCTGTTTCCCGCATGCCAGCTTGTGTGGCTCCTAGAAGCAAGTGTTGGAAGAAGTGTTTCCTCTAAACTGAGTTAGTGTGAGCTAGCTCACCAGTATTTTTAGCCTCCAGCTCACACATTTTTGTCTTAGCTCAGGAAGGATGGCTCCAGAGCAAACTGATGATTTATGCAGCAGCCAAATGGTTCGCTCTCAACTTTAATGCCAGTCGCTCACAAAGCAGAATTTTTGCTCACAAGACCCCACAGCTGAGAGGGAGCATTGGTTGGAAGTGAGATACGAGACTAGAAGGACACTTGGTTTGATCCTGCTCAGCTCTTCTTTAAATACCATTGCCCAAAAAACCAGCAGGGCACCTGATTAATTAGGCTTTTAAAAAATGGCTTGTCACACCCATTTGTATTGAACAATCAAGAGGGCTTTCTCTTAATCTGTACTTGTCAAAGTGGCGTTTGCTAAATTGGGTTTGTAAAAGAGTCTCCTCCTGAGGTAGTGTCAGGAGGTACCCCATCTTGGTCTGCAGTAGCTGAGCTCGATTCAAATGCAGTAGCACCTTAGAGACCAGCAAGATTTTCAGGCTATAAACTTTTAAGAGCCAAAGCTCCCCTGGTCAGGTACCAGATATGAAGGGAGCTTTGACTCTTGAAAACCTGTACCACGAAAACATTGTTGGCCTCTAAGGTGCTGCCAGGCTTGAATCTAGCTGTTCCTCCTGAGATAGTTAACAGTCTCTGTCATGACCCCTAGTGGGTTGCCACCTGACGCTGCCACCATGTCATGACCCCCTAGTAGGTTGCCACCTTCAGCTGCCACCACTTTGGACTAAGGGTCCCTTGGGAAGGCCCAGAGTACCCTCCCAAGCCCAACCAAAATGCCCCTTTTAAGCCAAGAAACATAGGCATGATGACCAGGCAGAGAACATTAAACAAATGGTTTATTAATATAGTAATGGGGCAAGGAAAATAAGACAAGGTGCTTTAAAATATATAACAGTGTTTAAAGGCGACTACCTATTTCACTTAACTGGTTACTATTCAAGGCCGACAGCCCTTTTATACCAGGCCTGTGCCTACACTCACTTTGTCCCAAGTGAGGGATCTTTCTCTCAGACCAGACTGTCCCCTCAGTTTAACTCTGTAAGAGGGAAGACCGCAGAAGAGAAAAGAACACAGTTCCACAGCCCATAAAGCTTAAGTAACATCTCCTCACACAATCCCTGGACCCCGATTGGTTACAACCATTGCTAAGCATTATGGGGATTGTAGGCTGCCGGCTTTCCACTCCCATACAGGTCTCTCCTGGGCCTAGGCCTCTAGGCCTTGTCTCCCAGTCCTACACAGTTCATGACAGTCTCCCAACCTCCTTTTGCTGCAGAATGTGGAATTACAAATTCTGAAACACTGTAAGTGCTTTGAGGCTCAGAAAAATCTGCTGGCGGGTTTGATGTTGGTGGCTCTTTCTCATGGTGCATGAGAAGGCAGGGATGCCAGCCTCCAGCTGGGACCTGGGGATTCCCTGGGATCATGGCTCATCGCCAGATGACAGAGATCAGCTCCCCTGGAGAAAATGGTGGCTTTGGAGGGTGGACTCTGTGGCATGATACCCCACGGAGGTCCCTGTCCTCCCCAGGCTCCACCCTCAAATCTTTAGGAGTTTCCCCCAACCTGGATCTGGCAACCCAACCCCCCCCATCCGCCAGCAGCCAGGGGGGACCTGGCCACCCCCAGTGCTTGTGCTTAGGTTTTCACTGGCTTGGTTGCAATGCAGTGGTTGTGCTGGCTTTCTGCAGGTGGGGAGAGGGCAGCCAGCACAGAGAGTTTATCCCAACCACTTTTCCTGCGGCTGCCCTGTCCCTGCGGGTTGTGGGAACCAGGCTGGAGTAAAACATTAGGGGAAAGGGGTGAAACCGTGAATCATATCAGAACTGCTCCAAGTTGGCTGTTTATCCTGCTCTGAACTTGTTCAGATCTGGTCCAACTTTTCCCTTGCCATTTCTAGTATTCAGCCTCCTAACCTCAGGAAGTAACCCCAGTCTTCCTGGACCGGATGAAGGTCCATCTAACCCAGTGTTCTGTTTCCAACAGTGGTTCTCAAGGCACCTCTGGGTGCCTGCAAGCAGGGTATGAAAGCAATAGCCCTCCCTCTGCTTGCCCCCACAACTGGTACTCAGAGATGTCCTGCCTCTGCGTGGGTGGATCTCAGTTAGCTACAAAAAAGAACCTGCTAGATCAGACCAAAGGTCCATTGAGTTCACGGGTCTCCAACATGGTATGTCTGTGTCTTAGAGCTGCCAGGTCTGGGTTGGAAAACACCTGGAAACTTTGGGGGTGGATCCAGGAGAGGGCGGGGTTTGGGGAGGGGAGGGGCCTCAGCATAGTACAGTGCCACAGAGTCTACCCTCCAAAGCAGCCGTTTTCCCCAGGGGAGATGATCTCTGTCAGCTGGGGATCAGTTGTAAAAGTGGGAGATCTCCAGGCACCACCTGGAGGCTGGCAACCCTACTGTGTCTGCCAATAGTTAAAAACCCAACAGAGTGCAATTGGCATCAGGGCTAACTACATGGCTAACTACCTGTCCACTCCAGTCATCTGCAGACCTCCTGCTTTGGTTGCCCCGTCCATCTGGGGTTGGCCGGGTAGCAACCCGAGAAAGGGCTTTCTTGGCTGCAGCACCAAAACATTGAAACTCCCTCCCCCAGAAGATTTTGCCGTCTCCCTCTGTCGGTGCCTTCCGCCGGCCGGTGAAGACTTTTTTGTTTTGTTTGGCGTCCCCCAGTAACGGTTACTGGCCCTCCTCCCTGGTTCTGGCGTCGTTCGTTTATGTGTTTTTATTGAATTATTTTATCATTATGTTGCCGAAGGCTTTCACGGCCAGAGTTCATTAGCTGTTGTAGATTTTCCGGGCCGTATCGCCGTAGTCTTGGCATTGTAGTACCTGACGTTTTGCCAGTCACAGCTGCTGGTGAAATGTCAGGTACTACAATGCCAAGACCATGGCGATACAGCCCGGAAAATCTACAACAACTATTTTATCTTTTTCAATGTTTTTTAATTGTTCAAGGGTTTCAGTGTTTTTATGCTGGCTCCCATGGGGACCTTGATCAGGTGGAAAGGAAGCATGAAAATGTTTTAATAGATAAACATCCTGAATCAGAGAATCTCTTTCCTAACACTCTTCACTTAAGAACGTACTAATCACCTTGCTAGATCGCACCAGTGGTCCCTCTAATCCAGTATCCTGTTTCCCAGAGTGCTTCAGAAAGGGCATTAAGGTCGATTCTTCCTGGTATTCAGAAGAATTATGCATCTCAGCAGAGCAAATAGCCATTCGTGGACTTTTTAAAGCTGTCTAAACAGGACCGTGGTGGCTCAGAGGTTAAGACGCTGAGCTGCAGACTGGAATGTCTGTAGTTCGGCAGTTCGAGACCCTGGTGCCGCGGGACGGAGTGAGCTCCTGTCTCTGGCTCCAGCTCCTGCCAGTCTAGCGGTTCGAAAGCAAGAAATTGCAAGTAGATAAACAGGTACCACTTTGGTGGGAAGGTAATACCTTGGCGTTTAGTCACACCTTAGTGTTTAGTCATGCCAGCCGCATTACCATGGAAATGTCTTTGGACAGCGCTGGTTCTTCGGCTTGGAAACAGATATGAGCATCACCCCCCTAGAGTCAGATTCGACTGGTTTTCGAGCAAGGGAAACCTTTACCTTTACTCAGGGCTTTTTTTTGTAGAAAAAGCCCAGCAGGAACTCATTAGCATGATAGGCCACACCCAACAGCAGAAACTCATTAGCATATTAGCCCACACCCCTGACAGCACAGCTCATTAGCATATTAGACCACAGCCCCATGTTACCAGAAGTGTGGTCGTCCAGCCACATCTACCTTTTGCTTCTTATTCTGTTTACCTTGTTTGTTGTCAAAACCCAGGGCTTTTTTTGTGGCAGGAACTCCTTTGCATGTTAGGCCACACACCCCTAATGTAGCCAATCCTAATGAGTGTCTGCTGTTGGGTGTGGCCTATTATGCTAATGAGTTCCTGCTGGTTGTGGCCAATTCGGGAGCCAGCCGGAACTCCGTTCCTGTGCGTTCCTGCCCAAAAATAGCCCTGCCTTTACTTAAACTATTGAAAGCTCGATCCCAAAACAGCAGTTGCCAGATTGACCCTGTAGGGCTGCCAACTCTGGACTGATAAATATCTGGAGAATTTGTGGGTGAAGCCTGGGGAGGGGAGGGGCCTCAGCAGGGTAAAAGGCCCTAGAGTCCACCCTCCAGGGCAGCCATATTCTCCAGGGGAACTGATTTCTGTTCCCTGGAGATCAGTTGTAAGAGCAGGAGATCTCCAGGTGCCACCTGAAGGTTGGCGACCTTATTTGATCTGGGTGGGCCACTTTTATTCTGAGCTGTTCCGTGTCTGTTCTTGGCAATCCTATTTGCTCTGGTTCAGGCGGGTCGCCGTGTTGGTCTGAAGCAGCTGAACCAATTCTGAGTCCGGTGGCGTTGGTCTTAAAGGTGCTACTGGGCTCGAACTTTGTTCTGCTCTTTGATCTGCGCCAGTTTTATTCCGAGATGTTCCATGTCTGTTCAAGCCGGGTCTCCCCACAAATCGTTCTGCCAGTCAGCAGCTGTGGTGTCACCTGATCCATACCCTTCCAGGTTCAAGCCTGCCACATTCAGGGCGGCATGGAACAGCACAGAATGGATCCCGTGTGAATTTTCTTTTTCCCCCTTTCCTTTCCTTTTTTGGTATTTTTTTGCATTTGCGTGTGTATGGCTGCAATCACACACACTAAATAATCCACTTTCAATCCACTTTCAGTGCACTTTTGAATTGGATTTTGCCAGTTCACACAGTAAAAATCCAGTTGGAAAGTGCATTGAAAGTGGATTATTTAGTGTGTGTGATTGCAGCCAGTGTGTGTGTGTGCCTGTGCCCGGAAGCCATGGTGACCTCTGGCGACTCCTACTGGGGCATAGAGTACGTTCAGAGAAGTGGCTTGATATGCCTACCTCTGCCTCCCGGCCCTGGTATTCTCTGGAGGTCTCCCATCCAAGTACTTACCAGAGTCGACCCTGCTTACCTTCCAAGATCTGAGGAGTTGGAACTAGTGTTCCCTCTAAGCTGAGTGATTGTGAGCCAGCTCACAGTTTTTTAGCCTCCGGCTCATACATTATTGTCTCCGCTCAGGAAGGATGGCTCCAGAGCAAACTAATTTATGCAGTTGCCAAATCGCTCGCTCACAGCTTGAATGCCAGGTGCTCACAAAGCTGAATTTTTGCTCACAAGACTCCGCAGCTTAGAGGGAGCACTGCATGGGCCTTTCCTGGGCTATCCAGGTGAGGGCACGTGTGGATTTCCCGTAGGGGGGCTGGTCCTGACCAGAGTTCCTGCACTGACAAGTTAAAACGACGGGGAAAGGGATAAGGCCAGTCACACACGATTCGTGAGCAGCCTGACATCAGGACCTTTAACAATCTCAGGTCACCTCCAGACCGACTTTAATAAATCCCGACTTCATTAAAACCACAAGTGTTTTTGAAGCCGTCCTGACCTGGGGAGGGAGGGGGAACATGCTCAGCGGGACGAGAGGGGCTGCTTGACCCCGGGGGCCGAATGAGCACGTGCTGTCTCAGAGAGGGCCAAGAGGTGATAAATCTTCCTGGACAACAAAGGCTGAGAAGAACCCATCAAGGGAGCATCTGGCGGAGGGCTGCTGGAAAGGTGTTTCGGCAGAAAAGCCGGACAAAGCGGCTTAGCAGACGCCTCCTTTGCTGAATGATTCCGAAGCTTTGAAAGATCTCAGCTGGGTGACTTGAGAATGCCCCCCCCCCAACCAGCCCAGGAAAGACCCAAGACCTTGTACAAAAAGGGAGGTGGTGGGTCATAGGGGTGCCAGCCTCTGGAACTCCTGGAAGAGGTAGAAGAAGAAGAGGAAGAAGAGGAGGAGGAGGAGGAAGACGAAGAAGAGGAGGAGGAGGAGGAAGAAGAAGAAGAGGAGGAGGAGGAGGAAGAAGAAGAAGAAGAGGACGAGGAGGAGGAGGAAGAAGAAGAAGAGGAGGAGGAGGAGGAAGAAGAAGAAGAAGAGGAGGAGGAGGAGGAAGAGGAGGAGGAGGAAGAAGAAGAGGAGGAGGAGGAAGAAGAGGAGGAGGAGGAAGAAGAAGAAGAAGAAGAAGAAGAAGAAGAAGAAGAAGAAGAAGAAGAAGAAGAAATTGGATATATATCCCACCCTTCACTCGGAGTCTCAGGGCGGCTTACAAACTCCTTTCCCTTCCCCTCCTCACAACAGATACCCTGTGAGGTAGGTGGGGCTGAGAGAGCTCTTGACAGAAACTGCTCTTTCAAGGACAACTCTGCCAGAACTATGGGTTGCCCAAGGTCATCCAGCAGCTGCATGTGGAGGAGTGGGGAATCCAACCCGGTTCTCCCAGATTAGAGTCCTCACACTTAACCACTACACCAAACTGGCCTACCACTGGCCTCCAAATTACAGAGATCAGTGCCGCTGAAGAAAATGGCTGCTTTGGCGAGTGATCTTGTGGGCATTGTACCCCACAGAGGTCCCTGTCCTCCCCAAGCCCCATCTTCAAATCTCCAGGTGTTTCCCAGCCCAGAGTTGGTAGCCCTATCATGGGGCTTACAGTGGTTGGAAGTCTGGGTTTTATGGAGGCCTGGTTGAAGCATGCGGTGGAAGGAGGTGGTCAGAGCCTGAGGGGATAGAAGGTCCTGTGCCAGTCTGGGCTGCAGGTGTCTATGCATGGGTGTGTGGGTACATGGCACAAATGCTCCTTTGTGTACAAACATAAAAATAAAAACCAACCTTCCTGTAAGTAGAAAACTAGTACAGAAAAGGTGCAAGCAGAAGAGTGACATAATGGTGTTTTCATCTTGTATGGGTCAGTTATGCATTAATTGATCAAACTGCGCATGTGAAGTGCAGGGAAGCCGTTATAGTCACCCTCCCCTTACCCAGACTACCGTTGAAGAAGAAGATGAAGAGAAGAGATTGGATTTATACCCCACCCTTCACTTGGAGTCTCAGAGCGGCTTACAAAGTCCTTTCCCTTCCCCTCCCCACAACAGTGGCCCTGTGAGGTAGGTGGGGCTGAGAGAGCTCTTGCCAGAACTGCCCTTTCAAGGACAGCTCTTGTCAGAACTATGGCTTGCCCAAAGGTCATCCAGCAGCTGCAAGTGGAGGAGTGGGGAAACAAACCCGGTTTTCCCAGATTAGAGTCTGCACACTTAACCACTATACCAAACTGACTCTCGGTTCCCAGGGTTCTTTGGGGAGGCCTCAACCTGGTATAAAAAACCATATAAATCCGTAGTGTGGATCTACTATTATATGAGCGTGAGCAGTCCTTGTGGGGGATTCTAGGCCTTGCTTAGAGATTAACCGTGCAGGAGTTGGAATAAAACACAGCGCGGTCATCGAGGGGTTGAAATGTGACGTGCACGCCGTGGGACCCTTGTCTTCCCCTCCCCTTCCCCACCTCCTGAATGCGGCAGGTCATATATCCTGGAAATTTTTGCATCCCAGATGGTAGCAACCCCAGCTTCGCCTCCAGGCCCTGGGAGAGCACATGGGAGACAGCTGGAGACGGAGGAGAAACAGCAGCCCGCAATACTGTAACTTGTAAAGGGCCACAGCAGGACGGGAGAGGGATGGCCGGACGGGCCCGTTTCCCTGGAAACTGCAGCGTAGGAAACATAATGAGGACTGGAGGGTGGTTTTTCTCTCCCACCCCCTTTTTACAGCTAAGGGGAGTCAGGAAGGGGAGGTTTGCCCATCTCAACCAGGCCGATCCCATTGTACGGTTATGACAGGGGAAGGCAGCAAAGCATATTTTCTTCACAGTTGCCCGAGTGACTTATGAGGCTGCCCAGGGAGAGGTTGAGGTTGAGATTTAGGGTAAGGAGAGGAGGTGGCCATTGCTGAGCTGTGGCGCCCTGAAGAGAGATCTCCCCACCACCCCCCGCCCCCAGTTTCATCTGTATGATAAGACAGAAGGTTACTATGAGAGGCTTGGAGGGAAAGCAACCGGGGTCTTCTTTTGAGTTAGTTCTCACGGGGCATAGCCTCTCGACCTGTGCTCACACGGCGGCCTTTGAAACACCAACAAAAACGAGGATGACGGCTCTGCTGGGCAGGACAAAAAGTGGACAGTGACAGGGCCCCAGGCCTCGCCCTCTGATGTTGCCCACTTTTTGTTGCGCCCAATTTTGCTGTTGTTGCTGTTCAGTCGCATAGTCGAGTCTGACTCTTTGCCACCCCATGGACCACATCACACCAGGCCCTCCTGTTTTCCGCCTGGGGAGTTTGCTTACTTTCATCTTCGCTGCATCGATAACACTAACCATCTCATCCTTTGCCATCCCCTTCTTCTGTGACCTTCAATCTTTCTTTTAGCCTTTTGCTACTGTCCATGGGGTTTTCTTGGCAAAGATCCTGGAGTGGGCTGCCATTTCCTTCTCCAGGGGACCACATTTTGTCTGAGTTCTCTGCTGTGGCCTGTCCATCCTGGGTGCCCCTCCACGGCATAGCTCACAGCCTCATCGAACCACGCAAGCCCCCTCACCACGTCGAGGCCGTGTTGCAAAGGTAGCATTGTACTGTTGTGACAAAAACACACAGGGTGACTGGTTGGGGTGCGTGTAGCAGCAACTGAAGCAAGCACACCTGAATTGGGTCAGGTGCTGATGATGCTCGTAGAGCCCTTCTCTATGAGAAGATGACCCTCTGAGATTGACCTTCGGGATGGGGCTGGCTGTCCAAGAGGTCTCAGAGCCCCCGAATCAGTCCCTGAATGCATGGCTCCGAGTCAGAGCACTGCATCTATCTGTTCCCTGGAACTTCACTTTCAAGGAGGGCAGGGACTCCAGCAGTTATCAGGTCCTGCTTTGGGGCAATAAGGATTTTTGTTCAGTCCAGACTTGGCTGGATTAGGTTCCGTTGGAGCACGACAACTTGTGCAATCACAGAGCAGAGCTTGAGAGTTAGACCTTGGCCACTTTTGACATGCCTGAGAATGGAGCCCCCTTGGTTGTGACAAGTGTTGACGTGGTGCCCAAATAATCCTAAACATGTAGGAGAACATTTCAGCCTCCCAGGACACTCAAGGGGGGACCTCAAAGTAGCTGTCTTATTGCAAAGGAATTTCAGAAACAAACTGGAATGGGAGATTGCTGAATTACAAGTTATTACAACAGTCTGGACAATGGAACCCACAGGGCTTAACAGAAATATTGGGTTCTTATCTCACTACACATGCTAAGTCACTCAGTTCTTGTTTATACCCACAATTAAACTTTGTTGGTCTTAAAGGTGCCACTGGATTCAAACTTAATTCTCACATCTGTTTGTTAACTCTTTATTATCTATATGCTAATTTGCTTCTATTCACAGGTCTTACCAACTGCTTTAATCCAATCTTAGCTATACTTATCACTCAATTACTTATGCGTCTTGACTCTAATTAGCCCTTCCTGGCAAGTAACCCCCCTCCCACCCTCTCTCTACCTAAGTGAGGAAGTCTTGTTTCAATGTAGCTTATACCCAGAATTAAACTCGTTTTTTTGTATTTGTGTGTGTGTGCACGTGTGTGAGTGAGAATGTGTGTTGACCTAGAAGTCATGGGGACCTCTGGTGACTGACCCCTACTGGGGGCCTGGAGGATATTCAGAGAAGTGGCTGAATAAAGCCTGCCCCCACCTCCCACCTCTGGTATTCCAAGGAGGTCTCCCATCCAAGTCCTTGCCAGAGTCGAGCCTGCTTAGCTTCCGAGATCGGACGAGACTGAGCTCGCCTGGGCTATCCAGGTTGGGGCCATAGAATTAAACTTTGTTGGTCTTAAAGTTGCCATTGGGGTCAAACTTTGTTCTGTTGCTTCAGACAAACACAGCTACTCGCCTGAATCAATCCTAAACAGAATTACACCCTTCTAAATCTGTTGAAGTCGAGCACTTAGGAAGGCATGACTCTGCCTGTGATACATGTGACATAAACTGAGCTGGGTTCCCTGATCTGACTGATGTTCCCTAGTGCTCCGGGTGCTGATTCAGCTTGGGAGTGCTTCCGACTTCCACACAGTTCCCCATGATA
Organism: Gekko gecko; assembly: GCA_029375565.1. NCBI lineage: Eukaryota > Metazoa > Chordata > Lepidosauria > Squamata > Gekkonidae > Gekko > Gekko gecko. The sequence goes on from JAPDNY010000016.1 coordinate 25,226,540, forward strand.
CTTTTCCCACCTCAGGTAGCACAGCTGATCAAGAGGGGAAGGTGGGGAAGGCCCTGACCTGGGTAGCCCAGGCAAGCCTGATTTTGTTGCATCTCGGAAGCTAAGCAGGGTCGACTCTGGCAAGGACTTGGATGGGAGACCTCCTTGGAATACCAGCAGTTGGGAGGCGGGGGCAGGCTTTATTCAGCCACCTCTCTGAATATCCTCCGGGCTCCCAGTCGGGGTCAGTCATCGGAGGTCGCCATGACTTCCAGGTGCACATACACACACAGACATGGAAAAAATATAAACCCCTCCAAAAAAAGGGGAAGGTAGTTGGCCAGAGAGAATATTTATTTATGTAGTTAAAAAGCGTCTTCCTTACGGATCTCATCTCAAGGCAGCTTCCAATATAAATAACATACATGAAATAGAGTAACTTACAAGTACATAAACCCAGAAACCAAGAACTGCTACTTAGGAATGCTTTAATTAAACACAGTCCTAAATAAAGTACATGAGCCAACATGGTGTAGTGGTTAAGAGTGGCAGCCGGGTTCGATTCCCCACTCCTCCACCACCTGAAGCCTGCTGGTGACCTTAGGCCAGTCACAGTTTTCTCTCCGAACTCTCTCAAGGTGCCGGTGTGGGGAGAGGAAGGGAAAGGGGATTGAAAGCTACTTTGAGATTCCTAAAGCCAGGTAGAGAAAAACTGGGTATAGAAATCAACTCCTCTTCTGCTGTTGCTGCTGTTGCTGCCTTCTAAACAGGGCTTTTTTTGTAGAAAAAACCCAGCAGGAACTCATTAGCATAATAGGCCACACCCAACAGCAGAAACTCATTAGCATATTAGGCCAGACCCATGACAGCGCAGGTCCCTCCCAGGATCGGCTTCCCCAGGTGCCCCGCGGCTTGCAGGCTGTAGGCATGGCCAACTTGGAAGCCAGCCAGAACTCCCTTCCTGTGTGTTCCTGCCCCAAAATAGCCCTGTTTATAAACATTGAAAGTGAGGGGTCCAGTTGTGCCTCCCTGGACAGGTTGTTCCATTATTGTGGGGCTGCCACTGAAAAGCCCCTGTCTTGTCCGCCCACTAAGATTAGCTTCCTTGGTGACTGGGACAGCCAGGAGAGCCTCTCCCTGCGATCTTTAATTCCCTCTCCTTTTAACCCTTAATTTCCAGACAGGGAATGAGGCATGGGAGTCGACCATCCTACGGATAGCCCAGTCCCAAAGGGCTTTAGAGGTGGAAACCAACATTTTGAATTGGGCTCGGGAGCATATCGGGATCCAGTGCAATTGCAGTAGTATCGGGCCCACGTGCTCCTGATAGCTGACCCTGACCAGCAGTCTAGCCATAAATGTGAGGTGGGTGGTATTATAGGAGAGCCTCTAAACATGATTGCCAGGTCAGAGTAGGGTTGCTGGCCTCCAGGTGGGGCCTGGGGATCTCCTGCTTTTACAACTGATCTCCAGCTGGCAGAGAGAGAGATCAACTCTCCTGGAGAAAATGGCTGCCTTGAAGGGTAAACTCTATGGCATTGGACCATGCTGAGGCCCCTCCCCTCCCCAAACCCTGCCCTCTCCCAGATCCACCCCCAAAGTCTCCAGGTATTTTCCAGCCCAGACCTGGCAACCCTAGGTCAGAGGGTTTCAAAAGGCCTGGAAATGAGGCTTGCAAACCTCGAACGATGCTGCTTCGAAAGGATTTCTCCACAGATGAGCAGCTGCTCCCTAGACTGCACCCCCATTTAAATCCTCCATGTGGCTTCCAGATGTTGCCCGGCCCTCCAAACAGACCCATTTGCTTGCCGATGACATCCACTGGCCTTGTAAACCCCACTTTGCCTTTATTCCCCCCACCCCCCAAAAAAAGAAGAGAGGAGAGAGAAAAGCAAAAAGCTAACCCTTTTCGCAAGGAATGCCCCTCTGCCTTTTCTCTGGCCCAAAGCACCCACACACGGAGGACTTTAGCCTGACCTAGAGACAAAGGACCAACTGTGTATACTGCATTGGGGTCACTGACCCCCCCTATTGTCCCTGGGCCGGGGGGGTCACACGCCCCGCCTTTTGACAGACTTTCCTGTCGTCCACGTAAAATGGAGAGAAAGGAGCAAAGTTTTCCGTGACAACAAAGGTCAGGACCCGGCCTATTGTGGCTTGGGGGGGAAGGTTTGGCAGAGGTGCTGCTCCAAAATGCCTGAGTGATGGGGGTCCCCACCCTTCTGTCCAATTTCGGAAGGACAAATGTCAGCCCTGACCTCGGAGGTTTGCGAAACAACCTCTCTTTGCCCAGGGACATGCTTCCCCCTTTTGTCCCCTGGGAGAAGATGAACCTTCCGAGGTGTTTATGGAATCCTTTCCCAGGCGTAACTCAGTCGCAGGAAAGAAATGTTTAACGGAGCCTCGGAGAGGGACGGAAATGGCAGAAGTGAGCACAGGCAGTTGGTAGGCAAAGGGGAGCACTGGAAGCTTTTTACCGGAGGAGAAATGGAAGCTGGATTGTCAACCCAAATCCACCGCTTTTCGTTTCACAGGCACATTTGGCACATTTACACATGTGAAGCTACCTTATACGGGATAAGATTGTTGGTATTACTTTACTCTGCCCTGGTGAGACCTCACCTAGAGGATCATGTTCAGTTTTGGGCACCACAATTTAAGAAGCTGCAGTGTGTCCAGAGGAGAGCAACAAAGATGGTGAGGTGTCTGGAGACCAAGTCCTGTGAGGAGAGGTTGAAGGAGCTGGGTCTGTTTAGCCTGGAGAGGAGACGACTGAGAGGTGATATGGTAACCATCTTCCAATACTTAAAGGGCTGTCGTACAGAGGATGGTGCAGAGTTGTTTTCTGTTGCCCCAGATGGTTGGACCAGAACCAACGGGTTGAAATTAAATCAAAAGAGTTTTTGGCTAAACATCAGGAAGAACTTCCTGACAGAGCAGTTCCTCAGTGGAACAGGCTTCCTTGGGAAGTGGTGGGCTCTCCTTCTTTGGTGATTTTCAAACAGAGGCTAGATGGCCATCTGACAGCAATGTTGATTCTGTGAACTTAGGCAGATCGCGAGAAGGGAGGGCAGGAAGGGTTGCTTCGGTGCTTAGTTCTCGTGGCCCTTTCTTACACGCCCAGGGAAATGCTGATCGCCACTTTGGGGTCAGAAAGCAACTTTTCTCTAGGACGGTTTGGCCAGAGTTTCTGGAGGCTCTCTTGTCATCTTCTGGACATGGAACACGGGTCACTGCGGTTGTGGGTGGGGAGGTACTTGTGAATTTCCTGCCTTGTGCAGGGGGTTGGTCTAGATGACCCTGGAGGTCCCTTCCAACCCTATGATTCTGATTCTAAGGTCAGTACCGTCTGCTCAGACTGGCAGCGGCTCCCCAGGGTCTCAGGCTGAAGTCTTTCACATTGTTGGACTCTCTGGTTTTAGTAGAGGCAGGAATCGCTATTAATATAGCAGAGTGCAGAAGGCATTTCTGCATGGCAAAGCCCTGGTCCTGAGTGTGCTAGCAAGCTTACAAAGCTACACAGAGCCAGTAGTCAGATTCAGAACCAATAAGAGTTCTTTATTACGTGGAACTCCATTCTAGACAGTATAAATGAGATAGATCCAGGTTGGTGGCTAAGTTGGTCTGAAGCCGTAGAACAAATGTTGGGTCCAGCAGATGACAGAGAGGGATAGAATCTAAGCTATCTAACTACAATGGGTGTGGATGCAGGGGAAAAAGTGTCCTGCATCCATTGTTTCAAAGATGGAGGGCTGTACTCCTTCTTTGTGTGAGAGAGAGTGGTGTCAAGCAGGAAGGAAGGAAACTCGTCCCTAAGAATAGCATTCTACTTCAAAAGGGATAGGCTCAGATAACAGGAAGGAAAGGATGCTGTGTGCGTCCTGACCTCTCTATCTGACTAAATCTATGGTGACCCTCTGAAGACTGAGGCAGGGGACAGCGCACAGCCCTTCACTTCTCTAACACACATCACCTACCCTCTGGTCCTTTTAACTGGAGATGCCAGGGACTGAACCTGGGGCCTTCCCGATGCAAAGCCAACACTCTAACCACTGAGCAGCAGACTCTTCCTGTATGTATATATTTTTATTCAGCTCTTCCTGCAAGGTGTGTAGAGCTGTGTCCATGGCCTCTTCCATTTTATCCTCCCAACAGCCCTATGAGGTAGGCTAGGCTGACAGAGACGGCCCAAGATCATCGTGTGTATCATGGCTGAGTGAGGCTTGAACCCAAGTTTCTCCTGTCTGACACCTAGGGTTGCCAGCCCCCAGGTGGGGCCTGGAGATCGCCCGTTTTTGCAACAGATCCCCAGCTGACAGAGATCAGCTCCCCTGGAGAAAATGGCTGCCTTGAAGGGTAGCCTCTCTGGCATTGCACCATGCTGAGGCCCCTCCCCTCTCCAAACCCCGCCCTCTCCTGGATCCACCCCCAAGGTCTCCAGGTATTTTCCAACCCAGACCTGGCAACCCTACTGACACCCTAACCACTACAGTGACAAACACTACTACATCACACTGCTTGGGAGCTAAAACAGCAGAATGGAACATCTGCAGAGGATGTGACATGCATTCGCTGGCCAAGAGAGTCTGTTTATTTCTTTTATGCCCTGCCTTTCTCCTCAGGGGGGACCCAATGTGGCTTACATCATTTGATGACTCTCCTTAACACAGAGTGAATGAAATGTGGAATTCATTGCCAGAGGATGTCCCAACGGCCACAGGAATAAACAGCTCTGAAAGGGGAGTAGAGGGATTCATGGAGGAGAAGTCTTATCAGTGGCTACCAGCCAGGGTGACTGAGGGGAACCTTCATGTCCGGAGGCAGTCAGCCTCCGAATCCCAGAGCCAGGAGGCAACACTAGGGGAAAGGCTCAGCCTCTGGGCCCTGTTGTTGGCTGTCCAGAGGAACTGGTTGGCCACTGTGTGAGAAGGGAAGCTGGACTAATGGACCCTCACTGGTCTGATCCAGCAGAGCTCTTCTTGTGTTCTTATCAGCCTCTATGCCCAGTTGTTGGCCATCCAGAGGAACTGGTTGGCCACTGTGTGAGACAGGAGGCTGGGCTAGATGGACCACTGGTCTGATCCAGCAGGGCTCTTCTGATGTTCTGATGCCCTCCCCTCCATTTTATCCTCACAACAACCCTGTGAGGTGGCTTAGGCTGATAGTATGTGACTGGCCCAAGATCACCCAGACAGTTTCTGTGGTAAAGTGAGGATTCAAACCTGGGCCTCCCAGTTCCTAGCTGGACACTGTAAGCACCACACCATGCTGACTGAACCATTCTTGTCTTTATTTTGAGAGAGCCGTGTCCAGATTTGGACAATCTTTTAGGACAGTGGTTTCGGACATGCTACCTGCAGGAAACCCATTCAGCTTTCCTGAGCAAATCCTAAATAACTGGCAAAGGCATGTTGACAAAGGGGACTGAGGCTAGCAGGATACTCAGTTTGTATGCTGGCCGGCTCTGCTGATCCTCACTGTTGCCCTACATGCATCAAGAAGGCTGTAAAATGCACACAATTCCACCAGGCAGGGAAAGCTTGGTAATTTGGGACTGGTATTCTCTCAGGAGCCCTGACCTGGATAGAATCACAGAATCATAGAGTTGGAAGGGACCTCCAGGGTCATTTAGTCCAACCCCCTGCACAGTGCAGGAAATTCACAAATATCTCCCCCTCCACACCCCAGTGACTCCTGTTCTATACTCAAAAGATGGTGGAAAACCTCCAGGATCCCCAGCCAAATTGGCCTGGAGAAACATTGCTACCTGACCCCAAAGTGGCAATCAGCATTTCCCTGGGCATGTAAGAAAGGGCCATGAGAACTAAGCACTGATGCAACCCTCCCTTTTATAAACAGAAACTTTATAAAAAGCTAGGAGTCCTGAGGGAAATGCAGGTGATTGTCTTCAAACCTCTAGTTCGGCTGCTGAGGCATTATTGAATGTCTATTAATATTCCAATGACTGCACCTGAAGTTTTTTTAGTTTTAGGATTTTAGGATAAACTGGATCAGCGCAGGGGAGCATTGTAGCAGAAAAGGGAGAAGGCAACCGTATCAGGGGTGATGGTCAGCTGTCAGGTGGGGTGACGATGAGTGTGGAAAGATTGCTGAGCAGTCCGGTTAGAACAGATAAAAGGAAGTACTTCTTCACCCAAAGAGTGATTAACACATGGAACTCCCTGCCACAGGAGGTGGTGGCAGCTACAAGCATGGACAGTTTCAAGAGGGAATTAGATAAACATATGGAGCAGAAGTCCATCAGTGGCTATTAGCCACAAGGTATAGTTGGGAACTCTCAGTCTGGGGCAGGTGATGCACTCTGTTCTTGGTGCTGGGGGGGCAGCAGTGGGAGGGCTGCTAGTGTCCTGGCCCCACTGCTGGACCTCCTGATGGCACCTGGTATTTTTGGCCACTGTGTGACAGAGTGTTGGACTAGATGGGCCATTGGCCTGATTCAACATTGGCTTCTCTTAGGTTCTTAAAGACACAGGAAGATATTATCCCTCCCTGCCTCCAAAAATATGCTTTATCGCTTAGGCCTTGGTTCTTGGCAATGAGGAAATAGACCACAAGAAGTTTTTTCTCAAGTGAACATATGCTTCCCTCTGGGAAAATCCAGGCCCTTCAGATCCAGTAGAGGGCTCTCACTCTGTTGGACTCCTGTCTGGTTAGCTCTCCGTATCACACATCAATCCATCTCTGCTTTAGAAGCATGTGGACAATGCCCCTGGGGCAGAGATCTAGAGAAGTAATTTGATTAGCTGTCCTTTCCTTTCAATATTTCTTCTCTCAATAAAAACATTTCTGAGGTGGCTTAATCCCGCCCCCATCCCGACACCTGCCCCCCAAACATTAAAAGTAAAAACTGCTTTTAAAAATGCCTCCCATCACCATAAAAATCAACAGAATTGCAAGGACATCGTGTGAAAACGGCCATAAAAGAGCTCATGAAAACATAACATCCTTATAGCTTAGTAGGTCTCTCTCCTCCCCTCCTTCTTTCTCCGGCCCCTCAGTTTATTCAAGGGCGTTAGTGCTTAAGCTTGGCCTCTCTGAAGAATGAATATAAGCAGGTGGTGATTATCATCAACCCCTACCAAGAACTGGCTGAAAATCGTTCTGTATGGGATACGGGGTGGCAGGGGGTAGGGGGGAGTTCTGCCGACGGGCCATGGGACCGGCTCCGGCCCCTAACAAGCGGCCCGGCCCGGCCCTCGGGAGCGGATGTGTTAACTGTTTCTGGTTCACTGGAGGGAAAAATGTACACAAAGGGTGATGTACAAATATTGTGGGAAATCTATTGGCCCCTTAAGATTTCATGAAGGCCCGGGTCCATTCAGTGGTATGAATTCCCCAGCAAGGTCTCATTCAGATGGTGTCAATGGGAAACTTTTAATTGAGAGCCACTTCATTCAGAGACCCGTGAATGAAGAGGGGAGGCTTTTTCAAGGGCGAACAGAGGCCTACGTCTTTGCCAAGCTAGGGCGGAATAAAAAAAAAGAAGAAAAAGGAGGAGAAACGGAAAGAAAAGCCACAGTTTCCAACACTTAATTCTTCAATCACGAGGGCTTTAATCCTTCAGTGTACGGGGGAAGGGAGGGAGTGGAAAACGGATTCCTTTTGAGGAAAATTTATTTCTCAAATAACAAAACTGAGGAGGAAAGGAGGGTCCCCGAATTGGCAGTGGGGCTATGGGAGACGACGTGTGCGTGGTTGTGAGGAGAAACCATGACAATTATGCCCCAGCGGAACCAAGCCGAGGTGAAGTTTCGTGTTATTGGGGGAAAGAGCGAGTTAAAGTAATTGGGAAGTGGAATAGTTCACCACCACCCCGAATGGATTATGCACACATGGCTTCCAACATTTCACAGATTATTAATTGTACTTGATCTGTGCCTCTGTTTTATCGTGTTCACCCCATGAACCACACGCCACATGATGTACCCAGTGTGGTATAGAGCTTAGTGTGGCAAGGGGGGTGTTGTCCCTGCTTCAAATTTCTCATCAGCAATGGAATTTACTGGGCAATCTTGGACCAGTCTCTCTGCCTCAGCCTAGCCTGCTACTCAGAGCAATAGGAGAGGGGCTGCGGCTCACTGGAAGAGCCTCTGCTTGGCATGCAGAAGGTCCCAGGTTCAATCCCTGCTATACCCAGTTGAAAGGACCAGGTAGTTGGTGACGTGAAAGACCTCTGCCTGAGACCCTGGAGAGCCACTGCCTGTCTTAGCAGACAATACTGACTTGGATGGACCAATGTCCAGTATTAGGGAGCTTCATATGTTTGTTTGTGTTCAGGATTGTTGTGAGGACAAAACAGAGGAGGAGAGAGCCATGCTCACAACACAAGTAACTCAAGGAAAATAAGTAAGATACTGTGATAAAGGATACGATAAATACACCACAGATTCTACATCTTGCTGAAGCTGCCTGTTGTATCCTGCATTCATTTACCCTTTTGGCATTGACTACAAAACACACTCATCTGTCAGAGCTGTTTTTGAAAGAGCAGTTTTTAAAAGAGCTCTCAGCCCTGCCTACCTCACAGGATGTCTGTTGTGGGGAGGGGAAGGGAAAGGCGTATGTAAGCTGCTCTGAGACACTGAGTGAAGGGCAGGGTATAAATCCAATCTCTTGTTGTTCTTCTTCTTCTTCTTTCTTTCTGAAATCTCTGCTCTCATTGGCTGCTTCCACATGGACACATCATTCCCTCTGCCCCCCGGCTCCTATCCAACATTGTTATGCCCATTATCTACCTCCCAGGTTGTTCCCTTCCTTAGTGTATATTTCCCCAGAACTGGTTGGGTGGGTTCGTTCAGGCAAGATGGTACTCTAAGTGGGTTTAGTTACTGTGTGGATGGGATTGGGAAGGCATGGAATTTCAAACCTCCCCACCTACACTGATGCTATTTCCCCTCTCTTGTGTCTGCAGTTCCTCCCACTACCACAGGTGACCTTTTGGCCAGCTTTAAAAAAAAAATCTCTAGCACTATATCGCTATAGCATTGAAATGCTATAGTCATATAGCACCAACTTTTTAAGAATAGGCAAAAAAGCCCTCTGTCAGCACAGGGTGAGGAGGGATGGTGGAAGGGACAAGGGAATACAGAGGGAAACCAGGAGAACCTCTCTGTGTGGAGTTACTGGCTCCTCATCCTGAGACTTAACTGCTTGCCCTGGAGGCTCTGAGAAGGACCCTGAAACTGGACCATCCTTTGAGAACTGGAAACCCTAAATAAGGACTAATGTTGTGCTTTTTTTCTGTCTTGTCAATGCTACTTCACTCGACCGTTGGGTTTACAAGCAGTTGTGGAGATTGCTTGGTATGAAGGTGCCTTTTGGTCAACAATGAGCAGGGTTTCCTTTGGCCGAGCCCCAGTATGAGGGGGGATTATTGTTCTGATACTGCAGATCTGGACGTGGCCGTGCTGGAGGAAGCTGTGAAATTGCCTAAGGGCACCAAGTGAGCATAAGCTGGATTTGAACCACTGACTTCCCCGCTCACCACATAAAAAGTTACAGGTAGGATGGCTTCGAAGAATTCAAATATTTGAAGTGACTTTCATAGTTTAGATAATTTGGAGATAGAGAGATAGATGCATATGCAACACGTATGCACAGAACTTGTGCTTGCCTTTCCTTCTCCCCCCTTGCATGCAAGCTCTCCAGCTCCACTATCCCAATCTTCTCTCTTTAGGTGGTCTCAGGAATGAACTGGGGGGAGGGGGACGTGCACGTTCCTCCACCCCCGCCCACATTGCAAAACGAGAAAAAGAATGTATTTGTTAAGTCTGAAGTTCCCATCCCTGTGACAAAGGCTCTCAGATATTTTAACCGTGGACTCGGCCTGGCTGACAGCTCCGATTGTTAGCCACGCCGCCGCGGCAAGGTTTCCAACACCCCCAGCAATCTGCTAAGAATAACACTCATTAGTGCTGTGCTCTGTGCGGTATATCGGGAGGGGGGGTGTTGGAGAAAAAATGGGGGTGGCGTGGGTCTTCCCCCTCCCTCCTGGATGATTTTTTCTCACACTTAAATTCATTGAAGAAAAAAATAAAGAAGAATGGAGGGGTGGTGGGGTGGAAGAGGTGAGAGAGAGAGAGAGAGGGAGGGAGAGAGAGAGAGAGATGGACACCAAGGCTTAAGAAGAGCATAAGCAAATTTTCCTAGAAATATTCTCAAAGGGCATATCTACACTATCTAAAACTGGGTCAGTAGCCATTCCTCTTCACAAGGCACTGAGCTTCTGTAAGGGAACTAATAGAGAACACTAACCCTTCCGATGGAACTACAATTCCCAGGATTCTCTGTGGGACATAGTTTCCAAGGGTAGCCATGTTGATCTGCAGTGGAAAAGCTAGGTCGGAGTCAAGTAGTGCCTTTGAGACCAACAAAATTGTCATGGGATGAGCTTTCAAGAGTCAAAGCTTCCTTCGTTAGATACCCCGAAAATCTTGTTGGCTTCTGACATGCAACTGGACTGGAATCTAGTTGTTCGTGGGACACAGAATCAATTTCTAGTACCGGACTTTTTGCACTGTTTTTGCTTTGTGCGAACAGCTTTATGACCACAATCGTGGCGTGTCAAAAGGAAGGTGATATTTCCACTCCACTTCTGATGTGACTACCTGTGTCTGTTAATAATCCCGGGACAGGTATTGACTTCTCATGTGAACAGCCACCGAGCCGCTCTTTGGCGACCATCTTCCCGTGTCCTTTGAAGCAGAAAAAGTTGGCCATTCCTCCTCTCCAGTGACCTGGAAATAGTTAACGGTGCCTCCAAAGGTCATAGGTCAAAATGCCGTCATTTTCCAGGTCATCACACTCCCTGATGTGACAGCCAATTAACCACCTGGCCTCTTTCTTGCCTCACCCAGTTTCTGCAGGGATTTCCTTTGCCAAGTGGGTGGCAGGTTCAACATGGGCATTGCAAGCAACAGGCCGATGGGAGAAATATTAGGTGCATATTAGGGCTGCCAACTCCAGGTTTGGAAATTCCTGGAGATTTGGGGGTCAGAGCCCGGGGTGGGCAGAGTTGGGGGATGGGAAGAAACTTAGCAGGGGTCTAATGTCACAAGGTCTGCCCTCCAAAGCTGCTGTTTTTTCCCCCAGGGGCATTGATCTATGCACAGTCTGATCAATTGTAATTCCAAGAAAACTCCAGCCCCCACCTGGAGATTGGCAACCCTGGGCTGGAACGTAGGCTGGGACTTTAACCCGGGATGGTATTGTATTTGGGCCCCAAGGCCCTTTTCAGGTGCATAAGGCAACGGGCTTTCATAACATCATCCCCCTTTGACTGGCAGGCAATTTGGAGCTTCTGGCTTGGCCAGGTTAGAGCTTAGACTTCCGTCCTTGCCTGATCAAAACTCTGTTTTTCCCCAGCATCAGCTCTTGACCTCAGGGGTGTTGGTCTGCAGGTCTAAACTGGGCTACAGCTGCTCAAGGCCCAGTCTGGCCTTGTCACAGAAGAAGGAGAAGAAGGATTGGATTTATACCCCGCCCTTCACTTCCCGAAGAAGTCTCAGAGCGGCTTACAATCTCCTTCCCCTTCCCCTTCCCACAACAGACACCCTGTGAGGGAGGTGGGGCTGAGAGAGCTCTCTCGAGGACTGTCCTTGAGAGAACAGGTCTGAGAGAATTTGTAAATGACCCAAGGTCACACCAGCAGCTGCAGGTGGAGAAGTGGGGAATCAAACCCGGTTCTCCCACATTAGTGTCTGCGTTCCTAACCACTATGCCAAACTGGCTCTTTTAGCAACCACTGGCTACCCAGCTCCCGTCAGTGTTGAAATCCTATTGCAGAGGTCTCCAACCCTTTTTTTTTTTTTTTTGGAACCTGCAGGCACCTTTGGAATTCTGACATAGCCTAGTGAGCGCAGCCACAAAATGGCTTCCACCCCAGCCACGAAATGGTTGTCACGGCTTACCTCTTTTGGATTCTCTGGACTCGGTACTGCCAGGGAACCACGAGGAAAGCAGCAGCATGCTCAAAGGCTCTAACGCAGCAAAGCTGGGACCAGGTGTGGCAGCAGACTTACAAAGTTACATGGAGTCTGTGATCAGATCTAAAACTAATAAGTAACTTTTATTAAAGGGAAATACATTCAGGAGATTGCAAGTAAGAGATAGATATAGATTACCTACTCTAGCTAACTAGATGGTGCTGGGTGCTGGACACATATCCGGCCTCTGTGGTGCAAGATGGAGAGATCATGCACCTTCTTTGTGTGGGTGTGAGAGAGAAGTGTGAGAGAGCAGAAACAGAGGAAATTGCCCCTAAGAGTAGCATTCTGCTTCAAAGGAAAGGATCAGATAGCAGGAAGGAAAGGATGCTCTACGTGTCCTGACCTCTCTATCTGTCTAAACTCACTGGTGCCATCTCTCAAGTCTGAGACAGGAGACAGTGCCAAAGTCCTCTGTTGCAGGCTTCCCAAGTACTTACCGTAAACCGGTGGGGGACACATACGTCCTGGCAGGACCATCCCTGGGGGGAGGAAAGACATGCTGCACGATGCCATCGCCAGGAAGTGATGCCGGGCGACGTTCTGGCAATGCGGCCAGAACCATCGAGTTTCCAGCCGCATTGCCAGAGCGTCGCTCGGCATCATTTCCTGGTGATGGCATCGTGCGGCGTGGGTGTTGCCCGGGGGAATGTTCCGGCCGGGGACTCTGTGTCCCCCGCAGGTTTACGGTAAGTACTTGGGAACCGTACTCTGTTGGGATATTTGCAAGTTCCTGTTTGTCTTGAAAGCATTTCCTGTTTGTTATGCATACTAATTTCTAGTTAGGGATCCAATAGAATTGTCTGCAGTGTTGGGATTCTCCAATGGAATAATCAATAGTTTGGGGATGAGCCAAGGGAGAGAGCAGAGGGTTTCCCTTTGCGGCTCTTTGTCCCTTTCCTTACAGTTTCCTCTGAGTCTCAAGTTAAGTTCTTAGAGTAGCAACATGTAGCTTAGAGCTAGTAAGGATGATTTGCTTTTGTTCTCCAAGTACCCTCACCTAATCTTTAGTAACGTTTCTTTTTATAGGTAAATATACACGTGTCTGGCTGCTTTAATCTAACTCTTTGAAAAAGTGTGCCATGCACACGAAAGCTCATACCCCGAATAAAACTCTGTTGGTCCTAAAGGTGCCCCCGGACTCCGAATTTGTTCTTAATTGAACCCTGCTGTTTTTGAATCTCAGTACCTAACATCCTCCACTTCCGACAACCTCCACTCACAGTGAGGATCCTTGTGCTTTGGTGGCAGCAGCTGTCGAACCAGTCTCCAGTGGTCAATCGGAGGCCTTGCTGGGCAGAAGCCCCAGCCACCCCCTCCCACTTCCTAAAAGCACTTGGCACCACGGGCACCACGTTGGAGGCCGCTGTCCTATTGGCTTATCCAGCGCATACTAAAAAAACAAGGCTGTGAAACACATAGAACAAATAGTAGAAATAGCTCCATCGGCAGTATCAAAGAGCAAAACAACAAAAAATGGGATACAAAAAGGGCTGGTGCAGGCAGAGGGAGGAGGGGAAGGCATACCATAACACAGGGGCTGCAGAAAAAAAGGCCCTGTCCTCCGTGGCCCCTGAGGCTGGGAGCAGACAAAGCAGTTCCTCAGACCCCAGAGTTTGAATAGTTTCCTATGGGAGCAGGCGATATTTTGCTTGTCCTGAGGATATTTCAGTCAGCACCGCTGTATGACCCTGTGTGTTATGAGCCAGCGAGGGGGTAACATGTTTTCCTCTCTCGGGGTGGTTCTTATAAACTTCTGTCTGAGTGCTCAAGATATATGAAGATAATGCACAGGTTGTAAATGGGGCTGTGCAACTCACAGCAAATCCTCGTAGCAGAGGGCGGCACGAAGAAGGAAAGCAAAATTAAACCACCCCATGTTAGCAACAGCCCTTGGGGACACGCAAATCCACCCAGCATCTTTCCAATCAGAGAGGAATCCGTTTGCAACATGACAGGGACCAGCCGCCGTCACGTTAACATCGAAGAGTGGCTTAGAAAGGGGACTGGGGCGGTTGGTGAAAGAACCCACGGCTTCCCATATGGGATGAGGCCGGTTCTCATATGGAGATACATTGGCGGACATCTGGAGCAACAGGGAACAGCAGCGAGGGTCGCCGCGGCAACGGTGTCTCCATCTTCTGCGCTCCCCTACTGGGAAAGCTCTGGGAGTCAAAGAACCCGCCGGCCGGGCCACGGAGAGCGAGCGAAACTGAAGGGACTGATTGATGGGCAGGGTTCAATGGGGAAGGATATGACAAATCAGGGTTTCAGCCTTTTGTCCTCAGCTGGGAAAATGACGATACCGTTTAGCTCTGTCTGGTGCTTTGATGGCCCTGCGTGGGTCCCTGGGTTGGTGCATCTGGAAAAGGTTATCCTGAGAAGATTACAGGCCCCTTCGTCCTCTGCAGGGAAATGCCAGACCATCGGGTCCATGTTGAGAAAGGACAAGTGAAACCAACTTATTTGCTTTGATTTTATTTGCTTTATTTGATGCATTCTTCCTCAATTTCAGAGCAGCTAAAAGCAGGGTGAAAACACAGAACCATTTAAGAAAGTATTTCTGCACACCGATAACATTGGCTGCAATTGATAACTTATTTTTGCCGCCCTAAATCCTTTTGTTTCTGTTGCTATGTCACTTTTTGCCACGGCATTTAGAGCTGTTTACAATTCCAAATAAATGGCTTTGACAAAGGACGTGGAGGGAAGAGGAGCAAAGAAATAACCACGGCGAAGAACCTTTTTAAAAAAATTGAATGGTTAATGAGTGGCCAGGTAGAAGAAACAGGTCTGGACAGGTCCAGAGCCAAAATGGCGGTCAGTCCCAGCCAGCCAGATGAAGAGGTTGTTTCTGCCTCACCGATTCCTCTCATGAGAATTGCTTTTAGAACATGGAACAATAGAAATGACCCGCGCTCGCGGGAGCCCCTCCTTATATTTCTGTGTGAGTCACTGATCTTGAAGGATCTTCTCTGTACTCTGAAGAGGGAGAGACAGTGTGGTGTTGTGGATAGGACAGTGGATTAGGACTGGCCCTTGGTGATCTGAGTTTGAATCCCTGTTTCTCCCACAGAAGCTCGCTGGGTGACCTCAGGCCTGCCACAGATGCTCAGCCTGGCCTACCTCACAGGGTTGTTGTCTTGAGAAAATGGAGGAGGGGGGAACTATGTACTAAGCCCCGTTGAGTCCTAAGCGGGAAGAAAAGCAAGACATCAATTAAAAAATGCATGTAAATGGAAACGTGCCTCAGAATAGTGACCTCGAGACACAAAAGCCGACCTCTTTTGAGAACTGGTGTTCCTCTGGCTACTCTGCAGGGGGAGCAATTGAAGAGCAGCCGAGACACCGGCCAAAAAACGGGGACAGATTAGAAGGAGGGCAAAGCCCAAGAGGTGCAAGTCGTGGAGAGATTTGGTGGGCAGCCTCCCCAGGCCTTGTGCGCTTTGGGTCCGACAGAAGCCTTTAATTATTTAATTGACTTTCCCTCCCTGGCTGCACACAAACAGTTCTTGTGCAGAACTCTGTTTAGGGATTACCGCGTTTAAACTGTGCAGCCTGGAAAAGGTATAGAAAAAAGGGCAGTTTAATAGGATCAAGGGGCTGGAGCACCTTCCCTGCGAGGAAACGTGAAAGCGTTTGGGGGGCTTTTTAGTTTCGACAATGGGGGACGAAGGGCCGGGAGGGGAGGCAGGGTGGTTAAAGTGTGTTAAGGGGTGGCTAATCCCTGTTAAGTATTCTTCAGGATGGACTCTCGAGTTGGGGAATATTAATAAGGGGGGTTCCATAACTTTTTTTCCCCATGTTATACTCTACTGCCCTCTACTGGCATCAAAAAGCTAAGATGAAAAATGGGCCCTATGGCAAAAGACCAATGGCCTCTATAAGCCAAGATACTGAAAGATACACTAGCGGAATTCCCCAGATATATATATATATTTTAAAAAGGACAATAGCAGTTGCATAGAGTTCTGATTCCGACTTAGGGTTGCCAGACTCCAGGAGCGGCCTGGAGACCTCCCAGAATTGCAACAGATCTCCAGACTACAGAGAGGATCAAAAGCCGTCTAATGAAGTGCCCTGTTTCAACGGTAGCCCATCAAGTACTTCAGAGGGTCCCACCAGCAGAGCATGAAGTCAGCATCCCTGTTTTTGTGTTCTCCGAGGTAGACTTTCTCTGTTTATGGAGGCTCTACTCTTAAATGTCATGACTGCTCATTGCTTTGGATATTTGTACCCTGCTTATCTCCCCCGTGGAGACCCAAATTGGCTTATAACGTCACCCTCCCCTCCTCCGTTTTATTCTAGCAACAACAATCCTGTGAGGTAGGTTAGGCTGAGGGGGAGTGACTTATACCCTGAAATTCTTATTCAGGACAGACTGGTATTCACGATAGAAGTAGACTGCCTCTGAATGTGGATGTTCTGTTTGGCCATCATGACTAATAGGCACTGATAGGTCTCTCCTCCTCCAGGTTGGTGTACTGGTTAGGAGCGCGGACTCTAATCTGGGAGAACTGGGTTTGATTCCCCACTCCTCCACATGCAGCTGCTGGTGTGACTTTGGGTCAGTCACAAGTTCTTTCATAGCTGTTCTCTTAGGAACAGTCCTTGAAAGAGCTCTCTCATCCCCGCGTACCTCACCGGGTGTCCCCGTTGTGGGGAGAGGAAAGGAAAGGAGATTGTAAACCACTCTGAGACTCCTTCGGGTGGTGAAGAGCGGGTTATAAATCCAGTCTCTTCTTCTTCTCTCTTCCTCCATGAATCTGCGCAATCCCTTTTAAAGCCATATAAGTCAACGGCCATCGCCACACCTTGTGGCACTTGAGTCTAGAGGGCCACCACAACCTGAAATAAAAGGTTGTCTCAAGTCCGCTGGATTGGAGACCAGTCGCACCTTAGAGAGTGATAAGATTTTCAGGGTAAGTGCTTTCAAGAGTCCAAGGTCCTTTTGTTGGATATCTTTGATTCTTGAAAGCTCATACCCCCCAAAAAATCTTGCTGGTCTCTAAGGTGCTCCTGGGCTCGAATTGAGCTATTCTACTGCAGACCAGTACGGCTACACCTCTGAAATTATTTGACTCTTGAGAGTTTATGCCTCCAAACTCTTGTTGGTTACTGGGCTCAAATCTAACTGCACTCCTGCAGAGCAACACAACTACCCTCTGAAAACATCATAAATCAGAAACTGATCCTTCCTCTGCCCTGCAGAGAGGGGTTTCCATTTTTCCTTCGCTTCTCCATGGTCTTGAACAGAAGGTTCACGCATACCACCAAGGTTTAATCCTCCAGCCCCCAGAATATCCCATCTATCTGCTGCTGGTAGCCTCGAGTTGCTCTAGGCAGCCCCCTAGTGGACCCTAATGGCAACGGCAACTCCTCCTTTGTGCTGGAGTGGTTTGCCATCAAGGCCATTATAAGAAATTAGGAGCTCAGTGTTCTGGTCTAAAAATGCAACTGGAGAAAGTCATTACTCGAATTGCAAAGGCACATTGGCCCAGGTTTTATTGATTTATGGGGTTCTTCATAGTTTTCAGATCTCCGTGTAATTTATTTTTTTATTAATTTTTTGCTGAGCCTACTTTAAGCAACCTCCCCTAGACCACTTTTGCAAAATGCTCTCACGGAGCGACGTCTCGATTACCTTGGCTATGCTGCAGATCTATGAAGCATGTTTCCTTTAAATGCCAGCAACAGTAGGTATCCATTCAAAATTCATCTTCGCTTCTTCTTTGTGGTGATTGTTTTCCTGTCCTGGTGTCTCCTAAACATTTTACAGGTGGTAGATTCTTTTAATGTTTCTGCGTTAAAATCAGAAGGACTCATCACACTGGCACCCTAAAGCCCTTTACTCTTAGAATGTGAAACAGTAGAAACCACGTGTCTGCAGAGAAAACCATTCGCTGCTTGAATCGCTCTCAGTTGGAAGCAGGCATGACCTGAACGGTGACTCAAACAGAGATGCAATGGGTAGCTTCCTCTGTTGATTCTGCTTTATCTCTGGAGTGGAAGTCCTTGAGTGACCCAGTCATAGCTGATTGGCAGAATTAGTTTTCCTGGCAGAGGCTGGTCACAGTGGTGCATGGCCAGAGCAAAAGATCATAAAAGGATACAGCAGACAACCTCCTCAGTGGGTGAGTGTCTGGGGGGGGTGTTATTATAAACCATTTAATGAATGTATTGGTTGTGGCATCCGGTCTGGAAATTCTTCTGATTCCTTACCTGGTGACTCAGAGGCCATAAAATGCTCTGATTCCACATTGTGTCATGCATCGATCTACCAGATCTTCAATTTAATGTTGGGAAGAAATTTTATCCCAGCTAAATTGCCTAGCAGTTGACATTGGGATCGTACAGAACTTAAACCTGGAACCTTCTGGCCTGCATGTTGTTGTCTTCTGCAGCATGGGGGATGAAAGGAAAAGCCCAGTCCTCTGTGCGACACCAGTGTGGCTCCCTTCTTGAATAGAAGAGAAGAAGAAGATTGGATTTATACCCCACCCGTCACTACCCAAAGGAGTCTCAGAGCGGCTTACAAACTCCTCTCCCTTCCCCTCCCCACAACAGACACCCTGTGAGGTAGGCAGGGCTGAGAGAGCTCTTTCGAGAACTGTCCTTGAGAGAACAGCTCTGACAGAACTATGGCTTGCCCAAGGTCATCCAGCAGCTGCAAGTGGAGGAGTGGGGAATCAAACCCGGTTCTCCCAGATTAGAGTCCAGGCACTTAACCACTACACCAATCTGGCTGTTGGTCCATCCCATCCTGGCCTAGCTAGAAGTGCTTCCAGATCAGCCTTCTTAGGAGGCACCTGTCAAAACTAAGCTTCATTTGAATGGTGCAATGCCATCTTGCATCAGATGGGGGGTGGCTGTGGCTCAGTGGAAGAGCATCTGCTTGGCATGTAGAAGGTCCCAGGTTCAATCCCTGGCATCTCCAGCTAAAAAGGACCAAGTAGTAGGTGATAGGAAAGACCCCAGCCTGAGACCCTGGAGAGCCGCTGCCAGTCTGAGTAGACGATACAGACCTTGATAGACTGATAGTCTGATTCAGTAAAAGCAGTTTCATGTGTGACTCCTGGCCAATGTTTTCTTTTGTCTTAGCTCTGGAAGGAGGGCTCCAGAGCAAACTAATTTATGCAGCAGCCATATCATTCACTCACAGCTTTAATGCCAGTCACTCACCAAGTAGAATTTTTGCTCACGGGACTCCACAGTTGTGGGGAGGGGAAGGGAAAGGAGTTTGTAAGCCGCTCTGAGACGCCTTTGGGTAGTGAAGGGCGGGGTATAAATCCACAGATCTTGCCTTTGATTCTAGCCAGGTTTGGACACTTTCCTTCTGCAGGATAGCTTGGACCAAAGGATCCTGGAATGGCACACAACATTGTAGAGGAGGCCTCATAACAGATCTACGTAACAACGTGGTGCAGCTTGTGTTTTGATTTGAGCCAGTGTGATATAATGGTCAGCGTGTCAGACTTGGACCACGGACCAAAGAGGCCTGAGTTCAGATTCCCACTCAGCCACGAAGCTCCCTGGCTCTCCCAGTTGCGGACTCTCTGCCAGCATAACCTGCCTTGCTGGGTTGCGATGAGGAGAGAAATAAAATAGAAGAGAGAACCAGGTCACACACTTTGCTGAGCTGCACAGTGGAACGGCAGGATGAATATGTGGCCCCCTTTTCTCACAAATCCTGCCATTCAATTTGCATTTTTAATACTGAGGGTCAAACCAGTGTTGCCAACTCCAGCTTGGGGAGTCCCTGGAGATTTGGGGACTGCGCCTGAGGACAGCAGACTTTGGGGAGGTGGTGTGATGCCATACAGTTCACCCTCCAAACTGCCCTTTTCTCCAGGGAAAGTACTGCTTTCTCTAGATGTAATTCTGGAAGAACTCCAGCCCTACCTGGGGATTGGCAACCCTCGTGGCAACGGATACCCCAAGCTGCGATTCCCAGAGTGCTTTCTCCTACTATAGCCTCGCCTTCCACCACTGGTCAATATCTTCAGTAGCATAATTAATATTCGAGCACCACTTCTTGGAATTATGATGTGAGGGTTTCATTGGGCGGTCGCTAAAGAGCTCCTGCAATCCATTTTGCCGATGTCTTAATGCGCCGGAGAGCCCTGAGCCAGCCGTTCACTTTAGCGATATTAATTCTCTCTCATGTCAGCTTTGCTTACACTGTGGTTTTAATTCCTGCCGTCTTCATCCCGTCTCTGCATTCGCCTCCCCTTCCTCCTTCCAGCCGTTCTTTATTCCTTTTCTGTCCTCACGGTCTTCCAGCAGAAACTGCCTATGGAATTTAATTCACGTTAGAAAAGCTTGGGAAGAGGCCCTATGGCCCTGTGGCAGAGCACCCCTGTACGCAGAAGGCCCTGGGTTTAATCACAGGGTTTCGCCAGTTAAAAGAAGGGGGTCCTCAACCTTTTAAAACCTGCGGGTACCTTTGGAATTCTGATACAGCATGGCAGGCGCAACCGCAGAATGACTGCCACAAGATGGCTGCTAAAGGAGGCGGAGACAGCCACCAAAATGGCCGCTGCCGCTTACCTTCGTCCACTCATGGAGATAGATCAAGTTCTGAAGAAGCAAGCAGTGGCTCACGAAAGCTCCTGCCCTCCCACAAATTTTGTTAGTCTTTAAGGTGCTGCTGGCCTCTTGCTCCATTCATTCACCCAGTGAAGATCCTTGTTCTCTGCCATAGCAACATTTTAAAAGTCTGCACAGCCTATAGGGATGCCAGTCTCCAGGTGAGACCTGGGGATCTCCCCCCCCTTCCTGGAATTGCAGCTCATCTACAGACGACAGAGATCAGTGCACCTGGAGACAATGGATGCTTTGGAGGGCCGTGTCTGTGGCATCGTACCCCAATGAGGTCCCAGTTCTCCTCCGGCTCCACCCCCAAATCACCTCCAAGGAATACCAGGGCTGGAACGCAGAGGCAGGCAATACTAAGCTACCTCTCTGCAATGTCCAAGCCCCACTAGGGGTCGCCAGACGTCAGCTGTGACTTCCAGGTGCGCTCACACACAGACGCACACACAATGCTCACCAAAAAATTAAGACTGAATGAAATGGCCTAATGATATAAGTTGGCTTCATACATTCAAACCACCTCACCTTGGTGGTCCCCATTAGTCACCATGGCTAGTAGCCATTAATGGATCCGTCTTCCATGCATCTGTCTAATCTCTTTTTGAAGTCATCTGTGCTAGCGACCATCGCTATGTCTTCTGGCAGTTCATTCCACAATTTAACTACCCGTTGAGTGAAGGAGAACTTCCTTTTGTCTGCCTTGTGTTGGTCGCTATTGTATATATATGCTTTGTGATGTTTTTATTCACCTTAGATGTGCAAAAGCCCTCATGGGGATGGCCCAGGGCAGCTAGCCCAATCCCATCGGATCTCATTGTTGGCAGAGTGTAAATATGCAAAGGAAGTGGAGCACTGACTGTCTAAAGAAAAATACGTAGGTTGATTAAAGAAGAACAAACTGTTGTAGAACATAGAAGAGAGGAGGCCTTAACTATCTCTGAGAGGAACAACAACAAATAGGCAGGAGCAGGAAGTCTCCAGAAGAGCCAATCAGGAGACAACAAGGATATAGTTTGAAATGGTGGGCCGTCCCTAATCTAGCTATGCTGACTCCCAGTCCTTCAGCTGCCCCCCCCCGCCCCGTAGGGTGGTCTTCAGATCTTCTTCAAAAGGCTGTGGATAAAGACCTTGCATATTTCAACACTCAGCAGTTAAGCTGGGTCAGCCCTGGTTAGTACTTGGATGGGAGGCTGCCAAGGAAGCCCAGGGTGGCAGGGCAGAGGCAGGCAGTGTCAAATCACCTCTGTTCGTTTTTGCTGCGACTTGACAGGACTGTCCACTGCCGTACGTACAACACATGACAGATGGACAGCGTATATATCAGGGCTCCCCTGCCTTTACAAGCTGGCTGGCCCAACTGGACTTCTGACACCGTTTCTGACACAAGATGGCTGCCACAAGAGATGCAGCCGGCTGCAAAATGGCTGCCACAGGAGCCAGGGACAGCCATGAAAAGGCTGCCAGAACTTACCTCCAGTCACGCAGTGAGGGTCCTTGTGCTCTGGCGCCAGCTGCTGCCAAAGCAGCCTTTTACAAAACCTGCACAGCCAATCATATCTCTAAGGGCCAGTCAGAAGCCCTGTAGAGCAAAAGGCCCACATGGCCACGGCCACTTTCTAAAAGTACTGGGTGGGCAGGCACCAAGAGAAGTGTCGGTGGGTACAATGATACATATCATGCAGATTTACTGATGCTCAAATAACACTGAAAATTCAGGGCGTGGAAACAGAAGGCACCGAAATAGAGGATCGCAGGTGATGGATCAGATCTGCCTGGGTCAGATCTGCCTGCATCCAACTTTTTCTGTGCTGTGCGCCCCAGACTGGACACCTGAAGCTACTGCCTTGCCTTCCCTCATCATGGCAGGGCTGTGAGCCAGCGATTTGGCTCCTGCATCAATTAGTTTGCTCTGGAGCCATCCTTCCTGAGTGAAGACAAAAATGGGTGAGCCGGAGGCTAAAAAACTGTGAGCTTGCTCGCACTAACTCAGCTTAGAGGGAACACTGGCTGTCCCTGGTGCCCGGAGCTGGCAGATTCCAGCCATAGAGGTACCTGAGCAGACCAGGGAAGGGCCTTCATTATTGCTTGTGGTGGGAGTGCAGCCAAAGAGCTGAAAGCATTACTCTGGGAGCGGCTGAAACAAGGAGCCAACGCTCCCTACATAGTATATCTCTCTTTAGCTTCACTCTTGTCAGGGGGAAATGCATTTTTATTTCTCTTTGGCACCCTCTTCCTGAGTGCTTTTCAATTAAATTAATTGCTCCTGCGAATTTTTTGCCTTCGCTACAGTTTGCATTCTCCAATGCCCTCGTTTTCTGAGGAGCTTCATTTGCAAAATTAGCTGCTGCTTCTCCCCCCCCCACCCCCCCAAAGGGAGGGGAGGGAAGAAGGATGAGTTGTCGGCCAGCCAGTTTTTTAATGGGTCTAGGCGGTAAAACCTAGTTTTGTCAAAAATGTGGCTAGCTGGGGGATTCTAGGGGAGGGGAGGAATCCAAAAGCCAGTAGTGCCGTAATACTTACGCTGGTGATGGAAAGTGCCATCAAGTCACAGTTGACTTCTGCCAACCCTGTAGGGTTTTCCAGGCAAGAGATATTCAGAGGTGGGTTTTGCCTTTGCCAGCCTCTGTATCGCAACCCTGGACTTCCTTGGGGATCTCCCATCCATGTACTGAGCAGGGCCGACCCTGCTTAGCTTCTAAGATCTGACAAGATCAGTCTAACCTGGCCGATCTGGGTCAGGGCGATACTTAAACTGGGATCGACTAAATATTACGAACTGGCGAGCAAGCTTTTGAATGGCACAGAACGCTTCTTCAGAGGCTGAAATGAAAAAAATAAGTGTGTGGGGGAGAGATACGGCTGTCTGCAATATACAACCGCTTTAAGATGGTGCTTTAGGAAGCTCCTTGCAAACTAATCGGGCTAGTTTGTGTACAGTGCGAAAAGATCTTGGGTGTTAACAGTGGATACTTGGACAAATAGAACTGAAGAACAGCCCAGTTTTGTCCCGAGGTTGTCACAGCTTTGGAACTAAGCACCTCTGTTCAGCTCTTGCCTTGAAAACCCCCTGAGGAGTTGTTATAAGTTCGTGGTGACTGGACGTCACATTCTTCTTCTTCTTTTTGCTGTCTACAAAGGAGAATGACTTCTGCTGCTTTGTACAGTGATGCAGTGTGAAGAAAGATGGTGCACTGCAGTGACTAAGAGACTGAGCTAAGAACTGGCGTGTCCTGGGTTCAGATTTTGCCTCTGCTAAGAATTCATTTGGTCACCTTGGGCAAGCATTCTTGACGTCTTCTTCTTCTTCTCACCTATCTGCAGTTCAAGGATAATAGTACTGGGCAGTTCCAAAGTCAGTTCCAGGGCCGTTCTAAAGATACCAAGGCAACATAAATTGATTTGACTGTTCACAAGCAGTATATAAATGCTAAGCGTTATTATTTGCTCCTTTAAAAAAGTATTGAGCTACTGTTCCTTGCTGCAGTACTACCTGCCCGCCAGAAGATGGCATTCTGTTTGCCTTTTAGGCAGAAGCTTAATTCTTCCACAGGGCTCTCAAACGCCTTTTATAATTTTGCAGAAGTGAAAATTTTTAAGGACATATCTTCTGTTTCAAATCAAAGTAGTGCAGATCCAATATCTGACAACAAACAGTCTCCTCTAGAGCGGTTGGCAGCCTTTCCTGCTCAGTGGGACTTCTATTTTTCCCGGCGAGGTATGAAAAAAATTGAATGGAGACACAATGGTTTTAGGAGAAGCAAAAGAAATGTCTGCAGCCTTCTTGTCTAGCCCCAAAGCCTGGATGTATTTTTGTGTTTAATGAATTGTCAGAAATTTGCAAGCCTGGGATCAGTTCTTTTCTCCCCTGCTAAACTCAAACATTTTTATATATTTACGGGGTAAACAGGCGCCGGGTTAGAACAAACTCCGAGTCCAGTGGCTCCTTTAAGACCAACAAAGCTTAATTCTGGCTATAAGGCTTCGTGTGCGTGCATGTTTCTTCAGTCTGAAGAAGTGGGCATGCACACGAACGCTTATACCCAGAATTAAACTTGGTTGGTCTTAAAGGTGCCCCTCGACACAGCCTTTGTTCTCTTGCTTCAGAACAACACGGCTACCTACCTGAATCTATGCCTTGGGGTCCTTTCACATGATCCACAAAGCTGCACTAGGGTGTAGATGATTGCTAATGGAATCTGAAGGTGGTGTACCTATCCTTCAAAAGGGGGTGAGGGGCAGGACCCCCAAATACTGGAGGGAGGTTTACAGTACCCAGAAAGTGGAATTGTAGCATGCATGTCCGCCATTGCCACCATGACAAGAGGAGCTGAAAATATGCGACATTTTCCTCTCTAACAGTAAAAGGGGCACAGATTTCTCCCCATAACACCTGGGTCAGCCCTCCTGTACACAGAGAGCGGAGCAACGATGCATGCCGCCACATATTGAAAAACGGATGCACACACTTGCCTGGAGAAGGGGGGGATTTCCAGTGGCAGAATTTCCAGGGAAGTGCCTCTCCGCTCGAGGAATTCAAGCTGAATTCACCAGTGTTGGAAAAAGCATTCGAAGAATGTTGAAAGCGATAGCCTGGCTTTGCATAGTCTGAAGGCAAGTTGAAAGCCTCATTTATTCCGGACAAGTGGATTCCTGTACTGTGGTATTTGTGCTAACCTAACTCAGTTCAGGGAGACAATAAGAGCTATCTGTAATAATAACATTTCCGAGGAGAGCCTGAAGTGCTTCTTGGTAATGCTTAAAACAACCCTGTGAGGTAGGTCAGAGTTACCCCCCACCAATTCCATTTTCATCTATTATAGGACTATTATGTATTATATATTACACTGGAGACCCAGTCTGATGTAGTAGTTAGGAGCGCAGACTCTAATCTGGGAGAACCGGGCTTGATTCCCCACTCCTCCATGTGCAGCAGCTGGTGTGACCTTGGGTCAGTCACATGTTTTCTCAGACCTGTTCTCTCAAGGGCAGTTCTTGAAAGAGCTCTCTCAGCCCCACCTACCTCACAAGGTGTCTGTTGTGGGGAGGGAAAAGGAAAGGAGATTGTAAGCCGCTCTGAGACTCTTTCAGGTAGTGAAGGGCAGGGTATAAATCCAATCTCTTCCTCCTCCTCCTCCTCCTCCTCCTCCTCCTCCTCCTCCTCCTCTTCTTCTTCTTCTTCTTCTTCTTCTTCTTCTTCTTCTTCTTCTTCTTCTTCTTCTTCTTCTTCTTCTTCTTCTTCTTCTAGATGCTTGGGCCTCACTGGCAGAGGAGGGCATCAGGATCAACGCAGAGACCGCTGCGATTGCCTTCTTACATCAACCATTCAAGATGATCCTCACTGGCGGGATTGTGTCAAATGGCGGGTCGTAGCAATGGCTCGCTGTAGGGGTCCCCAGTCTGGTGCCCCTGGGCACTATGGCATCTATTAATACTTTTCCTGGCATCGACCAAGTGTTTTTGGAAAGTGGGTGGGGCCAGATGGAGCTTGCTTCTGATTGGCCACTGAAGATCTGATTGGCTGTGCAAATCTTTAGAAAATGTTGCTTGGGGAGCAGCGGCCACCGTAGCGCAAGGATCTTGACCGCACGGCTGAAGGCAAGCTGTGTGTTTCCAAGAAAATGGTTTGAAACAATATGTTCATTTAAGGGCCAACCGAGCTTCTGCCTGAAATGGTGAAGAGTTTCCATGAGAGCTATGCGTGACCTCCCTTCAGCCAGTTTGGTGTAGTGGTTAAGAGTGACAAACTCTAATCTGGGAGAACCGGGTTTGATTCTCCACTCTTCAACATGCAGCCAGCTGGGTGGCCTTGGGTCAGTCACAAGTTCTCTCAGAGCTGTTCTCTCCAGAGCAGTTCTCAAAAGAGCTCTCTCAGCCCCACCTAACTCACATGTTGTGGGGAGAGGAAGGGAAGGAGACTGTAAGCTGCTCTGAGACTTCGAGTGAAATGTGCAGTATAAGTGTGCAGACATAGAGCTGTTCTCTCAAGGACAGTTCTCTCAGAGCTCTCTCAGCCCCACCTGCCTCACAGAGTGTCTGCTGTGGGGAGGGGAAGGGAAAGGAGTCTCAGATCGGGGTGTAAATCCAATCTCCTCCTCCTCTTCCTCCTCCTCCTCTTCTTCTTCTCCTCCTCCTCCTCCTCCTCCTCCTCTTCTCCTCCTCCTCCTCTTCTTCTTCTCCTCTTCTCCTTCTCCTCCTCCTCCTCCTCTTCTTCTCCTCCTCCTCTTCCTCTTCTTCTTCTTTGTCTTCTTCTTCTTCTTCTCCTCATACTTTGGACTCGGTGTCGCCTCCTGTACCAGCCATTTTGTGGTCGTACCCATCATCCTGTATCAGAACCCCAAAGGTGCCCAGGATTAGGGTTTTAAAAGACGGGGGAACTCTGGCTTAGTGGGCAGGCAAAGCAAAGAGCTGGTGGCTTGTCACGGAGGCGTTCAGGGCAGAGGAGTTCAGCGCACGGCTCACTCTGTAGCCACTATGCCAGAATAAATTTTGGCTGTGATCCCCTCTGGTTTCCTTTCAACAAGGCAGGTCAAGCAGCTATTTTGGATGCCAGTCTCTCCCTGTTTAAAAACAAGCCAATAAAAATGTTTAAACGGCAGAGCACGGAGTGTGATAAGCGGAGCCAGGAGGTGTCACCCAGACGGCCTGTTCCCGTCGTCCTTCTAAGGGCCTCCGAGGCGACATGTTCTTCCTCGAGCTGTCCTTGGAAGGCAGAACAAATCTCACTTTATTATCTGCAGAACTGACGGGTGGGTGGGTGGGTGGGTGGGGAGAAGGGTGTTTGTCACAAATACGTCAACCCCCCCAGGAGTTTAGTCTTCAGTGGCCGATAAGAAGGCTTGGTGGTGCTGCAAAGGAATCTCAGTTATGCAACCCAGTCTTGGCTGTATCTTGCGTGTCTGACGGTGGAAAACCCTTGGGAGAAATCTGCCCCCACTGCGTCTCCCAACTGTAAACCTGACGGTCCCGGTCCTGGTATTAAGGCGGAGAAATGGGACCACCCACAGGCAAGGCAGGGATTTCTGAACATGCCTGGGACGCCCCAGTATGCAGGGGGAAATAGTTTTTAGATTTAAAAGAGCCTCCCTCCCCCCCCAAACCCCACCCCCAGCTTGATGAGGACTGAGCATGCTTATCAGGTTCCAGTTGGCACAGCCTCTTGAGAGCAGTTGAACATCAGCTAATGACAAAAAGAGGGGTGGGAACGGGGTGGGATTGACTTGCTGGATTCCCTAACCACATCAAATACTCCGGAGAAGGCCTCACCTCCCTCCCCAAACTCTCTGCTAAGCTCTTCAGAGACATTCTTCTCCCTGTGGAGCTTTCTGTTAGGATTGCCTGTATGGCATAGGATAGGGTTGGGTTAGTGTGAGCTAGCTCACAATTTTTTAGCCTCCGGCTCACACATTTTTGCCTTAGCTCAGGAAGGAGGGCTCCAGAGCAAACTAATTCATGCAGTAGCCAAATCGCTCGCTCACAACTTTAATGCCAGTAGCTCACAGAGTAGAATTTTTGCTCACAAGACTCCGCAGCTTAGAGGGAGCATTGGTTGTACCCCTGACCTGGATGGCCCGGGCTAGCACTATCTCATCAGATCTCGGAAGCTAATCTGGATCAACCCTGGTTAGTTCTCGGGTGGGAGACCACCAAGGAATACCAAGGTCACTACGCAGAGGCAGGAAATGGCAAACCTCCTCTGTCTGCCTCCTGCCTTGAAAACCCTATGGGGTTGCCATAAATCAGCTAGCACTTCACACACACACACACACACACACACACACACACACACACACACACAGAGTATAGGGGCAGACCCTGAGCAGGGTCAAATCTGGGGAGGAGTAGAAGCTCAGTGGGGATGGGAAGCCATTGAGCCTACCTTTCAAAGGCGCCGTAGTTTATAGTAATGAGTAGAGACAGTGATCGGTTCCTAGCTACACCACTAGCTGAAAGAGAGCTGGAAGTGTAGAACTTCTGAGAAGAAGGGGGATGTTGCCAGTTTGGTGTAGTGGTTAAGTGTGTGGACTCTAATCTGGGAGAACCAGGTTTGATTTCCCACTCCTCCACTTACAGCTGTTGGATGACCTTGGGCGAGCCATAGTTCTGTCAGAGCTGTCCTTGAAAGAGCAGTTTCTGTCAGAGCTCTCTCAGCCCCACCTACCTCACAGGGAGTCTGTTGTGGGGACGGGAAGGGAAAGGGGTTTGTAAGCTGCCCTGAGACTCTGAGTGAAGGATGGGATATAAATCCAATCCTTCCTTCCTTCCTTCCTTCCTTCCTTCCTTCCTTCCTTCCTTCCTTCCTTCCTTCCTTCCTTCCTTCCTTCCTTCCTTCCTTCCTTCCTTCCTTCCTTGGTGTACTGGTTAAGTGCACAAACTCTAATCTGGGAGAACTGGATTTGATTCCCCACTCCTCCACATGCAGCTGCTGGTGTGACCTTGGGTCAATCATAAATTCTCTCAGAGCTGTTCTCTCAAGGGACACCTACCTCACAGCCCCACCTACCTCACAGGGAGTCTGTTGTGGGGAGGGGAAAGGAGTTTGCAAACCACTCTGAGACTCCGAGTGAAGGGCAGAGTATAAAGCTAATCTCTTCTTCTTCTTCTTCTTCTTCTTCTTCTTCTGCAATCTGGAGACAGACAGGGAATTCCAGTTATCAAGAAAGAAGGTACCACTGAGTCCACTATCCTAATCTAACTGGCCTTTCTTCTTGCTGCCCCCTGCAAGGGTTCTTCTCTTCTTTTTGTACACCAGACATTTCTTACTCCAACTCTGCATAAAAACAGCCAGTCTGCAAAATGAGATTGCCAACCTCCAGGTGGAGCCTGGAGATCTCCTGGAATTCCAAGTAGTCTCCCACTCCACACTATAGAGATCAGTTCCCCGAGAGGACATGGCAGCTTTGGAGGGTGGACTCTATGTTATACCATGGAGGCTGGGAGAAACAGAAGTCCTAGAACAACATCACATTCCTGCTGACCTCCCTCCCCTCCCCAAATTCCACCTTCTCCAGGCTCTACCCCAAATCTCCAGGCATTTCCCAACCCAAAGATGGCTACCCTACTGCAAAAGCCAGCCGTCTCCATGGCTGCCCTGCCAATTTGCATACCGCAAGTCCTCAACATTCCTCTGGTAAACACTTGTCAGTAAATATTTGCTTTACCTCTGTCTACAGGTTCCAGTAATGGACTTTAATCCATTCCTGAACCACAATATTCTTCTGCAAGGCCAGACCTGTCCTCTATTTGTATGTCTCAATCGTATAAGTGTGCGGTGGGGGGGGCATGTACAATTATTGGGCCAACAACAGGGCAGAGAGGCTGAGACCTACCCCTAGTATTGCCTCCTGGCTCTGGGATTCAGAGGATGACTGCCTCTGAATGTGGAGGTTAAGAATATAAGAAGAGCCCTGCTGGATCAGACTAGTGGTCCATCTAGTCCAGCATCCTGTCTCACACAGTGGCCATCAAAGTTCCTCTGGAGGTCTAACAACAGGGCATAGAGGCTGAGGCCTTCATATGAACATCAGAAGAGCCCTGCTCGATCAGACCAGTGGTCCATCTAGTCCAGCATCCTGTCTCACACAGAAGGCAACCAGTTCCTCTGGAGGTCCAAAAATAGGGCATAGAGGCTGAGGCCTTCAGAAGAACCTCAGAAGAGCCCTGCTGGATCAGAGCAGTGAGGGTCCATCTAGTCCAGCATCCTCTCTTACCCTCTCTGGATGGCCAACAACAGGGCACAGAGGCCAAGGCCTTCCCATGATGTTGCCTCCTGGCGCTGGGATTCAGAGGATCAGTGCCTCTGAATGTGAAGGGTCTCCTCAGTCACCATGGCTAGTCACCATTGATAGATTTATATTCCCCGTTTTAAAGGTGTGGGGTGGGCAGACTCTATGGCATGATGCTCCGTTGAGGTCTCTCCCCTCCTAAACCTCACCCTTCCTAGGCTCCAGCCCCAAATCTCCAGGAATGTCCCAGCCTGGAGCCTTAAACTCTACATGCAAGTGGCTTTCTCTTATTCCCCTTCCAAAGTTAACAGCAGTCCGGTGAGATTCTACTGAGAAAATGGTACTGGGGCAGGTAAGAGAGAAAGCCTGTTTTTCCATTAATTAATTAATTACTTAATTAATTATTACTTTCAATTTATATCCTGCCTTGCCTGAAGGCGGCGTACAATAGGTTAAAAACAATAAAACACAATAAGTTAAAAACAATAAAAAAATAAAACATGAATGCAATATCATAACATTTCATATAACAAATGATATACCTAAAATACAATTAAGTGCAGATGGCAAATGCTGCAGATGGTCCGATGTAGCTGGGCTGGTGTCCAAGGTTGTTCTAAACGCCGGTAGCCCGAGGGCCATAATAGTCCAGTTTTTAATAGCTCATTCATCAGTGGCGGCTCCTAATCGAAGGCCTGATGGAAGAGCTCCATTTTACAGGCCCTGCGGAACTGCATGAGGTCCCACAGGGCTCTGATGTCTTCTGGGAGCTCATTCCACCAGTGTGGAGCCACCACTGAAAAGGCCCTGGCCCTGGCCCTGGTAAGAGCAAGCCCGACATCTTTTGGGCCAGCGAGAGTCAGGCGGTTTTGCAACCTCAGCCCAGTTAATGTCCCCAATCCAGGTAACGTCCTTTCAGGATTTTTTTTTTTTTTTAAGTATCCAAAGTGTCTGAAATGTCCAAATTGGCCCCTTTCCACAATATCTCTGTGTGTTCCCCATTCATTTGTCCGCGTTAGCCGTGTTTTGTCCATTGAGGCAAAAACAGGCATCAGTAACATTTTTACTGAATTTCCTCAGTATGGCTGAGAGGGGAAAAACCCAAATCGCTGCTTCATCCCAAGTGGGGGAAAACTGAAACTTTCAAAGCCAAGAAGTATGTTAACAAAATGCAGTAACAATTTAGGGTGGCCAGCCTCCAGGCGGTGGCTGGAGAACTCCTGGGATTACTGCTGACCTCCAGGCAACAGAGCTCAGTCCACCTGGAGAAAACGGCTGCTTTGGAAGGCGGGCTCTCTAGCACTATACCCCTTTGAAGTCCCTCCCCTCCCCAAACCCCGCCCTCCTCAGACTCCACCTCCCAAATCTCCAGGTATTTCCCAAACTGGAGCTGGCCACCAATGCTCCCTCTAAACTGTGGAGTCTTGTGAGCATGTGCGAGCCGGAGGCTAAAAAACTGTGAGCTAGCTCACACTAACTCAGCTTAGAGGGAGCACTGCTGGCAACCCTAAATAACATTCTTAGATCCAGTCGTGAGCACCATGAAGATATGAATGGCTGGTGATGTGAGCTGTTATAGTTCTTAACAACGATATCCAATGTTTTTAATCTGGAGATTGCAGTTTGATCCAAAGCAAAAAGCCTAAAACAAGGGCCATGTGGAACCTTTTGTGAGAGCCAACAAAAATATTGCAAAAGCATGTGGAAGCTTTCGAGTTCTCCAGAACTCTAAATCAGAGTGCATGTTTAAAAAAGGAGGGGTGGTGGTGTTTTGGCCCTGGTCTGAAGGCCTCTTGTCTGCATCTTGTCCAGGATGTGCCGGAGACTCAGGCAGATTAGATGGGGTTGGAATAACATTTGCAGGCGTCTGAAATAGCAAGAGCAGGGGTGGAGGGGAGGGGGGAGGTTGGGGACTCTGAGAGAAGTGAATAACAAACCAGAAAGGCCCTTCTTGAAAGAAGCCAGACAATTGGACTCTGTCCTATATTACGCATGCTGAGAAGTCATCCTCTCTTCCATTGGAAGCTTGCTGAAGAAGAGTTGGTTTTTATACCCCACTTTTTCTACCGTAAGGAGTCTCAAAGTAGCTTTCAATCGCCTTCCCTTCATCTCTCCACAACAGGCACCTTGTGAGGCAGGTGGGACTGAGAGAGCTCTGAGAGAACTGTGACCGGCCCAAGATCACCAGCAGGCTCATGTAGAAGAAGAAGAAGAGGAGGAGGAGGAGGAGGAGGAGGAGGAGACTGGATTTATACCCCGCCCTTCACTACCCGAAGGAGTCTCAGAGAAGTTTACAAACTCCTTTCCCTTCCCGTCCCCACAAAAGACACCCTGTGAGATAGGTGGGGCTGAGAGAGCTCTTTCAAGAACTGCTCTCTCAAGAACAGCTCTGACAGAACTATGGCTTGCCCAAGGTCATCCAGCAGCTGCAAGTGGAGGAATGGGGAATCAAACCCAGTTGTCCAGATCAGAGGCCACCACTCTTAACCACTACACCACAGTGGTGTAGAACGCTATTCCAAATGAGGGTTATCCTATAAGGCTGCCAATCTCCAGGTGGTAGCTGGAGATCCCCTAGAATCACAGCTGTTTTCCAGGCTACAGAGATCAGTTCCCCTGGAGAAAATTACTGCTTTGAAGAGGGGACTGTACGGCACGTTAGAGTCTATGCTGAGGTCCCTCCCCAGGTTCCCTGGCAGTGCTGTTCTGCGGCCAAGGTTGTTCTGAAAGCTAAATGGGGAAAAGCTGTGTCTGGCTCTTCTTAGAGAAAGGTTGGGAGCAAAATCCAAAAAAAACCCCAAACATCATGAGTTTTCACCAGTGGCCCGGTCACAATGTCCATCTCAAACAGCCTCTCCAGAAGTTGCTGTCTGATGTGTGAACGCAGCTTCCTGAGAAATACTTTAGGCCCCCTTCCTTTATCTTTCTTGCATGCTTGGCAATAATCTCATCCATAAATAACACTTTTGATGAAGGTAATGCAGAAGGAGAGCGGGAGACAGTCCAAGTTAGCCACTCCGATGATGGAGAATGGCTGTGGTTTTTTAAAAATTTAATCTGACCATTAGAGTAATATGCTGAAGTGTGCAGGTCTTCACTGGAGGCAGGAGGAGGCCAGGGATTGGGAAGGGAAGAGACTGGACTTGCTGGCAACTCTGAAGGACAGCCAAAGGCCCTAGCAGGATGCCTCCAATGCCCATCATTCCACAAGAGAACATAAGATCATAACATAACAACATAAGAAGAGCCATGCTGGTCCAGACCTGTGGTCCCTCTAGTCCAGCATCCTGTCTCACTCAGTGGCCAGCCAGTCCCTCTGGAACAGGGCATAAAGGACGAGACCTTCATCGGAACATCAGAAGAGCCCTGCTGGATCATACCCGTAGTCCCTCTAGTCCAGCATCCTATCTCACACAGGGGCCAACCAGTCCCTCTGGGGGGACAACAACATGGCATAGAGGCTGAGACCTTCCCCTGAGAAGAACATCAGAAGAGCCCTGCTGTATCAGACCAGTGGTCCATCCAGTCCAGCATCCTGTCTCACACAGTGGCCAACCGCTTCCTCTGGAGGGCCAACAACAGGGCAGAGAGGCCGAGGCTGAGAGAGTTCTGAGAGAACTGTATTTGACCCAACGGCACCCAGCTGGCTCCATGTGGAGCAGTGGGGAATCAAACCTGGTTCTCCAGATTAGAGTCTTGCGGTTGTTAACCACTGTACCAGGCTGGCTCCCTGTCCCTGGCATGCTTGTTTAGCATGTCCATGGACCAGTTTGTCCAAAGGAGGGTCAGGCAAATGAGCCATCCCTGCAGTATAGCACAGTTTTTAACTCCCCGTCGAACATTCAGGTGAACTGAGACTCTCTGGAAAGCTTTTTGCAAGCCTCTGAAGAACAAAATGTTCTGGGACCTGTTGAACAGCTGCCTGATGTGCCAAAATCCAACCAGCGCAGCTCTCATCACCAAAGCCATGCCCTATAGGCAAATGTCCCTTGCTTAATTTTTGCTTCGCCAGGCAGCTATGAAAGGCATAGGAACCGCATCAAAGGCAAGAAAAGGCAGCGACCAATAAACATATTAGTTCCTTTTTTCCCTGTTGGAACAGAGTAAAAACCTTTCTCCTGGTTTAAAACAAAATTGATTTTTTTTTTGAAGCCGAGAAAAAAAAAATCTTTTAAAAGCCGGTCTTTTCTGCCTCCGTCCCCCTCCCATCTTTTTGATCCCTGCTAATGGGAATGGCAACAGTTACATTAACTATTTGGCCAAACTTCAAGAATTTCCTTCTAATTCTCCGTCTTCTCCTTGACAGTTTGCACTCATTAATCCTGTTTTTATGGATTTAAGGGAACTGCAGAATTGCAGCCTGGAAATCAATCTGCACTCTGTCTGTGATGAAGGGGCTGGGGGGGGAGACGAGGGGGAGGGGGAGAAGCGGGGCATCTGGGCGCCTCCCGAGCCCTGTGCTCTTGCGAGGAGTTGGTGCCGTGTCCTGTGGCATGGGGCGCCCTGCGGATGTGGCTGTGGTGTTTCAGCCATCGGAGGGGCAGGTGCCCTGTGCCAAAAGGAAAACGAGAAAAAAGGAATGCATGCCTCGAATGTGAATCTCATCGCTTCCCTCCTTTTCCCCAGAACCTGGAACAACCAAGAGCAACGTGCATTCTCTCCACTTCCTCCCCTGGCCCTGAGGTTCTGCCAGCTGGCCTTTATAAGCAGGGCTGCTCAACTAAACCTACAAGAAACAAGAGTGCAAACTGTGTTGTTTCACCCCCAGCTACACAAACCCATATCTGGGACTCCCATTAGGTGGAGTGGGGTGGTGGTGGAGGTGGAAAGAAGGGCTCCAATTCATAAGGATTTAAGAACAACCTTCCTGGATAGGACAAAATGGCCCATTTAGTCTAGCGTAGGGATCTCCAACTTGGTGCCCAAGGGCACCATGGCATTCACCAGCACCTTCCTGGTGCCAAGAAGAAGGGGGAGGAGGAGGTAGCAGTGGTGTTTGGATTTATACCCCATTTTTCACTACCCAAAGGAATCTCAGAGTGGCTTATAATCGCCTTCACCTTCCCTTCCCACAACAGACACCCTGTGAGGCAGGTGGGGCTGAGAGAGCTCTTTTGAGAACTGCTCCTGAGAGAACAGCTCTGAAAGAACTTGTGACTGACCCAAGGTCACACCAGCAGCAGTATGTGGAGGAATGGGGAATCAAACCTCATTCTCCCAGATTAGAGTCCGTACTCCTAGCCACTATACCCAAACCAGATGTTTTCAGAAAGTGGGTGTGGCCACTTGCCCAGCCGGGCTTCTGACTGGCCACTGGAGATCTGATTGGCTGGGCAGATTAACACGTCTCAGTCCCAGCTGCCCTGACCATGTTTGTTTTATTCTCTCTCGTTCCTCTCTCCCAGTGAATTTTTTAAAAATTAGTCCTTCTGTCCCCTGAATTTGTGCTTCCTGTCTGTGTGTAGTTCCGCACCTCTGACAGCCATTTTCTGGTTACGCTGACCACCTCCGTGTCAGACTTCCAAAAGTGCCAACAGGCTCAAAAAAGTTGGGGACCCTGGTCCGTCTAGCATTCTGTTTCTGACAGGGAGCAGCCTTCAGGAAACTTGTATGCTGGGTGAGAATCTAACAGCCTTCCTCCACCATCCCCCCACCCCAGCGCTAGAGGCGAACTGCTTTGGAACAATGCAGCCTCCATGCCTAGATATTATAGGTAACAAGGAAACAAGAACTGCTTTGCCGGATTGAATATGTCCAGAGTCTAGTTGCTGCAGCATTCTGTTGCCAGCCATGTGGCCGACCAGACGAGCCTCCCTGGGTAGTTTGCAAGCAGGGCTTGATGATGGAATCTTCCCCTGTTACCTGCCTCCCCCCCAGTCCGTTCACACTCTGTTCCAACTTCCAGGCGGTGGCTGGTGATCTCCCAGAATTACAACTAATCTCCCGGCTACAGAGATCAGTTCCCCTGGAGAAAACGGCCACTTTGGGAGATGGACTCGATGGCATTACGCCCCACCAGGTGGTCCCTCCCCTCTCCAAACCTTGCCCTCCACAGGCTCCACCCCCCCAAATCCCCAGGAATTTCCCAGTCCAGAAATTGGGAAATTGGCAACCCTAGTTCTAGCTGCCATTGCGCATTATCATCTATCTATCTATTTTGGTGTAGCGGTTTGGTGCCAGTTTGGTTAAATACACAGACTCTAATCTGAGAGAACCGGATTCTTCTTCTTCTTCTTCTTCTTCTTCTTCTTCTTCTTCTTCTTCTTCTTCTTCTTCTTCTTCTTCTTCTTCTTCTATCATCTATTTATCATCTATCTCTATACCACCTGTAGTCGAAGCTCTCTGGGCATTATACATCAAATATAAAACATTAATGTAATGTTCATGCAGGGGCGAATTAAGGCTCACTGGTGCCCTAAGCACTGACCAATCTTGGTGCCCCCCTCATTGAAATGACTGTCGTGACAACTGAATTTGGCTCCATCATTTTACTTTTAAACACATGCATTTTACTTTTAAACTTAGCCTATGACACTATGCCTCACCAACAAAAAATAGAAGATAACCCTAGGGTGCACCATGATCAATTTGCACTAGTTTTATCAATTGGTTTTTTAAATCTTTATTCTTTTTTTTTCTTTTCACCCTTTTCCCAACTTTGTGGTGCCCCCTTCGGTCCTGATGCCCTAAGCACGTGCTTAGTCTGCTTAACGGTTAATCTGCCACTGTGTGCATGTGTTATGAAAGCTTGCACATGCACGCTAAGGCACAAGATTGTACAACTTGAATTGTTGAGCAGTCGGCTTAGAACAGATGAAAGGAAGTCCTTCTTCACCCGAAGAGTGATTAACACATGGAATTCACTGCCACAGGAGATGGCGGTGGCTACAAGCATGGTGCTGGAGAAGACTCTTGAGAGTTCCTTGGACTGCAAGGAGATCAAATCATTCAATCCTAAAAGAAATCAACCCTGACTGTTCCCTGGAAGGCCAGATCCTGAAGTTGAAGCTCAGATACTTTGGCCACCAAATGAGAATGGAGCACTCCCTGGAGAAGACCCTGATGCTGGGAACGATTGAAGGTCAAAGAAGAAGAAGGGGACGGCAAAGGATGAGATGGTTAGACAGTATCAGCGATGCAACGAACATGAAATTGAGCAAACTTCAGCGGAAGGCAGGAGGGCCTGGCGTAATCTGGTCCATGGGGTCGCAAAGAGTTGGACTCGACTGTGCAACTGAACAACAACAACAACAACAAGCATGGATGGCTTCAAGAGGGAATTGGATAAACATGTGGAGCAGAGGTCCATCAGCGGCTATTAGCCACAAGGTACAGATGGCATCTCTCAGTCTGGGGCAAGGGATGCTCTGTATTCTTGATGCTTTGAGGGGGGGCAACAGTGGGAGGGCTTCTAGTGCTCTGGCGCCACTGGTGGACCTCCTGATGGCACCTGGTATTTTTGGCCACTGTGACAGAGTGTTGGACTGGATGGGCCCTTGTCCTGATCCAACACTGGCATCTCTTATGTTCTTATGTTTGCCTTACTGTATGACAGCATTCCAGTACAGGGTCCCATTTCCCACCTGAGAATCCACGTCTCCCCTGTCCTAGTCTAACCACTACTCCACATGGGCTAGGAAGGCGGGCAGACATCTCATGCAGTGCCAAGGGACTGGGGTAAAACCTCTTAGAGGTCTTACTGCTAAAAGATACTGTGTGGGAGGAACAGATTCAGAGTTCAACACATAGCCTAATCTTTAGCTTTGTATTCCGGAGAGGATGTTTTTAGATAACAAACTTTATCTAAGATAAACTTTAGATAACTCAAACGTTGTTCTGCGGCTTCAGACCAACACGGCTACCCCACCTGGAAAAACCTGAATAGAAAGCCAGGGCAATATAGTGCTTGGGTTCTGAGAGACCCAGGTTCAGATCCTTACTCTGCCTTGGAAGCTTGCTGACGATCCTAAGCCCTCTGCCTCCCAGCCTAACCTACCTCACAGGGTTGGTGTTGCGAGGACAAAACAGAGGAAGGGAGGACAGTGCTGTATGCTGCTTTGGGTCCCCATTGAGGGGGAAAGTGGGATGTAAATATCCAAGTAACAGCAAGATGGTCATACTGGCGATGAGCATTTTTCTGGCTAGCCCAGTCTCACCAGATTTTGGGAGCTAAACAGGGTCAGCTGTGGTTCGTATTTGGTTGGGAGGCCACCAAGGAAGTCCAAGGCCACGACACAGAGGTAGGCAGTGGCAAACCACCTCTGATTGTCTCGACAACCCTACTGCAGGGGTCCCCAATGCGCCCACCAAGACCTTTTCTGGTGCCCACCAAATGTCTTTAGGAAATGGGTGGGGTCGGATGTGGGTTTCCCCGGCTAGGCTCCTGATTTTTAAAAACGTTGCTTTGGCAGCAATTCCCACGACAGCACAAGGTAAAGGTAAAGGTTTCCCTTGCTTGAAAGCCAGTCGACTCCAACTTGAGAGGGCGGTGCTCATCTCTGTTTCCAAGCTGAAGAGCCAGCGCTGTCCGAAGACATTTCTGTGGTCATGTGGCCAGCATGACTAGAGCCTGAGGTGCACGGAACGCTGTTACCTTCCCACCAAAGCAGTACCTATTTATCTACTTGCAATTTCTTGCTTTCGAACTGCTAGGTTGGCAGGAGCTGGGGCCAGAGACGGGAGCTCACTGCACCACACGGCACTGGGGTCTCGAACTGCTGAGCTGCAGCATCTTAACCTCTGAGCCACTGCGGCTCCTCAGCACAAGGTAGGTAAGCCATTTTGTGCTGGTTCTGCCACCCACCACATTGGGTCAGTACCCCAAAGATGCCCAAAGACTCAAAAAGGTTGGGAATCCCTGCCCTGTATGGTCATCATCAGTCGACTGAAGCTGGATGGTGCTTTCTACCGACAATATTCTGTGCCAGAGGGTTGTTTTTTTTAAAAAATGCCATTCTTCTTTCTTTTATACCTTTTTATCCTTTTATATATCTGTCTGTATTTCCTTCTCTCCACCCCTCCAGCCGGCCATATCAGCAGAATCTGTCATCTTCCGCTGTTTTCCAAAATGCCTTTTTAAAAAATTTTCCGTGTGCAGAATTACGGAAATCCATTTCCCCTGATGCAGCAGAGAGAGATGCATTTTTATTCTGTGGCTATTAGCCTGCGACAAGGTAAGTAACTTGGAGAAGATGGATTGCCTGGCGCAGCTTTTTTTACTTTCCCAATTAATCCAGCCATAATAGTAATAAATCCACCAGGAGAAGTAATTAAATGCAAACGGTTCCGGCTTCCCCCTTGCTGCCGAGATGTCAGCAGCAATATAGCGAAA
The DNA here is from genome assembly GCA_029375565.1 of Gekko gecko. NCBI lineage: Eukaryota > Metazoa > Chordata > Lepidosauria > Squamata > Gekkonidae > Gekko > Gekko gecko. Next base: position 25,266,172 of record JAPDNY010000016.1, read on the forward strand.
CATCCTTCTCCTGAAAGAGGCCGAGGGAAATGTCAGTGATGAAGGGATTTCCAAGGGGGGGGGAGAAGGATGTCAAAGGCCTGAGATCACAGGATGCTGCCCCCCCCTTCCCTCTACAGAAAACAGATTTCTTCCACCTGTCCCTCTTAGGATGCCTTCGCTGTTAAAAAGATGACAACCCAATCACCAGTAACGCACTGCGCTTTTTAAAATGGGGTTTGATAACAGAGAATCTTTTAAAATAGAAATATAGGTATGTTTGTGTGTGTGTCTGTGTGTGAAGTGCCGCCACAGCTGTAAGGTTTTCAAGGCAAGAGACTAACACGGGTGGGTTTTGATTCTTCCAGATTTCCCATATTGGCTTGTAAGGACACAACGGAATGTTACAGTGGCAAATACCCATCTTCCAAATTGGTGTTCGCCAAGGGAGCACAGCTCTCGGGGGAGAGGAACAGGAGTCCCAGGGGGGAAACATCTGGAAAGAGCAATAGATGGTTCATGCCTTCTGCTGATTCTTTCTGCAAAGGGTCTAGCAATGCATGATTAACCTGCGGTGCAATCCAGGTGAGAGCTGGTTTGCTGTAGTGGTTAGGAGTGCAGACTCTAATCTGGGAGAGCCAGGTTTGAGTCCCCACTCCTCCACATGCAGCTGCTGGTGTGACCTTGGGCCAGTCACAAGTTCTCTCAGAGCTGTTCTCTCAAGAGCAGTTCTCAAAAGAGCTCTCTTAGCCCCACCTACCTCACAGGGTGTCTGTTGTGGGGAGGGGAAGGGAAAGGAGATTGTAAACTGCTCTGAGACTCCTTTGGGGAGTGAAGGGCAGGGTATAAATCCAATCTCTTCCTTCTAAACTGAGTTCCACCCAATGCTCCCTCTAAGCCGTGTAGTCTTGTGAGCAAAAACTCTATGTTGTGAGCTACTGGCATTAAAGTTGTGAGCGAGCAATTTGGCTGCTACATAAATTAGTTTGCTCTGGAGCCCTCCTTCCTGGACTAAGACAAAAATGTGTGAGCCAGAGGCTAAAAAGCTGTGAGCTTGCTCGCACTAACTCAGCTTAGAGGGAACACTGGTTGTGACCAGCGATTTGGCTGCTGCATAAATTAGAAGGCTAAAAATCTGTGATCTAGCTCACACTAACTCAGTTTAGAGAGAACACTGGTTCCAGCCTCCTAAGTCCATTAAAGTCAACAGGCTTGGAAGGGTGGAACTCTGCTTAGGACTGCAGTATTCAAGAATTTACCACCCCAGATAAGAAGATCCGTGTTGGGTCAGAGCAAAGACCCCTGGAGTCCTGCATCCTGGTTCCCACACTGGCCAACCAACCAGATGGCTTTGGGAAACCCATAAGCAGTGCATGGAGGCCATGGCCTTCCCCATTGTTTGCTCTGCAGCATCTGTCATTTTTCTGAATCTCAGGGTTCCATTTAGCGATCATGGTTAATAGCTAGGCCTGCCAGCCTCCAGGTGGGGCCTGGAGATCTCCTGGAATGATAACTGATCTCCAGACGACAAGTGTCAGTTCCCTTGGAGGAAATGGCTGCTTGTAGAGTCAACCTTCCAAAGCACTATAATGCAGCTGAGGCCCCTCCCACCCCCCAACCCCACCCTCCCTGGGCTCCACCCCCAAATCTCCATGAACTTCCATCTTGGTATTCACAATCCTATTGACAGCATGTAATAAAGGTTGCCTCCATGATGTGATGGCCAAACATGGATTATATTCCTGGATGTGAAATTTAGCCTTAAGGAACAGCCATGAGGAGAGAAGGGCTAGATATGGATCAGGTCCACAGACAGGAGAAGAAAAGTCTTCACTCCTCCCTCCATCCCTTGTGCTGTATCACTGACTGAATCTGGTCTGTAAATCCCCCCACCCCCCAATCCTAGGACTAAAAACAACTTCAGTCATGGAAATGTCAGAGGATTGCATGATGGCCACAGGATTAAACAGCTTTAAAAGGGGATTAGATAGATTCATGGAGAATAAGTCTATCAATGGCTACTAGCTATGGTTGACTGATGGGAACCCCCACGTTCAGAGGCATGAAGCCTCTGAATCCCAGAGCCTGGAGTCAACATCAGGGGAAGGCCTTGGCCTCTATGGTCTCTTGTTGGCCATCCAGAGGAACTGGTTGGCCACTGTGTGAGTCAGGATGCTGGACTAGATGGACCACTGGTGTGATCCAGCAGGGCTCTTCTGATGTTCTCAAGAAGGCCTTGGCCTCTGTGCCCTGTTGCTGGCTGTCCACTGTGTGAGAAAGGATGCTGGACTAGATGGACCACTGGTCTGATCCAGCAGGGCTCTTCTGATGTTCTCAGGAAGGCCTTGGCCTCTGTGCCCTGTTGCTGGCTGTCCACTGTGTGAGAAAGGATGCTGGACTAGATGGACCACTGGTCTGATCCAGCAGGGCTCTTCTGATGTTCTCATGAAGGCCTTGGCCTCTATGCCCTGTTGCTGGCTGTCCAGAGGAACTGGCTGGCCACTGTGTGAGAAAGGATGCTGGACTAGATGGACCTCTGGTCTGATCCAGCAGAGCTCTTCTGATGTTCTCAAGAAGGCCTTGGCCTCTATGCCCTGTTGCTGGTTGTCCAAAGGAAATGGTCAGCCACTGAGTGAGACAGGATGCTGGGCTAGATGGACTTTGTGCAGATGATACAAAGCTGGGTGAGATTGCTAATTCTGAAGAAGACAGAGTCAGGATTCAAAATGATCTAGGTAGGCTGGAACAGTGGGCTGAGGCAAATAAAATGAAATTCAATAGAGATAAGTGCAAAGTCCTACACCTAGGCATAAAAAATCAGACAGTTTACAGCCAATTGAAACCATATAAACGATTAACAAATCCAGCATTAAAAAAATCATATATTAAAAAAGCAGCAAAAGAAGATAGACCTCATTTAAACTGAAACGGCAGCAATAATAGGATCAGTGCAATCCTACACAGAGTCACACCCTCCTATGCCTGTTGATTTAAATGGACATAGACAGGTTTAACTCTGCATTGTACATTTCTTGGCAGTTTCAGAATGTCGGCGATACAGTAAAATTGCCACATAGAAGCAGCTACGCAATTAAAAACCCAAAATCAAGGGGCCCTAAAGTAATCAGCTTCCCCAATTCCAAATTTTGAAAAGAGAGAGCCTAACGATTTAAAGACATCGAACGTTTGCAGCGATGTTTAAAAAAAAAAAACTTTTTAAAAAGGCTTGCAAAAAGACTCGAGAAATTCACTGAGTCACTTTATACAAATTGCCGTTAGCGACAATGGCTAAATGGAACCTCCATTATGGGCGTCTGTAGGCATCCATTGTTGGAAACGAGATGCCAAACTAGACAGGCTTCTGATCTGGCATGTCGGGTATTTAAAAAGCAACGTATTTCCCATTTATTCTGCCATTTCCCAACAGTGCTACCTCTGTACCCCAGCTGGGGCTTTGTTCGCAACGCTGTCCGCGGCTTGGTACCGACAGAAGCCACGGCTGTGCCTAGGAACAATGGGTGTCGTGGGAGCTAAGCGGGAACCAGGATGCGGGTTCGGTGCCTCATCCCCTCAAGCTGTGCCTCGGGCCCTGACATCATCCTCTCTCGCTGTCTCAGGCCTTCTGACTCAGAACTGCTGAAAGGACTTCCACCTCCTGTGGCCCCTCCGAGATATGCCCCCGGCCCAGCCGACATTCCTCCTCTCCAGTAAAAACAATGCTGGGGTGGATGACGGAGTGAGTGGCAAACACAGGAAACGGCTGCGCTGTGATGCAGCCTTTGCTCACGGAGGCCGTGGGGTAATGGTGGAAGTCATGCTAGAGGTCAGCGTGGGCCCCGGGAACATGAAAGAACTCTGCCGAGAATCTAGGCTCTGCTCCAAGGTCGGGAGCCGACTCCTCCAGGAGTCAGGGAGGGCACCAGATGTCCTGGATTTCTCAGGGGATGCGATTCTTTGAACAGCAGCATCTGCTTGTGTGTTGTGTTGTGTGTGTCTGTAGAGGGCTGTCAAGTCGCAGCCAATTTATGGCAACCCTGTGTAGAGTTTTCAAGGCAAGAGACTGATTGAGTTGGTTTGCGGTTGCCTACCTCTGTGTAGGAACCCTGGGCTTCCTGGGTGGTCTCCCATCCAAGTGCCAACCAGGGCCAATCCTCCTTAGCGTCTGAGATCTAATGAGATTGGGCCAGCCGGGGCCAACCAGATCACAGCAGCGTCTGCTTTCAAACTGCTTTCATGCCTGCCGCTAACTATATTGTGACAGGGCCATAGCCAGGACTTTAAATAAGTCGAGGGGCACTGACATCACAAAATAAAAAATAAAAATAAAATTTTAAAAACTCACTTTTGCAGTGCTTGCCGTCTGCTTGCCTACACAGGGAAGCAAGCTGTGCTTGGGAAGGGGTGGTGGTGGAGAGTCCTCCAGGTAGCCCAGAGAGTTGGGGGGCCTGGGGGGCCTGCATGGAAGTCAGGGGGGCCTTGGAAGGAAGTCAGGGGGCCAGGCCCCCAAATGCCCCACTGTAGCTGCAGGCCAGCCCAGGAAGGTGCTTTGATTTGATTTGTTGCTTTTACAAAGGAAACAAGACAGTGGATAGTGCACTGTGTATACTACCCATATCTCTTGACCTGGGTGGGCCACGCTAGCCTGATCTCATCAGATCTTGGAAGCTAAGCAGGGATGACCCTGGTTAGTACTTGGGTGGGAGATGACTAGGGTTGCCAGGTCCCCAGTCTGGGCAGGGGTTCCCCTTCTTTTGCGGGGCCCTGTCCGCTGGAAACCCCACCTCCATATGCCCCAGAACACGGAAGTGATGTCATCACGTCACCAACGTCACTTTCCACCATAGTATGTATTATCTACTTGCTCTATGTGTTATCCTGTTCTCACTGCGTTGCTTTTATACTTACCCGTTTTCTGCATTGTTTAACATATCATGGCTAATATTTACACTTTGTTTTCAGATTGCAGTAAACCCCCCTAAGCCTTTTCTATTGCTTATCAGGTGTCTCATCCTCTCGATTGCCTTGACTTACACCACGTAATCCACTTTGAGACTCCGTGAGAAGGGCAGGCCATGAATAAAGTGCACCAATAAAAACTAAAAGAGGGTGCCCCCGCCCAGGAGTTTGCAGCCCACATGTACCAAAAGATGGTCTTTTTTAAACAAACCAAACTGGGATCTGATCAGCAGGTCTGATTCTTTCTGTCTTGTGTGCCAAGTGTGGGTAAGTATGTGGGGTATCAGTGATGAAAATAATAAAATAATTTGTTTAAGTGTGAGGAGGATTTGCCTCCCACCAGCAGCAGAGCCAGTGTGGTACCATGGTTAAGAGCAGTGGAGGAGTGATTTCCCCACTCCTCCACATGAGTGATGAAAATGCGGAATTCGCTGCCAGAGGATGTAGTGATGGCCACAGGAATGAACAGCTCCGAAAGGGGATTAGACAGATTCATGGAGGATAAGGCTGTCAATGGCCACTAGCTGTGGTGACTGAATCCCAGAGCCAGGAGGCAATATCAGGGGAAGGCCTCAACCTCTATGCCAGGGGTTTCAAACTCATTTGTTACAAGGGCCAGATCTGGACGTAAATGTTAACTTTGCCAGCAGTGTTCCCTCTAAGCTGAGTTAGTGTGAGCCAGTTCACAGTCTTGGTACATCACTCTGTGTTGCTGTCCATCAAGGGAGAGGATCCAGTCCGGCCCCAGGGGAGAATTTCTCAGCCTGCAAAGAAGAGGATCACCCAACAAGTGAAACTGACCAGTCTCCGGGGAAGGTAGGGAGATGAATCAGGCAGGGCCACGTGTGCCATAAAATGTAATGCCAGGTACCAGAGATATAAAACTTCATACAGAACACAGGCAAACCCATTTAACAATATTAATTTACTCAAAATACAAACACCCTTAAAACATTAACACTCTTACAGCATTTCCTTAAAGTCTCTCCCTGATGCCCGCCCTCCTACTTCCACCACCCATTACTCGTTACCACTGGGACACTATATAGGGACATTATGCACAGTCTCCGTCATCTGGCAATAGAGGTAATGACTAGCTGCTTGTGGGCTGGATAAGAGCCCTGCATGGGCCAGTTCTGGCCCGTGGGCTGTATGTTTGGCACCCCTGGTCTATGCCCTGTTGTTCATTCATTCATTCATTCATAGACCTCTATTGGCATGTCATCAGTTGTAAAGTACATAAAACATTTTGCCATTTAATTAAAATCTAAGATTCCATATAAATTTAGTACAATCAAAATAATACTATCTAAAATTTTGTACCTTAAGAACTTCTGTGAGAAACTTGGCGACGTCATTAGTGATCTCAGGATCGAATCATTCAAGAGAAGTGGACATTTTGACTTATTACTCAAATAACTTTTAGGATGGAGCCAAGTTAGAAGGAATTTTCTGCAAGGTAGCTCATATTATGTGCTCAGTCAATTATGTGCTCAGTCGTTCTTATGAAGGCCTCGGCCTCTGTGCCCTGTTGTTGGACCTCCAGATGAACTGGTTGGCTACTGTGTGAGACAGGATGCTGGACTAGATGGACCACTGGTCTGATCCAGGAGGGCTCTTCTGAGGTTCTTCTGAAGGCCTCGGCCTCTGTGCCCTGTTGTTGGCCCTCCAGAGGAACTGGTTGGGTACGGTGTGAGATGGAATGCTGGACTAGTTGGACCACGGGTCTGATCCAGCAGGGCTCTTCTTATGTTCACGGTTCTCTCTGAACTCTCTCAGCCCCACCTCCCTCACAAGGTGCCTGTTGTGGGTAGAGGAAGGGAAGGCGACTGTAAGCCGCTCCAAGACTCTTTAAGGTAGAGAAAAAGTGGGGTATAAAAACCTATTCTTCTTCTTCTTCTAAACTTAGAAAGATTGTCTTCTTGAAAATGACCATGGTTGGTCTTTATTGCCATGGCACCCAGGCTTCAGAATACTCTCCTCGGGTCATTAGGTGCCACTGCTGTTTTTTAATTTGAGACACCAAGTATTTCCCCCAAGCTCATGTTGCGATTTGATTAGTGCTAATTCCATTTACTGTTCCGTTGGCTGCTGAGTCCATGTTTCCATGTCTGTGGATTGTTTGCAGCCATTCTAGCGAGCTGCCATGGAGCAGAAAGGCAGGATCCTTTGGACAAATCAAGCCTCAGACTAGATGCCCAGGTGCTGCCCTTCACCATTTTGGATCACTGGTCCATCTAGCTCAGTATTGACTACTCTGATTGGCAGGGCCCCTCCCCCAAGGTCTTGCTCTCCTACCTGAGATAACAACAGAAGAAGAGCCCTGCTGTGGCGGCTACAAGCACGGATGGCTTCAAGAGGGAACATATGGAGCAGAGGTCCATCAGCGGCTATTAGCCACAAGGTATAGATAGGAACTCTCGGTCTGGGGCAAGTGATGCTCTGTATTCTTGGTGCTTGGGGGGGCAACAGTGGGAGGGCTTCTAGTGTCCCAGCCCCACTGGTGGACTTCCTGATGGCACCTGGTGTTTTTGGCCACCATGTGACAGATTGTTGGACTGGATGGGCCATTGGGCTGATCCAACATTGTCTTCTCTTTTGTTCTTATAGCTGTAGTCCATCTAGTCCAGCACGCCATCTCACACAGTGGCCAACCACAGAGCACAGAGGCCGAGGCCTTCCCCCTGAAGTTGCCTCCTGGCACTGATGACTCAAGGGCTGAGTTACCTCTGAATGTGGAGGTTCCCATTAGTCACCATGGCTAGTTGCCACCGATAGACCTGTCCTTCATTAATCTGTCTAATCCCCTTTTAACCGGTTGGATTTGTGTTTTCATTGTAGACTAAATTGGGGTTGCCCAGTCCAGTGTTCCCTCTAAGCTGAGTTAGTGTGAGCTAGCTCACAGTGTTTTAGCCTCCACCTCACCGATGTTTGTCTTAGCTCAGGAAGGAGGGCTCCAGAGCAAACTAATTCATGCAGCAGCTTTAAGGCCAGTAGCTCACCAAGTAGAATTTTTGCTCATAAGACCCCACAGCTTAGAGGGAGCATTGGCCAGAACTATTGGGTTGGGTGGCCAGAACTATGTTGGGAAACTCCTGGAGATTTCGGGATGGAGCCTGGGGAGGGCAGGGACCTCAGTGGGGCACAAGGCCATCAACTCCACCCTCCAAAGCAGCCATTTTCTCCAGAGGAATAGCTCTGTGGAGTCTGGAGATGAGTCGTAATTCCGGGGGATCCCCAGGTCCCACCTGGAGGCTGCCATCCCTAAATTTGCAGTGGGTTGTTTTTAGGAGCTAAGTGCAGTTCATGCTCCACCACTGGAGCCACAACCCTTCCGTCACGCGAGGCCAGATGTGAGCAGGTTGGTTGTGTGTGCCTGTGGGTGGGAACTGCCGTTCCTCTTCGCCACCACCAGCCGTTTCTCCTCTTGCTTCCGCTTGCAAAATGGCTCAGGAGCTGGAGAGGTCTACCTCCCTGTACTTCCCAGCTTCCGAACAAGGACAGCATCCCTTCCTTTCCCCTCTCCCAACGCACTGAGATTCTTAGCTATTGCTCCCCACTGTGGTCTCATTAATAGATTTATTTATTTGAAAATCATTATCGGGGCAGACAGGCCTAGCGAAGAAAGGGTCTCCCAGGGGCTACTTGTTAGAAGCTGCTGGGTTGCTACATCAAGAGATTCACACACACACACCCAATGGCACAGGAAAGCTGTTTGACTGTGTCAGAAATCACCGTGAGGGATTACGTTTTTGAAGAAGGGAGAGACGGGGAAGGAAAAAGAAAAGAAGGGTGAAATGTATCGCCAAGCTTTTATCAAAGATGCCGAGTTTTAAAAACCGAGCGAGGCGGGGGACATGGGTAAAGCTGTCAAGCAACGGAGGCAAGCCTTGCCTTTGAAAAGAGAAGCTGAAGGAGCAGGCTCTTCCCTGGTGTGGGTGCGCAGTCGGTTTAAAAACTGCAGGCACTTGGCTGGGTTTTGATCCTGATGCGCGAGAGGGGGGGGAGCTGGGTTTGCTGACGGATGCTGTGTGTTAGCAAGAGGGTGAAGAGCGTCCGGGGGACTCAGAGAGCGTTGGTAGGACTGGGTGTATTCTCTGTTTGGAGAAGGAAAGGCAAATCCTGTGTCCTCTCCCTCCAGATTCTGCAACAAGAGTAATCAAATTCTGCAGCCTGCATTGCAGGATGCAAATGGAGCAGATTTTACCTCGTAACCTTTCTTAAATTCTGATTCTGTGAGGGGTGGAGGACAAAGATCTTAGGAGGTGTCCAATCTCCTCCTCCTCCTCCTCTTCTTCTTCTCCATAAGGACTAGGAACTTAGATTTTGAAAATGAAGCACTGGAAATCTCATTTTGGCCCGAGATTTCAACAGGCAACGCTCAAATGTATTTTTTGCAAGCAGGAGGAGGAGGAGGAGGAGGTTGGATTTATACCCCACCTTTCACTACCTGAAGGAGTCTCAGAGTGGCTTACAATCTCCATTACCTCCACCTCCCCACAACAGACACCCTGTGAGGTAGGTGGGGCTGAGAGAGCTTTGAGGGCTGTCCTTGAGAGAACAGCTCAGAGAGAACTTGTGACTGACCCAAGGTCACCCAGCTGGCTGCTTGTGGAGGAATGGGGAATCAAATCACTACAGCTTTTACAAACCCCTGGCATGTCAAGAAGGTGGATTTTCAACTGTATTCCACATTCTGACCTTCCCTTGTGTGAACCCGAGCATACAATCCAGAATGTCCATATTTAGCAAGAACAGTTTTGATTTCATGGTATTTGTTCCATCATATATATATACATATACATACATACATACATACATACATACATACATACATATATATATGTATGTATGCATACGATCTCTATTTACTTTGGGGATGACTTCAAAGAAAGTTAGTGGAAGTTGCTAAAATAGCCATTGTTGAAGGAAACTTTCCAGTCTTTCTAGATTTCTAGGAATTGAATCCTTGTGATTGTGTTTGTGGAAGGATTTTGATACCCTATCACCCATGTCTAGATTGAGAGTCTCTTTCCCCTACAAGCAGAACTATGTAGAGAGGCTGCCTGCCACTGAACAGTTTTGCCATTAATTAATTTTAAACAGCGCTCCTCTCCTTGGGCACCCCCTACGTCCCCTCCCAGCCCAAAGGGTCTTCCACCTCGCCCGTGGACTTGCTGCCTCAGCAGCTCTGCAGTTTTTTTTATGCATGTGTAAAAATTGACTTGAAACAGCAAGCCAAGCCAAGACCTCACGTCAGCAAAAGAGGGTTCAATCCCTTTGCTTCTCAATCACCCAGAGAGGGATATTTGTGCCTGTTAATAACAGGTCTAGAAGGAATCTGCTGAGCCCTGCTTTGGAAAAGTGGATGACTGTAAAAATAGTCCTGGCGCGTCCGGCCAAGGCCCGTCTTCTTGTCCAGCACCCTGTTTCCAGCCAGACTTCTCTAGGGGAAGCCTACAAATGGGCCTATCCCATTCGTCCCGCTCTTCCTTCTTGTCCTTTGGAGTTGATATTTACAGGTACATTTGCATCCAGTGGCATCTTTAAGACCAACAAAGGTCCCGGTCACACGAGTGAGATAATCCAGGGGGGAAGTGAGGCTTTTTGCTCCACAGCAATTTGACCCGCATTTGCGTGATCACACAGTCCGTGGGAGCTGTGGGGGCAGCCCGCCACTGTGTGATCAGACACAAACCGTGGGTGAATCTTTTTTTTTTTTTTGGCTGCGTGTTTCCGATGCACTTAAACAGGGGATCAGTGAATTGCATCTCCACACTGAGGGCTTCTTATGGCAGTATGTGATGATGCGCATACTGGGAATGGGGGGGAAATGGCACAGAATCGGGATGATGCCATGAGAGAGCGCTGGCGTGATCACACAGGGGAAAGTCCATCTGTGGCCTGTAGCAATCTGTTTGATAGTGGACTTTCCCTAGTGTCTTTTAACTCCGCTCTTGTGGCGGAGCAAAATGGGTTGCCAACGGGTGTGGGGCGCTGGCCAGATGTTCTGATTGTGCTTGTTAAATCCACTCGGCATTTGTCCCTATCGCACAGCTAACTGTGTGTGTGATCAGAGCCAAAGTTTAATTCAAGGTTCAAGAGCCTCTTGCTAAGGGTAAAAGAGGAGAGCACAAAGGTTGGCTTGAAACTCAACATCAGAAAGACTAAGATCATGGCATCCGGCCCCATCACTTCTTGGCAAATAGAAGGGGAAGTCGTGGAAGCAGTGACGGACTTCACGTTCCTGGGATCCAAGATCACTGCAGACGGTGACTGCAGCCATGAAATTAAAAGATGCCTGCTCCTTGGGAGGAAAGCAATGGCAAACCTAGACAGCTTGATAAAAAGGAGAGACATCACCCCGCCAACAAAAGTCCGTATGGTCAAAGCAATGGTATTCCCCGTAGTACTGTATGGCTGCGAGAGTTGGACCATAAGGAAGGCCGAGTGCTGAATAATAGATGCTTTTGAATTATGGTGCTGGAGAAAACTCTTGAGAGTCCCCTGGACTGCAAGGAGATCAAATCAGTCAATCCTAAAAGAAATCAACCCTGACTGTTCCCCGGAAAGCCAGATACTGAAGCTGAAGCTGAATACTTTGGCCACCAAATGAGAAGGGAGCACTCCCTAGAGAAGACCCTGACGCTGGGAAAGATGGAAGGAAAAAGAAGAAGGGGACGGCAAAGGATGAGATGGTTAGACAGTGTTACCGAGGCAACAAACATGAAATTAAGCAAACTCTGGAGCACGACGGAAGACAGGAAGTCCTGGCGTGATGTGGTCCATGGGGACTGTGTGACTGAACAATAACAACAACATGTTCTTGCACACGAAAGCTTATACCTTGAATTAAACTTTGTTGGTCTTAAAGGCGCCACTGGACTTAAACTTTGTTCTGCTGCTTCAGACCAACACAGCCACCCCACCTGAATCTAGCGACCTTTGCATGTATTTGCTGCATTGCAAATCCCACTCCTAGCTCTCACTGCTAATAAGAACATATGAACTGCGTCGTGGGCAAGAGCATAGTGGAGGGGCCCTGGCTCAGTGATAGAACACCTGCTTGGCATGCAGAAGGTCCTATTTCAGTCTGTCACACCTCCAGTTAAAAGTCAGGTGGTAGGTGATGGGAAAGACCTCTGCCTCACATGCTGGAGAGCCACTGCCAGTCTGAGTAGACAGTACTGACCTTGATGGACCAAGGAGTCAGTATAAGGCAGCTTCACATTTTCATGTGTGTTCACCATAGGTTCATTACATACAGCGTGTTGTGTCCAGGAGAGGCCAGCCAAATACTTCTGGGAATTTCAGAAGATGATGGAAGAGAGCTTCCTCCTCCTCTGCTGTGAATTTATAGTCCAACCCCCTCCCCCTCTGGTCCATGCCCCCTGTAGATGATCAGAGGCATTTTTCTTCATTTGTTCCAGGGCTCAGTGCTAGTTTTGAAACCCAGGCTCCTGGCCTGCCTGCAAGGACAAGGGAAACAATATGCCACTTTTGCTAGAGTTTGGCCTGAGCCATTTTTGTTTATAGGGTGACGGAGCCAAACTGCAAGGTTTAAAGGAAAGGGCGGAACTACACACCCACACCCACAGAAGCTGCAAGACTGATTAAAAACAAAACAAAACTTACCACAATGGGTCTAACTACTGCCCAGCAAGCAGAAATTCAGCAGAGGGCATAGAGACACAGAGATGGGTAGAAACATTACTTGCTGCATAGCTGTTAAAACTATCTCTAGCATGTTTGGTGCAGTGGTTAAGTGTGCGGACTCTAATCTGGGAGAACCAGATTTGATTCCCCACTCCTCTACTTGCAGCTGCTGGATGACCTTGGGCAAGCCATAGTTCTCTCAGAGCTGTTCTCTCAAGGGCAGTCCTCGAAAGAGCTCTCTCAGCCCCACCTACCTCACAGGGTCTCTGTTGTGGGGAGGGGAAGGGAAAGGAGTTTGTAAGCCGCTCTGAGACTCCAAGTGAAGGGCAGGGTATAAATCCAATCTCTTCTCCTCTTCTTCTGATAGGTCACTGACTGTGTCTGTGCTGGGAGGGAAGCCCCCCCCCCATCATGATCTACTCTTTGGTAACTTTAAATCTAGGGTATTTCACTGCCCTCTCTGTGGGGCTAGCTCTGCCCTGTTTTTTTAAAAGCCAGCTTTGCTCCTGTACCATTAAGAGCAGCCCAGTGCACCCCAAAAAATCCATTCACCATCCCTGGGAATCTAATCCCAAATTGTAGTTCCAGAATCTGGAGTGAGCATGTGGATTTTATTTCACAGCTGCCTCTTGGCCTGCCATTACTTTGCTCCTTCCTCCAGCTGTCTCCTCTGCTGCAGAAGAGAGGCAGTATGGTGTACTGGTTAGAGTGGCAGACTTGAATGATCCATTATGGTGGGGTAGCCGTGTTGGTCTGAAGCAGCAGGACAAAGTATGAGTCCAGCGGCACCTTTAAGAACCACAAAGTTTAATCCTGGGTAGAAGCTTCCATGTGCATGTATATCTGAAGGAGTGTGCATGCACATGGAAACTTATGCCCAGAATCAAACTTTGCTGGTCTTAAAGGTGCCACTTCACTCAAACTTTGTTGAATGTCCCATGTTCAAATTCCCACCATCCTGAAGCTGACTGGCTGACATTGGCGTGTGCAAGTTCTTAGTTAATGGGTTTTTTTACCCATCCTCCTGCCAGCAAGTTAGTAGTATTTACTTCTTTCCTTCATTTCTCATCTCCCTTCCTCACTGAATCTCAAGGCAGATTGTAGAATTTAAAACAATGCTGCTGTAAAGACCAATATAATGTGCACCATAGACAATGCAATAAAACAGGATTAGAGAATCGGAGAACAATGAGATAAAAGCTGTGCAATACAATTTGAAAGGGAAGGGGGGGGCTGCTTAATTTGTTTTCGCAGACAATTAAAACGACAACCCGGTTCCTCTTGTTAAAAAGTGCCTCCCTGAACAGTTCTGTTGTACTATATCCTTACTTTGGCCAACAAATGAGAAGGGAGCACTCACTGGAGAAGACCCTGGTGCTGGGTTAGGCTGAAAGAGAGTCATAGGCCCAAAGTCAGTCGGCACATTTCCATATGATGATGATGATGATGATGATGACGATGACGATGACGACTATATGTTGCTGTTGTTCAGCCGCACAGTCGAGTCCGACTCTTTGCGACCCCATGGACCAGATCACGCCAGGCCCTCCTGTCTTCTGCTGTCCTCTGAAGTTTTCTCAATTTCATGTCCGTTGCATCGATGACACTGTCTAACCATCTCATCCTTTGCCGTCCCCTTCTTCTTTGACCTTCAACCTTTCCCAGCCATCAGGGTCTTCTCCAGGGAGTGCTCCCTTCTCATTTAGTGGCCAAAGTATTTGAGCTTCAGCTTCAGTCTCTGGCCTTCCAGGGAATAGTCAGGGTTGATTCCTTTTAGGATTGACTGATTTGATCTCCTTGCAGCCCAAGGGACTCTCAAGAGCCTTCTCCAGCACCATAGTTCAAAAGAATCTATTCTTTGGCGCTTGGCCTTTCTCATAGTCCAACTCTTGCAGCCATACATTACTACGGGGAATACCATTGCCTTGACCATGCGTACTTTTGTTGGCAGGGTTATGTCTCTGCTTTTTATCATGCTGTTTAGGTTTGCCATCGCTTTCCTCCCAAGGAGCAGACGTCTTTTAATTTAATGGCTGCAGTCACCATCTGCAGTGATCTGGGATCCCAGGAACATGAAGTCTGTCATTACTTCTATGACTTCCCCTTCTATTTGCCAAGGAGTGATGGGGCCAGATGCCATGATCTTAGTTTTTTTATGTTGAGCTTCAAGCGCTCTTTTGCGCTCTCCTCTTTCACCTTGAGCAAGAGGCTCTTTAGGTCCTCTTCACTTTCTGCCATCAGAGTGGTATTGTCTGCATATCTGAGGTTATTGATCTTTTCCCCAGCAATCTTAAATGTTGTTATTGTATGGCAGTGTGTGTATACCCAGAAGATCCCAAGATTGTCTAGCAGCCAGATGCTCTGGCTTTTTTAGCATTATGCACTACTAGGTGGTGAGTTAGACTTGAAGGTGAGAGATGTTTCAGAGGTGGTTTGCCATTGCCTGCCTCTGCATCACAACCCTGGTATACATTGGAGGTTGCCCATCGAAATACTAGCCAAGGCCGTCCCTGCTTAGCTTCCGAGATCTGATGGGATCGAGCTATCCAGATCCGGGCATTTTCACAGGTAGCGTAGCGTGTTCTCTCTCCCATAGCTCACTGGGAGAAAGCATCCATGTGGGAAACAGCAATGAGGAGCATGAATCTCATTAAGGGAAAAGCTCGCAAAGTCTGTCTTATGTGGTTGTAACAAAACTGAAGAGCGGGTGCATTATCTTCTTTACTGCACTGTATATAAAAGCCCGATACATTACTGGATCTGACACGGCCCAGAAAATGTGTTATCTCCTGATCGATAAAGATATATATATATTGTAATCTACAGGAGAGAGTTATGAGCTAAAGCAGCCGGGAAATTAAGTTGCTGGAAGTCATTGCTATTCTTTGTCATCGTTCTGAACTGTTAAGGAATTCTTGGGCATTGTTCTGAAACAGCCGCCTTTTCCTTTCCAAGGATTTTTGCTGTGATAAGTGTGCTGAAATATGTAAATAGGTTAATGATTTCTCTTATTCATATCCTCTACAGCTGGCTGGTCCATGCAGAATCAGAGGCGACAGATAGATTGGCCTGGGGAACAGGATGATGAGGAAAGGGGTGATGTTTATTTATATACAATTGTATCTTTTCTGTCTCCCAGGAATTCCTGGTGTTGAATAGGGTCCTCCCTTCCTCTTTTCTATCTTCACAACAATCCTGTGAGGTTGGTTGGACTGGGGGACAGTGACTGGACCAGGCTCACTCAGCCACCTTCATGATTTGACTTTGGGCCTCTGCAGTCCTGGCACATCACTCTGTGTTGTTGTTGAAGAAGAGGAGGAGAAGGAGGAGGAGGAGGATTTATTCCTCGCTCTTCGTTACTCGAAGGTGTCTCACAGCGGCTTACAATTTCCCCACACCAGACACCCTGTGAGGTAGGCGGGGCTGAGAGAGCTCTTTCAAGGATTGTTCTTGAGAGAACAGCTCTGAGAGAAATTGTGACTGACCCAAGGTCACCCAGCTGGCTGCATGTGGAGAAGTGGGGAATCAAACCCAGTTCTCCAGATCACAGTCCGCTGCTCTTAACCACTACACCAAACTGGGATGGATCCGGTCTGGCCCCAGGGGAGAATTTCTAAGCCTGTAAAGAAGAGGATCACCCAAACAAGTGAAACTGACCAGTCTCCAGGGAAGGCAGGGAGATGATCCTTGTCAGTTTCAGCTGGGCATTGAATCCTGCTATGGTCTCCCTGCAAAGGAAGGGCAAAGAGACCAAGGGCCTCTCTGCATTTTGCACTGTTTTGCCTCTTTCTTTCGCAGGCTGAACATCACAGAGGACCAATGGAGAGGGTAAGGAGCTGGTGAGCTCCCCCCTCCCTGGCAGTCTTTAAGCAGCGGCTGGACCAACACTTGTCAGGGATGCTCTAGACTGATCCTGCATTGAGCAGGGGGTTGGACTGTGTGGCCCCTTCCGATTCTGTGATTCTATGGTTCTATGACTTAATGACGTCCCAGGTGCTAGCCAACAAGTGCCTGCAAGACTCAGGGTGGCCAGCAGGAAGCTCAAGAGCCCTTCTTCACATCAAGCAGAGGCAGCCAATAGAGTGGGGGCTGCTCGAACTCTAGTGTGCCGGTGGGAGACGAAATTAAAAGCTCCAAGCCTATAGTGAATTAAGAGAGTGCTGCACTAAATCTGTCTCTTTGCTGTGCTAGTTTGGGAGGGCAGCCATGTTGGTCTGCAGTAGATGAGCTAGATTTGAATTCAGCAGCACCTTAAAAGATGAACAAGATTTTCAGGGGATCAGCTTGGGCTCTCAAAAGCGTATTCCCCCAGAATCTCTTTGGTCTCTAAGGTGTTTCTGGACTCCAATCCAGCTCTTCTTTGATGTGCTTTTCCCCCCCAACATGCAAGGAATGTTTTTAGTGGGGGGGGGGAACCTCCCAAGAATGTGTCTCTTCTCTGGCAATCTCAAGTGGTACAATCCAGAATCCCCCCTTCATTTTGTAGCCACCTCTCTGCCTACTAGGTGGTTCAAAACCTATTAAAGTGGTCATTAAAAATTGCTGTAAAATATTGGTCAACTTCCTTTAAAAAAGGAGATGCCGGAGAGGACAGATAAACACGGGGCTTTGTTTTATTTACTTATCACTCATCATCCAGCCCAATAAAAATGTCCTCCATTGAGAACGCGAGTGGTTAAAAAGAACTCTCCGTCCTTTCTGTTGATCATCTGTGCTGGCCCTTCACTCGATTATCGACTCTCTTTACTCATTCAGGCCATTCAATAATTCAAGTGCTTGCCCTCAAATTGCAAACAAGGCTTGTTTGGGGTCCCACAGGTGAAATATCGGCCTGCGATAAATGTCTCCTGGGGGAAGGCTGATTTAGAGATGAAAAAGTGTCTTATCCTTCCCCAGGTACCACTTAAGGTTTCTGATTAGATTTGCAATAATTGTCAGGGACAGCTGGCCATAAAGGAGGGGGGGAAGAAGAATAACTGAACTGAAGGACGGGGCAAGGTCAGGCCGTGTTTGGAAGCAAGAAGAGACCAAGAACACTAGCTAGACTGATGTTTGGAGCAGAGAACTTGGAGATCTGGAGCTCTAGATCGAGTTGATTTGTTGTTTTGAGCAAAGGGCCTTTATGTGAAATGCCAGTTTGGTGTAGTGGTTAAGTGCGCAGACTCTAATCTGAGAGAACTGGGTTTGGTTCCCCGCTCCTCCACTTGCAACTGCTGGATGACCTTGGGCAAGCCATAGTTCTGTCAGAGCTGTTCTTGAAAAGAGCAGTTTCTGTCAGAGCTCTCTCATCCCCACCTACCTCACGGGGTCTCTGTTGTGGGGAGGGGAAGGGAAAAGGAGTTTGCAAACTACTCTGATGCTCCAAGTGAAGGGCGGGGTATAAATTCAATCTCTCCTCTTCTTCCTTGTCTTCTATAAGGAGAAGATCCCACTGTCGTGGTTTT
This sequence comes from Gekko gecko, assembly GCA_029375565.1. Classification (NCBI taxonomy): domain Eukaryota; kingdom Metazoa; phylum Chordata; class Lepidosauria; order Squamata; family Gekkonidae; genus Gekko; species Gekko gecko. Next base: position 25,284,207 of record JAPDNY010000016.1, read on the forward strand.
TAATGTTGGATTTATGTCCAGGGAAGTCCCTACGCAAAAGAATAAAGGGGCATAAATTTAAAATTAAAAACTGCAAAAAACATTGGGAGAACATTTTAATCTTCAAGGTCATTTGATAGCTGATCTCAGAGTGGCAGTCCTCAAACAGAGAAGCTTCAAGGGGAGACTGCAATGTGAGATTGCTGAACCTGAGTTCATTCACAAGTTCAGAACAATTGCACCCCCCCTCTGGGCTGAATAGAGTGTATTTATTTCCGGAGTATTTTTTATTTTATTATTTAAGGCTATTTGAAAAACTATGGCTGCGATCACACGCACAATTAGACCAGACATAGGTGCGAATGCTGGGTGGATTTAAAGGGCGTGATCAGACGACAACATCTGGGAAGCGCCTCCCAGCCATTGGCAACCCGTTCTGCTCTGCTGCAGAAGCACAGTTAAAAGACATCGGGGAAAATCCCGTAGTATAAACGGGTTGCAACAGGCCACGGATGGACTTCCCCGTGTCTGATCACTCCAGCACGCTCTCATGCCGTTGGGATGGTCTGATCAGACCATCACAACTCTGTGCCATTCCCCCCGCCCTCGCAGTATGCGCATCATCACAAACTCCATAGGGAGCCCTCAGTGTGGAGGTGTGATTTATCGTTTCCTTGTTTAAGTGCCTGGGGAAAAAACGGCACACACAAAGACTCACCCGCAGTTGTGTCAGATCTCACACTGACAGACTGTGCCCACAGCTTCGAAGGGAGGTGTGATCGCATAACTGCAGGTCAAATTCCTCCGGAAGAAATAACCTCACTCCCCCCCCCATTTTATCTGGCGCGTGTGACTGCACCCTATAGCACTTATCTGCACAGGTCAGCCTCTCCCAGCCATACCCAAAGGGCTTTGTACCTTTGATATGCGCATTTAGTACATAAACCCGTTTAGTCCTTGATAATACAATCACTCAAGCATGTGGAATCATTGGGGTCTAGTTATATGTGATCATGGAAGATGGAAATAGCATCTACGGTAGTGGTGGAAGAGAGATCACAATCTAGGATTGCTGACCTCCATGTGGGCCCTGGAGATTGCCTGGAATTACAGCCGATTGCCAGACTACACAGGTCAGTTCTCTTGGAGAAAATGTCTCTGCTGCTCTGGAGGGTGGACTCTGTGGCAGTGTATCCCACTAAGACCCCTCCCCCAAATTATACCCTCCACAGGCTCCCCCCCAACTCTCCAGGAATTTCCCAAAATGAAGTTGGCAACCCCAAATCCTGCCTCACTTGTGTGGTTTTGGCAATCAAAACTGAACCGTCTGTTGCTTTTGGTAGGCCTGGAAAGGTGAAGAGATGGGGAAAGAAAAGACGGGCTTTGGTTCCACCCCCCCACCCCCTTTCAGGACTCTGCATTCCCACAAATTAAGCAATTATTTAAAAGTACCAGAGTGAACCGGGCTGAGTCCCCTGGTCATTCGACGTGCCTGCCGTTGTACTTTGCCCTTCAAGAGCGGAATCGCATGCTAGGAAAAAGTCACACCGAACTCAGAGGGATTTAGGCCTGGTTTAAACATGCCAAAGAATGAGGTGGTAGAAAGGAATGCACCCAGCTCCAGGTGAGGGATTCCGGCTTTGACTGTACCTTCACAGAGAACACTCCGGGCAAACAGAAATCTAAGGCAGCTCCTGTTCCTTCTCAGGGCTTGCAGTGGTAATTTTCCAAATGCAGGGAGGTTTCAAGGGAACTCTGCAGGGAACCTCCACATTCAGAAGCAGTCATCCTCTAGATCCCAGTGCCAGGAGGGGAAGGCCTCGGCCTCTCTGCCCTGTTGTTTGCCCTCCAGAGGAACTGGTTGGCCACTGTGTGAGACAGGAGGCTGGACTAGACAAGCCACTGGTCTGATTCAGCTGTGTTCTTATGTTCTTATTTTTTAATATAGGGGAGCATTCCAAGATGGGTTCCTCCACCTGCCACCAGCAGTGGTATAACCCATTCCACCACCTCATTCTCCTGCATGTGTAAACCAGGTCTTTTTGTTGTTGTTCAGTTGCACAGTTGAGTCCAAGTCTTCGTGACCCCATGGACTACATCACGCCAGGCCCTCCTGTCTTCTGCCATCCTCCGGAGTTTGCTCAGTTTCATGTTCATTGCAACGATGACATTGTCTAACCATCTCATCTCTTGCTGTCCCCTTCTTCTTTTACCTTCAATCTTTCCCAGCATCAGGTTCTTCTCCAGGGAGTGCTCCCTTCTCATTGGGTGGCCAAAGTACTGGAGCTTCAGTATCTGGCCTTCCAGGGAATAGTCAGGGTTGATTTCTTTTAGGATTGACTGAATTGATCTCCTTGCAGTCCAAGGGACTCTCAAGAGTCTTCTCCAGCACCATAATTCAGAAGCATTTATTCTTCAGCACTTGGCCTTCCTTATGGTCCAACTCTCGCATTACTACTGGGAATACCACTGCTTGGACCATACGGACTTTTTATCAAGCTGTCTAGGTTTGCCATCGCTTTCCTCCCAAGGAGCAGGCGTCTTTTAATTTCATGGCTGCAGTCACCATCTGTAGTGATCTTGGATCCCAGGAACGTGAAGTCGGTCACTGCTTCCATGACTTCTCCTTCTATTTGACAAGGTGTGATGGGGCCAGATGCCATGATCTTCGGTTTTTTGATGCTGAGTTTTCAGGTCTTCTCAGTAAACAGGTCTATGATTGGTATCCTGCATTGCCTGCAGTTCTCTCCTGCTTTAATTCCCCTTTCCTCTCTTTTGTGTGCATCGGGGGTAAAAATCAAGGGGAATCATGTTATACTGTTATACTGGAGCAGCCCGCTTTGAGTCCAGCAGCACTTTAGAGACCAACAAGATCCCCGGGGGATGAGCTTTCGAGATTTGAAGCTCCCTTCCTCAGATACAAGTAGGAATGGAGAACCCAGAGTCCTCATATACCAGTCTGAAGGTGTTGCAAAGAAAAAAAGTCAGGATGCAGAAGTGCAGAGCAAAGAAAGTAGTCAGGATGCAGAGGTACAATGCAACATGTAACCAGTTTAATAAAAACAGAAAAGAAAGGCTTAGGGACAGAAAAACCAGCATTTGTAGTGCTTCTAAGCATTTCTCTAAGGCAGGGGTCCTCAAAACGGCGCCCACGGGCACCATGGTGCTTAGAATCATCAAATCACAGAGTTGGAAGGGGCACACACAGGCTGTCTTGCCAAGCTGACATGTTTCTTGGTGCCCACAGAGTGGTTTTAGAAAGTGGGTGGGGCCTGGTGGAGCTTTTGCCCAGCAAGGCTTCTGATTGGCCACTGGAGATTTGATTGGCTGTGCTGATTTTTAAAAACACCATGTTGGCTGCCACTGCTACCACAACGTAAAGATCTTCACTGTGTTATTAAAAGTAAGCAGTGGCAGCCATTTCATGGCTAGTTTTGCTTTCTGTGGCAGCTGTTTTGTGGTGCCAGTCTGTGGCTGTGGCCACCACACTATATGAGAATTCCAAAGGTGTCTGCAGGCTCAGAAAGGGGTTGGGGGCAATGCTCCCTCTAAGCTGTGGAGTCTTGTGAGCAAAATTCTACTTTGTGAGCTACTGGCATTGAAATTGTGAGCAAGCAATTTGGCTACTGCATATATTAGTTTGCTCTGGAGCCCTCCTTCCTGAGTGAAGACAAGAATGCGTGAGCTGGAGGCTAAAAAACTGTGAGCTAGCTCACACTAATGCAGCTTAGAGGAAACACTGGTTGGGCGCCACCGCTCCAAGGTGCTACTGGACTTGAATCGAGCAGAAAAACAGGGCTGGAGAGTTTAAGCTCCCTTCATCAGATACATGTAGGAATGGAGATTCCAGCATCCTTATATATACTTTCATGCCTCTCATTCCTGCATTGCTGTTTCCAGCCAGGCCCCTGAGCCTTTCGCGGTTCAAAATTCAACCGGGGAAGCCTCCGTATCCCCGCAAGCTTCACCGCCTGAATTCCTTGGCTGCCTTTAAAAGCACCAGTCTCTTTGCCAGGAATAATTCTTCTTTTTTTTTAAAGTTGGCCACCCCCGTAAAGCCCCCTCCCCTCCGGCCGCGAACAAAAGGCCAAAGACAGTGGAACGCCAGGAGACGAGCCGGCTTTGAAAAGCCGGCGCGGCCTTTGCAAAGGAGAAGCCGACGGGGGGGGGCTCCCTTCCTCCCTCCACTTCCCCGCGTCTTCCCAGCGCTCCACCTTTAAAAGTCACATCACGTTTGGAGGCCTGATTATCCATTAACCTGATGTGAGCCGTCCTTCCTGCGGGTGGCGTCTCTCCCCCTCGCGGCGAAGGCAGCCAGCAAGAAGCACAGGCAGCTCTCGCCTTTCTTTTCTTTGCTCTTCTTTGCTCGCTCGCTCTTTCTCTCCCCCAGCCCCCACCCCTTATTTTTGGCCAGGCCTCCCCTCGGCTTCCCCCCTCCCCCTTTTCCTTATCAGCAATTCAGATCGCATGCAAATCCAAGCCCCCCTCCTCTCTTCTCCACCAGCGCTTCCTCTCTCTCTCTCTCTCTCTTTGCAAGGTTTTTCTCACACTGGCAAAAGAGCGAGCGAGCAAAGCAAACGGAGGAGAGGAGCAAAAACCTTCCCTGCTCGGAGCTCGAAATCGAGCTCTTCCTCCTTTTTTAAATTTATTTATTTAAAAGCCCCCCTCTGGGATTTCTCTCCCCCCCCTTGCAACAAAAGTAACCGGACTCTCCAGCAGCGATCCATGCAGCCGCGGCTGGCGCGTTGGGTGCAGGCGGGCGGCTGCAGCAGGGCTTGATCGCCCCGGCCGTGGATCCTTTTGCAAGCCTCCCTGCGCCTTCTTGCTTGCCTCTCCCTCCCCCTCTTCCTTTTGTGCCGCGATGGGGTGGGCGAAGAGACCCCCCCGGGCCCTCGCCGGCTTTTTCTGCGTCTTCTTCTTCTTCCCGCTGCTGGCGTCGTGGCTGGGGGGCTGCGACGGAAGCTGCCCCGAGAGAGAGCTGGAGCGGCGGGAAGAGGAGGCCAACGTCGTCCTCACGGGGACGGTGGAGGAAATCGTCAACGTGGATCCGGTGCATCAGACCTACTCGTGCAAGGTAATCCGGAGTGGGCGCCGGAGGGGGGGGGGTGTCGGCGTGTGAACGCGGCCGCTTCGGGTCGTGGCGGCTGCTTAGGAGCCCGCAGAGCTGGCAAACTTTTCCTTCCCCTCTTGGATAAGAGTGTTGGTTTCTTTTGTTGTCGTTGTTGCCCCCACTTGTTGCTTCCACCCCCCTCCCCCGCTTTCTGCAAACGGGCTCCAGTTTTTAAGTGGCTGAGAAACCTGCTCGCTTTTAGAAAGAATGAACTGAACCTTTTCTGAAATAACAGGTTAGGGTGGGAGAGGGAATGAGGGGTGAGTCACTGGCCTGAAACCCATTTTTATGTTGGTGTAGATGGACAGCTGGACCCCTGGAATGGTTTTCATTCTGCTGCCCCCACTAGAGAGGGGGAAGAAAGCATATTTTAAAATGTTCTGTTCCCCCCCCCAAGCTTTGGGTTAAAGCACAACTTTCCTTATCGAGATGGGTAACCGTGTTTGTCTGTAGCAGGAGAAAAAAAGAGTTGCAGAATTTGCGGCAGGGTAGGAGCTTCTGTGAGTCACTGCTCACTTCTTTGAGCTGAACATTTTTTTACTTAACCCCATCCCATAAGTGAGTGATTTCCTTGCTGTTCTGGGTACATCCCCTGCGAGGTTTAAAGAATCTTACTTATTAAAAGGAGAAAGTAACAGGGAAAAGGGGGTGAGGGGGGTTGGAGGAAGAAGCACTGAGTTAGCTGCAATCAATGCAGCCCATCTTTACTCTAGAGGAGTCACACCCGGAAGGGTGCACTGGGATGGATTGTGGCCTGTCACAACTGCAGCCTTAGCTGTTCCCATAAGTTCACAGTAGAAATGATCAGCTAATTTAAAAACAAATCAGTTTTTTTAAAAAGCTGCACTCTTGAGTTCATTTCCCCTAAGGCTAACCAGAGATAGTAGGGATTACTTCTGAGTATGCATGTGGAGGATTTGGTAGTCCGTGAATGACTTCAGGACAGTGATGGTAGAAGGTCTTGGAGGATGCAGACTCAGAAGGATGCTCCCAGTGTACCTCTTACCTTTGGGGTAGTCCCAGTGGACAGCTTGCTGTATGCCTCTGGTTGCAACTTACAGATGTCTTAAGAACTCCTGGGCAGGGTCAGACCAAGGAAACAGCCTGCCACTGGTGCTCACCCCCAACATCTGGATCTCAGAGGTGTACTGCCTCTGAAGCTGGAGGTTCTGTTTGTGTATCACGGCTAATAAACATCTGTCCTCTATCAATTCAGTTTTTTTTTTTTTTTTGAAGCCCAATAAATTTACGGCCACCACCATATGCTTGTGGTAATGTGTTCCAAAAGCAAATTATACATCATGTGAGGGAGTGCTCAGTAGAAGAATCCCCGTGATCTCAATGTAAAGGAGGTGGTTTGTGGGATGCCCTTTCAGTATTCCGATCCAGTTAAAGTGAGATGCTTGGATATAGGCCAGTACTGCCCCATTGACTTCCTGGAGACGAACATGAGTTGGGACTGAGCCTTGGCACTGTTTTCAGTATTAAGGAGAAATAGGAGATGTGAACAAGAGTGTCTCTGAGCATGTTTAGGCCATCCCCTTCCCAACTGAGAAACCACAGAAAGCGTCCATTAGTGTGAGAGGAGGGGGCTGCTTTATATGACACAGAGGGGTGTGTATCCTGTGGATTTGAGCTCTCTCAAGACATCTGCAGTGCCGTCCTAAGTATGTTCATGCTGAAGCCGGTGCCACCAAAATTCGTCGTTGCTTACTTGCCAACAGCATTTCCCAAAACTGGTTACCTGGGGCCATCAACTGTCTAAATTAAAACTGGAGATACTCTTTTTTTTTTTCATACAGCTGAGACGATTCATGCTCTGGAATGTGTGGGAATTGCTCATGCTCGGAGGACCTCAGTTCTAGAACAGCAACTGGTGGTCCCCATTCAAAGATAAACTCCCCCTAGGGCTGTTAATGCTCCTGAACCCTTTAAGCCAAGAGTAACCGAATTCTCCAATCGCACCTGATAAGATGCTGCACAAAATTACCCATCCTTAGTAGCTGGTGACGAAAAGAGGCAGCGCCAGAGTGGTAAAGCACACAGAGTTGCACCAGGCAGCCTCTTGTGTGGAAACGAATGCACAGATGCTCTAGGCAACCTCTTGTGTGGAGGAATGAATATTATGAGCTTGTAGGAACCTTCAAATCTTGCAGTGTACACAGGTTGGTGATTAGTCCTTTCGTATGGTGCTCTTTCTGGGAGGTTGCAAGTATTCCTTAAGTTACTGTCATAGTAAGTGCAGCTGCAATTCTGTAACTGGCAAATCGCTCAGAGCTTTGGGTCAGTTTGACGTTTTAAGTAGATGTTCACTAAGATGCGGTTCCAGGTGGGCAGCTGTATTGGGCTGGAGTAGAACAGCTTGATTCGAGTCCCGTAGCACTTTAGAGACCATCAAGATTTTGGGGGTATAAGCTTTCGAGAGTCAGAGCTCCCTTCGTCAGATACAAGTAGGCGTAGAGACCCCCACTTGTATCTGACGAAGTGAGCTTTGACTCTCTTGTTGGTCTCTAAGGTGCTGCCGCACTCGAATCTTATCTAAGGCTCCGTTGTAGAGTGCTTATTTGAAGAGAGTGACTAACTGCATCTGAAAGGGTAACACATATTTTGAGGCTGCTTACACAGCTTTGCTTAAAAAAAATGAAAATGAAAACGCAGACCTGATTGTTCACTTCGACAGCACGGATAGTGAAAATCAGACCCGATTTTGTGCAGATACGTTCAACAAGGAGTACTCCATCACTCTTCTCCTCCTGTTTTAACCTTGATGCTACAAGGCATGTCTGAAACCAGCTGCTCCGCTTCCCCCCCTCTCCTTCCCCAAATCCCTTTAGATCTCAGTTCAGTAGAAAGCTAATCTGAGAATCACTCCGAACGATCTCTTTCTGTTTGTACAGGCATTCGTCCTGTCGTTGTCGTCCCCCCCCCCAACGCCCTTAATTCTGAACAAGATCCTCTGTAAGGCATAGACACATGTTTTTCATTGGGCCAGTTGAAAGACTTCAGTGCATAATTATGTATTTTTAGACGGCGAGTAACCTTTTTAAAAAAGAGAGGTTAACCCCTGTGAGGGAGTGACTTTGAAAACGGCTTTTAAGGGAATTCAGCCCAGCCCCAAACATCTGCAGCACAGCAAGTTGTCCTAATTTTTTTTAAAAAAATTGTTTTCTGGTGGGGAAAAGCTTAAGAGCCCTCAGTGGCAAGAGCTTTACTGGTTGAGAATTCAGTTCTAGGTTTTCTCATATAAGATATAGTAGGAAATTGCATTCGTTGGGTTTTTTTACAGTTGTGCAACAGTCGAATCAGCCGCCCAGGGAGGGGGTGCACTCCCCCTTACTGGCAGTCTTTACGCAGCGGCTGGACCAACACTTGTCAGGGATGCTCCGGGCTGACCCTGCACTGAGCAGAGAGTTGGACTAGATGGTCTGTAGGGCCCTTTCCATTTCTGTGAGTCTTTAACCCCTGTCTCTGGTTTAAGTCTAAAGACATCCTCTGGCTATAGATCTTAGGCAGTGCTCCCTCTGAGCTATGGAGTCTTGTGAGCGAAAATTCTACTTTGTGAGCTCCTGGCATTAAAGTTGAGAGCGAGCGATTTGGCTGCTGCATGAATGAGTTTGCTCTGGAGCCGTCCTTCCTGAGCTAAGACAGAAATGTGTGAGCCGGAGGCTAAAAAACTGTGAGCTAGCTCACACTAACCCAGCTTAGAGGGAACACTCATCTTAGGTATTTCTTTAACAACAGGAGCCCTGCTGGATCAGGCCAAAGGTCCCTCTAATCCAGCATTCTGTTTCTCACAGTGGTCTCACACCTGCAGGTTGAGCACAGAGGCCAAAGCTTCCTCCTGTCATAGTCTCTCAGGCACTGGTATTCAGAGGTACATGGCCTCTGCATGAGGAGGTTCTGCTCTGCCATTATGGCAAATGTGCTGGTGCTGGCAAGTCACAGCTGACTTATGGTGACCCTGTAGGGTTTGCAAGGCAGGAGACATTCAGAGGGGGTTTGCCCTTGCCTGCCTCCACGTCATGCCCCTGGTATTCCTTGGAGGTCTCCCATCCAAACAGTAGCTTGGGCCGACCCTGCTTAGCGTCTGAGGTCTGACCAGATGAAGCTATCCAGGTTGGCCAAATAGATGTTGATAAGTGCCTCTTCTCTCAAAGAGTGATTAACACAGGGAATTCACTGCCACAAGAGGTGACGGCGGCTACAAGCATGGACAGCTTCAAGAGGGAATTGGATAAGCCTTTGGAGCAGAGATCCATCAGTGGCTATTAGCCACAAGGTATAGATAGGAACTCTGGGGCAAGGGATGCTCTGTCTTCTTGGTGCTTGGGAGGGGGTCAACAATGGGAGGGCTTCTAGTGTCCTGGCCCCACTGCTGGACCTCCTGATGGCACCTGGTGTTTTTGACCACTGTGTGACAGAGTGTTGGACTGGATGGGCCATTGGCCTGATCCAACATTGGCTTCTCTTCTGATAAACGGCTCTCCCATGAATTTGCCTCCTCCACCTTAATATCTGTCTGCACTAGTAGGCAACACCACATCTTAATGGCAATGTATTCCCTAAGCCAATGAAGTACTGTGCAAAGAAGAGTTTCCAGCTTCACAGCTAGATCTGGGGTGACCAGAATGCTATGCCGGAATTCCCAATGTGGCCATGCCATAGTTCATTGTAGTGCTCAAAACCCCTGTAATACGACTGGCCACTTTGTTTTTAGTTCCCTTCCTAATAATCCTTAGCATCGAACTGGTACTTCGGCTAAACTTCTGCAGCTCAGAGTCTGAAAAGCTGGTCAGTGAAAAGCAATTTACACGGCAACAGTAGCGTGTGTTGCACTTAACAAAAGTAACATTAGCAAAAAGAGAGATCCCTGCCCTGAGGGGCTGACAGTTTAAATTTCAGTGATGGGAGAGATAACAGGGAGAGGAAAAAGTCCAGATATGTTAAGATGCCTTCCTGCAGGAAAGCATAGTGCAAGGTGTGTAACCTCCCTGGGCCTGTAATACCCTTTCTATATCCGCGCTGCTGGTTCTTAGGCCTGGAAATACCTGCAACACAGTAGGGTACATGGCTGCCATTGGCTGTTATTTGCTCAATTTATAGTCCACCTTTCTCACTGGAACTCAGGGTGGATTACAGAGATAATCAGTACTATCGAGTCAGTCAGCAAGTGAATAATAAAGTGTGATAAGATCATTTGGATCTAACGGCAAAGGTTCCTGGCGGAACAGAATAGTGTGGTGCCCCCGGGGTAGATTACAAGTATAAGACTATTCAGTCAATCAGCGAGCAGAGAACAAAGTAAGATAAAACAATTTTGTGCAACAGCAAAGATTCTTAGTCGAATGAAACAATGCAGTGGGGATGCGGCTGAAGAATTATTGTCCGAGGTAGGAAAACAACCATTGTGGGACGTGTTTATTCCTTAAAGAACAACTGAACTGATCGATTATACTATAGTTGAACAGATATACAAGATCATATGAAGTTGCCGTATATTGAATCAGACCCTCGGTCCAGCAGGGTCAGTATTGTCTAGTTTGATGTAGTGGTTAGGAGTGCAGACTCTAATCTGGGAGAACCAGGTTTGATTCCCCCACTCCACATGCACAAGATCTTTCAGAGCTGTTCTCTCACAAGCAGTCCTCGAAAGAGCTCTCTCAACCCCACTTACCTCACAGGGTGTCTGTTGCGGGGACAGGAGGGGAAAGGAGATTGTCAGCCGCTCTGAGACTCCTTCGAGTAGTGAAGGGTGGGGTATAAATCCAATCTCTTCTTCTCTCTTCCTCTCCTCCTCCTCCTCCAGGGTCTCCTCCTCCTCCAGGGTCTCAGGCAGAGGTCTTTTACATCACCTACTGCTTGGTCCTTTTTAACAGGAGATGCCAGGGATTGAACCTGGGACCTTCTGTATGCCAAGCAGATGCTCTGCCCCTGAGCCATAGCTCTGTTGTTGCTCCTTTAATAAGAATGCCTTCCTGAACAATTCTGTTTGGCACAGTCTATGAAATGATAGAAGTGTGTGTGGGGAAGCTATTCCTGATAGCCTCTGGCAATCTCTTTTATCGTGTGGCAGCCACCACGGAGAATACATGGGACTGGGCGGTTGCTGATGTTTGCTGCTTGCAGGGTGGTGCCTTCAGAAGACTTTGCTCAGGTGAGCACAGCTGTTGTGATGGAACACAGGAGAGGCCGTCTTGCAGGTACGCAGGTCCAGTTCCATTGAGAGCTTTGTAGGTGATGGGTAAAGGTAAAGGTAAAGGTTTCCCTTGCTCGAAAGCCAGTTGAATCTGACTCTAAGGTTGCGGTGCTCATCTCCGTTTCCAAGCCGAAGAGCCAGCGCCGTCCGAAGACATCTCCGTGGTCATGTGGCCGGCATGACTAAACACCAAGGTGCACAGAACGCTGTTACCTTCCCACCGAAGTGGCACCTATTTATCTACTTGCAATTTCTTTCTTTCGAACTGCTAGGTTGGCAGGAGCTGGAACTAGAGACGGGAGCTCACTCTGTCATGCGGCACCTGGGTCTCGAACTGCTGAACTACTGACCTTCCACAGCCTGCAGTTCAGCGTCTTAACCACTTGAGCCACCGCAGCAGGTGATGGGTAGATCCTAGTAAATGGTTTCCTGGCAGTCAACATCTGGGATCTAGCCAGAGTGCGGACAGAGAGGGAAGATTGGGCTTGTGCTAGATGGCATACCAGTCTTAACTCTATTAGGATATGGCTTTAAATCCGTGTACATTTCCCAGGAAATTAGTGCAACTGAACACAGTAGTTCTGCATTTGGTGCCGGTTTCTTTATATCTTGCTTCCTCCCCACCATGGGGATCCAAAACGCCTTAACAGTACCAAAAAGAAAAACGGAAACCAACAGGAAGGAGCAGAGAGATGTCTGAAGGCCAGGCAGATGTTGAAGCAATTCTAGATACTTGTGATCCAGCATTTTATTCAGGCAACCTAGAGAACCAGGGCAAAAATAATGGGGTGGGATGGCGAAACAGGCTGCTCCAGAACTGCAGATGATGAATTCTGTCCTCCAGAGCAGAAAGGACTGGTTGGTATATATCCCCTTAGCTGTCTTTACAGTGGAAAATGAATAATCTGCATATCACTGGCACCAATATACTGCAATTTCTATGGCAGTTGTCTGCATTGCGAATGTATAATATATGAGGAGAGCTGTAAAGGAATGCTTTTTCTTAACGTGTGGATGGGAAAATAATGGGGAGGGAGACAATGGGAGCATTTAAGACTGCGGTTGAGTTTGCATATTCCACAGAAGTGGAGTAGTCAAAACTGAAGTTGGTATCCCTGGGAGTCAAGAAGAAGTTTTCTCATGATCCACGAAAGATGCCTTTTCTGGGTTTGGAAGTACAGGATCAGAATTGCTGAATGAGGATGATTTGCCCAGTGTAGCTGCTGTCCTGCATTCCGCAGTGGGGACTGTGGTTTCCTGTGGTCTCAGCTCCTGAACATAGGAAGTTATCTTACAGCGACAGACCATGGGTCCACCTAGATCAGAACTCTGATTAGTGGTTGCTTCTTACAGCCGCAAGTGGTGCCTTCCCCAAAAGCTGCTATATCTGTGGTCCTGTTGCCATTGATGGGGCCCGAGAACGTCTGAGTGTGAAGCATTGTTTTTCCACTGAGCTATGTTAAATAGAAGGGGAAGTTGTAGAAGTAGTGACGGACTTCATCTTCCTGGGATCCCAGATCACTGCAGATGGTGACTGCAGCCATGAAATTAAAAGACGCCTGCTCCTTGGGAGGGAAGCAATACCAAACCTAAACAGCATGATAAAAAGCAGAGACATCACCCTGCCAACAAAAGTCCACATGGTCAAAGCAATGGTATTCCCAGTAGTATTGCATGGCTGCGAGAGTTGGACTATAAGGAAGGCCGAGCGCCCAAGAATAGATTCTTTTGAACTATGATGCTGGAGAAGACTCTTGAGAGTCTCTTGGACTGCAAGGAGATCAAATCAGTCAATCCTAAAAGAAATCAATCCTGATTGTTCCCTGGAAGGCCAGATCCTGAAGCTGAAGCTCAAATACTTCAGCCACCAAATGAGAAGGGAGCACTCCCTGGAGAAGGCCCTGATGATGCTGGGAAAGACGGAAGGTCAAAGAAGAAGGGTCCTCCCCTTAGTGGCTGCATCGGTAATCGAGTGTTGGTAGAAAAACCTTTTACTGCCCTGATAGTTAAAGATAATTGCACGGCAAAAGGGCACGAAGGGGCAGTTTTGATCAATGTTAAGTGGCTGAGTATGTGTGCAGTTTTTTAAAGAGTTGCTTTGTTAAGCTGGCTGGGAGAGATCATTGCTTGAACCTTGGTGACATATAAGGGAATGAAAGGGGTTTTTTTTGGGGGGTGTTAGTTTTTAAAAATTCTTTGAGGTGTGTCATCTGGTTTCCCCCTCCCCAAAGGAAGTGACTTAACTTCTTACTGGCTAATTCACAGCACAGCTTTAGTAAAAGGAACACAAAGGGTATCTAGCCCAGCATCATAAGAACATAAGGAGAGCCCTGCTGGATCAGAGCAGTGGTCCCTCTAGTCCAGCCTCCAGTCTCACACAGTGGCCAACCAGTTCCTCTGGAGGGCCAACAACAGGGCATAGAGGCCGAGGCCTTCCACCGATGTTGCCTTCTGACTCTGGGATTCAGATGCTTAGTGCCTCTGAACATGGAGGTTCCCCTCAGTCAACATGGCTAGATTAGAATACAAGATCACTGTTTCTAGCAGTGGGCAGCCAGGTGTCCCTGGGGACTCCTGTATAAGGAATGAAGGCTATAGTCATTGGCCATTTTTTTAGTCCTAGCAGCTGGTAATTTAGAGCTATGTTACCTGTGAGCATGGAAGTTTGCTTCTTAGCTGTCCCAGTCATTTCTGAAATTAGCTAATCTTTGTAAGTGTGTCAGGATGACTTCACTGGGCAAATGTGTGGTCAGAGTAGGTCAAGCATCTGGTGTCCCACCAAGGAAGCACAGAAACGGGGGCTGTAGGTGATGGCCTTTTGTCAGTTTTCACTGTTCCGCTGTCACAAGAGTTCCATTTGGCAACTTTTTCATGCTCCTGTGATGTTCCACCGGTGCCCATGGTTGTGCAAACTTCATGTATGATTTGGCAGGTCACAGGTGTGGAGAGAATCAATTCCTTCTAATATCAGATCTGGGGTGGGAATGTCAAGTCCCATTCTCCTTCGAAGGTGCAGAGTCTTGTGAGCAAAAATTCTACTTTGTGAGCTCCTGGCATTACAGTTGTGAGCGAGCCGTTCGGCTGCTGCATAAATCAGGTTGCTCTGGAGCCCCATCTTTCCTGAGCTGAGACAGAACTGTGTGAGCCGGAGGCTAAAAAACTGTGAGCTAGCTCACACTAACTCAGCTTAGAGGGAACACTGGCCAAGTCCCAACTGACTTATGGTGACCCCAACAAGGGGCTTTCAAGGCAAGCGAGAAGCGGAGGTGGTCTTGCCATTGCCATCTTCTGCAGAGCCGCCTTTGGTGGTCTCCCATCCTTGGTGGTCTCCCATCCAAGTCCAGATCCGGCTTAGCTTCGCAGTTCTGATGAGACCAGGCTTTAGTGTGCTGCCTTCCCTCCCAATCCATATGCACCCCTTGGACTGTTTTGGAGGAAGGTTGGGATATAAATGCAATGGGCCCCTGAAATGTGTTTCTGGACACCAGCTTCTGTAATTGATAAAGCATTTCCTGACCTTGCTTCTTCGTAAAAGTCCGTGCCTGACAAAGATATTGTAAGGAATAACCGAGAAAGGATGCAATTCTGTTGGTTCACAAACTGCTTGGGAATCGTACCTGTATTGTGGGCAGGTACAAGAAGAAAAATTGTGTGTAACCTTCTCTGTGTTTTAACATTTTTGTCGCTTATTGCGGCAAGAAACTTCGACTGGGCTGGTTTCACGGCACCCTCCCCCAAGATAATGTTTATCCAGGGCTTGGGGCGGGGGGCTGGAATGGAAGAACCCAAAGGTCTTCTTCCCCTCTTTGAGCTGAAGTTCGCCTGTCTCTGCTGGTTAAATTCTAACCCTCCCAAGCCTGCGATATCCAGAGAGATAAGCCTGACGGAGCTGATGAAAGAAATGGGAGCTAATGCCGTGGAAACAGCTCCGGGCCCTTAATTTCCTTGCCGACTGATTAACAATCAGAAGAAGGACAGAAGGCAGACGCCGGAGGGGAGACTCTCCAATCGCACCTTCCTCTGGAATGACTAAGCACCGGGAATCAAGAGGCTGTCTTCCTTGAGCTCTTGGTGAAGGCTTATCGTCTGCTTCTCTGTGTTAGAAGCTGGTGGCTAAAATACCTGTTATACCTGTGTTAAGGACATGGAGCCTTTCTTTGCACCGGCTTCTTCTTAGATTTCTGGGTTTCAGCTTTCATGTAACACCAATGATTCTTCATGAGGCTGGACATTGGTGGTAAATGGATAAATAGCGATGGCATCTTTTGTGCTTGGAAGTGGCTGGATCCAGACCCCAGGCGTGGTTTGTGCATCTGTCTCGGGTTAGTCTTGTAAGAGACGCTCAGTTGGCATTTAAATCCTAATTCTTCCTGGTTCTTCTGGGCCTCCCTGCCATCTTTGGGGTCATACATCCATGAGGGGAAGTGCTACCGGACAGACTTTTGTTTTGTGAATTCAGACCTCGCAATGAAGCAACATCGGCACAGTCCGTGGTTAACAAAGCAGCTGCAAACCCAAAGTATAGCTTGTTTGACTGTGGGCATTGATCACAGCTTTATTTATTTACATATTGAAACACGTTCACATTTTCCTCTAGATTTGAGATGACGTGCACTAATAGCTAAAGCAACCAAGATGAAATAGGTAGCCCCAAATCTCTCCCCCACCTTAAAAGATGCCTGCCATTTAACCCCCCCCGAGTCCTGGCAAACAGGCAGGCCTTGCAGTGTCTTCCAAAGATCTCTCAGAAGTTAGGCCCCCTCACCTCTTCAAGGATCCCCTTCCACTGAGCTGAAGCCGTGATGGGAAAGGCCTGGGCTCTGGTCAGTGCCAGACCTGCCACCCGAAGTGCTGGGACAGCTGACAGACGGCTGACTGATGACCATAGTTGGCACGCAGGGGCCTGTGGAATGGAGACCATCTTTCAAATAAGTGAAGCTTGGTCAGGCTGCTGTCTGTGAAACTCGGGTGTCCTGCAGTGTCTGAATGCAGCCCAGGAGGTGCCTGCTTAAAAGGGAGGAAGGGTGCACATCCGAACTGCCATTAGGTTTTGGTTCCCCAAGAGGAGGTCTCCTAGGCTCAGTTCAGACATAATGTGAAATCGTAGTTTGTTTTCAGTGGCAATTGGTTTATGAAACTGCAGTTCAGCTCTCAAAAACAGTTGCTGAAAGCCTGGCTTAACTTCACAGGTCCGAATTTAGCTTCCTTCTCTCTGTCGCCTGGGAGGGCAGTGCTGGAGAGCAAGCCGGGATTAAGCCAGGAGATCTGCATTCACACATCACGAGAAACCACAGTTAGGCAAACAGCTAGATTTCCATCCAGTCTCACCTTCAAGATCCAACAACATTTTCAGGGTATAAGTTTCCACGAATCAAAGCTCCCTTCGCCTGATACTTTGGCTGTCCAAAGCTTATACCCTGGAAATCTTGTTGGTCTCTGAGTTGCTCTTGAATTTGAATCCAGCTCTTCTACTGCAGGCCAACATGACCACGCCTCTGAAAAATCGTCAAATAGACTAATAACCCAGTTTGGGTTCAGATCCTGGCTTTGTGGAACCTAACTAACCATGGTTAGTATGGCGGCTTGTTTTCAGACCACCAAACTAGCCGTGATTAGTTTAAAACCACAGTTTTGTGTGATATTTGAACAGCCATAGTGGGAAAAAAGTATCATTCTATTGGCTCTCTCCATTTGTCAGTCAGCAGGAGGAGGGAATTACGATGCAGCTGGCACAGAGAAGCAAGCTAAGTGAAGAAATTAGCTCTTGCCTCCTGGCACAATTAAAACAGTAACCAAGGGCATAACATTGGGTGGTTAAATCACATCACATGCCAAGCTGCATTTTTACAACTGCTGGGCTGTAGTCTTTTCTACTCTTTTGTGGGCATGCTGTTCTTCCTGATCACATCTGTTGGATGTCTGTTGCTGATATTCCCCTACCCTGAGCAGTTGGAATGTTCATGGAAGTCCCATGGTCTCTCTCTCTCCCCCAGAGCACGGATTCTAATCTGGGAGAACTGGGTTTGATTCTGCACTCTTCTACATGCAGCTGCCAGTGTGACCTTGGGTCAGTCACAAGTTTTCTCAGAGCTGTTCTCTCAAGGGTAGTTCTTGGGAGAGCTCTCTCAGCCCCACCTACTTCACAGGGTGTCTGTTGTGGGGAGGGGAAGAGAAAGGAGATTGTAAACCGCTCTGAGACAAGTGAAGGGTGGGGTATAAATCCAGTCTCCTCCTCTTCTGTGCATGTATGCACATGGGGGGGAGGGCTTGCAGGCAAAACTATGAGTCATGATCCATGTTGTTGTTCCGTTGCACAGTCGAGTCCAACTCTTCGCGGCCCCATGGACCACGTCACGCCAGGTCCTCCCGTCCTCCATTGTCCTCTGGACTTTGCCCAATTTCACGTTTGTAGCTTCGATATTCATGTGTGTGTGTGAAGTGCTGCTGAGTCACAACCAACCTATGGCGACCCCAGCAAGGGGCTTTCAAGGCAAGGGAGAAGCAGAGGCGGTCGGGCATCACCTTCCTTTGCAGAGCCTTCCTCGGCGGCCTTCCATCCAAGGCCTGACCCGACTTACCTTTTGAGATTGGGCTATGACATGCCGCCTTTCCCTCCCCTCTGATCCATACCTCTCCCATAAGACCTCCCCACCCGAAACCCTTTTATGTGAAGCGGTTTCAGTTAATTTCCTCAGGTTCTTTATTGGAATTTTCCATCCCGAGGTAATGGATGGGCTGTATCCATTAACCGACGCTCCCAGCCCTACTTTAAATTTTAAATATTATTTTTAAAGCCTTTTTCTCTCTCCCCACACCTCCCTTGCCGGCCTCTTACCGTCTCGTAAATCTCTTCGGAGCGGAGTTCTGTCACTGTCTCACGTAGCTGCCGTCTCTCCGACCCGGTTCTCCTTTTCCTTCAGGGTCATTTTAAGCACTCTTAACACGCTGGCAAGTCACTGTGCCAGGAGGGCTAGAATTGCCCTTGATGGGCTCAGTCTCTACCTTGGCAAACACATGTGACCTTCCCCTCACGTCAGTTCGTTCGGCAAGCGCAAGGAATCGACATCCCTGCTTGCAAGAGAGGCCTCCTGACCTCTCTCTGCTCTCGCTTAAAGCACCTTCATACTTGAAAAGATTCTTCAACTCCTTTAAGCTATGGAGTCTTGTGAGCAAAAATTCTCCTTTGTGAGGTGCTGGCATTAAAGTTGTGAGTGAGCGATTTGGCTACTGCATCAATTAGCTTGCTCTGGAGCCCTCCTTCCTGAGCTGAGACAAGAATGTGTGAGCTAGAGGCTAAAAAACTGTGAGCTAGCTCACACTAACTGTGCTTAGTGGGAACACTGTTCTTTGGTGTTATGGATTCGGGAGGGGTGGGTGGGGGTCAGGGGTGAAGTGGATCTAACCACAGCTGACCTGCAAGAGCTATCCTGTATTCCCTCTAAGCTGAGTTAGTGTGAGCTAGCTCCCAAATTTTTAGCCTCCAGCTCACGCATTTTTGTCGTAGCTCAGGGAGGATGGGCTCCAAAGCAAACTAACTTATGCAGCAGCCAAATCGCTCGCTCACAACTTTAATGCCAGTAGCTCACAAAGTAGAATTTTTGCCCACAGGATTCCACAGCTTAGAGGGAGCATTGTTCCCGACTGAAAGCCCCCCTGCCATTTATTTTTATCGACATTATTTAGAGTCCGCCTTTCTCACTTGGACTCCAGGCGGATTACGCAGACTGGGTCAATATAATCCGGCAGGGTGGGGTGTGCAGTTAACCGATGCAATAGGTTTAGGATTGTAGAACCGACCAGAACTCCAAAAACAGAACTGAAGCAAAGCATAAGCCTTAACACAACACATTCAATGATGCAAACATTGCATGTTGGGACCCTGGTTTCAGCAAACTAAGCGCCGTAGTACAGACCACAGTCCCTGATAATTTATTGAAGTAGCTTTGTGAATCTTTTAGGACGGTGCAGCTGTGTTGCCTGCCTCCCAGTCCGTTTCTGGCCTGCCCTTTCAGAAGAAATCGGGGTAGGCCTCATGGTCTCTCTTCCTGTTATCCTTACAACAGCCTTGTCGTTCTTTTAATCTGTTAAAAAAAACCAAACCGGTCCTCACTATTTTGCATGCTAATTTAACCAACCACTCCTATATATACAACTATGATATGTAATTCCGTTTCATCGTCAGATGAAGTGTGCGTGTACACGGAAGCTCACACCCTGAATAAAACCTTGTTGGTCTTAAAGGTGCCCCTGGACTCTAGCTTTGTTCTGTTGCTTCAGACCAACACGGCCACCCATCTTGATCTAATCCACTTTCAATGCACTTTCAGCGCACTTTCCAACTGGATTTCATCAGTTCACATAGTTACAATCCAGTTGGGAAGTGCATTGAAAGTGGATTGTTTAGTGTGTGAGACCGCAGCCTTGATGTGGATCCTGTCACAAATCTTGCGGTGTGATTTCCTGTTTTGGGAGGCGTGGAAGGGGTTTGGTTGTTACACCAAGTGGACGGCAAGAGAGTTCAGAGGTTCTGACCTGTTGTGGAGTACAGATGAAATGTAATGAAATCGGATATCCAATGAGCATCGAGGCTTAGTGGGAATTTGTACCTGAGCTTCCTGAATCCAACACTCTTAACTGCTGCATTGAACTCTTTTTATGCTCAGAGAAGGCCTACTTGCTCTCAGAAATCCTTGGAACACGCTTGTGAGGTTGGTCTGTATTGTCTTCATATTCCAGAAGTGGTGGATTGAGTCTGTCTCGGTTAAGGTGAGCTACAGTAAGGTTTGAATCTGGGTCATCTTATTTCCTTCACTTTTGCCCACAGTGGTGATAGAGTTCTCCCTGTCTCAGTTTTATCCTCATGATGACAACCCTTTGAGGTCAGTTCGGCTGACAGTGGGTTACTGGCCTGAGGTCACCCAGTGAGTTTTTGTGGCAGAGTAGGAATTTGTACCCAGATCTTTCAGATTCTGGTCCTGCACTCTAACCACTGAACAATTCATGCTCATAAATGCTGCCTCGCTGTCAGGCTGTTAACAGTACACAGAGACACACACACATGTCCGCTGTGTTGGGTTTGAGGACATGAGAAAAGCCATACTGGATTAGACCAGGGGTCCATCCAGTTCAGCATCCTGTGGCCAGCAGTCAGAGACTTTAAAGATCGCTAACCACAGTAATAACAACAGTTTTTAAAAATTCACAAAAGTGGATAGGAATCAAATGCAGCCCTCAAGTGTGGCTTAGAAGCCACGACAGAATGTTTGAAAAAAGAGGACCGAAATCAAAGTTGCAGGCAGCGGGGAAAGAGGAAGGCCCAGCGTGAGATGGATGGGCTCAATCAAGGAAGCCACAAAAGCCCTCGGCCGGCAAGACCTGAGCGAGGCTGTTAAGGACAGCGTGTTCTGGAGGACATTGATTCATCGGGTCTCCGTAAGTCAGATGGCATTTAATACCACACAGCACAAAATCAAAACTCTAAAGCTGAGGGACGCCTGTGACTGTGGGTTCCTCCTTGGGAAGAGATCTGCCTTTCCTCTCCGTCAGGCATCGCTTGCATCGACAGAGCCGAGGAAATAGTATTTAATAACTCTTAATGGAATTATGATTGTTGTGCTGTTCAAGCGTGCGAGAGGCACTAGGGACGGGCAGGCTTAATCTTAACTCGGGGCAATAAAAAAGGCCTTTTGAGGTAGACGGGACACTGAGATAACTGGAGCCAAGAATGATGCGGCCTGTGTTCCCTCTAAGCTGAGTTAATGTGAGCTAGCTCACAGTTTTTTTAGCCTCCAGCTCACAGATTTTTGTCTTAGCTCAGGAAGGATGTGGCTCCAGAGCAAGCTGATTTATGCAGCAGCCAAATCGCTCCTTTAATGCCAGCAGCTCACGAAGTAGAATTTTTGCTCACAAGACCCCACGGCTTAGAGGGAGCACTGGATGCAGCAGTTAAAAGTGGCAGGCTGGGTTCAGCCCCCCTACTCATTGGGTGGCCTGGGGCCAATTGCTCTCCTTCAGCCTACCCTTCCTTGCAGGGTTGTTGTGAGGATAAAGAGGAGGAGAGAACCCTAATCTGCCACTCCAAGCAGCCTGAAGGAAAAGGAGAGATAAAAACGCCTCTTTGGCTCTCCCACCCACTTTGGCCCTGCAGAACTTGCTACCCAGTGTGGAAGTGTCTTCCCCCCCCCCAACTGGTGTTGCGGGTGCGAAACCCAGCCCTGCCTGCGAGCTTCTTTGCTGTGCCAGTTGTCTTTTTCCCCCTGCTTTGCCCAGAAAAGTAGGTGGGGTGCTTGGAGTTTGCTTTCTTCTTCTTCTTTCTGCCTTGACTTGAATCTGGGGTAAAGTGTAGCCGCAGGGCGTAGCTTGGCAAACAGCTGGCAGCGGGCAGGTTCTGAGCGCTGACCAGGGAGGGGGAGCAAGCTTTGCGCCTTCTCTTGGCAGCGTGCTTGAGCTGGCACCGTTCCCGGTGCATTCCTTACCTCTGGAGTGCCTGCTGCTTGCCCCGCTCACCTGGGTCTCTGTGCGTACATGTTTCTCCTCTCTTTGCCCTCTAAGAGGCAGCTGTCTCTTTCTCTCTTTCTCCCCCCCCTTCCAAGTCTTCCGGATGGGGAACCGTATGCATTCGCTGCTGCCACAAACAAAAGAAATCTGTGTGTGCTGAGAAGGGGAGGCCTGTGCCGCTCTGCTGTGGTTCCTTTACCTTGAAGTGGTTCTGTGAGCTGGCAGGGGGCCAGCTCGCTGCAGAAGACGGAGCCTTTGCTCAGGGAAGGCAAGGTCGGCCTGTTGGAAGTCGAAGGCTGCGGCTGCTCCAAAGGCCAGAGGCGGGGTGTGTGTGTGGGGGTTGCCCCCCCTTTCTGCCCATTGCAAGGCTTTTCCTCTAAATGTCTTCTGAAACCAGCAGAGGACCAGGTTTTGAGAACTCCGTCTGCTCGGCTGCTCTGTGATAGAGTTGCCACCCTCCACACAGGGCTTGGAGGAGCTGCGGGGCTCAGAGGTTAAGACGTTGAGCTGCAGACCAGAAGATCTGTAGTTTGGCAGTTTGAGACAGAGTGAGCTCCCGTCTCTGGCCCCGGCTCCTGCCAGCCTAGCAGTTTGAAAGCAAGAAATTGCAAGTAGATACATAGGTACCGCTTCGGTGGGAAGGTAACAGTGTTCTGTGTGCCTTGGTGTTTAGTCATGCCGGCCACATGGCCATGGAAATGTCTTCAGACAGTGCTGGCTCTTCAGCTAGGAAACGGAGATGAGCACTGCCCCCTGGAGTTGGATTCGACTGGCTTTCGAGCAAGGGAAACCTTTACCTTTTTACACAGGGCTTGGAGGTCTCCTTTGGAGAGATGCCCCACAACCCTCCCTCCGAAGAAGAAGAAGAAGAAGGAGGAGATTGGATTTATACCCCACCCTTCACTACCCAAAGGTGTCTCAGAGCGGCTTACAAACTCCCCTTCCCTCCCCCTCCCCCAACAAGACACCCTGTGAGATAGGTGGGGCTGAGAGAGCTCTTGACAGAAACTGCCCTTTTTCAAGAACTGCTCTTATCAGAACTACGGCTTGCCCAAGGTCATCCAGCCGGGTGCAAGTGGAGGAGTGGGGAATTTTCAAACCCGCTTCTCCCAGATTAGAGTCCGCGCGCTTAACCGCTACACCAAACTGCTGTTTTCTCCCAGATTAGAGTCCGCGCACTTAACCACTACACCAAACTGACCTTTGGTCCTTTCCACATTTGTCCGCCACTCGGGATTTTCTCAGTGTTCAAGTCGAGGCAATTTAAGTTCACAGCAAAACAGCATCCAAATAACCCGGGGCAACAGCAGGCTGAAACCGGGCTGACAACTGAAGGGAGGTGATGTAATGCAGGATGCGGGGGGGGGGGGAACCTGAAATAAAAAGAAGGTTGAACTCAATTTTTGTGCAGGATGGGAGGGGGAAACTGGATTAAAAAGAAGGTTGAATTTGATTTTAGTGCAGTATTGTCTGGAGGGCACCACGGTGGACATGGATTAAAAGGCGAGTGCAGAAAGGGCCAAAGATCAGTTTGCCTGGAGAAAACAGCAGCTTTGGAGGGAGGATTGTGGGGGCCTTGCCTCCTTGCTGAGCTCCCGCCCCTCTCCAAACTCCGCCCTCCCCTCCGCCCTCATAGCTTCAGGAATTTCCCAAGACGCGGTTGGCCACCCAACTTCTGCGGTTATATCAATGGTATCGTACCCAGATTTTCGAGTGGCACAGAGTGCTTCAGCCGCCACAAAAGCACGGTTCTTGGATCGAAGTGTTGCTTGTTATTTTTTTAAAAAAACTGGTGATTTCAAGAGTTTGCCCCACTGGGGTCTTTGCGGTTAATATGGATTTGTGGCCATGTCGGCTGCCATCCATGGAGTTCCAGTGATCTCCTGCTCTCTGTTACTTGAAGCAGCTGAACTTCGTTAAGGGCTCTGTATTCCTCTCGAAATTTAGTAAAATTTAAGAACCGGGATTCATCCTGAAATTTAATAAAATTTAAGAACCGGGATTCATCTTGAAATTTAATAAAATTTAAGAACCGGGATTCCTCTCGAAATGTAAGAAAATTTAAGAACCGGGTTTCCTCTCGAAATTTAGTAAAATTTAAGAACCGGGATTCCTCTCAGAATTTAATAAAATTTAAGAACCGGGATTCCTCTCAGAATTTAATAAAATTTAAGAACCCGGATTCCTCTCAGAATTTAATAAAATTTAAGAACCCGGATTCCTCTCAGAATTTAATAAAATTTAAGAACTGGGAATCACATGAATCTCCTCTGTAATGCTTAAAGCAGGGGCCCCCAACGCGGTGCATTCCGACACCTTTTCTGGGGCCCGCTGAATCTTTTTAGAAGCTGGGCGGGGCCAGGTGGTTTTTTTGCCCAGCAAGACTTCTGATTGGCCATTGGAGTTCTGATTGGTTGTGTAGACTTTTAAAAACGTTGCTCTGGCAGCGGCTGCCACCACAGGAGAAAGGTCTTCACAGCATGAATGAAGGTAAGCTGTGGCAGCTCTTTTGTGGATGGCTCTGCCTCCTACGACAGCCATTTCGCAGCAGCCATTTTGTCACTGTGCCAACCGTGCTGTGGCAGAATTCCAGAGGTGCCCACGGACTCAAAAAGCATCATAGCCTTGTACCTGTACGGGTGGTCAATATTACTGTCCTTGTAGTGGGGGCGAGGGGCTGTGGCTAAAAGCCTGGTAGAGCCACCCAAAGAGTTCGGGGCAGGATGGAGACCCAGGCTGGGTCCTTCCCGATTGAAACAATCCCAACCCAGACTCTTGGCAGCAGGGAGTGAAAAGGAACAGACCACCTGAGTGCAGGTAATCCTGGAAACTCTTCTTGGAGATAGGAAGAGTCGTCTGCCAGAGATCAGCTTTAAGCCCCTGCCGAAAGGCAAACTATCTGTTTGCTAGAATAAACAGACAGGAGGATTGGTGTGGTCGCTGCCAGGGTAATGTTCAGGCAGGGCCAAGCACCAGAATCTGTTTTGAATGCCAGGGTGAGCCTTGGCGAATGGGAGGCCATGTGAAGTGGTGCCTCTGAGCACATGCAGAGGATTAAAGTGTCCTCATTTCCACATATGTGTGTGCACACGAGAGCTTAAACCTAGAATTAAACTTTGTTGGTCTTAAAGGGGCCACTGGACGCCATACAGTCAGGGGGATTCCTTCTCTTGTGCCTTGCTGCGCTTTGTTGCAGTGTACTTGCTACTTTTCCAACGTTAGCCCATTGCTGTTTTACTTCTAAGTATTCTGGAACGTACTAGGTCCCAAAACAGAGCTAGAATTAAATGTTTAGTTATTTCTTTGCCCATTCTGAGTTTTACCCTGGATCTTTATTGATGTTATCTATCACACACCTTTCTCATTGAGCCTTGAGGTGGATTTCTCCGTGTAGATTGGTGCAATCAGTAGGATAATAATAAGCAATGTTATAGGACTGGAATTACAACATTGAAACAGAGCTGATGCCCGAACAGAGCATAAACGTGTAGTCCCAGATGCACCCTGCTGCCTTTGCCCCCTTTACTTAATGATGGAGAAGAGGAGGAGGTGGAGGAGAAGATAGGATTTATACCCTGCCCTTCACTCAGAGTGGCTGACAATATCCTTTCCCCTTTCCTCCCCACAACAGACACTCTATGAGGTAGGTGGGGCTGAGAGAGCTCTGAGAGAACTGCTCTTGAGAGAACAGCTCTGCGAGAACTTGTGATTGACCCAAGGTCACCCAGCTTGGCTGCATGTGGAGGAGTGGGGAATCAAACCTGGTTCTCCCAGGTTAGAGTCCACACTCCTAACCACTACACCAAATTGGCTCTCAGGTGGTGGTTGGAAAAAGCTGTCAAGTCACAGCCGACCTGTGATGACCTCGTAGGGTTTCAAAGCGAGAGATGTTTCAGAGGTGGTTTGTCATTCCCCACCTCTGAGTAGGGACCACGGACTTCCTTGGTGGTCTCCCAACCAAGTACTAATCCGGGCCGAACCTGCTTAGTTCCCAAGATCTGACCAGTTCGATCTAGCCTTGGCCATCGATATCTTCCATATTCTCTTGTAAATGAAGATGTTCTAGTTAAGCACAGAAGTGTCTGTGCTGTTCTGAGAACGCAGCATCCTCTGCCCCTGTTAGCAAGATTTTTGACATTCTCTGTTATCATTAACTGTTGTCTGGCTGCGCTGCCTTGGAAGAGGTAACTTCCAGTGACCATCCAAACAGGGCTTTTATTGCACGGAAATGCGGGCCCTGTGCTTCCAGCCAAAATCCTTTCTGCCGCTCCAGGATGATGACTTTTCGGCAGAACTTGGGCAATCTGGGTAGAAATCCTTGACTCATTTGAGGAGAAGACTTTTGCCCACTTTGCTCTGAAGCACAGTAAATCTTGTGGGGGGTTGGGTTTTTTTTTGTTGCTTTTAGCAGCCCCCTCCTTTCTTTTCCTTGGAAGGGGCAAAGCCACCCTGCTGGGGCGCTATTTGGATTCCAGCTCTGTCTTACGTGCCGGCAGAGCTACTGACTCTGCAAAGCTGGGAAGGGTTTGTCTTCTACGGGGAGGGGCTGCCGTTGGCAGCTGTGTTTGCTCTTGCGGTGAGGCATCCCCACAAAGCTTTGTTGCTCGAAAGCCAAACACGTTCATGGCCAGAGGACACGATTTCCTTCTCTCCTTCCTGCAGAAATTAGGTACTTAACAATGTAAAGACCATCTTGCTGGATCCCGCCGAGGTCTTCTAGTCCAGCATTCTGTTTCCACCAACTGGTGCTTGAGGGGCAACCGTGGGAGGGCTTCTGGAGTTCCGGCCCTGCTGGTGGACCTCCTGATGGTCCCTGGGTTTTGGCCACTGTGAGACATGGAGTGTTGGACTGGATGGGCCATTGGCCTGATCCAACGTGGCAAGATTTGTTGTAGTGGTTTGGTGTAGTGGTTAGCCAGTTTGGTGTAGTGGTTAGGAGCGCGGGCTCTAATCTGGGTGAACCGGGTTTCGCTCCCCAGTCCTCTACATGCAGCTGCTGGTGTGACCTTGGATCAGTTACAAGTTCTTTCAGAGCTGTCCTCTCACAAGGAGTTCTTAAAAGAGCTCTCTCAGCTCCACCTACCCGGGTGTCTGTTGTGGGGAGGGAAAGGGAAAGGAGATTGTAAGCCGCTTTGAGACTCTTTGGGTAGTGAAGGGCGGGGGTATAAATCCAGTTTCTCCTCCTCCATGTTCTTATGTCTGGGGCTGTTATGCTGGTCAGCCTCCTGAGGGCAGTGTTGGACTGGATGGGCCATTGGTCTGATCTAACATGGCTTCTCTTATATTCAGTGGCCAACAGTGTATCTTTATTCATTTCTTTGTTTCATTTATACCCCCCCTCTCTCCCCGATGGGTACCCATAGTTCTCGCTGCCTTTTTATCCTCACAACAACCCTGTGAGGTGGGTTAGGCTGGCTGGTCCAAGGTCCCCCAGCAAACTTCCATGGCAGTGTGGGGGGATCTGAACCTGGGTCTCCCAGATCCTCGTCCAACGCTCTAACCACTACATCACATGATGCTGGAGGGCTCCTAAGTAGAGCGAGATAGAGAACAACCTCCTCCAGCCCACTTGTCCCCAGCATCTTATGATCAAAGGTAGACTTCATCATCATGTGGAGGTTCCATTTGGCTCTCTCGTGGTCGCTAGTTGTTAGTAAACTCACTACCAATGTGTCTAATTCATTATGAAAGCAGTCTGATTTAACGGGCCTCGTTACATCTTGTGATAGTGTGTTCCCTACATTTATCGCATGAGGTTTGTTTTGCATTGTAGTGTTGCTGGAGCTGTAGTGGACCTGGCTACAGCTCCTGTCTCGCATGTACCCGGTAGGTGCCCACCCGCACCATTCTAATGGCATTTTCCTGGGAACTGTATGTCTGCCCCCCAAACCTATTCATGAGCAAATCGATTTCAAGCACAGGGGAAGAAGGAGGGCCTGACCAAAAATGCTTGTTGCTGACTATGGCATACAGTTATGATATAATGCAGGAGTCCCCAGTCTTTTTGAATCTCCGGGCACTGTTTATGGCTGCCATCCCCCAGGTCCCAGGGCTTCGGCCTGCCGTCGGCCAGCTGGCTGGCAGGGGAACCCGATCTCCAAACAGTGACATCGTTGTGTGGTGCACTGGCGTGATGATGTCACTTCCAGGTGACATCATCGTGCCAGGGATGTCATATGGAAATGCTCTGGTTTGTGGGCAAACTCTATGGTTTGAAGCCCAAAAAACCATAGAGTTTTTGCCCCCAAACTAGAATGTTGCATATGATATCACCGACTCAATGAGCACCTCTGGAATGCCATCCAAACCCAACCCCACCCCCCCCCCGCTGTGACAGTCAGGGTACTTGGCAACCCTAGCACTGTTGAAATTCTGATACAGTATGGTGGGCACAGCCAAAGGTGGCTGCTGCAGGAGGTAGAGCTGGCCACAAAATGGCTTCCATAGCTTACCTTTAGTCACGTACAAAGCCGATGAAATCTTCCGTGACCAATCAGAAGCCTTGTGTGGGGGGGAATCCCACCTGGCCCTGCCCATGTTCTAAAATCACTTGGTGGGTGTTGTCGGGCACCGTGGTGCCTGTGGGCAACTCATTGGAGACCCTTGATAGAATGCCTCCTGCAACATAGGATGGATAAAAGGAGTTTTAACCAGATGGACTTGATGAAATGCTAACCTGATCTGTGAGTCTCAGCTATGTTTTAACTGTGTATGTTTATATTTTGGTAATATTGTGTGACTAGGAGCAAAGCCCATTGTAGAAACAAAACAACGGACTCTAGAAAGATGTGACAGATCCCTGATTCCTGGTCCCCTGCATTGTACCTGCTCTGCAGAACCCAGGGTTGTGGGGTGACAGAATGCTCTGTCACTGGCTCCCTGCACGGTTGCGTCTGGCGACCTCCAGGCCAGCTCCACCACTCTCTGCTCCGGCGCCCGTCCAGTCATAGGCCAGCCAGTCATGTGCATTCTTCCTTGGGCATGGGTGGCAGCTGCAGTGGCAGCAGGATTGACTGCTGGAACATCTGGACCATCTGTCACCTCCGAGGACACTGTGGCCTGGTCCCCCACTTTCTCCTCCCTCCCCAAACCCCAGGGTCGAGGGGCAACGCAACACCCCGCCACCTGCAGTCGGCCTTGGCTGACGATGACCACTGCAGCACTGGCAGGATTGGCCTCGGCCTTATAAGCCTCTGCCCACCGGAGCATCCATCCCGTCCGGCAGCTCCCTGTAGACTGGGGGCGAGATGCTGGCCGCTGGCTCTGTGGGCGGGACTGAGGCAACCCAGCAAGGCAATGCAGCCAGAGGATGCAGATCCCTGGTGAGTGACACATCAGGGAGCCAATTGATTTGGGAATGCATGGGATCTTGCCACTCCAAAATAGAATTATATATAAGGAGAGATGTGGAAGTATCCTGCAGAGGAAGATCAAGATGGGTAGACCCTGCCACAAATTTCATCAGTCATACTGGACTCTCACTCTTCATCCTGCTGAGGGTGGGGGGGTCAATGCTCCCTCTAAGCTATGGAGTCCTGTGAATAAAAATTCTACTTTGTGAGCTGCTGGCATTAAAGTTGTGAGCAGGTGATTTGACTACTGCATAAATTAGTTTGCTCTGGAGCCATCCTGCCTGAGCTAAGACAAAAATGTGTGAGCCGAAGGCTAAAAAACTGTGTGTTATCTCACACTAACTCAGTTTAGAGGGAACGCTGGTGGGGGTGCTTGTGGAATGGCCAGTCTGGTTATTCTGTCTCAGGGTCCCCTCCCTCTCAGTCTCTCCCTCCCCCATCCAGCAGTTGGTCTGTCCTCTGCTCATGTTGTCAAGGCCTCTGTGTCACAGCTTTCATCTTTATTGGGGGGAGCGCACCGTTTCCGTTTCTGTTGCTGGCTAGGACTGCCGTAAGTTTTTTCAGCTTGGATTTCAGCCTCGTCCTTGATTTTGTGTCTGTGTCACTTACAAAGATAGTGAGAGAACATTCAGAATCTCTCCTTTTTTTTTTTAAATACAATTTATTATTGGATATATCACATGTCCGTACAATTTAAACAAACCAATACATATCCATTTTTCTTTCTCCCTCTCCCCCCAAACAAGGCTTCCCGCACTGCTCCAACCCCCTTGATATTTCTCTTGTACAATTACATTTACTACTAAACATATTTCTTTTACTAATGGTAACAATTCAAAGATCTGAGTCTCTTTCCACTTCTCCTCAATAGCTGTCAAAACAAATCAAACCACGTTTTACATCCCAATTCTTCAACAAGTATTCTTGAAAGTCTTTCCAGTCTCCGAAAAAGGTTTCGTCTTCTTCATTGTTTAATTTTCTTGTTAATTTGTCCATTTCTGCCATAAACAACGTCTTTTTAATCCATTCCCATGTTTCAGGTACTTTATCTTGTTTCCAACATTGAGCAAAAGTCAGTCTAGCTGCTGTAATCAAGTACCATAGTAGTGTTCTCTTGGCTACATTTATTTCTTCCATTTTAAGACCTAACAATAACATCTGTGGGTCTTTCTTAAAAGTACATTTCAAAATTTTTTGTATCTCATTGTGGATCTCAGTCCAATACTTTACTGCTTTATCACATGTCCACCACATATGGTAAAAGGACCCTTCATGTTTCTTACATTTCCAACATTTGTTAGACATACTTTCATTTATAATAGCAATTTTTTTAGGCGTCATATACCATCTGTACATCATTTTATAACAATTCTCTTTAACATTTACACAAGTTGAAATTTTCATTGACTTTTTCCACAAATATTCCCAAGATGTCATTAATATCTCATTATTAATATTTACCGCCCATTTTATCATTTGCTCTTTTACAATTTCGTCCTCAGTATACCATTTCAATAAAACCTTGTACAGTTTAGAAATCATTTTTTTACCTTTCTCAAGCCATACAGTTTCAATTTCAGTATTATTTTCTCTAAAACCATATTCTCTTTTATCGGTCTTAAATAAGTCATAAATCTGTCTATACTTCAACCAATCATATTCAAATTCCACATCAAATCTGTCTTTTAACACAAAGTTTTTCCCTTCTAATTTTAAAAGACTTTTATAAGGTAGCCAATCTAACCCTTGATTTCTTGAATATGGATTAATCACTTCTGCTGGTACTATCCAAAGTGGTCTTTCTTCTGAGAAGAATTTTCTATATCTCATCCAAGTCTCGAACAGTGATCGTCTTATGAAGTGGTGTTTGAAAAATTTATCCATTTTTACTTTTCCATACCATAAATATGCATGCCATCCAAACTTGTTATCATGCCCTTCTAGAGCCAATAACTTTTTATTTTCTAAATTAATCCACTGTTCCAACCATGTTAAACAGACGGCATCATAATACAGTCTTAAATTTGGTAGTTGTAGACCTCCTCTTTCCTTTGCATCACATAAAATTTTCATTTTAATCCTTGGCTTTCTTCCTGCCCATACAAATTTCGATAGTTCTTTCTGCCACGTATCCAGTATTTTCCTTTGTTTTAATATTGGAATAGCTTGAAATAAAAACATCAAACGCGGCAAAACATTCATTTTTACAGTTGCAATTCTTCCCAATAACGATAGATTCAAGGTATCCCATTTCTTCATGTCTTGTTGAATCCTGTGCCAAACCTTTTCATAGTTATTTTTGAACAAATCAATGTTTTTCATGGTCAATTCAATTCCTAAATATTTAGTCTTTGTAACTACTTCACATTGAATTTTCTCTTGAAGTTCTGTTTGTCTTTGTTTCATCATATTTTTGCACATCACTTTGGTTTTACTTTTATTAACGTAGAATCCCGCAACTGATCCAAATTCTTCAATTTTTTCCATCAATTGTGGTATTTTGTCGATTGGATCTTGAATCATAAACATTACATCGTCTGCAAATGCCCTGTATTTATATGCAAAACCTTTCACTGTGAGTCCTTCAATGCTGTTATCTTTTCTTATCACTGTCAATAATATTTCCAATATCCAAATAAACAACAACGGGGATAACGGGCAGCCTTGACGTGTTCCCTTTTGAACTTGGAAGAAATCTGTTCTTTCTTTATTTATATTCAAAGCTGCTCTCTGTTCTGAGTAAATTGCCACAATCATGTTTAGAAAAGACTGTCCTATATCCATTTTTTCAATAACTTGCAGCATAAACTCCCAATTTAAATTGTCAAAAGCTTTTTCCGCATCTAAAAAGAGGAATCCAACTTCTTTTTCTGGATGTTTGTCATAGTATTCGATTGCATCAATCACCACTCTTAAATTGTCTCTAATCTGTCTATTTGGTAAAAAACCAGCTTGTTCTTCCGCTATAGTATCTTTCAAATATTTTTTCAGTCTTTTCAGAATCTCTCCTGTTGTTATCCAGCTGTTCCTCCGCAGAGCTTATGTCAATGTATATAGTTGGTCTCTCTTCCCTTTTATCGTCACAACGACCCTGCAAGGGAAAATTGGCAGAGAGAGAGAGCGCGCACTTGTGTGCAGGGCTATTTTTGGGCAGGAACACACAGGAACGGAGTTCCGGCTGGCTCCCAAGTTGGCCACACCCAGCAGGAACTCATTAGCATAATAGGCCACACCCAACAGCAGAAACTCATTAGGATTGGCTACATTAGGGCTGTGTGGCCTAACATGCAAAGGAGTTCCTGCTACTAAAGAGCCCTGGCGTTTTGACAACAAACAAGGTAAACAGAATAAGAACTAAAAGGTGGGTGTGGCTGGATGACCACCCTTCTGGTAACATGGGTGGGTGTGGCATGATATGCTAATGAGATATGCCATTGGGGGCGTGGCCTATTATGCTAATGAATTTCTGCTGTTGGGTGTGGCCTATTATGCTAATGAATCCCTGCTGGGCTTTTTCTGCAAAAAGAGCCATGTGTGTGTGACTGGCCAGCCCAAAGTCACCCACTCACCTTCCTGGCAGAGCAGGAGACTTGAACCCAGGTCTCCATGGCTGTCGAGTACAACACTCCGACCGCTACACAACACACACTTCTTTTCTTGTTAGCAGAACACTCACACCCTGAGAGGTATGAAGGCTCTGCTCTGATCCCACTGTGAAGGTTTGCAAGCCGAGTTGTCAGTACTGGGCTTAGTGGCCACGTGTGTTTGTTTACTTAAAATATTTATGCCCTGTAACTTTTACCATAAATGCTCCCTCGGTGGCTTCCTGCATTTGTGTTACGACAGCAATAAACAGTGAAAGCACAGCAGCTGAGAGATACCCATAAACCCAGCCATATAACATAACGGCTAAACCAATCATGTTTTGTCATAAAATTTGCATAGAAAATATCAGTGGTGTATCTTTAGACTGAGGAAAGCAAGCACAACTGCAGAAGTCAACGGATCAACGAAGAAGCTGGGGAAAAACAAAAATGATCTGGTGCCACTACTGAAAAGGCCACGTCTTTAGAGCCTGCCTTAGGTAGAAGCCCACGGTGTAGCGCACCTGAAGTGGACGTTAACTAGGGATGAGGTGATATGGCCATTTTCATTTCTTCTGGATTTCACAATGTTTTCTCAGTTGTCTGGTTGACTTTGCTTTTGGTTGCTGGCTGTTTGTTATTCTTTGACACCGTGTGCATTGCTGTTGATGCAAAAATAATGTTGAAAGACATGTTCATTTTAATGGGGGGAAATTCAGCATGTGGAAAGACAAACTGGCTGGAAAATTAGGACAGTTGCCTCTTACAATGTAGCTAATGAGACGTAACTCCCAATGAGGTTTGAGACGCTGTAGCCTGCTCCAACTGACAGGTAAGGAATTAACTATCCCCCGAGGTGTCTGAATACTTAAGAGTCTAGTGGAGGGACTCATAATAAGTGCCCATCTGTCTGTGTGTCTTCCTCCAGGTGAGGGTCTGGCGGTACCTGAAAGGCAAAGAAGTTGTGACTCACGAGATCCTTTTGGACGGCGGGAACAAAGTGATGATCGGCGGGTTTGGGGACCCCTTGATTTGCGACAATCAGGTCTCCACGGGGGACACGCGGATTTTCTTTGTCAACCCCGCCCCGCACCACATGTGGCCTGCCCACAAGAACGAGTTGATGCTAAACTCTAGCCTCATGCGGATTACTTTGCGCAACCTGGAGGAGGTGGAGCACTGTGTGGAAGGTGAGTCTCTAGTGCAAACTTTTGGGCTCGGTACAGCCAAGGGCTTTGTGTGCATTGTATTTAAAAGCAACAATTGCCCCAAAGAATCCAGATTCTAAACTTAGGACGTTTTTGGATCTGGGACCTGTATAAATTATTCAGGATGAGCAAATATGTATAATTTTTCTCTTCATGCTGAATGAAATTGTGCCTCCTTCTGCATCTTACAGTATTTATTTAAGGCAGTTTCAAAGGGTAGCTGTGTTGATCTGCAGTAGAGCATCTAGATTCGTGTCCATTGACACCTTAGAAAGATGAACGCCCCAGGGCTGAACAGGGACATAGGATTCTTATCTCGCTACAGATGCTAATTTTCCGCACCCAGGCACTTCCTCTTTGCTCTAATCAAGCTGATTCCTGTGCACACTGTACCTCTACGTTGTGAGTTCCTTCTTTCCAACAGCCCTCCCACCTTCTGTCTGAGATATAAAGGCACAGAGATGTTCATTACGACTTGTATCTGATGAAGAGAGCTTTCTCTCTCAAAAGCTGATACCCTGAAAATCTTGGTCTCAAATCCAGCTATTCAAGGCTGGTTACATTCAGGGCCGGGTAAGGAGCTAGGTAAAGCTCTGGTAATCAAATTCAGCCCCGCTCTGTCCCCGGAGAGTTTAGCCATCGCCTTTACACTTCCAGGCTCACCTTTGGTAGTCATATAAGGATGAGAAACTTGGTGTTTTGGATTGAAGCTCTGCAGCCAGCTGCTGGGAATCTGGCTTCTCAGATTTCAGCAAGCATGTTTTTGCAATCATAAGAGCGACAAAATTGTTATTTGTAAAAAATTGGAAACAGACTGGGGAAACAGGCTGGCTCGGCACTGCTGGGGCCGCACGGCATATACACAGCCCTGATTAGTGCGTCTGTTGCTGCAGTGCCGGTGGTGGTTACGCCTCAGCTGAAATAATGTTTCATAGACATTGTGAACTTGGAACGCTTTGCAGTTTTACATCGCAGATGTTTCAACTCCGTTCCCTTTTCCTTTGCATCCAGACCTTTCGCCACAGGCCGTAGAGCTTTTCATGTTGCTCTGAAGCCATCGCAGCCAAGAATGTGACTGATAAACCTTACTGGAAAATGAAATAAGGCTACCGCAGTGGTCTTTTACCCTCTTGGCAGCCCCTTGAGTAGATTAGGTTGGGCAGTCGGTGTCGGGAGTACTGATTCCTTGTTAGTGAAGACTCAGTGTTGGCCTGCGGAAGTTCAGGTTGTCTACCTCTGTCTGGGCTGGGCTGCTTCAGGCTTTCCAGATGGAATGCTCCTTTGCCATCCCACAGAAAGCTATCAGCGTATGGAGGGATGTGAGCAACCCGTTTGCAGACTGAAGTGGTACAGTCCAGGTCCGGGTTGACTGGTTCACCTGTCATTTTGGGGAAGAGCAGACTATAGTCGTTAACTACTTATGGGTGCAAATACTGTCTGCTTTGTGAAAGTGTATGGCACGGGTGGAAAAATGGGGAGATCTCTTTGCAAGAAAGCGGTTGTGGCTGCACACTTCCAGTGCAAAACAGATTGTCTTTCCGGGTGAGAGGATTGCCTGCAAGTGCTCCCGCGTTTCTGGCTGTTGTGGCTTTTGGGGAGGGGTGGGAAGTGAAGTGTTTTGACGGCTAGGGAAACTCTCTAAGGCATAATCATGACTGTAAATAGTTCTGCATCAGGTGCACATTTGGCCTTCTCGACCGATTGTCATCTGCTTTCTAGGCTTAGGGGTACTGAATGCTTGTGTCATCTGTATGCCCTGTATGCTATTAGCTGTGGTGGATAGATAGGATCTCGCTTTTCAGAGCCAGTATAACTCTGCCCAGCAGTTGCCTGAGGGCTGTCGTCTTTATGCCTTACTTAAGAGCTTCCTGGGAACAACTGCCTGGCAACTCTTGGGAAGGAGATGATCTTAGTGATGCCCAAACTGCCTAGGCAAATACCGGCCTGACAGATGTTGGGGGTGGTGTCTGGGGAAGGCGGAGTTTGAGGAGGATGTGATGTCACTTCTGGATGAAGCTCTGAGAACGTTCCCAATTCTCTGTGGGCAACACCACGGAGGCTAGGGAAGTTTCCTAGAGCGTCACCATGGAGGTTGTTTTTCCCCTCCCACTTCTCAATTTCCTGAGGGTGGGAGACTGGGACTGGGGGTGGGGGATTTCCTGCTGTGGCCTGTTTGGCCTACATGAATGTTTAGTCTGATCCAGCAGGACAGCTGTTCTTAGAGGTAAGAAGCTTGTTATCACCAGTTTCCTGAAAGAATCAAGAGAGTGGAAGTGTGCTGACTGTGACTGGGAAGGGACTTCCATAGTCAACACGGCAACTGTGGAACAGGCCTCACTTCCTAGACCCACAGAGGTATTCTGGGGCTAGTCAGGTCATTGTCTAGGAGGGGGTGGCTTTGGATATTCCTAAAATGAATCAAACTCTTAACTTTTATCTCAAGGCTTTATTGGTTTCTGCGGACAAAGGCGCTTCACGTGGTCTCCTGGTGTGTTCTATGTGTTCTGCTCAGGAGCAGGTGAGCAAATAATGCAGAAAGCCCCCGGGGCACTGTTCGAGCCAACAAATGAACATTCCAACTGCCACCTCCCGCCTCCTGCTGCACATACACACATTGCTGGGGCCTGCAGAGCCGAAGGTACACTTCTTTGAAAAGCACGAGCTCTTTGGAAACGGAAAGTGCTGTTTAAAAAATGAAACCACGAACCCCTCAAAATACAGAATAGGGCAGGCACCGGGAGGCGAATTCTGCTCCCTGCCCCCCCATATCTCCTGACCCACACCCCCCAGCAGCCAGTCCCTTTCCCTTGAGCCTCCTCTTCCCCATGTGCCCAACAGCTGAGTTCTCTCTCCCTTTCCATTTGTGAGTGAGTGGGAATGAAAGTGACAAAATTTGGGGGGTTTTTGCCATCAAGTTGTAGCCAATTTAGGGCCACCTTGTAGTGTTTTCAAGGCAAGAAGCAGAGGTGGTTTGCCATTGCCTGCCTCTGCATAGCAGCCCTGGACTTCTTTGGGGGGGAGGTCTCCCTTCCAAATACTAACCAGGGCCAACCCTGCTTAGCTTCCAAGAGCTACTGAGATCAAGCTAGCCTGGCCCATCCAGGTCAAAATAAGAGACGTTCAGTAGTGATTTGTAATTGCCTGCCTCTGCATAGTAACCCTGGATTTTCTTGGAGTGTGGGGGTGTCTCCCATCCAAGACTAACCAGGTCTGACACCGCTTTGCTTCTGTGACCTGATGAGATTGGGCGTGCCTGGCCCATCCAGGACAGGGCGCTGAATGGCATAAAGAGGCCAGATTCCCCCTGAGTAGAAGACATTTGCCTTTGTCAAGTGTGGAGGAAAAGACTGAGCCTGTTAGCTGTGTCTTGGTCCCTAAGGAAGTGAATCCATGGAGAGAGGGAATGTTGTTCTCCCGCAGGCCCTCCTTAAGAACATCAGAAGAGCCCTGCTGGATCAGACCGGTGGGCCATCTAGTCCCGCATCCTGTCTCACACAGTGGCCAACCAAGTTCCTCTGGAGGGTCAACGACAGGGCAGAGAGGCCAAGGCCTTTCCCTGAGAAGAACATAAAAAGAGCCCTGCTGGATCAGACTAGTGAGAGTCCCTCTTGTCCAGCATCCCATCTCACACAGAGGCCAACCAGTTCCTTTGGAGGGCAAACAATAGGGCAGAGAGGCCAAGGCCTTTCCCAGAGAAAAACATAAAAAGAGCCCTGCTGGATCAGACTAGTGAGGGTCGATCTAGTCCTGTATCCTGTCTCACACAGAGGCCAACCAAGTTCCTCTGGAGGGCCAACAACAGGACAGAGAAGCCAAGGCCTTTCCCTGAGAAGAACATCAGAAGAGCCCTGCTGGATCAGACTAGTGAGGGTCCATCTAGTCCTGCATCTTGTCTCATACAGTGGCCAACCAAGTTTCTCTGGAGGGCCAGCAACAGGGCAGAGAGGCCGAGGCCTTCCCCTGAGAAGGACATAAGAAGAGCCCTGCTGGATCAGACCAGTGAGGGTCCATCTAGTCCCGTCTCCCGTCTCCCACAGAGGCCAACCAAGTTCCTCTGGAGGGCCAGCAACAGGGCAGAGAGGCCTTCCCCTGATGTTGCCTCCTGGCTATGGGATTCAGAGGCTTTGTGCATGTGAAAGTTGAGGCTCCTCTCGGTCTAGTTATGGCTAGTTGCCATTGATAGACTTCTCCTCCACAAATCTGTCTAATCCCCTTTGAAAGCTGTTTATTCCCGTGGCCATCACTACATCCTCTGGCAGCAACTTCCACATTTTAATCACACACTGTGAAAAAAAGTGGTGTTTCCGTTTGTCTGTCCTGAACCTACTGCCCCTCAGCTTCCTTGGATGCCCGCAAGTTCTAGTGTTTTGGGAGAGGAGGGAAAAGTTCTCTTTGTCAACTCTCTCCATCCTAAGCATAATTGTATAAACCTCCATCCTGCCCCCCACTCTTTTCTAAACTGAAAAGTCCCAGATTCTTTGGGCTTTCCTCATTGGGAAGGTGCTCCAACCCCTTCATCACCTTGGTTGCCCTCCTCTGTCCTTTTCTCCAGCTCCGCCTTGTCCCTTTGGAGATACGGTGACCAGAAGTGTACACAGTATTCCAAATGAGGCTGCACCATAGATCTATACAGAGGCACTACAATATTGGTTTTGTTGGGCTAGAAGGAGGCCCTTGTTCAGGCCTGGCTGCCAGCTGGGACCCTGGATGGGTATTTAAGATTATGTCTGCTCCTACGTGAGCCTCTGTGTACGTTTGAATCCTGTGATACTTTGAAGACGTATCTGGCGTCTCTGGCGGTCTGCAGAGGAGTTCTAAGAAGTCGGCCTGTTCTGTCTGTGCCCTGGCACCCTGGGACAGACCAAACAAGCTTCCCCTCTCTCTTGTTTCTTTCAGGAAACTGGTGAGACAAACATTTGCAAAGTCTTTTGAAGGGTCGGCTAGCCCTGCCAGCGTTTCTCTCTCTCTGTGTTTCCTCTCTCACTTTGGATCATTTGATGTCTGCCGGATGGCTTCTAGTGTTCTTGAATATTTACGTGTATTTTGCTGGATTTTTAAAAACAAGACTGTAAGCTGTGTTATGGATTTAGAAAGTGGGGTAGACTCAAGGCTGGAGCCTCCGGCTTTTTGAGCCTGCAAGCGCCTTTGGAATTCTGACGCGGGGCTGTGGGTGTGGCAGCAGAATGGCTGCCCCGGAGGCGGAGCCAGCCACAAAATGGCTGCCGCAGCTGACCTTCAGTCACACAGCGAGGATCCTTGTGCTGTGGTGGCAGCTGCTACCAAAGCAAAATTGTTAAAAAATCTGTTCAGCCAATCAGAAGCCGACTTTCTAAAAGCACTGGGGACACCAGGAAAGGTGTGAGTGGGTGCCCCCGGGCACCGTATTGGGGACCCTGACATGAGGTAAAGAAATGGTGACTTCTGAAGGGGAGAGATGAGAGTATCCCATTGTCTATCAGTAATTCCCACACACAGAAGAGGCTGCCTGTTGCATCTCTGTTGAGTTGTTGTTCTGGCTTGGTTTCCTTCTGATTAGCTTCTGCTGGAGGGATGGAGTGTATAAACCCTGTCTGCATCGTGGGGTGTGATGGGACCATTCAGATGTTTCTGATGCAGATGTGGAGCAAAGCAGCTGGGCTCAGAGGAAGCTGCCCTGTTGTCCTCCTGCATGAGTTGTTTGCTATGGGATTGTGTTTATCCCTTTGAGAAGTAGACCTCGAACGGCAGAGACTGGAAAGGTGCCTTTCCCTGATGCTGGGTGATCATTGTAAAGTAACCCTTTCCCACATGCAACAGCGAAGGTTGTCTCTGGTTTTGTCCTGAGGTATAACGAATAAAAATTGGTGCAGTTATATCCTGTATGAATTATGATGCTCCTATGAAAATGTAATATAATTTTAATTAAAAGAAGAAAGTGTTGCCTTCAGTTTAATTGAGCAAAGTTCTGAGAATATGCACATTTATCACCCACAGTCTGTTTCTTAGGCCTGATCAAGATCCTTATCTTCTAATCCCCTCCCCCCACTTTTTGTCCATTCATCTGAAAGTCCCCCCCCCTCCAGGCTTGACTAACCCTTCAGCGATTTCCCTTTGGCACGAGCCTCTCAAATTCCTCTCCTGAAGGTGGCTGCAGTTATTAAAGAGGCTCCGGTGTGGGTCGTACAGCTCAGGATGACTCGCATGCTGACTCTCTCCTGACTTCCGTGGCTTTGTGGAAGGAAGTGCAGATTTAATTAAAAGAAAAGAAAAGGGGGTGGTGGGGACAGGGGGGAGGGAGCCTGCATTCTTCCACAGCGCGGCCTTATCTCCGCTCCTTCCTTTGCCATTGACTCGACTGCGTTTTTTGCTCTGTTAGTCATGCGGACCTTGACCCCTGCCAGAGAGGCAGCGTACTTGGGGATGAGAGAATCGACCTTATCGTGCTTATCCCTGAGACTGCGTCACTCGCTCAAGTAGGCAAAGATGGGAAGCGGGGAGGAGTTCTGCAGGTGGGAACTGGATACGTATGACGCTGCCTTCAATGGAATCAGACCATTTGCCCCGGTCTCCAGGGTCTCAGGCGGAGGTCTTTCACGTCACCTCCTGACTGGTCCTTTTTACTGGAGATGCCGGGGATTGAACCTGGGGCCTTCTGCATGCCAAGCAGATGCTCTACCCCTGAGCCACCGCCCCTCCCTTCCTGGGTCTCCAGATCTGGCCTCATCACAGAAGTTCTCAACCGCTTTCCTTTCTCCTCCAGAAGTGATTAGGGGACCAACATGGACACGTACCAGGAAATGTAGAGGACTGTGCTTGAGTGTACCCTTGCAGAGAGGGCTAAGCCTCCACCCCTGGCTCTGGGTTGCCAGAGCTTTAACATTCGGGTTGCCAACCTCCAGGATGGGGCCTGGAGATCTCCCAGAGTTACTACTGACCTTCGGGCTACAGAGATCTGTTCCCCTGGAGGAAAATTGCTGTTCTGAGGGTAGACTCTATGGCTTTACACTCCACCCCTAAATCTCCAAGGATTTCCCAACCTGACCACCCTGCTTACTGTTAAGGATTCTGGAAAGGCTTGTGCCCTGTGCCCCAGAGCATATGCAGAGTTCTGTGCTTCGGGGGGTCCCCTAACATGCAAATCTATACGTACATGGATTGCCAGCCACATGATGCACATTTGGCCATCAGCGTGTTAGTGCTGCTTGAACTTCTGATTGGCCAGGATCTTTTTTTGTTTGGATCTGAAATTGGAGGCACTGTTACACCTGAAAAGCTTCCTCATTTTAGAATGGAGGACATTAAGAATTTATCCCCAGCAGAGGCGCCCTCCGGCCTTGTGGTGTTCTGCAGGAGTTGCTTCTCTGAGTCTACTTTGTCGTCCAAAGGGAGTGTGCCCAGAGCAGTGACTTGGGCAGAGACACAACAGGCAGCCTCCTTTGAGGGGTAGGCTATTAGACTACATCAGTGGTTAATCTGGTCCCACCCAGAAACACGGCAGAATTATCCACTCTTCTCCTAACGGAGGCCACTTCTCAGATACTTAGGTAGAGCAGTGATTCCTGCAAGGGTGCTGCTTCTCTGAGGGGCGGCAGGTACATCATTTCTGTGTTTGCAAATCCTAACTGCATCTGATACGGAGAATTTCTCATCTTTGATGGAGGCTGCCCTTGTAGAGCTTGTTGCTTCTGGACCGGCAGGAGCTTTTTATGAGTCTTAGTCCTGTCATGGAACTGTTTGGGGATTAGAATATAACTAAATGGGAAAGTAGTTTGCGTCCATATACTCCCTTTATCGTAGAGACCCAGAGGATGACTGTGTCACGACCTTTGTGGAACTTTGGTATCTTGTTATTTCCTTTCTTAAGGAACAAGAGATCCTTCCTAAAAACCTGCAAGTCTGCTAAAATGATTTGTTTTTAAGTTATTTGGTGACGTGATTTATTTTGTAATATTTGTTCTTTGTTTGGTATGGTAAATTCTGGATACATTATTGTCTTTTCTTTTTGAACTTTGGGAAACGTGGTTATGTAATGTGTGGTCCTTATTTTTTTGCTTATGGTAATGTATGGTTCTTAGCATTTGTGTATTTTTTGTAAATAAAAGGGGGGATTAAAAAAAACAAGAAGCACCTCTTAAAGAAGCAAAATTAATTCAGTTATGGCATGTTACGTCCATGTGGGTGCTCAGGGAGAATGGTTGTTTGTATTAATGCAGTTGTGTGAGTGGGTGGGTGTGCATGGAGGAGGCGGATTTGATATTGTTGGTGCATCTAAAGCAGCCTTCAAATTCTAAAACTTTGCAAACCAGCACCTGGGGCTAAGAATCATGATGTTCCTTTCAAGAGACTGCTTCTGGTATTCTCACTATTCAGGTAGACTGCTCCTGCACAGAAGCTGTTGTGTGATGGGCTGCTGTTCTGGCGACATTGCTTGCATCTGATTCTTTTTTTTCTGTGACCTTCGACTGTGCTATGCTGTGCCAGGCTGCAGGCGCAATGCCCCCACTGAGAACTGGCAGCGGTATCATTCTGCCAGGCCTGCTGCCCTTACTAAGCCTCTTAGTAAGCAGATCTGTACACTTTCCATCTATGGTCTTGAAAATGTGCTTCATCATGCCAACCAAAATTTGCATCTTTCATCTTCAACAGCATTATTATATGATCTCCGTTTCTTTTGCACCTCTGTCTGGGTTGTGCCATGGACAGACACCTGTATTATAGGGCTTCACTACTTTCACTGCTGCATAGGAGCGGGTGCATTGTTCAGGCTTCGAGCGCTATGTTTTTTCCTCTCTCTTTTCCTCTCTCCGCTTCCTTTTAAATAGAACAAGCTGAAACTTTTGGGTACCTCTATCCAAAGAGCACGCAATTGTAAACCAAATGATTGACCGCTTGGGGCCTTTGTTTAATGATATCCTGAAATCTGTTACCTAAAGAACATTGCCTGATCTTGCCCCAGTGGCTGGGCCCGCCTTGAGTGTAGGTTCGTAGGGGATGTTAGTGCTTGGGAGAGAGAGCAAAAAAAATTAGAGGTACAGAGGAGCTGATTCCAGCAAGACCCAGATGACGTCTAATCCCATCATCGTTTTTCCTTCCTGCTTAAACGTTCCTTCTCCCATTTTTGTTTTTAAAGATCATTCCACGTAACATCTGTCCGGACAGGCCACGTCATCTTACTTGAACAGCTATGCCCGAAGAAGAATTCTGTGCAGGGCTATCGCCCAGTCTTACAATAATTTCAGATTGATTTATCTGATGATTTTGCTCGATTTAAATTTGCATCTGAATTTTAATCCATTTTTAAATCCGCACCTGAAATTTAATCCATTCTTAAATTTAATCATTTTTTAAAAATTTGCATCTGAATAAAACAGTACTTCTAAAGCAAAAAGCATTGTTTTCTTTCTTTTTAAGCGGGTGCAAAAATGCCTCGTCGCAGCTGCCATCTTGAAGTCAAATGAAACGACATGGACGACCCGTGCTTTAATCTTCCTATGTGCAGTTTATCCTCCAAAAAAGCTGTTGTGTTGGGAGGAGGAGCAAAATGAATTGAGGCCGCAGGGGTTAAGTCTTCCTCTGTGCTCTGGCCCTGATCCAGACACCATTTTCCACCTCTGATTTCTCTCAGCATTTGTTAAAAATCAATGACTACTGCAACATAAATATATATTGCTTTTTTAAAAATCAGGGGCGCCTTTCTAGTCCCTTTAAAAAAAAAAAAAACCCCTTTCAAGCTATTACTTGGATTAATTGACAAAATGTTGCCGCTGGAACTCTGTGCCACATGAAAAAGCCTGCTTTCACCCTTTCTAGGGACACTTTCCCCATCTCCTGACTTCCAGCCCTGCCCTCCTTATCCCCTGTCTTCGCCCTGGAAGGAAGTGTTCTCTTCTCTGGCGTTCAAATATTAACCCTGTTAGTACAAAATCCAATTACTTTAGGAACTATCTTTATTCCTACAGGTAGTATTGTGGTGGGATTGGATTCTACATTGTCTGATAGCACAACTACTAAGCCCAGTGGCACTTACTAAACCATTGCTGCACTTTGCACAGAAAACCCCCTCTTCGTATTTATCGATTGCTTTAAAAAAATATCCACCATTCCTCCAAAGGACTCCAAGCAGCATTTATGACACCCTTTATCTTATCTTTGCAAAGATTTTGGGCAGCAATTTAGCCTGAACGATTGTGCCGCGGTGAACCAGTGAGCTTCATGGCCAAGCAAGGATTAGAATCCGGGTCTCTCCATCACAAGGCCGACACCCTATCTGTTAACAGTCACCCGGTTCTCTCAAGACTGGTCTTGTGTATGTGTGTGTGCTTTTCCATTTATTTGCCCTCTTCCTGCCTGCTCTTTTCTTTCTTTCTCCCCGTCTTTCTTCCTTCCCCACAGAAGCGCTCTTAATACCGAGAGGCTTTGTCTTCTCAGCCAGCCCATGCCAAATTTCCCTTTTCAGAGTCCTTTAAAGAGCTTGTAAGAAGCTCCCGGAGGGGTAGCTCGGAGCAAGGAAAATCGCTGGCA
This sequence comes from Gekko gecko, assembly GCA_029375565.1. Classification (NCBI taxonomy): domain Eukaryota; kingdom Metazoa; phylum Chordata; class Lepidosauria; order Squamata; family Gekkonidae; genus Gekko; species Gekko gecko. The sequence continues at coordinate 25,328,633 of JAPDNY010000016.1, forward strand.
CGGGGCGAGTGGCCGGTGAATCCGAGGTCCGCTCATTTCCCAGGATCTGGGCTCTTTGCAGAGCTTCGGGGTGGCTGGAAAACAGGTCCGCTCCTCTTAATCCTTCCTCTGTCTTTTGTGGCGGCTGCAAAGCGGAGGAACGGAGGCCTTGTTGCTGGAAATGGGGGCGGAAGGGGGGAGTGTTGTCGTTGCTGGAGGGGTGTTCTGGCCCGAAGGAGCCCAGCATCCACTCCTCTCGGGCCTCAGGAGGGTGAGAAAGTTGACCGGCAGCTGTGAAATGGCAGTATGAGGTCCTCCCGCTGGGACCGTTCTCTGCTGGAACCGGAGAAGGGTAGGGGGGGTGTCTTGTTGGTGGACGGGCTAACAGAGCCAGACTTTTTTTGCACTGGGGAACAATAGACAGAGAACCAAAAAGTTGGTGATTTAAGGGACAGGACTTTTTGTTGTTGTTGGAGGGGTAGGGTGGGGGTCTGGGTGGGATCTGGAGGCACACTTTGTACTTTGGAGAGATGTGTCGTGTTGCATTCTGCCCCGGTGGTGGGGATTGCCAGAGGAAACTGAACAGGGTTTAGTTTCCTTTGACTGAGAGAGAGAAAGAGCACTGGAGACGTCTTTCCGACCAAAGAGCGGTGGCAGTTTTGCCAGGCGTACTGCGTGGGTGCCCTGACCTGGATGGGCCAGGCTAGCCCAATCTTGTAAAATCTTAGTATTTGGATGGGAGACCACCAAGGAAGTCCAGCGTCCCTGTGCAGAGGCAGGCAATGGCCCACCACCTCTGAATGTCTCTTGCCTTGGAAACCCTATGGGGTCGCCATAAGCCGGCTGTGACCTGACACAGCTTTTGCACATAGACACAGTGCATGTAGTGCATGAGGTCTGTCATGTCTGGCGCATGGGGAGCCAGTGTGGTGTAGTGATTAGAGCAACAGACTAGGATCTGGGGGTCCAAGTCTGAACCCCCTCTCTGCCAGGGAAGCTCGCTGGGTGACCTTGGGCCAGTCACACGCTCTCTCAGCCTAACCTACCTCACAGGGTTGTTGTGAGGAGAAAATGGAGGAAAGGAGAACAACATCAGCCGCTTTGGGTCCCCCTTGAGGAGAAAGGTGGGGGTATAAATGAAGTAGATGAGATAAATGTGTAGCCTCAAGGACTGGAAACTTGTTGGCTGAAGACACTGAAAGGCTGGACAACACATCCAATTACCATGTCAGATTACACAGGGAAGCCATTGAAATCCATAAACGCAATATCAATAGGAAATAAGAGAGTTGAAAAATAAATAGGCCATGGTTTCCTGCCCTGAAAAACACAAAATGCTGTACATCTTACAACAGTACTACAGATAAGATTAGAATTTCAGCAGCCAATCCATATGCCAAAGAACCTCCTCAGGAAAGCTCCTCCATTAGCATGTTCACAGCCTGGGGAACTCCTACCAGATAATGACTCAGCCCCACCCCACCTTCCTGAGTAGATAGAAATTACCTGCCTACCATTTTTCTTCTCACTTTGACACAGAGAGTCCTCCATCTTTCTGTGTTATACCTCTGAGGACGCCAGTCACAGCTGCTGGCGAAACATCAGGTCCTACAGTGCCAAGACCACAGCCGTACAGCCCGGAAAATCTACAACAACTTGTTGGCTTTTCTTTCTTTTTTTTTTAAAAAAAAGATGTGAAAGCTGAGAGCCTGAGGAGGCTGAATTTGAGGGTGTGTGTGTGTGTAATGTTTGCCTGTAATTACTGATAACACAAGCAGAACATCGGTGGAGGGCACTGAAGCATGCCTGCATGGCAGCGGATTTCCCAAAGATTCCGAGGCTGTATATTCCTCCTGCGTCTGCCAATTTCATGTAGCCCTTCTCATCTCTTTCTCTCTCCCTCTCTGCACGTTCGGTGGTTTCTCACACACCATTAGCCAAGCACACGGTTCCTACAGGCGAATTGGTTCCTACAGGGAACCAGTAAAAACCATTAAGGTTTGTTTTTGGTTGATTCCCCCACAGCAGGCGTCACTTTTCAGTAAACACCATCCCGATGCACTGGTGGTAATCAGACTGCAGACTCGCAGCAATGCACGCCGGTTCCTTCCCCCTGCTGGGTCACCTCCTGTTGTCGATATGATGCCATCAGTATGTCCGGTGCTTTGGAAGAATACAAGGGGAAGGGTCTCTGCCCTGATGAGCTTACAGTCTAAAATGTAAGACAGCGGAATCGAAAAAGGGAGGTGGGGGGTGGTGATAAAGCAGGGAAGACTGTAATCTAATCTACATCCATCCCAGTTACACATACTTTAGGCCAGAGGTGCCCAATATGGTGCCCATGGGTGCTGTGGCACCCACAGACACTTTTCCTGGCACCCGCCAAGTGTTTTTAGAAGATGGTTATGGGGCCTGGTGGGGCTAAGGTTGCCAGCCTCCAGATGGGGCCTGGAGATCTCCCGCTTTGACAACTGATCCCCAGTTGACAGAGATCAGCTCCCCAGGAGAAAATGGCTGCTCTGGAGGGTGGACTCTGTGGCATTGCACCATGCTGAGGCCCCTCCCCTCCCCAAACCCCGCCCTCTCCCGGCTCCACCCCCCAAAGTCTCCAGGTATTTTCCAACCCAGACCTGGCGACCCTAGGTGGGGCTTTTGCCCAGCAGGGCTTCTGATTGCCCTGCAAGGATTTGATTGGCTGTGCAGTTTTTTAAACACATTATTTTGGCAAATGCTGCCTCCACAGTGCAAGGATCTTCACTGGCCTACTAATCTGTGTCAGGATCCCAAAGGTGCCCACAGGCTTCAAAAGGTTGGGGACACTTGCCTTTGGCTTAGTTTATAAACACTGCGGAGAGCACCAGTTGCTCAAGGTGAGATTGCACTCAAGTGCTTTTTAAAGGCCTGTGTCTCAAATACAGTTAATGAGAAAATCATACATAGAAATTGAAGATGAAATGTAAATCTTTTAGTATGACCTACATATACTTATTAAAGCTCTACAGCTTTAAGACAAATTAGTAAAGGTAGAGGTTTTCCCTTGCTCGAAAGCCAGTCGAATCCGACTCTAGGGATGCGGTGCTCATTTCCGTTTCCAAGCCGAAGAGCCAGCGCTGTCTGAAGACTTCTCCATGGTCATGTGGCCGGCATGACTAAATGCCGAGGTGCACGGAACGCTGTTACCTTCCCATTCAAAGCGGTACCTATTTATCTACTTGCAATTTCTTGCTTTTGAACTGCTAGGTTGGCAGGAGCTGGGGCCAGAGACGGGAGCTCATTTTGTCACGCAGCACTAGGGTCTCGAACTGGCGAACTGCAGACCTTCCAGCCTGCAGCTCCGCATCTTAACCTCTGAGCCACTGCGACTTATTGTAAATATACACAAAAACCCCACCGTGCCTTAACATCAGATTTGACTAGCTTTCGAGCAAGGGAACCCTTTACCTTTTTAATTTGTCTTAAAGCCATAGTGCTTTAATAAGTATATGTGGATCATACTAAAGGATTTACATTTCAGCTTCTATGTGTGAGTGTAATCTGACCCTGAGTAATTTGTGCTCTCCACGGTGTTGTTTTGTTTTTGTTATTGTACTATCTCTCTCTGTGGTCCCGTCATATTTAGGCTTAGTTTTGGCAGAAGTTGTGCCCAAGGTGAGGGACTGGAAGAAGTTGGACGGGTGGCATCGGGCAGGTGATCTGGCGAGGCAAGGCCAAGGAACAGTAGGGGAGAAAGGGCAGAGTCGGTTGCGGGGGCAAGAGACCTTTGGACAGCCAAGGGGTGAGTGGCTGGACTGGATCATATTAGCTAACATGTTATCCAGTCTTGCTCATTTCCTGGTCACTCATGAGATGGAATTGTGCTTTCTGGACCACAGGGCTGCTTTTGGGACCACCCCACCCCATACCGGTATAGGGTGCATTCGGGAATCCCAGTGAGTCCTTACTTCCACATGGAGAGCCAGTTTTAGGAGTGCAGACCCTGATCTGGGAGAACTGAGTTTGATTCCCCATTCCTCCATGTGCAGCTGCTGGTGTGACCTTGGGTCAGTTACAAGTTCTTTCAGAGCTGTTCTCACAAAGGCAGTTCCCGAGAGAGCTCTCACAGCCCCACCTACCTCACAGGGTGTCTTTTGTGGGAAGGAGATTGTAAGCTGCTCTGAGACTCCTTGGGGTAGTGAAGGGTGGAGTATAAATCCAGTCTGCTCTTCTTCTGTAAGGCTGCTGTCCCATCCTCTGTATTGGCACGGGGATGAAATCAGTGTTTCATGGCACTCCCTGGTCCTATCTGTGAAGATGATGGATGGCTGTAGACAGGTTGCTTGCTTGGTGCTGAAGCTGACCTGCCAGGGCTAACATAGTTTCCATAGGATGCTGAATAAGGCCACTCTTTACCTAGCTGCAAACCAAGGGGGTCAAGCTAACACTATATAATATAAAAAATACAAATGTTTATTAAGGTGTAGACATGTTAAAACATACTATGCTTAAAAGAAAGAGTCTAAATTTCAGACTTCTAAAAACTTTTCCAATGCAAATACACTTGATGGGTAAAGACTTTTTAACTTAGGACCAAACGCGTTTCGGCCCCTTCGGGCCTTTCTCAGTGGTCACTATTCTCTATATTACACTGACACACATCCAGATATGTGTATAAAAGGTTTTTTGTATACACATATATATACCCAGATGTTGTTTCCTTATATGCTTATAGTTATGCTACTGGCTTGAGTGTTGGGCCATAAATATAGCCGTGCCAGTTCTTCAAATTATTCTGGTATCAGAGATTTCACTGGTCTGGATGGTGTGTCACCTCCTTCAAAGGTAATGAGTTCAGAGTGACTGGCGAGGGCTGTCCAGGGTCTTGGGTGGAGAAAGATCCTTCCCAGCACCTGTTTTTTTTTTAAAAAAATAAATAAATAAGAGTCGGTGCTTTCACGCTGCATGCGAAAGATCCCAGGTTCAGTCCCGGGCATCTCCAGTAGAAAGGGCCAGGCAGTAGGTGACAAGAAAAACCTCCGCCTGAGACCCTGGAGCACTGCTGCCAGTCTGAGCAGACAATACTGACCTTGATGGACCAAGGGTCTAATTCAGTATAAGGCAACTTTGGGTGTGTTGTGTATTCACTGAGCCTTGGGTCCCCTTGCATATGAAGTGTGCGTTTACACCTCTGATCCTACAATGGCTGTTCCTTTAATTCTCAGCTAACTGGAAATCTCTTAAGGCTTTCAAGAGGGTGTGCTGCAAATAGCGGTTGGTTTTCAGCCTGGCCTTTCTGCTTTGGCTTGCAACTCCCTCCACAGGTAGACAAAGGCAGAGATAAGTAGGCGGTTGTGGCTTCTTAAGCTAGCTGTGGTTCTGCCTCATGGGTCCAGTTCACACAAAGGCGCCTTATATTGCATCAGACCCTTGGTCCATCTAGGCCAGTATTGCCTATTCAGACTAGCCGCGGCTCTCCAGGGTTTCAGGCGGAGGTTTTTCACATCACCAGCTGCCTGGTCCTTTAACTGGAGATGCTGGGGATTGAACCTGGGACCTTCTGCGTGCAAAGCAGATGCTCTGTGTTGGGGAATCTAGGAGTGCAGGGACATTTCGTAGGACTCCCATCCCCACCAGGCTCAATAAGGGAGGGGGATGGAACTGGCAGGACCCTATAGTCCCAGAGAGAGAGAGAGAGAGAGAGAGAGAGAGAGAGAGAGAGAGAGAGAGAGAGAGAGACGTTCCAAAGTTAAAACCATTTATTGAAAATTTAAACCCATAATGCAAAAGTATTCAAGTGAATAGCAATTTAGGAGTCATCATACAGGAAAAAAAAAAACCATTGCCTATTAGAAAATTAGTGCACATGTAAATATGTTTATCAGGAATCTATTCCGGCTCTCCCCCAAGGCCTCAAGGGGGCTGTTGTCCAAGGAGGGCTCCAAGCATAGGCCGTCACCAATATTATATACCTTTAGGATCCAAAGGGGCTGTCAATCAGAATTGGGGGGAGCGCCGACCAAAATCAGACCATTCCCTTTCTTGGCAAGATGAATGTTTACTTTCTGCCTTGGGACTCCTGGCCAGAGTTACTGTTTCTCAGAGGTCGGGATAACACTGATAACTGTATGCTGAGACTTCAAGAAGGGCACCACTTGCTCCTGGAATGTATAAACACCCACTAAGGCAAAAGTCGTGTACCAGGCGGTCTGAACCACAAAGGCTGAAGCACTCGCTGAGCCCTGAAAGGAAACCAAAGATTCAGCTGTAGAAACAAATACAGGATGGGTTTGCAAGGGACTGAGGCTCAGTTGAGGCCCCGATTCTGCACACTCTACCACTGAGCCCCGGCCCCTTCCTTGGGGACACCCTGCAGACACAAGATCAGACCAAAGATCCATCTAGTCCAGTAACTCAATTGCTGGCAGGCAGGGCCTGAAGTCAGCGGCCCTTTGTTACTGGCTCCTTTGCAACAGATATTCAGAAGCTTGCTGTGCCTCTATGCTAAATGAGACCAAAGGCCTCTCCGGTCCAGCATTCTGTTCACACAGTGGCTGAACAGCTGTTCTTCTTTGCTATCAGGGCTGACAGCTGTTGATGGGCCAGTCCACTAGACATTTGTCTGAGGAAAAGATATTTAACCCAGTGGCCATCATCACACCCAGATGCAACAAGAGGCGGCCGCAGCTGGAAGGACGGTTTTTCTTTTTAATCTAGCATGTGTGCAGAAGTCGCCTGGTTTTTCACGTTTCCCCCTGTCTTTGCATGTGTAATTGCATTCTCTTCTTTTTAATCTTGTGTGTATGCAGAAGTCGTCTGGGTTTTTGCGCGTTCCCTCCCGTCTTTGCATGTGGAATAGTATTCTCTCTTCCTCTGCGTGGGATCATCGGAGAAGTCTTCTCTGGTTAATGACCCAGATGTCCTTTTGTTTCTAGCCAATTGCCTCTCCCCACCTCCCTTCCCACACCCTTGGCAGGATAGAGCTTCACAAGACTATTTGGCTGCCGGCCCACAAATTGCTCCTCTTACGAGAAAAACCGTACGATATTAACAGTCCATTGAGTCAGGGCTGCGAGGGTCACGATTGCTGTGTGCACGGGGGGGGAGTTAGGCAACATCTTTTCCTTCTTGGAGTTTTTCCCTTTGCTTCTGGGATGCGTTCGGTCCTTCCTTACTGGCTCACGGACTTCTCCAGCTGCGCTTCAGTGAGAGGTGGGGAAAGTGGCTTTCCGCTCGAGAATCCGGGGCGGGGAACCTCTTTGCAGGCGGCGGCTTCTTGTAGGTGGATTTGGAGCATCAGCCACTCGGTGGACCACTTAAGTCAGTCCGTCTGGGGGAGAGAAGAATGTTAAGAGGCTGAGATACTTGGAGCTGTCGCCAGTGGCGGCGTCCAAGTTTACTTTAGTTACGAGCCTGCTGGTACCCGCGACTGCTGTAACATAGCAGTGAATGGCGAAATGTTGTGTTAGGCCGTGGGGTAGTGGCTAGACGAAGACAGAGGAGATCCGGTTTCACGTGAACACAGGGACACGAGGAGCTGCCTGATCCTGTATTGGACCTTCGCTCTATCAAGATCAGTACTTTAGTTGCTGTAGATTTTTCCGGGTTGTGTGGCCGTGGTCTTGGCATTGTAGGACCTGACGTTTCTCCAGTAGCTGTGACCGGCATCCTCAGAGGTATAACGCAGAAAGAGGGAGGACTCTCTGTGTCAAGGACACCTTCGGCTGTGAAAGCCTTCGACAGCATATTAAGATCAGTGCCGTCTATTTAGTCTGGCAGTGGTTCTCTGGGGTCTCAGGCAGAGGTCTTTCCCATCAGCCACTGCTGGGTTCTTTCCCCTGAGACGCCACAGATGGATCCTGGGACCTTCTGCATGCCAAGCAGATGCTCTGCCACTGAGCCGTGGCCCCTGTGTATGGGGGGATCTGGAGGTCCCCCCAGGGTCCAAAGGGTCGGTGTGAGACTAACCCAGGGACTGAATTCACTCCAGAGGGAAAAACAGTCTGGTCAACTTCAGGATAACATATTATTTTATTGAAGTATCCAAAGTAGGATATGAACAGAGGACAGAATCTGTAGTCTATAACCCCACCTCAAATAATAATAAAAGGAACGTTCCTTTTCTGCTCGCCAAGCCCTACAAGAAGGTGTTGTTGAAGCAGCAGCCCTGGATGTCCAATTCCATACTATTTTATACTCTTCTGGTCACCTAAACGAGATCCAATGCAAGATGCCAAGCAAATGGGGTGGCAGTGCAAACCAGACCCCACCCCCTTACCAGTGGTAGGATCAGCAATGAGATTTTACCTAGATACATACTTTTGCCCTATTCTCTTCAGGTAGGATTGAGCCCTCAGTGCTAATCTCTAATGTTTAGGCTAAGTGTCTGGCATATGGAGGGCCCAAAAGCTATGAATTCGGGCAAAAGGTATATCTGAAGGGCACGGCTTTAATTGTATGCTTAGGTTACTAGCAAGAAAACAAAGGCTCATGGGATACGTGAACCAAAGAACAGAAGTTAGCTGTAACAAAACCAACACAGAAGTAAGGAACAGGAGAAGAGGAGACTGGATTTGTACCCAGCCCTTCACTCGGAGTCTCAGAGCGGCTTACAAACTCCTTCCCCTTCCCCTCCCCACAACAGACACCCTGTGAGGTAGGCGGGGCTGAGAGAGCTCTTTCGAGGACTGCTCTTTTAAGGATAGCTCTGACAGAACTATGGCTTGCCCAAAGTCATCCAGCAGCTGCAGGTGGAGGAGTAGGGAATCAAACTCCGTTCTCCCAGATTAGAGTCCGCGCACTTAACCACTACACCAAACTCGCCCAGGCTCATGAAATCCCAGATTCTGCCATGGCCCCTTCCCTTCGCTGTGTTCTGACAGTTGAATGGGAGGTTTAAGCAGAAGAGAGGCTGTGGGTCAGTGACAGAGCATTCAGAGGGTCCCGGGTTCAATCCAGGCATCTCCCACTAGAAGGATCAGGGAGCAGGTGATGGGAAATTCCTCTGCCTGAGACCCTGGAGAGCCTCTGCCAGGGGAGACAGGACTGACCTGGCCGCTTCATGTGTTTTGGACAGGAAAGCAGGAAGGGAATGGTGTATTTTGTTTCTTATAGGTAGTTTTCCCCAGAGCCAGTTTGAGAAGCACGGCAGAGTCAACAGTAAAGCCATTTCTGGAGTGTACAAACTGCTTTGGGGTGTTTGTGTGTGGGTGTGTCTGAGCATTCTCCCCTTGCCGGATTAACCTTGAATGCCATTTAGTGAATCGTTCTGACAATTTCTACGTCATTTCCTTCTATTTTACATTTTCTGGTATCTTCCTTCGTGCAGATAATAGCATTTCGTCTTATTCATTCAACCCAGCCCTGGCAGATCCCCCCGACTTTTCTCTCTGCTTGAGTATGACCCCTTGGTGGTTGTTGTTTTTTTAATAGTTGCGTCGATTATTCTGGCTTCCAACAACACATGAAATAATGTTTCTTGTTCTGTGTGTACTCCTTTCCCATCAGCAAACCTCTTTGGGTCTAAAGTCTGTTTTCTTGAGTCACTCGGCGCTGCTTCTTATCTTTCCCGCAGGGAGCTCTCCTTGAGAGAAAGCTCTCTTTCCCTCTCCACGCACAACTGCGTACGACCTCATATCTCCCTGCTGAAGTGCCAGGTGGAAGTCCCTTTAGGGCGAGGTGCCTTCTTGGAACTGGCCTGGACTTGCCTTTTGCTCAACCGTGCCCTGAAGTACGTGTCGGCATTGGTTCGTGTGCCTCTGCCAAGTTTTCTCTCTGTTTTTTTGGCTTTTCTTACAATCTGGGTATCTAATTCTCATCATGGCCAGCTCTGGGGATACTTAAACCCAGAGACTGGAGTTTGTACTGTTTTAATTTGTTGTTTCAAATTGGTTTTAAATTGTTACTGTGAATTGTGTTCATATTGATGAAACCCACCGTGAGCCAGCTTGCAGGGTGGGTGGGATTCAAGTCCAATAAAATAAGAGGAGGAGGAGAAGAGGAGATTGGATTTATGCCCCACCCTTCACTGCCCAAAGGCGTCTCAGAGCGGCTTACGAACTCCTTTCCCTTTCCCTCCCCACAACAGACACCCTGTGAGGTAGGTGGGGCTGAGAGAACTTCTGACAGAAACTGTCCTTGAGAGAACAGCTGTGCCAGAGCTTGTGACTGACCCAAGGTCACATCAGCAGCTGCAAGTGGAGGAGTGGGGAATCAAACCCGGTTCTCCCAGATTAGAGTCCGCGCACTTAACCATTACACCAAAATAACATAAAATAAATAAATGGACAAGGTGGATCATTCTACAAACCTGATTTCCCACTCGCATCTGCTGGATGACCTTGGGCAAGCTATAGTTCTGTCAGAGCTGTTCCTGAAAAAAGCAGTTTCTGTCAGAGCTCTCTCAGCCCCGCCTACCTCACAGGGTGTCTGTTGTGGGGAGGGGAAGGGGAAGGAGTTTGTAAGCTGCTCGGAGACTTCGAGTGAAGGGCGCAGTACAAATCCAATTTCTCCTCCTCCTCCTCCAGTGTGTGGAAGAGAAGCCCGGAAGAATGATTTTGGCACAAGAGGCAAGGGCTTGGGGGATGCGGGGGGAGGGCGGGGAATCCATTTTCAGTAAAGGCCTTTCAAGAGGAGGCTTGACACAAGTTGGGGTTCTAATTTTGGCCACCGCCTCTCACGCTTGGCCCCCCCCCATCAAATTGCCTTGGGGAAAAAAGCCGCCTCGGCTACACTGAGCCACTCTCTTTGATTAGCGAGGAAACATGATTCAAGCCGCTTCAATTATTTATGCCCAATTTGCTTAATTCCCCAAGTCGGTGCTCTCGATGCAAAACTACAAAGTAGATTTGGAAAGGAGAGCGGGTGGGGGGGCGAGTGCGTGCTTGCTGCCTTCCCCCTTCACGCAACCGAATCTCCTCCTTTTTTCCTTGTTACCGCCCAAAAACCTGAGTGGCAAAGTTGACCCAGGACTTCGGAGTTGCTCCATAGCCCAGAGATCGGTCAAACGCTTTGCACGCAGGAGGTCTTGGGCTCAGTGCCTGGCACTGCCAGTTGCAAGCAGCTCAGGAATTAGGTGTTGGCAAAGACCTTTCTCTGCCTGAGTCCCCTGATACATTGATATGTAATACACGCATGTGTACTTACAAAGCTGGTGTATACTGAGTCAGACCACAGGTCCACCAAGGTCAGTCTTGTCAACTCAGACTGGCTGCAGCTCTCCAGGGTCTCAGGCAGAGGTCTTTCACATCACCTAATACCTTACCCCTTGAAATGGAGGTGCCGGGGGTTGAACCTGGGACCTTCAGCATGCAGGGTTGCCGGCGGGGGAATTGGGGGGACATTCCGTGACGTCCCTGATGCGATGACGTCATCCGGGAGTGATGCCATCACATTGGGGACGATGCTCTGGTTTTTGGGCAAAACTCTATGGCAAACTTGCTTAACCTAAGAGCCACATAGAATAAACAACAGATGTTTGAGAACCGCAAGACATGAACAGATATTACATGTTTTTATTGGAAAATATGCAGATTTGCTTTTTATTAACATTGAGTGAGACTGCCAAAAATAATAACAAAAGAGGTAAAAGCAGATATCGATAGGGATATTTATTTGTCCGAAGTATTTGTTTGCTTGTAATATTTAGCTTCCCCAAGTGCCCTGTTGGGAGCCGCACAATATGTGTGAAAGAGCCGCATGCAGCTCCCAAGCCACTGTTTGGCCAGCCCTGCTCTATGGTAAAACTGGCATCAAACCATAGAGTTTTGTCCTCAAACCAGAGTGTTGCCGTGCAACGTCCCCAATGCGACAAAATTCCTTCTGGGTGACATCATTGCATTGGGGACGTCACACAGCAACATCACTATTTGGGGGTGGAATTTCCCCCACCAGCCAGTTGGCTGATGGCAGGCAGAAGCCCCGAAAACCAGGGAACCCCCTGCCAGGACCTGGGGATTGGTAGCCCTTATCTGCATGCCATCTCAGTCCTGATCCCGTTTATTCCCGTTCTTCTTTCACGGCTGCTGTTAATAGATATTGAATGATACGATAGATTCGATCCTGGATCCAAGCATCTCCTCTAGAACGGGATCATAGTGGAGGATGAGAGTTCAAGGACTGCTGGTGTTTGAGGTGGGGGCTTTCAGGGGGGGACGTTTAGCTCTTGATGATCTGCTTTGCTTTAATGGTCCTTGGTGCGTTATCTCTCCCCCACCCCCTCCGTAGCAGTGCTGACAAACCCTGGCTATGCGCCCCCTCTCAGATCAGCCCACCCCCTTCTCTTTGCGTCTTCTGCAAGAGATGTTAATTAGCTAATGTATTGCAGAGCACCGGCCACGTCTATGCCGGTGTGATTTGTGGCCCATTTGTCTAATGCGGAGAAAAGAAGAGAGGGTGATTGGAGAAACGGAGGGTTTTTTTCCTTTTTTTTTGCTGAGAGTTGAGCCTTTGTGACAGTTGTGATTTTCAGTTGCTCGGAGCCTAATGCCTTTTGGCTGCTTCGGTGAGGAGTCTGTCCAAGCGAGCAGAAATGCTCAGAAACCGAGAAGATCTTCCAGCTTGTAGGGAAACGTACAGGAGAGCCGAACTTCTGAGAGGCGTTACACAGGGGTCGGACTTGACGTTTTAGCCATTGGGGGTGGTGGTTGTTCAGTCGCACTGTTAAGTCCGACTCTTCGTGACCCCATGGGCCACATCACGCCAAGCCCTCCTGTCCTCCGCCATCCTCCGGAGTTTGCTCAACTTCATGTTCATTGCATTGATAGCACTGTCTAACCATCTCGTCCTTTGCCGTCCCCTTCTTCTTTGACCTTCCATCTTTCCCAGCATCAGGTTTCTCTCCGGCGAGTGCTCCCTTCTCATTTGGTGGCCAAAGTATCTAAGCTTCAGCTTGGGTATCTGGCCTTCCAGGAAACAGTCAGGGTTGATTTCTTTTAGCCACTGAGGAGTTTCAGTCAGCTGATGGGTTGCTGGCCTCCAGGTGGGGCCTAGAGAGTTCCCACAAATACGGCTCATTCCCCAATTGGTTTGCCAGCTCGGGTTGGGAAATACCTGGAGATTTGTGGGTAGAGCCTGAGGAGGAAAGAGACTTTGGCAGGATGTAATGCCATAGAGTCCACCTTCCAAAGTGACCATTTTCTCTAGGTGAACTGATCTCTGTCGCCCAGGGATCAGTTGTAATTCCGGGAGATCTCCAGGTGCCACCAGGCTGCAGAGGTCATGTCCCCTGGAGAAAATGGCTGCTTTGGGGAGAGGGCTGGGTGGCATCCCTGCCTGCAGAGTTCTCACCCTCCCCTTCCCAGGCCCCATCCTCAAATCTCTAGGAATTTCCTAACCAGGTTCCCTGGAGAGAATTGGTGATCCAAGTATCCCCACTTGGGCTGGTCCAGGCCAGGGTAGATGGTTGTGTCTGGGCTCAGCAGAGTTAGGGGAGGCGGCCAGCTGGGTCATCGAATCTTAGAGCTGGAAGGGACCTCCAGGGTCATCTAGTCCACCCCCCTGCACACTGCAGGAAATTCACAAATTCCTCCCCTTCCACACCTGCAGTGATCCCTGCTCCATGCCCAGAAGATGACAAAAAAAAAACACAACCCTCTAGGATTGCTTCCTGACTCTAGATTGGCAATTAGCATTTCCCTGGGATGTAAGAAAGGGCCACAAAGACTAAGCACTGAGGTGCAGGGCTGGTTGGGTCTATCTTCCTTCCTCCTTTGAAGGGATGGGACCTGGGTGGACTGGGGAGCAGGGCCTTCATCCCAGGCTGTTTTCTCCTCCCAGTCCATGCCTAGTGCTACCGCTGAAGCTTGCAGGAAGGATGCGGAGCTAGGGTTCACATTTGGAGGTCTCTGGCTATTACAGTGAATCGCCAGATGATAACCAACCACTGGGTTGAAATTAAATCAAAAGCGTTTTCGGCTAAACGTTAGGAAGAACTTTCTGACAGTCAGAGCGGTTCCTCAGTGGAACAGGCTTCTTTGGGAGGTGGGGGGGCTCTCCTCCTTTGGAGGTTTTCAGGCAGAGGCTGGATGGCCATCTGACAGCAATGCGGATTCTGTGAACCTGGGCAGATCGTGAGAGGGCAGGAAGGGTTGCATGAGTGCTTAGTTCTTATGGTCCTTTCCTACGTGCTCTGGGAAATGCTGATCGCCACTTTGGGGTCAGGAAGCCATTTTTCTGCAGCAATCAAGGATCCTGGAGGTTCTTTTGCCATTTTCTGCTTATGGAGCAGTGTTCACTGTGTGAGTGTGTGTGTGTGTGTGTGTATGGGGGAGGTATTTGTGAATTTCCTGCATTGTGCAGGGGGTTGGACTAGATGACCCTGGAGGTCCCTTCCAACTCTGTGATTCTGTAATCAGTTCCCTTGGAGAAAATGGCTGCTTTGGAGTGTGGACTGTATGGTGTTGCACCCTGCTGAGTTCTTTTCCTTCCCCAAACACCTCCCTCCCCAGGCTCCACCTTCAGTATCTCCAGGTATTTCCCAACTAAGATCTGACAACTGTATGTAGAGCTCCATGGCAAAGATTGGCTGGTGGGGGAAACCCTGCCCGCAAAACAGCAATGTTGCTGTGTGACGTCCCAGTGTGATGATGTCATCCAGAAGTGACATAGGAGATCCAGGATTCAATCCAACTCCCGGCCAGATGCTGGTGTCAGGGCATGACCAGAGTTGAGTCCAGTGTTCCTTCTAATTTTTTTCCTCTTACTGAGCAGAGCAGTTTGCTCCCTGAGCGGAATATAACTTCTGTAATCTTAAAATGGGCAGTGGGCAGTGCAAGACCCTGGGTGGCTTCAGATTGCTGCTGAGCAGGGCTTCCAGTGTTAATGAGTCGTTGATCAGTTTGGAGGAAACTCTGAGATGCTGTTCTAGATGAACCCTAGGTGTGATTAAAAATGTAACGTTTGTGGAAGTGTCAAAAGCTATGGAGGAAAGCAGAGGTTTTATTATGCCTAGAAAAATAAAATGAAAATTTAGGGAATATTGAATATGTGCAACACTTATCAACTCTTCACATGACTTACCGCTCTAACAACATAAAATGAGTCATTTAGAACTTTGCATGTAAAATTGTACCACTGGGCATATTTATGAAATTTAAAAGTATAAAAATGCCTTCAGTATTCTGCAGGCAAAAACTGCGAATATAGAGTACCCAGATGCAAACTTCTGCACCTCGGGCTACCCTTAGGATATATTTCTTAGCCTTTGCCAGCTGAGGTGTAGGAAGAAATAAATAGAAAACATAAATTTTTGTAGTGCAGAGAAGACAGTGTATTATTTGGACAGAAACAGTCATGTTTGAATATCAAGTTAAATGTTATAGCACTGAAAACAACAAACTCTTTAATAGTGTATTATAGTAACTCTGAACAAAAAGAGTCATATTTAAACAATAAGCAAATCCTTCAATACTGTACATCTCTCAAGTATACACAGGAATTATCTTTAATGCAATATACTCTCTTACAGTAAATCTTCATGCTACACATTTTGAGCGGGTAAAAGCCTTGAACTGGAAAGTGGTTCACTTATTTCATAGGTTTTTCCCTCAATATGCCCCCAAACCTCCAGTTTTTCTATAAAAAAAACTGGGGGGGAAATTGTGGAATGGGGGAATCCCCCCTCCTCTGTCTTTGCTGTTTCTCGGTCTGATCCTTCAGGGCATTTCTTTTGTGTTTCATATCCAGCTGAGCTTATAACTTTAAACACAGAGCTCTTAAATGCATTTCTTCCCTTGTTCTTTTGCTAGTGGTAGGAAGACTTTCTAGATTGTTGGGGTTTTTTTCTGGACACTATCAGGTTTGCCCACATCTCTCAGCATTGTCCCATTGGTAAATGGAAGAGAGCGGCTGGGTTTCCAAAATCAGAGGGGTACATTTGCGCTGATACTAGTACAGTGGCTGGATGTTCTTTAGAGTCCCGGAGCAGAATTCTAGCATCGCCAGTTGGAAGAGCCTGTAGAAAAACCCTTATTTTTTTAAAAATGGCAAAGAAATCCCTTGTTAACTGGTAAAACCATCTACAGGAGAACACGTGTTCTAACAATGCTTTTAATGGGGGAGGCCAGTTGGAAGCCATCTAGGAAGGGCATCAAGGGGCCATTCTGGTAGGGATGGAGTTGCACAAACGGCCTGGCGGCGCTCTCTGTGTTTTTACCCGAGAACATAGGACTACAGTGAGTAGGACTGTGCAGCTGCCAGATTTCGCAGGGTGGCTGCAGAGTTGGTGTCTTTGTTCTTATTTGCAAGCTTTGGCACCGTAGCATCATACAGATGGCGTGGGGTAAGCTTGTCTGGGAGTGGAACAGGCCTGACTTTCCTGTACTGAAAAGTGGGCCCTGGATTCTAATTAGAAGAAGAGAGCGGCTCGATCAGGACGAAGTCCATTTAGCCCAGGGTCCTGTCTTTTGCAAAGGAAGATCACAGGACGGGTGCCGGAATGATGGCCACACTGTCGTTTTTGTTCCCTCCATCTGCAGAAAGACTAGAGTGTGCAGTAGAGAATGCAGAGGCATACTGCCTTGGAACATGGAGGTTTTGTTGCCCTATCGTTTCTAATAACCATGGGTTTAACCACAGCAAATGTTCCTTTAAATATTGTTGAAAATATTCCCCTTCTAGAACAATAAAATCAGAGTTGGAAGGGACCTCCAGGGTCATCTAGTCCAACCCCTTGCACAATGCAGGAAATTCACAAATACCTGCCCCCCCACCCCCCGGTGATCCCTGTTCAGTGCCCAGAAGATAGCAAAAAACCACCAGGATCTCCAGCCAAACTGGCCTTGAGAAAAATTGCTTCCTGACCCCAAAGTGGCGATCAGCATTTCCCTGGGCATGTGTTGATTACTGAGTTCGACTGTGTGCAAGGTCAGGTCCACATGCAGTGAAAAGAGCCCTAGCTCTGCCCCAAGAGACAATAGCCTGAACGGATCCTACTCTGCACCTATCAGACGGCTAGGATCCGAGTTAGGACCTATGGAACTCTTGCCACTGTAAATAGCCCTATCATGGGTGTAGTGTGTGTGTTTGGGTGTGGTTTTGTTTAGGGGATATAAGCCGGCTTGCGAGCCGGCATTCTCTCTCTTGTTCTTCACTTCCTAATAAAGTATGAGCTGCTTTCACTCTGCAACGCATCAGTCTCAGTACTTTACAGCATGTAAGGAAGGGCCACGAGAACTAAGCACTGAAGCCGCCCTCCCTGCCCTCCCTTCTCATGATCTGCCTACGTTCACAGGATCCGCATTGCTGTCAGGTGGCCATCTAGCCTCTGTTTGAAAACCTCCAAAGAAGGAGAGCCCACCACCTCCCGAGGAGGCCTGATCCACCGAGGAACCACTATCAGAAAGTTCTTCCTAATGTTTAGCCAAAAACTTTTTTGATTTAATTTTAACCTGTTGGTTCTGGTCTGACCTTCTGGGGCAACAGAAAACAACTCCACATCATCCTCTATATGACAGGCTATATATGTTCTTTTGAACTATGGTGCTGGAGAAGACTCTTGAGAGTCCCCTGGACTGCAAGGAGATCAAATCATTCAATCCTAAAAGAAATCAACCCTGACTGTTCCCTGGAAGGCCAGATCCTGAAGCTGAAGCTCAGATACTTTGGCCACCCAATGAGAAGGAGCACTCCCTGGAGAAGACCCTGATGCTGGGAAAGACGGAAGGTCAAAGAAGAAGGGGACGGCAAAGGATGAGATGGTTAGACAGTGTCATCGATGCAACGAACATGAAATTGAGCAAACTTCAGTGTACAGCAGAAGACAGGAGGGCCTGGCGTAATCTGGTCCATGGGGTCGCGAAGAGTCAGACTCGACTGTGCGACTGAACAACAACATATGTGACTGAAATATGAAATTAAGCCCCCCCAGGCTCCCTTCTTCCCGAAAGTATCATGCCAATTTGGTGTAGTGGTTAAGACCACTGGCCTCTAATCTGGAGAACTGGGTTTGATTCCCCACTCCTCCACATGCAGCCTGCTGGGTCACCTTGGGTCAGTCACAAGTTCTCTCAGAGCTCTCTCAGCCCCACCTCCTTCACAAGGTGTCTGTTGTGGGGAGAGGAAGGGAAGTAGATTGTAAGCCGCTCCAAAACTCTGAGTGATGGGCGGGGTATAAATCTAACTCTTCTTCCGTATTAATATGTTGTTCCTGTATGTGGAAGTTCCATAACTTTTACTAAAACAAACAGAACACACTTCAGCACAGAGTTAATCCAAACCTGTGGCTGGAACAGCCGGGTTTTACAACCTCTATGCATCACGCAAATGAAGCTTGTATGCAGATAAGTTTTTATTTGCATAATTTATCCTGCTCATGCTATTATGAGGGATGTGGAACCAAAACAATGTTCGACAAGCTGGGTATCTCTACATGATACTTTCATTGCAAATGGGTGGGTGGCGTGCAAACTCCATAGCAGTGATTCTCAGTGGCTCGGGAGCCATGTGTGGTCTTTCTGAACCACAGATGTGGGACCTGCCCATGTTTGAGAACACTAGGCAAGGCCTTTGCCCTGTAGGGCTTGTGATTGGCAGGAGGTTCTCACTTTGGAACAACGGCTGTCGGAGGAATGGGTAAACGGTGAGCCTCCTGACAAGGATGGAAATGTAGCTCTTTTGATTGAAGTGGGTCTCCGTGGAATATGTGTGTGCATGCGTTGTATACCTGTGTACCCTTCATAAGCGTACAGCGGCAAGGCTCTCACACCTGGGATTCTGTTATTCCTTGCACTGATGGCTGGCTTGGTTTTCTTTTGTCTGAGATGCAGCTCCACCACTGAACATGCCCAAGAATAGTACTGTTTGGTGTAGTGGTAATAGCGCGGACTCTAATCTGGGAGAACCGGGTTTGATTCCCCACTCCTCCACTTGCAACTGCTGGGTGACATTGGGCAAGCCATAGTTCTGGCACAGCTGTTCTTGAAAAAGCCGTTTCTGTCAGAGCTCTCTCAGCCCCACCTACTTCACAGGGTGTCTGTTGTGGGGAGGGGAAGGGGAAAGGAGTTTGTAAGTTTCTCTGAGACTCTGACTGAAGGGCGGAGTATAAATCCAGTCTCTTCTCTTCTTCTCTTCTCTCTTACCGTAACTTTTAGCCCAGTAGAGATCATGTGACAACATGGGATCCCAGCATGGCTTTATCAGACTGCTGAGTTTGGGCTGGCTTTTCACTCCAGATAACTTGATCGTAGAACACTGGAATTCTTTTGAGGTACATGCCCACCTGTCTCCAGGCTCTTAGCCCTGAAAACAAGCTTGGTAGCATCTGAGAAGATCTGGTTTCTTCCTCTCTCTTTTTTTCTATTTTAAAAACAAAGTTTCCAGCCGTTGCGATTGCAGACTGATGTATATTTCTGAAATCTCGTGATTTTACATATGCTAATAACATCTTTGCTTTAGAAGGCCGGGAGGGGGAGACCCCCCCCAAGCAAAAGCAGCAGGTGTCAGAAAGTTTTAAATTAGCTTTGGCGGAAAATAAATCTTTCTTCCAAGAAAACTGCAGCCTGCTTTCTTAGAACTCCTACTGTTCATACTAAATCTCAGGGTGGTTTGTTGGGTTTTTTTTGCTGCATTTGTTATGATGGGACACACACACACACACAAAACTCTGCAGAACGGAATCTCATTAACCGGCAAAATGATTAGCATATTATTTAGCTGGAGTGTCGTCCTACATCTTCAAAGCGGGAAGTTGTACAAAATGACCCAAGAAGAAATACCCGACGTGATTAATAAAGCTCTGCAGACGGCATCTTGGCAGGATAATAAACACGGCGGAGGAAACAGCTGGCGGCTCTTCTGGGTGGGGAAAAGGCACTCCGGTTCCAGATAGATAATTTGATTAACTCCAGCTCTTTGTGCGCTAAGCAAGTTTTGCAAAACCTGGGCCGCCGGATAGGCAGAAAGAGCTGCATCAGCGAGCGGAAGAGGTGGGGGGCCGGGAGGTGGCTCCCCTGGTCTCCTTCCATGCCCCACAGCACGTGGAATGCTCTCTTATCCGTTAAACCAGGGTTAGAGGATCGGGAGCATTTTTATGCGCTTTTCACCATTCTCACCCCTTTGGCACTAAGAAGAGGAAGAGATTGGATTTATATCCAACCCTTTATTACCCAAAGGAGTCTCAGAGCGGCCTACAAACTCCTTTCACTTCCCTTCCCGACAACAGACACCCTGTGAGGTAGGCGGGGCTGAGAGAGCTCTGACAGAAACTGCTTTTTTTCCAGAACAGCTGTGCCAGAACTACGGCTTGCCCAAGGTCTGTGCAAGCATTGCCCTGTGGGATCAGAATGTCTCATTCAATATCCCATCTCCAGCATTGGCCTTCTGGTTGCTCAGAAGTGAGACGTAAAGGGGGTTGTCCTTCTCAGAAGTCAGTTTCTGGCACCTGGTCTTCCCAGGTGTGCTGCCTCTGCTTGGGGAGATGATGTCTAGCTGTTGGGCCTTTACCTTCACAGGAGCGAGGATTGCTGGAAGTTTTGTGACTTGCCGTCCCTCTTAGAGTGAGGTATGTGGGGTCTTCAGAGGGTATCCTGCCAGGTGTTAGCCTGGCTAGCTTTGCAGATGAAGTTGTATTTTTCAGGAAATATTCCCCCCCCCCCGCCCTTGCTTATCATGGCACAGTTGTTGCATGGTGACCTCATATGGTTGGCATGGCAAGAAATGTTCAGAAGTGGTTTTCTTTTTGTATTTAATTTTTTTGTATTAAATTTCCGTAAGAAAAGGTAAGGTAAGGATAGGACAAGGTATGGGTTATGACATCCGGGAAGCAGTAGAGCACCAAAAGTCATCTAACAATTTAAGCCACTTAAATCGAGTTCTACGAACAAACATACATCTTTCCTTTGTTTAAGACACATTTTCTAATAATCATTATAATTTATACATTCAGAGTCTGTCTTTCAAGTTTCTCGTTTGGGACCATATATAAAATGGTTTCCATATTGCTTCCAGTTCTTGGTCATCATGGTCTTTTAACCTTTCTGATAAAATGTCAATTTCAGCGACTTCTAAAATCTTTTCAATCAGTTCATCATCTCTTGGCACCTGGTTCCCTTTGCAATATTTTGCATACAAAATTCTAGCTGCTGTCACCACATGTACAGTGATCTGTTTTTGTTTCTTATCGAAACAATCCGGTAATATATTTAACAAAAACAGTTCAGGTTTATATGGCACATTCAGCTTTAATGTTTTCTACAACCACTCATGAATCTTTTCCCAGTAATCTTTTGCTGATACACAAGTCCACCACGTATGATAAAAACTACCCTCTTTATCGTGACATTTCCAGCATTTAATAGCTTCTGCGTAGCGACCTTGGACTTCCTTGGTGGTCTCCTATTTAAGTCCTAACCAGGGCCAACCCTGCTTAGCTTCTGAGTTCTGACCAGAGTGGGTTATCCTGGGCTACCCATGTCAGGACTTCACTTGCACAAAATCTTAAATTGCCTTCCAGATGAGAGACCGCTGTAACAGTTCCCTTTGGGAGCACAGCTGGATCTAGCGGGCGGCCTTTCTTCTTCTCACACTTGCCTCTTCCTTCATGTGGAACTTCTTCTGTTCTCTCTTTCTCCAAGTCTCCTTGGCATTTCTCCCCTCCCTCCCTTTGGATATAAAATATCTCTCTTCTTGTGTGCTGGGCCCATGGCCAGAGGCTGCAGAATTCCTCTCATAGCTGGGGCAGGTATGTTTCAGCATCGCCGGCGCTTGTGGCCATGGGGCGTGATCGCTGCCGAGGTGCAGGGGAGAGGGTGGAAAGAGGATGTGAACGTTCCTGGTTGGTCGCCTTAAGTGTTGGAGCCGAGGTGTAGTGGAGCGGGCTTGGCATCTACGTGCCAAACTTCTGATGATTTGGAGGAAGGAAGTTTTGCAGAACATGCCCGAGCTTATGCCAGGAAGGGACTCTGGGTAGGCTGAAGCCAGGCAGCTCCGTGCGGGGAAGCCGGGACCTTGCAGCTGATTTCTGTGACTCAGTGGTCAATCTTACACTTTAGGTCCCTGGCACCTGCAGTGGGAAGCGTCTCAGGTGGCAGGTTCTCTTCCTGAGAAGCCTGCTAGGTGGGCTGCGATGTTTCCCACAATGAGAAAAGACACCTTTACGCATTTATCTGCTATTTTGACAGATTTATTTCTTTACAACCGTTGACCTTGTAACCTTAGCTTGTTATTTCTGTCTTTGCACATCTTCATCATGTTACATGTTAATTTGCTGTTCAGCCCGTCTGTAAGTTTGAACCTTACCTACCATTCCAACGTAGTTGTAAAAGGGTGCATGCACACGAAAGCTTAATACCTTGAATAAAACTCTGTTGGTCTTGAAGGTGCCGCTGGACTCTAAATTTGTGATGTTTTGAGGCAGCTTCGTAAGAGAGAGTTCAGACTTGGGAGCCTGCTGAAGCGGCTGGCGTTTAGCCGAACAAAGTTTGAGTCCAGTGGCACCTTGAAGACCAGCAATGTTTTATTCAAGGTATGAGCTTTCCTATGCACACACACCTCTTCAGATACAAGCTGCGATCCTTCAAGCAGTGATGCTGGGATAGAAGTTCAGGGCTATCTCTAGCCTTGTAGGCACATCGCACTGAACACCTGTACCCTCTCCACAAGGTGCAGTGAACGCAAGTACAATCCAAGCACAGTCTACACTGTGTTTTCCTTGTCTGTCACGTTCAATGAATGTGTAACGGAATTGTGTGAATTCAGACCCATGTGTATCCAGCTACCAGTCCCTGGTTTTATTTTAGAAGAGAACACACATTGGCCCTTTCTTACAAACAGGTGCACACACTTACCTGCAGGATTTGCATGTTTTTGGTATAACTGAGTGCTGTGGGTTGTATGAATTACAGGTGCCATCAGGAGGTCCAGCAGTGGGGCCAGGACACTAGAAGCCCTCCCACTGCTGGCCCCCCAAGCACCAAGAATGCAGAGTACCTCTACGGATCCACACCTGTTGGACTACATGGTCTCAGCAAGGAACTCCACAAACCTAGGCTACAAGAGGCTACCCAGACCTGGTATTTTTGGCCACTGTGTGACAGAGCGTTGGACTGGATGGGCCATTGGCCTGATCCAACGTTGGCTTCTCTTATGTTAGAGGTGGACTTGCTAGTGGATCTCTCTTTTCTGCTTTCTATCCAGTTGGATGAGCCAACCGCTGCTTTTTCTTCACTGGAGTGGCTTTTGGGAGACCAAGGGAGAGAATCTGTTGGGCAGCCCCCAGATGTAAATCTCAGTTGTTTAAACACAGCATGCCGGCCTTGAGCTATAAGCCCATTGTAGTAGATGGGGCTTTCCCACTCTGAAAAAGGAGCCCTGGGAAGAAATATGAGCTCCTATTGTTGTTCAGAAGGAAGACAGGCAGTAGCCGGGGGACTTTCCGAACGGCTTTAGAAATACAAGAAGAGAGGAGAATCGAGATGGTATTTTGTTTCAAGAGGATGCCGTTCAGGGGCAATTCTGGGTATATCTATTAGGTGGCTGGGGGGGGGGGGAAGGGACCCAGGAAGCCAAGCCTAGTTTTCACTGGAGTAGTCAATCCGTTTCTGGGATATAAAAAGTAAAGGTTTCCCTTGCTTGAAAGCTAGTCAAATCTGACTCTGGGGGCAGTGCTCATCTCCATTTCCCAGCCGAAGAGCCTGCGCTGTCCGAAGATGTTTCCGGGGTCATGTGGCCGGCATGACTAAACGCCAAGGCGTGCACAATGCTGTTACCTTCCCACCGAAGCAGTACCTATTTATCTACTTGTAATTTCTTGCTTTTGAACTGCTAGGCTGGCAGGAACTGGGACCAGAGACGGGAGCTCACTCCGTCACATGGCACTCGGGTCTCGAACTGCCGAACTACAGACCTTCCAGTCAGCCGCTCAGCGTCTTAACCTCTGAGCCACTGTGGCCCCTTTCTGGGATATGCAGCTTCCTAATGGAGGTGGGATGGGTCTGTGTGCTTAGATGAATGCTTTTTCGCACTCAAAACTCCCCGAAGACAGAAAAACAGCATGTCAGGGAAATGTCAAGGTTAGGTTTCCCTGCCATGCCTGTTTTCTCTATGCGAAGAATAGTATTTGATGGAAGATCATTCAGACATGTCAGTTTCCAACAGCAGACTGAAGTGGGGTGGAACAGATAGCAATTTTATCATCTCACTGCATGGAATGGGATGGAAGTCAGCATTGTATGTAGTTTTCCACAGAGTACAAGAAGAATAAGGGTAGGTTTTTGTACCCCATTTTTCTCTCCCTTAACAAGTCCCAAAGCAGCTTACAGCTGCCTTCCCTTCCTTTCCCCACAGCAGACACCCTGTGAGGTAGGTGAAGCTGGGAGAGTTCAGAGAGAACTGGGACTGGCTCAAGGTCACCCATCTGGCTTCATGTGGAGGAGGAGCGGAGGATGAAACCCGGTTCTCCAGATTAGAGTCCGCTGCTCTTAACCACTGCGCCATGATCCTTTGCACAACCCGCCCATTCCTAGTAGGGTTTTTCAAGGCCTCATACAATAGTTAATATAATGTGTAAATATTTAAACGTATCAAAAAAAATTAAAGAGAAGTAACAGCAGCATAAAAGCCTGCTTAAAAATTCAGGTTCAGCCAGAATGCATTGTGAAAGTAATACATTAATGGAATAGTGTGTTTTATATAAGAGAAGAAGAACTGAAGAAGAGACTGGATTTATACCCTGCCCTTCACTACCCGAAGGAGTCTCAGAGCAGTTTACAATCTCCTTTCCCTTCCTCTCCCCGCAACGGGGACACCCTGTGAGGTAGGTGGGGCTGAGAGAGCTCTTTCAAGGACTGCTCCTGAGAAAACGGCTCTGAGAGAACTTGTGACTGACCCAAAGTCACACCAGCAGCTGGATGTGGAGGAGGAGTGGGGAAATCAAACCCGGGTCTCCCAGATTAGATTCCGCACGCCTAACATCTGCACCAAACTGGCTGTGGAAGCTGCACTTTGGAAGGGGAGCCTGGGTTTATTCTCACTTTGCCCTTGTGCTGTTTTTTCCTGTTCAGCATTGCCTCCATTCGGCTTCTCTTAGCGTCTTGCTGGAGAAAAAAAGCAGGTAATCTCGTGTGTGTGTGTGTGTGTGTGTGTGTCCCCACCCGTGGTGTGAATGCAAGTATGTGTGGAGGGGTTTCAGAGGGAGCAGTGGAGAAAGGGTTAAGTCTGGAGCAAGCCTTATCAGTTGTCCTGCACAAAGTAAAGGGAAGTTTGTCAAAAGAACAATGTGCCACCCTAAGGAACTTTCAGATTATTCTCTGAGAAGGATAGTCACACTGTGACTGTGTATTCCATGACTGACTCTCACATGCCAGCATGCCTCTTTGAGGATCTCATCTTTTGCTTTGGAAATGAGTCCCAAGTTGCTAGCCCTCAAGGTTGCGTTGTAGGCGTAAGCTCCCAAACAACGTGGCTTTTGTACCTGAATGGTAAAGTTTGGCTTCTGCATATTTTAAAAACAAATCGGACAGTGTTTCATTGTTTTAACTGAGGTTTGTCAGGAGAAAGAAACTTGGGAGTGCTTCCTGGGACCTCAAAGACAATAGCAGACAAATGTGAAAATCAGCATCAGAGGTGCCCTTGATGGTCCTTCCAGCAGGTTATTTGACACATTTGTCTGCCCTGATGTAGAGTGCAGAGTTTTATGTGACAAACTTAGCAGAGTTGGGTAACAGGATACAAACCTTTTAAGAGTCTGGGTACAGAAAACAGCGATACATCAGCATATTGCTGAAATGGTCTTTGAGGTGAGGGTAGGAATGACCGTGAAGAGGGTAATTTGTTCATTAACGTGTCTTTATAGACTGTGTCTTGGCTGTAATTGGCTCCCATTTACAATAAACCAATTTGCAAATTACCCTGTTTTGCAGCATCTATAAAATATAGGGAAAGAAAGAGGGGAACAAAAACTTAACCTCCCCCCAAAAAGAATTAAGAACCTGAAAGTTTAAATGGATACAAATCAGGGGCCCCCGATGTTAAAATCAATAATTATAGAACATAAATATTACATATTATTATCAAAAGTGCATGCATTTTTTACAAATTAGTTTAAAAACTATTATAGGCCCTAATATAGCCTCAGTAAGAATTAGAAGTCATACAATATGAAGAAGAAGAGTTGGTTTTCATACTCTGCTTTTCTCTATCCTAAGGAATCTCAAAGTGGCTTACAATCGCCTTCCCTTCCTCTCCCCACAACAGACACCCTGTGAGGTAGGTGGGGCTGAGAGAGCTCTGAAATAACTGTAACTGGCCTAAGGTCACCCAGCTGGCTACAGGTAGAGGAGTGGGGAATCAAACCCAGTGCTCCAGATTAGAGTCCAACCCTCCTAACTACTACACTACCATTGGGACCTTATGCGACCCTAAAACAAACACGTTTTGGCCTGCCAGCCTTCTTCAGTGGTCAAGCAAAAATGTTGCACATAGGCTCAGTTACTGCAATACTAATATTAATCAATATAGGACCAAGTGAAAATTATGTTCTGATAAAGTGTCAGTGATACAAGGCCAGGATGTGTAAGCCTTGTGTGACATCGCCTTATGCCCCAATCAAGTACATATAACCAGAATGGTATTTCAGTTGTGTACCAACCTATTTCGGTCAGGAGATTCAGTTCCAAAAGCAAATATGGAGCCAGATAATTGTTAACATCGGATCCCGTGATTTGTATCCATTTAACCTTTCGGGTTCTTAAATCATCTACAAAATGGCCAGTTCGTCTAAAGCCCTTGTGTCGATCTCCCCTGCGGCCATGTTCGGAACACAGTGTGCCATTCAGGCCGCCCCATCTCTAAAAGAATATTGTGGCACTGGAAAAAGGCAGCGATGATGACCAAAGGACCTTTGTTTCGAAAAAAGGCTAACGAGGCTTTTGGGTACAGGGCAGAAGAGGTTAGGAGGAGGGGACGAGACGCAAATGGAGAAAGTGGGTGGGTGGTTCAGACAGAAGGAAGCATTTCTTCACATAAGGTATAATTAACTTAAGATGGCTTTCAAAGGGAACTAGATGACCTGGATGGCCCAGGCTGAGCCCGATCTTGTGAGATCTTGGAAGCTAAGCAGGGTTGGCCCTGGTTAGTATCTGGATGGGAGACCCGCCCCAAGGAAGTAGGGTTGGCAGGTCTGGGTTGGAAAATACCTGGAGATTTTGGGGGTGGAGCCAGGAGAGGGCAGGGTTTGGGGAGGGGAGGGGCCTCAGCCTGGTACCGTGCCAAAGAGTCCACCCTCCCAAGCAGCCATTTTCTCCAAGGGAGCTGATCTCTGTCAGTTGGAGGTCAGCTGGAAAAGCAGGAGATCCCCAGGCCCCACCTGGAGGCTGGCAACCCTACAAGGAAGTCCAGGGTCTCTATTGCAGAGGCAGGTGATGATAACAAATCCTCTCTGTTCCATCAGTCAGTTCATGACCAGCACATATCAATTTAAATGAATTATACCAAAATCATAAGGGTTTTATTAAGAAATACGCAACAGTAAGATTTACAGAAGTGAATATAAAAATGTTACAAATTTAGAAACAAAAATCAAGATTAGCAAATAGAAGGTAGACTATGGGGAACACTTATTTCATGTACTGAACACCTTCTGTCATTGTTCCTTGTGAATTCTAGAGGTTGCAGCGAGGAATCTAGCGCAAGCAAAATTAGGCTGAGGAATTATGTCAGATAACAACTTCTCAGTCATTTCTAATGCAGGGCATATGGAAGACCTCCCAAGCAGAGGTCGTAAGATCTTCACACGAGCTTCCACGTAAAAACAGCCGTGAAGCAGAATATGCTCGATTGTCTCGACCTTGCCTGCTCTACAAGGGCAGACCTTGTCTGCCATTGGTATCTTGTTATAACGTCCCCTGACAACCGCGGAGGGAAAGATATTCTATCTGGCCACGGAGAAAGCCCAGAATCTCTAATGACGATAAATAGGCTGCTGGGATTACAACATATCTCATTTTCGTAGGAGCCAAGAAGGTTGGAGCTCTGTCAATAACTCCCTGCCATTCGGTATGGATGGGAGACAACCAAGGAAGTCCAGGGTTGCCATACAGATTAAGGCAGTGACAAATCATCCCTGTTGGTCTCTTGCCTCAAAGTCCAGGCTCACCAAAAGTTCCCTGTGCACTTACGTATACACAGAGACAGAGATAAATAGAACCTCCAGAGTCAGTCGCAGCATACCTTTGGGAGTCAGTTGCAGAAGTGAGGGAAGCCTTTCCTTCCTACCCCGCTTGTTACTTTCTCGGAGGCATCTGATCGGCCCTTATCGGTTGCAGAATGCTGGAGTGGATTGATCTTTGGTCTGAGCAGCAGAATGCTTGCTCTTGTGTCCGTATACTAGTTGGAGAATTCATCGGTTCCCGGACTGGAAAAATGGGTGACCTTGGAACAGGGTGTTCGATCTCAGAGCAGAGGGTGAGAGAATAGCATACTCCCCCCCCCCCCGCGTGCACAACATCGGCTTTTTGTGCAAGTCCGTGTGAAGTACAACAGGCCGGGAGGCCCTGGTTTAGATCCCACCACTCGCTTGAATCTCTGTGGATGACCCTGAGCCAGCCACAGCACCGGAACTACTGGCGTGGGGGTAAAATGGAGAGAGCAGTAGATGTTGCCTTTGAGCCCTTCAGGCAGATGATGAGAGGGAGGGCCAGAAGGGATGAGCCAGCGCTTGGCTCTCGTGGCCCAGGGTATTGCTAATTGCCCTTTCGGAGTCAGGAAGGAATTTTCCTCCAGATGAGATTGTCCCAAGGATCCTGGAGTTTTTTTGCCTTCCTCCAGGCATAGAGCAGGGTTCACTGGGAGAGTGAGGGGGCAAGGTAGCTGTGAATTTCCTGCATTGTGCCTTCTAGTAGCTAGGAGTGTGGACTCTAATCTGGGAGAACCGGGTTTGATTCCCCACTTCTCCACATGCAGCTGCTGGGTGACCTTGGGCAAGCCACAGTTTTCTCAGAGCTGTTCCCTCAAGGACAGTTCTCTCAGAGCTGGGTGTCTGTTGTGGGGAGGGGAAGGGAAGGGGATTGTAATCTCTGAGACTCTGAGTGGAGGGCGGGGAATAAATTCAATCTGTTCTCCTCCTCATACATTGGATTTATAGCCTGTCCTCCCCTACTCAATAAGGCTCAGGGCGGGTCACAACATTTATAATCAACATACAATTAAAACACAACTTAGATTAGAAATTAACAATCACAGTGTTAACAGTTCCTCATTAGATGGCAGATCAGGAATTGGTGACACCCATTCTAATTCTTGATTGCTGTCACAAACATCCAGAGACTTGGCAAGTTCCATACCAGAAAACAACACCTGGCTTCAGTGTATATACATTTGCTTCTGGGTGTGTGTGTTTTATCATAATATTATTGACCACTGAGGAACGCCCTGGAGGCCGAAGTGCGTCTGGTCCTATTGGTCTTTTGATATATGCATCAACTATGCATGAGAAATCATCAACTCTGTATGTAAAATGACTAAAGCTTATTTCAAGCTCGTGTTGATGACTGCTTGTTTGTAATCTTTTAATATTTGCTATTGTATACACCATAAACAAAAATATATTTTTGATAATATTTATCTTTAAGTTAGCTTGACCCTTGGAACAGTGCCCATATGCCTGATGGAACAGCCGTGTCTTACAGGCCCTGCGAAATTGTTTCAAATCTTGCAGGGCCCAGGTCTCATTGGACAGAGCGTTCTACCAGGTTGGGGCCAGAGCTGATAAGGCCCTGGTCCTGGATAGCTGGATGGCCTTCGGGCCAGGGACCACCTAGGGTCACCAGCCCTCTGCCATGGGCCGGGAATCCCCTGCTGACAATCAGCTGTCCAGCAGGGGAGACAAGCTTAGGCTTCTGTTGCTGGGATGTGGTGATGTCACTATAGCATGCATGTGCTGGAAGTGATGTCATTGCATCCCCGGCATCACAGTAGTGCTGTGGCATTTGGGCAAAAACTCCATGGTAGAAGCCATTTTTACCATAGAAGTTTTGCCCAAATACCAGAGCGGCACCAGTGATGTGATGAAGGCACTTCTGGAGCACTCCAAAAGGGATGTTATTGTGTTGCCAGCAACGCTGCCTAGGCCTCCCTCCCACTCCTGGTGTGTACCCCCCCCCTGCCGGGTGCCAGGAAAAACCCTACTACACACTGTTGTACATGTGTGTGTTTTGAGAGGGACCAAACTTTTTTTTTAGAAATCACCCCAACTTTCTCTCCACGATAATTCTCAAAGGCAGCCTCAAAAAGAGTGAAAACACGCTGCCTGCAAACCAACCTAAGCCAACAAGGTGAAGTAGCAGATGGGAACCCTCAGCAGTCCAAACCGGGAACTGTGAAGGAGCCGCTCGCTCAGATCTGAAATGCCGCAGAAATCACTATAGTTCACCAGTCAGACCTGACAAGCAATGCTCCCTCTAAGCTGTAGAGTCTTGTGAGAAAAAATTCTACTTTGTGAGCTCCTGGCATTAAAGTTGTGAGCCAGTGATTTGGCTGCTACATAATTTAGTTTGCTCTGGAGCCCTCCTTCCTGAGCTAAGACAAAAATGTGTGAGCCAGAGGCTAAAAAACTGTGAGCTAGCTCACACTAACTCAGCTTAGAGGGAACACTGCTGACAAGTAGTATAACTTAAGCCCAGAGCAATTTTAAATAATAAGTAGAACCACAACTGCAGGAAAAGCCAATGAATCAACAAATCAGGGACACAGAAAATAATGTTAAGTTCCACCATGGGGCTGTGTATCGATATCCAGCTAGGAATGCCATTGATGGGACTGATGCGTGTTTATGTGGTGTAGATGAAATCTATCGTTAACCTCTTCCAGTAAGTTTGCGTTCATTTTCTTGGGAATCGCCGCAACAACCTTGCAAGGTTGCTCAGTAATATTATACTGAGAGCTGGAATGGCGTGGTAGTTTGGGTCATTGTAGGATCTCAGAACCTGAATTAAAAAGCCCTCTCTGCAATGGAGCTTGCTGGTTGCCCTTGGGCCAGTCCTACTCTCTTGGCCTCCCCTAATTCATGGTGCGGAGACAGTATAATTTGGGGAAGTTGGAGACTAATATATCCCGCCTTAAACTTTCTGGAGGAAACGGAGGAAAAATCGATATCCTCTCCCATCTTGCTTATTGGTAGGACTGAAGCTGAAAGACCAGCTAATGATTTTATAGCAGAGGTGACACTCAAACTGGGGAGCGTTTTGGATGTAGAATTTCATTTCCTAAAACCTACGCTAACTCTGTGGATCCGTTCTTTTGGAAATTACAGAGGTCTAATGCCTCCACTGACCAGGCCTAAGTAAATTCACTATTTTTTTTCTTAAACCCTTGCAAAAACAAGTAAATAACAATTTTCTCCCCTGTTCCTTCCTCTTCCCGGTTGAAAATTCTCTCTCTTCTACCCCCACGTCTCTCTCCCAGGACAAACTGCTTTTTTTCACCACCTGTTCTGGCACGTCCTGGGGTCAGGTGGATAGGATGAAGTAGAAAGTCTGCCCCGCTGGAATGCCAGCTATGCCTCTCTTCGGAGTTTTGGTGGTAACAGGAACTTTGCTTTGCAAAGAGAGAATGGCTTCGTGCAGGGGTGGGGGAGCGGTGGGTGGGGTGGGAGGCCCTGGAATAGCATCTTGCACAATGCAATCAGCCGTCGACTGTTGACAGATATGACCTCTTTGCTTTCTTTTTTAAAAAAAAACTCCTGTATTTTGCTTCTAGTAATTCAGATCTCATTCTGATGTGACTAGGGAGATCTGGGTTGAGGTTTGGAAGCGGACTGAGTGATCTCACGTTGCCGTCTTCGTGTCCAATTTGCCTACTTTGCATGGGCGTTGTGAAGATACATGGTGGTGGGGAATCATGTTGGCCACCCTAAGCTTGTTTGATGTAGTGGTTAAGTGCGCGGGCTCTAATCTGGGAGAACCGGGTTTGATTCCCCACTCCTCCACTCGCACCTGCTGGATGACCTTGGGCAAGCCATAGCTCTGACACAGCTGTTCTTGAGAAAGAGCCGTTTCTGTCAGCTCTCTCAGCTCCACCTGCCTCACAGGGTGTCTGTTGTGGGGAGGGGAGGGGAAAGGAGTTTGTAAGCTGCTCTGAGACTCCCTTGGGTAGTGAAGGGCGGGGTATAAATCCAATCTCCTTCTCCTCCCCTCCATAGGGTGGGATAAAAAAATCTGATGCAAAATTTAACAAACCTGTGATCTCCTGTGAAGCCAAAAATGCTCAGTATTAGTAACTGGCCCTGACCTGGCTTACTTAGGCCAGCCCAAGTATGTCAGATCTCGGAAGCTAAGTAGGGTCGGCCCTGGTTAGTAGTTGGATGAGAGACCTCTAAGGAATACCAGAGTTGCTATGCAGAGAAAGGCACTGGCAAACCACCTCGGAACATCTCTTCCCATTAGTTGCTGTGACTTGACAGCAAAAAGGGGGAGGGGAGGAAATTACTAGCTGGCAAGGTTAATAATTACTTGTACTATGGGATAAGTGGCATAAATTTGTGTCTGAGCTTCCAGGCAAACCATGGTCTGTGAATTCTATACACTTGTCAGGGGTACTCTAGGCCAGGGGCGGCCACACTTGCTTAACGTAAGAGCCACGTAGAATAAACATCAGATGCTTGAGAGCCACAAGACAGGAACAAACATTCCACGTTTTTATTCGGAAAATATGCCAGCTTGCTTTTTATTAACATTAAACGAGACTGCCAAAAATAATAACAAAAAGGGGCAAAAGCAGATATTGGTAATGATATTTATTTGTCCAGTGATTTATTCGCTAATGATATTAGCCAGTTTGGTGTGTGGTGGTTATGTGCATGGACTCTAATTGGGGAGAACAGGGTTTGATTCCCCACTCTTCCACTTGCAGCTGCTGGATGACCTTGGGCAAGCCATAGTTCTGATAAGAGCTGTTCTTGCAAAAGAGCCGTTTCTGTCAAGAGCTCTCTCAGCTCCGCCTACCTCACAGGGTGTCTGCTGTGGGGAGGGGAAGAGAAAGGAGTTTGTAAGCCACTCTGAGACACCTTTGGGTAGTGAAGGGCGGGGTATAAATCCAATCTCTTCTTCTTCTCTTCTTCTTCTATTTAGCTTCCCCAGCTGTGAAAGAGCCGCATGTGGCTCCTGAGCCACGGTTCGGCCACCCCTGCTCTTGGCTGATCCTGCACAGAGCAGGGGGTTGGACTAGATGGCCTCTATGGCCCCTTCCAACTCTGTGTGATTCTACGAAATCAGAAACTGTAGGCAATGCAGATCTCTGGCATTAGGCTGCGTGTGGGGTGGGGATGGGGGGCTAAAGCGACACGGGCAACGGGCACAATCACAATATGGCTGCCACAGAAGGCGGAGCCAGCCACAAAATGCCAGGGAATGAAGTTATATATAACTCTTAATAGTACCTCTTCAAACATTTCAGGCAGAAGCTTTTTTCAACAGGATGCCTTTCAATCTGCACAGCCAATCACAAGCCCGGCTGGGCAGAAGCCCCACCCACTTTCTAAAAGTACTTGGCGGGTGCCAAGAAAGGTGTGGTTGGGGGCCATGGTGCTCGTGGGCACCACGTTGGGGGCTACAGCAGTGTTCCCTCTAAGCTGAGTTAGGGTGAGCTAGCTCACAGTTTTTTAACCTCCAGCTCATACATTTCTGTCTTAGCTCAGGAAGGGATGGCTCCAGAGCAAACTAATTTATGCAGCAGCCTAATCGCTCACAACTTTAAGGCCGGTAGCTCACAACGTGGAATTTTTGCTCACAAACCTCCACAGCTTAGAGGGAGCATTGGACTACAGTATCAAAACAGAGGGGCCCTTGCTCTCCCATGTTTTGGGGGTAAAATTTCTGTTCCACGGGTACTGCTATTTTTGACCTGAGCACTGAAACAACTGAACAATTAATGCAGCAAAAACTATTTTGCCAGGTATGGTTGCTGTGCGAGGTGAGTTTTGAATCCAAGTTAGGTGAACAAATTTAACATCTGCCTCATTTGTGTAATTGGCTGAGCGTATGGAGCGTGTCGGAGTTTTGCCTTTCCAAGTTAATGTGTTTGCAGTGAACCAATACCTTGCCTTAGAAAACGCATCCCCCCCAAAAAAACCCCTCTAAATGTAGCCCGGAGTTCCCTGACCCCCTCTTGTTTCCTCAGTGCCCGTAAATCACTTGGCGGGGGCTCTCTTATTTATATTTAAAGTTTAATCTCTGCGGAAAGAGAAGCGAATCGTTTTTCCAATGACTGGGGATTGGCACAGAGCTTCATTGTTCTGCACAGGAAGTGAAAAAGATGAAACTTTTTAAAATCCCATTAAGAACGATCCAAAACTCGACTCGCCCCCTCCGGGCTGCCACACCCGCCCTTCATGTCTTCTCACCTTTTGCAGTTCTGCACGGTTGCATCTGAGAATCTGGACTTTCATATCTCCCGTCTGGGGCACAGTGACCACCGAAAAGATGTCGGTCTGCGTAGTTCAGTTTCTGCGGGGGGTGGTGGTGGTGGTGCTCCCTCCAAGCTGTGGCATCTCATGAGGGAAAATTCTACTCTCTGAGCTGCTGGCATTACAGCTGTGAGCGAGCGATCTGGCTACTGCATAAATCAGTTTGCTCTGGAGCCACATCCTTCCTGAGCGAAGACAACAATGTGTGAGCCTGGAGGCTAAGAAACTGTGAGCTAGCTCACAGTAACTTAGCTTAGAGGGAACACGCAGGTGTGTGTTTTTTCCCCTTAGAAACTCTCAGAGCTCTCCCAGTGAGATCTGTCATGGTGGATGGGGGCTGTCCCTTTTCCTCTGCCTGGTGTGGCGGGTTATGTGTGTTTCAGAGGGCAGCCATGTTGGTCTGCAGTAGAACCCAGGAGCACCTCAGAGACCAACAACATTTTCAGGGTATGAGTTTTTGAGAATCAACAAGGGTGTTGTGTGCAGGCATCTGAAACCTCACTTGTGTGTCCTCCACCCTCCAGGTGTGTAAACCTTGGGCTACTCGGCATACCCTGTAGTTTCCCACTGCCACCTGCTTCTCCATGGCCTGTGTTCTGGTCGACCCTTCTGCTGAACATCTGTGTTTCTGGGGAAGTCGCTTGCGGTACCTGGGCCTTCTGGATCCTGTTGCAGTGTCTGGGTTGCAGACAGCATTGGGCATCCTCTTAGCAACCGCAGCCTCCACCCCCTTTCTGTGGCTTAATTTCATGTTCATTGCATCGATAACACTGTCTAACCACCTCATCCTTCTTCTTTGACCTTCAGTCTTTCCCAGCATTAGGGTCTTCTCCAGGGAGCGCTCCCTTCTCATTGGGTGGCCAAAGTACTTGAGCTTCAGCTTCCAAATCTGGCCTCCCAGGGAACAGTCAGGGGTGATTTCTTTTAGGATTGAATAAGAGAGAAAAGAAGAGATTGGATTTATACCCTGCCCTTCACTGCCCAAAGGCGTCTCAGAGCGGCTTACAAACTCCTTTCCCTCCCCCTCCCCACAACAGACACCCTGTGAGGTAGGTGGGGCTGAGAGAACTTCTGACAGAAACTGTCCTTGAGAGAACAGCTGTGCCAGAGCTTGTGACTGACCCAAGGTCACATCAGCAGGTGCAAGTGGAGGAGTGGGGGAATCAAACCCAGTTCTCCCAGATAAGAGTCCGCGCACTTAACCACTACACCAAACTGGCTCTCTTGGTCCACTTGCAGTCCAAGGGACTCTCAAGAGTCTCCTCCAGCACCATAATTCGAAAGCATCTATTCTTCAGCGCTCGGCCTTCCTAGCGTAGGGTTTTGTATCATCGGGCAACTTCTGAGGAGGTTCGATGTCCTGGTGATGGGTAGCAGGTGTGATTGCAGGTGCCCTGCCTCGACCTGTGCCACTGGCGGCTATACCAAGAGAGGAGCCTGCTCCCTCCGTGTTCTTCCTTGAACAAGCAGGCCTCTGCCAAGGGTCGAGGCAACGGTTCTCAACATATCTCAGGGGTGGCGGCTGGGAGCAGCGGCTGCCAGCCAGTGGGCAAGAGGATTGGTGGCAACTGGCAGCAGCAGCTCCGGCATTCCCTTGCCTTGCCTCTGTGGCATGCACAGCTGTGCCGGGGAGGGGCCTCCCCTCCCCAAACCTGAAATCAGCCCTGACCCTGCTGGTGATGACAAGGCAACAGGGGGGCTCTCCCAGGCCTGGCGAGTGTTTCACACAAACCGACTCCATGCCTTTCAAACATGCCCTGGAATCCTGCACAGCGCGCAGGGTTGCCGTGGCAGATGCTTGGCGGTTCTTTGGCAGATGCATCCGTGGGGGAAGTTTCCCCCTGAAGGTAGAAAGTTCTGTTCTTGTTCCGAGCGGAGGGGGAGGGGAAGCATATCCTCCTAGCGGGTTGACTCGGCGTGCCAGCCGCCTCCGTGCCAGGCTCTCTTCCCTGCTGGGGGGCGGGGGGGCTGAGCCTTCCGCACTCTGCAGGGCAAGTCTTGTCCCGTTTGGGCAGATGGGGTGCCGAAGGCTGCTTTCAGTTCCTCTGTTTCCTTCATATCAGCACAAAAGGAAGATTAGCTCCTAATAGGGCTTGGAATTCAGCCCTGGGATACTTTTCTTTTTCAGTGTAAAAAAAATACTAAAAAACACGCACACACGGTTATGCTGCCTTTCAGACCAGTACAATGAAATTTTTAAAAAACCAAGAACACTTATGCTGCCTTTCAGTCCAGTCCAGTGAAATAAAAGTCAAAATAACTTTCACCTCCTGTTGATTGATTGTTATGAGCTCAGTCATCCAGTAATCAGTTATACCTGCATGCATTTGCATATGAAAAGAAAAAAGAATCGTTTTAAGTCTATTGCATCTTACCATGTCTTTAGGTGAAGAAATGCGTGTCTCTCTCAGCAAGCATTGTCCTGGAAGAGGCATACCCCTCCTGTGCAGGAGAGAAAGGGAATGCCTCTTCCATCTTCTTAGGAGAGGCGTTCCCCCTGCCTTTACAGAGGAGGGAATAATTTGTTTTAAGTGAGCCCTTGACATCGGCAGTTGGTGGCAACATTTCTATTTAAAAATAATGTTTTTAAAAACTGCTGATGGATTGATTTTTGGCACTTCTTAAACCAGTCCATGTATTTTTAATTGTTTGGCCTAATTGGTGTGCTGAGGTATTTATTATTATGTCACCCTCGTATGAGGCACTTTGTAGCGTGAAGTAAAGAAGAAAGCTCCTGGCCTGCGGCCCTTATAATTTAATTTTCAGCAGAGGGAGGAGAGAGAGACCTGTTCTTGCCAAAGGTTTTGAGCAGTGGAATTCTTTTAAGGACCTAACCCCGATTTTCATTCTTGTTACCCCAGCTGAGAGTGCGACTGTTCGTCTTTTGGGAAGGTCTTAGATTTCTGTGCGGGGGCCGTCCTCCACTTTGAACCAAAGCTCTGCCATAAGACTGCAGAGAGGGGACGCAGCAGCAGTTTATAAAGCTGTACGTGGGAAGCAGATAGTACTTTTGCTTCACCTCTTAGATCGTTAGAGTAACGGATCATCCAATGACGTTGGTGGTCAAAAGATTCAGGACAGACGAAAAGGAGTGTGTTCATCCAATCTGTGGAACTCACTGCCACTGCATGCACTGGGCTGGCAAACTGGAATTCTGCTGTTTGTTTTGATTCTCCGGCAGCTGTCTCTCAAAAGAGACAGAATGGAAAGGAGGAAAAACAAGCAGCTCGGTGGGGCACATCCTGTTGGGGTGGGAGAAACAGACATCAGATTCATGGGAAAAACTGACTTTTATGAGCCCAGGCAGGGAGTCGGCAGCTGTTTTCCGTTGGGTATATAACCCCAGACGGAAGTCGCTTTGGACCTCACCTGTGACCCTGACCTTCTCCCAAGCGACATCGCCCTGTCAAATGATTCCACCCTCCCCCCCATTGGTCAACTCCACTGGTGACCCTTTCCCATGAGAGAGACCACTCCCTCTTTTGTCTTATCGTATTCCTGCACTGTTTGGTAGAGATCCCAAAGCCCCTTGGGGGTAAGGATGGTGGACGGCCCATTGGGAACACAAGAAGATAAAAAATGACCTCTGCTAGATGAGACCAAAGGTTTGTCATTAGAACATCATAAAAGCATCCTGTCTCACACAGTGGCTGACTAGTTCCTCTGGAGGGCCAGAAACAGGGCACAGAGGCCGAGGCCTTCATTAGAACATCAGAAGAGCCCTGCTGGATCAGACCAGTGGTTCCTCTAATCCAGCATCCTGTCTCACCCAGTGGCCAACCAGTTCCTCTGGAGGGCCAACAACAGGGCAGAGGGGCTGAGGCCTTTGTAAGAACCTCAGAAGAGCCCTGTTGGATCAGACCAGTGGTCCATCTAGTCCAGCATCGTATCTCACACAGTGGCCAGCCAATTTCCATGGAAGTCCAAGAACATGGAGGAAACAGAGAGGAAAGGCCAAGGCCTTCGTAAGAACCTCAGAAGAGCCCTGCTGGATCAGACCAATGGTCCATCTAGTCCAGCATTCTGCCTCACACAGTGGTCAGCCAATTTCCATGGAAGTCCAAGAACAGGGAGGAAAGGCCGAGGCCTTCCCCTGAGGTTGCATCCTGGCTCTGGAATTCAGAGGTTGACTGCCTCCGAATGGGGAGGTTCCTCTCAGTCACCGCGGCTAGTAGCTGTTGATAGATTTATAATCCCTGTAGCTCTCTAATCCCCTTTTAAAGCTGATTATTCCTGTGGCCATCACTATATCCTCTGGCAGCTTCCTGTCTCCCACCACAGACTACCAGTGGCCCTTGGGAGGGCTACAAATGGGGCATGGAAATGTGTTGCCCCCTGTTTCAGCTGGGACTCAGGGGTAGGGTTACCAGCTCTGGGTGGGGAAATACCTGGAGATTTTGGGGGGTGGAGTCTGGGGAGGGCAGGGCTTGGGATGTGGAGGGACCCCAGCAAGATACGATGCCGTAGACCCCACCCTCCAAAACAGCTCTGCCCTCCAGGGAACTCATCTGGAGGTCAGTGGTAATAGTGGGAAATTGGCAACTGTACGTGGAGGTTCCCTTTAGTCATCAAGACCTCGTGGCTTTCGATGGGCCTCTTCTCCCTGAGTCTGTCCAATCCCCCTTTAAAGCCAGTTCGACCATGAGCTGTCAAGGCATGTTATGGCAGTGAATTGTGCTGATTTTTCCACGTTTGGGGATATTTCGATATACCGTACGAAGTCTCTCCTGCGTCATCTGCCAGACAGCTTCTCTGGTTGCGCCTCCCCAATCCCCAAGGTTATGGAAGAGACTGAAAAATTATACACTCTTCCCTCCACTCCATCTATAATTAAATATACCTCTCTAGTGCTCCTAGCTGACCTTTTTCAGATCTAACCCACTGTGCTTTTTCCTTTTCTCTCAGGGTAGGGTGCTGACCCTTCACAATTTTGGTGGTTCTTTTCTGCCCCCTTTTAACTTTTTTTTTTTTTTGCAAGGTGGGGGCTTATGGGACCAGAATGGTCCCGAATATTCCCACTAGGTTTATATGAAGAGAGGCTGTAGCTCAGTGGTAGAATATCTTCTTTGCCTGCAGAAAATCCCAAGTTCAATCCTTAGCATCCCTAGCTAAAAGGACCAGGTAGTAGGTGATGTGAAAGACCACGGCCTGAGACCCTGGAGAGCTGCTGCCAGTCTGAGTAGGCAATACTGAGTTTGATGGACTGATGGTCTAACTCAATATAAGGCAGCTTCATGCGTCCGTGTGTTATAATTCTGAGGAGGGGCCATAGCTCGGAGGTGGAACATCTGCTTGTCATGCAGAAGGAAGGTCCCAGGTTCAATCCCCGGCATCTCCAGTTAAAAGCAACTAGCACCGGTGATGGGAAAGCCCTCTGCCTGAGACTCTGGAGGGCCCCTGCCAATCAGAGCAGGCAATATTGGGCTAGAAGACTTGAAGTTCTGACTCAGAAAAAGGCATTCAACTGCTGACTCAGTGGTTAAGACGCTGAGCTGCAGACCGGAAGGTGTGTAGTTCAGCAGTTTGGGACCCTAGTGCTGTGGGACGGAGTGAGCTCCCATCTCTGGCCCCAGCTCCTGCCAACCTAGCAGTTAGAAAGCAAGAAATTGCAAGTAGATAAATAGATACCGCTTCAGTGGGAAGGTAACAGCGTTCTGTGCGCCTTGGCGTTTACTCACGCCAGCCACATGACCACAGAGATGTCTTCAGACAGTGCTGGCTCTTCGGCTTGGAAATGGAGATGAGCTCCTCCCTCTAGATTCGAATTCGACTGGCTTTTGAGCAAGGGAAACCTTTGCCTTTGCTTGAGGAGGGGTTATGGCTCTGTGGTAGAGCATCAGCTTGGCATGCAGAAGGTCCCAGGTTCAATCCCTGGCATCTCCAGTGAAAAAGGATCTGGCAGTAGGTAATGCGAAAGGCCTTTTCCTGAGACCCTGGAGAGCCGCCGCCAGTCTGTGTGGACAAGACTGGCCTTAATGGACCAGTGGTCTGATTCAGTCGAAGGCAGAGTGATGTGTTCAAGTTATTACTGTAGGTGGCCGCTTTTTTTTATCCCTTTCATAATTATGCCTAGCATGGAATTCCTCCCCCCCGCACCCGACTGTGTTGGCTAGACAAGAAGCTATTTATAAGTCTGACCTAAAATGTAAGAAGATGGTAATGACCTGACTCCTCTGTCTCCTGGCCCAGTTAAGAACAAAAGAAGAGCCCTGCTGAATCAGACCAGCAGTCCATCCAGTCCGGCATCCTGTCTCACACAGTGGCCAGCCAGTTCCTCTGGACGGCCAGCAACAGGGCACAGGGGCCGAGGCCTTCCGCTGATGCTGCCTCCTGGCCCTGGGATTCAGAGGCTGACTGCCCTCAGTGTGGAGGTTCCCCTCAGCCACCATGGCTAGTAGCCATTGATAGACTTACCCTCCTCTGATAGACTTATCAAATCCCCTTTTAAAGCTGTTTATTCCTGTGGCCATCACTACATCCTCTGGCAGCGACTCCCACATTTTAGTCACTCTC
Organism: Gekko gecko; assembly: GCA_029375565.1. NCBI lineage: Eukaryota > Metazoa > Chordata > Lepidosauria > Squamata > Gekkonidae > Gekko > Gekko gecko. The sequence goes on from JAPDNY010000016.1 coordinate 25,369,488, forward strand.
TGTGTAAAGAAGTATTTCCTGCTGTCCGTCCTGAACCTACTGCCCATCATCTCCGTAGGAGATAGACGGTCGGTTTTGGTTTCGGGTCCGAGGTGTGGCTGCTGCATCCCTTGGGAGGTTCTGCTCTTCTGTATGGAGATCTGCCTGTGGGTCTGGAGCTTCTTGGCGGATGGGTTTCTTCCAGGCTCAGACAATAGGGCGGCAAACCCTCCCCGTGATGCTAGATAGGCTTGTTGGTACACGGTGGTGATTCCCCCCCGCCCCCCCGGGCCTGCCTGCCTCTTCCTCGCTGAGAGAGATCTTTCCTTGCCCTGGAGAGGAGGTGGGGCTTGCCACCGGATGCCGGCTCTCTGATCCTAATCAGCTCTCCTTGCGTTGTGGGGGTGGGGGGGAGGCGGTATGCCACAGAGGCGGGCGGCACAAATGAGCTCGACAAAGCCGCCTCTGTACTCTGCTTCTCTTCCTTGGCCTGCAGGGGATTCCTTTCCTCCGTGGGTGCTCGCTGCTCTCCCTTAACTGCTTCCAATTCATATCTCCCCCCCCCCGATCTAAGGGCAGAGAAACCAGATGCACAAGTTCATGGCCGTCTTCTACTTTCTGGTTTCCTCCTTGCGAGTGCCGGTGCCTCACGGGGGCACGCCCCAGCTTGCGAACCAGTTGCTTCTGCCCTGGAACAGAAGGAAGGCAGCGTTGCTCAAGGTTGGTGGGACTGCACCCAGCTTTCTAAAAGCAGTGATTTCCCAAGCTGCGTGCCATGAGAAAGACATCACTAAAGTGCCCTAGGAGCCCCAAGTAGCCATCTGCAGACATCTCGATTCCAGGATATGCATGCCTCAAAGCATGAGCATCAAATGCTAAGGTGCCTCGTGGCACCCAGTCTGCCATTTCAGGCATTGCAACTGAGACGCTTAAAACAAACAAAGAAACTGTTGGCAGCATAACATAGAACAGTTACAGTTTTCCTTTAGTATTTCTTGAACCAAGGGAACAAACCCCTTCTTTGCTTTCAAGTCAGCGCAGGACAGACGGATGCAGAATAATCGCACACAGCTTACAATAGACAGACGAATGATATGTACTGGTGTGGGGTCGTCCAGGCCATGATCCTTAGTCTATGAATAGGGGGTGTTTCCAAGTACACAAGAGGGGTCTGTATTTTCACGCTTGAAAGACTGGGAGGGTGTGGGAATCGTGTGGGTGGACCCGCTTTCTCGTTATCAGGCGCCCAAAATGCCAGCATGATCTAGTACTGAGGCGTTTAAGTGTTTAAACTGAAAACTGCTAAATATGGGTTGGCTGGATTCAGCACATTTTAAAAACTTTGCTTAGCGCCCTGACCCGGATAGCCCAGGCAAGCCCCATCTCGTCAGATCTCAGAGGCCAAGCAGGGCTGACCCGGACAAGTACTTGGATGGGAGACTTCCAAGGAATACTAAGATCAGGAGGCAGAGGCAGGTAAGCAAGCCCCTTCTCTGAACATCAATATGTTGTCAAAGGCTTCCACGGCCGGAGTTCATTAGTTGCTGTAGATTTTCTGGGTTGTCTGGCCATGGTCTTGGCATTATAGGACCTGATGTTTCGCCAGCAGCTGTGACTGGCATCCTCAGATCAGCCAGTATCATATTGCCCCCGTATAAATCGATGGTGCGACCTCATTTGAAATACTGTGTACAGTTCTGGTCACCACACCTCAAAAAGGATATTATAGCATTGGGAGAAGTGCAGAAAAGGGGCAACTAGAATGATAAAAGGGTTGGAACACTTTTCCTATGAAGAAAGGTTAAAGTGCTTGGGGCTCTTTAGCTTGGAGAAATGATGGCTGAGGGGTGACATGATCGAGGTTTATAAGATTATGCATGGGATAGAGCAGGTCAAGAGAGGTCCTTTTCCCCCTTTCTCACAATACAAGTACTTGTGGGCACTCAATGAAATTGCTGAGCAGTCAGATTAGAACAGATAAAAGGAAGTCCTTCTTCACCCAAAGAGTGATTAACGCGTGGAATTCACTGCCACAGGAGGAGATGGCGGCTACAAGCATGGACAGCTTCAAGAGGGAATTAGATAAGCATATGGAGCACAAGTCCGTCAGTGGCTATTAGCCACAAGGTATAGATAGGAGCTCTTGGTCTGGGGCCAGTGATGCTCTGTATTCTTGGTGCTGGGGGGGGCAACAGTGGCCCCACTGCTGGACCTCCTGATGGCACCTGGTATTTTTGGCCACTTTGTGACAGAGTGTTGGGCTGGATGGGCCATTGGCCTGATCCAACGTTGGCTTCTCTTATCTTCTTATGTTTTTACATCTAAGCTAGGGGCCATGAACTCACTGCGTCAGTGTGTTCCATCAGTCAGCGATCCAAAGTGCAAATTCTTGAACACGCCGTCTGTCAGCTTCACTGGTATTTTGACAGGGGGAGAATTCTCTTCCCGCCTCCTTCCTCCACACCATATGGGCACGGGGACAGCTGCAGCTGCCGCCCGTCCCGTCTGGTTTTGCCTCAAGTGTGCGGCTTCATGACCGTCTCTGCTCTTCGCCGATGGGCTGTTACGACCTGGCGGGCGGGAGCGGCTGAATTGCCTGGGATTCTGTTTTGGCTTCCTGAGAACCCAGACCCCTCTCTTGAAGAATGTCATGTTTCCTTGGCAGGGAGCCCTGGAAGCCGAGCCGGGAAGGACCTGCTTAGTGTCACGCACCCAAGGCCGCCCGCTCGGGGCTTCTGTTTCATGTCACTCCCGACGGAGGAGGCTGCTGCTATCGGCAGATGGACAAATGGCTTTTCTGCAGCCTGCCTTGCAGATCTGGGCAAAGGCTGCTCTGGACTTCCTGGGAAGAACCTTCCCATTCTTAATTACCTGCCCTTTGACTGCTGCCTACTTAAGTTGCTCTCTGCAGCTTGAGCCCGAAGAGGAATGCCTTCTGGATCAGATGATCTCATCCACTGCATTCAGAAAGCAGCAGGCCCCCCCCAAGGATTCCTTCATATTTCTGTGTCCCCTATGCCCTTGTCTCTGCCAGGCAAGTGCTGAACACAGCCTGGTCAGTATACTTGCAGAAGGCACTGGGCACGATCAGTTTTGATGAATGGCGCGCAGTGTGGGCTGGAATCTGAACCCAGACTGGGCTTTGCAGGCCTCTTGGGGCTCTCTTTGTGGTTGCGGCTGCTACTATCGGCAGGCGTTGGATTTGCCCTGTGGAATCTGTTGAGTATCATAATGCCCCTGTATAAATCGATGGTGCAATCTCATTTGGAGTACTCTGTACAGTTCTGGTCACCACACCTCAAAAAGGACATTATAGCATTGGAAAAAGTGCAGAAAAGGGGCAACTAGAATTATAAAAGGGTTGGATCACTCTCCCTATGAAGAAAGGTTAAAGTGCTTGGGGCTCTTTAGCTTGGAGGAACGACAGCTGAGGGGTGACATGATCGAGGTTTGTAAGATTATGCATGGGATAGAGCAGGTCGAGAAAGAAACGCTTTTCTCCCTTTCTCACAGTAGAAGAACTCATGGGCACTCCATGAAATTGCTGAGCGGTTGGGTTAGAATGGATAAAAGGAAGTCCTTCTTAACCCAAAGAGTGATTAACACATAGAATTCACTGCCACAGGAGGTGGTGGCGGCTACAGGCATGGACGTCTGCAAGAGAGAATTAGATAAACATGTGGAGCAGAGGTCCATCAATGGCTATTTGCCACAAGGTATAGATAGGAACTCTGGGGCAGGGGATGCACTGTATTCTTGATGCTGGGGGGGGCAACAGTGGGAGGGCTTCTAGTGTCCTGACCCCACTGCTGGACCTCCTGATGGCCCCTGGTCTTTTTGGCCACTGTGTGACAGAGTGTTGGACTGGATGGGCCATTGGCCTGATCCAGCATTGGTGTCTCATATGTTCTTATGCTCTTAGGCCCGTCTCTTTAAGTCCTTTTCTGCCTTTTGCTCCCCCTCCAAGCTCCCTCAAGGGTCACCAGCTCTGGCTGGGGAAAATTCCTGGAGACTTGGGGAGAATTCCAGGTTCCACCTGGAGGCTAGAAACCTTAGCTCCTTGCAGAGCCCTTTCTTCCTACCATTGTGGAATGCTCGAACACGCATCTCTGGGGCTCTGTCCTGGATTTTTTCTCTCTCTTGAGCTGTTCTACCTGCCAGAACAGGGAATTTGAGAAGCAACCTGATTCTCACCTCTTTTGATGTCTCCCTTGCAAATAAACCAGATGACCACCCTGCTGGTGGATTTCCCACGGCGGTGCTGACTGGGGGGGGGGGAGCTGGAGTTCTTTCCCAGAATTGCAACCGATCTACAGCCTACAGAAATCAATTTCCTCAGAGGAAATGACAGCTTGGAAGGATGGACTGTATGACATTGTATCTCCATTGAGCTCCTTCCGCTTTCTAAAGATTATATGATCTAAAGAGAAACCAGAGTATGAACTCACTCACTTTCCTAAGGCCACTGTGCCCAGGCGCTACCTCCAAATCTCACAAAATGCAAAAGAGAGAGTTGGAGATCCCCCCTCCAATCAAAAGGGCTAGAGGAGGTCTAGAGGTCGCAGTGGAGCTAGGAGCAGCAGGTGTGGCCAGGCCCACCCTCGTGGATTTCCCCACGCCCACTAACCAATTTTCTGGCTACCCCCCTGCCTGTGGCACTTACTTGTCCACTGCTGGAAACAGTATACTATACTAGACAGCTTGACATGGTTAACTAGACTATAACTAGACAGTTAACTATGATATCCAAGAATGGAACCTCCAGATTCAAGGGCAGTATACCTCAATATCACATACTGGGGCCAAGCCATGGCAGAGGGCTTTTGTCTTTGTGCTGTGCTTGTAGGCCAGAGAGGCACCTGTGTAAGGCTTCCATAGGCTGCCTTTCCCAATTGCTAGCAAATCGAGATTAAATTCCACAGCGTAGCAAAAACAGCAGAATAAGTTATGGAAGATAATTATCTCTCTTTGCATAATTTATGTTTGGTGCAGAATCCAGCTTTTCTCGGTTGGAGAATTTAAAAAATGTTTTTAATGCTCCTACTTAATACCTGGTGGGGCTCATTTCCTGGGGCAACCGTTTCGGTTTTTCACAAGGCCATGAGATGCTACCGATGGCTGCACCGTTTATGGAGGGAAGGCTTCACTAACCCGTGGGCAAAAGCCCGCATCTTTATGCATGCTTAGAGCATCTCTCGCCTTGCTCTCCTTCCCGAAGGAGTCCCTAATCTCAGCCGCGTGCAAAAGAGGATTAGAATTCCTGAGAAGAGGCGAAGCCCTACGCATTGTTCCGTCTGCTAATGTCTAGGGCTCCCAGCTGCATTACAGAGTTCTAAAATACAGCAGGAGAATGCAAAGAGAACTTTAGAATTCAGTGGCGCTGGCTCAGGGGAGAGACTGTAGTTAGATCCAGCTGCATAATAATTGTGGAATCCAAGGGTTTGATTTAGAGGCACCTCTGGCCCCAGTCGCTTAGATGGGGGGCAGCTGAGGAAGGGGTGAAAGTACTGAACTGCGGTGTCCTCAAGAGGTGTGACATATTCTTCCTGTGAGGGCTAAACAAAGACTTGGGATTCCTTAGTCCAGAGGTGTCAAACTCATTTGTTACGAGGGCCGGATCGGACATAAATGTCACTTTGTCCGGCCGGACCATGTGTACTATAAAATGTAATGCCAGGGACCGGAGATACAAACTTTATAAAGGACACAGGCAAACCCAATTAACAATATTATTTTTTAAACTCAAAACACAAACAGAAGCAATTGATTCCTAGCAATTGATTTACTGGGGAATGCACAAAAGCCCCAATAAATGATTTAATCACATGCAAGACCGGGTTTTTTGTAAAGGATACCATAAAAGGGGGAGCACTTTACACTTCCATCCATACCAGTTGCTTGTGAGCCGGGTAAGATCCCTGGGCGGGCCACTTCCAGCCCCCGGGCCTTATGTTTGCCACCCCTGCCTTAGTCCTTTAAGGTGTTAACGGTCTTGGTAAAACGTGGCCCTCTGCAGCCATTTTATTTATTTTATTTGTCTTGACTGTTTTTGCAACTGGAGTCTTCAACGGCAAGGCAGCCATTTTTGGTCTGAACTCAGGGGTCACTGGCCTTTTTGAGCCTGTGAGCACCTTTGGAATTCTGACACAGGGCGAAGGGCACAACCACCAAATGGCGGGCACAGCCTCTCAGGGACTGAGATCATGCATAACTCTAACAATAATGCTTCACCATTTCAGGCAGAAGCACTGTTTAACAGGGTGGCTTTTAAAATGTTTTCTTGCCTACTTACACAGCTTATCTTCAGTCATACAGTCAAGATCCTTGAGCTGCGGTAGCAGCTGTTGCTGGAACAACTTTTTACAAAGCTGCACAGCCAGTCCGATCTCCAGGGGCCAATTAGAAGCCCCGCTGGGCAAAAGACCCATCCGGCCATGCCCACTTTGGTGGGCACCAAAAAAAAGAGGGTTTTGTGGGTACCGTGGTGCCCATGGGCACCTTGTTGGGGACCCATGTGTTAAGCAGTTAGCACAGCCAGACCAATGGCAGTTTACTGCAATTGTGAATCGTTTTTGTACTTTTCCTTAGCTGCACTCGACTGTGACTTAATTGCTACTCATAATCACTATTTGACGTAGTTATCTGTACTTCTTGCATTTCATGGCCTTTTTTGCCCTACTGTTCTCCACCCACAATTCATATATAAATGTCTGCCTGACTGCATTGCATCTGATGAAGTGGGCTCTAGGCCAAAACTGTTTACACTGAAATAAAATCTTGCTCATCATTAAGGTGCCGCCAGACTTTCCTGTTTATTTTTGACTTTGATATGAAACAGCTTCACTTACTTGACACATAATCATGGGGGGGGGGTAGCTCATGCATGCATGCATGCATATAATTTGCATGCTGCATGGCTGTTGACCGGCATCAGAGTTGGTGAGCTGATTTGCGAGCCCAGAGCGTTTGAGGCTATCCTGGGGGACGCAAGCCGTCTGCCAGGAGTGTTAGGCCTTGATATCTCCCTTGCACAGAAGAGGAGACACAACTAGCTGTGTACAGATTTCCAAATCTCCCAGTGTGTTTGGAATGTAAAAGCTCTTCCTTAGGGAAAGGTAGTCAGTATAAATAAAACCAGATTGTAGGTTCTCCCTTCCCAAGTTTCCTTCAGTCTTTTTTCTTTTCTTTCTGCCGTCAAGTCGCGGCCAATTTACGGCCGTCCCCGTAGGGCTTCCAAGGCGAGAGGCGAATAGAGGTGGTTTGTCTTTGCTTGTCTTCGCTCTGCGGAGCGATTCTGGAATCCATTGGTGGCCTCCCGTCCAAATACTAATCAGAGCCAACCCGGTTTAGTTTCTGAGATCTGTTGAGGTCGGTCTAGCCTGAACTAGCCAGGGCCGCTTAACTAGGAAGTAAATTAGCAATTTCAACCCATTCAAGGATATTTAAAAAACCAAAATGAATAAAAGGAATCTTGTGGCACCTTAAAGACCAGCACCTGCCTTGTGCTTAATCTTGAAAAGCTCTCTTTATCGACCAATGGAAAGAGTAGTCCTGATGGGATGAGGGTGGAGATGTATTCATTTACTGTAACTTTACTCCACCTTTCTGCCCAACGAGGACTCAAGAGTGGCCAACATTGTTCTCCTTGCCTCCTATTTTATCCTCACAACAACCCTTTGAGGTAGGTTAGGCTGAGAGAGAGAGAGAGAGAGAGACTGGCCCAGCAAGCTTCCATGGCTCTCTATCCAGGTGAGAAAGATATGAGCAGGCATATGTTCAATTCCTGACTCGTGATGACTTGGGAAAGATTATTGTGCTAGATTATTGAGAGCCAGTTTGGTGTAGTGGTTAGGTGGGCGGACTCTAATCTGGGAAAACCGGATCTGATTCCCCACTCCTCCACTTGCAGCTGCTGGATGATCTTGGGCAAGCCATAGTTCTGTCAGAGCTGATCTCTCAAGGGCAGTCCTCAAAAGAGCTCTCTCAGCCCCACCTGCCTCACAGGGTGTCTGTTGTGGGGAGGGGAAGGGAAAGGAGTTTGTAAACTGCTCTGGAACTCCGAGTGAAGGCTGGGGTATAAATCCAATCTCCTCCTCCTCCTTCTGTTGTACATTTAGATGTAATACCGAAGTACTGATTATGCTGGACCACAGGGGGAGGCAATAGAGTTGCCAGTCCCCCTGGTCTGGGTGAAGGGTTCCCCTGCTTTTGTGGGCTCATCCCTACTGCCGGCCAGGGGAACCCTGCCTGCAAATGCTCCAAAACGCGGCACAATTATGTCACCCAGAAGTTATTGTCATTGTGCTGACACTACATGGTGACGCTCTAACTTTGGGGCAAAACTTTATGGTAAAATTGGGCTCAAGCCATAGAGTTTTGCCCAGAAACTAGAACATTGCTGTGTGATGACAGTGGCGCAATTATGTTACTTCTGGGTGATGTCATCACACAGCAGAAGCTCCAGGAAAGGCCCGTCGATATCCCCACAAGCAGAAAGGCAACCCTAGGAGGCAGAATTCCAAGGACTGGCTTACTCTGGGGGCCCAAGACTTTTGGCTGGTTACTCTGGTGTTTAGCTATGAATTCCACAGCCACTTTATTGAGAGGGAAGGAAGCAGGAAGTGTGACCTGGAGCCAGCTGCTATCTGTCATCTACCTCACAGGGTTGTTGTGAGTATGAAATGGTGGGGGGGCATTGTTTCTCTTGTCAATCTGAATGCTGCCTTTTTGTCTTGAACAGGCGTTTGAGGTGGCTCGTGATTCTAAAAAGCCACAAAATAAACATCTGTGTGAAGTTAAGGTTATCGCATCTGACTCAGATTGGGGAGACCCGAGTTCGAATCCCTGCTTAGGTGACCTTGGGTCAAGTCGCCCTCTCTCCTTTTGGCCTGTTTCACACGGCTGTTGTAGGGATAAAATGGAGGCGAGGAGAACCAGACGGGATGTTCTCAGCTCCTTTGGAGGGAGGTGGGATTCAAAATGGATAAAATCATCAAGAATCGGTGCTGTCGTACAACCCAGCCAGAGATTCTGGAGGGCAGCAGGCCAAACCGGCATTCAGATGCCTTCTGGAACAGAAATGTTTCCAGCTGCCTCCGTGGGTGGTGTCTGGCTCGCCTACTGGGGGGGGGCAGAGTTCTACAATCTGGGGGAGGTAGTAAGAAAGCCCACCCCTGGGTTGCTCTCCAGTGTTCCCTCTAAGCTGAATTAGTGTGTGCTAGTTCACAGTTTTTTAGTTTCTGGCCTACAGATTTTTGTCTTAGCTCAGGAAGGAGGGCTCCAGAGCAAACTAATTTATGCAGCAGCCAAATTGCTCGCTCACAACTTTCAAGCCAGTCACTCCCAAAGTAGAATTTTTGCTCAGAAGACTCCACAGCACTCCTGTCCATGTCAGGCAGTGCAGGTTCTCATAGGAAGACCACCTCCTTTGATCTCTAACCTTGGGCCTGTTGTCATTCCAGTACTTTGCTTGCTACTGTGCCCAGTCCAGGTTGCTGTTTCTCAGCTTTAAATGGGGTAAGTCCAACTGGAAGTAGGAGCAATCCCAGTTTTATAAACGTTTGCCACAGCAAGATGCTGGCTGCCATGTTTTGTGAACCAGTGAGGCTTCTGAACTGTCTTCAGGGGCAGCCCCACGTAGAGTGGATCGGAGTAGTCCAGTCACATACACTCCTCTGAGCTCCTTGGAGGGATAATCTGCTCATACACAGATCAAGTTTTTAGCCAGTTCATGCTCACAGCCAAGTGATGTCATTTGTGCAGCGTTTGGATTGGCCCTGGGTGGTGTCTTGCAGGAGTCAGAAGCAATTCTCGTCTGAGGGCCCATGCTGGCTCTCCCAAGTATGACTTCGTGCGTACCAAGGAATAGCCAAAGCAACGCAAATAAGTTAGGGGGCTGAATTAAACCCGTAGTCCTGTTGGAATGTCGGGATGTGTGGAGGGAGGCGGAACGGAGCATCTTTGCCGGAATGCACAGCTGGGGGAGGAGGGCTCTTGCGTTCCGTTCTGTGTCCAGCTGTGGCCCAGCGCCAAGCTAAGAGAGCATTCTTGACAAGGCCGCATACCATTCCTATCGGGACTCTAGAGGGGAGAGATTACAGACTCTCTCTTTCCTCCCCCGTCCCTCCGCCGAAGTGGCCTTCAAGGACGAAAATGCACCGAATCCTCCAAAGCTTCTGTTGATAAAGGTTTGCACCAGGCCTGAGAAATATCTGGCACGCAGCATGACGTTCGGCGACTGTTTTGAAAGCAGATCCGGGAGCGAGCAGAAAGGAGTTGTGTTCTCTGACCTCCTCCAGCGTATCCCTGCAGAGCTCCGGGCTCCAGAGATGCTGTTTGTCATTCCCCGCCCAGGAGCTGCTTATTTTCCCTGGAGAAAACGGGAAGCGGTCTTTTCTTGCCGAATAGCGAAAGGTCAAAGGGCACGTGCGTTTAACCCCGGCCACAGTGAAAGACTGTGGCCCAGGTCCAACCTTGCCTGTGTTTGGCCAATCTCTGAAAGAGGCTGAAGTTTTGCTACTTTGGTTCCCTCCCCCCCGCGCCTGGCTGTTGAAGAGAGGGCCGGGTGGAGTTATGGTCCCTTTGCAAAGAGGGTCTGCTTTGGGAAGGGAGAGTGAATACCCTTAATGGGTGGTTCACGTCCCCTCCCACTGGCCTCAGACGCTCCGGCCCTTGACCCCATGCCAAACGATTAAAATCGGGTTTCTTCACATTCTTATGTACTATTTATGCAGGAATATCTATTGACAGTATTAACTTAAAGAAGAAAACAACACAATATGCCTCTCTTCCATTTTCTGCCGAGCAGGAAGCATGTAGAGTGGCACAGACACCAAGATCGGAACATGAGCATGGTACCGTTCATGCAAACTGAGACTTTGTTTGAGCTGCGCCTGCCTTTCTCTACCATGGAATTCTTTCTCCCAGCTGATCATCTCTTTTCCTGGTGGCCAGTTTTCTACGAAAAGCAGAATCAAGTGGTGCAGATGGATTGTCCACTTCAGGTTATGAGCGGGAGGTTATAACAGAATGTGGAAAAGAGTGTGTTAGAGGAGTTGAGATCTTTTTCCTGGTATGCTTATTTTCTCAGTGCAGAGAATTTTCCTCGATGGGGAGTAAGTATCGAACGCCAAGGGGTATAGCCCAAGCAATACGTTGCCATGGCTCTGTTCATGGTTCAGTAAGGTGAAGTGATTGGGTTGGACTGGGGAGAGGGGCCCAGGTTCAAATCTTCCCTCAGCCATGAGACTTATAGAGTAATCTTGGGGTGAGGGGTTAATTTGCAGCTTGACTTAACTTTGCATGGTGGCTTCGAGGATAAAATGGAGGTGAGAAGAACCAGGTTGGCTGCTTGGAGCTGGGTAGAGGAAAGGCAAGGGTCAAAAACATAAGAGGTAAATAAGCTGGCCTTGGAACTTCCCGCAGGTGTGGATCAGTGGTTACAGCTTTGGTGCACCAGCTAGGTAAGGCCAGCGGAGCATAGAGGTGAGGGATGGGTCTGCGGCAGCTACAAAATCTCCCCTGTTCTGCTTGGGTTGGCGGGGAGTGGTGGCAGTGCATTCCTTGCGAATGACTTCAAAGGTTTTGTTGCTCCGTACACAAAGGCCTGCAGCCTTGGCAACCTGCTTTGAACAGGGGCATCAGCTGTCTGGCACTGGGGGTGGCTTTTTTGGGTCAACAGGAGAACGTGAGCGGGGCTTGGCCTCGTGCATAGGCACCCGAGAAGAAAGCGGAGGATTCTGTGCAAAAACCGAGGCAGCCGAATTTTGCGATCGGCAGAGAACTTGGGCGTATTAAAAGTCCTGTGCATGTGTTTGCATATATTTGCACAATCAAATCTGTGCCTTTGATGCTTCCTCTTAGATCCCTCCCTGTAAGTCTAAGCAAGTGGGACGAGAAGGAATGCCAGTTCTTCTGTTTGTCCCGGCCTCCGCCCCATTCCCTCCTGTGTTGTCTCCCATATATCAAATGTTAGATCAGGGACCCGCGACACTTTTGAGCCTGTGAATACCTTTGGAATGCTGATACGGGGGGGGGTTGGGTGCAACCACAAAATGGCAGCCACAAAAAGCGGAGTCACCCCCAGAATCTCAGGAAGTGAGGCCATGCATAACTCTAACGATAACTCTTCACAATTTCAGGCAAAAACTCTTGTTTAATGAAATGTTTTCTTGTATAAATACAGCATATCTTCAGCCGTACAGTCAAGATCTTTCTGCTGCAGTGACATCTGCTGCCAAAGGGACTTAAAAGAAAATGTGCACAGCCAATCAGATCTGCAACGGCCAGTCAGGAGCCCCGCTGGGCAAAAGCCCCTCCCCTGGCCATGCCCATTTTCTTAAAACTCTTAATGAGCACAAAAAAAAAACCCCAAAACGGTTTGGGGGCACCTATGGGCACCACATTGGAGACCCCTGTGTTAGAGTTTAAGCTCTTCTGGGCAGGGGCCTGTCTTCTTCATCAGGTGGTAGGCATATAGGTGGTGCAATATTAACAGTATTCTTTGCCTGGAAGAAGAGACTAGGAGTACGGTGTGGGAAAACTGGGCACAGACCATAGAGTTTTGCCCTCAAACCAAAGCATTGCTGCGCAATGTCTCCAGCGTGATGACATCACTTCCACATGACATCATCACATCGGAGATGTCATGTGGGGTTATGGCTGTTGGCCACCAATGGGCAGGACCCCATGAAATTGGGGGGGGTCCCCTGCTCCCACCTGGGAACTGGCAACCCTACCGGGACATTTTCTTTTAATGTGTAAATTGAGCAGTGCAGACCCCTACTGCTTGCCCTGTATCATGGCTCATCCTATTTCTACAAAAGCAAAAATGAAATTTGACAATGTATGGGAAAATGCAGACTTCCAAGGTTTCAAAGACAAACACAATCTTGGCCCACGTTATCTCTCCCCCCCCCCCCAAGCACAAGATCTTAGCAGAAAAGCCCAGAGGACACCATGAGAAAAGAACACAGAAGAGAGGTTTTTCCCCACTTTTTAAAACATCTTCTCCATTTTTGGTTTGCATAACCCTGTGAGAATTGGATCAAGACTTGGTCGCTTGGAAATTCTCCAAGAGCTACAGCTTGTTGGAAGGGAAGAAGCTACTGATCTTGTTTGTTGCTAACTAGAATGACTTTCTCTTGGGGTGAGGGGTTGGAATAACCAGAGACGGACACACGTGCTTTTTTCTCTTTCTTTTTGTTGTGTGTTTTTGCTGCCTATTCCTTCCTTTTTACCTGTTTTTGTTTTGTTCTCTACTTTTATCACCTCCTTTGCATCTAAAGAAGTGGGCCGTTGTCTGTGAAAACTGAGCTAGAATACAATACGGTTGTTCTCTAAAATGCCCCAAGACCCCTGTTTATTTTTACACTGCGGTAATGCATCCACGCACCATTTATCTGTGCAACTGATGCAAAAAAGTAACGTTAAAAACTGGACACGTTTCATGTGAGAAATTTGACACAGGCAGAAACAGACGTGGTGCAGAAGTAATGACTCCCAGGGCTGGAGCTGTTACAAGGGCGAAGCGAAAAAGGAAAACGCGTGCAGATTTTTGAGTCCAATTAGATGGTGGAATGCGGTCTGTGTTAGTGTGAGATGCTGTCAGTCTGCTTTTGACTTCTGGTGACCCTATGGATGAATGTCCTCCTGTCCTTAACAGACTTGTGAAGGTCTTGCAAACTGCAGGCCACGACTTCCTTGGCGGAGCTGATCCCTCTCTCCCGTTGAGTCTCCCTCTTTTTCTGCTGCCTTCAAATTTTCCTAGCATTTATTGTCTTTTCCAGGGACTCTTTGTCTTCTCATAATGAAATGTGGTAGCATCCAGTGTCTCCTCTAAGCTGAGTTAGTGCGAGCTAGCTCACAGTTTTTTTAGCCTCCGGCTCATGCATTTTTGCCTTAGCTCAGGAAGGATGGCTCCAGAACAAACTGATTTATGCAGTTTGGTGTAGTGGTTAGGAGCGCAGACTCCAATCTGGGAGAACTGGGTTTGATTCCCCACTCCTCCACATGCAGCTGCTGGTGTGACCTCGGGTCAGTCACAAGTTCTCTCAGAGCTGTTGTCTCAAGAGCAGTTCTCCAAAGAGCTCTCTCAGCCCCGCCTACCTCACAGGGTGTCTGTTGTGGGGAGGGGAAGGGAAAGGAGTTTGTCAGCCGCTCTGAGACTGTGAGTGAAGGGTGGGGTATAAATCCAATCTTTTCTTCTTCATCTCACCCGTCCTCCCCAGTGAGATGCCAACCCACCTGTACCTGGCCTAATACATCTTCCCTTCCCTCCCTTCTTCCATGCGGCCAAGTAAAGCCTTCTCTTTTTGCAGTCACTGGCTATTTTGACCAAACCATAAAATATGCTTCGAATCCAGGTCTTCCCCTGTCCAAAGCCACTGTGCTGTCCGCCGCTCAACTTTTCAAAAGTGAAATTTTGAAACGGGACATTTATTTAGATGCCTTCAGTTTGGCCCTGATATGAGGGTCCCCACCTGAACTCCCCATCAGAAGATCCAGGCAGAACACACCTGTTCAGTCGGTGGCGGGGGAGGTTGTACGGTGCCCCGATGTGTCATCGGTGGATCTCCGGCACTGCTGCATCTGGAAGGAATTAGAGCAATAAGCAGAAACAGCTGGATTGGACTCAGAGCAAACACATCTTTGGAAGAGGGTGAGAGAACAGATGGGGGGGGTCGAGTGGAGCAGTTTCTGCCTTCCCCATTGCCCTGCCTGTGGGGAAATTTCACCTTATTTCCTCAAAGAACAAGGATCTGAAGTAGGAAGGCCAGAAGGAGCTGCTGTCTTCAGATGTCGGGCTGTAACATTTTGTCGGTTCAGCGGTTATATTCGGAGTGTTCAAACTGTGTGTTTTTCCACCTGGGAACCCTGGGAAACGTGACCACATGGTCCCTCGGTAACAGCTGACAATCATAGGGTCGCCGGCTCTGGGTTGGGAAATTCCTGGAGAGTTTGGAGATGGATCCTGGGGCGGGTGGGGTATGCCACAGAGGGTGTGCCGTAGAGTCCACCCTCCAAAGCAGCCATTTTCTCCAAGGGAACTGATCTCTGTAGCCTGGAAATCAAGTTGTGCTTCTGTGAGATCTCCAGCTGCTCCCTGGTGGCTGGCAACCCTAGAGAGTGAGGCTGCTGAGAGAGCCCTCCTAGGGACGCAAAGGAGAATCAGGCGGGATTAGCAACGGGAACGTGGGGCAGAGCTTGAACTGCAGGGGCCATAAGGAGCTCTTGGGTCCCTCAGTCTTTTATTGTGGCTCTGGTTGGGAAGTCTACTGGAGGCCTGATTTGGCCACAGCCAGCCTTCCTCATCTGCTGGGTCTACCTCATTTTCAGGCCAGTCTTCATCAAAATGAATGGCAGACTCAAGATTTCCTCCTCTTTCCAGCAGTTCCCGAGCTCGTTCGTCTATGTGTCATTTATGTCTACGAACAGTTTGCTGCATAAGGACTTTTGGGAAAAAACACGTTTCGAATTTTCGGCTACTTTTAGTGAGCAACTCCTAGAAGTGACCTCTTACCTTGCAGTGTTAGTCGCTCAAGGGAGAGTTTCCACGGTACCCTAAGAAGATTGAGGTCAAAAGTGCTTGGGGGAAATGCTGATTGGGCAGAGCAGAGCAATTCAGTTGCTTGGAGACGGGACCGTTACCATTTTTGGAGGGTCTGGGCCTCTCTTTCTAACCGGAACCTTTCCCGTTCTGAAAAACCCGGCTCTCATTCTTTAAACGCAAGCTGTGATGGATGCATTCAAAAGATGAGTTTTCAGACACTCTTAGGTGTAGTGAATCAAGATTCCAGACAGGGCGATGAACCTAGTGGGCTCTTCCGGGCTTCGATCACTGAGATCAAAAACGGGGCAAAGGTCTCCAAGAAATTCTCCTGCGGGAACCGGCGTTCCCTCTAAGCCGTGCATGTGAGCGGCCGCTCATTAACACCGGAAGCCCTGCTCCGCAGCAGTCTGGAGCCACGCAGGATCTTGCAGCAGTTATATTCCGCTCAGGATGTGAACTGTCTCCAGTAAAGTAAACCCAACCCAACACTGCTCTTGTGCAGTTCTCATTAGTGTTGCGGGGAAATGGTTAGAGCACTGGACTAGCACCTGGGAGGCCCAGGTTCGAATCCCCACTCTGTCTCAGAAGCGTGCTGGATGATCATGGGCTGGTCACTTCCTCGCAGCCTAGCCTACCCTGCAGGGTTGTTGTGAGGGTAAAATGGAGGAGCTGAGAACGACGTAAGCCTCCTTGGGTCCCCGTTGGGGAGGGAAGTGAGATATAAATAAAGTAAATAAATTCATTTCAGTGGAGCATACGCAGGATGGTGCCCCACAGTAATTGTGGGGGTAGGAGGAAGGACTAAATGGCACAATCCTTTCCCACCCCGCTCTGTCCATTGGCTCTCCCTGTATTGTAACTTCTAGCACTGTGTTCTGACTTATTCTCTCTCTTGTAACGGAAACTTTATCCAGTATTCTCTTTGTCATTCCTCTGCACTCGTATCTTTAAAAAATCTTGCATATCTTCTCCATAGAGTAGTGATTATCGTTTGCTTCTGTCGCCGAGCGGAATTTCAATCTTGCCTTTTGTCTTCCAAGCCTTCCTCTGGTGCCATCGAGGTAGATTTTTTGTTTTTAAAAAAGAACCTTTCAAGCATAGCCACGGCCCAATCTCTTGGCACCTTGCCCACAACCCATTTGCTTTATTAAACTGCGTCGCATTAGTAGATGAAGTCATTCCAGACTGGCTTGGCCTTCCTGCGGCTCTCTCAGCCAGTCTTGCAAACCTGTCTGGTCGGGAATCAATGGGACATGACTAATTTCACTGCAGTTTACATTCCCTTTGCCCTTGTTCCAGGGGAGAGGATCCGGCTTTGGCGTGCAGTGGGTCTTGAACTCGTGACTTGAGCGATATTAGCCTGTGCGCCACCAGCTCCAGACAGAGGAGGGACCTGAAAGGGAGACCAGCCACACCAACAAGGAAGCTTAAAATGTGTCAAATGGTACTCCTTGGTTGCTCTAGAAGATTCTTGGTCAGGCCAGCTTGTTGGTCCCCATCACTAGTAAGGCCACCTTTGCCTTCTCTCCAAGTCTGATGAGAGGTAAAAGTTTAATAGTGAAGAACTTTGAAGAAGAAGAAGAGGAGACTGGATTTACATCCTGCCCTTCACTTGGAGTCTCAGAGCGGCTTACAAACTCCTTTCCCTTTCCCTCCCCATAACAGACACCCTGTGAGGTAGGTGGGGCTGAGAGAGCTCTCTCGAGAACTGCCCTTGAGAGAACAGCTCTGAAATAACTTGTGACTGATCCAAGGTCACATCAGCAGAACCACCACCCAGCTCTGATGCAGCAGGTGAGGCTCAGGTGGTTCAGACCAGTCCACCAGGCTCACCTCCACCCTTTGAGCGCCGGAGACAGAGGTTGAGAAGGGAGCTGCAAGCAAGGAGGCAGAGTGCACGTCTCCTGGCCCATCTTGCCTAGATACTTGCTGATGACAGCCCAGAGTAGTTGCAGCAGGACTCCCAAGCACCTGGCTGCTAAAACGGGCTTGTTAGGAAGTGCCTATAAAACCCGGGGCTGGGAGCCTGTGGGCGATGGAAGCAACAAGTCATTCTGTTGGACTCTGCAACCACAATGCCTGACCCTGCTTTCTTTGTGCAACCTTGGACTTTGTAACGCTCTGGCTTGGACCTCCTGTCTACACTCTGGTAACAACCCTTTGGCTTGTGCACTTCTGGCTTGTGGACTTCTGGGGTTGGACTTTGTGTGAGCACCTAAACGTGTCTGGCTTGCCTTCCTGCTCCTGCTACATGACATAGACTCATCCTCTTTGGATTTGTATAGTCCTCTCTACATCTTGTAGGCCCTGAAAGAAGGTGTTCCGTTAAACAAGTATGCAGTCTGTATGCCACAAACGTATAAAGCTGCCACGGTCCATGAAGGTCAATATTGCCTTTCACATCACTGACCACCTCATCCTTTTAGCTGGGGATTGATGCTGGAGGAGATGCTGGGGATTGAACTTGGGACCTTCTGCAAGCCGAGCAGATGCTCTACCACTGAGCCACAGCCCTTCCCCATGTGTGAATGTGTGCACGATGGGTGATTCTTACTACTCAGTGTGCACATGTTCATTTTATCTGTTACCACATTCAGTCTACTTAATGTTAGCAGCTTTGTGCAGAGTTAACTCGGAGGTCGGACAAGTGCATATGCATACAAAAAACATATATTCATGTGGATACACAGTCACCATCCTGGATTTATTCAGATTCTCCCATGTGTATATCGTTTGTATGTGAACGTGTGCACTCCCAGCTGCTTCAGTACATATATGCGTGAATGCCCATGTGCCGTAACGTCAGCACAGGACCTGAGATTTTGCTGTCTTGAGCTAAGGAAGTGGAGTTAAAGGAAGCGGCTGCCTGCCCTCCGTGGGACTCCAGAATGATTATTCCGCCAAGGAAAGGAGGGTATGAATTTTAATGCAATCTTGAAAGACTTTAAAATTGCATGAAAACTTCAATTATTCAAGATTTTTGGAACACTGGCTTCGTGGCGCAAAAGAGAGCGCGCGAGCGAGTATTTGAGACCTTCTTATTTAAAGGGGTTGAAGGATGCGTGTTTGGGAGAGGAATAGAATTTTGTTTTGTTCTGCTCGAGTTAAACAAGGATGACTTTTCCAAAAGACACTTGTAGGGTTTCTCTCTGTGGCCTGCAGCAATGACACTGTGGGGGGAAGGGAGATCAAACTGGTTGGAGATTTAAGGGGGTAAAGGTGCATGATTGGTGGGTGGGAAAGGATTTAACAAGAACGTGGCAGCATGGAAGTGTAACTGGATTTCTGCAGATGCACATGGATGCAAGCAACTGCCTTATACTGTCCATCTCAGTCCATCGAGGTCCGTGTTGTGTACTCGGACTGGCAGGGGCTCTCCAGGACTCCAGCAAAGGTCTTTCATATCCCCTACTGCTTGGTCCTTCTAACTGGAGGTGCTAGGGATTGAACTTGGGGCTTTCTGCGTGCAAGTGGATGCTGTACCCCAAGCTACAAATGAACACACATGAAGCCGCCTTATATTGAACCAGACTCTCAGCCCATCAAAGTCAATCTTGTCTATTCAGCCTTCCAGTGGCTCTCCAGGGTCTCAGGCTGAGGTCTTTCACATCTCCTATTACATGACCGTCTGCACTGGAGATGCCGGGGATTGAACCTGGGACTTCCTGCATGCCAAGCAGAGGCTCTGCCACTGAGCCACGGCCCACCCCAAACTATGTGTGTACAGCTGGAAAATTCTGCAAGTTAAATTTTGCCAGCACGATGGCTGGGCCAGCCTGGAAAGTTGGTAAATCAGGCCAAGGTTTCTGCATCCTGGCCATGGCAGCTGGTCAGCTTTTATTTCGACACGCAAGTTTCTAGTCCTCTGGAGAGCAGCTTGAAAATGTCTGGGCAGTCTTTATTGAAGGGCCAAAAGCCAGAAAGAGGGATAGAAACATGAGCCAGTGGTCAGGAAACAAAGCCCCGCCAGTCGGCAGGAGGAGGGTGCAAGGGCCTAGATCCGATCTACCAATTGCAGTATCCCTGGAAATGCATCGCCACGTGTTTTATGCTGTGTGCCACCTTGGCACTGTTCAGGAATGCAAGAAGTACTCGGCTGGGTTAGACCACAGGACTGCTTTGTCTGGTGCACTGTTTCTAGCGGTAGCCAACCAGGCGCTTCCAGGTAACCTGCAAACAGAGAGCAATACCCTCCCCTTCTGTTGCCCTTCAGCCAGGGTTGCTAGGTGGCACCTGACCACTGCAGGGGATGGGGGCGGGTTTGAGTTGCCAGCTCCAGGTTGGGAAACTCCTGGAAATTCGAGGATGGAGCCTGGGGAGGACAGGGACCTCCAAAGCAGCCATTTTCTCCAGGGGAACTGATCTCTGGAGAAGAGCTGTAATTCCAGGGGATTCCCTGGTCCCAGGTGGAGGTGGCATTCAACTGCAGCTATTCAGGAAGCTCGGTTTTGCCGCAGTAGCTGATGGGTCTGTTTAGTCTCCTTTTAATGCCGTCTGACCTGGTGGCCGTCTGGATATCTTGCGGCAGTGAGTTCCGGAAGTTAGCCGTGTGCTGTACTGTATTCAATTTCATCAGTTCTGAATCTACTGCCAATTAGTTTAGTCCAGTGATTTAGCTGGATTATGGGAGGAGGAGAAAAGGTTCTCTTGCTCTGCTTCGGCCACATTGTGCATATTTTTCTAAGCTTCTGTGGTGTCATTCATTCCCCCCAACTGGTCTTTTTCTCTTCAATAAAATGTAGCCTTTAGCTTTTCCTCTTAGGAAAGGTACTCCAACCCCATGATTATTTTGTATCCTACTGTATAGAAGGATGATTCGGTGCCCGGAATCCATTTTCCTTGTCCCTGCTTCTGACCAGCTCTTGGACAGAGCAGACAGAGGACAGGTACTTCCAGGGCATGGGTTTTTCCCCCCCTAAAATTCCCCATTGAGACCCGATAACATAGTATAAACCTGCCTCTTGGTGGACCGGAGACCATTGCCGTGTTCCAAGCTGGTTTTTCGAACTCGCCTCTTCAGCCCAGCTGTGCACCTCTGTGCTTGCGGGGCTCCAGCCAGGTTGCTGCACGGCAGCTCTCTTTTTGTGAAGCCCCCCCCACCAGCCCGGAGCAACTCTGCCGGACAAACGCGTCTTTTATTCCCCGCCACAGAGAGTTGCCAGCCCTGGCAATCTTCCCGGCGAGCGGAGCTGCCTTAGAACATAAGAGCCGATTGTCTCCGTGCTGGGGGTTTTGTCATCGGAGCCCCCTCGGAAGGGAGGGGACCCTTGGCACAGAATGGGGAGGGGGGGAGAAGCCGGCAATGAGAAAGGGACGGGAGGCATAAAAGCGGCGAGCGGAGTCTCTTAATTGCATTAGTTTCACCCAAAATAAAGCCGCCCCTCTGCTGTGTCTTTCCCCGCTGATTCAGTCCTTCCCCCGGGAAGGGTTGGAGCGCCTCTTGAGAAGAGTGGAGTCTTTTGAACAAAGAGACGTGGCTGAGGTTTGGCAGAGGAAAGGAGGTTCCATCTTGGGAATGCTGGTTGTTTCCGTGTACGGATGTGGCCAGATGTGACTTAAGTCTCCTGCAGGACTTTCATATGAGAACATGAGAACGTCAGAAGAGCCCTGCTGGATCCGACCAGTAGTCCATCTAGTCCAGCGTCCTGTCTCGCACAGTGGCCAACCAGTTCCTCTGGAGGGCCAGCAGCAGGACATAGAGGCTGAGTCCTTCAAAAGAACATCAGAAGAGCCGTGCTGGGTCAGACCAGTGGTCCTTTGAGTCCAGCATCCTGTCTCACACAGTGGCCAGCCAGTTCCTCTAGAGGGGCAACAAGAGGGCATAGGGGCCTTCAAAAGAACATCAGAAGAGCCCTGCTGGGTCAGACCAGGGGTCCTTTGAGTCCAGCATCCTGTCTTACACAGGGGCCAACCAGTTCCTCTGGAGGGGCCACAAGAGGGCATAGGGGCCTTCATAAGAACATCAGAAGAACCCTGCTGGGTCAGACCAGGGGTCCTTTGAGTCCAGCATCCTGTCTTACACAGTGGCCAGCCAGTTCCTCTAGAGGGCCAACAACAGGGCAGAAAGGCCGAGGCCTTCATTAGAACATCAGAAGAGCCTTGCTGGATCCAACCAGTGATCCATCTAGTCCCACATCCTGACTCATACAGTGGCCAACCAGTTTCCCTGGAGGTCCAACAACAGGGCACAGAGGCCAAGGCCTTCGTCTAATGTTGCCTCCTGGCTCTGGGATTCAGAGGCTGAATGTGCCCTGAATGTGAAGGTTTCCCTTAGTCACCATGGCTAGTAGCCACTAATAGACCTCTCCTCCACGAATCTATCCGATCTCTTTTCAAAGCCATCTATGCCTTTGGCCATCACTACATCTTCTGGCAGCGAATTCCACCTTTTGACCACTCTCTCTGTGATGAGAAACTCTGTCTCGCCAATACGATGACGAAGAAGAAGGCGATGAAATAAAACCTCCAGGTGCTGAGGCAGCATACCTCGGAATGCTGGCGGCCTTTTAGCTTTCCGATCTAGGAAAGGTATTCCCAACCCCATGATGATTTTGTATCGTGCTGTACAGAATAATTTTTAAAAACAGCACCGCCCCCCATGTATATAGGTGTGGCCACAGCAGGCATGTTATGAAGGGTGATTTGGTGCCCCGAATCCATTCATACTTGAACCTAAGAACATCAGAAGAGCCCTGCTGGATCCTCTTCGTGGCATGCGTGGCCACAGCTGGAAACAGGATGCTGGTCTAGATCAGGGGTCCCCCCATGTTTTCAAGCCCACGGGCACCTTTGGAATTCTGACACAGCATGGTGGGCACAGCACCAGAATGGCTGCCCAGGAGGCAGAGCCGGTCACAAAATGGCTGCCACAGCTTACTTTCAGTCACACAGCGGAGATCCTTGTTCTGTGGCGGCAGCTGCTGCCAAAACAATGTCTTGAAAAATCTGCACGACCAATCAAATCTTCAGTGGCCAGTCACAAGCCTTGCTGGGCAAAAGCCCCATTTGGTACTGTCCACTTCCTAAAAACATTTCGAGGGTGCCAGAAAAGGTGTTCTTTGTGGGAGCCGGGGCATCTACAGTCACCACGCTGGGGACACCTGGTCTAGATAGGGTTGCCAGCTCTGGTTTGGGATTTCCAAACTTTGGGGGCGGATCCAGGAGAGGGCGGGGTTTGGGGAGGGGAGGGGCCTCAGCAGGGTCCAATGCCATAGAGTCCGCCCTTCAAAGCAGCCATTTTCTCCAGGGGAGCTGATCTCTGCCAGCTGGGGATCAGTTGTAAGAGCGGGAGATCCCCAGGCCCCACTTGGGGGCTGGCAACTGTAGGTCTGGAAGAACTTTGGTCTGACCCTGTAGTGGTCTTCTTACGTTGCTTTATCTTTCTCACCAAATGGACAGTGGCAGATGGGGACCAACTGTAGCCCAAAGTGGTCCCACAGGCAATGACCCCCTTTGCTACTTCAGGGACTTTAAAAGCTGCATTCGTAACTCATTTGGCGACCTTGACGCACAATTGGCCTGTATTATTTTTGTCCCTGTCGAGGGAGTCAATAAATTCACACTGTGGGATCTGCAGGGTCTGCATTACGTCATGCCATATAGGAGCACGTTTGTTCTCTCTGAGCTTATTTATAGAAGCTTTTCAATTTTAGGAATCAGTGGAAGTTGCACCGTGTGCCCGCATTTGGATGGACCGGCATTAGATGGTGTCATAATTGGATTCACCCATTGAATGTTGACCCTGGTTCATTTGTTTGAACTGTTGCATATATATATGTGTGTGTGTGTATAGAATTGCAGAATCATAGAACCATAGAATCATGGAGTCGGAAGGGGCTAGACAGGCCATCTAGTCCAACCTCCTGCTCTGTGCAGGATCAGCCTAGAGCGTCCCCCACAAAGGTTTGTCCAGCCACAATATATGTTCATTTTAATATTTATTTTCAATTAAAAATATAGAAATCAAACTAATACAAAATGTTGCTTGTATTGCCTCTGTAACTTTTGGGGGTTGAGAGTGCTGTCAAGGCAAGGCTGACTTATGGTGACTCCTTATGGGGTTTTCAAGACAAGAGACATTCAGGGGTGGTTGGCCATGGCCTGCCTCTGCATCGCAACCCTGGACTTCCTTGGTGGTCTCCCATCCAAATACTAACCAGGGCCGACCCTGCTTAGCTTCTGAGATCTGATGAGATCGGGCTATCTGGGGCCCTCCAGGTCACAGCTGTGTAATCCTTACAATATGCTTACAAGGTAAGGGGTGGAGAGATCAACTGGGGCACTGCTTCCATGGTCAAAAAGGCCCCCCCCTCCCCCTGTTTAAGCATTTAGGGAAAAGGGTATTACCTCTGTGTTGCACCTGACTCTTTTTTACCCCTGCTGGGACTTTAAAGCCAGAGCCACTGGAACTTTGCCCTGTCTGTCTGTGAAGAGCCCTGACATGGATAGAGCTGGATAGCCCAGGCTCGCCCTGTCTTGGAAGCTAAGCAGGGTCAGCTCTGGTCAGTATGCGGACAGGAGGCCACCAAGGAAGCCCAGAGTTGCTACGCGGAAGCAGGCAATGGTAAACCACCTCCGTTGGTCTCCTGCCTTGGAAGTCTACAAGATCTCCATAAATCATCTGCAACTTTACAGCACTTTCTACCATCACCGCCCCTGAAGATGTTGGCGTACTGGCTGGCAAAAAGAGTGAGGGGACAGAGGTTGTACTTGGCCAGACTCCCTGCAAACGCTACAACTGGTATTAACCAACATTTCAGGGGTTAACTTAGACCCGGCTGCTGTCTGCATGGGTATAGGGGGCGATGCTGCTGCCACCAGGGGGTTAGCCTTACTTTGCCCCGCCTGCTGAGCAAAATGGCCCGATATGCCAATGTTTGACCTACATGCCGGGAGGTTTAGGAAGTAAATTGCACATCTGAAGCCTTCAGATGTTGGATTTCGCCAGTTCAGACCTTACAGCAGTGCAGGGAGGCAGGGCAGCCGCACCAGGTACCCTCCCTCCTCTTGTCATCCATACCTGCCTGAAGAATTGCCAAGCCTGGCGTTCTTCAGGTTTGGGCCGCCTCTTCTGGATCTCCAGGCGTTAAATCGTGAGCACGTTCACGGAAATGCATGCGTGTGGTTTCCCGGTGTCTCCTTAAAAACGCTTTTCAGGGGGGCGTTCTGTAGGTGATCCTGCTGTTTCGTTTCTGTTGAAATCTGTGAGAGGTGCTGCTGCCTGGCTTCTTTGCCGCCGTGGTTTCTTTTTGTGGGGGTTTTAAAATTTTAAGCCACCTGGCCAATTGGATGGTGGAGAGAAGAGCAGAGTGTAAATATTTTAAGAAGGAGGAGGAGAAAGAGGAAGACGAGGGGGCCATGCAGTTCACTGCTTGCTCTCTCGCGCACCGTGGTGGGGGTCTGCTGTGAACTGTTAACATATTTGTGGGAGAATTAAGGCCTGTTGACCTGAGCCTTGATAGAGTCTGCAAAGCAGCGTGCGGGGAGTGCCGTGAGCAATCGTCCAATATGGAGCGTTTATCGAGCACTTTTCGTATACACAGTGCTTCATGGAATAGGATTGGGGCTGTAGAACCAACCAGATATCTAAAAACAGAACCGAAGCAAAGCAAAAGTATTATCATGACACATTAAATGATGCAGAATTCCATTGTAAGATCCTGGTTTCAGTGAGCGATACATCGCCTTATAGACCACAGTCCATAATAATTTTCCCAGGTAACTGTGAATCGTTTAGTATAGTGCAAGTCTATTGCCTGCTTAGAAAAGCCCTCTTGAATAATTCAGTTTTGCATAGTTTGTGGAAGTCAATCTTGCATAGTTTGTGGAATATTTTGCATGCAGTTTTCCATACTTTGTGGAATATTTTGCTTTCGGTTTTGCATAGTTCGTGGAATTTTTTGCATTCGGTTTTGCATAGTTAGTGGAATTTTTTGCATTCACTTTTGCATAGTTTGTGGAAAGTCTGTGGAAGACTTCCTGACCTCTTCAGGCCGGCCTTTCCATAAAGTGGGGCCGCGCCAGAGAAGATACTCCATTATTTATGGAATGTCCCATCTGTCAATTGTATTGATTCACTGTTGTGTAATCCTCCTTGAGTCCATGTGAGAAAGGTGGGCTAGAGGAATGTAAATACAATAAAATAAATTATCTGGATGTATAACAGCCCTGTAAAGTAGATCAGCATTATTATACTATCAACAACAATACCACCACCACCAATAATATCGCTAACATCGATATTATATTGATTGAATAGCCTGCGCGCCGCTGACAAGACCCAGATCTTGGCGCTTAACTGACTGTTGGATTCTCGCCATTTTACAATGTCACTGTTAGCACTGTATGTAGTGTTTTGAGACTTAATTTATTGTAATTTTATTTAAGAAATTGTTTTATTTATTGTAATTTGTTGTGAGCTGCCCTAAGCCTGCTGCGGCGGGGAGGGCAGGATAAAAGTTAAATGAATAAATAAAACGCTCCTGTTGCAGCTGGGAGACTGAGTCTCACTGGATTGCATAAGGCCGCCTAGTGAGTTTGTGGCCAGGGCAAGACTGAAACGGGGAACCTTTTGGGTCCCGGTTCCTTCTCTCGGCCTCTCCCCAAAAGCTGCCCACTTGCTTGGCCGCTGCCGCCCCTGAAGCACAGGGAGGAGGGTAGGTGGTGAACAAGGGACGGCCCAGTGGTGACGGCTCAGGTGGGAAACCTCAAATCCTTGCAAAGCAATTACGCCTAACGAGACATTTCCTACACGTCTGGTTTCAATTCTGGCGGCCTTCCTCCGGCCTCCCTTCGGAGGTGGCTCTGTTTACAGCAAGGGGGGAGGGAGACAGAGAGAGAGCACCAGCTCTCTGCGCCAGTGGTTTGTGCCTGGCCTTCCCGTGCTCTTGCAGGAAACACGTGGGTTTCTCATTAGCACCAGCGCACCTGAACTTTCCAAAGCCAAAGCGGTTCATGACAGCTTGTTCCATTTCTCCAAATCACATCTTCCTCTGGAGGGGAGGTTTGATTTATGCACCGGCTCATTACTGAATGTTGACGGTGTGCCAGCAGATTGAGAGGGGTGTGTGTGTGTGTATGAACAAGTGTCGTGTGTCTAATTGGTATGTAATTTTATCAGAAGGAGTGTAATTTGGGGAGCCGTTGTTGACATAAGGGGGGGGTGTTTCAAAGTCTGATTGGCTTCGAAATGAAGGAAGATCGGGAGAAGGTCGCTTTGCATGGAACTCATAGCTCTGGGTTATAGGCGCTCCTGGTACCTGAGATGGTCTTGTTTTATTTTCTGGATTCAAATTGGAAGGTTTGCTTTCTCGTTGTGGAAGACTGATGGCTGGCTGCCTTCTCTCAGAGTCTCTGCCGGTTCTTTTTGAGAATCAAAACTGGAGGTACCCTTGAAGTTAGGGTTTCCGACTCCAGGGTGGGAAATTCCTGCAAATCTGGGAGCGGAGCCGAGGGAGGGGCGGGGCTTGGGAAGGGACCTCAGCAGGGTCTAATGCCACAGACTCCACCCTCCAAAGCAGCCATTTTCTCCAGGGGAACTGGTCTCTGTCCCCTTCGTCAGATACGAGTAGGAATGGAGAGTCCCGAGTCCTTATATCCCAGTTTGAAACTGATGAAGGGAGCTTTGACGCGTGAAAGCTCATTCCCCAAAAATCTTGCTGGTCTCTTAAGGTGCTAGATTCGAATGTTGCTTATCCATCATTGCCTTCCATTGGGGTTTGGTTCGATCATCTTTGGTGTCTTTAGTTGTTCTGTAACATGTTGATAGTTCATAAGGAACTTCACTAGACGCCAAAGTCACATTTTGCAACCTGGGGGGAGGGGGCTGTTTGGGTGGAAAGGTGGCAGAGACGTGCTTTAAATAATTAAATTAAATAAATAATATTTTTCTCCCTTCAGTGTAGCCACAACTGAGAGGCAGATACAGCCCCAATTTTTTGGGGGGTCCTGTGTCTGTAATGGGGAGAGGAAGGAAGCTGCAATGGAGACCAATCCTCCCTCTATGCTGTAGATTCTTGTGAGCAAAAATTCTACTTTGGGAGCTACTGGCATTAACGTTGTGAGTGGGCGATCTGACTACTGCATAAATTAGTTTGCTCTGGAGCCATCCTTCCTGAGCTAAGACGAACATGTGTGAGCCAGAGGCTAAAAACCTGTCAGCTAGCTCACACTAACTCAGCTTAGAGGGAACACTGATGGCGAGGCCCTTGGTCATTCTGTGGCCAAGTATCTCCAAAGCCCTGCAGTTGACCCTGACCTAGGGATGCCAGCCTCCAGGTGGGACCTGGGGATCACCTGGAATTCCAGCTCATCTCCAGATTACAAAGATCAGTTACCTTGGAGAGAGCAGATGCTTTGGAGGGTGGACTCTATGGGCAGTGTACCCCAACGAGACCCCAGTCTTCCCTAGGATCCACCCCCAGTTTGCCAGGAGTTTCCCAGCCTGGATCTGTAATCCTGCTCCCCCACCAGTGGCCGGGGGGGTGGCCCTGGCAACCCTGCCCTGACCTCAGGTTTTTTCTACTCCCCTCTTAGGCTTATGAGCCTGCCTGGAAAGGCAGAAAGGCCAGGGTGGATGGGGGAGGTACTGGAGAATGGAACAGGCCAGAGGGGGTGGTTCCAGAAGTGTCATTGGCCTAGCAGCTAGACACACACACACACCCCGCCGCCGCCCTGCTGCAGTGTCCAGAAATGTCCCACCCCCCATTCATTTGTGATGGGGAGGACCAGTCCTCATCTTAATCTGGTGACCCTCCCGACGGCCGTTCCGGTCCCTGACAACATCGAGAGGCGAGAATCCCCCCCCCCCGCAGTATCGTGAAACGACAGCTCTGTTTTGCTCTCAAAGAATCTTTTCATTTGTCCACCCCAGTCCCCCAAAATAACTCTCCTGGTCTGGGATATTTTAAGCTGCCTAATCCCTGCGGCACAGGAAACGTGATGGGTTGCCAACGGCATTGCCTCATTGCCTTGGCAAGCGGCCTCCTCCTCCGGGCCATGACGGCTGCTCGGAGCAGGTTTGTATCCTGCCCCACAACAGCCCACGACTCTTCCAAAACCACGACCCCCAGTTCATTGTTTTGGCAGTGTGTGGTGGTCTTGTCCCCTTAGAGGATGCAGCCCCCTGGGCCGTGGGGTGACTTCCCCCACCCTCTCCCCCACTTCCTGTTCCTTCTGTTCCAGCTCACGCCATGCCAGTGCCTCAGATGCCGGGGAATACCATCCCTCCCTGCCCCCTTCGGATTCCCCTCTTGATCCATCCTCGATCGGATGTACGTGCCGTCCCCGGCTGGTCTTTCAGGGGCCAGCCTGAGAAACAGGCTCTATGCATGTGCACCTGCTCTGGATTCTTGCTTTTAACCTGCTGCTTGTCGAGGGCAGGGAGAGAAGAAAATACGTTCCCGGCGGGGCTGAAATGGACCTTTGCCAAAGGCCCAGGAGAGGCACTGCTCGTCCGAGTTGACCAAGGGTCCCCAACCTTTTTTGAGACCCAGTTTGGTGTAGTGATTAAGAGCGGCAGACTCTAATCTGGAGAACCGGGTTTGATTCCCCACTCCTCCTCCACATGAAGCCAGCTGGGTGATCTTGGGTCAGTCCCAGTTCTCTCAGAGCTCTCTCAGCCCCACCTAACTCACAGGGTGTCTGTTGTGGGGAGGGGAAGGGGAAGGAGATTGTGAGCTGCTCTGAGACTCCTTCAGGTAGTGAAGGGTGGGGTATAAAAACCAACTCCTCGTCCTTCTCCAAGCCATTTTGGAAATCTGTCATTGCATGGTGGGGAAGGCCAAGGACAGTCACAAAATGGTGTCCGCAGCTTACCTTCAGCCACACGGTGAAGGTCCTTGTTGTGGCAGCTGCTGCCAAAACTACGTTTTTAAAAATCTGCACAGCCAATCAAATCTCCAGTGGCCAATCAGAAGCCTTGCTGGGCAGAAGCTCCACCTTGGCCCTGCTTAACTTCCTATAAACATATGACGGACATCGTGGGACTCACGGGCACAGATAGGATCTCTCAGTCTGGGGCAAGGGATGCTCTGTATTCTTGGTGCTGGGGGGGGGTCAACAGTGGGAGGGCTTCTAGTGCCCTGGTCCCACTGCTGGACCTCCTGATGGCACTTGGTATTTTTGGTGTTGGACTGGATGGGCCATTGGTCTGATCCATCATTGGCTTCTCTTATGTTCACAAGAAAACCTCTGAAATTGTGCCCTCCACCTAGGGACAAAGGCTAGCTACAGCCCTGATGTGCCGTGAACTCACAAGGCTGAGCAACGGCTGTTAGCCTGGATGGCTAAATGGAACCTCCATGTTCAGGGGCAGTGTACCTTTGAAATACCACTTTAGGGGGGGAGGGCTATTGCTGCTGCTGTTCTGCTTGTGGGCTTCTCAGAACCATCTACATTGCTTTTGGTGTTGGCCTGGGCCAGAGGGGCTTTTCTTGTGTGCTTATGCCTTTCTCTTTCTCTGTGGCTGTTCTAACATCTTATTTTCTCCTTTTTTCTCTCTCTCTTCCTCCCTTGCTTTCCTCCCCTTGCTTTCCAAAGAACATAGGAAACTCCTTGCCGGTAAGTGGTGGTCTCATCCACAGATCTTTCCATTCATTCCTTCTTTGTCTGGTTGCTTGCCCATTGCTTGTCTGGTCCACCTCCTCCCCTTAACAAAATCTAATTAATGAGTTTTATTGCAGCCAACCGAAACGACACAAAAGCACACTTTCACACACACTAAATAACACGCTTTTAGTGCACTCTGCAACCGGATGTTATTGTGCGAAATGGCAAAATCCCCTTGCAAACAGTTGCTGAAGTGGATTGAAACGGCATTATTTAGCGCGTGTGAAAGTGCCCAGTGCTCTCCCCCCCCAAACAGTAGAGCGAATGCAAAGGATACCAGGGGTGGATCTGACCCCGGGCTTTGTTTGGCTGCATTGTAGCTCGACATGGAAATCAGATCCCAGGTCTCCGGTTCCGTCCAGAGTTCCCAGCGTGGTATAGTGGTGGAAGTGTCGGAGTAGGATCTAGGGGACCCAGGTGGGGACCCAGGTTCGAATCCCCACTGTGCCATGGAAGCTTGCTGGGTGGCCTTGGGTCAGTCACACATTCACAGCCTGACCTACCTTGCCAGGGCTGTTGTGAGGATACAGTGGAGGAGAGGAGATTAGTGTAAACTGCTTTGGGTTCCCGTGGGGGAGAAATGCGGGATATAAACAGAGTAATAAATAAATTAAGTAAATTTCCCAGGTATTTCTTTGTGTCATGGTTGAGGAGAAAGGCAGACTACTGGTGAAATAAATAAAATGTGTGTTTGTGTGCATAATATATATATATAACATATAATAAAGTGTGTGTGTGTGTGTGTGTATATATATATATATATATATATATATATATATATTATATATATATATTCTGCCCTCTTATCCTGCCTTTGCCCAGTCAGGGAGTGCTTGGGGAGAGGTCCGTCTCTTGGGGGCAACAGTGAAGCTTCTGAGACCCCCTCCCCCATGGTTGGCTGTGGTATGAGCCACAAGAGAGAATCTTGGAGGATCCTACTTCGTTCCCGGGGGGGGGTGATATTGCTGCCTACAAATTGGCTGAGAGTGGGGGAAGGATCAATCCTGCCTGGGGCCTCAGTGCTCCAAGGGGCAGGGAGAGGGCTGTGAATCCCACACAACAGCACCATAAGAACCTAAGAACGTAAGAGCAGCCGATGTGGGATCAGGCCAATGGCCCATCCCGTCCAACCCCAGAAAGACCAGGGGCCCTCAGGAGGTCCAGCAGTGGGGCCAGGACACTGGAAGCCCTCCCACTGCTCACCCCCTCCCCAAGCACCAAGAATACAGAGCATCCCTTGCCCCAGACTGAGAGTCCCTATCTATACCTTGTGGCTAATAGCCACTGATGGACTTCTGCTCCATCTTTCAAGGAAGGCCCCCTTCAGTTTCCTCTTGCAGCCCACAGACCGGAGAGCCCTACATTAGATTGAGGCACCTCTTTGCCCCACTCCCTTAAATCCTCTTTTTGCCGTAACATGGTACAGCTTTGTCACCTAGAGCAGAGGTCCTCCCCAACATGGTGCCCTTGGGCACGTGGTGCCCACCGAAACCTTTTCCGGTGTCACCAAAGTGTTTTTAGAAAGTGGGTGGAACCAGCTGGGGCTTTTACCCAGCAAGGTTTCCGATTGGCTACTGGAGATTTGATTGGCTGCACAGGCTTTTTATGTTGCTTTGGCGAATGACTGCCACCGTAGCGCAAGGGTCTTCAATAGGGGGCTGAAAGGAAGCTGTGGCAGGCGTTGAAAGTCTGGCTCGGCCTCTTGGGTCAGCTCTTTTGTGGCAGCCCGTTTATGGCTGTGTGCACCGTGCCCTGTGAGAATCCAAAAGGCACCTGCAGGCTCAATAAGGTTGGGGACCCGAGCAGTGTTCCCTCTAAGTTGAGTGTGAGCTAGCTCCCAGTTTTTTAGCCTCCGGCTCACAGAGAATAGTTTATGCAGCAGCCAAATCGCTCGCTCACAACCAGGGCTCCCTCTAAGCTGTGGAGCCTTGTGAGGAAAAAATCCACTTTGTGAGCCAGTAGCATCCCAGTAGTAATGTATGGCTGCAAGAGTTGGACTATAAGGACGGCCAAGTGCCGAAGAATAGATTCTTTTGAACTCTGGTGCTGGAGAAGACTCTTGAGAGTCCCCTGGGCTGCAAGGAGATCAAATCAGTCAATCCTAAAAGAAACCAACCCTGACTGTTCCCTGGAAGGCCAGATCCTGAAACTGAAGCTCAGATACTTTGGCCACCCAATGAGAAGGGAGCACTCCCTGGAGAAGACCCTGATGCTGGGAAAGACGGAAGGTCAAAGAAGAAGGGGGCAGCACTAACCTGTTAGTGTTTTTTGAGGGAGTGAACAAACATGTGGACAAGGGGGACCCAATAGATATTATTTACCTTGACTTCCGGAAAGCTTTTGATACAGTTCCTCATCAAAGGCTCCTAAGTAAGCTCAATAGTCATGGGATAAGAGGACAAGTCCTCTTGTGGATCAAAAACTGGCTTATAAATAGGAAACAGAGAGTGAGTATAAATGGGAAACTTTCTCAGTGGAGGGTGGTAAGCAGTGGGGTACCACAGGGATCAGTACTCGGTCCGATGCTTTTTAACTTGTTTATTAACGATTTGGAATTGGGAGTAAGCAGTGATGTGGCTAAATTTGCAGATGACACAAAGTTGTTCAGGGTGGTGAAAACCAGGGAGGATTGTGAGGCACTCCAAAGGGATCTGTTGAGGATTAGTGAGTGGGCAGTCAACATGGCAAATGGGGTTCAATGTGGCCAAGTGCAAAGTGATGCACATTGGAGCCAAAAATCCTAAATATAAATACACGTTGATGGGGTCTGATCTGGCAGAGACGGATCAAGAGAGAGATCTTGGAGTCGTAGTGGATAACTCGCTGAAAATGTCTCGGCAGTGTGTAGCTGCAATAAAGAAGGCCACGCTATGCTGGGGATTATTAGGAAGGGAATTGATAACAAATCAGCCGGTATCATCATGCCCCTGTATAAATCATTGGTGCGACCTCATTTGGAATACTGTGTACAGTTCTGGTCACCACATCTCAAAAAGGATATTATAGCATTGGAAAAAGTGCAGAGAAGGGCAACTAGAATGATAAAAGGGTTGGAACACCTTCCTTATGAAGAAAGGTTAAAATGCTTGGGGCTCTTTAGCTTGGAGAAACGACGGCTGAGAGGTGACATGATCGAGATTTATAAGATTATGAGCGGGATTGAGCAGGTTGAGAAAGAAGTACTTTTCTCCCTTTCTCACAATACAAGAACTCGTGGGCACTCTATGAAATTGCTGAGCAGTCGGGTTAGAACAGATAAAAGGAAGTCCTTCTTCACCCAGAGAGTGATTAACATATGGAATTCACTGCCACAGGAGGTGGTGGCAGCTGCAAGCATGGTCAGTTTCAAGAGGAAATTAGATAAACATATGGAGCAGAAGTCCATCAGTGGCTATTAGCCACAGGGTATAGATGGGAACTCTCAGTCTGGGGCAGGTGATGCGCTCTATTCTTGGTGCTGGAGGGGGCAGCAGTGGGAGGGCTTCTGGTGCCCTGGCCCCACTGCTGGACCTCCTGATGGCATCTGGTATATTTTGGCCGCTGTGTGACAGAGTGTTGGACTAGATGGGCCATTGGCCTGATTCAACATTGGCTTCTCTTATGTTCTTATGTTCAGCAAAGGATGAGATGGTTAGACAGTGTCATCGATGCAACGGACATGAAATTGAGCAAACTTCAGAGGACAGCGGAAGACAGGAGGGCCTGGCGTGATCTGGTCCATGGGGTCACGAAGAGTCGGACTCGACTGTGCGACTGAACAACAACAAGCATTAAAGTTGTGAGTGAGTGACTTGGCTGCTGCATAAGGTTGTTTGCTCTGGAGCCGTCCTTCCTGAGCTAAGACAAAGAATGTGTGAGCTGGAGGCTAAAAAACTGCGAGCTAGCTCACGCTACCTCAGCTTACACTGCTCACAGCTTTCTTGCCAGTAGCTCACAAAGTAGAATTTTTGCTCAGAAGACTCCGCAGCTTAGAGGGAGTGTTGACCCTGAGCTGGAGAAACTGATGGCTGGAATCGCATGCACACGTGTTTCTGCATCAGAACTAGCTGGGCACAGCGCGGAAGACGTGGACTGCCCGTCCGTCTCCCACCCTGTTTCTGAGTTTTCCTCCTCTCGTCCTCCTTGGAGTTGCGGAGTGGTTCCCTGCTGCTGACGTTGGAATGAGGAAGTCCGTTCCGTTGGCACACGCCTGCGGAGAGCCAGCGCAGAGGGCAAGGGGAGGGGACGCCCGCCAACCGGCCTAACCGGGACTGCTGCCTGCTCCTGTTGGGAACCCTAACTCTGGGAATCCCAGGATGCCGAGGGAGGAAGGGCGGGCGGGCCTGAGCCGAGAGGGGACCCACTGGCGGCTCCTTTGTTCGGCCACCGTGGCTATGGCAGGCACGCGGGGCGAGAATGTGGAATCTGCCCGCCTCTGCCAAGTTATGTCTTGCCCCTCCATGAAACATTTTGCACGCCTGTGCCTTTCTCCGGTGGCTCCTTTTTCTAGGGGAAAGGACGGGCATGCAGAGAGTGGGGCCGGTCGGCACGGGCAGGGTTGCCCCCTGGTGACTGCAGGGCGGAAGATCTTCCCCGCAGGAAGGGAAATCCACCCAGATCAAAGCAGGAAGGCCAGTAGTTCAGTGGGGCTTAATTCGCATGTTGCACGAAACTCCCAGTTTGCGATAGTTCCAGAAGACTCAGTGTAGTTTGCCTCTGCAGGGAGCGGTCTTATACGGAACCAGAGCACTGGTCCATCAAGGCCAGTCTCGTCCACTTAGACTGGCAGGGGCTCTCCAGCAGCGTTCCCTCTAAGCTGAGGTAGCGTGAGCTAGCTCCCAGTTTTTTAGCCTCCGGCTCACACATTTTTGTCTTAGCTCGGGAAGGAGGGCTCCAAAGCAAACTAATTTATGCAGTAGCCAAACTGCTCACTCACAACTTTAATGTCAGTAGCTCCCAAAGCAGAATTTTTTTTGCTCCCAAGACTCCACAGCTTAGAGGGAGCATGGCTCTCCAGGGCCACAGGCAAAGGTCTTTCCCATCACCTGCTACCTGCTCCTTGAACCGGTGACGCCGAGGGTTGACCCTGGGACCTTCTGTGCGTCGAGCAGATGCTCTGCCAGTGAACTACAGCCTCTGTTCTTTCTCAGTTTCGTGCATTTACCTCTGTCTCTTCGTCAGTCCGTCATTCTGTTTTGGGCCAGGACCTGGGAGGGGCATGGAGACTGCAAGCCAGTGGTTTGTCAGTTCAGGCCTGGTGTCAGTCCGTAGGGGAACTTTCTTCATCCTAGTTTGGCCCGATGACTGAATGAAGCCACAGATGGGACCCTCCTGATGCAAGGGGAATCCCAGGATGTTGAATTGCTGTTGCCCCCCCCCATTCACTTTCTCTCAGATGAGGACCCAGAGCGGCTTGTGCCGTCCCCCTCTCCTCTGTTTCATCCTCACGAGAGCCCTGTGAGGTAGGCTAGGCTGAGAACATGTGACCGGCCCCAGGTCGCCATGTTTGAAACCACCGACAAATTGGGGCATCTGCTCTCTTTGCAAACACAGTGATCTGTTTATTGCCGTTATACCCCACTTTTCTTCCCCAGTGGGGGGACCCAGAATGGCCCTCAACACTCTCCCCTTCTCCACTGTATCTTCACAACAACCCTGCGAGGGTAGGGGAGGCTGAGCATCTGTGCCGCTGGCCAAAGGTCACCCAACCAGCTTCTGTGGCGGAGTGGGGTTTCGAACCTGGCTCTCCCAGGCCCCCCTAGTCCGACACTCTAACCACAGCACCACCCATCTCCCCCACCTCCCCCCGCAACAGTTGTTTTGGGTCTTCCCATCATGCTGGGCCTCATATTCGAGTGTTAAGCCAGAAAGGAAACGGAGGCTGGTATCTGCTCTGCAATTACAATGAAAATGTCAGAACTCTGTACCAAGGTAAACCCAAGTTCCTGACCCTGTGCAGTTCTGTAATCAATAGCTGTTACTGCAAAGAGAAGCCGGTGTACTGATACAGTTCTGCCCCGGGGAAGAGGGCTGCTTTCTGTGGCAGCCGGCCTCTCTCCTAATTTTGGGCCCTGCTTGTACCCATCTCTTGGGACTCACTGGGTGTTTGCTGCCCCGTGACTAGAAACCTGACTGGCAGCTTTGAGAGGCAGAAGTTTGTTTCTCGCCCCCTCAAGAGGAAAGCAGGGGTTAGGAGATCAGATTCCACTCCTTGTCCAAATCCGGCCGGCTTGCCCAGTTGTTCCGGCAGAAGGAACTCTCTCGTCTGGGCACAGTTGACATTGGCATCGAGTCTCTGCCTGAGCTGTGCCGTGCTGAGGGAGGAGGAGAAGGCAGGGTTGCCAGCTCTGGGTCAGGAGATACCTGGAGATCTGGGGATGGAGCCTGGAGAAGATGGAGTTCGGAGGGGGCGGGACCTCAGCATGGCACAATGCCATGGAGTTCAACTTTCCAGAGCAGCCGTTTTCTCCAGGGGAACTGGAGATCGGTTGCAAAAGCAGGTCCCTCCTGGAAGTTGGTGACCTTAGGAGAAAGACCGCCTGCCCTGGGGTGATTCGGTGCTGCCAGCCAATTGGAAGAGAAGAGGGTCAAGGCTTTGGAAATTTCCAAGCCCGGCTGGCCTTGGCCTTTGATTTCCAGGACTCAGATTCTAGCTGTGTGGCTGTCGGCATCCGAGCCCAGAAATTAGCAGGATGACGTGTGGCTCATCTCTACGGGGCCTGTTCCTGCCCTTCTGTGCCATCAAGCAACTTCATTTCTCCTCTTCTCAGTGGGGAATAATCATTGTTTGGATGGGAAAGGATGGTTCTCCGCCGCTGGCCTTCAAACACCTGCCTCGTTTGGGGAAGGGAAGGCGGCAGCCCACACAGGGGAAGGTAATGGAATCCAATGGCACCCCCTGCTGGCTAAAGCACAGAACGCTACTCTTTCTTTTCTGTCTGTCAACAGGCAAATTAATTTACCTGTCACCAGGTAAATGGAAAGTCTTCCCCACAGGAGGCACGAACTTCCAGCCCCGGTTTGTCTGTTTATTTGTTTAGAAGATTGATGGGCTGCCTTTCTGTCATATCAATGGTGCACAGATACAAAAAGGAAAACATGATGAAATTATAGATCCAGGTGGGGTCGCCATGTTGGTTTGAAGCAGCAGAACAAAGCCGGAGTCCAGTGGGGCACCGTTAAGGCCAACAAAGGTTTATTCAAGGAATGAGCTTTTGTGTGCATGCACACTTCTTCAGATAAACTGAAATGGAAGTTGCCAGTCCATACATATGGGCAGGGGTCATTTGGAGCAGGAGCGCGCAGGAGCGGAGCTCTGGCAGTTAGAAGCACAGGCGGTGGCAAGCCCCGCCCCCAGCGCCCAGCACGAGCACAAAGCAGCACGTCTAGCATTCCTCCTGGGCCCAGATAGGCTGCTCTGGGACTGGAATGACAGCCCCCAGAGTGGAAAGACAGTCCCTAGGGGTGGACCCTGAGCAGTGGGTGGTGCCTTCTGACACACTTCCAGTGATGTCAGGGGATGTGGCATATGCTAATGAATTATGCTAATGCGCTCCTGCACCTCTTTTTCTGTGAAATAACCCCTGCATATAGGTAGAAGGTGAGCATCAAATACAGCACAATAACGGTGTTTAACAGGCTTTTTTTGAGGTGATTTGATCCCCCTGTTCCTTCCCTGGAGCCCTGGGAGAAATGAGAGGCAGTTTAGTGTAGTGGTTAACTGCGCAGACTCTAATCTGGGAGTACTGTTCCCCACTCCTCCACTTGCAGTTTCTGGATGACCTTGGGCAAGCCATAATTCTGCCAGAGCTGTTCTCTCAAGACCAGTTCTCAAAAGAGCTCTCTTAGCCCCACCTACCTCACAGGGTGTCTGTTGTGGGGAGGGGAAGGGAAAGGAGTTTGTAAGCTGCTCTGAGACTCTGAGTTGAGGTATAAATCCAATCTCTTCTTCCTTCTTCTAAATCCCCTCCTCGATAATGTACCAAGCCTGGGTTTCAACTCTGCACCCACAGTAGACCACTCCAGTAAAAGCAACAGGTTATATTAAAAGAGAACACTTCAGGCTTATAAGCACGCAAAGCAAGTTGGTGCTCTAAAATAACAAATCTAGCTTTCGAGATACACTCACATACTTGGGGACGTGTGGGTTACAGCAGCACTGGTGAGATTCCTGCCCCCCCCCCCCCCGGGTGGAAACAGGCCATCCTGGTAAAAGGATTCCTTAAGGCACGCCAATGTGCGCACGCATGTAAACCGCCTTCCTTCTCTATCACACTCAGCACTAACTTTTCCCTTTCAAGGTAGCGTTTCCATCTGTTCACATTATGAAATTATGAAACAGGTTTTTGAAAACCCTATAAAAATCTGCTGCACAGCAACTGTAATGTGGGCAATAATTAAAAAAACTCCGGCAGATATGAAAAAGTGGCAGCATGCAGTCAGCAACCAGGAATTGAAATTACGGGATAAAACCCCTTCAAGAAGTGAATGCCACATGGCTTTTGTGTGGGGAAAACAAATGTTTCCATAACTTCCCAGAAGGCGAGATTTGAATTCCAGCCTTGAAAACTGATGCAGCCCCCACCACTCCGGGTTTGTGCTTTTGTGGCACCCGGCTTCTGCCTGGTCCTCTCCTGCACGGTCACTCTCAGTCGGAGCCACATGACATTATATTCTCGGTGAAACATCCCCTAGCCTGCAGTAGAAAACTAGCTTGGCAGGGAGAAAGCTTAAGCTAGAGTCCTCTCCCTGACATGCGAGCTTTCTGCATGCGTGGACTTTTTTTTTTGCACGGGAGACCACTTGCTCACACACACCCCTGCACTCTGAGGCAGTAGAGTCCTGGCACAGACCAACCCACCAAATGAGAGCAAGGTCTTTATTAATGGCATTTTCATCAGCTGGCAGTGTATGTGAGGCCAAGTGAACATCAGAACTTCAGAAGAGCCCTGCTGGATCAGACCAATGGTCCATCTAGTCCAGCATCCTGTCTCATACAGTGGCCAACCAGGCCTTCCTCTGATGTTGCCTCCTGGTTCTGGGATTCAGAGGCTGACTGCCTCTGAATGTGGAGGTTTCCCTTAGCCAGCATGGCCAGTAGCCATTGGTAGCCTTATTCTCTATCTAATCCCTTTTCATAGGTGTTTATTCCTGTGGCCATTACTGCATCCTCTGGCAGCGAATTCCACATTTTAATCACACTCTGGGTAAAGTAGTATTTCCCTTTGTCTGCCCTGAACCTACTGCACATCAGCTTCATTGCATGCCCTCGAGTTCTAGTCTGAGACCCAGTTTGGTGTAGTAGTTAAGAGTGTGGACTCTAATCTGGGAGAAGCGGATTTGATTCCTCACTTCTCCACATGCAGCTTCTGGTGTGACTTTGGGTCAGTCACAAGTTCTCTCAGAGCTGTTCTCTCAAGGGCAGTTCTTGAAAGAGCTCTCTCAGCCCACCTGCCTCACAGGGGGTCTGTTGTGGGGAGGGGAAGGGAGAGGAGTTTGAAAGCTGCTCTGAGACCCCTTCGGGTAGTAAAGGGCGGGGTATAAATCCAATCTCCTCCTCCTTCTCCTCCTCTCCTTGGAGAGGGAGAAAAATTTCTCTCGGTCAGCTCGCTCCTCCCTGTGCCTAATTTTGTAAACCTCTCTCATCTCTTTTCTAAACGGGAAAGTCCCAGGCTCTCCAGGCTTTCCTCAAGGGGAAGTGGTCCCAGCTCCCTTGGTCGCCTTCCTCTGTGCAGAGTTCCCAGCCGGCGGCAGTGAGGCTGACCTGGGCGTGCCTCCCCCTTTGACACTTCTTCGGACCCTCGGGAAAGCTCCTCCCCGGCCACCGATTTTGGGAGTCTGGAAGGTGCTCCTGGACTCCTTGCTCTTTTCTGCTGCTACGGACAGACAGACACGGCCGCCCGTCTTGAGCTCTCTCCACTGGAGGAGGAGGGATTTCCCCCAGGATTTTATTGCGTATATAGCCAAAGGCCGTCACAATACAGAATTAGGATAATAAAAAGAAAAGAATTCTAATCATACATAGATAAAACAGCGATTAAAATAATTTTCACACAGATAAATATGGATCAGCTATTAATGTTATAAACAGTAAAATTGTAAAATAATCTGGTTGGTCATAAATAAGTTAATTTTCTGAAGCTGCAGTCTTAGCCCTGATTTTTTTGGCGGCGAGGAGGAGGAGATTGGATTTATATCCCGCCCTTCACTACCCGAAGGAGTCTCAGAGCATCTTGCAATCTCCTTTCCCTTCCCCTCCCCACAACAGACACCCTGTGAGGGAGGTGGGGCTGAGAAAGCTCTTTTGAGAACTGCTCATGAGAGAACAGCCCTGAAAGAACTTGTGACTGACCCAAGGTCACACCAGCAGCTGCAT
Source organism: Gekko gecko (assembly GCA_029375565.1). Classification (NCBI taxonomy): domain Eukaryota; kingdom Metazoa; phylum Chordata; class Lepidosauria; order Squamata; family Gekkonidae; genus Gekko; species Gekko gecko. The sequence goes on from JAPDNY010000016.1 coordinate 25,409,978, forward strand.
GTAGAGGAGTGGGGAATCAAACCCAGTTCTCCCAGATTAGAGTCTGTGCTCTTAACCACCACACCACACTGGCTCTTGGGCTGTTCTGGGTGCCAGCTTCAGGCCTCCAGATGGTTTGCATTCCAGGACTGTCATTGAAGTTCCCAGTAGCAGCAATGGGAACTGGGGGTTTCAGATGCCCACAGAAGCTGAAAATGTCTGGATCCTTGTAACTCATTTTGATTTGTAATTCGTAATTCTTCACTTCATCTGTTTTCCTGCCCCCCCCCCCCCGCAGTGCCAGTCTTAACATTAAGTTCTCCCGAAGGACCAGTCTTGCTCACACTTTCCGACCTTCCTTGTGGTTTCTGTCTCTTTGATAGGAAGCTGTTAAGAAGGCCTTTCTAAATCCGGCAACCATCTACTTGATTTAAATGGAAGTGCCTGGTTTTGCTTGGCCAGCCGCCCAGCCTCTGTGGTCGAGGGAGAGCCTTTGGGAAGCCTGAACTGGCATTATCTCTATGAGTTACTGCCCTGAACTGCAGCCTTTGGGTGGGGAACGGTTGTCTCAAATTTGCTCCTTGGCTTGAGGCGTTGTCTGTAGGAGGAAGGCCAAACTGTGTGTTACTCTCCGACTGACCAGTAGGTGGTGCTATTACACCATCAGACACGAAGCAAAACTGATTTTTTTTAAAGTGATTTCAGTTTTTTTACTGTTTTTTCTTAAGTGGGCATGAAAAAGAGCATACTATATTAGCATGTGTTCCAAATGTCCTGATTTACTAAAGACGATTCCTGTTTTCTCACAAGTGTTCCAGCTTTGTTCTCACTTTGCCTTTCAGGGGAAGAATTTTGCTGTTTTCTAAAAAAAAGAGATATGAATGTGCAGTAGATTCCTCTTTGTACTTTCAGGCCCTCTCCCCAAATCTCTAGAAGTCAAGATTAATCTTGATTCAGTTGCACCAACATTAAGCCGCCGCCAGTGCCGTTTTGTTCTCTGCAAGCCTGCTTTTAAACAGAGGATAAAGTTAGCTTTCATTTCAAGAGGGTAGCCCTCAAAAGGGCCAGCCAATGGGGGGGGGAGGGAATCAATCTGACTGCCTCCTGTGCCTTTACGGCTCAATTTGCAGAAACTGGCCAGTAATGCATTCAAGATACAGAGGAGGAGGAGGAGATTGGATTTATACCCCGCCCTTCACTTGGAGCCTCAGAGCAGCTTACAAACTCCTTCCCCTCCCCACAACAGACACTCTGTGAGGCAGGTGGGGCTGAGAGAACTCTGACAGAAACTGCTCTTTTTCAAGAACAGCTCTGACAGAACTATGGCTTGCCCAAGGTCATCCAGCAGCTGCGAGTGGAGGAGTGGGGAATCAAACCCGGTTCTCCCAGATTAGAGTCCACTCACTTAACCACTACACCAGACTGGTATAAGCATGCTTGCTAATTCCTTGCAGAGCAATTCACTGCAAGGCACAGCTACACAGGGCCGGTTCAAAACTTGACCAATCTCAACATACCTGGGGCACCTTCCTACCCACCTGCTGTCCCTCCTGGCACCCTCCTTTCTGCACAGGAACAGCCCACACCCTTGGATGCCGAAAACACTAACGCTCCATCCTACAGGATGCTTCTAACGCCTGTATCTAGGGAACAGTCTTTGCAAGCTGCCAACTTTGTTTCTGTAAAGGGCTGCTGCGCTTTTTGAACACAAGCCCCACAAGCCTGGTGATGTTGTTCTCAGCATGGAAATTCAGAGGCAAAAAATACTTGTTATGGGGGGGGGGACCGAGGGGGCCCACCCAAAGTGGAGTTCAAAACACCACTTTAGAGACTGTCTTCCATTCACTCAGGAACACGCATGAATCTGCCTTATACTGAATCAGGCCCTTGGTCCATCCTGGTCAGTACTGTCTACTCAGACTGGCAGCAGCTCTCCAGGGTCTCAGGCGGAGCTCTTTCATGTCGCCTGTTGCCGGGGACTGAATCTGGGATCTTCTCCATGCCGAGCAGATGCTCTACCACTGAGCCGCAGCCATTCCCCAAACGGATCTTTGGTCCCTCGAGGCCAGTATCGTCTGCTCAGACTGGCAGCTGCTCTCCAGGGTCTCAGGCAGGGGTCTTTCCCGTCACTTAGAGCACTGAATGTGTGCAAGGGATATTAGGATGTCTGCTGACATAACAGCATTTTTTTGGAGGGGGAGGGAGGGTGAAGTGTCCTCCACGCCTGATAGGAGAGAATGAAGATTCCCAGACACTTCCCACAATTGGAAAAGACACCTTTAGACATTTTTCTGCTAGTTTGACTTGTTATTTAGTGTCACTCTGCATATCTTGGTCATCATCATGTTGGTTGTTAATTTGCTGTTCATTCTCTGGCTGTAAGTCTGAACCTTGCCTGCCGTTCTAACGTATTTGATAAAGCGTGCCTGCACACGGAACCTCACACCTTGAATAAACCTTTGTTGGTCTTAAAGGTGCCACTGGACTCTAAATTTGTTGTTATCACTTACTGCATGGTCCTTTCTAATTGAGGGTGCCGGGGATTGAACCTGGGACCTTCTGCAGGCTCTACCGCTGAGCCACGGCCCCTCCTCCTTTCCTTTTTGGATATGTGAACATAAAATTCTTCTGAGCCTTTAATGCCCCCCCCCACGTCCTCTGGCTTTGTATTCCTGTTGATGTGTGCTTTAATCCCCCCCACCCTTGCAAAATGTTTCTATTTCTGCAGCGCTGCCAAGTGGGAGCAGCGACAGGCCTCCTCGAGTGTTAAATGAAATAATTTAAATCCCCTCCAGCTCGGGTGGCTTTTTCACCACCCACCTTTTCTGTTCCCTGCCTGTTTTTGTCCTTTAATGCTGCTAATTAGTTTGGAGAAGCAAGGGGGGGGAGAAAGTGTGTGTGGGGGGGTAAGGAAGGGGTGTGTTAACCCATTAGCACCGCAGACAGGAGAGAGGCCACAAGCCCCTGTTTGTGCAACCGAGGAGAGTCGCTTCATAAATACCAATTAGCTCTCCTGCCAAACTAGATTAAAAAAAGAGAAAACCTCAGACCCAACAGCAAGCGCCATTGGGTGGGGATCGGGAAGAGTGGACTGTTCTCAGATGTGGTGTGACAGTTCCGAAGTCTGCCCGACTGCAGCTGGAAATATTATTTTGTGGTTTGACGCGGGTTACCAGACATCCTCTTTTCTGGGTGGCCGAGTGCTCTTTTGGGTTCTTTTTAAGATACTGACGAGAATGTCCTCTTTTTGGGTTGGAAGGTTAGCGATATCCCCGGTTAGTAGCAATTGTCACTTCTTAAGTAGTAGGGGTATTTCAGATGAGATTTGTCATAGAGATTGCTCGTTTGAAGTAGTCATTTGGGAAGTCATTTGCTCTTCAAAAGATGACAAACCTAGCACTGATATGTGAGTATGCGATCTATTATTTACACGTTTGGGGGGGAGTTGAGGAATCCTGGATGGGCAATTTGGAACCTCTTTCCTGAATTTTAGGAGCTCTGGGGAGCAGGCTAATTCATCCTGGTGCTTGGGGGGCAGCAGTGGGAGGCCCTCTAGTGCTCTGGTCCCACTGCTGGACCTCCTGGTGGCCCCTGGTATTTTTGGCCTCTGTGTGACACAGAGTGTTGGACTGGATGGGCCACTGGCCTGATCCAACACTGGCTTCTCTGATGTTCTCCCCCCCTCTTTTTTTTCCGCTTTAGCCATTTCTCGGCTGCTCTCAGCATTCCCCACCTCCTCAAGCAAACTCAGTCCTGTTTTGGTTATTCCGCTTTTTCATTTTGGTTGGCTTGTCCAGTCATATTTTTTGCCTCTCTGGGGGGTCGTTTAGAAAGCCCCTCCCTTGGCTGTGGAAGATTTCACTGAGCTGGTTTTATTTATTTATTTAATGTATTTTATTTTGTGGTCGTAACTGGGGGGGGCAGCGTTGGCGTTTGCTTTTGCTGTCCGTAGGAGTGGGTGTCGCACCAGCCCAGTGAGTACAAGTGAGCAGGTCCCTGCCCCAAGAAGCTTACATTCTAAAACCTGAGGCCAATAATAGAGAGGCGGGAGGGAGTTGGAGGGTTGCCAGCCTCCAGGTGGGGCCTGGAGATCTGGAATTACGACCGATCCCCAGACTATGGAGATTGGTTCCCCTGGAGAAACTGGCCACTTTGTAAGGTGGACTCTGTGACATTGTACCCACTGAGGCCCCTCCCCTTCAAACCCCGCCTTCTCCAAGCTCCACCTCCAAATCTTTGGGAGTTTCCTGACGGAGCGTTGGCAACTGTAACGGAGACAGAGATCAACAGGAGAAGGTTTGTCAATGCCGGTTGCGATGGCTCAGGCTTGGCTTCAGCAGGCGTCCAGAGGGAGGCCAGATGGCCCAGAAAAGGTGGCAACGGCAGTGAGAGGTGGCGTCAAGTATTCATTTTGGCACTATTGGGCATGGGTGAATGGGGTAGCCAGGGAGAAAGGGGTGGGGTAGGAGACTATATTATTAGAATGCTAATAGTGGTTTATTTGATTTTGACCTCCGTTTTTCAAGAACCATGGACTAGTTGGTGTCACTTTGGGTCTGTGCAGACGTCATATACAATCACGGGTTAAAGACTTGTGTGGCATCTAGGGCTGCCGACTTCCAGGCGGTAAATTAAACAAAAAACGGAACCCGTGCAAAAATAACGAAAAACATTCAACAGACAATATGATGCTATGGAATCAGTAATGCAAAAATAGAAAATCACGGAACACACGGAACACGCATAAATAACATTCAGAAATAATCCAAATCAAAATTCTCAAACAGTGGAAAATCCAAACGTCGATGTTTATAATTCCTCTTCGCAGAACCGGTCTTGCCGCTTGTGTTTCCACGTGACGGCCCTGCCAGCCTCCAGTGGCCGTATCGCAGGGCTTCCTCAAAAGAGGTGACGGCTGGAGGTCTCCCGGGATTACGGCCGATCTCCAGGTTCACCTGAAGAAAATGGCCACTCTGGGAGATGGACTCTGTGGCATTATACCCCACTGAAGTCCCTCCCCTCCCCAGACCCCACCCTCTTCCGGCTCCGCCCCCAAATCTCCAGGTCATTCCCAAGCTGGAGCTGGCAACCCACATAGCATCCCATGCTCCCCTGTGCTTTCCCCCCACTCCTGCCAGCAAATTCTCTCCACCTTTCTCTACCAAGGTCCTGCTATGTATGTGGTCATCTCTCCACCTGCTGGTGAGGCTATTGGCCAAATTGGCCCATCCAGAGTAATAAAAGGGCCAAATGGAATCTGCTGCTATGGGTGAGGCAGGGAATGTGTGTGCGCGCGCGTTAAGTGCTGCCAAGGCAATTCTGATTTATGGTGACCCTGTGAATTCATGTCCTCCTAAACACCCTCCAAAACACCTTGCGCAGGTCTTGCAAACGGAGGACCCTTGTGGCTTCCTTGGTCGAGACGGTCCATCTCATGTTGGGTCTTCCTCTTTTCCTGCTGCCAGTTTGGTATAGTAGTTCAGTGCACGGACTCTAATCTGGGAGAACCGGGCTTGATTCTCCACTTCTCCACTTGCAGCTGCTGGATGACCTTGAGCAAGCCATAGTTCTGTCAGAGCTGTTCTCTCAAGGGCAGTTCTTGAGAGAGCTCTCTCAGGCCCACCTCCCTCACAGGGTGTCGGTTGTGGGGAGGGGAAGGGGAAGGAGTTTGTAAGCCGCTCTGAGACGCCTTCGGGTAGTGAAGGGCGGGGTATAAATCCAATCTTCTTCTTCTTCTTCTCTTCTATTTGAGAAGGGAGCCACACTGGTGTTGCACAGAGAACTGGGCTTTTCTTTTCATCCTCCACACTGCAGAAGACAACAACATGCAGGCCAGAAGGTTCCAGGTTTAAATCCAAGGGCGGGGTATAAATCCAATCTCTTCTTCTTCTCTTCTGCCTTCATTTTTCCCCAGCATTATTACTTGTCCAATGACTTTTGTCCTCTCATAATATGACCAAACTATGATAGCCTCAGTTTAGTCACTTTAACTTCTAGGGAGAGTTCAGGCAAGGAATACCTTTGGGAAAAGGCAAACTCCTTGCAAGTAGAAAGCGGTGCCCTGCCTTTTTCATCAGGTCTTTGTTAATCTCTTAGATCTGGTAATGGGGACCCAGCTTTCCTGGAAAAGAATGATTGTGGCTTGCTTTTATCATCTACCACTTATTGGTTTGAATTACCTTTAAGACAGCGTTTAAACTATTCTGTGTTTTTCTTAGTGCTTAATCGTTTAGCCAGGAGCCTTCAGAATAGACGTGCTGAAGAAGGCAGACACCCTCCCCCCTCGGATGCTTTATTGTAACGGCACCTTGGAAATATCTCAGATAAGTAGGTTAAAGATGGATCAAAAGCGTACTCGACTAAAGACAACAGCAGCTATGCACGACAATAATTAAAAGGGGGGGAAACGTTAACAGCCCTCCCCTGAGAGATAGTTTACCTAATGTGTGAACCTGTTAACAAGCTTTTAGTCAGAAGAAGATGGAGAGAGAAGCAATTGGCTTAATAAGGGACGAAATACAACATTCTTTGTGATCCACACTGAGTGAAACTGGATGATCTGTGGAATTTTGCTCCAGTAGAAGAAAAAGAAGAAGAAAAAGAAGAGATTTGATTTATACCCTGCCCTTCACTCGGAGTCTCAGAGCAGCTTACAAACCCCTTTCCCTTCCCCTCCCCACAACAGGCACCCTGTGAGGTAGGTGGGGCTGAGAGAGCTCTCTCGAGAACTGCCCTTGTCAAGGACAGCTCTTGTCAGAACTACGGCTTGTCCAAGGTCATCCAGTAGGTACGAGTGGAGGAGTGGGGAATCAAACCCGGTTCTCCCAGATTAGAGTCCACGTACTTCACCACTACACCAAAACTGGCTAAGTAGCATCTTAAAGACCAAACATTTTTTCCAGGGTATAAGATTTAGTCCTGATCTTGTCAGATCTTGGAAGGCAAGCAGGGTCGATACTTAGAAGGGAGACCCGGCAGAGGAAAGCAGTGACAACCCCCCCTGCTTTTCACTTGCCTTGAATGCCCCTTCGCTGACGTCGCCAGTAGTCGGCTGCGACTGGATGACACTCTGCACATACGCAAGGTTTGAGCAGTAGAAAAGCGGAAGAGTCCAGTGGCATCTTCAAGACTCACAAAATTTGTGGCAGGGGAGGAGCTTTCCCGAGTCACACCGCTCACTTCTTCAGGAAAGCTCCTCCCCTGCCACAAATTCTGTGAGTCTTGAAGATGCTGCTGGATTCTTCCTCTTTTCTGCTGCTATAGACAGACTAACACGGCTACCCATCTTGATTCTATCTGCATGAATCTGTGGCATCAGATCATCCGTCTGTCAAGGTCAATATCGACTGCTCAGACTGGCAGCCGCTCTCCAGGGTCTCGGGCAACGTTCCCTCTAAGCTGCGGACTCTTGTGAGCAAAAATCCTACTTTGTGAGCGACTGGCATTAAAGTTGTGAGTGGGTGATTTGGCTGCTGCATAAATTAGTTTGCTCTGGAGCCACATCCTTCCACATCCGTGAGCCAGAGGCTTACAAACTGTGAGCCAGCTCACACTAACTCAGCTTAGAGGGAACACCGGTCTCGGGCAGAGAGGTCTTTCCCAGCACCAGCTGCTCTGTCCTTTTTAGGTAGAGATGCTGGGGTTTGAGCCTGGGTCTTCTGCATGTCCAGCAGATGTTCTGCCACCGAGCCGCAGCCCCTCCAAAGACGTTGGGCCTGGTCAGTGGAAAATGCCTTTGCAGAGGGGGAAGGAGGGGCCGTTCCCCATTCCGCCCCCTCGTCGGCCTCCGCCCCCTCCTTCGGGCTGCTCTCGGCGAGGGCCTCAGCTGCCGGCCTCTTGCCGAGAGCTCTTTAGTGATAAACCCATTAGCGGTCTGGGGCTCTCAAGGAGTCTGCTTGCCCACACAGCCGCCTTAATGCATTTAAACACTGTGGTTTCGAGAGCCGGAGAGGCGTTGTTGTCGTGGGGGCTGAGGCGCGGAATGGGCTCTTGTCACAAACATTTTCCCTCTTTGTAATGATGCGGGCAGCGATGGAGCCGGAGGGTGTTAAGAGTCCGGCCTGCCTCCTTCCAAGCTGAGCTCTCCTGTCCCCTCCTTCTTTGCTTCTCAAAGGCGGCCTAAATCCCCTCTCCGATGCGTCTCTCCCTGCAGGCAAGCCTCTCCCCTCTCCCCCTATTCTTATTTGTGCCTCATTTTTAAAACCTGTAGCTTGGGGGCTGGGGGGGGGGCTTGGTTTTGCAAGCAAGTCGCAACCCCCCCTTCCTGAAAATGGCTTCCCTCATTTGAGATGAGTGTGCATTTATTTATTTGATTTTATTTATATACCCTGCCCTCCCCGCGAAGGCAGGGCTCAGGGCGGCTTACGCAATTGGATACATAAAGAACACTTAAAATCCACATAAAAATCATCTAAAAGCAGTTCAGTTAAAACAATTCAGTGTCGTAAAGTGCTAGCGGTAATTAACCAATGGCTTAGCGATGGCGTTCTATATGAGTGCATACAAAGGTCTAACTAAGTGTTCTGCTCGACGATTTTCCTGATATAGATGTCAAAGCCAAGGGCCAGGGCTCTGTAATTAGGATTGTTGGTGGTAATAGTGGCGAGGGCAGCGTGAAGGACATATGGCCGAGGAACCAGTGGGATCTGGATGGCTTCACAGACAGCCAAACCGTTTTCGGTTCCATCCCAGTGAATTCCATAAGCGAAGGGTTCCCGAATCTGGCTTGTAGTTCATGCATCTCTTGGGGGACCCAGCGGAGAGACCCACTGCCCATCCAGATGAATTTTTTATTATTGTCGCTGCTGGAGACAGCTGTAAGGATTTGGAAAACGAAGGAACTCTTGTCTGAGTTGAGCTCGGGGACAGATGATGTTGCAAGACGGAGACAACCAGAGAATCTGGCTCTTTGCCCTTTGGCCTGATCTCGGTTGCCCGTGTAGGCAGAAGTGGTGCATAGGGATGCCAGCCTCCAGGTGGGAACCAATGCTCCCTCGAAGCTGTGGAAGTCTTGTGAGCAGAAATTCTACTTTGTGAGCGACTGGCATTAAAGCTATGAGTGAGCGATTTGGCTGCGGCCTAAATAAGTTTGCTCTGGAGCCCTCCTTCCTGAGCTAAGGCAAAAATGTGTGAGCCGGAGGTTAAAAAACTGTGAGCTAGCTCACGGTAGCTCAGCTTAGAGGGAACACAGGTGGGACCTGGGGATCTTCTGGAATTACAACTCCTCTTCAGTTTACAGAAAGCAAGTCCCCTGGGCGAAATGGTTGCTTTGGAGGGTGGACTCTATGAGCATCCTGTCTCACTGAGATCTCTGTCCTCCCCAGGCTCCACCCCCAAATTTCTAGGAGTTTCCCAACCTGGAACTGGCAACCGTACCCCCCCTGCCTCCCCCAAGGCTAGGGGGAACACAACCCTAAATGGCAAACATGTTGAGAAGTCTTCCTCAGCGATGCGCTTCCTCCTTATAAACTGCATTCCTCTGCCTAGAGAACCCTCAGTCGCTTTTAGCCATCGCACCAACCCCCAGCATCATCTCACACCTATTTGCATGCCCAGTGACCTATGCACTTTAGGAAATGGTCAAGAGTGGGTATACAGAGGTGGACCCATCAAGCGAGGGGATGATCTGGGAACCCAGAAGAATTGACAGTTTATTCCTTGGAGGTAGGTCAAGACGGGTGGCCGTGTTAGTCTGCCCGCAGCAGAAGAAAAGAGCAAGAGTTATGCTCCCTCTATGCTGTGGAGACTTGTGAGCAGAAATTCTGCTTTGTGAGCTACCGGCATTAAAGTTGTGAGCAAGCAATTTGGGTCCTTCATGAGCTAGGACAAAAATCTGTGCGCTGGAGGCTAAGAAAACTGTGAGCTAGCTCACACTCACTCAGCTTAGAGGGAATAGTGGTCGCACCTTAAAGACTAACGAAATAGGTGCCTGGATATGAGCTTTTGTGAGTCACTGCTCACAAAAGTCGCTCAAGAAAGCTGATATCCAGGCACATATTTTGTCAGTCTTTATGGTGCTCCTGGACTCTGACTCTTTTCTAGTTTATTCCTTGTGAGCGGAGATGAAAGCGTCAAGGAATCTCTTGAGAGCAGAAGCAGAGACTGAGTGGAAGAGAGAAGGGACAAAACCCACAGGGGACAGAAGCTGGGGCTCTCGTTTTCTCACCTGTTCAGCCACAGGCCATTTTGTTCCCTGGCCATGTTTGGCAGGCGTCTCACTAGTATCTCACTCAAAATGCAGTATGCCATGTTTCCGTAGTGCCTTCTCTGCTAGGATAAATGTTGGCATTTGGGGCTAGATGACGTTGAACCAGTTCCGTAGTCTTTTATTTGGGGGTTGTACAGTTTTGAAATTTTAAATTCCTTGTTCCCTAGAGCGTTCCTTCCTCTCTTCCCCTCTTGAACTGGGGAAAAGAAGACAGCCAATTAGAGCAGTAGCTTATGTTTCGGAAAGCAAGGCAGGAATACGTGGATCAGTTTGCCGTGGGCAAGAATAGGCAGTAGAGGGCGCTCGGTGGTGCAAGCTGTGTATGGATGAATGGCGATTTCGAGGGGTGGACGTGGGAATCCGTTTTTCCAACTGCTGTGTTAAGTGGGGCTTTTCTGGAATGTGCTCACCTCTGGGGCGGGGCGGACTGCAAACGGAGGTGGACTCTGCTGAGGGCACGTAGCTCAGGACCACTGCCGGCTCGCCCACTAGGCGAGCTAGGCGCTCGCCTAGGGCGCTGGGGCCCCCAGGGGCGCCAAAGCGCCCCCGGCTCCACCCCCTGTCTCCAGCCAGCGCTGGGACTGGGAGGGAAGGGGCGGCTGGCGCTCCACCCGCGGCTCCCCCCCCCAAGCCCTTGGGGGGGTGGAGAGGTGGGGCGGTATGGCGGCGGCTGCCCAGCGGGGACTCTCCCCGCTGCCGCCGCCGCCAGTCTGAGCGCCCTTCCGGGGCGCTTCAGAAGCCCTTGGGGGGGTGGAGAGGTGGGGCGGCATGGCGGCGGCCAGCCAGCGGGGACAGACCCCGCTCGCTGGCCGCCGCCAGTCTGAGCGCCCGTCCGCTGGGAGGGAAGGGGCGGGCGTTCCAAGGCCGCCCCTTTCCCCGGCTCTTCCCGGGCCCCTCGCAACTGCGAGGGGCCCGGGAGAACCGCGCCACCTGTTCCCCGGCGCCCCGCACCTGCAAGGGGGCCGGGAGAGCCGCCCACCCGTTCCCCGGCTCTCCCCGGCGCCCCGCGGCTGCGAGGGGCCCGGGAGAGCCGCCCGCTCGTTCCCCGGCTCTCCCCGGTGCCCCGCGGCTGCGAGGGGCCCGGGAGAGCCGCCCGCTCGTTCCCCGGCTCTCCCCGGCGCCCCGCGGCGGCGCGGGGCCCGGGGGCGCCGCCCGCGCGGTCCCCGGCTCTCCCCGGCGCCCCGCGGCTGCGAGGGGCCCGGGAGAGCCGCCCGCTCGTTCCCGGCTCTCCCCGGTGCCCCGCGGCTGCGAGGGGCCCGGGAGAGCCGCGCCGCCCCTTCCCCGGTTCTCCAGGCCCCACCGGGAGGTTGGCATCTCCGGTGGGGTGGGCGCCCCAGGCTCTCCTGCCTAGGGCGCCCAGACACCTGGGGCCGGCCCTGGCAGGACGAGACGTACCAAAAAGATGCACATCACCAGGGTTCCCCCATCCTCTTAGTAAGCCTCCCAGAGCCCTTTTCTAGGTTGACTCATGAGCCCCGGGGACCCTGCAGGTCAGACCGAGGAATCCCTGTGCCTTGCAGAGTTTGCTGCTACATCACCTTTGGCACATGCTCGGTTCACACAAACACAGAGTGAGCTTGTGGGGCTTCACTCTTGGACCAGAGCATTTGTCCTACAAGAAATGCAGCATTTCCCCCCCACACATACTATCAGCAACAGACTGCCTTATGCGAAATCAGACCATGAGTCCATCATGGTCAGTACTGTCTAATCAGACTGGCAGCAGCTCTCCAGGGACTCAGGCGGAGGTCTTTCACATCACCTAAGACCTGATCGTTTAACTCGAGATGCTGGGGACTGAACCTAGGACCTTCTGCATGCCAAGCAGATGCTCTACCACTGAGCCACAGACGCTCTCTAATAGGTCTGCTAACAAAGCAGTTGAATGCCGTCTCTTGAATCCGAACTTCAGGTGATCTAGTTCAGTAGTGTCTGCTCTGACAGGCAGTGGCTCTCCAGGGTCTCAGGCTGAGGTCTTTCCCATCACCTACTGCCTGGCTATTTTTAACTGGAGATGCCGGGGATTGAACCTGGGACCTTCTGCATGCCAAGCAGAGGCTCTGCCACTGAGCCAGGCCCCCTCCCCAAAGTAGGGGAAGCTGGGTAATAGGTGGGCAAGCAGTCCATCCTTATAGTCTTCCCATTGGCCAGCTTCTGAAGATACCCAGAGTTCCTGGCAACATGATTTGAAACCTCGCTGGCCTAGGAGCATAGAAGAAAATAAAATTCTGCTTGAAAATTATCATTATTTGTTTGTGTTTGACTTCAGATCCCAGAATGTAGTCTCTTCTGGGATTCTTGTATGTGCAGCTAACCCTGAGAAAGCAGTGTCCCTGAGCATGCACAGAGTTTTCTTCCCTAACTACTGGCAGCCCCTGCTGCCCCTGTAATTGACATGCCCAAGGAGGCAAGGACTGGAAGTCTGCTAGGGCTTACTGATTTCCTTTAAGAGATCTGCAAGGTCTAATTCTGACGTGTCCCTGGTTTGATCTTTGCGCCGTTTGGCAGTTCTACCCACAAAGGCTCAGTTCTCCCTGAAGCAGTCCGTCTGGGGGCTGTGCTACTCCGGACAGCAGTGAGAGCCCGTGTGACTGCCACCATACAAACATTAAATCCCCTGCATGCAGAAAGCTAGTGTATCAGGGAGATGGCAAGACCAGATCCATTTCCTCCATGCCATTTTTTTTGAGTTGAGGGAATGATATTTCGCGAGTACAGAGGGACATACAATCCTGCAGTCTGAAGTCCTGCCAGTTGGCTACTGTCCGAAAGAATTAGGCCTTATTTGAAAGTACAGGGCTTGCTGGTTATTAACTCTGCAAGATGGCAGCGAGTTAACAGCACCCGGTGACTCACTCCTGAATTATTGCTTTTTCGGAGGCTTATCTGCTCTTTTTACCTTCTGACAGCGCACAGAGGAATGTGGGAAACTTTCCCCCTTGCTTGGCAAGCTAAGAGTGAATGACTTTATCTTGTTTTGTGGTGTTTATATTGCCTGAAAAGTCAGAGAAAGATCCCTTCTACATACACTTCTGCAAACTAAACACCCAGTCTTTACAGGACTTGCTTTGATCCAGGTATTCCCTCTCACCCTCCCAGGAGTGTTTCAGATTGGGGGGGAGATGGAGTGGGGGGATGGTTTCACACCCTCCTTGGGGGGCATTTTAGGGGCACATTCCTCCCGTCCCTCTGGGATTTGCTAGGGTTTTGTTGTGGTTGTTTTGCATATGGAAACATGCAAATGGAGACATGCAAATGAATTATTCGCAGCCGGCCTTTTCTTGTTTTTTCTTTTCCCTGCCGGGTGTGGAAAGGGGCTGGGAGATTTAAAGCTCTTGGATGAGGTCCAGGGTTTCCAAAAGAACACGAGGTCTGGAATTCCCTGGCCCGTCTATAAAAACAGAGCGGTGTCACAGGCTGGGGTGTGCGTGTGTATCCATGCCTCCTCTGTGGCACGTCACCCCGCCTCCGGGCCCCACTCGGAACACTTTGGGAATGAATGAGCTCAGATTGCTTTTTCTGAAGGGCAGCGGGACTCCTGCTTACAGGCCTGGCCGAAGGGAGCAAGGTTTAGAGGGAAGAAAACCGGGCTGCGTGTACACTGCAGTTTTTAGCTTCCTGTGTCCTTTGACCTTTTGAAAAGCAGCAAGACTCTGGTCCTCGTGTTTGCAGGTGTGTGGGAAAATGCTTGGTATGGTCTCCGAGACCAGAGACGTTGCTAAGTAAGATGGAGACAGAGCGGAGCACTTTCTTTCCCCGAGCCCAGAATAAATTATGCAAAATAATACAGGTCTGCTTGTTGTTGTCGTTCAATAAATGTGGGGGTTTTTTCCAAACAATACAAATGGCAAATAGCTGCAGTTAAATTATTCAGGTTACTCGCGGAAAAAGGCAGTGTCTGCCCCTCTCCGAAATACAAGGAAATCTTGTTTAACCACCTCCTTCCGGATTCTCAGAATTCAGCAGGCCTTTTCCATAGACTTTCACGCCTGTCTCTGCCATCACGAGGCCTGGAAACCTGACTTTTAAAAAGCAGTTGAGCTATCAGGAAGCAGAATTCTGCACTCAGTAGCACATTTGGTGCTGCAGCGGAACTGCAGAATACGCAGCACTGTTTCTGTTGTGCTCAGAGACTTCCAGTACTTCTTCACCCATCATGGCATGAACTCGTGGGACTCACTGCTACAGGGTCTAGTAATGGCCTCTGTCTTCGATAGTTTTAAATGCCAGTTAGACAGATGCGTTAGCCGCGGTGACCAAATGCAACCTCCATGACCAAAGGCACTGTATTTCAGTATCAGTTGCTGCAGGCGAAAGTGTGTGTGGGGGGAGACTCTTAGCCTGGGAGCCAGTGTGGTATAGTGGACTACTGTCGGACTAGAATCTGGGAGATGCAGGTTCAAATCCCCACACTATCATAGAAGTTTGTTGGGTGACCTTGAGCCAGTCACGTGCTCTCAGCCTGGCCTACCTCAAAGGGTTGTAGGGAGGATAAAATGGAGGAGAGGAGAACAATATATGCCCTTTTGGGTCCCCACTTGGGGAGAAAGGCAGGGTATAAATCAAGGTTGGCCAAACTGTGGCCCAGGAGCCACATTCGGCTTTTTCACACACATTGTGCGGCTCTCGGCAGGGCAGCTGGGGAAGTGAAGGGGAAGCAGGCTTTTTCTCCCTCCCATCTATTTGCATTCTTTCTTTCTCTCTCTCCTTCTCTTTCTTCCCACCTCTTTCGTTCTTTCCATCTCTCTTTTTCTCTCTCGTAGGCAAATCAATATCATTAGCAAACCAATAAATATTATTCTCAATATCTGTTTTTACCCCTTTTGTTTTTATTTTTGGCAATCCCATTTAATAATGTTAATAAAAAGCAAATGTGCATATTTTTTTAAAAAATAAAAACACGAGTGTAATATTTGTTCCTGTCTTGCGGCTCTCAAACATCTGACGTTTATTCTATGTGGCTCTTACGTCCGGCAAGTTTGGCCACCCCCCCGTATAAATGAGCTGAATAAATATATAATTTCAAGGGCATCTAGCTGGCTGCTGTATGAAACAGCAGGCTGGACTCAGTGGACCTTCGGTTTCTTCTCACAGGGCTGCTGTTATGTTTTTAACGGGTTTTACTGTTGGACACAAACAGCGTGAAACTAGAGACGGAGTTCTTCTTCCATGCCGTGACTTTTTCTGGGGCATCCGACAAGCCCTGTTGGGAGAGCGGAACAACCTGGACTGGTCTCCTCGCGTCCCGGTGCCAGTTGGCATTAGTGGCAGCCCACCTGGCTGAACTAAACTCGTCAGCCAAAATCAGGAGAGCTGTCCAACACCCAGCAGCAGTGCTCCCTCTAAGCAAAAATCCTACTTCGTGAGCTACCGGCAATAAAGTTGTGAGCGAGCAATTTGGCCACTGCATAAATTAGTTTGCTCTGGAGCCCTCCTTCCTGAGCGGAGACAAAAAATGTGTGAGCCGGCGGCTATAAAACTGTGAGCTAGCTCACACTAACTCAGCTTAGAGGGAACACTGCAGGCCACGATCCATGGGCAACGTGGCCACACTAGGCCTGGGGAATGGATCACACATTGCACAGGCCTTTCTGAAGTCCGTCCCCAAACTGGCTCGCGAAATCTTCCGTTGCTGTGGATGCTCTCCCCCCGCTGATTTTTTAGGCCTCTCCTGAAGGGAGAGTTGCGCACGGTCTCTTTTTTCGTTCTCTCTCTGTCTCCCACATGGGGGTGGGGGAGTGTTCCTGTGACTCACCAGTGGGTTTCCTCTCCGGCTACCTGAGAGGGAGGCTTGCCCTCATTTTTCAGTGCGTGGAGCTGCTTGGAGTGTCGTGAGAAGACTCCAGGGTTGGGGAAGGGAAGGAGACGACCAGGCCAAGCCTAGGCAGTGCTTGTGGACTGTCCAACCCGGGAAAGGGGTTGCTGGTTATGATACGTACTTTGGTATCTAGGGTTGTCTACCTCCAGGTGCGGCCTGGAGTTCTTCTGGAATTACAACTGATCTCCAGACGGCAGCGATCGATCTGTCTGTCTGTCTGTCTGTCTGTCTGTCTGTCTGTCTGTCTATCTATCTATCTATCTATCTATCTATCTATCTATCTATCTATCTATCTATCTATCTATCTATCTATTTTATACCCTGCTCTCTCTCCCCCAAGTGGGATTCAGAGCAGCTAACAGGATTTAAAATACACCAATATAAACAATACAAAGATACAGTAAATAATCTTCTAAATATAAAATGGTTAAAAAATCTATCCCCCTTAAATATCTGTCCCCTTTAAAAATCTATCCACTATCAAGCAGGGTAGGATACGTGGACGGTGAAGGCACAGCTGAAGTCTACCACTGACTGGTGGATCACAATCACCCAAAGGCCGCCTGAAGACGAGCAGCCTTGCATGCCCTGTGGGACCTAGGGAGGTCCTGCAAGGCACACACCTCTTGGGGCAGCCGGTTCCACAGGACCAGGGGCCGCTACCGAGAAGGCCCTCGCCCTTGTCGACACGAGGCGGGCAGTTCGTGAACCAGGAGCCTGGAGAAAATGCCGAGGAGCACCTCATGGCGTGAGGCCCCCAAACAGAGCTCGTGGTGGCTGCTTGGCAGAGGGTAGAAAGACGTCACAGTTGGAGACGTACGGATCCGCCCTTTCTCGTTTTCAGATGTGGTCATCAGGAGGCCATTTGGTTTCTTGGTTTCGTCTTCCCAAATCATACATTTGATGACATCACTTCTAGACTTATGAACTGTCTGTGCGCACGTACAGTGAAATCAGCGTCAAAAAGGGCGTGCATTTAGTGGGGAAACTTTGGAATTGAGGAAACTGGACGTGTTGTGAGTGTAAAGGTTTGATTGGCGCAAGGGAAAGGTGGGAGCAAGGCGAGACTTCTGGAGCTGGGGTGTGGAATCCCGTAAATCACAATATTTCCCGGTGTTTGGATGAGCGTCCTTTTGCTTCGTCGTGGTCTGGAGGGTGGCCAGGCCTTGGGTTTGACCCAGAGGTTTTAGCTGCCTCCTCAGTATCTCCAAGCTACAGAGCTGGAGCATAGCATGAGTGCTCAGAAGCAGGAGCTCTACCCTGTAGGACCAGGGCCTCTCAGGAGGGGGTAGGTTTGCCAGTCCCCAGGTGCGGATGGGGCCGGATCCCCCCGGTTTTCTGGGCCCTGGGAAATCTCAACCCCAAACAGACATCCCCACGCAGTGTCAGTGACGTTGGGGCGACACTCTACTTTTTGGGGAGAACTCTAGTTTGTAGCTGTTTTTACCATAGAGTTTTGCCCCCAAAATAGAGTGTCACCCTGAAGTTGCTGGCGCAGTGATGTCACTTCCTGAAGCGACGTCAGCACGTCGCTGACTTCCCTACCCTTCCTGGAATGCCCCCCAAACCCCCCCACCAGCAGGCAGAAAGCACCTGGCCACCCTAGGAGAGAGAGAAAGAGGACTTGCATCTGTATAGGGCCGAGGGGCAGGTGAAAGTCATCGACTAGATGTCTAGAAATTTTAAGAAGAGCCCTGCCAGATTGGACCGTCTAGTCCAACATCCAGTTTCCAACAGTCGCTAGGCAGAGGTTTCTAGGAAACCCTCAGGCCGGCCATGAAAATAACAGGCTTCCCCTTTTATCCCCGCCCCATAGCTATACTGCCTCATTGCGTGGAGGTTCCTCTATCCTGTCATCCTGTTTCTAATAGCGGCCAATCTCAGTGCTTCTGGGGAACCACAACAATCCTGTTCTGCTGTTTGTCCCGCAGTGTCAGGCATTCAGAGGTATACTGCCCCTGCACAGGGAGGCTCCATTTAGCTATCGTGGTTAATAGGTGAGTGGCCTATGGCATTATGGTTGACCCCAGGCTCCTGAAATTGTGTTTTCAAGCCAAGTAAGCTGTTGCCAACCCGCTTGCCTCCTACCTGTTACGAGGAGCAAAGCAGGGTAGAAAAAGCACAAGTTCTGACTCAGTTTTTTGGACGCAGCTGTTTAAATTTCACCCTCTTGGGTCCAGCCCTCGACTTTCAATCCCATCTCTTTGGAGGCGCCTCTTTGCATTCCTAAAAAAAAAAGAGAAGACTTTCCCCCTGTATTCAAAGGGGTCTTGTGTTACACCTTTCCTTCTCGCCGGGCGTGCAATCTGATCCGTGTCCCCGAGGGGTGTCCGGGCAACCCCTCCTCACCCTTTTCCAAGCAGCTGTTCAAAGGGACCGAGGCTGTGTGTCTGTCTGTGTGGGGAGGGTGTGTCATGTTTAGCGAGGGAAAGCATGGAGTGGCGGGGAGAGAGAGAGAGAGATGCACATAATGAGTTTTGACATTATCTTCTCCGCCCCTTTCAACATCTTGAGTTCACAAATGAGAAGCGGGGCGGGTGGGGGGGGTTGGTTGGAGAGGCAAGGGAGGAGGCAATTTCTCTTTCACTCTCTCCGAGGCAGGCAGTGAGATGCAAACTGCAGGGTCGGTCGGTCCTTCGCTTCCGCCACCATCTCCGTGGAGATGCTCACAGGTGTCCGTAGCTCCGGAGGTATCTTTGAAGGCGATGGATGACCACAGGTTGCTGCCTCCTATTTGCATGAGAACAGCTCCCTAGAGAAACCCCGGAGATACCTCCCCTTTCCACAGTCTTCTCGCCTTTGTTTTTACTGCCTCTCCCGTCTCTCGGGCTCTTGCTTGGAGTGCCTCCGTGCGAAGGAGGAAACCTCGGCGATCCTCCTAACCCTCTTGTTCTTTTCTTTTCATACTGTCTTTATTCTCCCTCTGAGAGCGATCGGCAGCTGAGCCGTGTCTGGGAGAGCGAGCCAGCGAGAAAGGATGAAGCTACCTGCTGATGGGAGAGGGACAGCTCCCGCCGGGGATGCGCCGAGAGGAAGCCCACAGCAGTGGCTCGGGGATGACAGAGGACAATAACCTTTCCTTCCTTCCTTCCCCACCACCCTGCACTGCTGGGGGCACAGGAAACTTGGCGGTGGGGGAGATGCTCCGTTGCTTTTGATTCCCGGTTTGTGCGGCGCTTAGACCCCTTCCATTGTCAGGACTCCGGACTCCCTCGGTCGTCACCTTTTGTTGCCGGTGCATTGGGAGGGGGGCAGGGAAGCGTATATTTTCTACACCGATCTCCGAGTGTGCACGTTTGGCTCTCCGGGAAGGTCCGGTGTGGCCCGAGGAGAAGGAGGTAGCGCCGGATTCGGCTGATTCCAGCTGATGCCAAAGCGGGGGACGGAGTCAGTGCAGCCCCCTCTTCGCCCGTCCCCAGAGAAGGGGGCCGAGGGGGGACACGGAGAAGAGCAGGAGGCCGGCGGCAGCTGCTGTCGAGGAAACTGCAGCTGAGCCCCCCGATGGACTTCGGCATTCTTTGGGAAGGGAAAGCAGAGCTTGGCCTTCTGGCTGAGCCCGGAGGTGATCGGAGAGTGCGTTTGCCAGCTCTCGGGATTAAGTTTGAGGGTTCTCTACAAGGGTCTGTTTCTCTTCTGCATCTCTCTTGCATAGACTCACTCGTAGTCCGAGGAACGCATGGGCTGAAGCGGCTCATTCCAGGATCAGAGACCACCCGGCAACCGAGTTGACGATTTAATAAAGAGAGCCACGCCTTTCGAGAGCAACCGAAGACTCAATTAGTGCTCACCATTCTTGGAGGGGTCTGCCTGTCGTCGTCCCCCCGCGGCCTCTATTATTCTTTCCACGGCTGAATGCAAGGAAAACCAGTCTTGAAACCCGGATTACAGTCCTTTTTCCAGGAGCGCTGTGGCTAGTGGGAGTTGTTCCTTCTTAGGCTGATCGACAGGGCTGCCTCCCTCTGATCTCGTGGTGGGCGTGGAGAGCATCTTGGAGCTGGTGGGGTTTGGGGGCTTCCTTTCCTTCCCTGGCGGAAACGGCTGGACCGGCTCGTCGATATGGAACCCTTGCATCCGTGACTTGCTTTGGAAGGTGCGCAGAGCCCCCTGCGGAGTGGGCCATCGGCAAAACAGTGATCCCTCTCGCGCCTGGAGTTTCTTCGCTTGGTTTCCAATGACAGCCTCAGGATGGGCCGTGCGCCGTCGGAGCCTTCCTCCTGAAAACTGAGGCCCCCCCCACCCCATGCACGCCGGCTGGAGGATGGCCGTGCCGGAGAACACTTAACGAATTGCTGCTTTGGAAACCGGCGGGTGTGGGGGCGGGGCTTCTGCGTGCCCGGAGGAACCGCTGCCCTGGATCTGCCTGTGGGGCCCTGGGCCCCGGTCAGCGGCATGACCGCTTGCCAGTATCCCATGGGGCCAGGCTCCTTGGAGAGGGACCGGATGTACCAGCACAAAGTCTCCTTGGTGGTCCGCTACTTCATGATCCCCTGCAACATATGCCTTATCCTCTTGGCCACCTCCACGCTGGGTTTTGCCGTCCTGCTTTTTCTCAACAACTGTAGGTGTCTCCCTTGGCACGTGGCTGGCTGTGGTGGTGGGAAAAACAGGCCGGAAGGTGTGGCAGAGGGGAGGGGCTTAGGGCAAAGTGGGTGTGCCTCGAAGGAGGTGGTTTTTTGTTTTGTTTTTTGTTAACCCCTTCCCTCACTTTTAGACTAATCGGGCAGCTGCGATTCCACAAGGGCTTTGTATACTCTGTGCTTGCTTCTTTTTTTAAAAAAAAATTCAGAATTCGACATGCTTGCACACACAGCTGAGTTCTTCCGTCTGGGTACATTATGCATATTGTTTTCTATGTTTTGCAAATCCATGGAAGCAAGGAATTATGCAGGGAACTCAAGCCTTACCCAGTAGTCACACTGGTGGTTATGGGCTGTGATAGTGAATAGAACTTCCATGTGCGTAGGCAGTATACCTCTGTATATATTGGATGCTGGGGGGAAATGGGGAAGTGCTGTTGCTACGCCACCCTACCCTGAGCTTCCTTGGGGTACCCAGCTGGACATGGTTAGAAACAAGATGCTGGATTAGATGGATCTTTGCTGTGATCCTGCAAAGTTGTTAAAATATTCTTCCATAGGTTTAGGCTTAGATGTCAAATATGGGGTCGCAAAGAGTCTGACTCGACTGTGCGACTACAACAACAACAACAAAATGGCTTTGTATAGATATTAGCTAAATGGAACCTCCATGTTCAAATGCAGTCTGTCTTTGAACCCCAGATACTAGGGACAAACAACTGGCCCGTCACCTTCAGTGATCCTAAATTTTGTTCTTAAGATGAATAATCAAATGCCCACAACCTAGGGTCAGAGGAACAAAGAGGTGCGCGATGTAATAAAAGTTGGTGCTGCAGAGCATGGAAGCTGTCTGAGTTTCACACAACTCCTTGTTATCCAATGATGAGCAATGCTACGTAATTCCAGCAACTGCCTTGTGTTATTCTGCAGAATATCACTCGAACGGCTTTGCCATCTCGTACAAGTCTGGCAAGCTCAGACCCCAGAAGATGAATCTTTAGTGACACATTGAATGCATTTCAGGACTGAACAAACCAAACATCGGTTGGTATATTGAATGCATTTCAGGACTGAACAAACCTTGTTCAACTATTGTTAAATCCCGGTTTAGAATCCCGGCAAGAAACAAACCGTGGTTCGTTTCTAAAAGGCCCAGCTCAGCTGCTGTGAAAATGGCAGCTCTAAACCAGGAAGTCTTCAGTCTCACGGCAGGAAGTGAGAGAGAAAGGGAGAGCACAAGCAAGAGGACTTCCATGCTCATTGTCATTGTGGATGTAACAGTGTTTTCTGTGTGTTTTCAGAGTGCAGTCCCGTGTTCTGTTTGAAACCGTTGCAGACACCCTTTCTAACAGCCTGGGGGGGTGAGGGAAACCATTGGGGTCACTATTTGGAGCAGAGAAATGGCAGGGAAGGTTCAAGCATTTCCCCTACCTTCCGCCACTCCCAGTTCCCTTCTCCAAAAGCATCATGCCGTACAAACATGGAAGGGTCGCCAGTTCTGGGTTGGGAAATCTTGGAGATTTGGGGATGGAGCCTGAAGAGGGGAGGGTTTGGGGAGGGGCGGGATTAACCAATGGAATTCACTGCCACAGGAGATGGTGGCAGCTACAAGCATGGACAGCTTGAAGAGGGAATTGGATAAGCATATGGAGCAGAAGGCCATCAATGGATATTATTCACAAGGGACAAATAGGGACTCTCGGTCTGGGGCCAGTGATGCTCTGTCTTCTTGGTGCTTGGGGGGGGGAGCAGCAGTGGGAGGGCTTCTAGTGTCCTGGCCCCACTGCTGGACCTCCTGATGGCACCTGGTGTTTTTGGCCACTGTGTGACAGAGTGTTGGACTGGATGGGCCATTGGCCTGATCCAACATTGGCTTCTCTGATGTTCTTATCAGGATACAGTGCCCTAGAGTTTACCCTCCCAAGCAGCCATTTTCTCCAACAGAAGAAATTTCAGAGATTCTTTAGGGCAGTCCTGCATAGGACAGGGGGTTGGACGAGATGGTCTGTATGACCCCTTCCAACTCTGTGGTTCTATTATTCTGGAACTGATCCCTGTTGTTTGGAGACCAGTTGTAATTCTAGGAGATCTCCAGGCCACACCTAGAAGTGGGCAACCCTAGGCATGGGGATGCACTTTGACCACCTGTGCTCCCTGTCTGCTGTGAAATGTGCTCTCTGTCCACAGAAAGCGGTTATCCTGTGAACAAACGTCTCTGTGGTTTGAGGTGGGGCAGAGGACGTATGCTTTGGTCTGAATAGCTCTTCCACCTGCCTCTTCGAAAAGAAAGCAAAACGGCACCCTTCTTGCGCTCAGAAGACCCCCCTCGTCTTCATCTGGACGTCACGTGGTCTGTGGGTGGCACTGAAAATAGGGTCCTCTTCTGGCCCAGATTCAAGGTCCACCCCAGGGGGATGTGCATCTCTCTCCTGAAGCTATTGCAGATGGCTCCTTGTCTGTTTTCTGGTTTCTCTAAATCCCCGGGGGCGTAGCTTCTGCTCGATATAGAAAGTGGTGGGGTGTGGCTGAGAGGAGGAATGTGTAGGAGATATTTCTCTGGGGGCCCAGCTAGGAGATAGGATGCTGTGTTTGTGTTTGTGTGTGTGTGTGGTTTGAGAGAGGCAGATGTGCCAACTTACAGCTGTAGCGGTGACAACAGCTTTGGAAGGGTTCAGCGTGCATTGCGCGACGTGAAAGCTCATCTTGTGTCGTACAACAGTGGTTGCGGTCCACAGATAAGGCGATGTGTGCTTTGTGTTGAGTTTTGAGTTCTTGTCGCCGTCCCGTTCTCCCCCCCCCCCAAACCGTGGTCATCCAAATCTTCCGCTGGAAATGAAGCCCACAAATTCTGTGACCTGTATAAATTATGCAGATTCAATCTATTGCATGTATTTGCTTAATTCATTGCTCTATGCATTTTTAATTCTTCTGCGGCTGGTCATGGGGAAAACCACCCCTTTATCACTGGAAATGCCACCCAGTTTGATTATTGTAGGTCTCACCAGGTATTTCGCCTTTAGATATCTATATTTTACCCTCATGAGGACTAGAGCCTTGGTAAGATGGTTTAACGGAGGTCTGCAGATGAGCAGTGTCCGGAACTGGAAGCATTCATCTTTTATTTTGTGTCCCGTCCTCTTCGCAAGGCTACGGAGATGTTACGTGGTTGTATTTCAGACTCATGTGGTATAACTATGACACGGGAAGTAACCCTTTCCCTGTCGCTCATAATACTGCGTTATACCCCAGCATCGGTTGGTATATTCACCGAAATCTAGCATTTCTGTTTTCCTGGGCTGTACCAGTTTGGGTTTCAAGTGAGAAAACCCATGTTTGGGAAAGAAAAATGTCAGCTCTGCCCAGGATGATTCGGCCCAGCTTTCTCCTTGACGTGGTGGCTTCAGGGACGGTCGTAACCTCTGGGTGGCAGAGGTAGCTGACCCGGGCCCTGCACTTGGAGGGGTCGCAGCCCCCCACGGCCCTTCCCCCCAGAAGGAGTGGGGAAAAGAAGAGGAGGACTCTGCCGTCCCTTGCAATGGCCCAGTTCTGGGCATGGGCAGCGGGTTTCCAGCGGCAACAGTTGCTCCCGCATGCCGTGTAGTCGACCTCCAGGTGGGACCTGGAGATCCCGCACTAGTGCAATTAATCTCCAGACAACCAAGATCAGTCCCCCTGGAGAAAATGGCTGCTTTGGAGGGAGGGCTCTATGACATCATACAATTGAGATCCCTCCCCTCCCCAAACCCCGCCCTCCCCAGGCTCCACCCCCCAAACCTCCAGGTACTCTCCAGCTCGGAGCTGGCACGGGGTCAGGGCCTCTCTTCTCTTGGCCCCAGCAGAGGGCGCTAGAGGCAGTTATTCTGGGGCCCCGTGCTAGACTTTCGCCCCGGGCCCCAGAGCCACTAGAACCTTTCCCCAGGTTGGTTTTCTCCATGCTAGCAGACTGGCGGGGTGGGATTTCAGACTTGCCGCTTTCCTCGGCTCTCTCCGTGGGTGCGATCCAGGGAACACTTGTCCGTTTGATTCTGCGGGATATACGAACCCGGCTCTTAAATCTATTTTCCTCCCTGTTTTCCTTTGATCGGGTGGCTCAGATCCTTTGTGGCGTGGAGCCCCCCTCCCCCACAAATTTCTTTATACATATGCCTCGTGTGAGCGTGCATCTCCTCTCCCCCCCCCCTTGCTGGATAAGAGGCAGCCACATTTCACACTCGGGTCACCAATCAACTCAAACGGGTTTGATGGATCCCTGTCTGGGGAGGCCTTTGCACGAAAGGTAATAAATAGTTTGATTTGCATCCCAGCTGGGGTCAGGGGGGGACGGTGATGGATTGGCTCGCCCAAGGCGCCGTGGAGGAAACTGCCGTGCCTCCTTTCTCCCAGTGCTAAAAGAGAAGGATATTGAGTATTGCTTTTGTGGACATTCGGAAAGGCAGTAAACCATGGCTTTCCCAAACACACTATTTCCTTTTCTTCTCTGAATTAAAATTGCATGCAGCTCCTGTGCTCTGACACCTGAAAAGGGATGCCTTTAGACTGTGGAAGAGTGACCTACTTTCTGGGGAGCCTGCCCTTGTGCTTCAGCACGAGTTCCTGTTTCTGGACTGAGCAGTCGATCATGCAGAGAGGCAATGGGCAGCCTCATTCTGCTGGATATCTGTATCACCGGTGATTTGGTGCAGAGGTGGAGCAGAATTGCATTGTACTTTTTCTCCAGTTTGGCAGGCCCGAGGGCAGGGTCTGTTCAAATGGACAGACAGGGCCTTTCGCCATCTCGGTGTATTGGATTTTTGATTGACGTGAGCTGCTTTGGGAGACTGTTTCCCCCCACTGAAAAGCAGGATAAAAACAAATCAATAACTCCCCTCCCCTTGAAGGCTCCTTGGAAGAAGGCCAGGGCAGGGCAATATTCAGGCAGACATGCGGCAGGCGCCCCCCACACTGAAATCATTCAGATTGACTTGGGAGTCCATTATATATAAGTAGTATCAGGCTAAGTTCTTGACAGGCAGGAGTACTGGAGTTCACCTTATTTCGGTGATGGTTTTAAAACACTCGGGCCTGTTCAAGAGTTTCAAACTTCTTTATTCGGTATGAAAATGAATGATGCAGAATAGAAAAGAATGAGCTTTTCCCTATTTCGGGCAGATTTCTAACCACTCTGTGAATAGGAAAGACCCCTCCCCCCAGTTTTAAAGACCACGCCCCAAAAAAACAGGAGAGAAGGGAAAGAAGCATTGTGTCGAGATCACGGGAGGTGGTAGTCCCGCTCTATGGTCAGGCATTATCTGGAGTCCTGTGTCTAGTTTTGGGCACCACACTTTAGGAAGGATGTTGACAAGCTCGAGCGTGTCCAGAAGAGGGCAACCAGGATGGTGAGAGGGTTGGAATCCAAGTCTTATGAGAAAAGGCTGAAAGGGTTGGGTATGTTTAGCCTGGGAAAGAGAAGGCTTAGAGGGGACATGATTGCAGTCTTCAAGTATTTGAAGGGCTGTCTTGTAGAAGATGGAACAGATCTATTCTCTCTTGCTCCAGATTGCAAGACTAGATCTAATGGGTGGAAATTACGAGGGAGTCGTTACCAGATAAATATCAGGAGAAACTTCCTGACTGTAAGAGTGGTTGAGCAGTGGAACAGTCTGCCTCAGGAGGTGGTGGATGCTCATCCACAGGATGTTTTTAAGCGGAGGCTGGACGACCGTTAGAACAGATAAAAGGAAGTCCTTCTTCACCCAAAGAGTGATTAACATATGGAATTCACTGCCACAGGAGGGGGTGGCAGCTACAAGCATGGACAGTTTCAAGAGGGAATTGGATAAACATATGGAGCAGAAGTCCATCAGTGGCTATTAGCCACAGGGTATAGATGGGAACTCTCAGTCTGGGGCAGGTGATGCACTCTATTCTTGGTGCTGGGGGGGGGGCAGCAGTGGGAGGGCTTCTAGTGTCCTGGCCCCACTGCTGGACCTCCTGATGGCACCTGGTATATTTTGGCCGCTGTGTGACAGAGTGTTGGACTAGATGGGCCATTGGCCTGATTCAACATTGGCTTCTCTTATGTTCTTATGTTCTTATGACCATCTTTCGGCTACGCTCCTGCAGAGTGCAGGGGGTTGGACTAGATGACCTGCAAGGCCCCTTCCAACTCTAACATTCTGATTCTATGAAAGTCTTTAGCAAAACACACCCCTCCTAGTTTGGCTCAACCCTGCCGGGAAATCCCTCATCAAACTCTCACTAGGTGGCCTGAACCAATCTCTTGTTCTCCAAGCTTTGGCCCCCTCTTGAAATAGGGGGTTACCAATAATGGCCTACCATACAGGGCTGTTGTAAAGAGCACAGGTGATGAATGTGAGCATTGTAATGAGGCTGAGGTGGTGGTGTTACCATGCCCAATTTGGACCAGGGAACTCAGAGTTCAAATCTGTGCTCAGTAACGAAGCTAGTTCGGTGACCTTGGACTTCTTATTCTCTCTTAGGCTAACCTACCTCACAGGGTTGGCGTGAGGGGGAAATAGGAGGAAGGGAGCCAGTGGTGCAGGGCGCAGGTTGTATCACATCCTTGAAGCGAGGAATAGCGAGTGGTCCAGCTGGCCTGAGCGCCCTTTGCCAACGCAGCAGCAGTTGTGGCACGATGGGGGAGGGGGGAGAACCTCTTCCTGTCTGCGCCACCCCTGCGGAGACCAGACTGGGCTCCTATGGCAGCAGCAGCAGCAGCAGCATGGGATCAGGAGGTACCAGTGTGCATAAGGCAGGCCCAGTGCCAGTGCGGCTGTATCCCACTATTGGGATAGGTCCAGAGGAGTCGGCCGTGTTAGTCTCTTGCTGCAAAATAGTAAGAAGCCCGGTAGCACCTTTAAGACTAACAGACTTTATTGTAGAGTCCAGCGGCACCTTTAAGACCAACAAAGTTTATTCAAGGTATGAGCTTTCGTGTGCGGGGCACACTTTTTCAACTATTTTCAAATATTTTCAAATATTTGAAAAAGTGTGCCTTGCGCACGAAAGCTCATACCTTGAATAAACTTTGGTTGGTCTTAAAGGTGCCGCTGGATGCTGAATTTGTTCTTCGGCTTCAGACCAACACATCCGACTGCCTGGATCAAACCTTATTGTCGCATAAGCTTTCAAGAAACACAGCTCTCTTTGTCCATGCATCTGACGGAAGAGAGCTGTGTTTCTCAAAAGCTTATGCTACAATAAAGCTTGTTAGTCTTAAAAGGTGCGACTGGGCGTTTTGCTGTTCTACTACTGTGGTGACTCTTGGTTCTCTTGTTTGTAGAGTTGCCAACCACAGCCTGCGAAATTCCTGGCGATTCGGACCTGGTGCCTGTGTAGGTGGGGAATTTGGAGAGGGATTTCACCTGAAATCTTTGTGGGTCTGTCACAGGGAACGCTCTCTGAAGCTTGCTGTTTTCTCCCGGGGGGACTGATCTCTGTCACCCAGAGCCCATTTGTAATTCCAGGAGAACTGCAGGCCTCACCTGGAGGTTGGCAACCCTACCTGGGTGGCAAATCCACCCTGTGGAGCGAGGTTGCTTCTGGTTTGTTCCGAGCTGGGTAGCACCCTTCCAGCTTTGGGTGGGGCGGGTCATGAATTACTTTAATTTTTTTAAAAAAGAGGCAGCATGCAAATACAGAACGATATTGGAGAAGAAGAGAGATGCAACACAAAGCACCGGGGGGGGGGCCAGCGGGCTCGGGGTGGGAGGGGTGGAGGAAGACGGCACTGGAGAGCAAACTGTGCAGTCTCCGTTGCTCTGTATTCATAAGCCCCGGATTTAATGGGCATTTACCTGGCTTATTGGAGGAGCCGACCCTTCCCTTTGAAAACGATGATGAGGAAATATGCATTGACCTTTCCTGTTTGGATTCTCTAAGCTCCCCGGCTGAAAAGCTCTCATTTGGAATTTGGCAAATGCCGCTCAGCTGGGAGGAGGCCGTGCTGGAACTTGGGGGTGGAGGGGGGCGGGAGGCGGAGAGGAGGGGAGACGTGTCTGGGGGAGTGGAACGGCTGCAGCTGTGGGGGGGAAAGTGTTCTCAGGTTCCTCTTCTCTCTAAACTGGTGTTTTTTTTTCTCCTTTGGTTACAGACAAACCAGGCAACTACTTCCCCCAACCGCTGCCGACCCCGCAGGACGGTAAGTGGCACGCGATCCAAATCGTGTTCCTGTTTCCCGGGAAGCTGACCTGGCGGATTCTCGGATCCCTTACGGAGGAATGCCTCCTTGACCCAGTGATCTATTTCCACAGCCGCCGCCTCCCCTCCCCACGGAGCGACTCTCTAGCTCACAGGGCGCAAAAACGCTTCGCTTGAAACCGCTTTTTCTTTTTGTGCCAACCGGAAGGGAAATAGTTCTCATTGATCATTATAATAAATTATTACAAGTCCACACAGCTATGTATTCGTTTCAGCGGAGAGCCGGGTTGGTCTGCAGTAGACCGATTAGATTTGAGTCGGGAAGCGCCTTGGAAACCAGCTAGACTTTGGAGGTATGAGACTTCAAGAGTCAAAGACCCAAACATTTTTTTTTTTTTTGGTATTTTTGCGTTTGTGTTTCTGCGTGCCCGTGCCTTGAACTCACGGCGACCTCTGGCGACTCCTGCTGGGGCATGGAGGACGTTCGGAGAAGTGGCTTGCTTGCTTGCCTGCCTCTGCCTCCCGGCCCTGGTATTCCTTGGAGGTCTCCCATCCGAGGACTTGCCAGGGTCGGCCCTGCTTAGTTCCTGAGATCTGACGAGATTGGGCTTGCCTGGGCTGTCCAGGTCGGGGCAATACCTGGAAAATCTTGCTCTCTAAGGTACTACCAACAGGATTTTCGGGATATGGGATTTCGAGAGTCAGAGCTCCAGGGAACTTTGCCTCTCAAAAGCTTATACCCTTGTTGGCCTCTTAAGATGCTACTGGACTCAAATCTAGGGTGTGTTGGTTGGTTGGTTGGTTGGTTGGTTGGTTGGTTGGTTGGATGGATGGATGGATGGATGGATGGATGGATGGATGGATGGGTAGAGTAAAGTAAAGTAAAGTAAAGGTTTCCCTTGCTCGAAAGCTAGTCGAATCTTACTCTAGGGGGCGGTGCTCATCTCTGTTTCCAAGCCGAAGAGCCAACACTGTCCAAAGATGTTTCCGTGGTCATGTGGCTGGCATGACTAAACACCGAGGCGCACAGAATGCTGTTACCTTCCCATCCCAGTGATACCTATTTATCTACTTGCAATTTCTTGCTTTCGAACTGCTAGGCTGGCAGGAGCTGGGGCCAGAGACAGGAGCTCACTCCATCATGCAGCACTCGGGTTTCGAACTGCTGAACTATAGACCTTCCAGTCTGCAGCTCAGTGTTTTAAACTCTGAGCCACTGCGGCCCCTAGATAGATAGATATAGATATAGATATAGATATAGATAGATAGATATAGTATAATTATTAATATTAATTAATTAATATTAATCTTGATGTTAATTAATATTAATTTATTAATATTTCTATTATTACAGTTGTTAACAGTTACTACCGTTAATTATATTGATTGTTGTATCAGAAACAATGTAGCTGGATCAGACAGAGTGCAGGATTTGGGAGGGCTGGGTTTGAAGCCCTGTTGACCTGTAGAAACTCATGAATCCGCCGTATGCTTCTAGCTTGGTGTTGTCCGCTCTGACTGGTAGGGGCTCTCCGATACCGAAGGCCCTTTTCACTGGCCATGCTGGGGATACACCTTTGGCCTGATGAACCATGCAGCCTGTCCCTAAGCTGCGACCTTTCCCGATCACGCTGCCCCACACCCAGTCAGACCCCTGCTCCCCCAAGCTTGGTATTGCCTACTTTGGCCGGCAGCTGCTCTTCAGGGCCTCTGGCTTGGGGAGATTTTCCCCAACACCCGTTGCCTGCGGTGCTGGACTGTTTTCACCATACAAACACACCCTAGGTGAACGGAGGACGCTGGGGAGTCAGCCCATCGGCTCCCCAGTCCAAAGCTTCTGCTTGTGATTATCCATGGTTGTCCGGGGACTCGGGCCCAGAAGGATCTTTGGCTGGACCTGCTGCAGTTGATCGTTCAAGGGGATCTAGCCAGCTTTCGGAGCCAGTTCTCTCCTGCTGAGCTGCAGCCCCCTCCCTGGGGGGTTTGGCTCTCTGCCTGTTCCCGTTTCTTGAACACTTCTCAGCGAAATTCCAATCTCCTTTATGCTCGTGAACAGCCCTCCGAGGAAATCTAAATAAACAGATGAGGGCCACTTCGTGGGTTCTGCCTGTCCACCGTTGTGTTTGAAGGGGTGGCGCGCATCTGTTCTGCCGACTGGTCACGTGGCTCTCTGGCTCATTTGCATGCGGAGAGACGGCCGTGCTTCGCCCCTTCCAAACGCGAATGTGGCATGTCATATGTGACGGGTACCGTGATTTGTCACCATCAAGGCTTGAGAGGGCATTTGAGCCTGGGGAGGGCATTGCAGCCATGTCACGGGCCTCTAACCACTGTGCAAGACTTCCTCTTGGGTAGCTTTTTTGGATGTTTATCCTGAAACCAAACAGGACCAAGAGAATAGAATGACTGAGGGCTCTGTTAGGGGTAAGGGGGTTGTTTGGATACGTTTTCAGGTGGCTAGCCCTGTTGGTCTGCAGAAAGGCAAAGGTCGAGTGCCCCTAGCCCCTGGGATACCAACGAGATTTCCAAGAAGAAATTTCCAAAAAGATTTTCTCTTCGGATACGAAGTCTTGAATCCAAATTCATGCCTCTTTCCCTTCAAAGTTGCACTGCCCCTTTCCTCCTCTGTGACATTTCCCCCTTAGGCTCCTTCTGGCTATACTCACTTGCCCTTTCTGGGGATCAAACCGTATCTGTATATCCCGTGCCCTGAGCATGAGGAAGGGTCGCGTCAGTGCTTAGTTCTCCTGGCCCTTTCTTACACACCCAGGGAAATGCTGATCACCACTTTGGGGTCAGGAAGCTATTTTCCCCCAGGCCAGTTTGCCTGGGGATCTTGGAGGTCATCTTCTGGGCATGGAACAGGGGTCACTGGGGGTTATGTGGGGGGGGGGAGGTATTTGTGGATTTCCCGCCTTGTGCAGGGGGTTGGACTAGATGACCCTGGAGGTCCCTTCCGACTCTATGCTTCCATGATTCTCCAGTGCAACTAGTGAACAGGCTACATGTCCAGTGGAAACTTTTGAATTTTAAAAATGCAGCTCAGCTTAGAGAGTGGACCTGAACAGGGACTCGTGTGGGGGCTGGAGCAGAGCTTGGTGCTCTTTGAAGTTGTTTGTTCCATCTGGTTGCTTCCTGTGTTCCCTCTAAGCTGACTTAGTGTGAGCTAGCTCA
Source organism: Gekko gecko (assembly GCA_029375565.1). NCBI lineage: Eukaryota > Metazoa > Chordata > Lepidosauria > Squamata > Gekkonidae > Gekko > Gekko gecko. The sequence goes on from JAPDNY010000016.1 coordinate 25,441,872, forward strand.
CAGTTCTTTTAGCCTCCAGCTCACACGTTTTGGTCTTAGCTCAGGAAGGGAGGGCCCCAGAGCAAATCAAGTGATGCAGCAGTCAAATCGCTCGCTCACAACTTTGATGCCAGCAGCTCACAAAGTAGGATTTTTGCTCACAAGACTCCACAGCTTAGAGGGGGCATTGGTTGCTTCTAATTTGTCTGCTACAACTGCAAAAGGCAGTAAAGATGGAAGCCAGGTGTATGCATGAGAAGCATCCTGTCTCAAAAGCAAAGTACCGAAATGAGCTGGGTTGTACACATTAAAATCACCTCATTTAAATTCCGCGGGAAGGCCTAATCAAGTGAGCCTGCCTTGCGTCTGGAGAGCCTGCCCTGCCCCAGCCGGACTGGTGTTTTGCATTCAGGCCACTTTTTCTAATATCAGGATACATAGATGCCGGCCTTGCAAATTGCATCCGCCTGCCCGCTGAACTGGCAGAAATTGTTAATGGGTTTAGCGTGTTTTGCCTTGAAGGAAGGGGATCGGCTGCACTCTGGAGGCTCACAGACCCTCGTCAAAATTATATGTTGTCTCTCGGTTTTGAACTGACTAGCACGGAGAGGAGTTGTCATATTAGACAGAAAGGGAGAGGCGTCAGTGATGATTCTGGAACTGTAAAGTATCTCCCCCCCCCAACCCCCAGTAGGTTCGGATGAATGTGCATGGGGGGGGGGGTGAGCAGTCACCTTCGTATGGCGGAGCATTTATACAAAGTGTGCTCTTCAGAGATTCCAGCATGGGACAGATGCAGTACCAGAGGTGGGAATGAAATGATCTTCGGGTAGCTGGCTTTGGGTTGGGACATAGCTGGGAGATTTGGGGGGTGTGTGGAGCCTGAGGAGGGCAAGGTTTGTGGAGGGGAGGGATTTCAGTGGGGTGTAATGTCAGGGAGCCCACTTGCCAAAGCAGCCATTCTCTCCAGGTGAACCGATCTCTGTGTCCCAGAGGTGTGACAATCTGAGGAGATCTCCAGAAACCCCAATTTAGCTGGCTGGAGGCAGAGCTAGAACAGAAGCCAGCCAGTAATGGGTGGAGTCTGGCAGGACTTGGGTGGAGCTACCGAGTTAGAGGCGGAATCTGGCGGAATCGAGAGTCTACCGACTTTCCAGACCCTTGGTACTGATAACCCGATGGTCCTACTGGTTAGATCGGAAGAAGAAGAGTTGGTTTTTATACCCCGCCCTCCTCTACCCAAAGGAGTCTCTGAGCAGCTTACAATCAGCTTCCCTTCCTCTTCCCCCAAAACAGTTCATTCAAAGTTCCTCTGAGCTTGAAGGGCTCAGCCTGAAGAGGCTGCCTGCTGCATCTCTGCATGCTTTTAGTAGAGGAGGAGGAGGCTGGATTTATACCCTGCCCTTCACTATCTGAAGGAACCTCAGAGCAGCTTACAATCTCCTTCCCTTCCTCTCCCCACAACAGACGCCCTGTTCATTCAAAGTTCCTGTGAGCTTAAACAGCTCAGCCTGAAGAGGCTGCCTTCTGCATCTCTGCATGCTTTTAGTAGAGGAGGAGGAGACTGGATTTATTCCCTGCCCTTCACTACCTGAAGGAGCCTCAGAGCAGCTTACAATCTCCTTCCCTTCCTCTCCCCACAACAGACGCCCTGTTCATTCAAAGTTCCTGTGAGCTTAAACAGCACAGCCTGAAGAGGCTGCCTGCTGCATCTCTGCATGCTTTTAGCAGAAGAAGAGGAGGAGGAGATTAGATTTATACCATTTATTTTATTTATTTTATTACATTTGCACCCCACCCTCCCCGCAAGCGGGCTCAGGGCGGCTCACATTACTGCCAAGATTCAGGGCAGCCCAGATCTGCCAAGATTCATAGGAACATTTAAAACATTCCCTTCACTACCCGAAGGCATCTCAGAGCAGCTTACAATCACCTTCCCATCCTCTCCCCACAACAGACTCCCTGGGAGGTAGGTGGGGCTGAGAGAGCTCTCTCGAGAACCGCTCTTGAGAAAACAGCTCTGAGAGGACTTGTAACTGACCCAAGGTTACCCAGCTGGCTGTATGCGGAGGAGTGGGGAATCGAACCCGGTTCTTCAGTTTGGAGTCCACCACTCTTCATCACTACACCAATCAGCAACGTTCTGGCTGGGTGGCTCACTCTTATTTATTTAGTTATTTATTTATTGGATTTATATCCCGCCCTTCCAACATGGGCTCAGGGCGGCGAGCGAGGAGGCGAATGCCATACATAAACACTAAAACCATAAATAATCAGTTGCCTATAAAACAGTTAAAACAGCGGTCTCCTCCAGCCCTTCCAACTCACACCAGTTTAAAACGTACTGGTACTCGAGGAGTCTAAAAACGGCAACCACTTATTGGTCTGATAGTTTATCTTTTTGTCAGAGTCAGGATGCTTGGTAAGAAAAATGTGATTAATCTATAATTGGACCGTGGGTGTCTCATTTAAAAATAAAAAGAAACGTAGGTGTATCTTGCCTCCCGGTGCTGGGAAATATTAATAAACTCAAGCTCATCCAGATGACAGATGCCATTAGAAAAGGCAGTTCTCCCAGTGCTGTAGCCCTGGTCTCGCCCCCAAAATGTTCTCTCTAGCCCATTCTGTTGTTCTCCGCTTGGGACAGGGGTTGCTGTTTAACTGCCCACTTGCTTGTTTGAAAGGAGGGCGGTCCTGTTCTCTAAAGCTGGGCCAGAGGATGCATGCACCATCTCTCTTCCCTGTCCCTGTAATTACCTAGAAATATTTCTCATGTTTTCACATATCTCGTGTCAGCAATGAGGACTAGACCCTTGGCGATGGCTGGGTTTTGCATACGAACAGTCAAGTTCCTCATGAGAATTCTGTAGCAGATTACCTCCTTTGCTTTCTAGAAAGTGCTTTGACACCTCACCTTACATATAAAGTAAACCCCTCTTTGAGGGGTGGATTGCTGGGATCCCTCGAGTTTCTTGGAACCAAAGAGATCACGTCTCTGGGATGAACACACTCTTCACCGGGTGCAGCGCAGCTTTCTCCTTTTTCACATCTCCCAACAGTTTGCATCATGCTAACTTAGTGTTGTCGTGGGGCCCAAGGGGCTTCCCGCCTCCCTCATTTTTGACTTTCTCATGTTACCAAGGGCAACAAGATCCCACATCCATTAGGAAGAGCTTCATAGTTAGTACAGCACTGGTGCCGCTGGTGTTTCTTGTCAATAGCGGTGCTTTGAAAAAAGGCTTCCAGAGTTTGGCTCCGCGGCTTCAGGTGCAGCCCGGCCAGGTTGATCAGTGCATGCGAGGATGAGAAAGTGTCGTCAGGTTGCATCCTGTATGGGTTTCGAGGCAAGAGACGAACAGAGGTGGTCTGCTACTGCCTGCCTCTGCACAGTGACCCTGGTATTCTCGGTGGTCTACCATCCAAGTGGAAGGAGAAGAGATTGGATTTATACCCCGCCTTTCAGTACCCGAAGGAGTCTCAGAGCAGCTTACAATCTCCTTTCCCTTCCCCGCCCCACAACAGGCACCCGGTGAGGCTGGTGGGGCTGAGAGAGCTCTCTCAAGGACTGCTCTTGAGATAACAGCTTCAAAGGAACTTGTGACTGACCCAAGGTCACACCAGCAGCTGCATGCTGGAGAAGCAGGGAATCAAACCCGGTTCTCCCAGATTAGAGTCTGCACTCTTAACCTGAGGGACGGGAGGTAATTTAGTAGGGTGTACAGCCATACAGTCCACCCTCCAAAGGAGCCATGGGGCGGGGGAGAAGAAGAGATTGGATTTATACCCCGCCTTTCAGTACCCGAAGGAGTCTCAGAGCGGCTTACAATCTCCTTTCCCTTCCCCTCCCCACAGTAGGCACCCGGTGAGGTGGGTGGGGCCTGTTCTTTCAGAACAGCTCCAAAAGAACTTGTGACTGACCCAAGTCACAGCAAGCAGCTGCACGCGGAGAAGTGGGGAATCAAACCCTGTTCTCCCAGATTAGAGTCCACGCTCCTAACCGCTACGCCAAACTACCTCACTTAGCTTAGCTTCTGAGACCTGATGAGACGGGGCTAGCCTGGGCCCTCCAGGTCAGGGTCCCTGAATACATTGGAGGCCGTTAAAGAGAAATGGGCGTCCTGTGGAAGAGGGAACGGACCCAGTTTTAAGAACAGGAAAATGGCTTTGAGGAGTCAGAGCAGAGGTGCGTCGGATCCAGCCCTTTCTGTTTCTCCCCAAAGAGGCCGGCCGGTTCCCCTCGCTCACCCCAGGCTGGCACCCTTATTAGCCCGCCCTGCCCCACTTTCGCGTAGCTGAAAAGTCTTTCCGCTTGCCCAAGAGTGTGCTCAACGGGCCTGGTTTCCCCCCTGTGCCTTCTGAATGAGGAATGAGCAAAGCTTGACAAATGTGGGTCACGCCGACATACATACGCGGTGCTTCAGCAGAATCGCCTGCTGTTTTGCCAGGCAAGGAATTCTCTGGGGTCATCGCAAATGCCTTCTGTAATCGTGCCTTCTAGTTCTGGGTGAGCCTTCAGGGCATTTAAAATTCAGAGTTATGAGGGGGTGGTTAGCGAGGGAGGAACTGCAGACTTCCTAGGGGCGGGGGCGGGGAGGGATGGTGTCTCAGGAGAGAAGTTGCCATCCGTCAGCCCAGCGCCAGAGGAGTTTTCTGGGCTGCCCTGGTTTGTTTATCTGCGCTGCGCATGTGCTTGTGACGGTGCTGCCTCCGCCTTCGCTTCTTTCACACCCGGGTGGGTGTCCTGACATCTTAAGAGTTTGCCATTATTCAGTATTTTGCAAACTTTCTCCGCAGATCTTTTCCCCCTTGTCAAGTTGCCTAGTCATGCAGCCCCTGGGCATTGCAAAGGAGTCTGGGATGTGTTCTAGAACAGTCAGAGAGGGGCAAGTTAAACCCCACTGCTGTCCTTGAACGTTCCTCAGATGCACGCAGTAATTCCTCCGTGCCGGGTTAATGCACGCCAAGGAATAAGGTGGCAGAGTCCAGAGGTGGAAGAGAGGACTGTACCATCTTAGACTGTGAGCAACAGTTTCCGGTGCTGAATGCTCCTTTGCAGGAAAGCCACCGTGCCATTCGAAAGCTCGCTGCAGTGAGAAAGTGTTACCGTTCCTCTCTATCCACTGTGCTGGTTTCCTCTGTGCAGGAAGTTTTTAATACCGGGAAGCACCCCCCGAACATGGTCCCGCCACCTACAAGTCTGAAGGTGCTATTCAACCACCACAGTTCTTTGCTGCCTCGTTCATCCCTTATTCTTCTGCATGTGTTTACCAGGCCTCAGGCACGCTTTAGATCAGAGATGTCAGACTCCTTTGTTAAGAGGGCCGGATCTGACCTAAACGTCACTTTGTCGGGCCCATATGCCATAAAATGTAATGCTGGGTACCAGAGATATAACCCTTATTAAGGACGCAGACAAACCCAATTAATGATGATCTTTTATTCAAAATACAAACATGCTTAAAACGTTGACGCTCTTACAGTATTGCCTTAAAGTCTCTCTCTGATGCCCGCCCTCCCACTTCCGCTGCCCGTTACTCATTAGCACTGGGACAGTATACAGGGACATGATGCACAGCCTCCATCATCTGGCAGTAAACATAATGACCAGTTGCTCACGGGCCGGATAAGAGCCCCAGATGGGCCGTTTCTGGCCCACAGGCCTCATTTTTGACACCCCTGCTTTAGATCTTTGTGGGTTGCAAGGAGACATGGACAGAGGGCAAGCAAAGCGTCTTTTGGGGAAGCTGTTCTGCCATTCCTGACATTTTCGTTGAGGAATCCATGATAAATGTTGTGGAAATCCCCCGGGTTGCCCTAGAAGGGCAAGGTGGCTCCAGGGGTTGGATAAGGCCCCTTTCTTTTCCTGCCTTGTGCAAGGGGTTGGACTAGATGACCCTGGAGGTCCCTTCCAACTCTATGATTCTCTGATTCTCTGATTTTTGTCCTGGGCCATGGCAGTGCCCTGTCATACCGAATACTGATGCCAATCCTCCTGGGCAAGCGACGAAATCTCTCTGTCTCTCAGTTTGTGAGCTGCCACTATAGAGGGTGCCATGTTTTTGTCGTCCCCCCCCCCAAAGCTGGATTGCTTCTTCAGCAGACTGCTGTGTACACATGAGTATATGTGCTCAGTTTCCAAAGTGAGAGATGCTCAGGCTGAAACAGTTCGGGAAGAAACAAACAAATTCCCCCCCCCCTTTCCCCCTGCCGCCGGTTGATCGGTGCATTGGAGACTGGGAAAGTCTTGGTTGGAATCCAGCTTACCTGAATGGGCAATGTTTGCATGGAGGCTAGAAAGGGCTGCATGCCTGTCCACATCCTGGCAGTGTGCCCTTGCCAACCAGACACACTTGGCCCCATTAGAGTTGCCAACCTCTAGGTGGGGCCTGGAGATCTCCCAGAATTACTACTGATCTGCAGACTACAGAAATCAGTTGCCCTGGAGAAAAGGGCTGTGTTGGAAGGTGGACTCCATGGCAGGATACGCTGCTGAGGCCTGCCCCTTCCCAGGCCCCATCCCCAAATCTTCAGGTAGTTCCCAACCTGGAATGGACAACCCTGTGGCCCATCCACTCCCTCCAATAGGGGGCAGCCCTAGAGGTCCAGTTAATGCCCCAGGATCTTCTGGCTCCATCTCCTGTTTCCTGCTGGGAGGGATACCTGGAGAAGGCTGCAGGCATCGACGGCTTTGGAAGGGGAATAGATAAGTTCATGGAGGACGTCTGTCAGCGGCTACAAGCCATGGTGACCAAAGAGAACCTCAGTGTTCAGAGGCAGTCAGCCTTTGAACACTCTGAATCCCAGAGCCAGGAGGCAACATCAAGAGAAGGCCTCGCCCTCTGCCCTGTTGTTGGCCATCCAGTGGAACTGGTTGGTGACTGTGTGAGACAGGAGGCTGGACTAGATGGACCACTGGTCTGATCCAGTAGGGCTCTTCTGGTGTTCTTATGAAGGCATCGACCTCTCTGCCCTGTTGTTGGACCTCCAAAGGAATTGGCTGGCCACTGTGTGACACAGGATGATGGACTAGATGGACCACTGGTCAGATCCACCAGGGCTCTTCTGATGTTCTTAGGAAGGCCTCAGCCTCTCTGCCCTGTTGTTGGCTCTCCAGAGGAACTGGTTGGCTATTGTGTGAGACAGGATGCTGGACTCTATGGACCCTCACTGGTCAGATCCAGCAGGGCTCTTCTGATGTTCTTCTGAAGGCCTCGGCCTCTCTGCCCTGATGTTGGCCCTCCAGAGGAGCTGATTGGCTGCTGTGTGAGCCACGATGCTGGAGTAGATGGACCACTGGTCTGACCCAGTGAGGCTCTTCTTATTTTCTTATGTCCTTAAGGCAACTGAGGGTGACTCTTTGGCCCTCTTTTATGCCCCACTGGAGCTGGCAAGGCAGGAGCAGGAAAGGATCATCCTCTGCTCTCCCCAGTGCTTCTCTGAACACACCATGCCTCACCTAAAGAAGCCTCTTGCCTGCTTTGAATGACTGCTATCGAAACAGGAACGTAAGAAAGGCCTGATTTCCAGGATTTACAAAGAGCTACTAGAACTAAATAACACTAAACCACCCAGCTACTAAAACGCATGGCATCGCGACATCCAGTGCACCTTCATGCCAGACCAGTGGGATGAAATGTGGAAAGCACATGCCAAAATCTCAGACTCGCAACCCATCCAGGAGGCAGCGCTCAAGGTATTACACAGGTGGTACCTCACACCGCTAAAACTTCCCCATATCTAACCGCTGGAAACAGTGTAGGCAGAAAGCAACGTTTCTCCACAGCTGGTGGGAGCGTCCCCACGTGGCCAAATTTTGGGAACAAATCATTCTCTCCATGCACACCTTAACCGGCTAGACCCTACCTTTCGATCCATCGCTGATTCTTCTCCACCTTTGGCCAGCAGACAGTCCACCTGAAAGAAGCAAAGAGTTAATTAACATCTTAATAATAGCGGCAAAGACTTCCCTAGCAAGCAAATGGAAAGCAAACACTCTTTCTTCAACGCAACAATGGTTGCACAGTCTGGGACCTCTTCCTGCTAGAAAAAAATCTCCCTCTGGAACGACCCCGAGGATGTTGAAAGCGGCTTGTTGAATCCTTTGGATAAATGGTATCCGATACTTGAAAAAATGAATATAGACAAATTTGAATGGGAAAACATAAAAGATCTCAAATATAAGTGCCTAGCCTGTGGCTAAACTTAGCAATCCCTACAAAATTGTCTGTTTTCTTCTTTGACTACGGCTTTGGTATTTTGTACTGTAATGTTTTTGCAATAATAATAATAATAACAACAACAACAACAACAACATGGCAGATTGTCCCAGAGGCCTTTGGGGCAGTCTCACATTGGCCGGGAGGAGTAGTGGAGGGGCTGGATGTGGCTCTTGCTGGACCGGTGAATCTCAGAGGAGTGCCAACGGGTTGTGCTCCGTTCCCTTCCCCAGGAGCAGGGTTGCCCGCTCTGTGTTGGAAAATCCCTGGGGTGGAACCGGGGAGGGCAGGGTTTGTTGAGGGGAGGGACCCCAGCATGGTATTATGCCACAGAATCCACCCTTCAGAGCAACCACTTTCTCCAGGGGAACTGATCTCTGTTGTCTTGAGACCAGCTGAAATTCCAGGAGATCTCCAGGCCCCACCTGGGGACTGACAACCCTGTCCGGGAGACTGTGCGTGCGTGGGTGTGTATGTGGGTGTACACAGGAGAGGATGCATCTTGCCCAAGGACTTCCAGATCCAGGACTGGGGGCAACAATGGGGGAGGGCTTCTGGAGTTCTGGCCCCGCTAGTGGACCTCTCCTGAGGGCATCTGGGGTTTGGCAAACGGTGCGACTCAGAGTGTTGGACTGGGTGGCCCATTGGCCTGATCCAACATGGCTTCTCTTATGTTCTTAAGACCTGAAACCCTGACTCCAGGTTTTGGAGGTACAGTGCCCTCCCTGAGTGGGCCCACCAGGAGGTTGCTAACCAGTCATTGGCCTGCTCCTTCTGGGACCAGTCCCAGCTGGGACACAAGATGAAGGTACTGATGGTTGTGGATCCCTCCTCCTTGCTTCAAGAGGCAGGCAAACAAAACACAGCTGCAAATTCAAGGAGCACCCGGGACCGGGGGGGGGCTCCAGGGATTGGGGAGAGCCCCTTTCTAGGCTACAGCCTTGGCAGGTGCCCTGTCATGCTGACTCTTGATGCCTGCCCTAGGCAAGCATTTCTCCCCTGATTTCAAAGCTCGCATTCTCTGGGGTCCTGGTGGGCTGTAGACCAAATCAAACCTGAACTCTCCCTCGAAGCTAAAATAACTGAGCGGAGACTATTGCACTTTGGCCACATCGTAAGAAGACCAGACTCACTGGAAAAGACAACAGTGCTAGGAAAAGTTGGAGGCAGCACGAAAAGAGGAAAACCCAACATGAGAAGGATTGACTCGGCCCTCCGTTTGCGAGACCCGAGTGTGCCTGTCAGTGACAGGGCATTTTGGGAGACACTCATTCGTAGGGCCTCCATAGCTCGGGAGTGGCCTCATAGCACAGAGCACGCAGGTCATTGTCTGGGGAGCCTTTGATTGGGATCGCGCCGTCTTAGCTCAGCGGGAGACGTGGAGGCCCTTTTTGTCCTGTTTGTGAACCGGGGATGCGGAGGGGTTCGGTAAATGACTATTTATGGCCCTATAAAAACCTGGCCGGTGACGCAGGAGGTGAGGAGGCAGCACTTGATAAATTAAATATTGGAAAAACCACTCTGCCCCCCCGTCAGACCCATAAATATCCGGGCCGGCTTGTGCTTCTGGCTGGCTTCGTGGGCCATCCCGGGTCAGGGAAGGGAGGGGGAAATGGCTGTGCGCAGGTGGCCGGCTCCGCTTTCCCTCTCTCTTTGCATGGAGAAGCAGTTAGCTGATTAAAAATGGAAGCGTTGTAAATCCTCCCGGCCGCCGCAGCCCTGCTTGTATTTCTTTAGTGCCGCCAAACGGTGTTTGCATCCCCGTCTGGGGCTTTCTTTGGTTCTTTATGCGTACTCCTTGTTGGGGGGTGGGGGTGGGAGTGTGGGCTGGCACCTACCGTGCTTGTGCCAGCTTGATAGGAAACATTAGTCGCTGGGGGTGCTACAGCTGCAGCGTCGGCCATACCTTTTTACAGAGGATTAACTTAAATGAAAAATAATTTAAACAAAGAAACAAACAGACTTTAAGAGTTTCAAAGGCAAGTTTGGGACTGCTCCCTTTGGATCAACAGGGCGCTTTTATCCTTCCTCCAGTGGGAAGTTTCTTCCTACCTCCTTTAGCTCTATGTCTCTCATCCCTTCAGACCCCTGGACCACCCATGCAAGCGTCTTGTGCTCGTTCCCCTCTGTAGCACCGTTCCCTTCAGCCCTGTACGGAGTCCTTCTCCGAGCCAAACAAGACCTTTCACTCCCCTCGTACCAGCTACCCTGATCTCCAGCATTCCATCGCTAGCCCTTTTCCCCCAGGAGTTGGAGTGTTCATGAATATTCTATGAGCGTTCACGAGATTGCTTAATGCAGATTAATTACCTCTTAGCAGACTTTAACCGCCTCTTCGGTCGGGCAGACCAGAGTGGTTATGCAGAGTGCTCAATTGCGTGGGCTTCCCCCCCCCAGCTCTTCCAAAGAACGTTTCAAGAGACCTGTGGTGGTTGGCAGTCTGCGGTTAGTAATTGTCAGCATGCTCCAGGATAACAGAACTCACATTGAAGATGCAGATTAACATTTGGAAGTGTTTTTTCCTCTCTCAAAAAGGCTATTACAGAGCTCAGGTGCAGGAAAGGGCAACGGAAATGACCACGGGGTTGGGTCACCTCCTGTAAGGCTCAAAATAGCTGGGGACCCCTGGATGAGTCACTCATGGCCAGTGTTCCCTCTAAGCTGAGTCAGTGTGAGCTAGCTCACAGTTTTTTAGCCTCCGGCTCACATGTTTTTGTCTTAGCTCAGGACGGAGGGCTCCAGAGCAAACTAATTTATGCAGCAGCCAAATCGCTCACTCACAACTTTAATGCCAGTAGCTCACAAAGCAGAATTTTTGCTCACAAGAGTCCCCAGCTTAGAGGGAGTCATGGCTAAGGGATGGACCCCCATGCTACCTGAGTAGTGGGAGATACTTCTGGGATTCCCCCACACTTGGCAGTTGTGTCTTGACTGGCGCTGGAGCATCTTTGCCGAACAGGGGAATCCAGCCTGCCTGGGTTTCCTTGCTCCGATCTGCATGGGGGGTGGGGGGTGGATGTATCCGGACAGGGTGGCTTAATTTTTCAAGCAGCACTCAACCCAGCTTGTGGCAACTAGTTTGCCCTGAAACTTAATGTGATAATTTTTTTTTTTTGCTATTTTTCTTCCCTCTGGGGTTCCATCAGTTTTATGATTTTAATCAAAGGTTTCTCTGGTCTGTGGAGGTTTTTTTCCCCCTTTAATCTAAGTGTCTCTTCGCCATCACTCTCCACTTAAAAGTAAGAAAGAAGGGGGAAAATCAGTGTAATTACGTTGATATTTAAACGGTTCAGAGCTTCGGCAGGAGTGGTGATTCTCTCTTCCGAACATGTCCGCCGCCTCCTGGGCTGTCAAATATTACACGGACATTTTTGTCCAGCGATCTGAGCGGAAGACTTGGGCCCTATAAACTGGGGAGGAAGGGCCAAGCTTATTTGGCACCCCTTAGTCAGCTCCGTGAAGAACAGGCCATAAACGACAGCCGCGTAATACGACTTTTTGTCGTATTTTTGTCAGAACTCTTTAGATGTTGGGCAGCTCGCCCGAAGTGGTGTGGGCCCGCCCAGAAAATGATGTTTTAGGCTGGGGGTCTCTGGTCTTATTGAGCCTGTGAACATTTAGAATTTTGAGAATGAAGAGCGGGAACTACCATAAAATGGCTGCTGGGACTGATTCATTGATGTGAGGAAGTTTCTTCCCTGTTATAACTGGTTAAATGGAATATTGAAACTGCTCAGAATGGCCTTAAAGGGTTGAGGTTTGAAATGATTTGACTCATCCACACAACTTAACTTTGGGATGGAAGAAGACTCCTTTAGAGTCGAAACGGAATCTTCATTCCGGAGACCACAATTCCTGTCACCATTTGTCATCTTCAACTTATGTAACCGAAGTGAAAGTGTTTGTTATTATTGTAATTGTTGTTATTTAAAGATAGAAAAACTTTTTTGAAGCCTTGTTATTTTGAAGCCTGTGAACATTTAGAATTTTGAGAATGAAGAGCGGGAACTACCATAAAATGGCTGCTGTCAGTGCTCCCTCTAAGCGGTGGAGTCTTGTGAGCAAAAATTCTACTTTGTGAACTACTGGCTTAAAGTTGTGAGCAAGCCATTTGGTTACTGCTAAATTAGTTTGCTCTGGAGTCATCCTTCCTGAGCTAAGACGATAATGTGTGAGCCGGAGGCTGAAAAGCTGTGGGCTGGCTCACACTAACTTGGCTTAGAGGGAACACTGGCTGTGAGGTAACTGGACCAAGTGCAAAACTGTTGGGTGTTTGCAGGTGAAGCATCCTTCTGTGATGGAGGCAGCTACTCCTGGACGGATTCTCCCTGCACACCCAAAGGTGATCTCACCTGGGTTCTTCTGAAGACATTCCTGCCACAGTGAGGTGGAGGAAAGCCAAGGCTGGGTGTTTGCTTTGGGGCAGAAGGAGATGTGCACGGGGAAACACCCTTGCAGATGACACAGTGCCCTTGGATGTCAAATGGCCTTGGATGTCAAATCGGCAGTCTCTGTTTTAAGGCATGATGAATGGTTCTGGGCAACTCAGAAGCTTGCCCAGTTAGCAAAATAGCGCATCTGTAGAACAATACAAGAACGGGTGGGCACTCAGTGAAACTGCTGAGCGGCCGGGTTAGAACAGGTAAAAGGAAGTCCTTCTTCACCCAAAGAGTGATTAATACGTGGAATTCACTGCCACAGGAGGAGGGGGCGGCGGCTACAAGCATGGACAGCTTCAAGAGGGAATTGGAGGAGCAACTGGAGCAGAGGTCCATCAGTGGCTATTAGCCACAAGGTACAGATGGGAACTCTCAGTCTGGGGCAAGTGATGCTCTGTATTCTTGGTGTTGGGGGGGGTAGCAGTGGGAGGGCTTCTAGTGTCCTGGCCTCACTGCTGGACCTCCTGGGGGCACCTGGTCTTTTTGGCCACCGTGTGACACAGAGTGTTGGACTGGATGGGCCATTGGCCTGATCCAACATGGGCTTCTCTTATGTTCTTATGTTCAGCTGTGCTTGGAATTCTCCTGTAGATCAAGATGGCTCCCGTCAGTCTTTGAACCAGGAGAGAAGTCAGCTTTATTCCTTCACTTCATGTGTACGCCAACTTTCTCCCCAGTGGGAACTCAGTGTGGCTTACATAATTTTCTTCTTCTCCATTATATCCTCACAACAACCCTGTGAGGTGGATTAGGCTGAGAGAATGTGACTGGCCCAATGCCACACAGTGAGCTTCCATAGCAGAGTGGGGATTTGAACCTGGGTTTCCCAAATACCAGTTCAACACTCTAGCCTCTGCACCACACTGTCTCTCTTCAGGCACGTTCAGACACAAGTAAGATGTGATTTGAGCTAGCAGGAGAGCCACTGTGGTGTTGTGGTTCAGAGTTGTCAGGCTAGTATCTGGAAGACCCAGGTTCGAATCCTCACTTGTGCCATGGAAGCTTGCCGGGTGACCTTGGATCAGTCACACGCTCTCACAACCTAGCCTATCTCACAGGGTTGTTGTCTTTGGGAGATACATTTCTGGGGAGTAGTGTATGCGAAAGAGATCTTGGGGTAAGGGTGGATTGTAAACTGAATATGAGCAGTCAGTGTGATGCGGTGGCAAAAAAAAAGGCAAATTCAGACTTGGGTTGTATTAAAAGGACCATAGCATTGAAATCGCAGGAGGTCGTAGCCCCTCTGTAGACTGCCTTGGTCAGGCTGCACTTTGAGTCCTGTGTGCAGTTCTGGAGGCCTGACTTCAAAAAGGATGTGGACAAAATTGAGAGGGTGCAGAAGAGAGCGACGAGGAGGATCAGGGGCCTGGAGACTGAACCCTACGAGGAAAGGTTGAGGGCCCTGGGAATGTTTAGTTTGGAGAAGAGGAGATTGAGGGGGGACATGCTTGCTCTCTTGAAATATTTGAAAGGCTGTCCTTTGGAGGAGGGCGAGGAGCTGCTCCAGTTGGCAGCAGAGGAGAGGACCCGAAGCCACAGGTTTAAATTACATGCAGAAAGGTATCGGCTGGAGATTAGGGAAAAACCTTTTCATGGCCAGAGTGGTTCCAAGGTGGAATCAGCTGCCTAGAGAGGTGGTGAGCTCCCCTTCACCGGCAGCTTCCAAGAAGGGGCTGGACTAATATTTGTCAGAGATGCTTTAGGCTGGTCCTGCCTTGGGCAGGGGGCTGGACTAGATGACCTTTATGGCCCCTTCCGACTCTATGATTCTGTGTGAGGGGAAAGTGGAGGAGAGGAGAATGATGTAAGGTCCCCATTGGGGAGAAAGGCAGGGTATAAGTGAGTTAAATTTCTAAAAGAATTCAATAAAAGAGTGTGCAGCGGGGGGGGGGTGGCAGACAGCCATTTGTGGAGTTTTGCCAGTTCCAGAACAAGAGTCACTCATCTGTTGCTGGGCGTGGTTTTCTTCTTCCCAAACAAATGGGCTTTGCTAAAGGCCTTTTTACCCGTCTTGTCCTGCGCTGGAAGGTGCACTCGCCTTGGAAGAGAGGGGAGAAAGAGGGAGCCATTCCAGCTTCCTCTCTGCAGGCCTGAAAGTCCGAGAGCTAAGAAGAGACTGAAGCTAGGCAGAGCCGTTTGGGCAAATCCAAGAAAACAGCCGGTTAAAATAAAGCATGAGGTCATACAGCAGCGGGCAGAAAAAGAAACCACCGCTTAATTAAAAGCTCCGACAAATGAGCTCATTCTCACCTGGGTGAACCTGGTCCCAGGTGAACCTCTCCGGGGCGGGTGCTCCATAACCAGGGACTTAAGAATTTGTTGTTGTTGTTGGCATTCGGGGATGCCAATCAAACGGTGTCAGAAATGGCATTCTGTTGGTGCCAGTGGCCCCCAAAGGGGGAGGCCTGGGACGTACGCATAGGGTTGCCAATTCTGGGTTGGAAATACCTGGAGCCTTGGGGAGGGCAGGGTTTGGGGAGGGACCTCAGCAGGGGACAAAGCGATTGAGCCCACTATCCGAAGCGGCCGTTTTCTCCAGAGGAACTGATCTCTGTTGTCTGGAGAACAGGTATAATACTGGGAGATCTCCAGGCCCCACCTGGAATTTGGCAATGCCACCTATGCAGTCTTAGGAGAAGCATGAGAAAGTTGCAGAATGGCGCAGAATCCTTTTCAAGAAGAAGAAGAAGAGGAGGAGGAGATTGGATTTATATCCCACCTTGCACTCAGAGTCTCAGAGAGGCTTACAAACTCCTTTCCTTTCCCTTCCCCACAACAGACACCCTGGGAGGTAGGCGGGGCTGAGAGAGCTCTTGACAGAACTGCCTTTAAGAGAACAGCTTTTATCAGAACTATGACTTGCCCAAGGTCATCCAGCCAGGTGCAAGTGGAGGAGTGGGGAATCAAACCCGGTTCTCCCAGATTAGAGTCCGCGCACTTAACCACTACACCAGAGTGGCTCTCCGAGTGATTGTGGAGGAGCAGAGAAGTCCTGTTCCAAAGGCAGCCGAGCACCTTAGACGTGCCGTGCAAATGACTCCAATTGCATATTCAAGCGTTTCTCTTATCTCAAGGTGTGTTCGCGCTGGTGTCAATGAGGAAGGATAAACAGCAAGTGTGAAGATTCCCCGGCAAGGCATCTCAGCTGTCGGGAACTAGATGCAAATGCTACTTTCGGTGAGAGCCGAAGGTGGTGGGATTTAGTTTTGTTCCATGTGTCTCCCGAGCCTGTTGAAGTAAGGGAGGGGAGGACTGTGCCGTCCTTTCAACGTCTTAATTAACTCTGGTGTTTCAGATCCATAACGCAGGCGTCCCTCTGGGTGACCTATTGATAAAGCAGTCATCTGAGCCAGGTGGGGGGATAATCCTTTCAGGTTTTGAAATTGGGAGGGGCGCCATTTGTTGGTCATTAGATCTATCTCATTGCTGGTTTGCTTTGTACTGCCCCCTCGTGAGGAAGGACCTTGGGAGGGGTCACGGCCCAGAGGCAGAGCATCTGCTTGGCGTGCAAAAGGTCCCAAGTTCAATCCTCAGCATTTCCCGTTAAAAGATCTGGCAGCCGGTGATGTGAAAGAGAAGCCTGGGAAAGAGAAGGCTTAGAGGGGACATGATTGCAGTCTTCAAATATTTGAAGGGCTGTCATGTAGAAGATGGAGCAGCTCTATTCTCTCTTGCTCCGGATTGCAAGACAAGATCTAATGGGTGGAAATTACAAGGGAGTCGATATACCAGCTAAATATCAGGAGAAACTTCCGAACTGTCAGAGTGGTTGAGCAGTGGAACAGACTGCCTCAGGAGGTAGTGGATGCTCCTCCGTTGGACGTTTTCAGGCAGAAGCTGGACGACCATCTTTCGGGTACGATGTAGGGCTATCTTTTGGCTGTGCTCCTGCAGAGTGCAGAGGGTAGGACTAGATGACCTGCAAGGTCCCTTCCAACTCCGACATTCTATGATTCTATGATTCCTCCTGAGACTCTCTGAAGAGCTGTGGAGAGGAGTTGTGGCTCAGTAGTAGAGCATCTGCTTAGTATGCAGAAGGTCCCAGGTTCAATCCACAGCATGTCCAGTTTAAAGGACCAGAGAGTAGGTGACGTGACAGAACTCCACCTGAGCTGCTGTCAGCCTGAGTAGACAGTACTGATTTTGATGGGCCTGTGGTCTGATTCAGCATAAAGGTCGTTTCCAGGTGTTCAAGTGTGAGGGACTCCGTCGCTTCCCCCTTCTCCTGAGATGATAAACCCTGTTTACTCAAAATGGAGCTGCTTATCATCTGAGGGCCCCACAGGTCACTGTGGATGTGCCTAAAGGACGGGAAATGCCTTCCACTTCCTGTATCCATCTTTCTCCATAGTATCCAACATGCATATGTAATAGGGTTGCCAGCTCCGGGCTGGGAAATTCCTGGAGATTTGGGGGTGGAGCCTGGGGAGGGAGGGGTTTGGGGAGGGGAGGGACCTAAGGAGATGTCATACCATAGAGCCAACCCCCCAAAGTGGCCATTTCCATAGTCTGCAGATCAGTTGTAATTCCGGGAGATATCTAGGTCCTCCTGAAGGTTGGCAACCCTAAAATATAAATATATGAAGACCTGGGTTCAACAGCTGCCTATCCCAGCTGGTTTCTGATCACGATGCAGAGTGCTGTTTTAAAACATAAACACGAAACTGGGGTACCAGACACCCCAAACAGAGTACCTGAAGGTCCACTTTCTCCCATATGGGTCTGCATGTGTTTACCAAGATCAAAATCTAAGCCCTGTTTGGGAGTGGCTACTAAGGACAGGGCTTCCTCGGTGTTTGCACCCCGACCGCAAAATAACCTCTCTGGAGATGTTTGCTCGGCTCTTACTCCTCGACTGCTCTGGTGACCAGCACAAACGGTTGCACTTACTTTATTGGAACAAACTTTTAATAATGGCTCGGGATCCTTTTCTGTGGCTGATGAATGGTGTGCGATAATTCTAAATGGGTAATTTACGTTAGCCTGTAGCAGTAAAATAAAACAAGAGTCCAATGGTACCTTTAAAGACTAACGGGCATTTATTTCAGTGCAAGGTTTTGGGAGTCAGAGCGCTACCATCTCCAATACATGGAAGAAATGAGCGCTGACTCACGGAAGCTTACGCTGGAATCCATTGTTGTTAGTCGTCAAAGTGCCGCCGGACTCCTACTTTATTTAGATGGCACGTGATCTTCCTTATTAGCGATACAGGGCTTTCATTTAGTTTCAGAGGGCTCTCGAAAGTTCAGACCCCGAAAATTCCGCTGGATTCTTAAGGTGCTCCCGGACTCAAATCCAGCAGACCTTTTAATGTGTCTTCATGCATTTTTAATTTCCTTTTAATCCAAACGACATGTTGTACATCTGTGTCAGACATTGTACTGCGGAAGGCAGGCCATAAATACTTTAAATGAATAGAGGCGGCTCTGCACCGTGCCCCCCCTTCTGGAACTCTGTCCCATCTGAACATAGGAAGCCGCCTGCGTATTGCGTCAGACGTTTGACCCATCTAGCTAAATATTGCCTTCTCTGACTGGCACGCCCTCTCCAGGGACTCTGGAAGAGAAAGACCTTTCCCATTTCCTGCTAGAGATCCTAGATAGGACGTCCGGCATGCAAGGCAGCTTCTCGGCCACCGAGACTCATCCCCTCCACCTAAGAAGCCTCTCTCCTTGGGACAGAGGATCACGTCAAGAGGAAGACGATTGAAAACCACCCCCTTTTTTAAAAAAACCAAAATGTGCAATCTGATCAGTCTCTTTTCCTCCCCTCGGCCCATGGCTGCATTGCAGTACCCGCTGGCTTTACGGGCTACTCCAGGCCAATATCTTTTCTTATTTTTGGGACAAGAACCAAGATGAGTTGTCATGTGTGGCTGGGTGAATTCATTGCCAGGGAAAGCAGGGGCCACCGATCTGTGGGCTTAATGGTGTGAAGACCTGTGGGCTTAATGGTGTGAAGACACACCACAGCCACGTCCTTCCTTCTGCCACGCAACTTGACGTTCTCCTTTCTACGTATTCCCATGGCAGTTGGCGAGCCCTGCTGCGCCCGTCCAGCGCAGCTTTTGAAGCGTCTGCGGCTGACTTCCAGCAGCTTGAGTGGAGAAATTGATCCACCCCATCAGTAATCCATCTCGCAGAGGCCCCGGGCTGCCGTGTCCGTCTGTGTCAGTTTTCCACGTAACAAATTGTCTCAGACAGCCGCGGCTTTGACGATAAGCCGGCCTGATACTCCTTCTTAGGCCTCAGAGAGGCATTCATGACCTCTTCCCCCCTCCACTCCAGAGACAGGCGGTGGATGAAGAGGAGAAGCCTGAGGGAGAGAAGATGAAGGCCAGGCCTGGCTGTACGATGACTGGAAAAGCGGGCGGATCAGGGCCAGTGAGGCCCGACTCACCAGTTGTCTTCTCTCGAGGGAACATATGCGGAAGGCGGTGTCCACCTTTCGAGTGTGGGAAGAGAAGAGGGTTTGGGGCCTCCTGGGCTGAGCTCTTAATCCTTCAGGATGCTCGTGAACCAATTAAGTGGGGGTGGGTTCAATCCCATTTCCTGACCTCCTCCGTCCCCAAGACGGTCACCTGTCCCACACACCGGCTGCTCCCATGGTCCCCATCTGGGTCGTCAAGAGCTTTTCCTTTGTCCTCAGGTGCCATTTGCTCAGAGCATGTACTGTGATGCGTATTTAGAGTCCTCAATATGTTTGCAGGGGGCTTGACCATTGCAAAGAGGGAAAGTCCAATATACTCTCTTAGATTTGGGAGCAGAGCCTGGGAGTGGTGGAGTCTGGGATGGGGACGGACCTCAACAGAGACGTCAACGTGCCATAGAGTCCGCTCTCCAAAGCAGCCATTTTCTCCAAGGGAATTGATCTGCATCTGGATTCCTGTTGTGATTTTGGGAGCTCTCCAGGTTCTGCCTGGAGATTGGCACCCCAGACTCTCATTGGGGTACCCCTGTCAGGGAGGGCCAGCCCTCAGTGAAACTGCACCCCAGAGAAGAAGTGTCTTTGGCACCCCCTTTCCTTTTTATCCGACTCTTCAATACTTAATTCTTGGAACTGCGTCTGGACCTCGTTTCACGACTTCGGTGCGTGACTCGATTGATCCCTCTTGTAGGAGATGATAAAGCAATGTTGCGTTGGTGCGCTTCTCAATCTTGGTGGCATTCGATTATTTTTTTAATGGTATTAATGATAGAGCAGTCATCTCTTATTCTTCTTGTTGTTCCTAGAAGCCTGTGTCTTAAAGAGACTTCTCTGAGTGAAGAAAGATACTGCCATCAGCCTTTGGGCACGGTCTCTGTTGAATAGGCACGGATGTGGTAATTTTCATGCAAATGAGAGGTTGGATCCATGGGCGGAAAGAAGAGGAGAGGTTGATTTGGACTGCTTCCCCCCTTTCCTGACCCATGGTGGATATTAGTCCATGCAGGCCACGTGACCGTGGGTAAAAACCTTTCCCGGGCTCCGAAAGGACTGCTTGGGAGGGGGGAACATACGTGAGTTCTGCTGTCTTTGCTTCTGCTGTCTGTTAGATCCAACCCACTCATTTTAGAAAGAATAGTAGTTCAGATTTGGCAAAGCAAGGTCAGAGTGGCCAGCTTTACAAGTGAAGAAATCACGGACTTCTACTGAATCGGACCTTGGGTTGCCAAACTCCAGGTGGTGGCTAGAGTTCTCCCGCTATTTACAACTGATCTCCAGGTGACAGAGGTCAATTCTCCTGGAGAAAATGGCCACTTTGGAAGGTGGATTCTATGGCGGGAAAGGAGCCCACCTGGGGTTGCGGTCAGCTCAACCTGCCCGCTGCCTTCCTCTAAGAACCCCAACAACGTGGAATCAAGCTGGCTCTCTTCCTGCATTTTGTCTCTTAGCGGAGGCATCTGGATTTCTCTTCTAAACAGATACAGATAAAGTCAGTTCCTGTCTCTCTATTGCACTGCGGCTTGGTTCAGGGTAAACACCAAACTTTGGTTTAGGAGCTTCACATCAGGTTGATGACCTCTAGGTCTAGGTGGTGGCTGGAGGTCTCCTGGGATGCCAACTGATCCCTGGGCAGCAGAGACCAGTTTGCCTGGAGAAAATGGCCACTTTGGAAGGGGGACGCTATGGCATAGTACCCCACTGAAATGCCTCTGGAGACGAAGAAGAAGAAGAGTTGGTTTTTATACCCCGCTCAGCACTACCTGAAGGAGAATGGCTTACCATCCCCTTTCCCTTCCTCTCCCCACAACAGAAACCCTGTGAGGTGGGTGGGGCTGAGAGAGTTCAGAGAGAACCGAGACTGACCCCAGGTCACCCAGCTGGCTGCATGTGGAGGAGTGGGGGATCAAACCCGGTTCTCTAGATTAGAGTCTGCCACTTTTAACCACCACACCAAGCCGGCTCTCTGCTTTCCTAACACGCTCCCGCCCCTATCCTGGCTCTCTCTTCCCTTCCGTCCTCCAAAGTCCCAAATTCTAACTTCTTTACCTCCTCCCCAGTGCCACCTCTGACGACCGCCGAGGATCCCGTCTTTAAAGATATCACTGGTGGGCAGTGTTCCCTTTAAGCTGAGTCGGTGTGAGCTAGCTCACTGTTTTTTAGCCTCCGGCTGGCACGTTTTTGTCTTAGCTCAGGAAGGAAGGCTCCAGAGCAATCTAGTTTATGCGGTAGCCAAATCGCTCGCTCACATCTTTAACACCAGTAGCTCACAAAGTAGAATTTTTGCTCACAAGGCTCCACAGCCCAGGGACAGCATTGCTGGTGGGTCAGATACAGAGAGCCATAGCTTGCCGCCCTCCAATTATGGGACTTCCTTCCACTGCAGAGCCCCCAAATTCTGAGACCCGAGAACCTCTCAGGAAGTGCTGTAAGGCCTCCCACATTAGGGCTGGCCCTGTGAAGGGTCAGGGGGACGCTGGGAAAAGATGTCTGTCCGGGGAGGGGGGTGGGGGAGAGTTCCAGTTTACTGGTTGACGTTTTTATTCTGTCATGCTTGGGGGAGAGGAGGGCAGAATCGGCCTTTCCCCACCATCTTTAGGCCGTGCCCAGAAGGGTCCCCCTCTCTGCCAGATGGCCGGCCTCGCTGACCGTTTGCCCGCTCAGCCAGGAATTTCAGACTCTGCTGCTGGCGGAGCGGGGAGACCTGACAGTTGTTAGCGGGAGAGGCTTGTCCGGGATGGAACATGGCTGGGAGCGATGGGTGAGCTCATTAGCCACGCTGCACGCTCAGCTTGCCTGGCCTCGCTACAAAGTCTGCTGCCGTGGGGAGGCTGTGCCTCTCTCCCTCTCTCTCTGGCACAGAATCCGGCACAGAACCACCCCCTGGAGCCTTCAAAACGAGCACCCGTCACCCTGGGTCTGCAAGGCCCCCGCCAGCTTTGCCAGGAAGGCGGAAGAGAGATGCGAGATCTCCGGATGCTTCACCGAGAGAGGGCTTAATCGCTTCCTGGTGTGAGGCGGGAGCGGGAGACCGTCCCAGCGGAGTGTAGCCTCCTGTTAATTAGCATGTAATAAAAGGGTGCTTTTTTAGGTTTTCCACCTCAGGCAGCAAAACGTCTTGCCTCAATCCTGTGCATCTCGGCGTGGCAGCCCAGTCCCCGCAGATGTTCATGAGATGCAATCTGCTTTTTGAGCATAGCGGCGTGCGGCGTTATCCGAGCTGGTGGCAGACGCTGTTCTTTTCCCGGGTTTAAAATTGGAGGCACGCTTGTCCGCCCGTCTCCCCCCCCCCGAGAAAGTTTGCTTTGTAGAGTGTGCAAGAGTAGGACTTTTGTAGAGTGCACAAAAGAGGACTTTTCACATTCCTGCAGGAGTCATCCTTCTGGAAGGAGGGCTGGCCAGAGCAGGGTCTCATGCAGAGGTGCGGCCAGCATCCTCCTCTGAGGATGGGCCATTCTGTGCATTGGGACCATGTGAACCAACCTATTGCAGCAGAACTGTTTGAAATGGAGGTGGATTGAAAAGAGGCAACCCAAATCTGTAGAAGCCAGTTTGATGTAGTGGTTCAAAGTCGCAGACTCTAATCTGGGAGAACTGGGTTTGAGTCCCCACACCTCTACAGGAAGCTGCTGGAGTGACCTTGGGTCAGTTACAAGTTCTTTCAGAGCTGTTCTCTCAAGGGCAGTCCTCGAGAGAGCTCTCTCAGCCCCACCTACCTCACCGAGTGTCTGTTGTTGGGGGGGGAGGGAAAGGAGATTGTAAACTGCTCTGAGACTCCTTCAGGTAGTGAAGGGCAGGGTATAAATCCAATCTCCTCCTCCTCCTCCTCCTCCTCCTCTTCTTCTTTAAGCATGCAGAGATGCAACAGGCAGCCTCTTCAGGATGAGCCCTTCAAGCTCACAGGAGCTTTGAATGATTTGTCAAGCGGGTTTTCGTGATGTGCAATCTCAGGGCATGCTGGCATAGTAGCTCTGCTATTGGGCTGCATTTATACGCTCAGACTGGGGGGTGGGAGGGGAGGGGAAGAGTCAGGACGGTTGGTATGCAGCGTGTCTCTCCCACCCTCCCTCTCTTGTCTGAACCCTCCGTTCTCGGTTTCAGCTGAGAGGGCTTCAGTCTGAGCCGATCTGAGGCTCTTTCAGGTGCACTCTAGGGGGGAGGCTGGATGCTAAACATAGCTCTCTCGCTCAAAAAAAAAAAAAAGCTTTGCAAAAGAGAAGGTAACCGTGGTTAGTTATTAGATGCCACTTTTGATCTCTTGAGAATATGAGTGTGTGTGTGTGTGTGTGTGTGTGTGTGAGAGAGAGAGAGAGAGAGAGAGAGAGAGAGAGAGGTTTTCATCTCCTCTCCCACTTATATTTCTGTTGAAGTTTTAATAGCCTCCCAGGGATGCATTTCTGCACGTTTTTGTGTGGCAAGGTTTTCTGGGGTGGGGGTAGAAGAGGGGATAATTGTTTCAGGCCTCACAGCGCGGTTCCTGTAGTGGTTAAGACCTCACGGCGCCAGTTTGGTGTAGTGGTTAAGTGCGGTGACTCTGATCTGGGAGAACCGGGTTTGATTCCCCCACTCCTCCACTTGCAGCTGCTGGATGACCTTGGGCAAGCCATAGTTCTGGCACAGCTGTCCCTGAAAAAGAGCAGTTTCTCTCAGAGCTCCCTCAGCCCCACCTACCTCACAGGGAGTCTGCTGTGGGGAGGGGAAGGGAAGGAGTTTGTAAGCCGCTCTGAGACTCCCTTGGGTAGTGAAGGGCGGGGTGTAAATCCAGTCTCCTCCTCCTCCTCCTCCTCCTTCCTTTGCTTGGGTTTTTGTCAGGGCGGGAAAGCCCGCTAATCCTGTCCTCCAGGCAGCATTTGAAGCCCTTGTTTCTCACTCTTGTCCTTCTGGTCCTTCTTCCGAATTAGTGGTGACGCTCACCTGCCTCCTCCCCAGTCTTTGGAACCTCTGAAACAAAGCTGTCGATGCTAAAACCGTAGCATCAGGAAAGTGACGTGTGGCGCTGCTATCAGAATCGTGTACTAGCTATGAAAGCGATGTGGGATTTCCATGTTCGTCGTCAGCGGACCACTGGAACATGGAGTGCTGCTGACAAGCAGGCAGGGAAAGTTGGTTGCCTCCACACCTTGCTTGCAATCCTCTCAAGAAGTGTCGAGGGGAGGTCATATGAAGAAAAAGAAGAAGAAGAGAAGAAGAGGTTGGATTTATACCCCGTCCTTCAGTCCCTGAAGGAGTCTCAGAGCAGCTTACAATCTCCTTTCCCTTCCCCCTCCTCACAACAGACACCCTGTGAGGTCGGTGGGGCTGAGAGAGTTCTCCCGAGAACTGCCCTTGAGAGAACAGCCCTGAAAGAACTTGTGACTGGCCCAAGGTCACACCAGCAGTGGCATGTAGAGGAGTGGGGAATCAAACCCCGTTCTCCCAGGTTAGAGTCCATGCTCCTAACCACTACACCCAACTGGGTCTGTGGCTCAGTGGTAGGGCACCTCCCTCCCACACAGAAGACCCCAAGGTCCCATCCCAGACTTTTCCCAGTTAAAAGGTTTCGAGTAGGTGGTAATGCGGAACAGGTTCCTCTCGATTGCAGGCAGACATTAGATAAACCATAAGGATAATTTACAGGGAGGGGCCCCGTAGCTCAGTGGTGAAGCGCATCCATGCTCTGCCAGTCCCTGGCCTCTCCACTGAAAAAAGTCACAGGTGTTGTGAAAGACTTTTCTCAGCCTGCGACCCTGGAGAGCCACTCCAGAGCCAACGATCTGGCTCTGCGGCTTGTTGTGTTCATCCGGCTGGCTCCGTTGGGGCACCGGCGGCTGGCAGAGAAGTGGGGTCCGTAATCTAACCTGGCAGGGACCGCCTTATCCTTCATTATACTGAGGGGGCTCAGTCGCCCCAGATCTCTCCAGACTGATTTGAGCACCCATCTTCCCCGTGCCAGAAAATGTGGCGTCGAGTGTCAGCCGAGGACTGGCGTGATATAGGTTCGGGGGGGTCTGCACTCTGCCGTGAACCTCGCGGTGTGATTTTCCCTCCGTATCTGGGCCCAAACTATCTGGCAAAAGAAGGGACCCACGGGGGAAGTGCGAAACATTCCCAAATAACGTACAGCATCTCCGTTGGAAACTGCACATCCCAGACTGCACCGTATGCTTTAATCCCCCCCCCCCACATGCCCAGTTCTGTTGAACTCCTTGAGCGAAAGCATTTTGGCACATCATTCATCCAATCCAGAGCCCAGCTGGGCGGCCGTCAAGGCCCGAGACCAGCTGTTCGGTCCCCAGGTCGCTTCTGCTCTTCTGTCCCCTGCTGGTTCGCCCATCTGTCCCCTTCTGGTGCCATTTGTTCTTTTGTGGCTCCCCCCCTACACATACTTTCTTTCTTTCTTTGCCATGGCAACGCAGTACGGGAGCCCAAGTGCTTCCGAAGGGCAGAATGGAAGGATTGTATCCTTTGAGCAAGCAGCCGGTTCACCTGCGACTTAAATTCCCCTGGACGGACCTCTCCGCTGCGGCATCTGCGTCTTTGGCCTCCCTCCATCCCCCCACCCGGGTGTCGGCCATGCTGCTTGCGTCCTGTCATTCCTACTCCAAATAAAACTCCCGCGAAGGATAAAAAGCATCAAAACACACCGATTTCTCTCCCCCCCCCCCCCCGGCTGTCTCTGCCAAGGCCGTGGCGAAGACGGAAGACTTCTAGCGGGCCCCTTACTGGAGACGAATGGAGATCGTGGGTGGGAAGGCAGAAGTTGTGAGCTGAGTTGCCTTAAGCAGATTTCGTTTGTGTAAATCTGAGTAATTGGGTCCCCCCAGCGTTCTCTGTGATGGGTGCCGTTGCATTTAGGGATTTGAGGAGAGGGATGTTCCCCCGCCCTGACCCGGAGAGCCCGGGCGAGCCAGATCGCCTCAGATCTTGGAAGCGAAGCAGGGTCATCCCTCGCTGGTATTTGGAAGGGGCTACCTCCAAGGAATACCAGGGCCACGACGCAGAGGCAGGAAATGGCAAACCACCTCTGAATGTCTCTTGCCTTGAGAACCCTACAGGGTCGCCATAGGTCAGCTGTGACTTTACAGCACTTTCCACCACCACCGTATTCCCCCCCACACACATGCATTGGATTTGTCAGTATCATTGTATAGTTTTCTAAAGATACATTCAGAAACCATGTTTCCAAAGTGAGGTTTCTTCCAAGTTTGGGCCTTCCAGATGAAGAGGGTGCCCCTGGAAGATATGGAGGTCTTTCTACTGTTTGCTTGTATATGAAACATGCCACGCAGCTAGTAACTGATATGTTCCGGTTTTCACGTGTGGGTAGTCAAAACAGGCTTTGCGATTCATCCTTGGGGCTGCCAATCAGCAAGAGCAGGCGTAAGAACATAAGAGAAACCGATGCTGGATCAGGCCAATGGCCCATCCAGTCCAACACTCTGTGCCACACAGTGGCCAAAAATACCAGGTGCCATCAGGAGGTCCAGCAGCGGGGCCAGAATTCCAGAAGCCCTCCCACTCTGGCCCCTCAAGCACCAAGAAGACAGAGCATCACTGCCCCAGACATAAGAACATAAGAGAAGCCATGTTGGATCAGGCCAAGGGCCCATCCAGTCCAACACTCTGTGTCACACAGTGGCCAAAACCCAGGGGCCATCAGGAGGTCCACCAGCAGGGCCAGAACGCCAGAAGTCCCCCCCATTGTTGCCCCCCCAATCACCAAGAAGACAGAGCATCACAGCCCCAGACATAAGAACATAAGAGAAGCCATGTTGGATCCAGGCCAACACTCTGTGTCACACAGTGGCCAAACCCCAGATGCCCTCAGAAGGTCCACCAGTGAGCCCAGGACTCCAGAAGCCCTCCCACTGTGGCCTCTCAAGCCACCAAGAAGAGAGAGCATCACTTGCCCCAGACAGTGTTCCATCTATACCTTGTGGCTCAGAGCCACTGATGGACCTCTGCTCCGTATGCTTATCCAGTCCCCTCTTGAAGATGTCTATTCTTGCAGCTTCCAAGGCTTCTTTGCATGGGCCAGCAATCAATCCAACGAGATCTGTACATTTTTAGAGGGGTCTTTGGGCATCACCTGACCTGCTGTGGCCACTTTCTGTCAAGATGCTTCCCTGGCTGGTCTTGTTGCAGTTCCCTCCTCTGGCCAGATCCAGGTGGTGGTGGAAAGGGTAAATCCTCACCTGGCATCCCTTAGGCACCTAGTTTAAGACACGCCCACTTGTCGCCAATGCCCCCTCTAAGCTGTGGAGTCTTGTGAGCAAAAAATCCTACTTTGTGAGTTACTGGCATTAAAGTTGTGAGCAAGCGATTTGGCCGCTGCATAAATTAGTTTGCTCGGGAGCCCTTCTTCCTGAGCAGAGACAAAAATGAGTGAGCCACTAACTCAGCTTAGAGGGAACACTGCTTGTCGCCCCCACGCCTTGCAAGACTCGAACCCACGATCTTCTTCACTGCACTTCATGTGCTCTGAAAGATGCTTAGGAAAGGCTCCCGAGCTCCTCCCTGGCTTTTCTTTATCCTCATACTCCTCCCTTGCACCGACTGCCTTCCTTTTAATTTAAGCGTATTCCATAATGTGTGTCGTGCGGTTCCCTCTGGTTTTTTGGCTGCTGAACGTTCCTCCGGAGCAGATCCCTCCTCTCGGCTGTGTTTTATTTCCAGTAAGGAGTGGGAGGTGGTGTTGTGGAGGCGGTGAAAAGGAGGGGAGGCCAGAAGCCGGTGGTTATAAAGGGAGGCTTAGTGGTGGCAGCCGCTATCGAGCAGGCTTCCTGACCCGCACGGCTCCTCTTCTCAGCATTCCCCTCTTGTGGTCTCCCCCTCCCCACCAGCCGGCAGAGCCCAGAATCTTTGTCAGGGCAGAAACAACAAAATAAAAGGAGGTGCCAAGTTCTGCTTGTTTCGGGTAAACACTTCTCACCTTCCCTTACAACAAACAGGCATCCGAACTCTTCCCTACCCACAGGTCCAGAGTTTTTCCTTCCTTTTTGCACTCCGGCTCCTTGCAAATAGCTTAGTTCTGAGGAGTCATAATTAGTTATCGTATGGCAGTGGGTGTAGTGTAGCCAGGAGATCCTAAGATTGTCTGGCAGCCAGAAGTTGTAGCTCTTTTTTAGTGCTATGCACCACTAGGCGGCAAACTGCACTTTGTTTTTAAGGCAGGAGACGCTTTAGAGGTGGTTTGCCATTGCCTGACTCTGTGTCCTGACCCTGGTATTCCTTGGAGGTCACCCATCCAAATACAAGCCAGGGCTGATCCTGCTTAGCTTCTGAGATTGGGTTAGCCTGGGCTATCCAGGTCAGGGCGAGTCCTGGGAGTCTTTGGCAGGGATAAATTCTTCACCCCCTAGCCCTTAATTACCCATGCCCTGCATAACATGACTTTTGTGCCCATTGTGGCCTGGAGCCTGGCTCCTGTGTGTGTAGGTGGCCTGGGAAACACCCTCCCACATTTCTCCTTTGCAGAATTAGGTTTAGGAAGCCAGTGAGTTAAACATGCTGAGTGCATGTCTGTCTGAAGGGTGCATATTTCTGGAGGAGCTACCTGTGCAGAGCTTATGAGTTTGATGCTGGGTATTTCAATGAGGCCCTGACCATGTAGAGGACGGTGCGGAGT
Source organism: Gekko gecko (assembly GCA_029375565.1). NCBI lineage: Eukaryota > Metazoa > Chordata > Lepidosauria > Squamata > Gekkonidae > Gekko > Gekko gecko. The sequence goes on from JAPDNY010000016.1 coordinate 25,470,536, forward strand.
TGTCTTCTGCTGCCCCAGAAGGTCGGACCAGAACCAACAGGATGAAATTAAATCAGAAGAGTTTTTGGCTAAACATTAGGAAGAACTTCCTGACAGGTAGAGCGGTTCCTCAGGGGAACAGGCCTCCTCGGGAGGTGGGGGGCTCTCCTTCTTTGGAGGTTTTCAAACAGAGGCTAGATGGCCATCTGACTGCAATGCTGATTCTGTGAACTTGGGCAGATCACGAGAAGGGAGGGCAGGAAGGGTTGCCTCCGAACTTAGTTCTTGTGGCCCTTTCTTGCACGCCCAGGGAAATGCTGATGGCCACTTTGTGTTCAGGAAGCAATTTTTCTCCAGGCCAGTTTGGCTGGAGATCCTGCAGTTTTTTTGTCATCTTCTGGACATGGAGCAGGGGTCACTGGGGGTTATGTAGGGGGGTGGTATTTGTGAATTTTCCGCACTGTGCACGGGGTTGGACTAGATGACCCTGGAGGTCCCTTCCAACTGTATGATTCTATGATGTGGGTGCCCCCAGCTATCCTGATCTTCTCAGATCCTGGAAGCTAAGCATGGCCAGCTGTGCTTAGTACTTAGATGGGAGACCACCAAGGAAGTCCAGGGCTGCTGCGAAGAGGCAGGCAGCGGCCAACCACCTCTGGACGTCTCTTGCCTAGAAAACCCTCAAGGGGTCGCCATAATTCAGCTGCAGCTGGACAGCACTTTCCACCCCCACCATTTAAATAAGTCGCCACAACTGGGCAGAACATAAGACATGCAACATTTGAATAAGATTCGCCGCCGATGATAGAGGATTAGCACAGAGCGGAAGTCCAGTAGCATCGTAAGGACTAACAAAATTTGTGGTGGGGTGGGAGATTTCATGAGTCACTACTTGCTTCTTCAGAGGATTCAATACCGAAGGAGAAGGAGAAGAAGAAGGAGGAGGAGGAGGAGGAGAAGAGGAGGAGGAGAAGAGGAGGAGGAGGAGGAGGAGGAGAGGAGGAGAAGAAGAAGAGGAGGAGGAGGAGGAGAAGGAGGAGGAGAAGAAGAGGAGGAGGAGAAGGAGGAGAAGAAGAAGAAGAGGAGGAGAAGAAGAAGAGGAGGAGGAGGAGGAGGAGGAGGAGGAGAAGAAGAAGAGGAGGAGGAGGAGGAGGAGGAGAAGAGGAGGAGAAGGAGGAGGAGAAGAAGGAGGAGAAGAAGAGGAGGAGGAGGAGGAGGAGGAGAAGAAGGAGAAGAGGAGGAGGAGGAGAAGAGGAGGAGGAGGAGAAGGAGAAGAGGAGGAGGAGAAGAGGAGGAGGAGGAGAAGAGGAGGAGGAGGAGGAGGAGAAGAGGAGGAGGAGGAGGAGAAGAGGAGGAGGAGGAGAAGAGGAGGAGGAGGAGGAGAAGAGGAGGAGATTGGAATCGTACCCCACCCTTCATTACCCAAAAGAGTCTCAGAGCGGCCTACAATCCCTATCCCTTCCCCTCTCCACAACAGACACCCTGTGAGGTAGGTGGGGCTGAGAGAGCTCTCTCGAGGACTGCCCTTGAGAGAACAGCTCTGACAGAACTTGTAACTGACCCAAGGTCACACCAGCAGCTGCGAGTGGAGGAGTGGGGACTCCCACCTGGTTCTCCCAGACTAGAGTCCACGCTCCTCACTGCTACACCAGACTGGCTTTGTGCAGGTAAGGAGGGTTAGTCAGAGATGGACCAGGTTACATTCCAGTCCTCCGGGTCTCCCTTTAATCTCTGATTTACAGAAGTGTGAAGTGAACATCAGCAGAGGACGCCAAAACACCCGTGTGGCCTTTTTCTCCCTCTTCCATAAAAGCAAGAAAGTGCGGTGAGGCTTACTTGAACAGACGGCATCAGAAACAAACGGTGCCTGACTTCGGTTTCGTTTGCCTGCATTTTGAATCTCTGCTCAGCAGCTAGTTATCCTCGAGGGCTGTTCCGAGATCCCCAAACAGCTGAAGGGGCCTGCCGGCGAGCTCTGTTAAGAACAGTCCATGTACTCCCACTACCCACATGCCCCCCAGACAACTTGCAATCAAAGCAACTCAGCCACTGGTTTCCAAAGGTATACTGCCTCTGAACATGGAGGTTTCCCTTAGCCAGCATTGCCCCAATAGTGAATTTGTCAAATCCCCTTTTTAAGGCCATCATTCTAATGAACATCCTGAGCTGCTGTGTGCTGAGTCTGACCACCGACCCACCTAGCTCAGTATTGCCTACTTGGACTGGCACCAGCTATGCAGAAAGGTCTTTTCTGGCCTAGCTGTCTGAGAGCCTTTAACTGGAGTTGCTAGGGGTTGTGCATGTGACCTTCTGCACGAAAGGTCTCTAGAAGTTGAATTTCAGAACAGGGAGCATCTGGTTTCTAGCACACCTGCCTGACATTACGTGCACATGAGCACTAATGCTTAGCACAGTGCATTTCATGGACTTCAACAGCTCTGGTATGGTTTGAACTGTCCATGATTACTTTAGACCTCGTTGGCTTTTAAAAGCATATCTTTAATAAGATCAGGAATTATTTCTGGGTTTTAAATGAACATGGCGTGCAGCCGGTTGAGTAGAGACGTCGGCATCTGTGGGGAAGACTCTGGCAGTGATCCTGGCTATGTAGGGTGGGGGAAAGTTGGAGGACCTGCGAAGGTTTTAAAGTAGTTCCCGTGGTGGCTACCTTCTCGCCGAAAAGGTGCGTGTCATCACAATGCTGAATTTTGTATTGACGCAGTAATAGGAGTACAGAGAGTGTTATGTTTTTTCCCCTGTGGTCCTTTTAGAAGTGGCAGGCTCTGGAAGTCTTCCTGTTTCGTTTCACCCTCATCCTGATATGGGTATTAAATTTGAGAGACAAACACTGCGATCGTCCAGTTTCATCCTGTCGTGCGTTTGGCTAAAGCTCGGCTTCTGTCAAAGACGGAAACGAGAGCCTTCAGGATCGTTGCCCAGTCTCTAGGCCATGAAGAGGACAGTTCGGGCCTCCGGCTCACACATTTTTGTCTTAGCTCAGGAAGGAGGGCTCCAGAGCAAACTAATTGATGCAGCAGCCAAATCACTCGCTCACAACTTCAATGCCAGGAGCTCACGAAGTAGAATTTTTGCTCGCCAGACTTCACAGCGTAGCAGGAACATTGGTTCGGGCACAGTGCCGCCAAATGTGGCGATCACCAGCATCGTTACGCTTTCTTCCAAATTGGCTGACTGGACCCAGGCTCGACAGCCGAAGTCAGCTCGGCCGGGACTGCAGAAGTTTTGACAACTCGGTCAACTTTTGTGGGAAACCCCCGAGGCATCCCAGCTCCGGAGCTGGGATCTCCGCGAGGCTTCAGTGTCTTCGAGGAAGATGTATGCGCCTCTGCGGGCCCGCCATGCGTTCCGTAACCTGTATTTGTTTTCCTGGAGTCTTCCGGCTGCTGTTTAAATAGGGCGGCCTCCAGCTGTTCCTCCGGAGCCTGCGAGAGCTGGCGGGAGTCCTCCCCTTTTCTGGAAGGAGCCCAGGGTGATATAATTAATATTGATGGAGGGGAGGGGAGGGCCCGGAGGGGAGGAGGGGCTGTGCGCCGATGAGTGTCTCGGTTGGAGCTCTGGCCTAACAGGTCTCCATGGCAACGCACACCTCAGCCTCATGCAGAATTCATGTCAGCCTTTCCTCGCCTGTCAGCACAGTTCCCTCTTCCCCGTCACTTGTCACCAGCATCCCTGAGTGACTCTCTCTTCCTCTCTGTTTTTCCTTGCAAAATATGTTTAGAAAGGAGACGCCCCTTGTCTTCCAAGCCACCAAGGCTCCCAGTTTCTTAGTTTCAGATCAGTTGCCTGCCAGCATTCGGAAGGGAAGAAAGGATGCCTCGGCCTCTCAACAGAGGCGGGTTCTTCCAGGCCCGCTATTTGCAACCTCTCAGCCAGAAGACAATTTATGGTTATGCTCGGTTCTTAATAGGGAGCCAAAGCGAGGGAGATGCCTGCTGTGTGTGTCTACGAGGTTTCTGCTTCTGACTGGGGATCTTGGGATGCCAGCCTCCAAGTGGCACCTGGCGGTCCCCCGGAATTCAGGCTCATTTCCAGACTGCAGAGATCAGTTCCCCTGGAGAAAATGGATGCTTTGGAGGGTGGTCTCGATGGTGTTGTACCCCACGGAGGTGCCTGCCCTCCCTAGTCTCCATCCCCAAATGTCCAGGAGTTTCCCAGCCTGGAGCTGGCAACCCCCTCATCCCCTATCGGTGACCAGTGGTCAGCTTGCACCCTTATGTGATCCCAGAAGGCTTCTAAGGAAAAGAATGCTGGGCTCTGTGCACTTTCCGTTTTGTTGCCAACCTCCAGGTGAGGCCTGGAGACCTTCTGGAATTACAACTGATCTCCAGATGACAAAGACCAGTTCTCCTGGAGAAAACTTTGGAATTGTGAGATTGCACTGTGCAGCATTATGGCATTCTACCCCACTGAGGTCTCTCCTTTCCCCAAACCCTGACCTCCCCAGGCTCTGTCCCCAAATCTCCAGGAAATTCCCAAAGTGGAGCTAGCAGCCTTACCTATGGCCCTCACAACAGCTCTGTGCAGAAGATTAGGGGGAGAAGAAAACTGTGGTCCAAAGTCCTGCAGAGAGCTTCCAGGCTGAGTGCAGACTGAATCTCAGTTTCCTTGGTCCATCTGTCTTTATCTAGCACAGCGGTCCTCGGCCTTTTTGAGTCTGTGGGGGCACCTCTGGAATACTGACACGAGGTGGGGTGGGGCGCAATCTCAAAATGGCCGCCACAGAAGGCAGAGCCATGCACACGCCCAGAGGGTAAAGGTAATTTGAGAAATACACAGGGAAAGAGGAGCGAGAGATTAAAACCAACAGTGCTCGCCACTGCCGCTGAAGCAACAGTATTTTCATCTGCACAGCCAACCAGATCTCCAACGGCCTATCCTGAAGCTGTGCTGGGCAAGAGCCAGTTTGGTGTAGTGGTTAAGTGCGCGGACTCTAATCTGGGAGAACCGGGTTTGATTCCCCACCCCTCCACTTGCAGCTGCTGGATGACCTTGGACAAGCCATAGTTCTCTCAGAGCTATTCTCTCAAGGGCACTTCTCGGGAGAGCTCTCTCTGTCCTGCCTACCTCACAGGGTGTCTGTTGTGGGGAGGGGAAGGGAAAGGAATTTGTAAGTCGCTCTGAGACTCTGAGTGCAAGGGTGGGCTATAAATCCAGTCTCCTTTCCTCTCCTCTTCTCACTAGGGTTGCCAGCTCTCCCTTGGCCACGGGTGGAAGATGGGGTGGGGGGTAGGGTTGCCAAATCCGGGTTGGTAAACATCTGGAAATCTGGGGATGGAGACTGGGGAGGACAGGGGGGTTACAGCACCATCAAGTCCACCTTCCAAAGCATCCATTTTTTCCAGGGGAACTGATCTCTGTAGTCTGGGGATGAGCTGTTATTCCAGGGGAGCGCCAGCGGCCACCTGGAGGCTGGCATCCCTAGATCCCCAGTCAGAAGCAGAAATTTCTTAGACACACACAGCAGACATCTCTCTCCCGTTGGCTCCTTATTTAGAACCGAGCATAACTGTAAATTGTCTTCTGGCTGAGAGGTTGCAAATAGCGGGCCTGGAAGAACCCGCCTCTGTTGAGAGGCCGAGGCATCCACTCTTCCCTTCCAAACACGGGCATGGAAGTTATCTGAAACTAAGAAGCTGGAAGCTGGGCTGGAAGCCAAAGCAATGCCATAGAGTCCACTCTCCAAATCTTCCATTTTCTCCAGGGGACCTCTGTAGTCTGGAGATGAGCCGTCATTCCGCGGGATCCCCACGTCCCACCTGGAGGCTGGCATCCCTAGGCTTCACCCACTTTCTGGAATCGCCAGGATTGGAGTCAGTGGGTGCCCGTGGGCACCATGCTGGGGAACCTTGGTCCAATCATTTTTATCCTGCCCTTTGCTCCAAGGAGCTGGGATTGGCACAGGTGGTTCTCCCTTTCGTAGTACTGGGAATTGGAAATATAGAAGCCGGGGTAGGGATTTAGGTCGCCCCACCGGAGAACAAAACCAGACCAGCTCTTAAAATGCACGCTGTTCGAGCAGTCCAGAAGAGGACATTTTCACACTTCGGAGGCTGTGCTTTTCTCCCCTCTCTCCCCAAACTGTCATCTGTTTATTCTAGCTCATCCCAGGTGATCACGGGACAGCATTTGAATCTTGGTGATATTTATAGCGATCCTGCAGTGTCGGGAAATATTTTGACACACCCTTCCAACGCTTCACAGATGGAAACGAGAACACTTTTATAACACCCCTATTCTTGTATCGAGGGTGGCAAATGCTCTGCCTCCCAAATTGCCACTTGCCAAAGGGTCCGCTCTTACCGGTTGTAGCCATTTATTCTGCCGTAGCCTGCGCGGCAGTCGTTGAAAGGTAAAGAGGGTGTTTGTTCTTTGCTTGAAAGAAATCCATAATCATCCCGCAATATCATCAAAACATATCAGAGTATGTAATGCCAGGATGTACACCGTGCCTAACAGTTAATTTACTTGCATGTGCATTAGAGACGAGGTGCATATATACACACACACACACACACACGGCGCCGTCCCAGGTGAAATTATACCTTTTGAAATCCATTACTGCCAGTGGTCTTAGAAGGGTGTGATGCTGCTTAGGATGGCAGAGTCAGAGGTTTTAACTTTTGCGGTGGGAACTGAAGACTGAGGATGCCAGCAGCTCATACTGACGAAGATTTTAGCAAGCCCTCCCACACGGGCCAAAAATAGAGAGTTGAAAAATCAGGTAAATAGAGAGAGCATGAGCAATTTTTTTTTTCCATGTCTTTAACAGAACCTCAAAAATTGACAAATGGACTAGGGATACCAGGCCTGCGCCAAGGGAACTTGGTAGCATTTGGCGGTGGGGCATGGAGAGGAAGCATTGAGGGAAGACTTAGAAGTGATGTCACCGTGTCACAGAACAGTCTAGGAATCCCCCCAAACTTGATGGTAGAAATCATAGTGTTTGGGGAACTTTCTAGACCATCGTGGATATGGCGACCAGAAGTGATGTTGTTGCGCCCTTCACATCAAACCTGGTTTTTCTCCCAGGTGAGAGTCGGGGGGAAGAGAACCAGTGACAGACTCTAATCTGTCTAATCTGTTTTGCACTCCTCCACATGAAGCCAGCTGGGTGACCTTGGGTCAGTCACAGCTCTTTCAGAGCTGTCTCAGCCCCAAAATAAGTCTGGCTCACCACTAAAAAAAGCTAGAGCTTAAGACTGCCAAACAATCTTAGAATCTCCTGGCTATACTAAACACAATGCCATACAATAATAATTATTAATTATTATTATTAATTAATTATCACAATACAAGAACTCATGGGTACTCAATGAAATTGCAGTCAGGTTAGAACAGATAAAAGGAAGTCCTTCTTCACCCAAAGAGTGATTGACACATGGAATTCACTGCCACAGGAGGTAGTGGCGGCTACAAGCCTGGACGGCTTCAAGAGGGAATTAGATAAGCATATGGAGCAGAGGTCCCATCAGTGGCTATTAGCCACAAGATATAGATAGGAACTCTCAGTCTGGGGCAAGTGATGCTCTGTATTCTCGGTGCTTGGGGGGGTCAACAGTGGGAGGGCTTCTGGTGTCCTGGCCCTACTGCTGGACCTCCTGAGGGCACCTGGTCTTTTTGGCCACTGTGTGACACAGAGTGTTGGGCTGGATGGGCCATTGGCCTGATCCAACATTGGCTTCTCTGATGTTCTTATTAGTAGTTGGGGGGAGCTGCCAGAGAGGTTGTCCAACACAGCAGGCAAGACTAATTTAGATCCCATCACTGAGTGTTTGTCCAACAAGACACACATAAATATTTTAAATGAATAAACATCCCTCTCCTCTTTTTAAACAACACCGAGATTACGTCTACTCTGAAAATTGATATTGGTTTTGTCAGTTGCTTAATTTTCATTGCTTTCCCCAGAGGATCCTGGGAATTAAGACGGGTGAAGGAAAGTACAGTTATCTGGGTTCCATAGTTCCCTGGGTTCTTGGGGAGAAGGGTGCTGTCAAACCAGCCTGTGGCACAATCCATCCCAGTGAATGCGAGTAGTAGGTAGCTGGAAAATGGTGTCCTCTCTGAAACCTGCAACCCACATCGCTCCTGGGTAGGGCTGGCCTTATAAAACCCTTAAGTTGTTGGGTGGGGCTCGCTAACCCCTGTCAGAAAAGCCAAGCTAGAGCTTTCTCTCAGTGGCTGATCGATCTGATCTGGTGTGGTCGTTCCTCGAGACTCAGGCGCTTTACTGTAGGATTGAATCCCTCAGCCGTCCAATGTGGGAGTTTTGCATTTATCCTTGTGTTCCTTGCACGTCTCTGTGTGTGTGGGGGGGGAATCCTCCTGAGAAGTATGCATGGCGTGTAGACAAGTCTTTCCTCGGCGGCCATCAATACCCATTAGAGAGAGAGAAAGGCCTACTCAATTAGGTAGTTTATTCCCCCCCCCCAAGTCTAAATTGCCCTCGGCAGAATATTCCCAAGTGCCTGCCAGCAATGCAGTTTCCTATCAGGGAACCAGCCCTCCCTTTTGTCTAACTGGGTTAGCGGAAGGACGCTTCCCTGCACATCTGGCCCGAATGTCCACTCATGCACCCCGACCCGGTACCAGTTTACTGGGTAACGATGCATTTGTTATATCGCCGTAGCCCTGCCGTAGATGTGCACAACTAGCTGATTTTAGATTTATACTCTGCCCAATCCCAAATCAGTGAAGCCAGACAAGTATGTTTGCATCCTCCTTGGGATAATTTGTGCTGTTTGTCATGGCAAAGGAGAGTTTGCAGGGTATTCCACTTTTTGCCCAGTGGAAAGTCTCTGAGGTTTTACTGGGCACTACTTACAGAACACAGCCCGCCAAGCCAAATTAGTTGTGCCAGTGATTGCCAGCTCCTCGTGTTTGAGGATTGGAGGAGCTTGGGCACAATAGCTGCAAAAGGCTCCCTTGATCTGGTAGAGGCAGAACATTTAAAACAATAATGAGGATGAGTCTATTGGGCCATTTTGCTTCTTTTTTTTAATTTGCTACACAAAAACACAGAGCTGGAGGGCACCCCAAGGGTCATCTAGTCCAACCCCCTATACAATGCAGGAAATTCATAGCAACCTCTCCCCTCCCCACTCCCCCAGTGACCCCTGCTCTAAGCCCAGAGGAAGGCAAAAAACCTCCAAGATCCCTGGGCCAATCCAGCCTGGAGGAAAATTCCTGACCCCAAAGTGGCGACTGGCATTCCCCTGGGCATATAAGAAAGGGTCACAGGAGCCGAGCACTAGCTCATCCCTTCCTTCCCTCCGTCTCACGATCTGTTCTTGTTGTACATTTCGGTTCGCCTCATTCGTGTTGCCGTCAATGATTCTTTGGTTTCTATGATGCCATTTTAATTTCATTTTTATAGGCCAATTATATGCAATTGATGGAAAATAACATTGAAGAACGTGTTGATTTTAATGAGCAGCGTTAGGTGCGATGTGGAAATCAAGATTTGCGGGCTCATTTCTCACAAGGAAGAAATGCAGTCAAAAAGGTGGATATTTGTGCTGAATCAGACCGCTTTGGAAATTGGGTCTCTTCCCTATCACGGAGTCTCTTAAGGGCTAGAAACGTTTTAAAAAACACATTTGTAAGATACAGAATCGTTGCCAGACATAAAATTCTGTGTCTCATCATCACAAGTCTCGACAGGATACATGCGTGGCCTCCAATAACACCTCACGATCTGTCCAAACCTGTTTCCGCATTAGACTGTATATGGTAGAATACTTGACAGTACTCTTGACAATTTCATTTATTTACTTGAAAGGTGTGTACCCCTCTTCTTTCCAAGCGGCTCCCAACGTTTAGTAAAAGACAAAAAGAGGGCAATGAAACAATAATCAAGCCAAGGCGGTGTAATAAAACACAGCCAGAATAGACACAGTAACCTCTTTGCAAGGTAAAACAAGTCAGCCGTGGCACTCCGTTGCAATGGGACTCCTGAGCGAAAGAAAGATCGCCTTGCAAAGTTGCTTGTGGCACGTAATTAGAGAAGATGCCTCTCTTCTCGCATGCCAGTTGGGGAGCAGAGCGGATTCGGAAGAAGCGGCTGATCTTATTATTTATTTATTATTTTTAGATTTATATCCCGTCTTGCTTACGGGAAGCCACCCGAGCCACCCAAAAAGCACGTGCCTCTGAAAGAAGATGACAGAAATATAGAGTTGGAAGGGACCACCAGGGTCATCTAGTCCAACCCTTTGCACAATGCAGGAAATTCACAAATACCCTCCCCAACTTCAGTGACCCCAGAAGAGGCCTTTGGGAGACCTCTGGTTGGTCAGCTGTAAAACAGGATGCTGGACTAGTTGGGACCGTTGGTCTGATCCAGCACACCTGCCCTTGTGTTCTCATCCCCAAACGGTTACTGCTGCAAGTGCTTACGATGCGCCTTCTCTTGCAAAGAATTAACCGTTGGGTCCCGTCAAGTTGCAGCAGATTCATGGTGACTGCCTCTGTGGTGTGTTCAAGGCAAGTGATGCTCAGAAGCGGTTTGCCATCGCTTGCCTCTGTGTAGCGACCCTGGTTGTCTCCCATCCTTGGTTGTCTCCTGTCCAAGTACTAACTAGGACTGGCCCTGCTTAGCTTCCAAGCTCTGATGGGCTCCAGCTAGGCTGGGATACCAGACTCCTTTTCTTGCAAATACACCGTCATCGTCATCATCTCCCACCCGTCTCCAGGGAGCCTAGGACAGCATCCATGCTTCCCCCCCTCTTTATCCTCACAACAACCCTGGTGCCGCTGGACTTGTTCACCAACCCTGTAAGGTAGGCATTCTGCAGTGGGCCCAACCTTCGGCAGTTTCGTGACCCACGACGGTGATGTTAATAACCCCCGTTCGATTCCCGATTAGCCTGGCTAAAGGATTTAACGCCAGAAATCGTTCTTTCGCCGAGCTTTTTCTCTCTGGAGTTGCCCTTTTCCTTTTGTTCTCTCTTCCTTTGCAGTGAGTGCTTCTCCCCGAACGGATCACTTTGTGTGTGGGGGTGTGTATGTGTGTATGGTGTGTGTGTTCTCTTTCCACCCCAGTGCTTCTGCCTTCAGAGACTTTCCAAAGCACTATGAAACTAGGTAAATCCTACCCTCTGCCAGCTCCCACCCAGGAGTTGTAATCGCCTTTCCTGCTGGGTTTGGTTGATTGTTTTTCTCCCGCAGCTGGCCCGGAGAGCGATACGTGTGTGTGTGTGTGTGTGTGTGTGTGTGTGTGTGTGTGTGTGTGTGTGTGTGTGTGTGTAAGACGAGAGAGAGAGAGAGAGAGAGAGAGAGAGAGAGAGATCTGGCACCTCTCCAGACTGGCAAATGGAACATCTTGCCAAAATGGGAGCATTTCAGCTTCCGTTGTGAGGCAAAGCCTTGCAAGGAAGCGATGCCACCAGTCCAGCGCTTGAAGTGCTGCTGTGCTGGGATCGGGTCTCTCTAGTGGCGTTCCTTGACCTGGAGCCCTCTGTGCCCCCAGCGGCATAGCGAGTTCTGCACGTGCTCAAGGAAACTCTGTTATTTCGTATTCCAGGACAGAGTTGTGCCACCAGGAAATGGGTACTGCGGCTAGGCCTACACTGCCCGGTAGTGTCCGTGCTAAATATTTGTGTACAGTTTGCTGATTGTCTATTTTATTTCCCGTATACTGTTTTATTTTACTATGGTTTAGCGGCCAAGATTTTGGGTTGCCGGCCTCCAGGTGGGGCGTGGAGATCTCTCGGGATAGCGGCTGATCTCCAGATGGGAGAGATCAGTTCCCCCGGAGAACATGGATGCTTTGGGAGGGTGCGCTCTGTGGCATTGCATACATGAGGTCCCTCCCCTCTCCAATCTCCACCCTCCTGAAACTCCCCCCCCTTGATTCTCCAGGTATTTCCCAACCCAGAGTTGGCAACCCTGCCAAGACTGGCAAGGTCATTGTTTGAACATTGCCTCCATCATGAATGTCATGAACTCACTGGATGTCGTAGACAAGGGAGGGAGATTTACTCCAAACTGGTTTGTAGATCTTTAAACGGATGGTTGCTGCAAGGTTAGAATAGTTTAAGGCGGACGAGAAGGTTGACATTTATTCATTTGTTTGTTTTTAATCCGACAGCTGAGTCTCTCTCAGCAAGCGGCATCTTATGACCAGTGCTGAATTCCTGTGCCGCCGAGCCGTATTGACAAGCCCTGCTTTTCGATGCTCTTCCAAATGTTGGCTTTTTGGGTGGGGCTGGGGTGGGGTTGGGGGCAGTGTTCCCTCTAAGCTGAGTTAGTGTGAGCTAGCTCACAGTTTTCCAGCCTTTGGCTCACACATTTTTGTCTTCGCTTAGGAAGGATGGCTCCAGAGCAAACTAGATTATGCAGTAGCCAAAACGCTCGCTCACAACTTTAATGCCAGTAGCTCACAAAGTAGAATTTTTGCTCACAAGACTCCACGGCTTAGAGGGAACATTGGAACTTGGGGGCAGGACTCTCCAAATTTCCTGAGGTCCTGATCCTAGCGGCCCAGGAAGAAGTGGCTCTCTAGGGATCGGTGCCTGAGAGCCAGTTTGGAGTAGTGGTGAAGTGCGCGGACTCTAATCTGGGAGAACCGGGTTTGATTCCCCCTCCTCCACTTGCACCTGGCTGGATGACCTTGGGCAAGCCGTAGTTCTGACAAGAGCTGTCCTTGAAAAAGAGCCGTTTCTGTCAAGAGCTCTCTCAGCCCCACCTGCCTCCCAGGGTGTCTGTTGTGGGGAGGGGGAGGGAAAGGAGTTTGTAAGCTGCTCTGAGACTCCGAGTGAAGGCTGCTGCTGCTTCTCCTTCTCCTGTCTACCTTCACGCTGCATATTCTCTCCTGATTACCGCTTTCCACGCAAACCCCCCCCCCCAGTTCCAGTTGTCCCCAGAACTCTTTGTCCCTTTTGCTATTGAGGAAGAGCTGACACCGAAACCCCCACAATGCCCTTTTTTCTCGGGCCTATTATTTATAGGGTCCCCAGCTGCCTCATTCTTGCGGTTCTGCTTGTGTTTCCAGGACTCCCCCAGAGGCCCCAGAGGGAGGAAAAAAGGGTTTCCATGGATCACTTCTGCCCGTCCCGGTTGCTTTGAGGTCGTTTTTCAGGGAAGGGGGGGGGAGAATGTGTGTCGGACCCTTTCTGGAAAGCGACACCAGCCTTCCCAAAGAGAGGGGCCCCCACATTCTCGAGGTTTATGGGGCCCGCCGTCTGGGTGATGGTCTGCTGGGCACCCTTGTTAAACTGCTATTGACAATGGAGGAGCGAGGGATGCCAGCCGCCAGGCAGGACCTGGAAAAGATCTCCCTGGATGACAGCTCATCTCCAGCCTCCAGAGATCAGTTCCGTGGGAGGAAATGGCTGCTGTGGAGGGTGGGCTCTCTGGCAGAGTACCCCACTGAGGCCCTGGTCCTCCCCAGGCCCCAACTCCCAAATCTGACAGTCCTGCCCCCCCATCCCCTCGCTGGTGGGCCGGGGGACCTGGCAACCCGAACTCACTGGGGGCGGGTTGTGGGGGAGGGAGAAAGAGTACAGCCAGCTCATTTGCCACAGAGAGCCAGTGCGGTGTAGCAGTTCAGAATGTAAAAAGAAGAAGAGGAGGAGGAGGAGGAGATTGGATTTATACCCTGCCCTTCACTACACAAGGGAGTCTCAGAGCGGTTTACAAACTCCTGTCCCTTCCCCTCCCCACAACAGATACCCTGTGAGGTAGGCGGGGCTGAGAGAGCTCTGACAGAAACTGCCCTTTTCAAGGACAGCTCTTGTGAGTCATCCAGGCCAGCAAGTTCAGATCCCCACTCTGCTGTGCAAGCTCGCTGGGTGACCTTGGGCCAGTCACACACTCTCTGCCTGACCCACCTCACAGGGCTGTCGTGAGGAGAAAAGGGAGGCGATGAGACCAATCGTAACCTGCTTTAGGTCCCAACTAGGGAGAAAGGCCCAGGTATAAAAGAAGCAAATAATGTGGAAATGGAAAAAAACCCAACAACCCCCAAATATCCTTTTAACAAAGACTAATGGGTTTTGGTTTATTAATTAAAAGAAACATATCTCACTCTTTCCAAGAAGACACTCAGATAATGGGTTGCCAGACATTTATTTAAATTTTACTGGATTAATGAATGGATTAATCGATGGAAAGCAAGGTGATTAATCAGCTGAACTGTTTACTGTCTTGTCCAGAATATACAGAAATAGAAAGGGGATGAGAGGAGAGGTGTGTGATGGCTAAAATTTCTAAAATAATGTGTGTGGGTGCCTGTCTGGGCCGTACCACTGTCTTGAGGTTTCTTGCCCCATAATTCTAGAAATGGGGGTGTCTTTTTGGCATTATTCCACGTGAAGCGTTCTGCATGGCCTCTAAGATGTTCTCTCCTTTGATGTACTCTCCTCGGGAAACGGAATCAAAAGTGCCTCCACCAGGCACGATACAGAGGTTGCCACAAATCACACATGGCTCAAAAATGCAACACCTCCGCCTTTGTGGCAAATCATTCATGGCCGTTTCATCCATGCCATAAGTTATATTTTCCCTTTCTCCCCTCCAAAGCAGGAATTAAGCCAGAGATAGGAAGGCAAAGCGTCGTTTCTGGCTCAGACAGAACAACATCATACATTATGTTGCCGTACTGTTTGATTATTATTGATTACTGAGCTCTGTATGATGGGAGGTGGAAGGTGGAAGGAACACATGAATCAAAGGTTCTTCTGCGCTGAATCACCAAACGGCAAACCACGACTGAGGGCTAGAGGTAGGTGGCGCTGGGGACCTGTCAGGTGTACAGTCTAGCAGAGGGCCTACCTCAGAATGAAGGCACCGACTTGGCCTCCCCGTGGGGTGTAGTTAGGCTTGCCAACTCCAGGTTGGGAAAGTCCTGGAGATTTTGGGGTTGGACCGAGGGAGGGAGGGATTTGGGGAAAGAAGGGACCTCAGAGGAATCTATTGCCATAAAGTCCACCCTCCAAAGCAGCCATTTCCCCCAGGGTAACAGATCTTTGTAGCCCAGAGATCAGTTGTGATTCCAGGTAGGGTATCCAGATCCTCCTCGGCCACTGGTGGGGGTGTCAGATACAGGCTGGGAAACTTCTGGAGTATGGAGCCCCACTGCTGGACCTCCTGATGGCACGTGGTATATTTTGGCCACTGTGTGACAGAGTGTTGGACTAGATGGGCCATTGGCCTGATTCAACATTGGCTTCTCTTATGTTCTTCTTATGTTCTTCTTATGTTCTTATGAGCCTGGGGAGGACAGGAACCTCAGTGGGGTACTATCACAAGCCAGGCCAGGAACAGTGTAGGGCACACTGTCAAGAGTGCAGAGCAAGTAAGGCAAGAGCACCAACTTGGGAAGTCAAATAAAAACAAATAAATAAATAAGGCCCAGTCCAGGGTTATGCACAGGGTCAGGAGTTTAGTCTGAGGGTCAGTCCATACAGCAGGGTCTGAGAATCCAAGAGCTCCTCACAAACAAGCAGGTTCAGAAGCAAGACAAAAGCAGAGTCAGGAAATGGTCCAGAAAATCACAGGGTAGAGGCAGGCTCCAATGCAGTGGTCAGAGGGATTTCAAATCATCACTTCCACACCTAACAGCCTCCCTTGGCTGGCTTTTATAGCCATAAGCTTAAGAGTCATGCTTAAGCCAGCTGCTCAGGACTAATCCTGCAACTACTCAAGCAACTTTCGTCAGGCCAGAAGGCATGCGCTTTGTCATCCCTCCTGTAGTTCTGTTTGTAGCCTCTGTCTACAGCGCTCTAAGGGTGTGGGTGATGCTGGAGGGCTGGAAATGATCGACTGAGTTTCACCTGCTGAGTCAGGGCTGGAGGGTGTGGGTGGCTCTGCACCGGCTGTTGGCTGGAATCCTGACAAGCCTGCAGCTCATTTTCCTCCTTCCTGGCTTCTTTCTTTGCCAGACTTTTCTCCTGAGGAGTTCTTGCTCTCACTGACCTCTGGCTGGTACAGGTACAGTCCTGCAGAGCCCATTCTCCAAAGCATCCATTTTCTCCAGGGGAACTGATGCCTGTAGTCTGGAGATGAGCTGTCATTCCAGAGGCTCCTCAGATCCCACCTGGAGCTTGGCATCCCTAATTCCAGGGGCTCTCCAGGAACCACCGGGACGCTGGCAACCCTGTATCAAGTGGTTAGAGTAACAGGCGAGGACTTGGAAGATCTGTGATCAAAATCCTCACTTTCCCACGAAGCGTGCTGGTGGACCTTGAGCTGGTCTCTTTCTCTCTCCTCTCTCACAGGATTGTTGCTGGGATAAGATAAAAGGGGAGCCATGTGTGCTGCCATAGGCTTCTTAGAGGAAGAAGGCGAGAACATGCAGATAGATAAATACCTGGAGACAGTGGCAAAAACCGGAAGAGCGAAGCTTAGCTGCCTCCTTCAGGCATTCCTCGTGACCAGCCCAGAAGCTGCAAGAGAGGGCCTAGTCCGTGGACAACCCCCTTGCACCAAGGATTCATAAATGACAGCCCATCATCATGTTTTGTTGTTATGTCTAAACTGGGCTTCTGTGTGCCTACACACTGAAAAAAACAACAGGCATCTTAACTGTGGCGCAGGAAGCAAAGAGGCTCACTCCAGTTGTTGGGATTCTAGGGGGGGTTGTTTGTTTTTTGCTGTGGATGCAGGCTTTTAAAAGCACCCTTCCCGCCCCTTCCCTTGGGGCTCCATTTGCAGCTGTCTTGAAGAGTTGTTTTGCTAGACCTTTTCCCCCTTCCCCATTCTCCCCCTTTCAATCTACCTCCGGCAACCCAGAGGTCTTTGAAAAAGGTCAGCCACGTTTCTCCTCTTTCCATCCATTCATTATTGTGAGCCCCCCCTCTGTGATACAGACAGCTAGTCCAATGCCTTGCAGGGCTGTTGCCATTCTCAATGGTGTTTAAACTAACACCCTAATGATCTCCGGCAGCCGTCTCTCCTGTCATGTCACACTTTGGACTTCAGTGTGCTGCCAGATTCCACTAAATGTGAGATTTGGTTTGGAATTTGCTATTCCATAAAGCAGTGTGAGGTTCTGAGATAGCTGGCGGACCTACAGGGATCTGCGGTTTTCCATCAAGTCTCTTACGAATTGTTCATTCCGCTAGGAACGGCTCTGGTATAATCCAGCACTGAGCATTCTGCATTTTCACTTTTTGTTTTGTTTTGTTTTATCCCTGTGAGAGTTTGAATCTTTAATGCCACGTAAACTTTTTCAGATACTGCCAGGAAACAAGAGATCTCCATTTCTACTTGTGTCTGATGAAGGGAGCTTTGACTCTCGTAAGCTTATACTTTGAAATTGTTGTCAGTCTCTAAGGTGCTCCGGGACTCAAATCCAGCTGTTCTACTGCAGATCAACATGGTTGCCCTCTGAAACAGCTCTGTTTATGCAGCTGTAAGACTACAAAAACTGTGGTGCAGGGCGACTGTAAATGGAAGCGTGCAGAAAAACATAAGGGGACCTCTTGGATCAGGTCCAGTCCAGCATGCTGTTTCCAGCTGTAGCCAGGATTTGGGGTGGATTTAGTTCCTTTGAGGAACTTTCCTCAAGCCTAAGAACTGAGTTTCACCTGTTGAATTGGGGCTGGAGGGTGTTGGTGGCTCTGTATCAGCTGTTGGCTGTGAACCCTAACAAGTCTGCAACTCATCTTCCTGCTTGCTGGCTTCTGCTGATTCAGAGCTGGCTACACAGGGCTCCTCTTCTCCTGAGGAATCCTCACTATCACTGAGCACTGGCTGACCCACAACACCACCAGATTTTGTTCAGTGGAGTGGTGGATTAGGAATGCGTTCTACCCTAATGCCTCTGGGTATAAAGACAACAATTTCCCCATATTGTTGTCTCCCCCATTTAGAACCAGGTATTCCAAAGGTACACACTGCTTCTCAGCATGGAGGCTCCATTTAACTATCATGGCTGATGCCTGTTGATGTACTTTGTCCCCACTAATCAGCTTGTGTGTGTTACATGCCATCAAGTTGCTTTTGACTTATGGCAACCATATAAATTAATGACCTCCCAAACATCCTATTGTTGACGGCCTTGCTCAGGTCTTGCAAGATGAGGGCCAGGACTTCCTTGACTGAGTTGACCCATCTCATTTTAGGTCTGCCTCTGATGCTGAGTTGCAGACCAGAAGGTCTGTAGTTCAGCGGTTTGAGACCCGAGTGTCACGTGACGGAGTGAGTTCCCATCTCTGGACCTAGCTCCTTCCAGCCTAGCAGTTCAAAAGCAAGAAATTGCGAGCAGATAAATAGGTACCGCTTTGGTGGGAAGGTAACACCATTCTGTGCGCCTGGCGTTGCATGCCAGCCACATGACCAGGAGAGGTCTTTGGAGAGTGCTGGCTCTACGGCTTGGAAACGGAGATGAGCACTGCCACCTAGAGTCGGATTCGACTGGCTTTCGAGCAAGGGAAACCTTTACCTTACCTTTTCCTGCTGCCTTCGACTTTTCCTAGCAACACTGACTTTTCCAGTGAATCGTGTCTTCTCCTGTAGCCTCAGTTTAGATTTTTTAGCTTCTCGGGAGAAGTCAGGTTGGTTTGCTCTAGAACCCACTTACGTGTCTTTGTGGCAGTCCGTAAACTCTCCTCCAAAGTAGTTGTTTTAATCTGCCCCAGATGAGCAGGTGGATGGATGAGTGAGCAAACACTCACAGCAAAAAGGTTGTCCAGCTGTGACACCGGGGGTGATGGTGGTGTCCGTAGTCCCTTGCCTTCCTTGGGGTGGGGTGGTAGCTGGTTGGGTGGCTGACGTCAGCAGTATGGAGAAGAACAACAGAAGCTGTGTATATGTCCACTAAGTAATACTAACAAAATGAATAATTGCAAAATATATTATATTATGAAAAACTTCCAAAATCATATACAAATGCAAGAAGAGGTCCAAACAATGAAGTTTTTCCAGATTACAAAGTCGTTTCATAGTCTTCATCCGAACAGGACCATGTATATCTTCTAGAGCTGCAGAGTTTCATTTTTTGCATGTTGCATAATTCTATACACAGTCAAATGATCAACAGTTTTCATCCAGTTAAATACATCTGTTTCTAAGGTCAAGCCAGAAGTATAGTGAGTAGAAATGAAGCAAAAAATGATGCAACATGCAAAAAAAAATGAAACTTTGCATCTCTAAAAGATACATATGGCCCTGTTTGGATGAAGACTACGAAACGACTTTGTAATCCGGAAAAACTTCATTGTTTGGACCTCTTCTTGCACTTGCTATATGATTTTGGATGTTTTTCATAACATAACATATTTTGCAGCTATTGATTTTGTTGGTATTACTTAGCGGATATATATATACACAGCTTTTGTTGTTCTCCATATTGTTACAGGAGCTGTGGTTCTCTGTCCTTGTATTGTTTGGATGACATTGGCGGCATCCAAGGGGAACAATCCGCGGCCGCTTGTCTCATCCCGACTGCTCCTGCGAGCGATATGCCCCCTCTGCTGCAAGTGGCGCGTGCATACTAGGGGAGCCGGGAGGGGGTGGTCCGCCTGGTCAGCCGTGGGTCCAATCATGGCCTGGCAGCTGCTTGCCAGTGCCCACCTTTGATGCCAGGCTTTGATACCAGCTAAGAACCGTCGCCAATCCTTGTGGCAACGAATTCCGTTAAGTTAATTGTATGCCAGGAAATTCTTCTGTCCCTGCTGGAACCTGCTGTCAGTCAATTTAATTGGGTGACCCCAAGTTCTAGTTGTGATGCGAGAGGGTGGAAAATGTCTTCTCTTTGGTCTTTGCCGTCCACACTGAGACGCAGACTTTCGAAGCCTCTCTCCTGTCTCCCCTCCTTGATCCTCTCTTTTCTAAACCAGAAGCTCCCCAGATGGAAAAGTTAAGCTGTTGCAGCTAATGAGGATGCTCTGACCCCCACAATTCTTCCCGTTGCCCTTTTCCCAGGCAAACTGAAAGTGCTTAGGGTAGCTGTGGAACGGCTTGCCTTGTTTTCCTGGCCTTAGTTATGAAATTTGTTTGGGTGGGAAACGGGTCACTCACGCCTCATTATAGCCCTTTACCCTCCAGACAGCCATTTCAGACTGGGATTCCACAAGAGGGATGGCCGTGGCTCTGCAGTGGAACTCCCGCTTTTCTTTGCATGCACAAGGTCCCAGGTTCAATCCCCTGCACCTCTCGTCAAAGGATCTTGAGTAGCGGGTTCTGAGACAGGCCTCTGTCACTGAAGAGCTCGGCGAGTCTGTAGCTCCAAGATAAAGGCCCTTGCTTTTATTTTCTTTATGTTATTCATAGTCTACCTTTCTCACTTCTAGAGAGAGAGCCAGTTTGGTGTAGTGATTAGAAGCACGGACTCTAATCTGGGAGAACTGGGTTTGATTCCCACTCTTCCACATGCAGCTGCTGGTGTGACCTTGGGTCAGTCATAAGTTCTTTCAGAGCTTTTCTCTTAAGGGCAGTCCTCAAGAGAGCTCTCTCGGCCCCACCTAACTCATAGTCAATGCGTCCGGTAAGCTGTGAAGTCTTGTGAGCAAAAATTCTACTTTGTGAGCTACCGGCATTAAAGTTCGGAGTGAGCGATTGGGCTACTGCATAAATCAGTTTGCTCTGGAACCATCCTTCCTGAGCTAAGACTAAAATGTGTGAGCCGGAGGCTAAAAAACTATGAACTAGTTCACACTAACTCAGCTTAGAGGGAGCACTGCTCACAGGATGTCTGTTGTGGGGAGGGGAAGGGGAAGGAGATTGCAAGCTGCTCCTTTGGGTAGTGCAGAGAGGGGTACAAATCCAGCTTCTTCTATTCTTATCTAAAAACAAAACATGACATTAAATGATGCCAAATTCTACATAGGATCCTAGTTTCAGCAAGCTATACACAGTAGCATAGACCACAATTCCTAATAATTTTCCAAGTAACTTTGAGAGTCATTCAGTACAGTACACCTCGATTGCCTGTGTGGAAAAGCCCTCTTGAATCATTTAGTTTTGCATTGTTTGCGGAAAGCTGGGAGAGGGGGAAGACTTCCAGAGAGTTCCAGGTTCTTTCTCTGGTTACAAATTCTCTCCTGATACAGTCCTGCAACCTTTACTCGGCTGTCCAAAGATCCTCCGGCCCCCCAAGTGCTCCGCCGTTTCTCCACTGCCACCATTTCTGGCTGGAACTTCCTGTGCAAATGCTAGTTTCTTCATGCTCCTCCTCAGGGTGCACCACAGTCCCCTTTCCTAGTTGGCACATGTGGGTGGAGTGATGATGAGGCAGAAACCGGAGGCCGCGGCCTGCCCCACTTTGGATCTCAGGTGGAAAATGCCTCCCCCACATGCAAACGGCTCTGCACCTCGGAAGCCTGCGCAGCTGGCAAAGGTGGTGGAGGGTTTGCTCCTATCTCCCCGCTGGGTTGGTTTTCTCTTGGCAGGGAGATGTTTTATGCGAAGGGATGTTCAGAGCTAAATTCCACCATCTGCGGTCTGAAGCATCATTTCCTTCTCCTCTAGGTGTGCGCCGGGCCGAAGCCTAAATGCTTGTAACCAGAATCACAGCAGATTTCTCTCTGCCTCCTTCCCTTCCTTTTCCTGTCTCCCTTTGTGTCAGGCTTGAGACCAATGCTCCCTCTAGGGTGCGGAGTCTTGTGAGCAAAAATTCTACTTTGTGAGCGACTGGCGTTGTGAGCGAGCAGTTTGGCTGTTCCATAAATTAGTTTGCTCTCGGGCCATCCTTCCTGAGCAAAAAGAAAAAGGTATGAGCTGGAGGCTAAAAAACTGTGAGCTAGCTCACACTAACTCAGCTTGGAGGGAACACGGCTTGGGACTGTAAGCTGCTTGGGGCAAGGGCCCTTATCCTGGTACGTCTGGATTTGGGGGTGCACCAGACGCACTGAAATGTTATGATGATGATTGATGAAGACAGGCCCCCTGCCCTGAAGAGTTTACAGTCTCAGATTTGTGGCAAAGGTGGTGGAGATGCAGAGGGCTAACTTCGGTTCAGGCCCGTAGCTACAGTGGGGCATCTTGGGGCTAGGCCCCCTGACTTGCTGGCAAGGCCCCCTAACTCCCCATCCAGCCCAGGGTATCACGGCCTTCTCCCCCAGATTAATTTGATTAGCCAGTGCCCCCTAAGAAATTCAGATGCCCCCTTGACTTAAAAAATCCTGGCTAGGGCCTGCTTCAGTTCATTTCCTTCCTTCCTTCCTTCCTTCCTTCCTTCCTTCCTTCCTTCCTTCCTTCCTTCCTTCCTTCCTTCCTTCCTTCCTTCCTTCCTTCCAGTTGTATCTGGCATATGGCGAACCTGTAGGGTTTTCAAGGCAAGAGATGAACAGAGGTGGTTTGCCATTGCCTGCCTCTGTTCAGCAACCCTGGACTTTCTTGGTAGTTTCCCCTCCAATTACTGGCCGGGGCCGACCCTGTTAGCTTTCAAGAGCTGACAAGATTGGGCTAGTCTGAGCCATCCAGGTCAAGATTCGGTTGTTTCTACACACTCTTTTTATAAAAGAGTGTCCGTTTACAGAACACACATGCATTTTCCTTTTCAGAATCTTTGGTCCCGGTCCTGCAGCCTGAAGGCAGTGCTAGTTGAGGTTTGTTTTATCACAGCGTTCTTCCCTTCAGGACAAGAAAATCTTGATAACTTTTGTCCGTTCTGTGGGCGTGGTGGTGGACAGTGCTGTCAGGTTGTAGACAAACTTCTGGTGACCCTGTAGGGTTCTCAAGGCGAGAGATGTTCAGAGATGCTTTGCCATTGCCTGCCTCTGCGTTTTTGAACTTTGGACTGCCTTGGTGGTCCCCCATCCGAGGTTTAACCAGGGCCGACCCTGCTTAGCTTCAGAAATCGGATGAGGTTGGGCGGGCCTGGGCCAGCTGGGTCAGGGCAGATAACTGTCTGCTGTCAAGTCGCAGCTGATTCATGGCCACTTCTCACGGGCTTTGCAAGGGAAGAGACTTCGGAGGGGGCGGGCCATTCCCTGCCTCTGCAAAGCAACCCTGGTGGTCTTCCTTGCCCGTCTCCCATCTGAGGACTAACCGGGGATGACCCTGCATAATTTCTGAGGTCCAATGAGATTGGGCTGGCCTGGGCCACAGGCCCATAGCCAGAAATTTTGGGTTGGTGGGGCAGGGGAGCAAGGAACGGGGAACTTAATTAGATTACTAATTAGATTAGGTCAGTTCCCCGGGAAAGTGACTTAGGGGCCAGTTTGGTGTAGTGGTTAGGTGCGCGGACTCTAATCTGGGGGAAATGGGTTTGATTCCCCACTCCTCCACTTGCACCTGCCGGATGACCTTGGGCAAGCCGTTGTTCTGTCAGAGCTGTTCTTGAAAAAAAGAGCTGTTTCTGCCAGAGCTCTCTCAGCCCCACCTACCTCACAGGGTGTCTGTTGTGGGAAGGGAAAGGAGTTTGTAAGCTGCTCTGAGACTCCCTTGGGTATTGAAGGATGGGGTATAAATCCAGTCTCGTCCTCCTCCTCCTCCTCCTCCTCCTCCTCCTCCTCCTCTTCTTCTTCTTCTTCTTCTTCTTCTTCTTCTTCTTCTTCTTCTTCTTCTTCTTCTTCTTCTTCTTCTTCTTCTTCTTCTTCTTCTTCTTCTTCTTCTTCTTCTTCTTCTTCCTCTCCCTCTCCCTCTCCTCTCCCTCTCCCTCTCCCTCTCCTTCTTCCAGAGCTGCTCTGCACCTTCTGGACAACTTTAGGTTTAACAGCTGATCAGAGGCCAGTGAAACTGACCAGGTGGCAGGGCAGCTTCCCCAGAAGAGCTGGTGGGGCCACGGAGGGTCAGGGGCAAGGAGTGTGATGCAGCATGGGTGGGGGTCTGGGGGGGGCATGGCATCCTCCCGAGGTGGGGCACGGCTCATCCCCGACGGGGCCCTGGCCCCCTCCCCCGACGGGGCCCTGGCCACGGGCCTGCTGGGCCATCCAGGTCGGGGTAGAGCTCCAGAAACAGGGACGATCTGTGGGCGGGAGGAGCGTGACAGAGCACACCGGCTTGCTTACTCGCTCTCCTCGCCCTGCCCTGCTTGTAATTATCACACTCTCTGGGAGGGGCGGGAAAGGATTTCTATGGCGTCTTTATATGAGATTTCATTTCAAACATAATAATCTAACAAGAACGTTCCTGCCCTTAACAGCCCACCTGTAGCTTGAGATTTAATCAGAAATCGGCTCTGGCGCTTATTACAGTGGGAATCCCAAGTTCATTTTACACCACGCTCACTCGGAAGGCGGGTGTGTGTGTGTGTGTGTTTCCCCCCTCTCCCCGACCAATCTGAGTCCCCCTTTCAGCAAATCGCTTTTGAAATAAATGGGACAACCCCCTGGTGCCTTAATTTAATTTAAGCATGTGCTTAAAATGGGTTGCTCAGTCCACGCCTTAAAATGCTTTCTCCGTCTTTTATTTTCCCTGTTAGGTTTCCCATTTCAGTCCTGTCTCTCCCCTCTCCCTCCCACCCCTCTTTGCGAGGGTAATTTTTGCCAGGAACCCTGAAATTTTGATTGCCTATCAAGGACGCCCATTTTGGCAGGGAAACACACCCACTGATTTGAACGAGCGCCGCCCGCCCGCCAGGCAAGCTCATGCCGCTGAGCCTATTAGAAGAAATCCGTTTCAGGTTTTTAATGTTTCGATGGGGGAATTAAAGGCCTCGTTTCATTCATTCACGCCAGCACTGAAAGGTGCTTTTGAACTGGCATTTTTTGAAAGAGCCGGTGGGTGGTACCTACACAGTGCTTGGGCCCCTGCTGAATCACGTCAGATTTGTGATGGTTGTAACACCGTAAGAGACTCCACGGAGGTGATGGTGAGACCTCTGGTAGTGATTGGCCGAGCTGCTCTGATGTCACAGAGAGGAAGGGTGCGCAGAAGGGGCCGTGGTTGCCGTTGGACTAGGATTACCAGTCTCCAAGTAGTCTTGCAGAATTACAGAGATCAGTTCCCTGGGAGAAAATGGCTCCTTTGCTTTTGTTGTTGTTCAGTTGCACAATCGAGTCTGACTCTTTGCAACCCCATGGACCACATCACACCAGGCCCTCCTGTCTTCCACCGTCCTCTGGAGTTTGCTCAATTTCATGTCCGTTGCATCAATAACAGTGTCTAATCATCTCATCCTTTGCTATCCCCTTCTTCTTTGACCTTCAGTCTTTCCCAGCATCAGGGCCTTCTCCAGGGAGTGCTCTCTTCTCATTGGGTGGCCGAAGTATTGGAGCTTCAGCTTCAGTATCTGGCCTTCCAGGGAACAGTCAGGGTTGATTTCTTTAAGGATGGACTGATCTGATGTCCTTGCAGCCCAAGGGACTCTCAAGAGTCTTCTCCAGCACCATAATTCGAAAGCGTCTATTCTTCGGTGCTCGGCCTCCCTTACAATCCAACTCTCTCAGCCATACATTACTCTGCAGGGGAAATTCTGTGGCCTTATACTCCGCTGACAGCCCCTTTCCTCCACCACCAGGGCCGAGAAAGGAGGGAGATGTGCCTTTATTGCCAAGAAGGACTGGAGAGCCAGAAGGGGCTGAAGTAGCAGTGGAATCTTTGGCGGCAGGTCCTTTCTCCGGGATTTGACTGTTACAGATGTCAGTCATTCCTTTGTTAGGCAGATTCAGGCTTAATAGCCCAGGACGGTTGGCTGATGTTTCGTCAATTGGAGCTAATGGGGAGGAGATGGCTCTGGAGAGCTAGGCATCCGCTCTGTCTTTTAAAATGAGATATCCATCCCTGCTCAGAGAAGGTGACAGCTCTCCAAGGGAGGGGAGGGGACAAAGGGAGAGAGAGAGGGAGAGAGAAGAAACTTTGGAGGGCAGGGAGAGACACAGAGAGAAAAAGAGCCAAGCCTGAGTCCAGTGGCACCCGGAAGACCAACAAAGTTCAATTCTGTGTATAATAAGCTTTTGTGTGCATGCCCACTTCTTCAGAGACATTCAAACAAGACTTTCCTCAAGCATTTCATATAGGTAGAGAGAGGGTCGGGGGGGGGTTAGTTGCCAGAAAGGGCTATTTAGAGTCAAGACGCATAAGTAACTGAGTGAAAAATGTAGCTAAGATTGGATTAAAGCCGGGGGTAAGACCTGTGAATAGCAGCAAATTAGCATATGTAGACAAAACAGACAGACAAGAGAACAGCGGCACCTTTAAGAACAACAGTCTGGTGTAGTGGTTAAGAGTGTGGACTCTAATCCGGGAGAACCGGGTTTAATTCCCGCTCTTCCACTTGCACCTACTGGATGACCTTGGGCAAGCCGTAGTTCTGTCAGAGCTGTTCTCTCAAGGGCAGTTTCTATCAGAGCTCTCTCAGCCCCACCTACCTCACGGGGTGTCTGTTGTGGGGAAGGGAGGGGAAAGGGATCGTAAACTGCTCTGAGACTCCTTCCGGTAGTGAAGGGCAGGGTATAAATCCAATCTCCTCCTCCTCCTCCTTAGTTTAACTCTGGGTATGAGTGAGAACTGAGTGACATAGAGAGAGAGAAAAAGAGAGCATTGTTGAAATTTAGGATGCCCCGAATGTTTTTGTAGTAGGGGAGTTGGAGCCGCCCTCTTTTCTCTACGGGAGATCTTTGTTTATTGACGTACGTACTTGAACATGCATACCCAAGTTTTCGACATTTTCAAGGCGGCGTACAACAATACACGACGAAACCGCTCGACGGTAACATCCCACTGCATAAAATAAAACAAGCCCAATACGGGATGCCTAGTTAAAATCAGCAGTCCTGAACTACGATGAACAGAGGGCCCCACAAAGACCGGAAAGTTTTGGAAGCTGTGTGTGTGTGTGTGGGGGAGGGAATTGATTTTATTTTTAGTATTCTTTTCCCTGCCTCACTGGACATGGGTGATTTTATCCCAAGTGCTTTTCTGCCGCCAGAGCGCTTCCAATCTAATCCGCTCCATAAGACTTGGCCCAGAGCTCAGTGCTGGGTGTGGTGGTGACTCTTCAGCAGCACTGAAACAGTGATGTTGTGTCACTGACGGCTTTGGCACTCCGTTCCCAAGGGCAGGGGCCACCACTGAAAAGGCACATACTGCAGCTAGGGTTGCTAACCTCCAGGTGGGGCCTGGAGATCTCCCAGAATTTCAGCTGATCTCCAGACAACAGAGATCAGTTCCCCTGGAGAAAACGGCTGCTCTGGAGGTTGCACTCTATATGGGGTTATACCCAGATGAGATTCTTCTCCCCTGAAACCCCAGCCTTCCTAGGCTCCACCCCCCAATCTCCAGGAATTCCCCAACAAAGAGTTGGCAACGCTAGCTGTAGCACTTGTTGTGAGACCTAGCAACTGGAAGGCACAGTCAACAGGGCTTCTCGAAGAGATCTTAGGTTTGTGTAGAGAGACAGTCCTCCTGGTATGTGGGGCTCAGTCTAGGAAGGGCTTTGCAGCTAAGAACCCAGCATCTTGGACTGAGCCTGGAACCGAGTCGGGGAGCCAAAGGAACAGCACCAATATAGGCTGAATTTGTATGCACGGACCAGAATCAGCCCCAAAGGCCTCTTGGACCCATTGACGTTCCTGATGTGTCTTCAAGGACAGCCCCGTGAGGAGCACTTGACAGTAGTCCAAACCTTTGTGGCTGAATTTTTAGGCTCTGTCAGTACTCTGCATCGTGTGCCATTTGACTGCAAGAGAGGGAGGCCTGGGAGCAGGCAGTGGAATGAGAAGCAGGGACGTGGGGTGGTGGGGAAGGCAGTCAAGGAGGTAATAATTTCACTTGGAGTTTGGTGCCAGTTTGGTGTAGTGGTTAAGTGCACGGACCCTAATCTGGGAGAACTGGGTTTGATTCCCCACTCCTCCACTTACAGCTGCTGGTGTGACCTTAGACCTGTCACAAGTTCTTTCAAAGCTGTTCTCTCAGGGGCAGTTCTTGGGAGAGCTCTCTCAGCCCCACCGACCTCGCAAGGTGTCTGTTGTGGGGAGGGGAAGGGAAAGGAGTTTGTAAGCCGCTCTGAGTGAAGGGCAGGGTATAAATCCAATCTCCTCCTCCTCCTCCATGGAAAAGAGGAGAAACGGGCTAGTTGGTCACAGGTGAGGGTGCCTCTGCCTTGAAGAGTTGCAGAGAGGAACAAAATTACTTAGATTATTTCCTTCAGAAGATTCTGACCCTCGCTGAAAAATAAAATATCCCCAAAGCAAGGGGACGAACAGCATAATCAATAAAGCAACACTCCAAAATCGATAGAACAATCGAATCAACAATAAATCAGATCAATTTCACATGACCGTACTGAGCCGTAATTCAGGAGGGGAATACAAATCTGAATGAGAAAGTTTTCCAAGGGCTGTCTAAACCCAGGCTGA
Source organism: Gekko gecko (assembly GCA_029375565.1). NCBI lineage: Eukaryota > Metazoa > Chordata > Lepidosauria > Squamata > Gekkonidae > Gekko > Gekko gecko. The sequence continues at coordinate 25,498,723 of JAPDNY010000016.1, forward strand.
GCGGCCAGCTGTGGAGGTTTCCCAGAGAAGGGAGGCAGCTGGCGACAGAAGAGCGAGAAGCGGTGTGTGTCAGAATTCTCCCCCCCCTTATCTACCTTTGCATCTGGCCGTTTTAAGAGCAGGTGGTGAGGAGAGGAAGGGTGAGGCAAACAGAGGTCCCTCCCTCCAAACCCCTGAGCTAAAAATCCGATTAAACCAATTACCATTTTAAAAAAGCCAAAAAAACACACAACACAACCCCCTTGAGTTTCTCTCCTTTCTTGAGGGGCTGTAAAATGGCTCTTCCTTTGTTTGTTCAGCAGATCAGACCCCTACTGTTTCCCCAAGATATAATGGCTGATAATAAGCACTCTTTCCAAGGAAGGAAGAACTCGTCTAATAAGATAGATTCTGTGAGTAGTTGGTCTGAAGCAACAGAACAGAGTTTAAGTCTAGTGTCACCTTTAAGACCAACTGAGTTTAATTCTGGGCATAAGCTGGGTGTATACATAGGCCGCGGTGGCTCAGAGGTTAAGACGCTGAGCTGCAGACCGGAAGGTCAGTAGTTCGGCAGTTCGAGACCCGAGTGTGCCACGTGACGGAGTGAGCTCCTGTCTCTGGCCCCAGCTCCTGCCAACCTAGCAGTTCGAAAGCAAGAAATTGCAAGTAGGTAAATAGGTACCGCTTCAGTGAGAAGGTAACAGTGTTCCGTGCGCCTCAGCGTTTAGTCATGCCGGCCACGTCTCCAGACAGTGCTGGCTCTTCGGCTTGGAAACAGAGATGAGCACTGCCCCCTCAAGTTGGATTCGACTGGCTTTCAAGCAAGGGCAACCTTTACCATTACTATAAGCTTTTGTGTGCCTGCAGACTTTGTTCTTCTAATAAGAGGAGGGGAAAACCTGGGGGGAGGAGGGTTAAGTGCTGCCCCTGCCATTCCTTGGAGGAGACCGTCGCTCCAGCCCCATCCACACCGGGTCCCCTCCTCATGTGCTTAGGAATGGAAGTTTTAATAAGGAGACCTCATCCTGGCCCTTCTCTGGGTCAAGAGCTGCCTAGATTCACATTTGATTAATCGACCCTGACGTCTAAAATAATTTGTCTTTTTTAAAAAATACAGGGCCATTATCTTCTTCTAACTCTCGGAAAAGCAAGAATAAACCATGTCTTTTTGTACAGGGAAAGGGGGATGCAAGAAGAGGGCAGTTCATCCTCCCCCCGCCACACTCTGATCAGAGCACAGCTGCTGTGTACCGTCCTCTTAATGGAGAGGCATTAGTTTATTGATTGGAATTAACCCAAATTGGCAGAGAAGCACACCTGGGCCAACCACCATGGGAAATATCTTCCCCTTTGTGCCCTCTACAATATCTCTCTTTGTCCATCAAGATGGATTTCTTGGGGGTCCCCCCTCCCCAACCTATGTTGACCTTTCACCTCCTCTGCTGGAGGCGTGCTGGCTGTCAGCATTCTGTGCTGACTTTCTGTCTCCTCAGCCCTGAGCACTCGGAATGTTTGTGGACATTCCATGATCGCGCATCTGCCTAACCAACAGCTAGGGAAGGTGGGGTGGTAGGTAGGCGGCAGGCGGTTTTCTGCCTAATTTCACACTGCACTGGATTCTCAGAGGTCCGTGGTTTTTCAAACTCTTTTCTGGAGAGTCCTGGAGGTCAATCACTCAAGAGGACAAGCTTGTCTAAAAGTCGGCTTCTCTGTTGCGCTTGAGCAGTCCCCTGCTCCCAGCCCCCACCTCTCCACGGCCGATCAGCTGGCCAGCAGGGGGGACTCACCACACAAAAGGGAGTTTCATCCGCTGTTTCAGCGACTGTGCTGGCAGATGCTGGAGCCTCTCCTTCCTTAAAGGTAAAGGTAAAGGTTCCCTTGCTCGAAAGCCAGTCGAATCTGACTCTAGGGTTGCGGTGCTCATCTCCGTTTCAAAGCCGAAGAGCCAGCGCTGCCCAAAGACGTTTCCGTGGTCATGTGGCCGGCATGACTAAACACCAAGGTGCACAGAACGCTGCTACCTTCCCACCGAAGTGGTACCTATTTATCTACTTGCAATTTCTTGCTTTCGAACTGCTAGGTTGGCAGGAGCTGGAACTAGAGACAGGAGTTCACCCCGTCATGCGGCACCCGGGTCTCGAACTGCTGAACTACTGACCTTCCACAGCCTGCAGTTCAGCGTCTTAACCACTTGAACCACTGCAGCTCCGTAGCTCCTTCCTTAGGTGCTGGCAAAGGTTCCTCTTCGGGGCCGCCTCCGGAGGAGGCTGGGTTGCTCCGTGCTACTTCGTTGTGTGAGGAATATTTAGCCTCAGCTGAGCCAGGACCCGCAACAGCGATGTGCCTATGTGACCTGGAAGTGATGTAGGAACGTTGGGGCGCCACTCTGGTTTTTGGGCAAAACTCTGTGGTAGAAGCTATTTCTATCATAGAGTTTTTGCCCCAAAACAGAACGTCGCCCTGACCTGCACATATCACTTCTGGGTCACGTGGAAAGGCACGGGAGGTCGTTGCTGGAACATCGGGTGAAACTCCCTGCCCGCTCCCCATCGCCCGCCCGCTGCCTGGCAGGACCTGGTAACCCTAGTTGCTCTACCAGCTTCCAGAAGAATTGGGTCTATTATCAGGCTTCCACCAGTATTACACAGAAGAGGGTGGCCTAGCAGGCCTGTAACCAGCAATCCCTGCCAACCCACGCTGCAGAACAGGGGTCCCCAACATGGTGCACGTGGGCCCCGTGGTCCCCGTTGACACCTTTTCCGTCTCCCACCAAGTGTCCCAGCAAGGCGTCTGATTTAGCACTGGAGAGTTGATCGGTTCTGCAGATTTTAAAATACGTTTCTTTGGCGGCGCCTGCCACCACGGCACAAGGATCCTCACCGTGTGAGTGAAGGTCAGCTGCAGCAGCCACTTTGTGGCTCTGCCCACCACACAGTATCAGAATTCCAATGGTGGGTGCAGGCTCAAAAATGTTGGGGACCCCTGCTATAGAACATGCCCCCAGAATCTTCTGCAGTGTAGGAGGGATTCTGTAGCAGACGTGGATGGGTTTCTCATCGTGGAGGTCAGTCTCTTCTCTCGGTGGAAAGTTTGGAAGCCATCTTCTTGACCTCTAGGAGGATACATCCCTTAAATTCTTCCTAAGCCCTCTCAGGATAGAAATCTGGTGCACATCGCAGCTGAGAGAACAAGTTGTGATCTGAAAGTTAAGAACATCAGAAGAACCCTGCTGGGTCAGACCAATAGTCCATCTAGTCCAGCGTCGTGTCTCACACAGTGGTCAGCCAGTTCCTCTGGACGGCCAGCAACAGGACAGAGAGACTGAGGCCTTCGCCTGATGTTGCCGCCTGGCTCTGGGATTCAGAGGCTTAGTGCCTCTGAATGTGGAAGTTCCCCTCAGTCACCATGGCTAGTAGCCACTGATAGATTTCTCCTCCATGAATCTATCTAATCCCCTTTTCAAGCTGTCTATTGCTGTGGCCATCACTACATCCTCTGGCAGCGAAGGGTAAAGTAGTATTTCCTTTTGTCCATCCTAAACCTACTGCCCCTCAGTTTCCTTGAATGCCCTCGAGTTCTAGTATTTTGGGAGAGGGAGGGGGGGAAAAGATTTCCCAGTCTGAATCTTCCTTCTGCCACCAACTCACTAGGAAACTTCAGACTAGGCTCCCTCCAAACTGCCTGCCATTTGCAGAGAACAATTCTGGCTTGCTTTATACAGCCAGTATCAGGATTACAAGGCGAACACCTTTAAAGCACTTTGGAATGCTGCATAAAATTCTCTTATTAATAACTGTTTTAGAACTGCGATTCCTCACGTGCCCCTGTGGGTACCTTACAGCGGCAAGAGAGTCTGTCCGGTTAAAATTCCACAGACCCCGTGTCGTTCCCATCCTGCTGGCTAGGATGAAGGCGCTGGGGGGTGAGGCTGGAGGTAGGCGCGGGGTGCCGGAAGAACAGAGAAGCCATATGCGCTCCGCTCGGCCTTCATCCGTCTTTCATGGCCTCCTCATCCAGCCGCGTCCTCCTCCTGGCAGGCTCCAGCTTCACCAGGGGAGGCCCTGGCACCACGGCCCCGCACTGATCTGGCACTAAATAATTCACCAGGCCTCGGCCCCACAGGATGTGAAAGGGAGGGGAAAGCTGTCTTCTAAGGGAGGCCGGGGCTCAAGCTGGCATGGGTGGCGAGACACAAAGGGAAATCACCGTTTAGCAGGGTATGGCCATCGGGGGCCTGGGATACAGATTCCACCCCTCGTAAGGAAGTTTGGGGGGACCCAGCTTTTAAGATTCACAATGTTATGGGTTCTGTTTAAAGAATGAGAGCTACGTTCTTAGAACTGGAACGTTCCTGGTGAAAGATATTTGTGGGTGCCACTCCCCCCCCCAAAAAAAAAAAAAAAACCCCGATGGGACTTCAACGTCACTCACCTGGCCTGCCCACCTCTGCCCATCCAAATTCCCCGAGCTCAGGGTGGATTTTCCTGCTATTACCATTCCCTTGCCAATCCTGAAACAAGAAGAGGAGGAGGAGGAGGAGGAGATTGGATTTATGCCCAGCCCTTCACTCAGAGTCTCAGAGCGGATTACAGTCTCCTTTCCCTTCCCCTCCCCACAACTGACACCCTATGAGGGGGGTGGGGCCGAGAGAGCTCTTTCAAGGACTGCCCTTTAGAGAGCAGCTCTGAGAGAACTTGTGATTGACCCAAGGTCACACTAGCAGCTGCATGTGGAGGAGTGGGGAATCAAACTCGTTCTCCCAGATTGGAGCCTGCACTCTTAATCACTGGCACCAACAAAATCTCCCTCTATTTCAGGGGTCCCCAACCAGTCGGAATCTTTGGGATTCTGACAAAGGGTGGTGGGTATGGTCACAAAAATAGGTGCTGCGAGAGGTGAAGCCAAACCTAAAATGTTAGGAGTCACGGTTATAACTTTCATCCTCACATCTTTTTGTTAACGCTTGCATTTGTGTGCTGATTTGCTGTCCTCCATTGACCTTACCGGCCACTTGATCCAAGTTCAGCTCTGCACAGGCATCTGGGCTCTGAGTGGCCCCTCCTAACGGCTGCCCCCTCCCCTTTTCCCTGTAAGTAACCCTGGAGGACATTTTATTCCATTGGTCTGAAGAAGTGTGCTTTGCACACGGAAGCTTACACTTGGAGTAAAACTTGGTTGATCTCAAAGGTGCCACTGGACTCCAACTTGGTCATGTCTAATAGGAACTCCTCAACGTTGCAGGCAGAAGCTCTGTTTACAAGGTGCTTTTGAATCTGGTAACCCAATCAGAAGCCCTGCAGGGAAAAAAGAGAGGAAGAGGAAGAGATTGGATTTATGCCCCGCCTTTCACTCAGAGTCTCAGAGCGGTTTACAATCTCCTTTCCCCTCCCATCCCCACAACAGACACCCCATGAGGTAGGTGGGGCTGAGAGAGCTCTTTCCAGAACTGTCCTTGAGAGAACAGCATTGACAGAACTGTGGCTTGCCCAAGGTCATACAGCAGCTGCAAGTGGAGGAGTGGGGAAGCAAACCCGGTTCTCCCAGATTAGTGTCCACGAACTTAACCACTACACCCAACCGGCTCTGATCACTACACGCACTTAACCACTACACCAAAAAGCCACTCCAAGCCCTGCCGACTTTCTAAAAGCACTTCGGAGATGCCAGGAAGGTGTGGGTGGGCACCGTGGCACCCACAGCCTTTCCTCCTGGGCAGTGTATTGGAACCTCCCTTTAAGGGTTGCCAACCTCTAGGTGGGGCCTGGAGATCTCCTGGAATCACGACTGATCTGCAGATGACAGAGATCAGTTCCTCTGGAGAAAACGGCTGCTTGGGAGGTCCCAGACTCAGTCCTTGGCATCTCCAGTGAAAAGGAGCAGGTAGCAGGTGATGTGAAAGACCTCATCCTGAGCCCTGGAGAGTCGCTGCCGGTCTGACTAGGCAATACTCACTTCGATAGAGAGACCAGTGGTCTGATGCAGTCTAACCCAGCTTCGTATGTTTGTGCATCCGAGCCTCGGGGTGGGTGGGGGGAGACCACCTTCCCACCGGGACTTTTCCTGGAGGCCTTAGTGACCAATCCCCCCCCCTCCCCCGCGTCTCTTGTCTAAAAATCTCAGGTAGCAGGTACCAGAAAAGGCCTTTCTCCGTCTGAGACCTTGGAGAGGTGCCGTCCATCAAACTAGACAACACTGAATCAAACAGACCGGTGGTCTGACTCATCATGAGGGGCTATAATTCAGTGGTCATGCATCAGTGTTGCATGCTGAAAGTCCCAGATCCAATCCCAGAGCACTAAAAGCAGCAGGCGTGGGGGAGAACAGAGTGGAGAGCCATTGTCGGCCAGAGCAGACAGTGCCGAGCTGGGTAAACCACCGTTCACGTTTGGTCGAAGACCGCTCACGTGGCCAGGCGCAGTTCCTCTGGGTGCAGTTTCACTGCTGGTGATGCACATTGGGACAAGAAGTATAGGCTGAATTTGCTGAGGCTGAGAGGGGTCGTAGTGGATAGTGGATGGCTCAGTGAAAGCGTCAAGCCAGCGTGCTGCAGCGCTGAAAAAGGCAAACTCTATGTTAAGCATCATTAGGAAAGGGATTGAGAATAAAACGGCTGATATCATAATGCCCCTGTGTAGATCTGTGGTGCGGCCTTGTTTGGAATAGCGCAAACAGTTCTGGTCAAGGTATCTCCAAAAGGACATGGCAGAGCTGGGGAAAGGGCAGAGGAGGGCAGCCAAGGTGATGAGGGAGTTGGCGCAGCTTCTGTACGAGGAAAGGCGGAAGAGCCTGGGACTTTTCAGTTGAGAAAAAAGATGACTGGGGGGGGGGGGACGACAACGACATGAGAGAGGTTTATAAAGTTAGGCACGACGGGGTGGAGAGAGTTGGCAAAGATAACTTTTTCTCCCACTCCCAAAATACTAGAACTTGAAGGCATCCAGTGAAGCTGATGGGCAGTCGGTTCAGGATGGACAAAGGGAAATATTACTTTACACAGTGGGTGATTAAAATGTGGAATTCGCTGCAGGAGGATGTAGTGATGGCCACAGGAATGAACAGCTTTAACAGGGGATTGGATAGATTCATGGAGGATAAGGCTGTCAATGGCTACTAGCCGCGATGAACAAAGGGAACCTCCACAGTCAGAGGCAGTCAACCTCTGAATCCCAGAGCCAGGAGCAGTGTTCCTTCCAAGCCATGGAGTCCTGTGAGCAAAAATTCTACTCTGTGAGCTACTGGCATTAAAGTTGTGAGTGAGCAATTTGGCTCCTGCATAAATTAGTTTGCTCTGGAGCCATCCTTCCTGAGCTAAGACAAAAACGTGTGAGCCGGAGGCTACAAAATGGTGAGCTAGCTCACACTGACTCAGCTTAGAGGGAACACTGGCCAGGAGGCAACATCAGGGGAAGGTTTCAACCTCTCTGCCCTGTTGTTGGCCCTCCAGAGGAATTGGTTGGCCCCTGTGTGAGACGGGATGCTGGACTGGATGGACTCTTTATGTTCTTATGAAGGCCTCGGCCTCTCTGCCCTGTTGTTGTCCATCCAGAGGAACTGGTTGGCCTCTGTGTGAGACAGGGTGCTGGACTAGATGGACCATCACCTGATCCAGCAAGGCTCTTCTGATGTTCTTATAAAGGCCTTGGCCTCTATGCCCTGTTGTTGGCTGTCCAGAGGAACTGGTTGGCCCCTGTGTGAGACAGGATGCTGGACTAGATGGACCACTGCTCTGGTCCAGCAGGGGTCTTTTAGGTTCTTATGACCAAACCCATGTGTGTGTGTGTGTGTGTGTGTGTGTGTGTGTATTTGGGGGAGGGAGAGGCTCATAGCTGTGGGATCATCTCTCTGCCAAGCGGAAGCCTTCTTCCCGGAGACTAGTCTTGTCTTTGTGCCTTTCCCCCTGTGAGTGACAGTTTGATAATGCACTACAAACTCTTAAGACTTCAGCTCTGGGAGAACAAGGGGAGGGGGAAGCAAGAGGGGAAAAAAATAATCATCCGCTCGCCCTGCATTTCAGACGCCGCCGTTGCTTTTCTCGCCTCCTTCTCCACCCCCTTATCTCGCTGTGGGGGGAAAAAAAGAGACTTGTCTGCATTTCCCTTTTTTTATTTTTTGAAAACAGGAAAAGAGAGAGGAGAGCGAGAGAGAGAGAGCAGAGAAAGACGATCCACCGAGCTTCATAAAAATGATAAATTGCTTTTAGATATTGGGCAGGAGAGAAAGAGAGTTCTATTTTATTTGATGATATTAGTCTCTTAGTGGTGCATTGTTGCTGGGCGCGCGGGCTTAAACTCTCCAGGCAGCCGAAGCCAAACGCCAAAGTATTGAAGTGTAAATGAACCACTGGCAAGCGTTTTATTTCTCCCCCTGCCTTTTATGATTTCCCTTTTCTCCCCACTCTTTCCTTTCCTTTCCTTTCTTTTTTTAATCTCCCCCCTCCCAACTATTATGTAGGCCGCTCCTTTTCCCATAGAAGTGTTTGTGTCCATAAATGTCAACTGCCTGCCTATGCAATCTATAGCAACCTTCTGCAGCCAGGCAGTACGGTATAGTGGTCGCAGTGCTGGGCTAGGACTGGGGAGGAGAGGAGGCCCAAGTGGCCCTGAAAAACCTTTTAAGCCTGTCCCACCTAACAGGGTGGTTCCGAGGACAAGAGGCAGGGAGAAACACATAGGCTTCTCAGAGGATAAATGGTATAAAAGGTAAAGGTTCCCTTGCTTGAAAGCCAGTCGAATCTGACTCTAGGGTTGCGGTGCTCATCTCCATTTCAAAGCCGAAGAGCCAGCGCTGTCCAAAGACTTTTCCATGGTCATGTGGCCGGCATGACTGAACACCAAGGCACACGGAACACTGTTACCTTCCCACCGAAGTGGTACCTATGTATCTACTTGCAATTTCTTGCTTTCGAACTGCTAGGTTGGCAGGAGCTAGAACTAGAGACGGGAGCTCACTCGGTCATGCGGCACTCTCAGGTCTCGAACTGCTGAACTACTGACCTTCCACAGCCTACAGTTCAGCGTCTTAATGGTGTAACAAATAATAACTTTCATCTGACGGGGGTGTCTTCTGGTTTCCCCTTTCTGTAGCTTTCTCTCACAACTGCCCTGTGAGACCTCCCTCGTAGCCTGTCCTTTCTCACAGGGCTGTCGTGAGGACGTGAAGGGAAAGGAGTATGTAAGCCGCTCTGAGACTCCGAGTGAAGGGCTGGGTATAAATCCAGTCTCCTCCTCCTCCTCCTCCTCCTCCTCCTCCTCCTTCTTGTTTAGTCCTTTGTAAGCCTTTGTGGGGGAACCGCTTGGACGCAGAGCGGGACATGGCTCTAATAGGTAGATAAATGTTCGGGTCTCAGTTCCTTGGTTTAGGACCCCCACAGACAACCTTTATGGGGTGGCTCCCTGCAAAAGAATTAGCCTCTTGGGGTCTTACATGGGAGCACATGGAAGGCTTGGGTTAATACTTCTCACGCTGTCTAAAGCCATGCTTTCTTCTCTGCTGCCCCCTCCTCATCTTCCCTGTAGGAATTAGGGGAGGGGCTCAGTGGCTCAGTGGTCGAGCACTGTCTTGGGATTCAGAGGTAGACCGCCTCTGAACATGGAGGTTCCCTTTAGTCACCAAATCTTTGGCATCTTCCATGCAAAGGATCTTGGGACAGCAGCTGTAGCAGAAACAGCTGCCACCAGTCAGGGTACACAACCCTGAGGTGGATGGACCAATGGGCTGGCTCTATTCAAGGCAACTCTGTATTTTCTGCTCCTTCCAGAGCATGATAACTGGTTTGGGGGATGGAAAGGGGGCTTGTGAAGAAGCGTGGGATCAAACCAACAGAAAGGACACATCCTCACAGCCGAGAGCAAGGCGCCTGAGACTATGCAAGGCCAGAAAAAGGACTGGGAACCCTGATGGCCGAGATCTAAGGCCAGCAGGCTTCTTAAGGGACAGCACGGTGTCTTTTGAGTCTGCAGGGGAAAATGCATCCCTCTGTCTGTCTTTCACAGCTTCGCAGCACCTTGCGTTGTTCCTCTGTCCCCGCTTTTGGAAAAAATTGGGGAAAGAGCAGCCAGCACCTCTGCTTCATTTGCAATTTAGATAGGGAACTGCTCTGTGCCCGCTGCTCTGATTAGCATGCATGATAAAGAGATTTGTGTATCTCTTGTTAGGAAGTTGGTTCCCCCCCCCTTTGTTCTGACGAAGTTTGCTCATGGAATGCTCTTGGCAAGCTATGATCTCTCTCTCTCTCTCTCTCTCTCTCTCTCTCTCTCTCTCTCTCTCTCTCTCTCTCTCTCTCTCTCTCTCTCAATGTGTGTAGATGAAGCCATTGGCGTTACACCTGGTTAAGAGGTTTGCCGCTTCCAGCCTTAAAGGTTCACACAAGAGTAATTACATTGGGGGGGAGAATACATTTTTAATTGTCAGAGCATCGTGCCAACGAGCTTTCAGAGAATGAATCTCTTCTCCCGGCACGCACAATGCACAGTGGCAAATTTCCCGGCAGATGAATGATCCGGAGCGGAATTCGGAGGGTTGTGCTAGGGGCGAGAAAAAAGTAAGGAGGGTACCGTTTCTCTAAAACGGACGGGAGCATCCAGATGTTAAGTAGACTTCTAGCTTTTCATTTTGCATGAGAGCCGGTGTGGTGCAGTGGTGGAAGCATCAGGCTAGGATCTGGGTGACCCAGGTTCGAATCCCCACCCTGCCGTGGAAGCTTGCTGAGCGACCTTGGGCCAATCGTGTGCTCTCAGCCTGACCTACCTCGCGGGGTTGTTGTGCGAGGAGAAGAGGGCAAATTATGTAAGCTCCACTGAGTCTCCAGGAGAATCCTCAACACTTGTCATTTTGGGTAGACTGCTGCTGAACAAGGAGGTTTAATTTAATCCATGGGTCATGGAGTTCCATCTGTTGGGCTGGATGCCCCATAGGTGTTTCCGGGAAGGACTGTGGCCGTGTAAAGAGAGAAGGGTTGCCACGCTGCCTGCCTCTCTTTGCTCACACACTGAGAGGAGCTTCAGGGTCATTCAGCAGTGGAGAGAGGGTTCCTTTTGAGCCTGGGCAAGTCCACAGACTCATCCCTCCCTAAAAGCTCTCCCGTGCCTTCTCTGTCTTTCCCCACCCTCATCACTCTCTCCTCCCCTGGTCAGTGCACACTTCTAGCATGGACACGCCCCCCTCCACAGGCGAAGTCATCGCTCAGGTGTCCCCTCTTCCTGTCACATGACTGCATTGTGCTGCTACGTCCTGTCACATGCTTGCAGTGCAGCAGCCCCTGTGCTGTCCCTCCCCGAGGGTTCAAGGCGAGTCCCAAGTAGGTTTGCCAACCTCCAGGTGGCGGCTGGAGACATCCTGTTATTATAACTGATCTCCGGGTGACAGAGACCAGATCCCCTGGAGGAAATGGTTGCCTTGGAAGGTGGACTCTATAACATTATACCCCACTGAAGTCCCTCTCCTCCCCAAATGCCACCCTCCTCTGGCTCCAACCCAGACCCGGCAACCCTAGTTCCAAGCCAGGCAAGATTGAAGACCGCTAGGATGAGTGATCATGGCTTAATCCCAGATGAAAAGACACCTGCTTGGCTGTAGCTAGGAAGCAAAAGCGCTTCATGCCATGGTACCGGTTGAGAATTTGCGCCAGTCATGTCAGCCCTCTGGCCTTGGAGACTCCAGCCAGTGTTAACTGACACACTTCCAAACATGTGTCCTTTCAGCTGTAAAGGCTGGCGCCCTGCTGTTCTTTGTTCTGCTGGTTTACAAATAAAAACAGGGCATCACAGTCGGCTGGCAGAATCTGAATTCTGTAACTGAGATCCCAAAAAGAACCTGAAGTGACATACGACACATGAAAGCTAAACATATTTTTCGGCTAAACGTTAGGAAGATCTTTCTGGCAGAGCGGTTCCTCAGTGGGGCAGGCTTCCTCCGGCGGTGGGGGGCTCTCCTTCTTCTTCAGCAGAGGCTCGATGGCCACCTGACAGCAATGCTGATTCTGTGAACTTAGGCAGATGGTGAGAGGGAGGGCAGGAAGGGTTGAGCCAGTGCTCGGCTCTTATGGCCCTTTCTTAAATGCCGATCGCCACTTTGGGGTCAGGAAGGAGTTTTCCTCCAGGCCAGATTGGCCCAGGGATCCTGGAGGTTTTTTGCCTTCGTCTGGGGCATAGAGTGAGGGTCACTGGGGGGAATGGGAGGAGGTAGTTGTGAATTTTGTGCATTGTTCAGGGGGATGGACTAGATGACCATGAGGAGTCCCTACCAGCTCTGTGTTTCTGTGTTTCATATTTAACATTTTCAAATGATACGTCTTGCTGCATTTAAAAAACGGCCATTCAACAACCTGGAGTGGAGTGGCATCATGGCGATTTGGAGATCTTCAGTGCAACTTGTTGGCCACCAGATGCTGGACTGGATGGACCACTGGGCGCCTCTTATGCTAATTGTCCATTGCTAAAGACTATTTTCCACATCTCCTCGTGGAAAGGAAGGCAGCAGGGTATATATATATTTATTTAGACTTCTAGACCACCCTTCCCCGTGGGCAGGGCTCAGGACGGTTTACAAGAAGATAAAAACAATAGATAATTTAGGGACCCAGTAACACGGAGAATTTGCCCCGCGAGAGGGACAGCTTGCCTGTGGATTAAACCGGCGCGATCATACTTTAACATCTGGGAAGCGTTGCACTCCCGTCTCTAACCCGCAGCTTCGGCCCGAAGACACAGATTTAAAAGCTACCGGGAACCATGCACTATTTTCCTGATAATGCGCGGCACATGCGGGCGTCTGATCAGGAAGTGCTGGTAGCCCGTCGCAGCCAGCGCCCGTCAGTGACCCACGCATGCGCACAAATGCCTTGCTGTTGTGTCGCCTCGCATGGTGTGATTGGCCGCCGGAGGCTTGGGCAGGGGAAGGTGAGATCACGCTACTATGCGTCTTTTTGCTCCAGCTCTAAAAGCCTCCCATTCCCTGCGGATTATCCCGCTCGTGTGACCGGGACCTAGGGTTAAGTTAAAACCAGAATAAAATACAGCCTGATCTCATCAAATGCACACATGAACCTGCCATATTCTGTATCAGACCTTTGGTCCATCAGGGCTAGTATTGCCTACTCAGACTGGCAGCAGCTCTCCAGGGTCTCAGGCGGAGGTCCTTCTTATCACCTACTGCCTGGTCTTGTTAACTGGGGATGCTGGGGATTGAACCTGGGACCTTCTACACACCAAGTGGATGCTCTTCCACTGAGCCACAGCCCCTCCCCAAGCTGCAGCCCTCCCTCCCTCTGGGAAGCTAAGCAGGGCCAGTTCTTAGAAGGGGCACCACCAAGGAGGACTCTGCAGGGGAAGGCAACGGCAACCTCCCTTTGCTGCTTGCTTGCCTCAAAAGACCCTTGCTGGGGTTGCCATAAGGCGACTGTGACTTGACGGCGGCACATTACACATGCGCGCACACATTTCCTCATTAAGTCAGCAGCTGCCTCTCTCTATTGTTTTTAACAAACCAAGAGGGTGTTTGTTTTCCAGGCTAAAGATATATTTCAAAAACATAAATAACCTTCGGTACATTTCCAACCGTTCTAAATAAACCTCTGTGTGTGTTTGTGTGTGTGTGTGTGTGTGTGATAGGCAGGCTATGCGGTGCCCGAGTGCTCATGCGTACGTATCGACATGGAGAGGAGCTGGAGAGGAGACTCATCCATCCCCCTGCTCTGAGATTTAACTTTTAAAGACCCTGGGGAGGAAGCTGAATTCTGTATGCAGAGAACTCAGGCAATTTACATTAACAAAATTTGGACAAGGCAGTCTGGGAAAGGCCAGAATAAGGAGGGCTAGAAAGGAGAGGGAACAGAAAAATAGAGACAATCCCTGGTCATTTGGGACTGTAGGCGCACACGGCTGCATCGTTCGAGCACAGAGAGAAAGGGAGAGGCACCCCGCTGAGTTTCCCTTTCCCCAAATGCTTGTAAGCTGCCGCATGTTCTGGCTTTTGCACGCACATCGAATTTGACAGTCTTCCAAATCCAGCTAGGCCTTTCTCTTTTTTGGTTGGTTGGCAACCCGATCTGCGAGGAAGGTGTTTGTGATTCATGCTGGTTCTTACAGGTTTTATCAAAGCGAGTTGGCTCGGGGGCTTCTTTGGATGCTAATTGAGCCGTTCATTGATTATCGAAGGGCATCCTAATGTGCTTGGCTTCTGTTTATCTCGTCATTAACCGCCTTGGGTATATATATATAGAAGAGGCAGTATGTGTTTATCCTTGAACCAAGGGAAAAAACACACCAAAGGAACTGTATGCCTCGTAAGGGTGGGGAGGCGGGAAGACCTGACTCCATTTCTTTTGGACGTGACTGAGTGCTGGGTGCTGGACAGTCCCCGGTCCCCATACGACTTGCATTTATGGGCAGGACGGGGATATTGTGGAAGAGTCTCTTAACTCAGAGCTGAAGGGTTCCATCAGAGAAAGGCCTCTTCTGTCACCAGGTCACTGAGATCTTTTCTCTGTCAGTGTTCCCTCTAAGCTGAGTTAGTGTGAGCTAGCTCAGTTTTTTAGCTTCCAGATCACACATTTTTGTCTCAGGTCAGGAAGGAGGGCTCCAGAGCAAACTAATTTATGCAGCAGCCAAATGGCTCACTCACAACTTTAATGCCGGTAGCTCACAAAGTAGAATTTTTGCTCACAAGATTCGACAGCTTAGAGGGATCATTGATGGAGATGCCGGGGACTGAACCTGGGACCTTCTGCATGCAAAGTCTGAATGCTATTCTAGTTGAGCTATGGCCCTCCCCAGGCCAACTGTGCAAGCATAGACCATATAAACCTGTTTGGGTTATACAGAGTCAGGCTCTTGGTCCACCTAGCTCCGTCTCATCTATTCTAACTGACCGCAGCTCTCCAAGACTCCAGTCTGGGGCATCTTTCCTTGCTCTGCTACCAAGGAAGCCCAGGGTTGTGATGCAGAGGCAGGCAATGGCAAACATCGTCCGAATCTCTCCTACTTTGAAAGCCTCATGAGGGGTCGCCGTAACAGCTTCAAGTTGACGGCACTTTCTCCAGCCGCCAGTATCTGAATGAGACAGCCATTGTGTTTTCAAATGATGTTTGGAATTGGGTCGGCAAGGCCCGGGGGAAAAGCAGGAGGAAGAAGCAACATGGAGGTTGGGGATAAACGAGTGGGGGTGTCAGTACGGCATCTTTGGAGAGGACAAGGAACAAGACGAGGAGGGGTGCGTACTGAAGCTCGGCTCCATTAGCTGTGGAGCCAGGCCAGGCCATAGCCAGGTTCAGTCAAATCCAGCTGACGGGCTCAGATCTTGAAATGGAGAGTGTGTCCCAGAATCCTCCGAGGCACCGCAGGGGAGCCTGGGATGTCTTCTCCGAAGAGAGCTTTGGGTACTAGCCGGGGTAAAAACGTCGCGTCCTGCAGATGTGCCGTTCAATGCTGCATGCAAATGTTTTCTCTCTTTCCTCGCTCTGAAGATTTCACTACAACCTTTCAGCTCTTACAAAACACATTGAATTTGCAAAGGGCTCTGCTGGGTTTAGTTTTGCATGCCTTCGGAACAACGACATCCCGTCCTATGATCCCGTCCTATGATCATAAATACTCTCAGAGATTTGCCCAAAGCTGCACACCATAGGCCATTATGCCGGGGGGGAGGGGAGTGGCGGCAGCAAGCAATTGTGTGCCAGTTTTTCAGATCCCGGTCCATGTTTATATGGATTTCCAGGCTGTTAATCATTCCAACTAGGACTAGAAATGTCACATTAAAAAAGACATAAAAGAGCTTCTTCCTCATTCCGACTCTCCTTCTCTCTGTATCCGCAGTGTGCCGAGGGGTGCTTTGTGGGTTCGGTGCCGTGTGTGAGAGAAGCCCCACGGACTCCTCCCAGGGAGTCTGCGTGTGCAAGAAATCCATGTGCCCTTCGGTGGTGGCCCCTGTCTGCGGCTCGGATTATTCGACCTACAGCAACGAATGCGAACTGGAGAAAGCTCAGTGCAACCAACAGAGGCGGATCAAGGTCATCAGCAAAGGAGCGTGCGGTGAGTGACGGGTGCCTCGTCTGCCTTGTCGGGGCCCATAGATAACCCGCTGCCCCTCCATGGGGCCGTGGAAAAAAGACCAGAATATGGTTGCCAGATCCCCAGCATCCTAAAACTTGTGATTTGTGGGGCACAGTACGATGATTGCAAATCTTTGGGCCAGATCCTGAGAGCCAGCAATTCTTCCATGGCAGTGGAAGCTCCCATCTTCCAGCTTTTCAGGCATATTTTTTCCCTTGCTCCCTTATCTGACAGTAACTGAGAGCGTGACTTGCAAGCCGGGCAGTCCCAAGTCTGAATCTTGCCTGTGGCAGGGTTGCCAGACTCTCCCAGTGGAGGTAGGGGGTCCCCACTGGGTGTCAGCTGGGGGAGGAAACGAGAAGTGGGCTGGGGAAGGAATAGGCAGTGGACGTCAGCTGGGGAAGGAAACAAGAAATCAGTTGTGGAGGAAACAGGAAGGGGCTGGGCAAGAAGTCAGGAAGTAGCTACTGTCTGGGGAGGAAACAGGAAGGGGGTATTGGCTAGCGGAAGAAGTAGATGTCAGCTGAGGAGAAAAGAGGCTCTTAGCTGGGAGGAAACGGAAGTGGGTGATGGCTGGAGAAGAAGTTGGTGATGCCTTGAGAGGAAATAGAAAGTCGGTTTGAAAGAAAACAGGAAGTGTGCATCAGCTGGGGCAGGAACAGGAAGTGAGAAAGGAAACAGGAAGTCAGCTGCAGAGGAAACGGAAAGGGGCTGGGCAAGAAGACTGGAAGTGGCTACTGTCTGGGGAGGCAACAGGAAGTGGTTATTGGCTGGGAAGCCATATTTAAAGGCAAGAGTTATCCGTGGCGGGGAGAGAGAAGGAAAGCCGGGTGCTCTGTAACGCACTGTGCTCTGCCAAGAATCCTGTGATCACCCCACCCTGTTCTTTGGGCCTGTTGACCTCACACCACAGAGCCTCACACACTCCTGCACAGTCCCCCCCCATACTTGTGCACACAAGCGTGGCTCTCACCCTGGAGCCGCTTATTTTGCAGAGTGGGCTGGCGAGCGAAGCTAATGAAACCTCCTCGGTAGCGCCGCACGCATCCGCTGCGAGCGAGGAGCTGTGCAAATGAAACCCCCAGTCCACTTGTCTGAGAGTAAATTAACTTGACCCTTTTTTTCCCCTTCCCCTCTCTCTCTCTCTCTCTCTCCTGATGAGAAGCTCCAGCTCACGATAAATCTGCGCTTCTCGGTTCCTGCTGGGGACTCTTGTCGGAAGCGAGGGAGGGGAAGGGAGCTGGGGGCACCAAGTGATTTATTTAAAATAATAATAGGGGATTGTGGGGGAGGAGGGAACAAGTGACAAATGAAACAGGGGGAAGAGAAAAAATAATTAAATAAACGGGCGCCAGGTCCTATAAATAACACGTTGGCCTCGTCCTGATCAAACGGAGAATTGCTTCTTGATGGCTTACTCTAATTATGTTTTGCTCATGGTGCATTAAAAACTTCCTGTTTCCAATCTGATTAGGATCTGGGGGCCGAGCCACAGCTTGCTTTTTTAAATTCTGGCTCAGCAAGTATCCAGGTCTTTTT
Source organism: Gekko gecko (assembly GCA_029375565.1). Classification (NCBI taxonomy): domain Eukaryota; kingdom Metazoa; phylum Chordata; class Lepidosauria; order Squamata; family Gekkonidae; genus Gekko; species Gekko gecko. Next base: position 25,516,287 of record JAPDNY010000016.1, read on the forward strand.
TTGCATTTTGATGCACTGTGCCGTCAGCTCTGAACATTGACTGTCTGGATTTTGTCCACAATACACACAAGCTCTGGGGTGGGATCCAGAGGCCAGGGAGGCCAGGCATTTCCTTGAGATGTTTGTCTGGAGAAAGACCTTTTCCCCACAACACCTGTTTTAGGAGACATCTTTCTGAAACTGGCACCCAAGACACCAGTTTCCTCACCCTCAGATCTGTTTGCATGGTCTAGCAACTCACAGAAGTCACACTAGGAGTTGGAAGCTGCAGTTGGTGCAGAATTCTACAGAAGGAGTTCTCTCTTTTTTATATATTTTTTTAAACACGTGGGTGTACACCTAAAAGTCATGGTGACCTCTGGTGATCGTGTGTGCACCTAGAAGTCATGGTGACCTCTGGTGACTGACCGCTACTGGGGGCCTGGAGGATATTCAAAGAGATGGCTGAATAAAGCCTGCCCCCATCTCCCAACTGCTGGTATTTCAAGGAGGTCTCCCATCCAAGTACTTGCCAGAGTCGACCCTGCTTAGCTTCCAAGATTGGCCGAGATCAGACTTGCCTGGGCTGACTAGGTAAGCTTACAGAGGGGGTGGCGAGCAAGGTTGCTTCCACATCGAGCCTTGTTCAGCAGTTTCCTTTTATCTGCCTCATTAGCTGACTCATCTCCTGAAGCCCAGGTGTTACTACTTATCAGCTTGTCATTCCTGCTCCTGTAACGACTCTGCTCCCAGAATTAGCACTGATCCCTGTTGTGCAGTTCAACGGGCGTTTCTTCATCTCTCTCAGGCAGTCAAGTGCTCTCCCTCTGTCCTTCTGTGCTCTGCTGGCTCAGGAGAAGCTGACAGTGACTGACGCTCTGATCTCTGTCCCATTACTTTTGTCTCCCACCAGAATGGGCAACTCTCACTTCCTGATGCTTCTTTCACTGGATCTGCTTCTAGACCCAGCCGCTCAGGAGGGCATTCCAGTGGTGTAGGGCCTGATTCTTCCATTTCCTCAGAGAAGGAGGTAGCTGCCTGGCCCACGACAGGTTTTTGCATCCGGTGTAACCATACACAGTTTACTCTGTGCATTGCTAAGAGTTTTTATGTTTTCCTGTTGTTTGGAGTTTGTTGTAAACCAAATCAATCAAATCCCGTTCAGGAAAAAATGCCTTACAATATATCACGGCCATGCAACAAAACTCTCACAAACCAGTGCAGTTTATCAAAATCACATATAAACTGTCAGATCAACTCTCTCCATTGCGTCTGCAAGCTTATCCGTTCATTACTCATGGTCTGGGAATGACTTTTGGTCGCCACAGACGATGGCGGCTGGAAAAGTCAAATGCGTGTCAGTATCGTTTAGCAAACAGATAAGTTTCAACGTTACAGGCCAGCTGGACTAGTTGATTATATTAGTGACAAGGCTGCCTGTCACACAGCGTGGATGAGCAGCAGCTGAGCAGGGGCATTTTGCGGCAGTTTTGCAGCACCGTGGGTCAGCAAGACACGTGCTTCCTGCCATCTGGGTCTTATTTCTCTGTTCTCTCCTTTCCTCCAGGTTCAAAGGACCCCTGTGCCGAGGTGACGTGCAGTTTTGGCAGCACCTGTGCCCGTTCCACAGATGGGCATTCAGCCAAGTGCATATGCCCGACCTCGTGCAGCGGTGTGCCCGAGAACACTGTGTGCGGCAGCGATGGCAAGGACTACCGCAGCGAGTGCCATCTCAACAGGCATGCCTGTGACAAGCAAGAGAATATCTTCAAGAAGTTTGATGGGCCTTGTGGTAAGTTGGCTGGGGCAGCTGACTGCCATTTTGTTTTCTGTTTGATGGGGAAGGGGATTTCTTAATGATGTTACTCCCCTATAGGCTTGCCAATACCCTGGTTGGGGGAGGAGACTCCCTGCCCTCAGGTTCCTTTGCCCGAGCAGCAGCAGGAGGGGGGAAAAAACAGTGTTGCTTGCCCATTATAACACTTCCATGTGAAAACCCACAAGTGAAGGAGGGTAGCTCTAGGAACTGCTGGAAACTCTGTGGTTTTACCATAGAGTTTCTGGCGATTCCTAGAGCTGCCCTATATCACTTCCATGTTTTCACCAGAAGTGATGTAATGGCACTGATGACATTGTAGCCTCCCCCATGTCCCCACCACCCAAACTTCCTGTGGGTCGCCAGGCATTGCCTGACAACCCTAGCCCTCTAACATGGTGAGGCAGCCCCTTGGGCTGGCTCTCTAATGGGCTGAGGCGAGGCAGTGGCATGGGGCACCATCCTCCTCTGGCTCTTGTCTTGGGCTGCCTCCTCCTCTGACAGCTAATGTGAGTCCTCCTGTGCATGCGTGATCTGTTGTCTTGTCCCGTGGAATGGGGAGGGAAGGCACATCTGCTGCTCCAGCTGCTGAGATGGGGGAGCGGGGCGGGGGCAGGAGCCCGGCAGGGGCTGTGAGGAAGGCTGCTGTTCCCCCAAACCTATTGTCTGTGGCTCCATAGAGGCAGCTTGGGAGTGGGGTCCTCACTGCGCTGGGAAGGCTGCCTCGTCATGTTATGATCGGCCCCTATTTCCCCGCTGCGGGTCAAACTGGTCTCTTCAGTAATGCACAAAAGGCCTTTCTGCGTCTGAAAATGCACAGTCCAAGAAGCTGAGCTGATGAACTAGGCCGCCTGTCACATGTGTGCCGACAATTTTCAGGACACGTTAAATGACCTTCGGGCCTTGCACAGAAGTCGCAGCTGACCCCTGCCTGGGCCGTGAGGACCGTCCTTCTGCTCCAATTTGTGGAGCCTCCCTTTAGTTGCTCAGATACCTTTTCTTTCCTTTGCCACAGCCCGTATATTGTCCTTTCTTCCCTCTGTTGCGGCTGTATTTATTTCTTTGCCAGAAAGATCTTGGAATTTTACCCTCAGGAAATCTAAAAACGCTTTCCCCCCCATTGTTGCCGTTTTAACGTGCTTGAGAAAATGAAAGCTATGGCCGAAAAAATAAAAGGAAAAGAAAAGCAACAGTCCCTGATGTCTGTGACTTGCTTGCAGCTGGCTGAGTCAGCCGTGGGGCAGGGTCAGACATTGGCTGGAGACCCACTGACCATCGTCCCTGCTAGGGAGCTGTCGCCTCATGCCTCGGCAGCAGGAATCTTAATGCCCAGGATTCAGTGGAAACCCCTTACAACACCCCCATAAGGCAGGCCAATATTATCATTATATTGTTTTTTAGATGGGGAGGTGGGGACTGTTGCTCACAAGCCTCGCCAAAGGTCATGGCAGTGTGGGACTTAAACCGGGGACTGTCGTTAACAGTAGAGAAGGGCAAGAGTCCAGGAGCACCTTACTGGTGCTGGAGCCAGTGTGATATAATGGTTAAGAGTGGAGGACTCTGAACTGGAGAACTGGAGAACTCTATATAAAAAGTCAATCTCCCTCTCCATTTCTTCCTATTCAACTTCCATGAAGTCCGCCAATCCTTCTGCCATAACTCTAATTAGCTCCTCTCCTTTTTGATCAGGTACATTCTGAAATCTCAGTACGTAAGCAGCTCTATCCATTTCCAGTTGAATCAGAGAGTCCAGGGCCATCTTCTGCTGTGTATCTAACCTCTCCATCCTCGACGATGCTGCTTCGGCTTTCTCGGCTTGTTGTGCCACCCCTGTTATTTCCTTCTTTATTTTCTAATTAGTTGTTTGTTAAAATCAGCCATTTTAACTTTTGCACCTCCAATCTCAGTGTTTTAAGTTTTTCATTTGATCTGTGACTTGTGGTGGACTCTGATTTGGAGAACTGGAGGGGTGGATTCCCCACTCCTTCGCCATATGATGCCAGCTGGGTGACCTTGGGCCAGTCACAGCTCTCTCAGAGCTCTCTCAGCCCCACCTACATCACAGGGTGTCTGTTGTCGGGAGAGGGAAAGTGATTGTAAGCTGCTCCAAGATGCCTTCAGGTAGTGAAGAGCAGGGTATACAATAAACTCCTCCTCCTTCTTCTTCTCCTCCTCCTCCTCTTCCTCTTCTTCTTTTTCTTCTTCTCCTCCTCCTCTTCCTCTTCTTCTTCTTCTCCTCCTCCTCCTCCTCCTCCTTCTTTTCTAAAAAATTTGTGGCAGGAAATGAGCTTTTGTGAGTCACTGTCTGGATCACAGTGCACTTTCTTAGGCACTGTGTCTCACCCATGCCCGTCTTCCTGATCTGTGGAAGGAACTTTCAGAAATGAATAAAAGGTGTTCCTTCTCTGCTAATCTCAGCCCTTTCGAGGCTGTGCCCAACTGCAGGGAAAACCTTTGAAAGACCCCGGAAAGAACAGCAGTCTGTTTTGTGGGGCCGGAATAGCCTCTCGCCCACCGAAGCCAGGTTTGGCCCTACTTTGAGGTCTGTCAATGGGGTTAAGGAGTCATCCTCCCTGCCCCACTTTCCCACACTGTGCTGTTCTTCTAGTCTCCATGGAGATTTTGTTAATCCTCTGCCCCATCTCTCCCCCCTCCCATGCGGAGTGGTTGAATTGCGGTGTAGGTATTTCGAGATAAAAAAGGGGCCACGCGGGTGCAGGTTTTTCAGCGCATTCGCTTTTCTGCTATTAACGGCAGGGAAGCGGGCCGACCCGTCTCAGGTATTATCAGCAGGGCACTAAAAGCATCCCCGCGGAAAGAAAAGAGAAGGGGGATTAGCCAATAAGCAGACCGGTGTATTTAGCATTCTGATAAGAGTGTCCAAGCGGTGAATGGAAGGTGATCCGGATAAGCCCGGATTAGACAGGCCGGAGCCTAGGGGGTGGGGCCTGGTGCGCCCTTCCTGTGCCGCGGCACTTTCTGTCATGGATCTGCATTCATGTCGCTCTTCTGCAGATGCCTCCCTTGGCGAGGGATGGGGGTGGCTCCCTACCCCCCCCCAGTGTTTTATGATGCAGGCCCCAACTCAAGGGTATTTGACCTGCCTCCAGCTAGTTCTGGGATAAGTCAATATGTAGAGAGTTAGAGGGTTGCTGCTACGTGGACATGTGATGCTACCTGAGAGTGAATCAGTCTTTTGGTCCATTATGGTCAGTGCTGTGTACTGTGACTGGCAGTGACTCTCCAAGATCTCAGGCAGAGGTCTTTCGTATCACCTACTTTGAACTCCTTAAAGCTGGAGATGCCAGGGGTTGAACCTGGGGCTTCCTGCATCCCAAGCAGATGCTGTCAGGAAGTTTTTGGTGTAGTGGTTAAGTGCGCGGACTCTTAATCTGGGAGAACCGGGTTTGATTCCCCACTCTTTGTTGGTGGGCTCACCACATGGCCCACCGGCACCTGCTGATGTGACCTTGGGTCAGTCACAAGCTCTGGCACAGCTGTTCTTGAAAAAGAGCAGTTTCTGTTAGAGCTCTCTCAGCCCCACCTACCTCACAGGGTGTCTGTTGTGGGGAGGGGAAGGGAAAGGAGTTTGTAAGGCGCTCTGAGACTCCTTTGAGTAGTGAAGGGCGGGGTATAAATCCAATGTCCTCCTCCTCCTCTTCTTCTTCTTCTTCTGTTTCTGTTTAGCTGAAAACTCTTATCGATTTAACTTCAACCTGTTGGTTCTGGTCTGACCTTCTGGGCAACATGTTATGCTTTGCATGCAGAGGGACCCTAAGTCAGTGTTCCCTCTAAGCTTAGTGTGAGCTAGTTCACAGTTTTTTTAGCCTCCGGCTCACACATTTTTGTCTTCGCTCAGGAAGGCTGGCTCCAGAGCAAACTAATTTATGCAGTAGCCAAATCGCTCGCTCCCAGCTTTAGTGCTAGGAGATCACAAGGTAGAATTTTTGCTCACGAGACTCCACAGCTTAGAGGGAGCATTGTCCTAAGTTCCGCCTCTGGCATTTCCAGTTCAACGGAGAAGCCGGATCTGGGAAGGTCTTTGTCTGAGACCCCTGGAGAGCTGCTGCCGGTCAGAGCGAGCGTGTGGACATCTCCGAAGTCAGTTGCTTGCTGTGTGACCATCTTGTTCCTCACCTCCTCTTTGCAGACCCCTGCAGGAGCACCCACAATGACATGAACCGAGTCTGCCGGGTCAACCCCCGCACCCGGCGCGCTGAGCTCCTGCCCCGGCCTGAAAGCTGCCCCCTGAAGCGGGACCCAGTGTGCGGCGACGATGGGGTGACCTACGACAATGAGTGCGTCATGGTGAGGTCCGGCGCTGTGCGGGGGATAGAGATCCAGAAGGTGCGGTCCGGGCAGTGTCAGTTTCAAGGTAGGTGGGCCTGAACTTGAGTTGTTCTGGTTAGTCCTAAGTGAGGAAGTCTCTGGTCTCTTCCTGAGTGGGGAAGTCTCTGGTCCCTGGAAGCTCTGTTTGATTTGTTTATTCGTTTTATTTAAAAATTTTATTAGTCACCTTTCTTCCTTATGGAGCTCAAGGCGGCTTGCAATATAAATCAAATGCATAAAGTACATCACAGTTTAGAACAGATAAAAGAAAGTACTTCTTCACCCAAAGAGTAATTAACAAGTGGAATTCACTGCCACAGGAAGTGGTGACAGCTACAAACCTAGACAGCATCAAAAGGGGATTGGATAAACATGCGGAGCAGAGGTCCATCAGTGGCTATTGGCCACAGGGTATAGAGGGAACACTCTGTCTGGTGCAATCATGCTCTGTCTTTTTGGTGCTTGGGGGGGGGCAAGAGTGGGAGGGGCTTCTGGAGTTCTGGTGCTACTGGTGGACCTCCCAATGGCCCCTGGGTTTTGGCCACTGTGTGGCACAGAGTGTAGGACTGGATGGGCCATTGGCCTGATCCAGCATGGTTTCTCTAACGTTCTTATGTTTGAGGCAGTGATGCTCTGTCTTCTTGGTGCTTGGGGGGCAAGAGTGGGAGGGATTCTGGAGTTCTGGCCCCACTGGTGGACCTCCCAATGGTACCTGGGTTTTGGCCACTGTGTGACACAGAGTGTTGGACTAGAAGGGCCATTGGCCTGATCCCACATGGCTTCTCTTATGTTCTTATGTCTGGGGCAGTGCTGCTCTATATCCTTGGTGGTTGAGGGGCAAGAGTGGAAGGGCTTCTGGAGTTCTGGCCCCATGGGTGGACCTCCTGATGACACCTGGGTTTTGGTCACTGTGTGGCACAGAGTGTTGGACTGGATGGACCATTGGTCTGGTCCAGCATGGCTTCTCTTATGTCCTTACAATTTTAAATCACAGTTTAGGACTGCTTTAATCAAATGCAGTCCTAAATAAAACCGCTTTTAGCTGCCCCCTAAAGTTCGAGAGTGAGGGGGTCAGGTGCACCTACCTATAGTCATGGGGATGCCACCAAAAAGGACCCTCTCTCGTGTACCCACCAGACAAGCTTCTTTGATTGGTGGGAGGGCCTCTTCCAGTGATCTTAATTTGCAGCCAGGAATGCGTATGATGTAATGCATTTCCATTCTAGGTTAGGAACCCTCTGCTTCAAGATGTCCATCTGAGAACCATTCTCTTCTGCTTTGCACCAGTACCCACTGATAATCCATACCGTTGCTGATCACAGCCTAACCTCTCGCTCTCTCCTGCTCGGCCCTCTCTAGACAAATGCCGGGACGAATGCCGCTTTAACGGGGTGTGTCTCAACCGCCGGGGATCCACCCGCTGCACTTGCGAGCGCATCGCCTGCGACGGCGCCTACCGTCCTCTTTGCGGCAGGGACAGCCGGACCTACAACAACGAGTGCGAGCGCCAGAAGGCTGAGTGTCAGCAGAGGACCGCCATCCCGGTCAAACGCCAGGGCCCCTGTGGTAAGCGACGTGCTCTGCTTGGGATGGTTCCCTCTCCCCCTTTCCGCTCACTGCTGGCCTGCAAAGCAAAAACAACCCCCTTGTCCCCAGTGCAGTTTTCAGGCTGCCCAAATGTTTTCCATTTCTGATTTGGTACAATGGGAAGACACCCCAAGTACCCCGTTCTGGAGGTAAGTCATGCTCACCGGGCCATTAACGGCCGCCATCGCTGGGCCACTAATGGCAGGTCTGATCCGTCCTTCCTTTCCAGCCCTTGGCCTGGATTCTTCTCCTTTCTGGTTATTGGTGTTGTCTTGGTTTGGCATTTCTGTCCTCTCTCCCTTCTCCTTCCCCCAACCTTGTGATGGTGAATATTTGAATAACAGAGTCCAGAGTGTTCAGTCCGTGGCTCCCGTCCTGCCATCTCTGCATCCATCTGTCCATCCTTCCATCCATTTGTCTGCTTGCTGTCGGATGCTCGGTCGTGCAACTCAGAAGTAGCCCTCATTGCTCTACTCTCGTACCCCCCACACACAAGTTCCTTCTTGGGGTCACACCAGTGCCCTGTGGCACCTCCAGCCTCCATCCCTTGTCCTTCTCCCTTTTCCGTTCTTTCCAACGAGCCTTTCTCAGTTTACAGGTGTGGTCTGTAAGCACCCGGTGGCCACTGGGGCACCTTTCTGTTGGATGTTCTTTTTCTTGTCTCTCTCAGTGCTGGGGAGGAGAAGCCTGAAAATGAAGCAGGTATTTATTTCCTCAAAGGAGACTTCCATCTGTCAGCCCTCAGGCCTGTTTCCTTGGTCTTAAGTCCCGGCTCGGCCCCGAAATAGAGGAAATTAGTAATAAAGTGTTGCTCTCTTGAGCATGGGCCGAGTGCATTTCCGTTTCACTTAGCTGCAGCAGTTGGCATTAAGGGCCAAGGCAAAGAGGTGGCAAGGAGAGTTTGATTCTGGCAGCATCCAGAAATTCACTACTGGCTGTAAACGGGCCATGGAGAAAAGGCTATTTAAAGTCACCCTGAAGACAAAGCAGTGGATGAAAACATACATGTCACGCGTGTTGTAATCTGCACTTCCAGAGGGATGCCAGGGAGGGTGGAGATGTGGCACTGGCTGCTGGATTCAGCTTCCTCAGAATCTCAGTTTCTATCTTTTTAAAGAGCAAGTTTCTAGTCCTTAAGTGTGGTGTAGTAGTTAAGAGTGTCGGAGCAATATCGGGGAAACCTGGCTTCGAATTCCCACTCGTGCCATGGAAGCTCACCGGGTGACCCAGGTCCAGTCACATTCTCGGACTGGCCTCCTTCACTGGGTTTTTGTGAGGATGAAACGGAGGAGAGGAGAATGATGTCAGCCAACTTGGGTCCCCCATTGGGGGGAAAGACGGGGTATAAATGAAGTAAATGGAATTAAAATTATGGCTGCCGAGACACGCTTGTACTTGACACGGACAATGCCTACGAGATACCTTAGAAGCCAGCCGGTGGCTGAATAAGATTTCCTGCCAGTCCACTACCTCCTTGGGCATGTGGAATGGTATAGTGTAGCCTGACCGCATCAGATCTCGGACCAGCAAGGAAGGCAACGCCAAACCACCTCTGCTTAATCGCTTGCCTTGAAAACCCTTGAGGGGGTCGCCATCAGCCGGCTGCAACCGGACGGCGCTTTACACGCACGCAGGCTAGCCTCCAGTCAGCCAAAGCAAAATCCTCTAGACCAGGGGTGCCGAACTCATTTGTTATGAGGGCCGGATCTGAGATAAGCGAGACCTCGTTGGGCCGGGCCGTGCGTGTCATAAAACGTAACGCCAGGGAGCGGAGAGATAAACTTTATAAAGGACACAAACACAAAGGTGGGGTTTTTTTACTTAAAATAAAAAAGTGCTTAAGACATCAGCACCCTTGCCATATTTTGCTTATTTAACAGTGTCTGATCACTGACATCTTTTGCTCTGAATTACTGCATCAAAATGTCTGTGCTGTTGCAGTCTTGAGTATCTGTAAGCTGCAACCCTACAATGACGTAGCAGCAGCAGAACTGGAAGAAGCAGCAGAAGGCAGCCGGTTCCACTGCAGGCCTGAGAGAAGCCCTCCGGGGGGCATGTTTGACACCCCTGCTTTAGACGAAAAGGGTGTCTTTAAAAAACACAAGAGAGCAAATCATGCCAAAGGAGTGACATTAGGCAAACTTGCTCAGCTTTTGCAGCATGCAGAACTGCCTCTTTTCCCCCCGGGTTGGGATCTTAATAGGTCTTTGATGCACAGGTTATGCGCAGCCCTCCATACTTGTGAGGGGGATTAGTCTGAGAGGAAACTCTTGGTCCAGAGACATCCAAATAGCTTCATCTCTGAGTGGGGATCCGAACCCATGCCTCGTCAGATGCAGCCGAGATACCGCAGCAGTCCTCACCCTGACTGTGCGTGCCAGTTTGTAAATTCAGTGGACAGTGTATCTCTCACTGGAAATTTAGAACACACACAAGCACACAATTTTTAAAGTTAATTTTTATTTCCTGCATTTTTGGACCTCAAAGCGGGGTGGGGGGAGCAGGTAAGAACGCCGGCCCCCAGGACGAAGGAGTCCCGAGCTTGTTGACAAAGCTGCAGATTAATTTGGAAAGTGCCCTGAGTGTAGCGCCTCAAAGGCCAACAGGACGGGGCTCCCTCTGAAGCTTGGGCACACAAAGCTCCAGCATCAGGGTGCAGAGCCTCAGCAGCTTCAAGGGTTGTTCTGGACTTTTTTATCTGTGCCTGGCGGAGCAGGCCAGAGGGGGCCGTCGGGGCGGGGAAAGGGCTTGACTCAGCAGTTCCTCGCTAGATCCAGGACAAGAAACGCTTCAGGGCATTTCTGCTCCACTCTAGCCTTGCGTACATTTCAAAGTCAGGCTGTTTTGCTCCTCTGTCCTGGATCGGCCCTTTCCTGCCTCTTGTCACTCTGGGGTTTTGTGTTCAGCCAGCTCCAGTGGATGCTCTGGGTTTGTTTAAGAAGTGCTTAGAGGAAAACTGGGGCGGTCTCATTTAATCCCACCCAACCCCAACGGCTTGTTGTCTTCACTAGCCAGGATTTCAGAGATGCCCCAGACGATGCTCCCTCTAAGCTGTGGAGTCTTGTGAGCAAAAATTCTAACTTTGTGAGCTACTGGCAGGAAAGTTGTGAGCCAGCAATTTGGCGGCTGCAAAAATCAGTTTGCTCTGGAGCCGTTCCTCCTGAGCTAAGACAAAAACGTGTGAGCTGGAGACTCAAAAACTGTGAGCTAGATCACACTGACTCAGCTTAGAGGGAACACTGTCTCCCAAGTCTGGTCTCCGTGGCACCCAGCAGTGTCATCACAAGCATAGTTTTCCCCTTCCGATATAGCTAACATCAGGAGATGGAGGGGCATTTGTTCACCTGTCATGGGCTCAATTCCAGCAGAAAGTGATTTTCTTTTTGGATGGCTCACGGGGAGGAGCCATAAACTCATTGTCAAAGCAGGTGTTTACCCTGCATCTCCAGGTACAGGAAGCAGATTCTGGGATTGACCTTTCCCCGTGACCCTAGAAAGCCACTGCCAATCGGAACAGACATTAGCGAGCTAAGCGGATCACTGGTCTGACTTGGTACTGGGCAGCTTCATAATTTTGATGGGGTCTTTTGGAGGGATCATAGCTCAGCTGTAGAATCAGAGTTGGAAGGGACCTCCAGGGTCATCTAGTCCAACCCCATGTTTAGTGCAGGAAATTCACAAATACCTCCCCCCCCCCCCAGGTCCCTGTTCTGCTTCTGGATAATCCCCAGGCTGAATCTCCATTTCCTGTTCTCCTTTTTCTTGTCTCTGCTTCAGTCTTTAGTACCCTTAACAGTCATTGCTTCCCCACGGGATCCTGGGAAATGTAGTTTGGCACAGTATAAAGCTTCTCAGCCCGTCCTCATGGAACTAAAAATTCCTAGGCTCCTTTAGAGAAAGGGAAGGGTCTCAGAACCATTCCCATCATTGACTGGGGAGAGGGCATGGCTCAGTGGCAGAGCATCTGCTTGGCATGCAGAAGGTCCTGGGTTCGATCCCCAACACCTCCAGTTTAAAAAAAGCAGGTGATGTGAAGAAGATTAATCTGAGACCCAGTTTGAAATCTGTAGTATCGATTTGTCCAAGCAGTCAGGTGCAAGGAACAGGCTGGGAATTTAAGGCTAGCAGCCGATGAAAGGCTTTTTAATTGATCTGCCTTTGCAACAGTAAACCGATTCGTTGAAGCTATTAGATTTAAATGGATGGGCATATTTTATTCATCCGGTTGCAATATTTATGCCCCTCCCTCTCTGTGTGCTACTCTCGTGGCGGCTTCCAACGGTTATCGAAATGACGATATCAGTAAAACAACAGCAATTATCTAAAGCCCGCCACGGAACGACTTTATAAAGAACCAACAGCTGTTTTGAGATGTGAAAAGGAGGAAGAGCTCTTATTACACAAAGAAATAGAATAGCTGCCGCTAATTGTCAGAAGGATGTCAAGAGCTTTTATTCCTTGCCATGTAAATACACCAGAACCCAAAGCAGCCTTGGGGTTTAAACACACTCCTGAAGTTCAGGCCTGCCGATTAAAAAATTTGCCCCCGTTGATCAATTTTTTTTTGCACTTGGCAAATTGATTAAATCACTGAGATGGGGAAAGCTTGCAGCCTTGCCAGCATTGCACCTTTCACCTCTCTGACAAAGCATAGAAATGTAGAACTAGAAGGGACCTCAACGGTCATCTAGTCCAACCCCCTGCACAATGCAGGGAATTCACAGCTACCCCACCCCCCTCAATATCCCACTGACCCCTGCTGTGTGCCCAGAGGGAGCTTTGAAAGCTTATACCCCGAAAATCATGTTGGTCTCTAAAGTGCTCCTGGATTCGAATCTAACCTTTCTCCTGATTCGTCCAATACCTGCTTTTGGTGCTGACTCTAAATTGGGATGCCGTGATGTGGGGTGCGTTTGGTGGGGAGGAGGGAGGGGTGCCCATCGCTGTGTCTGTCTTCTTCCTTCTTTCTTTCTCTCCTTTCTCTCCCCTCCTTTCTTCTTCTCTCTCTTTCCGTTGTGTGTCTTGTGTCTTCCAGCGTTGCCCGTATGGAGAAGGGAAGCACGTCCGCGCGGCGCTCCGCCGCACTCCGCCGGGACGTCTCTGCTCCGAGGTCGGCTTTCTCTCCTTCTCCCTTAGCTCTGTCTGGGACGATCCACCCCTCCTCTTTCTTCCTTTTCCTCTGACCCGATTGGGATGCAAAAGTTCCCCCCTTCTGTAATGAATGCTACTGAGCTGTGCAGATGCTTGGCTGTGGGTTGCATCGCTCCCCTTTTCCAAGATGGGGAGTGCACGGAGAAATCTGGGTGTAAGAACTCTGACAATTTGTTTGCAAGCTCTCCCCTTCCCCAGCCCCCGGACTGTTGTCCTTCTTCCGAGCAAGCGCCATGCGCTCACCTTTTCCCTGCTAAATGAGTCAATTGGGGCTGCCGCTGGTTGGTGTTTAATGTATTCCCTTGCTTGGCTTCTTGGAACTGTCATGCTTTTTACCCCTCTGTTCATTTCATTTGAGTGTTTTGCACATATCTGTGTCTCTGTGTGTGTGTATGAATGAGTGACATCGTCACAGGGAGGAGTGCAGTGATTTGGGCCAGGACTGGGGAGGCCCAGGATCAAATCCCGACAAAGGTCAATGGATGACCTTGGGCCGCTCATTCTCAGGGCCTAACTGCATGGTAGTTAATTACTTTGAAATGTGGTGTTGGAGGAGAGTTTCATGGATACCATGGACCACCGAAAAGACAAATAAGTGCGTTCCAGATCAAATCAAGCCTGAACTCTTCCCTAAAAGTTAAGAGGACTAAACTGAGGCTATCATACTTTGGTCTCATGATGAGAAGAAAAGACAATCATGCTAGGAAAAGTCGAAGGCAGCAGGAAAAGAGGAAGACCCGACGTGAGTTGGATCGACTCCATCAAGGAAGCCAGGGCCCTCAGGTTACAAAGCTTGAGCTAGGCTGTAAAGGATAGAGTGTTTTGGAACCCCAAAACAATAATAAGGTAAAGATTTCCCTTGCTTGAAAGCCAGTCAAATCCGACTCTAGGGGGGCGGTGCTCATCTCCGTTTCCAAGCCGAAGAGCCAGCGCTGTCCGAAGACGTTTCCGTGGTCATGTGGCCGGCATGACTAGACGCCAAGGTGCACGGAATGCTGTTACCTTCCCACCGAAGTGGTACCTACTTGCAGTTTCTTGCTTTTGAACCTGCTAGGCTGGCAGGAGCCGGGGCCAGAGATGGGAGCTCACTCCGTCATGCAGCACTCGGGTCTCGAACTGCCAAACTACAGACCTTCTGGTCTGCAGCTTAGTGTCTTAGTGTTCTAAAACATTATCTGCAAGGATGTATTTCATGCTTAAACGTGAATAATGTTGGCAACAATTAATATGCTACAATGTGTTTGATAATAATGCATCGTTAAGGACTTCGTTGTTTTCAGTGTCCCCTTTTTCTTGATCCCCCAAATATGCAGGTCGTCTTTCTGTGAAGTTGTTGCTGTCCAATTTCTTTTCTTTCCTACAAAATTTGTTTTCTAATTTCTGCTTTTGTCCCCCCTGCTTCCAGCCTCTCAGGTGGCAAAAATTAAGACACATGTGCTAAGGTGCCCTGACCTGGATAGTCCGATCTCGTCAGATCTCGGAAGCTAAGCAGGGCTGACCCTGGCAAGTAATTGGAAGGGAGACCTCCAAGGAATACCAGGGCTGGGACGCAGAGGCAGGCAATCAAGCCACCTCTCTGAAGAATGTCCAGGCCCACCGTAGGGGTCACCAGAAGTCACCATGGCTTCCAGGCATGCAAACACACACACACACACACACTACACACACACAAATGCCCACAATTTTGGTTTTTTTTTAAAGGCTAGGCCAGGGTGTTCACAGTTGTTCACAGCTCTCTCTCAAATTTTGGGAATATGTGCAACTTTGCTTGTAGAAAACTAAGGCATTTCTATTTTAGAATCCCATAAATATGTCTACTAGTGCAATTTGATAAAATAACTAAGTTATAAATGATGCATCTTGCATTATTAAAACTGTAAAATAAGCTGGGGCTTGATAGGAAAGTAAGTGTTCAGTTCTCAATTTCCACGCTAATCCCCGTCTCCCCCCCCCAAAAAAAAAAAAAATGAGGAGGAGGAGGAGATTTATCTCTTTAGTCGGCAGCCTTTTAGAAATGATTCTCCATCTAACAACAAGAGCTCATAGGGAAATACCATTTGGAGTCCCACTGTGGCTTTGTCACGCAGAGTGTTTGTGTGTTTGCTTGTGTTCCTGAAGACTCCCTCTAAGACCCAGTTCTCACTGCGGTGATCCGTCTGTGCCTGGACTGTACCATTTCAAACTACGGGTAGGAGCCGAGGCCATTAACATGCTGTGCAGTACATTCCAAACATCCCTGCATGTAGAAAACCAGCTTGTCAGGAGAACGCTAGGCTAGGACATGCTAGTGTTCTCTGTGGAGGGGACTTCTTCTTTTGGTATGGAAGAAGTACAGTCAGGCAGACAAAGCCATTTAACTAAGAGGGACTGGGGCTGTGGCTCAATGGTAGAGCCTCTGCTTGGCGTGCAGGAGGTCCCAGGTTCAATCCCCGGCATCTCCAGTGAAAAGGACCAGGCAGTAGGTGATGGGAAAGATCTCTGCCTGAGACCCTGGAGAGCGGCTGCCAGTCTGAGTAGGCAATGCTGACCTAGATGGGCCAATCGTCTGATTCAGTAGGAGGCAGCTTCATGTGTTCATGCACTCCTGGTAGTCCCTGCCTAGGGTTGCCAACTCTGGGCAGGGAATTATCTGGGGATTTGGGGGATAGATCCGGGAGAGGGCAAGGTTTGGGGCGGTCCGATGCCATAGAGAGTTCAACCTCCAGAGCAGCCGTTTCCTCCAGGGGAACAGATCTCTGTCATCTGGAGCAACACTCCCTCTAAGCTATGGAGTCCTGTGAATAGAAATTCTACTTTGTGAGCCACTAGCATTAAAGTTGTGAGTGAGCAATTTGGCTTCTGCATAAATTTGTTTGCTCTGGAGCCATCCTTCCTGAGCTAAGACAAAAATGCATGAGCCGGAGGCTAAAAAACTGTGAGCTAGCTCACACAGACTCGGCTTAGGGGGAACACTGGTCTGGAGATGAGTTGCAAAAGCAGGAGATCTCCCGGCCCCACCTGGAGGTTGGCAACCCTGCTTGCTGCCCTAGTAGGTTCCTGGCAACCAAGAGCAAGCTGAGTAGCTCTGCCAGGACCGCAGCAGGGGCCACCTGGTCAGCAGCACCCGCAGTGGGTGGTTCCCCCGTGGCCAACAGGCAGCTGTGCAGGAAGGTGCTGTGGGTGAGCCACTGTCCATTGCTGGTTCCGTTGGCCAAGTCCGAGTCAAACCGTCCCAGTGGTGTCAGCCTGGGGAGTGCCGCAGAGACCGTTCCTCCTGGCTTTTGTCTGAGCCGTCTTAACTTCTCCGTCAGCCCCAGAGTACAGTCCAGAATGTGGCTTTATCACCGCAGTGGAACTAGGCCAGAGCAGCGTCCCGGCTGTCCAACCGTCTTGTTCTCTCTGCATCTTGCCGCCCCCCGCCCCCCCGCTTCCTCTCTGTCCGTCTGTCTCCTCCTCAGTGTTGCGTTTCCCTTCCTTTCTGTCTAATCTTTCTCTGCACTGCCCTCCGGGGCTGCTGTTCCATCCCCTTTGGAATGCTTTCACCCCCCCCCTTGGGGCTGTGATTCGTCCACCGCTCCCACCTGCCCCCAGCTCGCCTCAATCCTGCCTTTAGTCTCCCTCTTCCGGCCTGTTAATGGCCCAAATCCGTGTAGCACCAGCTTAAAAGTCCTTGGCAGCAGCACAGCAGCCGTCTCCCTCCCCCTCCTTCGGATCCCGTTGCTTGCAGGTTGCATGAAGATTATGGTTGCAGTAAATCTCTTTTCTTAAGCAAGAAAAACCACTTGGAAAATCCACCTGCCTGACTCCTACACACCACGGGGTGACCTTCATGGATTCCTTTAAGGGCTGGAAAACACACTCAACGTGTCTCTGGGGTTGTGGGTGGAGCGCCCCCTAGCCTCTGTTCCACACAAGCAGAATTCTGCATCTGTGCTTTTCTCGTTTTTTAAATTTTTCTTTGCCAAAAAGGAAGTTTCTAGAGAGAGCCAGTTTGGTGTAGTGGTTAGGAGTGCGGACTCCAATTTGGGAGAACCAGGTTTGAGTCCCCACTCCTCCACATGCAGCTGCTGGTGTGACCTTGGGTCAGTCACAAGTTCTCTCAGAGCTGTTCTCTCGGGAACAGTTCTCGAAAGAGCTCTCTCAGCCCCACCTATCTCACAGGGTGTCTGTTGTGGGGAGGGGAAGGGAAAGGAGATGGTAAGCTGCTCTGAGACTCCTTCAGATAGCGAAGAGCAGGGTGTAAATCCAATCTCTTTTCTTCTTCTTCTAGTCCTCATGATTTGTGTGGGCCACCCTTGATGAAATCTCTCGGGGATAGTGAGTCTGAGCAGGATTTCCAGCGACTGGGGGAAGCAGCCCAGCTCGATCGCCTCGGCTGCTTCTTCCTTCCCTGTGTGTCTTAGCGGAAAATGGGGTTGTGTCAATGAAGCAGATACGTACACATTCACTTAATGAGCATAATTTGTGCCAGTCAGAGGGCTTAGCGTTTCTTGGCAAAGGATTTGGATTACCTTGGCACACAATATGTTTTTAATAGACTTCAGGAAAAGGGGAAAAAAATGTCTGAGCTGGCTTTTATTTGAAGAACAAAACACACTAGATGGTGGGTGTTTGCTGTGTTAAGAGAGGCTCATTTGGGGACAAGGATGCCAGGCTGCGGGAGGGACCTGAGGATCCCCCGGAATTACAGCTCATCTCCAGACTACAGAGAGCTCTTGGAGAAAATGGCTGCTTTGGAGGGGGGAACTCTGTGGCATTCTACCCCACTGAGGTCCCTGTCTTCCTCAGACTCCATCCCCAAATCTCCAGGAGTTTCCCTTCTTGGATCTGGCCACCCTACCCACCTCGTCCCCTGCTGGAGGCCACAGGGGACCTGGGAACCCCATTTGGGGAGGTCAGAGAAAGGTGGCCACCATTACTCCCTCTCTTTTCTCCTTCCCTCCTCAGGAAAAAAAAAACGTACTGGCAGCCATTTTGAAGGCATGAAAGACGCTGTTAGCCATTCAGTCCCAAACTATATTTAGCAGTCGCTTTGAGGCCGCCTAAAAGAATGGAAGGGATGAATATTTTTAACGCTACCTCCCTGTGTCCCCCCAGGGCTATTTTGGGGCAGGAACACACAGGAATGGAGTTCCGGCTGGCTCCTGAGTTGGCCACGCCCAGCAGGAACTCATTAGCGTAACAGGCCACACCCAATGGCAGAAACTCATTAGGATTGACTACATTAGGGGTGTGTGGCCTAACATGCAAAAGAGTTCTTGCTCCAAAAAAAAGCCCTGGGTTTTGACAAGAAAAAAAGTAAATAGAATAAGAAGCAACAGGTGGGTAACATGGGGGTGTGGCCGAATATGTCTGCCCAGATGAGGTTGATTCAGCCACAAATAACACCCACCAAGGGAAGACAGTCAGCATTTCTCAACTATATATGATCAGAACTGTATATTACATCCATTAAAGTACAAAGATGGATTAGTGGTCATCACCCAATGAAATGTATATAAACATATATCCAACAAGTTTCTCATATCAATTATGCGTTCTTGGCAAAAAAAAGAATGTGTTCAAATCCAGCAGTAGGCTCCTCTGTGGTCTCCCATGTAAATATTATCCAGAGACGGTCAAACAAAAAGTAATTGCGGCAGAAGATGCCCACCGTGGAAAGAATACCTCCCAGGTATAAATCAAGACGTTGCAATCCTCTTCAACAGCGGCCGGTTAAAGGGAACCCCCAATTTCCAAAGTAACATGGGCCCAGCTCAGTGATTTCAATGGAATCCTAGGACTCCCACCTTTATACTTTAATGAATATAATATACAGTTTTGATCATATAAAGTTGTGGATTGTTGATGGTCTTCCCATGGTGGGTGTTGTTTGTAGCTGAACTTATACACTAGGGGTTCCCTGTCGTCTTTGGCATTATCTAGAAGTGGGGGATAACATGGCTCAAAGTTCAGATGACATTGATGGCAGAGCCTCATTAGGGAGCAGACTGGGCTGAAGGGACGAATCGCCCGTGGGCCTCCTCATGAGGAAGCCGGGAGGCATAACCAATTCATTATCCGTCCTCAGGGGAAAGGCGCAGCAGACAGACGTGCACGCACCCTGAGGAGGTGTAGAATTGGCAAGGGCAGGACTGAAAGTAGGGCAGGATAAATATTTGGGCAGACGAGCAAGGGATTGTAGAGAATGAGGGACACGCATCTCTTCACGTGTTGCTCTCGTGGTCCCAGAAGTCCACGGTGTCCCTTTGAGGAAGCCCTAGGGTGGCCATTTTCTCTATACAAGGTAGAAACTCCCTCAGAGATGACCCCGAGACATTCGGGTGCCAGAGGCAAAGCATCCAACTGGCATCCCCTCACTCTGCAGTGGAAAAATAATATCTCGTAAACTAAATAATGGATGTTTTGCTGAGGTATCCCTCAAATCCACTAAAACGTGGCTTGCCTGTGGTGGATCACCTCACGTTAACTAACAGCAGGACTGGCCCTGAACACCTGGGAGCAGTGCCTTCTGTGGCAACATTTTGTATGGAGTCTTTATTTTAGTTCCTACCTCCATGAAGACAGCCTGGGAGTTACAGACATGAAGGGTTTGGAGTTTTTTTGTTTTAAACTGAGTTAAGTTTCCACGCAGAAGAAAGCCTCAGGCAAATAGACACTTAGAAGGCACCGAGGAGGTTAAATAGGAAATAATTCTGCTGGAAAAAAAACATTCTCTTTTGCCTCCACTACCATCACAACGGGTGCTTGGCCTTATAAAAAGGCTTTTTACAGAACTGGGAGAGATGCGCACATGTTTTGTAAGCATTGCCTCTGGGCTAGTGCACTCCTGACACCCTTTATCTCTTGGTGGAAAGACAACAGTGGGGGAAATGGTGGATGTTGAAACCAGCAAAGGAGATAAAACCTCCTCCCAAATCAGCTGCGACTGTGAGGTTTGAGAGACCCCCGACCAGAGTCCAGAAGTCCCTTCAGTGAAAGTTCAGTATGGCCATCATGAGGATCTCTGCTTCAGAAAGTCGGCATCCTAAGTGACTGTGCCTGGAAATAATTTGTAGTATATTTTTCAATTGCGTTTTTCCAAAGGCCCTCTGAAGGATGTCACTGTTGAACCTCAGTTTCCCTAGCGGTAAACTTGGAGTTGCTTCCCCTTGGACCTGTAGTAAGCCCTTGGAATTGGAGTGAATCCAAGACCCCAGATTTCTAGGCACTGTGGCAGAAAAGGGTACAAGAAAAGGACGTTGCAGAAGACCTTGCATTTAGGGGTTTAGGGATCACATAAGGTGGTACAAGGAGGGTACTGTAATTCATTGGGTTGCTATGAGTTGCTACATATCTTTTTCCAAAAGGGCGAGATAAAGTTGTACTAAATAGAAGGCAGAAGGGGGATTTTGAAAACTTTGGCCGCTTCGCCAACGGGACGCAAGCAGCTTTGTATGAACAGGTAAATAAATAAAACCCGTTAGCGGCCAGTTGCTAAAGCGGTTGTGTCTGAACTGACACAAAAAATCCATTAGCAACCGGCCACCAAAATGGATTACAAAGGCTGCCTGAAAGGGGCCCCTGTCTGGAACTCCTAAATTCAGGTGGTCCAACCGTGTTGGTCTGAAGCAGCAGAACAAGGTCTTAGTCCCGGGGCACCTTTGAGACCGACCAAGTTTAATTCAAAGTTTTACTTTGTCAGTCTTAAAGATGCCCCTGGATTCGAACTTTGTTCTGGAACTGCTAAGAGTTGATGTATTGCATATTTCTTCCACCAGGGGGCAGTCCCTTTCTGCTTGCCCTTTGCCCCCTCTGTGGAAGATATCTCCTCCAACTTTAAGCAAAAGGTAACAGGGAATAGGTGTTTTACTGCTTTGTTATTATACTGTGGTAGCATTGAAGTGAAAGAAGTAGGCTGCCTCCATGAGGTCGGGTTGCATACCCAAATGGTGCATTTTTAAGAATGCAGATTTCAACGTATATTTTTCTTTACAAATCCAGGAGGCACGTTTCGGGGCATTTGAGTTCGCCCTCACTTTGTAGATGCTTGTTGTCGTGAAATGTTTCGTTCCTCCTAAATGCCAGCATTTTCAGGATCACAGAGTCCAGGATGTCTTGGTAAATAGTGCGCCCCCCCCCCCAAATAAAAACAAGCTGTGTTATGTTAGTTGACTTCAGGAGGCCCAGCTGGTTCCACTTCAGAAAGATCTGTTGGAGACAGGAATGTGTCTTTTCCTCTTCAGCGAAGCTTTCAGAGTGGCACCCAGAATGGAGGGATGGGCTCAGCCTAGACCAGGGGTCCCCAACATGGGGCCCGTGGGTGCCATGGCACTGGTGAGACCTTTCCTGGTGCTTGCCAAGTGTTTTAGAAAGAGGGCCAGGGCCAGGTGGGGCTTGTGCCCAGCAGGGCTTCTGATTGGCCATTGGAGCTCCAATAGGCTGTGCAGGTTTTTAAGAAGTTGATTCGGCAGCAGCTGCCCCCACAGCACAGGGATCTTCACTGCATGACTGAAGGTAAGCTGTGGATATGCAAGAAAATAGTCCTAAACGGTGTGTTCGTCTTAAAAGGCATCCTGTTAAATGCTTCTGCCTGAACTGATGAAGACTTGCTATCAGAGTTAGGCATGACCTCACTCCCTGACATTTTGTGGTTGGCTCCGCCTCTTGTGGCAACCATTTTGTGGTTGGCCTTGCCTCCTGCGGCAGCCATTTTGAAGTTTGCATCCACCACTCTGTGTCAGAATTCCAAAGGCACAAAAAGTTTGGGGACCCCTGGACTAGACCGTGCTGAGCTGGGCATTCTTCAAGGACTCCAACATGATGAGAAGCCAATGACATCTCTCCATTACATCAGAGGCCCCACCTCATGCGCGGTCTTCTGTAACTGGTCCCAGAATTCACCAGGGCTTGGCCTGACCCATGTCCCTTCTGGGAAACAATTAAGCCACCTTGGTTTGGGCAGCAGAACGCAAGCGATATTCCCCGTTCGGTGCATGCCAGCCATTGACACGCTGATGGTAGAAATGTGCGGCCATGAAGCTCTAGAAGTATTCTGATAGTTTAGTGCACAGAGCTGGAGAGTATGCAAAACCTCACCTTTTGCCGTTTATGTGCTCAGATTGGTAGCTGGGCATGACCCTGACAATGCTGCTTTCTCCACCTGCTTACCCCGCCTTCCCAATGCAGATCTCGGCACTCCCAGCCCCTGCTTGAGCGTGGAGTGCACCTTCGGGGCCACTTGCGTGGTGAAGAACCAGGAGGCTGTGTGTGAATGCCAGCAGCTGTGTCAAACCGTGTATGATCCGGTCTGCGGCAGTGATAACCTCACGTATGGCAACCCCTGCGAGCTCGAGGCCATGGCTTGCGCCCTCCGGAAGGACATCCGAGTGAAACACAAAGGCCCCTGTGGTGAGTGGGGCTTCCTTTTGTGGAAGGGTGGGTAGAAAGGTATTTGGGGTCCACCTCTTCATTTCTGGTGGACCGTCCACCTGGCCTGTAGCGACCGTGAGGCTACTGGGGGCTCCATACCCTTCCTTAAAGGGCCAGCCCCACAAGATTTCCTTCTGAAAATGGTAAGGGATTTCATTGCCTTGGGTGAGGGATGTTTTTGCATTTCATTTATGTCTGGGGTGGCCATTGTGTGTGTGGGTGTTTGTGCTTCATTTAATTTAATTTATTATTAGTATTATTGTCCTTATTATTACTTGGAAGTACAGCTGTTTAGAGACAGGCAGAAAAATAATGGCTGTCCCACCAGAAAATGTTTTGCCCCACAAGCCACTAAATGCTGGCTATGGGCCTGCCGTCCACCAATTTATGATGGAGGGATGCTTATTAGTGGGTAGACTTCTTGTACAGAGTTCTGGCCTAGGGAGGCTTTATTCAAACAAGGCATCTCTTACATTTTTATGTCACTGCACACAGGTGAGTCACACCTTAGCTGTTCAGAGACCTTGAGTTTCTATTCTTTTAAGCGAATCCTTAGAAAATAAGAGAAGCCATGTTGGATCAGGCCAGTGGCCCCTCCAGTCCAACACTCTGTTTCACATGGTAGCCAAAACCCAGGTGCCATCAGGAGGTCCACCGGGAGGTCCAGAACTCCAGAAGCCCTCCCACTGTTGCCCCCCAAGCATCAAGAAGACAGAGCATCACTGCCCCCAGGCTATTTTTGGGCAGGAACACACAGGAACAGAGTTCCGGCTGGCTCTCGAGTTGGCCATGGCCAGCAGGAACTTATTAGCATAATAGGCCACACCCAACAGGGCTATTTTTGGGCAGGAACGCACAGGAACAGAGTTCTGGCTGGCTTTCGAGTTGGCCACGCCCAACAGGAACTCATTAGCATAACAGGCCACACCCAACAGCAGAAACTCATTAGGATTGGCTACATTTGGGGTGTGTGGCCTAACATACAAACTGCTACAAAGAAAGCCCTGGGTTTTGACAACAAACAAGGTAAACAGAATAAGAAGCAAAAGGTGGGTGTGGCTGGATGACCACACTTCTGATAACACAAGGATGTGGCCTAATACGCTAATGAGCTGTGCTGTCAGGGGTGTGGCCTAATATGCTAATGAGTTTCTGCTGTTGGTTGTGGCCTGTTATGCTAATGAGTTCCTGCTGGGTTTTTCCAACAAAAAAAAGCCCCGACTGCCCCAGACATAAGAACATAAGAGAAGCCATGTTGGATCAGGCCAATGACCCATCCAGTCTAACACTCTGTGTCACACGGTAGCCAGAACCCTTGAGTTCCATGAATGGGCTTCAAAGTCATAAAGCGAGAGTCCAGGCTCACCCAGTCACATCAGATCTTGGAAGCTAAGCAGGGTTGGCCCTGGCGAGTATTTGGATAGGAAAACACGAAGGAATACCAGGGCTGTGACGTGGAAGGAGGCGATGGCAAACCACCTCTGGATGTCTCTTGCCTTGAAAACCCATTTTGGGGAGTCACCATAAGTTGGCTGTGACTTAACTGTGCTTCCCACCACCCCAGAGTAGACCTCATAAGATTCATTTGCTCCCTCCTGGAGTGTTTTTAGGACTTTGCTTTGCTTCCAAGTCATTGCAGCTTTGTTTTAAGGCTTCTACTCTGATATCTTTATTGCACTTCATACGTTTTTTTTTTTTAAGTGTGAGCTGCCTCAAGAATCTGAATTGACCGGTTTGGCAGGGTAATGGTTTTCCCCAAAACAATAAATATTCTACTCTGCCTCCAGGGCTTGTGGATGTTGACGTACATGATTTTTAGTAGACTAAGGAGCAGAAATGAGTTTAGTCTTGGCAAGTTTAAGTATTTAAGGATCGCCTTGACGGTTGAGGCCCATAATTAGTTCTAGCCTGGTGTTTATGGGTCTGTTTCTTTTACGAGAAGGCAGGAATGACTAGAAAAGACAATAATACAAGGAAAAGATGAAGGAAGCAGGGAAAGAGGGAGACCCAACAGGAGACGGACGGACTCAATCAAGGAACCCGCGGCTCTCAGTTTGCAAGACCTGAGCAAGGCTGTTAAAGGATAGGATGTTTTGGAGGTCATAATTTCATAGGGTCGCCATAAGACGGAAGCAGCTCAATGGCATTTCACACACACACACACACACACACAGGTGTGTATGTGTGGCCAACCAGCTTCCCCATGGGAGTTCCCAGACAAAGCATGAAATGGATGGCCTTCCCCTGTTCTTTTCCCCAGCACCTGGCTTTCAGTGGTACACCACCTCTGTACACGGAAGCGCCACTTACTTTTGACCCCTCGGTGGGATCGCATCAAAGGTACATCGAGGTCAGCCTTCTGTTTCCAACAGAGCCATTCCCTTAATTTTGAGACGCCTACCCAAAGGGCACAGAGGAGACAGCTGCCCCCTGCTGCTGTTCCCCCGTATCTGTTATTTGGGGGTGTACTGCAACTGTACATGGAGGATCTGTACAGCCATCGGTGGCTGACAATAGGCAAGTTGGCCTAATCCTGAGCGAGCTGACGCAGCCGTGTCTTTGGGTGGTGAATTCTGATTGTTAATTCTGCTTTGTACCTTCAACTGTACCCTTTTGATAGCTTAGATCCAAGTGGTCAGCCGTGTTGGTCTGAAGCAGTAGAACAAAGTTAGAGTCCAGGGGCACCTGTAAGACCAACCAATTATTTTTGCAATGCAGCCCCAATGCCTTTTTCTGCGCCCCAGTATTTGATGTGTGATTCATGTCGCCTTCTAAAAGTGGCGCGGTTAGCCTATTTAGCGCTTGGTAAATAGTTTGCCTGTTAATGGAGTGGGGGGCATGCAGGGGGGGAGCACATGCCTGGAAACGCTATTGCCGGAGAGACTCTACCTTGGCTTAGTACTTTGCTTTCATGTTCCTTTGCATTCAGTAAACAAATTGCACAGGAAATTCTCTGATAACAGGAAGCACGGAGCGGGGAGGGAGAGAAAACAAAAGCCCCCGTTGCCGTAAGCGGCAGCTACAGCACAGCTGGCTTTTGGCTGTTAGTCAAAGCGGCCACGGTTCCTTAACAGCCGAGCTGGATTTCAGGTGGATTTCAGTCCCTGGGTGATGTTGTTTCCCCGTTGCTGTCCTGGCGGCTGTGCGTGGTTGTGTTCGGTGGCAGCCGGCCATTTACAAAGCATGTACTAGCGGTGGGGAGAGGCAGAGGGTTTTGCGGGTGGTGGGACTGATCCACGTGCTGGAGCGTGGTTTGGAGCGCTGCCTTGGTGTAGTGGGGGTAGCAGCTGACTGCACATTGCCAATTTTCAAGCTGTAATTAAATTGGCAGGCGACACAGAGAGTTTAGGTTAAGACGCCCAGCATAATTCTCAGAGGGTGTTCCTCACGCAAGCGCCCGTGGAAGGATACGGGAGCTGCACAAGAGAGTGGATGCAGAAAGGCCGTGCGGATCCAGGAATGTTGGACTCGCTTCAGCCTTGCTCCTTCGGTTCGATGGCTTCCAGTAGCTGAGACGCGGCTTTTCTGAACTAAAGAGACTCTTGTAATCAGAAAGGTCTCAGGAAGGGAGCCAGATGGCTCTGCAATGGAGGAGATAGACTCAAGTCCAATAGCAACTTAAAGACGAACAAGAGAGGGCCAACCTCTGAATCCCAGAGCCAGGAGGCAACATCAGGGGAAGGCCTTGGCCTCTGTGCTCTGCTGTTGGACCTCCGGAGTAACAGGTTGGCTGCTGCGCGAGACGAGATGTTGAACTAAATGGACCACTGGTCTGATCCAGCAGGGCTATCTTTATGTTCTCATGAAGGCCTCGGCCTCTCTGCCCTGTTGTTGGCCATCCAGAGGAACTGGTTGGCCACAACGGAGACAGGATGCTGGACTAGATAGACTATTAGTTTGATCCAGCAGGGCTCTTCTCGTGTTCTTATGGAGGCATCGGCCTCTCTGCCCTATTGGCCCTCCAGAGGAACTGGTTGGCTATTGTGTGAGACAGGATGCTGGACTGGATGGACCACTGGTCTTATCCAGCAGGGCTCTTCTGATGTTCTCATGAAGACCTCGGCCTCTGTGCCCTGTTTTTGGCCCTCCAGAGGAACTGGCTGGCCCCTGTGTGAGACAAGATGTTGTACTAGATGTACCACCGGTCTGATCCAGCAGGGCTTTTTTTTATGCCCTTAAGATTTTCAAGGTATAAGCTTTCAAGAGTCAAAGCTCCTTTCGCCACATACACTTCATCAAAGTGAGCCTTGAGTCTTGAAAGGTGATACCTTGAAAATCTTGTTAGTCTCTAAGGTGCTGCTGGAATCAAACCTAGCTCGTGATCAAAAATTATCATTTTCATAATGTGTGTTTCCAGTGTTTCCTTCTCATTTACTGGGGTGTGGCCATGAGTCATTGGTAGAACTACCTGCATTGCACACAGAAGGTCCTTGGACCAGTCCCTGGCATCTCCAGCTAAAGAGGGATTCAGTAGTAGGTTCAGATGTGAAAGACCTCTGCCTGAGACAGACCCATAGCCAGGATTTTGTGGCTTGTGGGGCAGATTTTTATCTGGTGGGGCTGAAGTTCTCAGTGCAGAAAGAAAAGCCGTTTAGCCAACAGAAAGCGGTTACCAGGACAGATCTCTAAATTGCAGGCTGTCAGCCACTTTAGATGTCAGTTCTCAGCTGCTGCAAGTTAATCACTTCTGCCTGCCTAAGCAACAGTTCTGATAACAAGCCGGCAGGCAGCGGTGATGACTTCTATAGTCAGGAAAGCTAACACTCAGGCAGGAAAACTCTCTTAAAGGAGACCAGTTTCTAGACCCAGAGTTAGGAGGGATCCTAGAGGTCACCTACTCAGACCCCCTTGCTCAGTGCAGGAATTAGTCAACTACAGCACCCCATTCTGCTTAAAAGGAGCATACACCATTTAAAAATGTTTTTAAATTGGAAAAAAGCATTTACAGGAGAAATTCTTGTGGGGCTGTGCCTTTAAGAAAGGGAGCTGAGCCCCCAAAGCCCCACTGGAGCTATAGGCTTGGCCTGAGACTATGAAGAGCTGCTGCTAGTCAGAGCAGGCAATGGTGATGTTGATATGGACAAAGGCTTGATTCAGTATAAGGCAGCTTCATGTGTTCATGAGTGAG
Organism: Gekko gecko; assembly: GCA_029375565.1. Classification (NCBI taxonomy): domain Eukaryota; kingdom Metazoa; phylum Chordata; class Lepidosauria; order Squamata; family Gekkonidae; genus Gekko; species Gekko gecko. The sequence continues at coordinate 25,543,667 of JAPDNY010000016.1, forward strand.
AAAGGGGCATAACCACTGCTCTCTTAGTGTGTGAGTCACTGTTCACTACGTCACTTGACTGGGAGACGGCAAACTCAGGACCACAACCCGTGTCAAGACTCTGGGAAGCCTTCTTCAAGCACAAGTCATTCTGAGCCTTCTCTGCATCAGCAACCAAGTAATTCAGTAGTGATGCAGATATGTGAGACTCATTCATCCCCAGCAGAGGTGGACTGGGAGGAGACAAGGACAGAACAGCAGATCATTCAGAGACTCAACAGGCAGTCTCTTCTGAGTGCGGGCGTTCCTGCTGCTTTTCTGCACTGGCAGAAACTGAACAATCCCATCAGGGCAAAAGCTCTGCAGAATGATAGGCATGGAACTGCAGAGATGGGTTGGAAGCTGGTAAGCGGGAACTCATGCAGAGACACAGCAGTCCATCACCTTTATGGGTGGGCTCTGAGCCACGTGGTGGTGGAAAGTGCCATCGAATAGCAGGCAACTTACTGCGACCCTGTAGGGTTTTCAAGGCAGGAAACACTTTTCTCCAATCCCATTGGCTGATTTTTTTTCCTCCCCCATTTATTAATTCGTTTATTTTGCACTGGGGAGGGAGGTTATCTTAACGCCTCGCTTTGCATTTCACATGGCGTTTTGTCGTGAGCCATTTTGTGGATCCCCCACCGGATGAAAGGAAAGCATAAACCGTTTTTTAAGCGACGCTGCTGCATAACTCTGAGTCCCAGGGACCAGGGACAAAGGAAACCATCCTTGTGTTGCCCCCCTTTTGAATACCCAGGGCCACCTGGCAGTTGGAAACAGAAAGCCGGACTAGAAGGAATGCTTTCCCGCCCAATTCTGCTTGGCACCGAGAGGCCAGCTATGGCTCCTCTTCAAACGCGGCTGCTGGCAGGCGCTTTTTTGGGAGCCGAGCGCAGCCAAGGGAGGCCAGTCCGCGCCGGGCCCATTAAATCCACGTCTGAGGTTGATGAACACTTTGTGTGTCTCCCTAAGAAGGCCCGACAACCCTGCAGGCTCCTTGCTCCAGTTTTAATAGCTTCTCCTTCCTGGGAGCGGATGTCTTTACAACATGACACCAATAAATTCACTGCTCCCGCCGACTCCTTCTCCTCTTTTCCCCGAGCAAATGTGTGTTTGCCGCCATTTGGGGGAGGGGGAGAGTTGGGAAGAACGCTTCATAACTCACTCGCCAAACCGTGGCGCTTCCAGCCCTCAGAGGCAGAAGGGGGGAGGGTAGAAACAGGTCATCCATCTGCTTCTTTGGGGCACACATTGGAGCTGCCCTCCTGGATCAAACACTGCAGAAGCACCAGCTTCCCATCTCTGGCCGCCGGCCTATTCCGTTTTGTGCTGCCCCCTTTCCTGAGAGCCCTGGGTCTGGATATACAGCTTCTCCGTTTTATCCTTGAAACAACCTTGCAAGGTAGGCTAAGTTGAGCGAAAGCAACTGTATTGTCAACACACACACAGATACCCTTTAGGTTCTACATTTCCCCTCCCCACCCCACTTCTTTTAACCACACCCCCTTCCCCGCAGTGGTTGCGCCCATTCTTTGAAGGAACAGCAATTGTTTAGGATGTAACCAAAAGGCTATTTGGGGGCAGCAGACAATTGGCAGGGAGAGGACAGCCACTCCAAAGAAGACGGCTGGGCGTCAGGTTGCCAGCCTCCAGGTGGGGCCTGGAGATCTCCCAGAATTAGAACTGGTCTTCAGGTAACAGAGATCAGTTCCCCTGGAGAAACCAGCCACCTTGGAATCCGAGATCCCTCTAAGCTGAGTTCGTGTGAGCTCAGTTTTTTAGCCTCTGGCTCACAGATTTTTGCCTTAGCTCAGGAAGGAGGGCTCCAGAGCAGACTAATTTATGCAGCAGCCAAATCGCTCGCTCACAACTTTAATGCCAAATAGCTCACAAAGTAGAATTTTTGCTCACAGGACTCCGCAGTTTAGAAGGAGCATTGCTTGAGATGTAGAGTCTAAGGCATTATTCCCCTCTGAGGTCAAGCTCCCTCCTCTGGTTCCGCCCCCAAAATCTCCCAGTATTCCCCAACCTAGAGTTGGCAACCCTAGAGCCGGGGGGGGGGAGAAACTGGGATTCAATAAAATCGAGTCCCCCTCTGACTTCCCAGTTGGAAAGACTGGGCGCTTTCTGGACCTGAACGAGAGCAAAATGCAGGCACGGGGGCACGCTTGAAGGGCCTTCTAGGGCAGGCCTTTCCCACCTGAGCCACCCGAAGTCTTACTATAGCTGCTATTTTTGCAATCCCCATCTGGAATTAAAACGAGGTCGGTCACACAAGCCCCCGAGAAAACCGCTGATGACAAATCTCCACTTCCCCCGCAGTCTACCTGGAAATATCCTTCGAAACAGTTATGAGGCGTATAACGCTGCTTTATAATTCTGCCCGAGGCGCCACTCCTCCCTGGCTCCTTTTCGAAGCCTCCAAGGGCGAGAGAACTTGGGTGACAGTCGGCTGCCTCGACTCTCTCTCGGCTTTGACAGATTTAATGGCCGGTTGTCACCTCTCTGCCTCGGAGCATCCGGCTCTTTCCTTCCTCCGGGGTCAGCCGCCCTCACTAAGCAGGGCTTAGTTCCCCCGCGAGCAGAAGAGATTGTTACGGGGATTTTTTACGACCGCCTGACACTTCATTAAGATGAAGGAGAAAGTCAGACGCTTGCCTGCCTGTCCCATTACCATATTCCACCCTCGGTCCAGACGACAACCAGGGTCAACCAGAGGTGTTGACGGATGTCAGCAAAGTGGTGTCACCTTTTGTGGGCCTCGATTTGCCACCTGCTGGTTTATCTTCGAAAAACAAAAGAACCTCAAGTTCTGGTCCTGGCCAGATTGGAGATTGAGTTGCTGACCTCTGTATGTCCTGGGCAAGGCTAGTCATAAGCTTTTATGAATAATTTGGGCACTGGAGAGCCACGTCTTCCTCTAACGCAGCCACCTTTCCTGCACAATTGCAACTCCACCCCGATTTGTGGCTGTGCTGAAGGAAGAGGAGTGATAATTGAGGATCAAAAAGGAGCATGATGTGCCGGTGTAATTATGTGAGGTCACTTCCTGTACAAGATGTCCTACTTCCTGTTCTGCCGGCATGGCCGCCAGACTTCTTGACCCATGCACTGTCATCCAGTCGCTCCTAGAAAGACATGACTTGGCCTCACTGTGACACCAGCAATGGCACCCAAATGTGTGTAGTTTTAGCAATTCTTCATTGCAGCTGCGGCGGCCAAGTTAGGCCTCCCCACGCTTCTCTCACCTAAGCTTTCTCTCTTTTAGACCGTTGCGGAAAGTGTCGGTTTGGTGCCATCTGCGAGGCAGAGACCGGGAGGTGCGTCTGCCCCACCGAATGTGTTCCCTCCTCCCAGACGGTTTGCGGCACAGACGGGAACACCTACGGCAGCGAGTGCGAGCTCCATGTGCGGGCCTGCACCCAACAGACCAACATCGAGGTGGCAGCGCAAGGAGACTGTAGTGAGTCCTTTCTGGATTAGTTTCCATTAATGTGGTCTGTCACCATCCGGACTGTACCATTTCAGAGAGCAGGTTGGGGCGCATGTAATTGTGCAGCCCTCCAAGCAAGATATATATCCCAGATTCCTCTGCTTGTAGAAAACGGTCACGTCAGTAAGAGAATCTAGCCTAGCCTTCTCCCTGAGGTGCTTGATTTCTGTTTGCAGGGCTTTGGTGGTGGTGTTTTTAGATGAAGTGCTGTTCAGAGATCCAGCTCAAACACAGATTGATCACTTCAATGAGAAACAGGCTTCCCTCTACCCTTTTTTTTTTTTAGTAGCCTGAGGTAGGTTACCTTAACCCCTATCAGAGGGACAAGGGATCCACTGTTATGGGGCCCCTCTCCCCCGTGCCAGTCAGCTGACTGGCAGGGGGACTTACTAGCAGGAAACTGAGGCCTAGGCCTCTGTTGCCAGTGACACAATGATGTCACTTCCGGTGTGCACCAGAAGAGACATCATTACATCACCAGTGGCGTGGGGATGCTCTGCCCACCTGTCTTTTGAACAGCCTCCCTGCTGTGGCCCACCCAATGCCAAATTTGCCATCTTTTCAGTGCCAGGTTAAGACAGCCCTCTTCACAGAGGCCATTAAAGATCTCCGTGGACATTCAAGGGCCCAGTACAATTAGCTAGGTGTCTCTGTTAATTGTTTTTTTACTGTTTTTATTGTCTTTTAATTTTATATTAATCTTATATTTATTGTATTTTACTGGTTTATACTTGCTGTAAACCACCCAGAGAGCCTTGGCTATGGGCGGTATAGAAATGAAAATGATGATGATGATGATGATGATGATGGCAGAACCTGGATGGGAAGAACGGCTTCTACCATAGAGTTTTGCATGAATACCAGAGCGTCCCTGTGTTGCTGGTGAAATGATGACATTGCTTCCTGTGCATGCCAGGAAGTGATCACATTGCCGGTGTGACAGAGATGTAGGCCTCAGTTTGCTGCTGATAAGTCCCCACCTATCTGGCAACCCTAGTGCTGGGAGGTGCACGTAGAGGGTTTTCTTCTGTTTTCTCTGATAAGGTTAGCGGTTTAGTCAGGGTTCCTCAGGGCACTTGGGCACTTGTGTATCCGCCTCATCGGCATCGGATCAAAAGCGTCTTGTTGTGTTTTTTCCCCCACGGATTGCTCAGAGACCAGGAAACCCAAGGCACGGATTTCTTCAGACAATGCGGAGCTTTTTGCAGACAACGTGATTACCCTCTAGAATATTTCGCTGAGAATCAGGGGTATAAATATTTTAAGTAGATAAATACCTCTAGGGGGCCAGCTCAGTCGTGCAAGAGGAACTGGGTCGGCCGTGTTATCCTGCCAAATGAAAAAGAAGGCTTTAAATGCCTACCATACGCGGGCATGTAGCAAAATGTGTGTTGATATTATTGTTGTGATTCACCGACACTAACACCCGGGGCTAACTCTTCTTTGAATGTCAGTAGCTCATCCTTTCTTTTGGCTCAGGAGTGGCCAAGCAGTGGCCACTTTTCGATCTTCCGCCACTCCTGCCAGCCCTCCCTGTCCAGTTCACGAGACATGTTTGGCTTTTTCTGACTGACTTGGCGCCCCTTTATTTTCTGATGGTAGCCAAAAAGAGAATCATGCCCTATGGCTTGAGACTGGTACTTCTCCCACTGGGAAGCGAGACGTCATCTTAGAGATATGTCAGTCTCTTTCATGACCAGTGTTCCCTCTAAGCTGAGTTAGTGTGAGCTAGCTCACAGTTTTTTAGCCTCCAGCTCACACATTTTTGTCTTCGCTCGGAAAGGATGGCTCCAGAGCAAACTGATTTATGCAGTAGCCAAATCACTTGCCCACAGCTTTAATGCCAGTAGCTCACAAGGTAGAATTTTTGCTCACAAGACTCCACGGCTTAGAGGGAGCATGTAACCTCATGTTTCCTGACTGGAGTAGCATTTGCACAGCAAGAAGGGTCAGGGATTGTTCCTGGATTGCTTTTCAACTTCTAGACACCCCTTCGGTTAAGGGAATGGATTTGTGGATGCCCAACCAGCAGAGATTCCCTGGCTGGAAAGTGAGGCCTCTTTTCCCCCAACTGTCTCTCTTTTAAGAGTAAAGGCCCTTGGGTGAGGTTTGTCCTGCAGGGCAGGGAATTCCACTTCTGCTAACTGCCATTTCCTTCCCCTCTCTCTTGCCCCACTTCTAGAGACCTGTGGTACGACGGTGTGCTCCTTCGGGGCCAAATGCATGAGTGGGCAGTGCGTCTGCCCACGCTGCGAGAAGCAGTCCTTGGCCCGCGTGTGCGGGAGCGACAGCATCACCTATGACAATGCCTGTGAGCTGCAGGTGGCATCCTGCCAGCAGAGGAAAGACATTGAGATCGCCAGGATGGGACCCTGTGAGGATGGTAAGGTCTCTCCCTTGTTCCCGGGTTGCTTCGCAGCCTTTTGGTTGGGAAAGTATTCTCTGCTAAGTCAATCTGTTCATATCAGTTGTCCCCAAATGCTATGGGGCTCAGTTTAGCTAACCAGTATTTAATATGGTTACTAAAGGGCACAGCCTCAGAGCTTCAAGTCTGTTGAATTTAGAACCAAAGTGAAATTTTGTCAGGTTTGCCGACTTCTTAAAATTTGGGGTTCTGATGTCAAAATGTAGAATTAGGAACATAAGAGAAGCCGTGTTGGATCAGGCCAATGGCCCATCCAGTTCAACACTCTGTGTTACACAGTGGCTAAATCCCAGATGCCATCAGGAGGTCCACCAGTGGGGCCAAAACTCCAGAAGCCCTCCCACTGTGGCCCCCCCCACACCAAGAATACAGAGCATCACTGCCCCAGACAGAGTGTTCCATCTATATCTTGTAGCTAATAGCCACCTATGGACCTCTGCTCCATATGTTTATCCAAATCCCCTCTTGAAGCTATGCTTGTAGGTGCCAGCAGTTCCTGCAGCAGCAAATTCCCCATGTTAATTACTCATTCTGATTTCAGAATGGAGATTTGCCCTTGAAATTCAAATTGTACATCATTGGCTTGCCTAGATGAATGAAGTTAATGTAAAATTTACAGAACTCTTTGCCAAGTCAGCAGTCTGATCTTCTCTGTTACTGTCAGATGCTATCAAATATTGATTGCTACATGGCTGGTACTGTCTTAAAGTTGCCGTCCACATGTCATGCACTGTCAGATATCTATTTCTGCTGCCGAATTTTGGATGTCAAATGCTGCTGATTCCAGAGATTGAGCTTTGGTGAACATTCACCCAGACAGAGAATCTGATCATCACCTTTTTCAAATAACGGAGAATTGGGAAGGACAAATTAATTTCTGCTCGGGTTTTATCATGCACAAATTCATTTCTGCTCGGGTTTTGTCATGCACATTCCCATATTCCTCCTCGCAGTTCCATAGAAACACTCATCAAAATGCTTCCCTAATAACTCTTGTTGGAGGCTCTTCTGAAAGCCCCTTCTTCCATTCTTTTCTACTTCTCGCCTATAATTTCTGTTTCTACTGGGCGTTCTCATAAGAACATAAGAGAAGCCATGTTGGATCAGGCCAATGGCCCATCCAGTCCAACGCTCTGTGTCACAAAGTGGCCAAACCCCAGGTCCCATCAGGAGGTCCATCAACAGGGCCAGAACTCCAGAAGTCCTCATACTGTGGCCCCCCAAGCACCAAGAATACAGAGTATCTCTACCCCAGACGTATTGCTCCATTTATATGTTGTGGCTAATAGCCACTGATGGACCTCTGCTCCATGTGTTTATCCATTCCCCTCTTGAAACTGTCTATGCCTGTAGCTGCCACCACTTCTTGCGGCACTGAATTCCATGTGTTAATCACTCTTTGGGTGAAGAAGTGCTTCCTTTTATCAGTTCTAAGCCTACTGCATATTAATTTCATTGAGTGCCCACGAGTTCTTGTATTGTGCGAAAGGAAGAAAAGTACTTCTTTCTCTATTTTCTCTGTCCCGTGAATAATTTTGTAAACCTCTACCATGTCACCCCTCAATCGTCGTTTCTCCAAACTAAAGTGCACCTATCTCTTTAACTTTTCTTCATAGGGAAGGCGTTCCATCTCCTTAATCCTTTTAGTTGCCCTTTTCTGCACCTTTTCCAGCGCTGTAATATCTTTTTTGAGGTGTGGTGACCAGAGTTCCCTCTAAGCTGAGTTAGTGTGAGCTAGCTCACAGTTTTTTAGCCTCCAGCTCACATTTTCATCTTAGCTTAGAAAGGATGGCTCCAGAGCAAACTGATTTATGCTGTAGCCAAATCGCCTGCTCACAACTTTAATACCAGTAGCTCACAAAGCAGAGTATTTGCTCACAAGACTGCACAGCTTAGAGGGAACATTGGAAGCCCGTCAATTTCCCCAGGGTCAGCAGGTTCTCCCTCATTGCTGCTGGGTTCCATTGCCTCTTGTCCTGTGTGTGCCTGTCATGGGAGAATTGGGGCCAGCCATGTTGCCAGCTTGTTAAAATTACTGCCCCGGCTCTTGTGACTTTAACCAGCATCCAGATGAGACCTGGGTGAAGCTTTTCCTGAATCAGAAATTGTGGGAAATGCATCACCTCGTTTGTTTATGGAGGCTGGGCTGCCACCGAAGGCATGCAAACAGGATTGCTAAAAAGCGTTGCCAGTGCTTCAAGAGAGCTGCAAGACAGAGGAGAGGCTGTGGCTCAGCAGCTGAGCATCTGCTTGGCATGCAGAAGGCCCTAGGTTCAATCCCCAGCTGCAAGTGGGGGAGTGGGGGAATCAAACCCGGTTCTCCCAGATTAGAGTCCGCACACTTAATCACTATGCCAAACTGGCTCTCAAAATGCATGTTCAAAAGTTCACCTCCTCCCACACCCCCGCCTCCAGGTGTCTAGAGCCGGTAAAGGCTAGGCATATCCCCCTGTGCCACTCCGAGATATTTCTTCCCCTCTCTCTCGTGAGGGTGGTGGTGAAGTTTCTCCTGGTGGGGATCCTGAGCGTTCATGAGCCTTCCTGCCTCTCGCGAGCCATCCTTCCCCCGTCTCCCCTCCTTCCCCCACCACACAACCCTCCTTCGCATTGTCTTTTTATCTGCCGATAATGAAAGGTGACGCGCATAATAGGCCTTGGCAAAGAGGTTTATCAGTGCTTTAATTTCACACTTCAAAGAGCTGAGGGGAAGGTGGGAGGAGAAAACGCCAGTGCCGGTTCTCCTCTCTGTCTCCGACCGTGGGAGGAAGGCTGCTGGTGGGGGCGGGGGGGGAGCCGGAGGAAAAGAGGTCAGGCCGAGGCCTAATTGGGTCTGCAGCAGACTGGGCCCCCCAGAGCCGATAACCCCGTAGTTATTTATTTCACTTTTGTCATTCGTGAACAACGGTTGACCCACCCAGAGCCTCGCTCTCGAGGCGGTTTTCCACACAAAAGTTAAAAAGGTATCTTAATCACTCGCGCCGAATAAAAGGCCCACCGTGAAACCATTAAATCCAGCAGCGAATAAGCTCCTTAAAAATGGTTTTTGTTTTTTTTTAAAAAGCCCTTTGCGGAGCGACTCTGAAAGCAAAACAACAGGGGGCCAAAAGAAGAAAAGAGAAAGATAATCTATAAAAGGAGCAATCTGAGAGGGGAGGCAAAAATAATGGAATTAGGGATAGGAGGAGCAACCGTTAAGAAGTAAAGTGCACACACTAAAGGGGGGGCCAGCCTCCAGGTGGGAAGCCGGAGATCTTCTGGGATTACAACTGGTCTCTCCAGGCGGCTGAGATCAGTTCACCTGGAGAAAATGGCCACTTTGGAAGGTGGACTCTATGGCATTGTGCCCCACTGAAGTCCCTCCCCTCCCCAAACCCTGCCCTCCTCGGGCTCCACCCCCAAAATCCCCAGGTAGTAGGTGATGTGAAAAGCCAGAACCTGAGACCTGGAGTAGACAAGACTGACCTGGATGGACTGGTGGTCTGATTCAGTATAAGGCAGCTTCATGTGTCCGTGGGTGTTCATGTGTTCACTGTGGTGGTGGCAGTGGAAAGTGACCTCACAGCTGACTTATGACGGCCCCATAGAGTTTTCAAAGCCAGAGACGTCCAGGGGTGGTTTGCCACTGCCTGCCCCTGTGCAGCAACCCTGGGCTTCCTGGGTGGCCTCCTGTCCAAGTAGCTTCCGAGATCGGATGAGACTGGGCTAGCCTGGGCCATCCAGGGCAAAGATAGCTGCAGTTACGCCCCACCGAAATTAATGGAACAAGTTCATTTCTGGGATGAATGGGTTGGATAGCCGAGTTCCACGCACTCTGCAGGACTCCCTCCCTGACTTTGGGTTGCAGCCTGCATCGCCACTGACTTCCATTGGATGGAGGCCGTTGCATTCAGAAGAGGTTTATGTCAAAAGACTGGGTGAGGTGGGGTGGTGGCGGCACAGAAAATCCTGCTGACTTAATTGTGCTCTAAGGTTTGTGGAGTCACAGGTGGCTCCGCTGAATGTTTTCACGAGTGACTCTTAACGGTGCAGTCCTGAATGGAGTCGGTGGTGCTGGGATGCGCCATCCCGTCACAGCTGAGTTACGGTGAACCTGTAGGGTTTTCAAAGCAAGAGACGTCCAGAGCTGGTGTCGCCATGGCCTGCCTCTGCCCAGCACCCCGGGATTCCTTGGTGGTCTCTCATCCAAATTCCAGCCGGGGCTGACCCTGCTTAGCTTCCAAGACGTGGTGAGATCAGGCTAGCGTGGGCCATCCAGGTCCATCTTGTATGACCATCTCCTCCCTTTCTTTCCTCTGTTCTTCTCTGCCACCACCCCATCCTTGTCATTTGCTATAACTGCTTTGAGCACTCCTGGGAAAAGTGGTCTAAAAAAAATTTGAAATAAAGTAGGAATTCTCTTGGTAAAAAATGACAACGGTGCTCTTGGCGCAGCCTACCGTGTAGCGGGGTGCGATCCAGTGTTGAGTCTCAGCCCACCATTGGAACCCAGGCTGCTCTGGTCCTTCGTCTCTATGACCTCATCAAAGTCCTCCAAGTCTCACCCAGGCATTGCTGTGATCCTGGTCCTTCTCTTGCTACAGAACTGGTGCGCCCTGCCGGTCTTTCAGCCAGGAGTGACCTCCTGGTGGGGCTGGGGCCATACTCAGCCATGCCAGGGCAAGAGTGTTGGCAGATTGGGCTTACAATTTCAGATGGCCAAGGGTATTAAGTGGCTTTCATAAGGCATAAAGGGGCGGGGGGATACCCTGTCAATATTCTCAGGAGCCCGCAAGTTTCCTATCATGCTGCTAACTTCTTGCTGCACTCAGATCCTTGGGCAATTTTTTTTCCCATCAAGAAAACACAGAAAATAGCATCCACGGTGGTGGAACGAATTGAGTCCATAAAGTTTGCCTCAACTCCCTACTGTTCTAGAGATAAATTCTTGCCGCGTATCCTCGCCAACGGCTGCGGTTACGCTAGAGAAAAGACCTCGCTCTCTGGGCATCTTGTCCGTGTTCCAAAACTGCCTTGTTGCCTTGCGCTTGCGGTTTAGCCAGGATGAGACAGGGCTGGTTGGACGGCAGCTCGGGAAGCAAGCAGACAGCAGAACATGGCGTTTAATCAGAAGGTATATCCCTGGGAGGGATTTTCCAGGTAGCTGTCCTCTCCAGAGAAGGGCTTGAATAATTCTCTGTGTTTTTGCCAACTGCCCACCTTTGATCATGCAATAAAAGGGGAGGGGGAGAGACTTCTTTTGGAGAGCCTTTGAAATATTTTTAAATAAATAAATACTTTGGGGGGAAGGAAAGCAAAAGAGCGCCTCCAGTTTTATTCCAAATCTCGGTGCGTGCAACTGATAAGAAGGCAGGCTGACTGGAAGGCCGTTGGAACATGTTGTGTCATGTACCAAAGACATGTGCATTCCGTGTCCCAGGCAGGGCTTTTTTTCTGGGGGAATGGTGCGGAACGGAGTTCCAGGACCCATTCGCGGAAACAAAATGCTCAGAAAATGTTTCAAAGTTTGTGATATTCTTTCAAAGAATCCCGTGTATTTCTCCTTCATTTCTCTCTTGAGAGTTCAGGCACCTCTTTTTCCAGAAAAGAAGCCCTGGTCCCAGCGATAAGCCAGTGTGGAATAATTTGCTAGATTCAAGTCTGACAGCACTTTAGAGATGAACAAGCTTTAGAGAGTCAGTGTTCCCTTTGTCAGTGTGGAATTCGGTATTGTTTCAGCACTGTACGCGATCCGTGTAAAAGAAAAGAAAAACCCAGACAGTTCTATGCCCAAGACAACCCAATTTGGTTCCCCAAAAGTCTGGATTTCAGAACCGGTATAAAATGGGAGGGAAAACAAACAAGCATGTTTTTCATTTTTTAAAAACAATCTGCAGTTTTTTACTCTTCTGCATGATTTTTCACTTTTTGCTTAACCCTGCCTTATTCAATGTTCAGTGTTTGCAATACCAGAAACACTCCAGTATGTTTAATAATGTTTAACAGCAGCTTTAAAAGTCCGAGACGAGTAAACCAGATTAATCCAACAAAATGATCAGGAAATGGCTTGGGAAAGAAATACCTTTTCAGGCCCTACAGCCATGAAACCAATCCAGGCTTCCTCAGGAAGGGTCTTCTTACCCCACCTTTCTGTCTTTTTATGTTTTTATCCTTCCCAGGAACTCAGGAGCATATATATGGCTCTTCCGTGCTCCGTTTTAACCTCACAAGTTAGCTTGACAAGGAATGCTTGGCCCAAAGCCGCCCAGTGAGCATGGCAGCTAAGTGCAAATTTGAACCCGGAGTCTAGTACCCCACCCTCTATACCACACAAAGGACGCGAGATCTACAACTATAAAACACATTACGTAATATAAACCAGCAATCAAAGCACACAGAGCAAAACCTTCCTTGAGTAAACATAGCAAAGATCAAGCGGAACAGCGGCGGCGAAGGCGAAATGCAGAGTTCATATTTTTTTCATTCACAAATGCCCTCTGAAATAACAAAAAGGTCATTTTGATTCCTTTGGAGGGCAGCGACTGGGGACAGAAGCAGGAAGGTGGCCTTCCTATCCCAGACAATTCCAAAGCCATAGCAGAAGACACACCCTCTTGCCAACCTGGACGTGCAATTTTATGTTTTTTGTTTTGAGTTTTTTAACCCCCTCTACAGAGGACAAAGTCCTGACCCGGATGGCCCATGCAGGCCCAGTCATATTAGATCTCGGAAGCTAAGCAAAGTCGGCCACGGCTAGTACTTGGATGGAACACCACTGAGGACTTCCAGGGTCACTGTGCAGAGGAAGGCGATGGCAAACCACCTCCGTTTGCCCCTTACCTTGAAAACCCTACAGGCAATGTTCCCTCTAATCGTTTCCCCCTACTCTAATCATTTCCCCCTACTGAGTGGAGGAGTTCAAATCCTGAGCAGAATATAACTGCTGTAACCTTAAACTGGGTAACGGGCAATGTAAGACCCTGCACAGCTCCAGATTGCTGCTGAGAAGGGCTTCCTGTGTTAATGAGCGGCCGCTCACGCACACAGGTTAGAGGGAACGGTGCCTACAAGGTCTCCATAAGCCGTCTGCGACTTGACAGGACTTTTTTCCACCACAGAGGACAAAAGAGCTGTTAATATTACAGTGATTAACAACAGTGTGTATATGTTTGTATAAAGTGCCATCAAGTTGCAGCTGACTTCTGGCAACCCCAGCAAGGGGCTTTCAAGGCAAGTAAGAAGCAGAGTTGGTTTGCCAGGGCCTTCCTTCTCAGAGCCTTCCTTGGTGGTCTCCCTCCCAGTTACTGACCCTGCTTAGCTTCCAGCTTATGATGATCCCAGTGAGGGGCTTTCCAGGCAAGTGAGAAGCAGAGGTGGTTTGCCAGGGCCTTCCTCTGCAGAGCCTTCCTTGGTGGTCTCCCTTCCAAGTACTGACCCTGCTTAGCTTCCATCTTATGGTGACCCCAGCAAGGGGCTTTCCAGGCAAATGAGAAGCAGAGGTGGTTTGCCAGGGCCTTCCTCTGCAGAGCCTTCCTTGGTGGTCTCCCTTCCAAGTACTGACCCTGCTTAGCTTCCATCTTATGGCGACCCCAGCAAGGGGCTTTCCAGGCAAATGAGAAGCAGAGGTGGTTTGCCATCGCCTTCCTCTGCAGAACCTTCCTTGGCGGTCTCCCTTTCAAGTACTGACCCTGCTTAGCTTCCAGCTTATGGTGACCCCAGCAAGGGGCTTTGAAGGCAAGTGAGAAGCAGAGGTGGTTTGCCATTGCCTTCCTCTGCAGAGCCTTTCTTGGCGGTCCCAAGTACCGACCATGCTTAACTTCCAAGATTGGGCTATACCATGTCGCCTTCCATCCCATTAACAGCAGTAGAGACTAGAAACTTGATTGCAGTTTTAAACTAGCGCTAAGATTTTTAGAATGCTGAATTCCAGTTTCAGATTCACACAGGTTTGGCCTGATCCCTGAAATGAGGAATCCAACGCCTAACGGAGGCTTTGTGCCGAGAAGCTTCCTTTCACCCATGCTTTCTCACCCCATCTAGAATGCGGCTCAGGGGGATCCGGCTCCGGGGATTCTAACGAGTGCGACCGGGACAACTGCCGGCGGTACGGCGGCTCGTGGGATGACGACGTGGAAGACGACCGCTGTGTGTGCGACTTCACCTGTGCGGCTGTGCCGAGAAATCTGGTAGGTGCCAAGCAGCCTTATTGTGATGCCTGGTCGAACACACCACGGCCGTGTTTCAGGAACCGGTACATCAGATTTCTTGATCTGGGAATCCTTTGTGGCTCTGACCTTCTGCTGTCCGTGAGGATGTCTTCCTTCGTTTCAATGGAATGGGCACTTTCTTCCTGTACAAAAAGGCAGAGGTTGCTCCTTCCATTAAAGTGTGGAGAAGTGCTCAGGGGTGCAGGAGTTCCATGTATGCTCCAGACTGTTGGATAGTGGCAGAAGTGTTACTCGGAAGGGGATGTGAGTTCAAATTCTTCCTGTGTAGAGTGGCTGGCCAGACGCGGCGGTGATGAATCGTCGGTCTGGAGAGGAGGGCTCCGGGATGCCCATCCGTACAAACGGATCCTGACGAAACACCCCAAAAGGCCATTGGAATCATTCTTCTACTTAATACGGAAATAGAACCCTATTTGGGCACCACCTGAGATGAAGTCTGGGTTGCCCTGGCTGTTGTCCAAACACATCCCAGGATTAGGAGCCGGTGTGGATCCAGCCAAAGAATAAGTCGCTGCCGTTTCCCAGGACCTGATGCCAGAGCTACCCGGTCTCCCAGCTTCCACCGTTTGCCTAACGGTGTTTGCCTAAAACGCAAGCCAGACCTGGCGAATGACCTTCCATTGTTTTTCCCCCCTGTGCAGGTGTGTGGCTCTGACGGAGTAACCTATGCAAACGAGTGCGAGCTCAAGAAGACACGCTGTGAGAAACGGCAGGATATTTACGTCATAAGTCAGGGAGCCTGCCGAGGTAACTCTTTGGTAGCCTACCTTTTGGCTGAAAAGCGTGATGAAAATATAATTATCCCCCTCATTGCAGACAAGGAGGTGCTTTTAGCTGAGAGAGGCTGACTTGGCTAAGGCCACTTAGTGCCTCCGTGGCAGAGGTGGGATTTGGGACCAGGTACTTTCTGGATCTTAGGTCATTCTCTTAGATGCTCAGCTACACCAGCTCTGGAAGGCTGGAGGCAGGGGGCTTAGGAAAAGGGCATGCACTTTCTTATACAAAGCCTGGTGTAGCTCTGGCATCTCCAGGTACCAGGTGCTGTTAAATAACCCTCCTTCTCTGCAATCCTGGACAGAACAGCTGGACCAGAGGTCTGCCTCTGTACAGCCCAGTTTCTGAACCATTTCCACCATGTATTCTTCGAAAATGTAGCTTTGACACTTGTCCGCACGTATGTTTGTGTTTTTTAATTCCCCCCTAGGCATGCCGAGCCTTCCTCCTCCACTCCAGGTGCTCCACTGTAGCCAGACCGTGTACGGATGCTGTCCAGATAACGTGACCTTGGCCCTCGGGGTCGGCTCCGCCGGGTGTCCAAGTGAGTTTTATTCGGGCATCTTGTGATTTTAATATTATGCCTCTGTTGATACACCCCAAGATCACATGAGCCTTTTTTGCCACTGCAGATCTTACGATCTAGCTCAGATTTGGGGCAAGCCAGTACAGGATGAACCGAACACAGTTGCTTTTTAGGTATCGATGAAGACAGCGATGCATTGGAAGAATTCCCACTCCTCACCAATGCTCCCTCTAAGCTGTGGAGTCTTGTGAGCAAAAATTCTACTTTGTGAGCTACTGGCAGTAAAGTTGTGGCAAGCAGCTTGGCTGCTGGATAGATCAGTCTGCTCTGGAGCCCTCCTTCCTGAGCTAAGACAAAAACGTGTGAGCCGGAGGCTAAAAAACTGTGAGCTAGCTCACACTAACTCAGCTTCAGGGGAATGCTGCTCCCCACACCCAGTTTTGTCCGACGTGCATCCCCATCACGGCTGCACCTTCTTTGCAGCAGCCAGCTGCGCCAGCGGAGGCTTTATTAATATTTTATTTAAGAATTAGACAAAGTCGGCTCTTTAACCTAACGAGACAGGGAGAACATTAGCGACAGTTTCAGCAGCTGAGGCCAGCCGCCAGATGGTTAGCGAACGCCCATTAGGTGATGTCGATCCGCCGGGCTGCCGTCCGTAAGCGTGCCAGAGTAATGCAGCCCTTGATGGGGGACGTAGAGCCATTTCATGCACCGTATAATTTAATAAGAGGAAACGTTCTAAAAGCAGTTTTAATCACTTGGGAGTGCCTGGGTCGGTGAGCCGCTGAGGTCACCGCTCGAGTAGCGGAGAGGACAGTTGGCGTACCTGACCATGGCGTCTTAAAGAGCCACCGTGGCAGCGTGGCTACGAGTCTGATCTCAGCAGAGCTTGGTTGTAGCCTCGCCTCTGCCGTTATTTGCCGTTGCTGATGCTCTCTGCCATTAGTGACGCTGTCTGCCCTCAGTGACCACCTCACTGAATAGAGAACTGGACTGTCTGCCGCTAACTAATCATCTCATTGAATTTATGGTTTATTTCCCACCCTTCCTCCAAAGTATTCAAGGCAGCAAGCGTGGTTTCTCCCCTTTCATCATATAATAATCCCAGGAGGAAGGTTAGGCTGAGAGAAGCTGAGTATCTCAAGATCACCAAGTTGCCTTCCTGGTTGTACAGGGATTTGAATCTTTGTCTCTCTTGGCCAATTGGAGCACTGTAGCCAGTAGACCACACTGTCTGTTACGCATGTTGCAAAAGCTTCTTATTTAATAATATAGTCTCTGATGTACACTGGCAGACACAGTTGTTTGTGCATGTTTTATATTCTTCTGCCGTCGCAACATGCAGTCACACAACCTAGCGGGACACAGGGCTCAGCACTGTAAGAACATCAGAAGAGCCCTGCCGGATCAGACTAGGGTCCATCTAGTTCAGCATCCTCTCTCACACAGTGGCTGACCAGTTACTCTTGAGGTCCAACAGCAGGGCACAGAGGCCGAGGCCTTCAGGAGAACATCAGAAGAGTCCTGCTGGATCAGACCAGTGGTCCCTCTAGTCCAGCATCCTCTCTCACACAGTGGCCGGCCAGTTCCTCTGGAAGTCCAACAGCAGGGCACAGAGGCCGAGGCCTTCAGAAGAACATCAGAAGAGCCCTGCTGGATCAGACCAGTGGTCCATCTAGTCCATCATCCTTTCCAAACAGTGGCCAACCAGTTCCTCCGGGGGGCCAACAACAAGGCATAGAGACCAAGCCCTTCCCCTGCCTCTTGGCACTGGTGTTTGGAGGCTGACTGCCTCTGAACATGGAAGTTCCATCCTGAGGCTGTCTGCTGATACTTTGAAAAAGGAACAAAAAGAAAAGTTTTTAAAAGATTTGTAAGAGATCAGGCTAGCCTGGGCCATCCAGTTCAGAGCAGTAGGATTGTAATCTCACTGCTGGACCTCCTGATGGCACCTGGTATATTTTGGCCGCTGTGTGACAGAGTGTTGGACCAGATGGGCCATTGGCCTGATTCAACATTGGCTTCTCTTATGTTCTTATGTAGTCCAGCGCAATGATTCTTGTAGGAATCAGCCGTTTTTACGGCATCGTTTTCTGCCTTCGCTTTCCGTATTGATCACAGTAGATCATGCTTGAGATAGTTTGTTGTTTCTGTTATTCTCTAATTCTGTAATCCTAGTCCAGTTGCGTTGTTCATTGGCTGTTTTACACTCTGCATAGGCAGAGGGCTGTTACCTCAAGCCCTGCATATGGGCTGCCAGGAAACACCTGGCTGGCTTCTGTTGGAAACGAGAAAATGTGATTAAATAGGCCTCTGGTTTGATCCAGCAGAAATTGTTCTGTTCTTATGGCATGCAGACAATAAATACAGTATTTCCCTTTGTCTAGCAGGCCGGCCATCCTGTTTTGCGTCCCCTCTAAATTCTGCCTTGCCCGGCCTTGAATCAAACCTCTCTTTGGTCTGTGTCCCACTCATGCCCTTGTGTCCACAGCAAGAGTGTAAATCAAGATCTAATCACCAGCCTGCAAGCCATTCTGCCTTCCCGGCAGTCTCAGATTTATTCCCTTCTGCTAGGAAAAGGGAACACACTTGACGGCCTTCATTTGGCCAGGTCTACCTTTCCGGTCCTGGTGAGATCAGGAAGCTGGAATTGTACGGGCCTCACCTAAAACGGTGCCGGGGAGAGATCTCTGGGATGTGTTTCCTGTCCTTGTTCTTCTAGGGACCAAATGATGTTGTATCTGCTCCCATGGAGAAACAGTTTTGGGAGGTTTAGTTTGAAAAATGTGAAGAGTCCCCTAAAAACCACATGGTGTTCGCTTGCACTGATTTCTTGAATGTAATGTACCTTCTGCACTACTTGTTTTGAGCATAACCAACTACATAATTGTTAGAGATTGTATTATTTGAAAAACTAATTAAATGTAAATGATTCTTTTTTTAAAAAAAGGAACAAAACACTCGGAATGAATTGGCTGAGATAGTAAAGATGGCGGATTATGTAAAATAAGCAACAAGATGATTCAGTTTTCAGAGGGCTGCTGTCTGCAGGAACATTTATTATTATTGATCGTATGGCAAGATTGATTGTGTAGTGCGGGCAGGAGATCTTAGGATTGTCCGGCGGCCAAAAGTTCTAGCTCTTTAGCATTACCCAGGGTGCACCATGAGGAGGCAGCTAGACTTGAATCCCATCTTTGAGACGAGGTTTTCAAGGCATAAGATACCTGGCAGCTGCCTGGTGAAGGGAGCTTTTTCTCTTGAAAGCTTCTGCCCTGAAAGTCTTTTTCAGTCTCCAAGGTGCTACTGAGCTCAAATCGAAATGATTCAAATCGACTCGCTTGCCCCCTTCCTGGGACCACCCACAGATTGCTGTCAGAGTTACTCTGTAGCCGTTGTCTTGATTTGCAAGGAGACATAAAAAGCACGTTCCCATCCTGAGCTGTTTCTTTGACCGTTCCCCACCCCCCTCTGTCTCTCTCGCAGGTACCTGCCACTGCAACCCCTATGGCTCCTATGGAGGCGGATGTGACCCTGCCACGGGACAGTGCTCCTGCAAACCCGGCGTGGGGGGGCTGAAATGTGACCGGTGCGAGCCCGGCTTCTGGAACTTCCGTGGTATTGTCACCGACAAGCGGAGCGGCTGTACCCGTGAGTACCTGTGAATGCCACGTGGAGAAGGCGGATCAGTGATAAGCAGGTGGCTGTGCCCCTTGTTACAGGACACTGGCGGCTGCCAGCTGAAACTAGAGATGGGAGCTGCAGGCAATTCCATCTGGGAGACTCACATAAACAGGCAATCAGGCAGGGCCTGTCCGGTGCAACTGACTCTCAGGTTGGCTGACTTCTTGGCCTCTTCTTCCAGAGAGCCAGTTTGATATAGTGGTTAAGAGTGCGTACTCTAATCTGGGAGAACCCGGTCTGATTCCTCACTCCTCCACATGCAGATGATGGTCTGGCTTTGGGTCAGTCACAAGTTCTTTCGGAGCTGTTCTCTCAAGGGCAGTTCTTGAGACATCTCTCTCAGCCCCACCTACTTCACAGGATGTCTCTTGTGGGGAGGGGAAGGGGAAGGGATTGCAAGCCGCTCTGAGACTCCTTCGCGTAGTGAAGGGCGGGGTATAAATCCAATCTCTTCTTTTTCTTCTTCTGCGTGCCAGACTTTCATTACAGTCCTGCAGATGCCTTCAGAAGAGGAGAAGGGATGCTGCCCCCTCCCCCTGTGTTCCCGGGCCACTGATTTTCAGGAGCATTAGGCAGGTTTTGTCCCCAGCACCAGCTCCCCCCATACACCCCCATGAACTAATGGCAGTCCCTTCGCTTAAGTCAAAAAGGTGCACTTTGGAGCCCAGTGACTCCTTAGGCTCTAGTGGTTAAGACGCTGACCTGCAGACTGGAAGGTCGGTAGTTCAGCAGTTCGAGACCCGAGTGCCACATGATGGAGTGAGCTCCCGTCTCTGGTTCCATCTCCTGCCAGCCTAGCAGTTCGAAAGTAAGGAATTGCAAATAGATAAACAGGTGTGGCTTCGGTGGGAAGGTAACAGTGTTCCGTGTGCCTCGGCGTCTAGTCATGCCGGCCACATGACGACAGAAATGTCTTTGGACAGCGCTGGCTCTTCGGCTTGGAAACAGAGATGAGCACTGCATCTCTAGAGTCAGATTCGACTGGCTTTCGAGCAAGGGAAACCTTTACCTTTACCCTAGGAAGCGAGCATGCTCCAGACTCCATAGCCCAGTCTTAGCTTCTTTTTCTTGATACCACTAAAGTGTGTTGGAATGTTAGAAGCATTCTGGATATATATATATATATATATATATATAACTATATTACATTATATTGCCCTATATCATGAGAATCTTGGAAACTACACAGGGTTGGTAATTGGATGGGAGACTGCCAAATAGGATTCTGCAGAGGAAGGCCGTGGCAAACCACCTTTGCTTCTCACCTGCCTTGAAAGCCCCTTGCTGGGGTTGCCATTAAGTCTAAGCTAAGACTGGGGGCGGGGATGAGTTGGGGATTCTGTGAGGAACTGAGGAGGGATTATTGGGAATTTTATTACTGGGAAATTTCCGCCAGCACAGATCTCCCCCTCCAGAGGGCTAGATATTCCAAGCCCTATTGCTACTTAAACTCCTTTTTTAAAAAAATGCTAAGTAGTTTATATTCAGCCTCCTTTGTATGTGGTATGAAGTCATTATTCAAAAGACTATAGCAAGTCGTCAAACTTGCAAAGAAAGGTCCTTTTTGGGTTCAGCTTTTGCGAATGCATGCTGATTTAAAATGGAGCATGGATGTTTAACACTTGCAGAAACAGTGAGGGAAAATAGCAGAGAGATGTCAACAGGTTGGAGAAATGTTTTGAAGGAAGCAAACCCGACTGATCCTGCCGCTGCACCAAGAGAGTTTAAAACACCAGATGTTAGCAGATCTATATTGGAAGCCTCGCCTGTCGGCTTCTCATAACAACCCTGTACAAAAACATATCCAGAAGCTGGAGAAAGTTGTCCAAACACCTTCCAGATGTTGGTGATGACCACACATAACAACCCCTTCCAGCCTTTCCATATGTTAACAATCAGTCTTTCAGATATATTCCTGATTCCCTGCATGTGTTAAAAATATCCCCAGGAGAAACCTGACTTTCTCTTTTCCAGATGTTAAACACTAATCATCAGCAGATTCTAGCATGCACTTAGCCAGATGTTAGCAGCACTCCTTATGAGACATGCCCTTGCTGGCTTCCAGATGTTAGCAGAAGTCCCGTATTTAATCTTGCCTGTTGTCTCCAGAAGTAGAAGAGAAGAAGAAGAGAAGAGACTGGATTTATTCTCCACCCTTCACTACCCAAGGGAGTCTCAGAGTGGCTTACAAACTCCTTCCCCTTCCCCTCCCCACAACAGACACCCTGTGAGGTAGGTGGGGCTAAGAGAGCTCTGACAGAAACCACTCTTTTTCAAAAACAGCTGTGCCAGAACTATGGCTTGCCCAAGGTCATCCAGCAGGTGCAAGTGGAGGAGTGGGGAATCAAACCCGGTTCTCCCAGACCAGAGTCCACGCACTTAACCACTACACCAAACTGGTGTTAAATATTTCACATGCCTGTGAACATGCAGAACAGGATTGATCCCAAAATCAACAGAGAATTGTTCCCTGATAACTTCAGCTTCCATTTTTAAATGCCTCTAGTCCTCAGTGTTGTGGGGCTGGGTTTGAACACATGCCCAAGGCTCAGTGACTTGGGTTACCAACCTCCAGGTGGTAGCTAGAGCTCTCCTGGGCTCTAGCCCAGGCAACAGAGATCTCCAGGATCTGTTCACCTGGAGAAGATGGCCGCTTTGGAAGGTGGACTTTATGGCATTATATGCCATTGAAGTCTCTCCTAAACCCCGCCCTCCTCAGGCTCCACCCCCAAAATCTCCAGGTATTTCCTAGCCTAGAGATTGTCTGAGATCCCATGTGGCTTCCCCATCTCTTGTTGAGAAAGGATGTTCAGAAAAGAGAGCCAGCATATGGTAGTGGTTAGAGTGAGACTAGCATCTGGGAAGACCCAGCTTCACATTCCTCTCTGTGTGACCTTGGGCCAGTCATTCTCTCTTGGCTGAGTCTACCTCGCAGGGTTGTTGTTCTGAGACTGACACAGAGGAGGTGAGTATATTACTGTAAGCTGCTTTGGATCCCACGCTGAGGAGAAAGCCAGGATTTAGCTATGTAAATAAGTAACAGCATAACGTAGCAGAGTGGCTAAGTGAATGTGCTGTGTTCAGAGAGGCCTGTGATTCAGGTGTTTATTTATTTATAGTCAAATTTATGGCCTTTGCTGGTCTACAGCCTGTCCCCATTTTATGTATTTGTTTAAAGCATTTATTAGCTGCCTCTCTACCTTGTGGAGCATGGAGGCTTACAATATAACTAAAACGATGATGAACACACACACACACACACACACACACCCCAAAGATCACAATTTAAAATCTCCAATTAGGGCTGACAATAAATAAAAATTAAATTAGTCAAGGTAGGGCTGCGGTGGCTCAGCGGTTAAGACACTGGGTTGCAGACCGGAAGATCGGTAGCTCAGGCAGTTCGAGACCCCAGTGCCACGTGACGCAGTGAGCTCCCGTCTCTGGCCCAGGCTCCTGCCAACCTAGCAGTTCGAAAGCAAGAAATTGCAAGTAGAGAAATAGGTATGGCTTTGTTGGGAAGGTAACAGCATTCCGTGTGCCTCGGCATTTAGTCATGCCGGCCACGTGACCACGGAGAAGTCTTCGGACAGCGCTTGCTCTTTGGCTTGGAAACGGAGATGAGCACCGCCCCCTTGAGTCGGATTCGACTGGCTTTCAAGCATGGGAAACCTTTAAATTAGTCAAACACAGTTCTAAACAAAATGGTCTTCGATGACCTCCTTAAGATTGGGTCCAGGAACATCTCCTTGGGAAGATTGTTCCATAATTGTGGGGCTGCCACCAAAAAGGCCCCCTCTCACATGCCTGCCAGAGAAGCTTCTTTGATTGGTGGAGGGGTCAGGAAGGCCTTTCTCTATGACCTTCAATTCCCCAGCAGGAATATATGGGAGAAGATGGTCCTTCAGACACCCCAGTCCCATGTGTATTGGCCCTGGTGACTCTTTGCTAGTTGCCCCGAGCATCTTGGGAGAGGATGGCATGAGCTGCTCTCTCGGGAACAGTCTCACCCTCATGCTTGTTAGCAGAGCCTTCTCTTCAAGCCCTGAGTTGTTTCTTCCCCCCACTGGAAGCCAGGTGCAATACTGGCCCGGCTCATCCAAGTGCTTGGGATAGCTTAATTAACCATTCTTTGGGGCTCGCAGCCAGCATTTAAGGTATAAGATGCCTAGTCCTAGTTAAGCTCTTCATCTCGAGGTTTGGCTAAGCTTTGCTGCGTTTGTGTGTGCGTCTCAAGGCTCAGCTGATTGAAGCTTAGCCCTGAACCGGCTTTGAGAACTCCGGTGCGTTATTAAAGCTCTCCTCGTAAGTGAACCCAGATGTCTCGTATCAGTTCTTTGGGAACTTCTGCGAACCTAAGAGCTCCTGCCCAGAACTCATGACACCAAGCCATGCAGAGCTGCAAAGGACAAAATCAGCACTTCAAATTGGGCTTGGGAGTGGATCGGTCGTCACTGTCATTGCTGTAAGATTGGGGTCCCACACTCCCGGTAGCTGGCCCCCAAACCAGCATTCTAGCTGCAGCTTCTGAACACCCCTTAGACCAGGGGTGTCAGATTTGTGGCCTGGGGGCTGGATGAGACCCCCAGAGGGCTTCCATCAGGCCTGCAGTGGACCTGGCCATCTCCTGCTTCCAGTTCTGCTGCTGCTGTTGCATCATAGCTTGCTTCACCAGACTGTCTCAATCACTCAGTCATTTCATGTTTTAACCTGGGGTCTAGGCTCAGAATTCTGAGCATGAGAACATAAGAACATAAGAGAAGCCAATGTTGAATCAGGCCAATGGCCCATCCAGTCCAACACTCTGTCACACAGCGGCCAAAATATACCAGGTGCCATCAGGAGGTCCAGCAGCGGGGACAGGACACCAGAAGGCCCCCCACTGCTGCCCCCTCCAGCACCAAGAATAGAGGGCAGCACCTGCCCCAGACTGAGAGTTCCCATCTATACCCTGTGGCTAATAGCCACTGATGGACTTCTGCTCCATATGTTGATCTAATTCCCTCTTGAAACTGTCCATGCTTGCAGCTGCCACCACCTCCTGTGGCAGTGAATTCCAGGTGTTAATCACTCTTTGGGTGAAGAAGTGCTTCCTTTTATCTGTTCTATCCCGACTGCTCAGCAATTTCATGGAGTGCCCACGAGTTCTTGTATTGTGAGAAAGGGAGAAAAGTACCTCTTTCTCAACCTGCTCAGTCCCATTCATAATCTTATAAACCTCGATCATGTCACCCCTCAGCCGTTGTTTCTCCAAGCTAAAGAGCCCCAAGCATTTTAACCTTTCTTCATAGGGAAGGTGTTCCAACCCTTTTATCCTTTCTGTGGAGAATGTCAATAAATCAAAAGCAGGTTTGCAGCTTACGGAGCTAATGTTTTAAGCATGTTTTTATTTTAAGTTAAAAAAAAATCTTTGTGTTTGTGTCCTTTATAAAGTTTATATCTCCGCTACCTGGTGCTACATTTTATGACACACACGGCCCAGCCCAAGAAGGTCTCATTTATGTCAGATCCGGCCCCCATCTGCAGTGTGGGGATACCGATAGCAGCCTACCTTACAGGGCTGTTGAAAAGGCGACTACGAAGTCACGCAAAGCGTTTTGAACATCGAAAGCACTCTGGGAAAGACTTCTTATTGCTGCGACGCCTACCGCAGTGAGGATTGCGATATCAGTGTCAGTTCGCTGGATCTGCATCGACACTCTTCCCCCTGTGCAAACAAGGAAGTGAACTGCTCCCTGGGGAAGGGGGGGGGGGAGGAGAGAGAAAAGGCCCTGTTAATTTCAAGCTCCATTGGAGACAAAAGCAAAAAAAATCGATAAGGTGGCAAACGGGGAGAGGGTGGAATCACCACGGGAAGGATTGTTATTTGGAAGGCATAGCAAATAACAGAGAGTACGGATTCTCTATGTGCGCGAAATTATTATAGAGACATCTCCTCTCTTTCCCCCTCCCGAGTGATGAATCTGAATGGTTCGGGGATCATCAGTTCTCCGCTGGAGAGGATTTTATCCATCCCATTCCCCACACACATCTCCCCCCCCCCCCTTTATCTCTGCTGGAGTAAAAGAACAGGATTGGTAACTGAAGCCTCTGGGTTTCATCCCCTGCTCGGGGAAAGAGGTGTTAGCTTATTACAGGGAAAACACATGCATGAGACTGAACAGCCACTAATAAGCGAGAGCTGAACGACCAGGCTGGAAAGCTCCTTGCTAACCGCGTCACTTGTTAAGCCCCCTGGAACTGATCACTGCGGGAAGAGCTTTGGGGGCTTCTCCTCCACTCCACACCCAGCCATCCCTTCTAGAAGAGACCTTTGTTGCCAAGGGAAGGAAAGGGTTTTGTTTTTCATTTGCAAGTCTGCAGATTTTTACACTGGAAACGGTTTGTTTTATGACTTCCATGCTTTCTAGAGAGCCAGCTTGGTGTAGTGGTTAGGAGCACGGACTCTAATCTTGGAGAATCAAGTTTGGTTCCTCACTCCTCCTCATGCAGCTGCTGGTGTGACCTTGGGTCAGTCACAAGTTATTTCAGAGCTGTTCTCTCAAGGGCAGTTCTCGAGAGAGCTCTCTCAGCCCCACCTACCTCACAGGGTGTCTGTGGTGGGGAGGGGAAGGGAAAGGAGTTTGTAAGCCGCTCTGAGACTCCTTCGGATAGTGAAGGGCGGGGTATAAATCCAATCTCTTGGATGTGAGGGTGATCTGGCTGCGACATCTGTCACCCCATTGATCGCCAGGGTTGATTCGGCTGATCTGGCTGGCTAGGTGGGTGTCCCCTACCTCCCTCACCGCTCTGTGTGCGTCCCTCCTGAAGCTGCGCGCTCAGTCGAAGAGGACGACCATCCCAGATAGAAGGAATGTACTGATCTTCGGTCAGGGGTATACAATAGCTGCACTTCCCTGCTAGAACCTCCAACCTCTTCTCCTCTTCACATGGGTACCCGTTTCACATTCCAGCTGAGGTTTCATTTTTCGTTTGCAGGTTTTTGGATTTTTACACCATAAGTGATTTATTTTACGGTTCCCATGCTTTCTAAAGAGCCAGTTTGGTGTAGGGGTTAGAAGCGTGGACTCTAATCTGGGAGGACCTGGTTCGATTCCCTGGTCCTCCACATGCGGCTGCTGGTGTGTCCTTGGTTCAGTCACAAGTTCTCTCAGAGCTGTTCTCTCAAGAGCAGTCCTCGAAAGAGCTCTCTGAGCCCCACCTACCTCACAGGGTGTCTGTTGTGCGGAGGGGAAGGGAGAGAGTTTGTAAGCCACTCTGAGACTCCTTCGGGTAGTGAAGGGTGGAGAATAAATCCATCCTCCTCCTCCTCCTTCTTCATTAGGTGTTTACCCTAGAGAGACTGCTTGAGAAGAAGAGATGGAGTCCCCAGAACAAGAAACTTGGGGGGGATTTCTGGGTTTCTGCTTTGCCTCCCATTTTAGGGAGGCAACAAAACCGAAGAACTGCTTTGCCAGTTCAGACCAGAGGTCTGTCTCGAACCTTGACCCTGTTCTCATCTGAGCCCAATCCAGTATTTGTGAGAAGCACACTGGCAGAGCATGACATCAACAGCCTACCGTGCTATTGCTTCCTCCCAGCCACTGCCATGCAGAGATAGACTGCCTCAGAGTGAGGAGGTTCCATTTAGCTACCATGGCTAATAGCCCCCTGGCAGTCTAATCCTCCATGAATGTATCTAATCTCTTGAAAGGCACCTGATTGACTCCTGCCACCCGCTTTGTGGCTCTATGCTCCGTTAGAGTCTGCGCGGTTAGTGCTGGACTTGGGAGAACTCAGTTCAAATCCCCGCTTAGACTCAAAGTTTCCCCTCAGCATCTCTAAAGCTTGAGTCCTCTTTTTTATTCTGTTTTTCAAAGTTTGCCTCAAGTGCCATTTCACAAGGGTTTGTAAAACAAGGACAGCTCCTATATTTCCCTCAAGGTCTAAAGCCTAAAGAAATCTCTGTGACAGGGTGGGACAATTTAAGCTTATCAGACACAGAGGAACTACACGCTGGAGGGCAACTCAGTCACTGAGGGGAAGTAAGATATTTTTGGCGGGAAATTCTGCCTGGCTGTTGGGAAAGAGACGAGGGTCTGTCGTAACCGACTGATCTTTGGCCAGGTGCTTTTTCTCAGCCTAACATACCTCATGGGATTGTCGTGAGGGGGAAAGTGGGATAAGTCCAGGCCGATGGAGTAAGGGAGGGGGCAAGGGGCAAATTTTGACTGACCGCAATATTTATTAGTAAATTGGCTGAGGCCTGTGCTCCTTCTGACAGAAGCAAAAGCAAAGCATCCCCAGACAAGGGAGGCATCTCTACCTCCTTGGGGGACTCCTCGGATAAACATTCAAAATATGGCTTTGTAAATGACCCAAAGAAAAATCTCCCAAACCAACCTGGTGAAGTCCATTTTAGCATGTAGCAGTGCCTACAAGTGTCTTCCTGTTCTTTACTGTTCATTTACGGTTCTTCCTCCATTTTATCCTCCCAGTGGCCCTGTGAGGTCAGTCAGATCTAGAGCATTCAAACCATTACACTACACTGGTTGGGCTCTCCTCTTTGTTTGGTGTAGTGGTTTGGAGTTCAGACTCTAATCTGGGAGAACCGGGTCTGATTCCCCACTCCTCCACATGCAGCTGCTGACCTTGGATCAGTCACAAGTTCTTTCAGAGCTGTTCTCTCACGAGCAGTCCTTGAGAGAGCTCTCAGCCCCACCGACCTCACAGGGTGTCTGTTGTGGGGAGGGGAAGGGAAAGGAGTTTGTAAGCCGCTCCGAGTGAATGGCAGGGTATAAATCCAATCTCTTCTTCTTCTCTGTGTCCTCAACCGCCTTTGCCTCCCTGTGAAGCCTGCCGCTGTGACCCCGTGGGCTCCGTGCGCGACGACTGTGAGCAGATGACCGGCCTGTGTTCCTGCAAGACTGGCATCACCGGCATGAAATGCAACCAGTGCCCCGACGGGAGCAAACTGGGCATGTCCGGCTGTGAGAAAGGTACCGGGGTGGGCCTGCTTGCTTCGGGTGGGCTCCGTGACCGAAAGTGGGGCCTCAGGGCTTTAAACACCAAATTTATCCCAGCGGTCGGTTCTGCCCTCTTCAGACCCTTCAGCGCCCTCCTCCTGCACCGAAATGACATGTGAATTCGGGGCGTCGTGTGTGGAAGTCAACGGCTTTGCTCACTGCGAGTGCCCGTCCCCACTGTGCACGGAAGGCAACATGACAAAGGTGAGTGTGTGTCGCCGGGGAAAGAACCCCTTGTGTGTGGGTGCATAGAGGGAGGGAAAGGTTGCCTACAGGATTTCACCCACCCTTTCTATTTTATTTATTTTCCAAGTTTGTATCCTGCCTGCCTGCTCTTTCGGGGGCCACCAAGGCAGCTGACAAGTCAAAACACGTGTGATAAAACCGCTGGGTGTCCATAGGCTTTTCTTAAGTTTGCTCAAGTGTTGTTCTCTGTCTCTCCTTCGCACACAACCGCCTCACCAGGTCTGCGGCTCTGACGGAGTGACCTATGGTGACCAGTGCCAGCTGAAGACCATCGCATGCCGGCAAGGACAGGTCATCGAGGTGAAGCATTTGGGTCAATGCCAAGGTGGGCCTACCTCGGTGGCGTCAGCCATCTTGCTTCAGCAGTTGCACAGCCCGAGGGCCTTATTACTCCAACGGGTTTTCCGTGGGCACAGCTTATAGCCCCTTCTGTGTTATGGATGGGAATCTTGCCCCAGAACCCTTCATTCTATTTCAAAATTGAAATCCCACCTCATAGTGCCCAGTGGGATCCTTTAAATGGCTCAAAACACAATGTTAAACTCATGCATCTGTATATTGCATTTTGATTCTGTCTTTTCTCCAAGGAGCTCAGGATGTATATGTGGCTTTCTCCTCATGAGAACTTAAGAG
The DNA here is from genome assembly GCA_029375565.1 of Gekko gecko. Taxonomy (NCBI): domain Eukaryota; kingdom Metazoa; phylum Chordata; class Lepidosauria; order Squamata; family Gekkonidae; genus Gekko; species Gekko gecko. The sequence goes on from JAPDNY010000016.1 coordinate 25,572,681, forward strand.
CCCTGCTGGATCAGACCAGTGGTCCATCTAGTCCGGCATCCTGTCTCACACAGTGGCCGAACAGTTCCTCTGGTGGGCCAACAACAGGGCACAGAGGCCAAGGGGTGGCATTTACTGCTGTTCCCTTCTGGCTCTGGGATTCAGAGGATTAGTGCCTCTGAACATGGAGGTTCCCCTCAGTCACCATGGCTAGTAGCCACTGATAGACCTCTCCTCCATGAATCTATCTAATCCCCTTTTAAAACTGTTTATTCCTGTGGCCATCTCGACATCCTATGGCAGTGAATGCCACAATTTCATCACTCTCTCTGTAAAGTAGTATTTTCTTTTGTCCGTCCTGAACGTAGTTCCCATCAGCTTCATTGGATGCCCTCGAGTTCTAGTTATTTTGGGAGAGGGAGAAAAATTGTTGTCACAAAAAGCCTTTGAGGGAGGCTAAGCTGGGAGTGAGTACCTGATCCAAAGTCACCAGCCATTCTGGAGAAGGGTTTTAAACCTGGGTCTCCCTATTCCTTGTCCAGCACTGTAACTGCTATACCACGCTGGATTATGTGCCTGAATTAGTTCTGTGAAATCACACGCCCACATTAGTTCTGTGGAAAAAGGAGGTTTGGATTTTGAGATGGGGATATCCATGTGAAATCCCGGGAATAAAATTCCCTCAGACCAATAAAACCCGAAAATTCTGAGGTAACTCTGAGGGAATTTTCTCTCAGGATTTCACCATGTGGGCATCCTCATCACAAAATCTACGCCAATCTTTTAACAAATGGACACTTGGATTTTAAAACACACTTTCTGAGCTTCAAAAATAATTTTTGACGCAGATCCAGGGAAGGGAAGGAGGAAGGCACCTTTTGGGGTCTTGCAGTTCCAAAGGTGAACTCACGGCCTAGCCTCTGTAACAGTCAAGAGTCAGGTTTTAGGCTTGTTGTGAAGCAGAAGAGGGCAAATGTGTGTTCTTTCAAGCCCGGATTCCTGATGAGGAAGACTTAAAATGCCTATTGATTTCTGTGTGTGATTTGCAAGCCAATCTGCTGTATTAAAGTTGAGCTGGAATAAAATTGGCAGGGGAGAGCGGGGGGTCTCTCAGATTTCAAAGGAGCTTTAGAAGCTCACATATTTGCAAACCAGCCAAAGACCTTTTTTTTGTCAATCATCCCTGCTGGTAACACTGATGAACCTCTGGTTCCTCTGTGGGGGGGTCTTTATAAATTTTAAACTGTATATTTAAAAAAAAAATGTTGACAGATGCTTCTATCTATCGCAGTTTTAGCCCACCCTGAGGATCTCAGAGAACCGGGGCTATTTTTGGGCAGGAACACACAGGAACGGAGTTCCGGCTGTCTCCTGAGTTGGCCACACCCAGCAGGAACTCACTAGCATAATAGGCCACACCCAACAGCCGAAACTCATTAGGATTGGCTACATTAGGGGTGTGTGGCCTAACATGCAAAGGAGTTCCTGCTACAAAAAAAGCCCTGGGTTTTGCCAACAAACAAGGTAAACAGAATAAGAAGCAAAAGGTGGATGCGGCTGGATGACCACACTTCTGGCAACATGGGGGGGTGGCCAAATATGCTAATGAGTTCCTGCTGCTGGGTGTGGCCTATTATGCTAATGAGTTCCTCCTGGGCTTTTTCTACAAACAAAAGCCCTGCAGAGAACCATACATGATTCTCCCTGTCCTGTGTTATCCTCACAACAGCCCTGTGGGGTAGGCTGGGCTGAGAGAGTGGCTGGGTCAAAATCATCCAACAAGCCTCATGGGAGATCTGAACCCCTGTTTGGTGTAGTGGTTAGGAGCGCAGACTCTAATCTGGGAGAACCGAGTTTGATTCCCCACTCCTCCACATGCAGCTGCTGGTGTGACTTTGGGTCAGTGACAAGTTCTCTCTGAGCTGTTCTCTCAAGTGCAGTTCTTGAGAGAGCTCTCTCAGCCCCACCTACCTCACAGGGTGTCTGTTGTGGGGAGGGGAAGGGAAAGGAGATGGTAAGCCACTCTGAGACTCCTTTGGGTAGTGAAGGGCAGGGTATAAATCCAATCTCCTCCTCCTCCTCCTCCTCTTCTTAATAGTACACCAGCTTCCCATAAATAGCTACTAAGTAGTATACCAAAATACATACATCTCATGTGTCATTTTTAATAACTTCCCAAATGTCTGGGGCCTGAAGCACAGCAGGCTTGGGGAGAGACTTCCAAAACTGAAGTGTCTTCCCAGAGAAAGTCCTGACTCTGGTGCATCCACAGAACAGGGCCAATGAAGCTGATCTGAATAGTCGGCAGGTTCATATGGGAAAAGTTGACCCTCCAAATGCCCCTGTTTCCGACAGTTCGGAGTTTTCAAGATAATAACCAGCACTTCTTTGACCTGCTTCTGGTCCGCCTCTCACAGTTGCTTCTCTTCCAGAGTCCATCACGATCGTGAGCCACACCACCTCACCAACAACCACGCGGCCCCTGGACTCCCTTCTCCCCCCACCTCCTCGGACTACCCCCCTCACATTCGAGACAGCCAGGACGGCGGCCAGCTCCCGGCACTTCGAAGTCAAGGCTTCCCCTCAGAGCCACCCAGTCACGAGGAGAACGACCACCGCTCGCCCGGCCACCACTGCTTGGACGCCACACGGTGTCCGCCGGACCACCATCCGCCCCCTCTCTACGGCTCCCGTCGTCCCAGTCACCACCCAGCCAGCGTTTGTTGAATCCGGCAGCGCAGAAGGCAGCGGGGACCAAGAAATTGGCATCAGCGGAGATCAAGAAGCCAGTGGGGCTGGTTCAGCTGGTGAGCAAATGTCAAGTCTATTCTTGACGGCGTTTCTCAGGTGTGCTTCTGTGGCTGATTCTGGGCAGAGAGCTCACTTTAGCCTAGAACAGTGTTTCTGAAATGTTTTTTCCTGAGTTAAAATTGAAGGCCCCTTTTGACGCTTACACTCTTACCCAATAAGCCAGGAGTCCCAGGCACCACGGACCAGTACCTAATGACACTTTTCCTGGTGCCTGCCCCCAAGTGTTCTAAGAAAGCGGGTGAGGCCATGTTCAGCTTTTGAACAGCAGGGCTTTTGATTGGTTGTACAGATTTTTTAAAAATGTTACTTTGGCAGCAGCTGCTACCATACCACCGCTACCTTCACTGCATGACGGTGTACTGAAGAAAATATTTTAAAACAGGATTCATTTTAAAAGTCATTGTGTTAAACAGATGCTCTGCCTGAAATGTTGGAGATTTGCTATTAGATTTATGCATAACCTCTGTCCCTGACATTGCTGTGGCAGCCATTTTGTGGCTAGCTGTGTCTCCTGAAACAGCCCTTCTGCACTTGCGCCTACAACCCTGTGCTAGAATTCCAAAGGTGCCCGCAGGCTCAAAAAGTTTAGCAACACAGGCAATAAGCCTTTCTTTTGCCATTAGTAAGGGCCAAAGCACATGTTTCCACACGAGAACATAAGAACATAAGAGAAGCCAATGTTGAATCAGGCCAATGGCCCATCTAGTCCAACACTCTGTCACACAGCGGCCAAAATATACCAGGTGCCATCAGGAGGTCCAGCAAACGAGAGCCAGTTTGGTGTCGTAGTGTAGGAGCGCGGATTCTAATCTGGGAGAACCGGGTTTGATTCCCCACTCCTCCACAGGCAGCTGCTGGTATAACCTTGGGTCAGTCACAAGTTCTTTCAGAGGTGTTCTCTCAGGAGCAATTCTTGAAAGAACTCTCTCAGCCCCACGTAACCCATAGGGTGTCTGTTGTGGGGAGGGGAAGGGAAGGAGATTGTAAGCCACTCTGAGACTACTTTGGGTAGTGAAGGGTGAGGTATAAAGCCAATCTCTTCTCTTCTTCTTCTTGTCACATGTTTACCCATTTCACATTCCAGCTGCCAGTTCACAAATTTGAGTTTCTAGTCCCCATGGCTATAAAGACTGAATAATCCCCTCATGCAGTCCGCCAGTTCTTTCCGTGGTTGTTACATGAATCCTGTTGTGCAACAATCTGATCCGGGAAAACCCCAGACTGAAGGTGGTAGAGTTTTAAAATAGACTTCAGAATCCAAGGAACTGGTGTTTCCCTCGCTCCCCGGGGGTGATGGAAGAATTTCCGCATGACTGCTTTTTCTTCCTGTTGCCATGCAGGGGACCAGGAGACGGACGAGATGGAGGTCACAGGCGTTCCAACGATAGAGAGAGCTACTTGCTATAACACCCCACTGGGGTGCTGCTCCGACGGCAAGACAGCCGCTGCAGACGCAGAGGGAAGCAACTGCCCAGGTGGATCTGCTTTCTCGTTTTTTATAACACTTCTGGGTGTGCCAAAAGTGCTTTTGAGACTTGGCCTAGGGACGAATTTGAACTGGTTTCCAGCCCGTTTTAAGGCTCAGGCATTCCCAACCCGGGAACTCTGGGGGTTGTAGTTTTGCATAAGGGTCACAGGCTCCTCGCAAAGGACCTGCATGGAACCCACAGAGAGAGGAAGCAGTCGGTGGCTTGCAGCCCTACACATCTGGTTCCCAGCTGTGTTCTTATCAGAACAACAGCCGGAATGGAGAATCTCTTCCACCTCCGTCCCTCTGTGCAACTCTGCTGTTTGCCTGTTTTCTTTTCAAATTAGAAATTTATCCCACCCTTCCTCCAGAGGGGTCAAGGCGGCACACCCTCTTCCTTTACCCTCACAACAACCCTGGGGGGTAGGTTAGGCTTGAAAATAGCAACTGGTCCCAGATCACTTCATGGCCATTAAATGATCTGGGACCAGTTGCTCATTTCAGATGAGTTGCTATTTTCAGATAGATGACTGAGGATTTGAGAGAGGTCTCCCAGACCCACTGTGTGCGCTGTCTCTCCTAGCGTGAAGGCATTCTTTCTGTTGGTGGCCGCCCTCCAGCACACGGAGCACCCATTGAGGATTTTGCTCTCTAAATCAGTTTCAGACCTGGCTCTGAGCACTCTCAGCTGAGGAACTGGAGGGGTTGTCGTTCCATAATAAGATCCAACTCTGCAGTTCCAAGGTCTGCCTGGACCAATCTGTGTTGGCGAAGTCTGTTTCAATCTAGTCTTAATTTACATTATGCAGACACACAGGCCATTTCAGATCTGTGTGTGATATTCAGCCTTCCTTGTGTCTCTGGCTGACCTTCAACTTACAACATCTTCTGGGCAATGTTCCCTCTAAGCCACGGAAGCCCATGAGCAAAAATTCTACATTCTGGGCATTAAAGTTGTGAGCAGGTGATTTGACTACTGCATAAATTAGTTTCTTCTGGAGCCATCCTTCCTGAGCGAAGACAAAAATGTGTGAGCCGGAGGCTAAAAACCTGTGAGGTAGCTCGCACTAACTCAGCTTAGAGGGAACATTGCTTCTGGGCTTGAGACAGGGGTCGCAGGAAGGGGTGGTCGTTGAGAATTTCCTGCATTGTGCAGGGGGTTGCACTAAATGACCCTGGAGGTACCTTCCAACTCTATGATCCTAACCCACACACTGTTTTCTGGGTAGCGCTATCTCTCCCCCACCCTGTTTTTTCTTCCTTTCTTTCTTCTTGTATCTGCTTCTTCCTTGACTCCTCGGCTACCCTGACTCTCCACCTCACTGGCCACCTGGACCACCTTCTTTTAATGGTAAATCTCAGTGGCTTTGAAGGACCCTCCTCCGCCCCCTTCCCCTTCCCAGTGGTATCTTTTTCCAGGTATGGGTGATCCTATAGACTGTTTAAGCCCAATCGAATTGAACCTCTCGATTCAGAGGTTCCCCTCAATGCCTACGTTTAAAAAGAAACCGGTCGGAAGTAATGAAAATATCTCTGAACGTGTGTGGAGTGCCTTGTCCCCTTCACCGCAGAGCAGACACGGCCTGTCCTCCCATCTACCCACGCAGCGTTAACCGGCTGTCTTGCACAGCAAGGCAGGGAAGGGCTGTGGCTCAATGGCAGAGCATCGGGTTGGCATGCAGAAGGTCCCAGGTTCAATCCCCGGCATCTCCAGTGAAAAGAACCAGGTAGGAGGTGATGTGAAATAGCTCCTCTGGGGACCCTGGAGAGCTGCTGCCAGTCTGAGTAGGCAACACTGACTTTGAGGGACTGGTGAGCTGATTTGGTATAAGCCAGCTTCACGTCACCCCAGTTAACAGACTTCTGCCAACGAGGTGATAGAAACTGAAGAGTTCTCTCTTTGGAATGTAGAATGCCCACTTGGCACACGAGGACACACTACAGCCCCATCGAGAGCACTCTGGGCACGGAGCAGGGGTCACTGCCGGACCGGGGGGGGGTAGCTGTGAATTTCCTGCATTGTGCAGGGAGTTGGACTAGATGATCCTTGGGGCTGGCCTACGTGACCCTTGGAGTCCCTTCCCGCTCGGTGTTTCTATGATATGTGGACATTTCCCCTGGGGATTTTTAAAAAATGTATGCAAAGCTCCTTTAACATTACTTTTCCTGTTGCCTGCACTTGGGACATGACCGTTCCTACCCGCTGCCTCTACTGTCCCTTCCCAGAATTCTTTCCTCCTCCTCCTCCTCCTCCTCCTCCTCCTCCTTCTTCTCCTTCTTCTCCTTCTTCTTCTTCTTCTTCTTCTTCTTCTCCTTCTCCTTCTCCTTCTCCTTCTCCTTCTCCTTCTCCTTCTCCTTCTCCTTCTCCTTCTCCTTCTCCTTCTCCTTCTCCTTCTTCTTTTTGGTGGGGGAACCATAGGGAGAAGCGGTAGCCATTTTCCTCTCCTTCTCATTCCCTTTCCTCTGGCAGGGGGAAGGGGTGGTCTCCCAGTTTTGCATGCCAGCATCCAAGCCTTTTGTATTCAACCTGTTTCCAACTTGGAGCTAACCGTCTTTCTCTTGTTACTCAGCCAGTCCAGGAGGGCCACCGTCCCAGGTGGATCTTGGAGGAAGCCGTATGGTAAACCCAGCCCGTTCTAAAGCCCGGGCGCTTCACCATATCCACCCGCCACGTTTTGGCATTTTCAGAACGCTAACCTTCCATGGCACTTCCCTGACACATCCAAACTAACCCCAAACTCTGGCACTTGTCTACATGCCACCATCTTCCCGCTTCTTTTCCCCTGCCAAGGGACTGAACACTCTGTTTTAGTTTTGGTTGTTTTTGCTATGAAAATGCAAGAAAAAAACTCTTTATTTCCTCTGGACTCCCTTTTCTGACTAGTTCATAAGACTTTTCTTCCCAAACTTATCTTTTCTTGGCTTCTCCCCTTCTTGCAGCAACCAAAGTATTCCAGGGAATTCTCATATTAGAAGAAGTGGAAGGTCAAGAGCTCTTCTACACACCAGAGATGGCTGACCCCAAATCAGAACTCTTCGGAGAGACTGCCAGGAGCATCGAAAGCGCGGTGAGCACCAGTACAACAATGCAGGAAATGCAGGCACTTTAAACATTGCCCTGATGATTAGGTTTGCCAAAGAGAGCCCAATATGGGAAATAATAGGAATAGTGGCTGTCAGCATCAAACAATTACCAACAGTAAAGTGAATGGTGTGGTCATTGCAAAAGCAGAAACCCCAGGCCAGCTGCAGATAAGGAAGAGGTTTCTACATACTCAGGGAATTCCCTAAAGATGCAGAAAAATATGGCCTTTCAAATTAACCAGAAGGAAAATACTCAACATCCCTTCCCCACTGCCACCAAAAGAACACAGTCTGATGAGGACTGAGCATGCTGTGAGATGCAAGGAATGTTGAGAGTGTCTGGGAGCTAGTAGAAGGAGAAAAACCAGGGGAGGAATTATCTCATTCAGGCTACTGAGGTCTTATAGAATCCTAGAGGGCAGATTTTAGGAGGCGGGAGCAGCTTTCCGAATGATTCCCCGCAACCCCAATTCCTGCTCAGCTTGTAGTTCCTTCTAATACTCAGCCTCATGGCCAGCCGCCTTATCAGTAGGGCAGCTAAACAATGGTTACTGCATGATAAGGGGAACTGCTCAGATAGACAGGACAAAATTACTTAAAAAAATTTAAGGGAGAAAAAAAACCTTTTTTAAAAAATAATCCCAAATTGATGAGGACTGAGCACGTATGAGGAGGCATGGAATGTTGAGGGCAGATGAGTCTCAATTGATGGACAAAACCAGGAGAAATGGGTTGGATGGGAATTGAAATTATATCCTAGATGGGGAGATTTGGTGTGGGGGGATCCATTTTATTCCTTGCAGGCCTCCAACTTGTTATGAATAATAATTACAGCAACAATAATAGTCAAGACCATTAAGGAAAGGAAAAGGAGGTCAAACAGGAGGGAAACAGAGGACTACGGATGTTGGGAGACGGTGAGGCTGGGAGACTAAAACTGAGCTGAAAAATGTACGGACCAAAATTGCAAGAAGCTGAGAAAGATCTTGGGTGGCCTCAGTGTTTGTAGTGGGCAGTGGTATCCCCGTAGCTCCTAGCTTCTCTCTGTTGCTAGTAGAATCAGAGTCATTTATTCCACATGAGGAAACTCATTGTTGGCATATTGTGAAGCACCGAAAACTGTGAGGTGCCTTATAAAATGCACAACTAAAGCATGCCCAGAAGTGTTACAATCAACAAGACCTGTTAGGGAGGAAAGGAAGAAAAATCAAAGGGAAACAGGTCAGCGACCAAAATCCAGGTTAAGCAAACGATTACCGAAGAAGCTTGAATGCGGAAGCGGATGAAGAGAGCTGAATATGCAGATATCCCGGGTGAATTCCTGGAGAACTTGGAAGATTGCAATCTAATTTATTATCGGTTCGTTAATGTTCTTTGGGCTTGACTCGATTAATTGCACGACATGGGAAAATTGTGGCTTGATTCCCAAAGGTCAACATACACTTCAGGTGGGCAGCCAGTCTGCACTCTGCAGTAGCAGAGCGAGATTCGAACTCAGCAGCACCTTAAAGACCAACGAGATTTCTGGGTGTAAGAGTTTCTCTTTTTATCAAGAAGGTAGAAAAGATTGTCCCGCTGCCCCCTTTGACTGAGCATCTCTCCTCTTGGAATGCTTTCCTGAAGCAACTGCTTGTACCCGTTGGTCTGCTTCTGGGCAGATCCAGAGCTGTATAGGAAGCTGTGGAAATCCACCATAAAAGCACACTTCTTCAAAACCCTTTTTCCTTTATTCCTTCTCTCCCCATCCTGGATCTCAGCTGGATGAGCTTTTCCGCAATTCTGACGTCAAGAAGGACTTCAAGAGCATCCGGGTGCGAGATCTGGGCCAGAGCAATGCCGTGCGCATCATTGTCGAGTCCCACTTCGATCCGGGTGAGCATCCCCTCCCCCCCATACACCAAACTCCATTGTGGCGGAACAGACTGGGCTGACCCAAACGGCTGCTCTCTGCTTCCTCCGGTTCTGGGACATTTCATCACGGTTGTGTGCATGTCACAATTCTGCAGGAACTCAGAAAACCCCCAGGTGGTGCCGCTGAGTCCTGGATTCTGCTTCCTGAAAAACCACAGCCTTCGTTTGAAATAACTTTAAACAGTGAGCAAGTTTCTGGCCCCTATGATTGCAACAAAATAAATCTTCATAGGATCATAAAAATTGCAGAGTTGGAAGGGACCCTACAGGCCATCTAGTCCAACCCCTTGCTCAGTGCAGGATCAGCCTAGAGCCTCCTTGACAAGTGTTTGTCCAGCTGCTGCTTAAAGATGGCCAGTGAGGGGGAGCTCACGACCTCTGGAGGCAGCGGATTCGACTGTTGCACAACTCTGACGTTCAAAAAGCTTTTCCTAATACCTTCCCGCCCCTTAATTTAAACCCACGATTGCAAGTCCTGTCCTCTGCCGAAAGCACGTGAGCAGTTCTTCCTAAATCTCACACATCGGAGGGGCATCTTAACAAATCGAATTTGAGAAATGGGTATAAGTTGTAAAATGGTACTTTTCCTGATGCTCCATCCTAGATTCTGACCGTGACAAAATTACCACATTGGCAAATGGTGATGAGGTTAATGATACAAGCATGATCCCAGATGCTCATGTTAGCAAAGATAAAAAATGTCGAGGAGGGGGGGGAGTTGCTGTGTAAGGCATAATGAATATGCAATGGGAAGAGTTGTATGTTCTGCTTCTGGCTGTAGAAAGGGGGTGGGGAATTGGGGGAAGGGGGAGGATTCTGGGACTGCCGGTGACCCCGAATCAGGTAAATATGATTTGCTTTGTCGTGTTGTTTTGGATGGGGTGCATCTGAGGAAATCTTTTCCCTGGGGGGGGGCCCTCTGACGCAGTCTGCAACTCTCCAGGATCTTGGGCAGGACTTCCCAGTCCTGCTGCCTGGGTATCCTTTGAGCCCAGGTAACCTTGGGCCATTCACTGTCTCTCAGCCTAGCCTTCCTTACAGGGTTGTTGTGAAGGTGCAACTGGGGAAGGGAGAGCTGTGTGTCTTGCCCTGAGTTCCTTAGAGGAAAGGCAGAGGGAAACTGCAAGGTAGAGAGATGGGTCACCCAGGGAGTTTCTTGGCCTGAGCAGGGGTTTGAGCCCGGGCCTTCCTAGTCGAGCTCCAGCTCGCCTTTACACCATGCCTATCCGTGCCGTTGAATCAGCTGGAGAGGCCCAGACAGGGCCAAAACGCTTATTGCAGAAAAGGCCTGCTGCAAGCCCCCAGGTTCCTATGAGATGCAAGCCCCTAAGGCACTTTTACCCCTCCCCCCTTTTCTTAATAGAAACCAGTCCTTCCTCTCCAGATAGGTCTTTTGTTCAGCAAAATGCAGCAGGCATGGCAGAGGGAGGACCGTAGGTGGAACGGAGTTCACCTTGGGTTTGCAATCTTTTTTCTCGCCCCCCCTTGCATGAGATGTGGGATGAAAGGGGTTGATTCTCGGGGAGGCATGAGAAAACGAGAAGACAGTTCTGAGCTTCCGCGGCCTCATTCTCACTGTTCTTTCCTTCCTACCTTTTGCTGGGTGCCTGCAGCCACCTCCTACACAGCCGCCGACATCCAGAGGGCCCTTCTGAAGCAGATCAAAGCCTCCAAGAAGAAGACCATCTTGGTGAAAAAGCCGCAGCAGGAGAACATCCGATTCATGGACTTTGGTGTGCTTTCCCTCATGCGCTTCTTCCTTCTCCCCCATTCTCTCTCAGCTGTACTTTTTCTTGTTTTCTTCTGCCTGTCAAAGGAGGGCTCTGCCTGGCTCCCAGCCAGCCTGGAGCCTTTCAAAAACCTCTCGTTTGCGGCATTGTCCCTTCCCTCCTTTCCCCTAGCTTGATAGCGTCTATGAAGAGAGAGTGATGTTTCCATCTGTAAGCCAGGCAAGTTTCCGTTCCATCGAGGAGTGGTCTGGGCAGGTTCTGCTTTCTCAGGTCTTTGCCACCAGCCCCATTTATTTCGGATGGGTTGAAGGAAGCATGCTGTGCATCGCTGAAAATAGTTTCAGAGGCGTAGCCATCTTGGTCTGCAGCAGGACAGTGAGATTCGAATTCAGGAGCACCTCAGAGCCCAACAGGATTTGGGGGGTGTCTGACGAAGGGAGCTTGGACTCTCCAAAGCTGATAACACTGGAAATCTTGGTGTGTGTGTGTGTGTGTGTGTGAGTTTGGGGTATTTTTTTGTATTTTTCGTATGCCTGTGAATGTTTGTGAGTGTGTGTGCACCTGGAAGTCATGGTGACCTCTGGTGACTGACCCCTCCTGGGGGTCTGGAGGATACTCAGAGAGGTGGCAGCATAAAGTCTGCCCCCGCCTGCCGACTGCTGGTATTCCTTGGAGGTCTCCCATCCAATTACTTGCCAGAGCCGGCCCTGCTTTGCTTCCAAGATCTGGCTTGCCTGGGCTATCCAAGTCAGGGCGAAATCTTGTTGGTTTTTAAGCTGCTGCTGGACCCAAGTCTGGTTGCTCACTCTGCATTTCTGTTCCCCAAATTTTTGACTTCCGGCTGGGTCTGGGATGGATAGCACCCCACCAGGCCGATTCCCCTATCACATTTGATGGCTCTCTTCTGAACCTGTGAAGCTGCCTAGCACTGAGACGAGCCATCAGTCCACCTAGTCTGGTATTGCTTCCTTGGGCTCTGTCGGGTCTCTGACAGAGAAAGCTCTTTCCCAAAATCAAATTTAACTAGGGATCCCAAAGACCACTCCTGTGCTTAGTTTTGCAGGGTCGCTGTGTTGTTCTGCAGTAGAACAGCCAGATTCGAATCCAGAAGCACCTTGGAGACCAGCAAGATTTTCAGAGTATATCAGCTTTTCTGAGAGTCAACACTCCCTTTGAATCTCAAACGCTTATGCAGAGGTGTCAAAGTCAAGTGATACGAGGACCAGATCCGACATAAACGCCACTTTGTCGGGCAGGGCCATGTATGCCTAAAATGTAATGCCAGGTACCAGAGAGATATAACCCTTATAAAGAATACAGGCAAACCCAATTAATGATTATCTTTTACTCAAAATACAAACATGCGTAAAACATTGACGCTCTTACAGTATTTCCTTGAAGCCTCTCCCTGATGTCCGCCCTTCCACTTCCGCCGCCCATTACGCATTAGCACTGGGACAGTATACAGGGACATAACGCACAGCCTCTGTCATCTGGCAGTAAAGATAATCAGTTGCTTGTGGGTACCAGCCCACAGACTCTAACAGGTAGCGTGAAAACCTTGTTGGTCTCCAAGTTGCTGCAGGACTTGAATCTACCTGTTCTGCACTTAGTTTGCAAGAAGGATCTATCATGTAAGCTAGAAGCACGCAGTTTTTGGCTGTGACAATGCTCACAGATACTTAAAGGCATTTGGGGTTATTAGTGGTCAGGTTATTAGTGGTCCAGAAAGTTTCAAACTCCGATATCTGCAGGATCAGACCTGCAAATGGCCCACTGCCCCAACAGCATCACTATTCCCAGTATGCATTGAGCACCCCCCAAAAATCAAAGACAGCATGAGAGAATTGTAAGGTTTCCTCTCTTTACCTTATCAAGATTAAAGTAACTCACCAAGAGTGCCTTGCCTTGAATGCCTGTCCCATATCTCCTGGTATGGCGCTACCTTGGGTGTGCCTCCAGTGGTCAGGAGTTCCACAGTTGCAATCCAGCCCCCGGAAACTCCCTTTTTGCTTTCTCCTAGACTGGATCCCCCAGCTGTTCACCACCACCACCACTACCACGACAGCCACCACCATGGCCCTGCCCGCTGCCACCACCCGCCGGTTCACCACCACTGCGGCCCCCCAGGCGCTCTACCCAGGGAGGCCCACCAGTAAACCCCCCGGGGCAGCCACCACCAGGAGACCGGTCATCACAGTGCCAGCCACAACGGCCAGGAAGAAGCCCACGCGCCCGCCCCCCACGAAGAAGCCGGCCCGGCCTTGCGACTCTCACCCTTGCCTGCATGGCGGCTCGTGCGAGGATGACGGCCAGGACTTCACCTGCAGTTGCCCAGCTGGGAAGGGAGGAGCGGTTTGCGAGAAATGTAAGTGGCTGACGGAGTGCTGCGGAGATTTAAACGTTCCTATTGTTGGATGAACACTGCAGGCACATTTGAAGCAGGCGCTTTGTGCTAGGAGGGGCCTTTGCCTGTGCAGTGCAACACCATGACCGTTTGCAAACGAATGGGCAAACAGGAGAGGAGAGGGACCTCCTGGCTCAGTTTTCGAAAGATCTGATTGTTATTTTGCCTGCAAGACAGCGGTTCCAGAAACAGCTTATGCCACAACATGATAAAGGAAGCTGAATCTCCCAGGGGTCGAGGGCTTCCCTCTTGGGTCCAGTGTTCCCTCTAAGCTGAGCTAGTGTGAGCTAGCTAACAGTTTTCTAGCCTCCGGCTCACAGATTTTTTTGCCTTCGCTCAGGAAGGATGGCTCCAGAGCAGACTAATTTTTGCAGCAGCCAAATCGCCTGCTCACAACTTTAATGCCAGTTGCTTACAAAGTAGAATTTTTGCTCCCAAGGCTCCACAGCTTAGAGGGAGCATTGCTTGGGTCCCCAGCGTAGTACCTGATACCATTTCTGGTGCCCATCAAGTGTTTTTAGACAGTGGGTGGGGCCAGGTGGAGCTTTTGCTCAGCAAGGCTTCTGATTGGCTGTTGGAGATTTGATTGGCAGTGCAGATCTTTTTTAAAGGTTGTTTTGGCTGCCACCATAGTGCTGTGTGACTGAAGATAAGCTGTGGGAGCCATTTGTGGCTGGCTCCTGTGGCAAACATTTGGGGCAGCCATTTTGTGGCTGCGACCCACCATTCTGGGTCAGAAGCCAGAGGTAACCGCAGGCTCAAAACGGTTGGGGACCCCTGTGCTACCACTTTGTCCTTTATAAACTACAGCTCATTGAGAGCCAGTTTGGTGTAGTGGTTAAGTGTGTGGACTCTAATCTGGGAGAACCAGGTTTGTTTCCCCAATCCTGCACTTGCAGCTGCTGGATGATCTTGGGCAAGCCATAGTTCTGGCACAGCTGTTCTTGGAAAAGAGCAGTTTCTGTCAGAGCTCTCTCAGCCCCACCTATCTCACAGGGTGTCTGTTGTGGGGAGGGGAAGGGAAAGGAGTTTGTAAGCCGCTCTGAGACTCCTTCGGGTAGTGAAAGGCAGGGTATAAATCTTCTTCTTCTTCTTCTTCTGAAAACTCACAGTTGTATAGGAAGGGGCTGCATCTTGTACGAGTGTTTTCTCTTTCCTTGCTCCATTTCTCCACCCCAGCCCCATTTTTTAAACATCTCTTCTCATTGTGAACATTTGCGTCTCTGCCCTGTCCTCCACAGCCATCCGATACTTCATCCCCAGTTTTGGTGGGAAATCCTACTTGGCCTTCAAAATGATGAAGGCCTACCATACGGTGCGCATCGCCATGGAGTTCCGGGCCTCCGACCTCAGCGGGCTGCTCTTGTACAACGGACAGAACCGCGGCAAGGATTTCATCTCTCTGGCTCTGGTGAATGGCTTCGTGGAGCTCAGGTGAGCGTTGCCGTTGACTTCTCGCCCTGCAGGAAGGCCAGTTGTGGGAGAAACAGCTGCCGGGGCATGGGAGGTTTGTCCACGAGCTCCTCTTTCTTCTGATGGTCATTTGGTACCAGGATCCGTCAGTGGATCTGATGCTGAAGGGCATTTTTGCTAATTTGTATGGCAAGCCGTTGTGCTCGCTAATTAGCCTGGTGTACTGCGGGTCCTTTTGTTTGGTTATTAGAAAATTACAAAAACTATACAGTCCGCACTTAAGTTCACGCCAACATCAACACCTCCCGCTCAGTGCTCTCCAAAGGATTGATTTTGTTCCAGGATTGAACATAGGTTGCCATTGTTGTGTAGCTATTTCTTCTGAGTGTAATCTCCCGTCTCACAGATGGTTCTGCGATTTGCTCGTTATCGTCATACTCTGAACTCCGCAAATGCATTAATCAATTCCCAGTCATGTCTTTTGCTTCCAAGCCAAAGCCAACAAAATTCAGGCAGTGACCAACAGATTTCCCCGCTTTTCCCACATGGACAACATGTTCTTCCCTAACTAACTTGAGCATGTGGCCCAGAGGTACAACACAGGACTGTAAGGAACTGAATAGCCAGCTACTTATTGATTTTATTTATTTAAAACATTTTAATCCCATATTTCCTTTCAAAAGAGTCCTCTGGAGTGGCTTGCAATGAGAAATGTTTCAGAACAAGAGCAAAGTATACGCTGGCAAAACAATAGAGAGCCAGTTTGGTGTAGTGGTTAGGAGTGCAGATTCTAATCTGGGAGAACCGGGTTTGATTCCCCACTCCTCCACTTGCAGCTGCTGGTGTGACCTTGGGTCAATCACAAGTTCTCTCAGAGCTGTTCTCTCATGAGCAGTTCTCGAAAGAGCTCTCTCTGTCCCACCTACCTCACAGGGTGTCTATTGTGGGGAGAGGAAAGGAAAGGAGACTGTAAGCCACTCTGAGACTCCTTTGGGCAGTGAACAGCAGGGTTTAAATCCAATCTCTTCTTCCTCTTCTTCTTATAAAACAAAGCCAGTTTTAAAACAAGAAGACTCCGCATATATAGAGTTGGAAGGGGTCATAGAGGCCATCTAGTCCAACCCCCTGCTCAATGCAGAGTCAGCCTAAAGCATCCCAGATGCACGTTCATCCAGCTGCTACTTAAAGACCACCAGTGCAGGGGAGCTCACCACCTCCCTAGGCAACCAAAAGTTTTCCCAATATCCAGCTGGTATCTTTCCACCTGTAGTTTAAACCCATTATTTTGAGTCCAGTCCTCTGCTGCCAACAGGAACAGCTTTGTGTGTGTCCCCCCACCTCAACTTCCTCCAACCCAAACGTTCCCAAGTCCCTCAGAAGAATCTGAATATGCCGTGCCTTTGTTTCCTCTCATAGTTATGAAGCTTGACGCTCGCTCTCTTTTACCTCCGCTTGCAACAGTCAACAATCTCTCTTTTTTATCATTCTCTCTTCCATCCAGGTTCAACACCGGTTCCGGGACTGGTGTGATTACTAGCAGAGTGCCCATTGAGCCCGGCAGGTGGCACCAACTGGTGGTGAACCGGAACCGACGGAACGGCATGCTGTCCGTTGACGGGGAGCCCCACGTGAACGGCGAGAGCCCCAGTGGCACCGACGGGCTGAACCTCGACACTGACCTCTTTGTCGGAGGGGCACCAGAAGACCAGATCACTGCGTGAGTGATAAACGGGGGCATGGCTTTTCTGGTTGGTGCATCCTGACACCTGTGTGATTGATGGCTGAGGAAGATCTAGTTTTGCCTCTTTGGGGAAAGGCAAAATGAAATAAACAGGAAAAACAGTGTAAGAGCTAAATACGCCACTGTGTAAAAACGGTTTTGCCAAACATCAGATAAATCTTGCTGCACCATTCAATAAATCTATGCTATATAGAAAAGGGCTTGTTTATTACTTCTTGAAAATGGCAGCTAATCAGCTCAGTAAATGTACAAACAATGTTGCAGCCAACCATCGACCAGCCATATAATATGAAAACTTCATCGAAAACACAGCTAATCAGCTCAGTAGCAATTATATAGCTTGCCTTGAAGTCCGACAATCTCAACTCCGCTGAGCAACTCTGCAGCTAGAGTCCCAGCAAACTTGGCAACGGGAAAAGGCGCCCGAAGTCCCTCGTTTCGGCTGTAGCCTTTATCACAAGCCAAAACGCTTCTTCAGATAGCAGAAGAAAAACTTCACAAAGTTGCCACAAAACTTTTTGCAAATTTTAAAGCATGTTATCATGCCATTAATGTTCAACTATCGGACGGCAGTCCTTCAAGGTTTAATTACTGGCAAGCGGATACATATAATTGCTGCTGAGCTGATTAGCTACTTTTTCTGTGAAGTTTTCATACTATTATGGTTGGTTGCAACATCGCTTGTACGTTTACTGAGCTGATTAGCCGCCATCTTCAAGAAGTAATAAATAAATCTTTTTATATAACACACATTCTTTGGAGAAAGGGACAGTAACTTCGGTTTGCTCCTTCGGCCTTCTCTCTCTGGCTGAGGTCAGAACACATAAGAACATAAGAGGAGCATCAATGTTGGATCAGGCCAATGGCCCATCCAGTCCAACACTCTGTCACACAGTGGCCAAAGATACCAGGTGCCATCAGGAGGTCCACCAGCAGGGCCAGAACTCCAGAAGCTCTCCCACTGTTGCCCCCCCCCAAGCACCAAGAATACACAGCATCCTTTGCCCCAGACTGAGAGTTCCTATCTGTACCTTGTGGCTAATAGCCACCGATGGACCTCTGCTCCATATGTTTATCCAGTTCCCTCTTGAAGCCATCCATGCTTGTAGCCATCACCACCTCCTGTGGCAGTGAATTCCACATGTTAATCACTCTTTGGGTGAAGACCACATGATCCCTCAAAGCCAGAAGTCAAGAGTTGTGGATAGCCACCAGTCACCCTGCAGAACAAAATTCGAGTCCAATAACACCTTAAAGATCTTCCTTGTTGCTCCCTAGAGGGTTACTGCCTCTGGCCATGGAGGCTCCATTTTGCCACTGTGGCTAACAGCTGTCGAGGGACTTCTTCTCCGTGACTTTTTTTCCTACCTCCTTTTTACAGCCAGCTCAACTAGCGGCCATCGCCACATCCTGTGGCAAAGAATCCCACAAGTTAGTTACTCTCAGGGGGCTAACGTTTCTGTTTTTGTCTGCCCTCAACCTACTGCCCATCAGCCTCACTGGATACCTGGAGGTTCTTGTTCCTCTTTGTGGCTCCTGTGCAGACTCACATGGGACCGCACACGTGTAGTCTGAGATGTGCCTGCCCAGGAGATCACTTGATGAATAACAGTTATTATCTATACTACACACCCTGCCGTACGATAATTATTAATTAACTATTATTACCTCCTCCTTTTGCCTCTGTCGCAGGGTGGCTGAGCGCACCTCGGTCACTGCTGGCCTGAAGGGCTGCATCCGCCTGCTGGACGTCAACAACCAGATGTACGACCTGCGGGAGAAGGGCAGCGACGTGCTGTACGGGAGCGGCGTGGGCGAGTGCGGCAACAACCCCTGCCAGCCCAACCCCTGCCACCACGGGGGCCTCTGCCACATCAAGGAGGCAGAGATGTTCCACTGCGAGTGCCTCAACGGCTACACAGGTGGGCAGGAGAGAGCAGTGTTCACTGGCTAGCTTTATTTAATCCAGGTGTATTTCCCTGAAAAGGTTCATATCCCTGCTTTATAACCTGGGCCCTTCCAGATTCCACATCTGAATGAATTCTGCCAGTCAGGATGCTCAGAGCAGAAGCTCTGAGATGAACCCTAAAGATACCCACCCCCCACCAAACGTGAACCGACCGCAGGCCGGTAGCTACAGCAGGGCATCTCAGGGCTAGGCCCCCTGACTTGCTGGCAAGGCCCCCCCTGACTCCCCATCCAGCCCAGGCCATCACAGCCTTCTCCCCTGGATTAATTTGATTAGTCAGTGCCCCCTAAGAAATTTAATTGCCCCCTGACTTAAAAAATTCTGGCTCCGGGCCTGGCCAACCAGCTAATTTCCCAGGTTCCTTCTCTTCCTTCAGGACCCACCTGCGCCGACGAGAGGAACCCCTGCGACCCCAACCCGTGCCACGTCTCCGCCACCTGCCTGGTGCTGCCAGAAGGGGGCGCCAAGTGTGAGTGCCCCATGGGGCGAGAAGGGGAGTTCTGTGAGACGGGTAAGCTGGGGCAAACTCTTGACACCTTTACTTATTAAAAATATTTCTACCCCCCCCCCCCGCCCAGCCCACCTCAAAATATTTGTAGGTTCTGGGAGGGCGCTGCGTGGCGCCGGAGAGGGACTCAGCCAACCTCAGCAGCGCCTGTTCTTCCCACGCCACCTTTCCTTTTCCCCCCTTCTCACTCCTCCTTTCTCTCTCTCCTCCCAACCAGTCAGGGAGCTTGACCAGACGGTGCCCTTCCTGCCAGAGTTCAACGGATTCTCCTACCTGGAGTTGCACGGCCTCCAGACTTTCGTGCCGGAGCTACAGTACGTCGATCTGTTTTTGTTTCACGTTTCACCTGCAAAGAAAGGTTTATTATTTAACGGGACCTGGGCCTGCAAGGAAACACACCTCCTTTTGGGAGTGGAGAGGAGGGAGAGCCGTTTTTACAATCTGATACCCTTTTCTCCAGGAATGGAGCAGGCAGTATTGAAAAGCTGGGAGCCACCTTTATTGATTATCAAAGAGGAACCGTATTGTAATAGGATCGTTCTCTCACATACAAGTCTGTCTGTTTGCTCAGATTCGATTCTTGGCCCATGCTGTGAATGAACAACAGAGACAGGGCCTTTTCAGTTGTGGTACCTGGACTGTGGGAATCGGTCTCTCCCCACAGCCATTTGCCCGGCACTAAGCTTGTTTTTCTTTAGGTGCCAGGTGCGAAAGTTTCCATTTTCCTACACCTGGCATTAAGTTTGACCTTTGCTGTTTCCCCAGCTACTTCTGCAGTGGCCTTGAACTTTGCGGCATGTCACTCTAGATCGCTGGGTTTCATTTTCTTTCTTGCTATTGGTTTTCTGATCCTTAGGAGTGGTTTTTGCATTTTTTTCCCCCCTTTGATAGTTGGAACCCCACCTTGGGACCAAAAGTTCTAATAGATGAATTAATTATGTTGCAAATGTGTGGCTCGCTGTGCAGAGGAGGGGGGACTTCTAAAGCAAGTGAAAAATCAAAATTAATGCAATTAACACTCCATTCAGCGTCCTAACCAGAAATCAAAGCCAGCAGCCGCAAGTCATTGATCTCGGCAGACATTGAAGGTTTGAGTAAACAGAAGTCTTCAAAGCCTTCTTTAAAAAAAAACAAAACACCAAAAACTTCATATCCTGGGTTGCACAAAATTCAGCAACCAACTGGGTTCCACAGTCTTAAGGCCACAAAGGGAAAAGGCCTCTGAGTTCATTTGCCTGATATTTCATAGAGCCACTTAACCCCGTTGCCGTCTGCAGGTCTTAATGAGTGACAGAGAATCCTTTTATTAGGATCAATAGAACTGACCCCAGAACTGTGACCAAGCCTTCAAGCTGGCCATTAGCAGCAGTCTTAAAAGAGAATGAGGTTGGAACTAGGCAGACTTAATTATATGCAGTATGAAAAGATGTCGGGTTGCCCCAAGGCAACAGAGGTGTAGTGGCCCCTTTCCCTTTGAAAATATAAAAGCCGGCAGTAATTCTTCTCTGTCTCTAGGAAGCAGTTGGGACCCTTGCAAGGCAGAGAGCAGATTTTAGGAGTGTGTAGTGAAAAGCCAGCTGGGGAAGTGTTGCAGGCAAAAGCCCATAATTAAGTGAGCAAGCCTGGTGTAGTGGTTAAAGGTGCTGGACTAGTATCTGGGAGACCCGGGTTCGAATCCCCACTCTGGATGACCTTGGGCCAGTCACACCCTCTCAGCCTGCCCTACCTCACAGGGCTGTTGTGAAGATAAAACAGAGGAGAGGAGGAGAATGTAAGTGGCTTTGGGTCCCCATTGAGGAGAAAGGTGGAATGATATTATTATTATTATTATCGCTATCATTATTATTTTCGTTTCTATACTGCCCGTAGCCGAAGCTCTCTGTGTGGTTTACAAGTATAAAAACAGTAAAATACAATAGATAAAGCGTTAAGAATTAACAATTAATATAAGATCACATTAAAAAAACATTAAACACAGTAGACCGGACTCAAAGAGACCTAACCAAAAGTGAAAGAAAAGTACCTGGCTAATTGTATCAGGCCTCTGCATGACTGGGGAGGTCTTTAAAGGACTCCGCAAAGAGGGCTAACTTAACCTGGCGCCAAAAAGATGGCAAATTTGGCGCCAGGTGGGCCGCAGCAGGGAGGTTGTTCTGAAAACAGGGGGCCACCACTGAAGAGGCCCTCCTCCTAGTTGCCACCCTTCGAGCCTCTTGAGGAGTTGGCACCCAGAGGAAGGCCGCAGAGGTTGAGCATAATGTCCGGGTAGACTGAGGCTGGGAGAGGCACTCCAAGAGATATTGTGGTCCCAAGCCGTTCAAGGACTTCATAGGTTAAGTAAGTAAGGGTAAGAAGTAAATAATGACGTGGTAGATAGCCATCCCCTCCGAAATAGTGACCCTTTCCTGCTTCATCTGGTAGGAGAGAGTTAGAGGGAAATTGCCAAACGGTGTTCACTATCGATATTTCGGAAACATAATCGTTGAGAGTTGTAACTTAGCAATGTTGACACTCCCGGCCCTCTCAGGGATTCCTGGTAGGAACTCAACAAGGCCTTTTGGGGGTGAACATGATGAGATTCTCGGGTGTCTTTTTAGCCGCTGCGTCTCCCCTGGTGTCAGCGAGACTCCACTGAGAGTATACCGCTGAGCCGTGTCCCCTCTAAGCTGAGTTAGTGTGAGCCAGCTCACAGTTCTTCAGCCTCCGGCTCACACATTTTTGTCTTCGCTCAGAGAGGCTGGCTCCAGAGCAAACTATGCTGTCGCCAAATTGCTCGCTCATAACTTCAATGCCAGTCGGTCGCAAAGTAGAATTTTTGCTCACAAGACTCCACGGCTTAGAGGAAGCATTGGCCGCTGGGTTGCCGTCATTTCGCCAGGCACAGGATGGCTGGGAAGCCACAGCTGAGAGCCCACTGCCTTCTTCCTCAGGGACAAGATGACCATGGAAATTGTGTTCTTGGCCAAGACCCCGAGTGGCATGATCTTCTACAACGGGCAGAAGACAGACGGCAGAGGGGACTTCATCTCCCTGGCCCTGCACGACGGCTACCTGGAGTACAGATACGACCTTGGGAAAGGAGCCGCTGTGATCAAGTAAGCTCCTAGCCTGGAGGGTGGTGGCAGTTGTTGTTAATTCAATTTATACCCCACTCTGACCCACGAGTGGACTCAGGGCGGCTAACAGCATGCAGTCCGTAAAACAATAAAACATTAAAACCAATAAAACAGTCAGTGGCACAATAGACAATATCATCAAACCCTGTGCCCTGTATCAGATGACTGTAGGTGCTCCAGCACCCAATAATATTATCCAACAGCAGGCACTGGGAGAGGGCCATAAACAGACCTCTCTCAGCCCCACCTACCTCTCAGGGTTTCTGTTGTGGGGAGGGGAAGGGAAGGAAATCGTAAGCCGCTCTGAGACTCCCAAGTGAAGGGTGGAGTATAAATCCAGCTCTTCTTCTCCTTCTCCTTCTTCTTCTCCTTTTCCTTCTCCCTTTCCTCCTCCTCCTTCTTCTCCTTCTTCTCCTTCTTCTTCTTCTTCTTCTTCTTCTCCTCCTCCTTCTCCTTCTTCTCTCATACACTCACCATGCCCTTCCCAGGAGCAAGGAACCGATCCCACTGAACACCTGGATCAGCGTCTTGCTGGAGAGGAATGGACGCAAAGGCGTGATGAGAATAAATAATGGTGAACGGATCATGGGGGAGTCTCCGGTAAGTGGGCACATCCCCTGAAGCCGCGAATAGCAAAGGACGTTTGGTTTTTCCCCCTGAAATGGGTTACGGTGGCTTCTTGTAGACAGAACAGCAAGTGAAGCCCAAGGTCAACAGTTTAGGCGGTGTTCTCTCTCCAGCTCAGAGAGGCCTTGCCAGACTTTGGGGACGATTGCCAGGATCTCCCTAGGCACCTCAAATGATTTAGTTCAGTGTTTTTCAAACATTAAGAAGGGTACTGGTGGAGCAGCCCAATGGTCTCTCTAGCTGAGCGTCAGGGCTTTCTTTCTGGGGGAACACACTCTTTGACAAAATTCTTTTTAAAATGATTAAAAGTTTGTGAGTTTTCAATATACAGACTGAAAACTTCATTTCCCCCTTGAGAGTTCTGGCACCTCTTTTCCAACCCCCCCCCCCCCCGAGTGTAGTGTTTCCAGGCACCATGGATCCCTGAGGAGCTTGCAAATGGGGCACGGAGTCAGAAACCTTCCCCCTGGTTTGTTCTTGGGATATTCAGAGATGTACAGCCGCTGAACTTGGAAAGCCTACACCAGGGTCCTCAACATGGTGCCCAGGAGCACCATGGTACCCGCCGAAGTGCTTTTAGAAAATGGGCGTGGCTAGGCGTGGCTTTTCCCCAGCAGGGCTTCTGATTGGCTGTGTACATTAAAAGGCATCCCGTTCAACAGAGCTTCTGCCTTGAATGTTGAAAAGGTGTTATTAAACTTGGACATAATCTTGAGCCCTGACGTTTTATGATTGGATTGACCTGCTGCAGCAGCCATTTTTGTGATTGGAGTCATCATCCTTTGTCAGTATTCCAAAGGTGCCCACAGGCTCAAAGAGGGTGGGAACCCCTGGTCTATACCATCTTGCATCCCTGGGTTTCGTAAAAATTAATTACACACAGAGCGAAGAAACTTTGCCCTTTTGCCTGCCATGATTCAGTTTCGGTGGGTGACCCCTGAGAGTTCTAGCTCCCTGAGAGTGGCTGCAAAGAAACTTCTTATCTTTGTTTTCTCCAGGCTAAGGTGGGTGGCCATGCTGGTCTGGAGCAACAGAGCAAAATTTGAGTCCCGTGGCACCTTTAAGAGCAGCAACGTTTAATTCTGGGTATAAGCTTTTGTGTGCATGCACGTGCGTGCATACAAAAGCTTATACCCAGAATTAAATTTTGTTGGTCTGAAAGGTGCCACTGGACTCAAACTTCGTTCTGCTCCCCAAACGAAAATGTTCCTGTGTATCCTTGTAGCACCAGCAGTCCGGCCCCTTGATCATTTCGCTCCCTTTTTTTTGTACTTTCCCCGTATCTATTTTATCCGTTCCCTACTTTAAAAGCACCATTCTCCCCCCACCACCACCTTTTAAAGTGATTGTGTGCCCTGAGACCGTCCCAGGATCCTCTGGCTTTCTTTGATGCCCAAGTCATTCCGAAGGGCCTTCCCCGAGGGGCAGGAAGCTTAAAAGCCATCCAGAAAAGCCAACGCCAGGCCGCTTCCCCATTTTCAGTTCCCTGGTCTGGACCGCTGGACCCACACAAGCCAAATAGTATCAGACAAGGCGGACTCTTCTCCGTTTTCAAGCTGGAAATGGGAACGGGCCTTGGGAGCGGAGCTGCGGCAGAAAGGGGGGTGGGGGGGATGGCAAGACGCTCCACAAAGGGAACAGAGGATGCCTGTGGCTCGTGTCTGATCTTTTACGTGTGCTCCTTTTTTCTGCTCTTCCAAGCTTCCTTTGGCTTTAAAGCTTCCTTTTCTAAAAAGAAGCAGCCGCACATCTACCGGAGCCAGGCACATTCCTCCCTTCTCTTCCCCCCCCACCCCCAGCTGCTCCATTCTGTGCCTTTTCTCTCTCGGTGGCCCACTAACAAGGGTACAGGTTGGAGTTTAGTGCTGGCAGCAACCCTCTGTGTGACGGTGTACTGATCTCTGTTTTGTCTCTCTCTCTCTCTCTCTTTTTTGATACCCGTTTGTGTTTCTTCCTTTCCCCCTCCTCCTCCTCCTCCTCCTCCTCCACCTCTCCTCCCTGCTGTCTGGAGCTCAGAAATCCCGTAAGGTAAAGATAAGTATTATGGTCCTTTCCTTCATCTCACCCGGCACCGATGCATCCTCTCTCTGTCTCCGCTCCTCCATCCCAGTGCCAGTAACCTCTTCATCGTCTTCACCCGCCTGCACTTCCCATCTCACAAAAGTCGCCGGCTTTTTGTTTCATCCTCTTTTGTTAGACTAGATGCTTTATTTCAGGAGGTGTGTTGTTTCTTTTCCTCCCCCTCCTCCTTTTATTCCTCCCTTCCATTTCAATGAGTTGGGTCATTTTCCATTTATAATGTCATTGAGCATTAGATAGCCTTTTAACGCGGATGGTGTGCGTGTGCCGGGGGAGGGTGTAACGCCATCACTCGGGGCCAGAGGCAATATTTATGGGGGGGGGTGTGCTGTATAAAAAATTTGTTTCAATTATGTATAAGCGGCCCTCTCCATGGAAACGTTCACAATAACAAACTCCAGATCCCATTGTAAAAAAAATCTTAAAACATCACTAAACAAGAAGTAGATAAAACAACTAAAAACAACAAATGCCATGATGAGGAACAAAGTTCCCACCAGGTGCTTAGAGCTTAGCAGATCAGGCATCAGGCAAACTGCTGCAGGGAAGCTCCTGTGATTGTGGGGCCACCACCCAAAAGGCCGTGCCTCTGACGACCCTCCACCTGGCCAATAGAAGAGGAGGGCATGCAGACTGGGGCCTCTGGTACAGCAGGACACCCACCGAGTTGTTTTATCCATCCAGACCACCTAGCCCTGTAGCACCTGGTGCCAGTGGCTCTCTAAGGATTTTCTCTCTCTGAGGACTAACTTACACTCTACCAGGGCTGCATTCAAGCATCACTTTTACCTGATATTAAAATTTGATGTCTGGTTTGTTGCTGGCTCACACCTACATCCTTCTGTTGCTGTACTCTTCTTGCACGGAGAATCTAGGTGAGCAAATTGCTCCAGTTTGTTTGCTAACTGAAGTTATACTCCGCCTTCCTCTCTGAGAGTGGAGGCAGATTACAGAATTAGAAGGACAGTTTGGTTCAATTCCAGCTGCACCTTACAAACCAACAAGAGCTCCAGGGTATCAGCTTTGACAGTCTAAGGTCCCTTGGTCAGACGTGAGTAAATTGGAAATGTAGATCTCTCGAGTCCTTTTATCCTAGTCAGGTTCTAGCTACGGTGGTGCTTTTGGTGGCTCCACCCCCTTTCTTAAAGGCACAGCCCCACAAGAATTTCTCCCGTAAATGCTTTTTGCAATCTTTTTAAACATTTTTAAAAGATGTATGCTCCTTTAAGCAGAATGGGGTGCTGTAGTTGACTAATTCTGAACCATTCTGAAGAACTGGAAGGCCATGCAATAAAAAGAGTATAATACGTACAATAAACGAGGCAGTGGAAACAAGGAAATATGCATCTGTATTCTGACCAAGGGTATCTGAAGCTTGTACTCTCGAGAGCTCATACCTGGAAAGTCTTGTTGGTCTGTGAGGTGCCATTGTGATCCAATCTAGGGTATGAAGAGTGCAAAAACACTGTATTACAAAATTAGGAAATAGTGCAACAAAACAGTGTAATGCATGCAACAATCAACGGGATAAAAGCATTATACGTATCACACCAATGCAAACAAAAAAACCTAGATTACAAAAACAGAAAACAGTGCAATAAAAACAATATAATGCATACCACAGCAAAAGCAGGCAATGCGATAAAATGCGGTTACCCATGACACACAAATGTGGGCACGTGGGGTAACTGAAATTAGTTGCCCCTGCACAAACTGGGATTCCAAACCAGAGTTGGCACTGAATCCTGAGCGTGTATTCAGAGAGTAACTTTGGTTAACAAAAGCTCCTGCCTTTGTATGGCACAGGGAGCTGCGGTTAGTTTCGAACCAGAATTCCCTGTGCAAGAAGGGAGGGGGAAGGAGAGAGGGACCAGGTGTGCCAGTGAGCCCGGGAGCAAGCCCATTTTGTGCGCAGTTGCGCTTACAACTTGATGTCTGGATGCGGCCCGTGGGAGATATTTTTTACAAGTGAGATGCCAGAGATTGAACCCTGGACAAAGCACGCCCTGAATGGCAGTGGGCTCAGTGGGGGAGTGGAGCACTGAGCGATCCGTAGCCGAGCCTGGGAACGGGAGCAGCGGGGGACCTTGGCAGAACGAGAGCCGAGTGAGCGATCTCTGTGTCTGATCCTCATCCTCTATTGATGCTTCCTTTTCCCCTCTGCCGGAGCTCCCTTCGGTTTCAGAACATCTTTAGAAACAAGCCTGCTGCATGGCTCCAGGTCACTTTTGAAGGGGGTCAGGGGGTCACAACAGGAGGGTGTGCTGCTCAATCAACCCAGCCCCGCCAGTGGGTTAAAAGGAAAAGTGGAAGCAGGGCACAGGGGGGCAAGTCCTGGTCAGAGGCCAAGGGTAAGAGAATCTCTGTCCCTGTGCTCTTAACAGCAGTGCAGGCTGGGCAACATCACCTCACAGGAAAGCTTGCCAGCACCATGTGTGGATGTTGAGGAACAGCCCAGCTGTAAATGAGAGAGCTGTTAGAGAATCCCAGGCTCAAGCTGGGCAGGAAATAAGGAGAACAACCCCAAAAAACCAAGCATAAAAATGTGTGGGTCCTTGGTTCTAGCTGTGCCATCCTGCAGGAATCCCATATACCTTTTTTTACCATCAGTTCTTGGGGACACATCAAGACGGGCAGCCGTCTTAGTCAGTCTGCAGCAGGAGAAAAGAGCCAGAGTCCAGAAGCACCTTGAAGACTAACAAAATTTGTGGCGGGGGAGGAGCTCTCCTGAGTCTTTAAGGTGCTACTGGGCTCTGGCTCTTTTCTACTGCGTTAGTTCTCCTTTTCTACTGCATTAGTTCATGGGTCTTCCTTTCGAGAGAAGTCCTGTGCTCTTCATCTCCGGGCGCATGGAGGCAGCTGCGTCCCAACCTGCATTCTCTTGTTTCTCACTCCCCCTCCCCTGTTCTACCTGTCCAGTTGCCTCATGCCTACCTGAACCTGAAGGAGCCCCTGTACGTTGGGGGTGCGCCCGATTTCAGCCGACTGGCCCGCGCCGCAGCCATTTCCACCAGCTTCGACGGGGCCATCCAGAAGGTAAGGCGGCCCGTCCATCTGTCAATTCTTGTTTCTGGCTCATGGCCGTGGCTACTTGCATTTGTTAAAACCTCAGTTAAGAACAACACTGTGGCGGTCCGTGTCTCTCTTTCTTGCCCGTTTAGAAGAAACATGGTTATTCATCTGGTGGTGAGATGTCTGTTCATCCCAATTTTAAAAAAAATAGGTAAATAACTTTTATTTATATAATATAACAACGATTTACAGCAGCCACATACGATTAGGAAACCACTACAATAAAAAACATAATTAAAAACCCAAAAAGCACAAGAGCAATAAAACCAAACAGCGATTCGATATATAGTTATAGCCTTCAAATTATCTGGAAGTGCCTTTTTCAGCTTACGATGTCTTTCCGTGTATTCAAGAAAGGGAAACCAACGTTCCAAAAAATCTGAATGGAACTCTGGATTCTCTGCCAAGGATATAACTTCTGATATTTTGCCCATGACCAGGTATTCCCATTACTTATTAAACCACATAACTGACGAGGGTTGTTTACTATTTTTCCAGTGCCTAGCCACTAAAGTCTTGTTCCTTTTCCCCCTCCACCTCTGTGACGGCTCAGATTTCCATAAAAGGCATCCCGGTCCTGAAGGAAGAGAGCATCCTCAGCGCCATCGAGATCTCCACCTTCCACTCTCACCCGTGCACTCAGAAGCCCAGTCCTTGCCAGAACGGGGGCATGTGCCACCCCCGCCTGGAGAGCTACGAATGCACGTGCCAGAGGGGCTTCTTTGGTGCCCACTGTGAAAAAGGTGAGGCCGGGGTTGCCTGGAAGAGCAATATCCTGTGGTTCTTAGGAACAGAGCCAAGGGTCATTGGAGGGGGAGGTCACAGGTTTGGGGATCGGGAGGGACAGTGGTCAGTTGAGTTTAGTCGATACTGGCTAAAAATCAGGAGAAACTTCCTCACTGTAAGAGTGGTTGAGCAGTGGAACAGACTGCCTCGGGAGGTGGCAGATGCTTCTTCGCTGGACATTTTCAAGCAGAGGCTGGACGACCATCTTTCGGGCATGTTGTAGGGCTATCTTTTGGCTACGCTCCTGGCAGAGTGCAGGGGGTTGGACTAGATGACCTGCAAGGTCCCTTCCAACTCTAACATTCTATAATTCTGTGAATGGGACGTGAGTCAACTAGGCAAACAGAAGCAGTGGTCTAAACCGACAGTCAGAAAAGCCAGAATTTCGAATATTTATAGTTTAAAATATTTATCTTTTATCCTTTCAAAAATGTATGTCCTGCTTTTGGACCCAGAAAGCGGCTTACGACGTGACTGAGAAGGTCAAGCCACACCATAAATAACAAACCCAGGAATGGTTAAAAGAATAGAGCAGTAAAAGCAAAAGGGAAGGCGAGACTAAGCCCCGGCGGTTGAACTCGATTCTCAAATTCAGTTCCTCTCAAAATCCCTCTGACATAAAATGTTCTCGACCTGACGTCTGCATAATCCCAGGGTCATTCTGGAGGCAGCGGAGTGTGTGGAAGACGCTCAGACTTGCTCTGTCCGGTTGCTTAGGCCAGAGAGAGAGAGAGAGCGCATCAAGATTAGTATTTTATAAACCTCAGATGTGGGCACGTGCCACGTTGGAGAACAGTGCTCAGAAGAGACACTGGTGGCACGTCAGAGGGCCACAGGTAGCTCCCGAGCCACTGAATGTCACTGACTTAAATGGATAAAAACGGCTCCATGCCCATGAAGAGCTTACGAGTTTACTTTTGTCATTGAGGAGGGCTCGCGGGGGATAAAGATGGATTAAAGGCGCGAGGAGAGCCACGAGAAGGTGAACCGCAGCTGTTGGAGAGAAGAACAGTCAGGAATGAATATGAGTAGAGAGAAGGGGGTAGGAGGAGAAAGATGTGAGGCTCTCCGCCGTCCAGAAGAGATGCTGTTTAGTTCCAGGGGGGAGGGGGGGACACAGAAGTCATCCCGTATCCCACAGTCTGTAGGGCGGCCGTATTTGGCACTGCTGCTCCTTCTCCCAAACTGTGCATGCATCCGGCATGGAACATGCATGGTCCAGAGCCACCGCATGAAGCATATTTAAGGATGTATAGTCCCTGTGCCGGCAGTACGTGAGCATGTTTCCCCTGTTTCCCATAAACTCCGGCCAGGAAGTTTATTCTTCAGCCGGAGCTCCGTAACCACCGCCCTTTGTGTCCTTGTCTCCCTTCTAGTCATCATTGAGAAGGCCGCGGGAGACTCCGAGGCCATCGCCTTCGACGGCAGGACGTACATAGAGTACCACAACGCTGTGACCAAGAGGTAAAGCATCTCAGTTGGACGTGGGACCTCAGGAGGGTAAAAACAAACAAGAGTGCTGTCTGAAGCAAGCAAACCTGGAACTTAAAAACGGACAGTCCGGATGGGCTGCTGTGATATGGCTGTCCTCGGAGTGGAAAGGACATGCCCAGTCTGTGATTCAGCTCGCTGAGAAGGCATCTTTCAGGGGCCTGATCCGGTAGAACAAGGTTCCCCAACGAGGTGCCTGTTGTCACCACGGCGCCCGCCGACACCTTCCCTGGTGCCCAGCAAGTGTTTTTAGGAAGTGAGTAGGGCCAGTTGGGGCTTTCGCCCCAAGTCTGGTTGGAGATCTGACTGGCTGTGCAGATTTTGCGCGAAGTTGCTTCGGCAGCAGCTGCCACCACCAGTGTTCCTCTAAGCTGAGTTTGCGTGAGCTAGCTCACAGTCTTTTAGCCTCCAGCTGACAGATTTTTGTCCTAGCTCAGGAAGGATGGCTCCAGAGCAGACTGATTTAGGCAGTAGCCCCGATCACTCGCTCGCAACTTTAAGACCGGTAGCTCACAAAGCAGGATTTTTGCTCACAAGACTCCAGAGCTTAGATGGATCTTCGCTGTATGGCTGAAGTTAAGCTGTGTGCATGCAAAAAGAACAATATGTCCGTTTTTAAACAAGATGTTCATTTTAAAAGCCATCCTGTTAAACTGAGCTTCTGCCTGAAACACTGAAGATTTACTGCTAGCATTGCACGTGACTTCACTCCCTGAGAGCTTGCGGTTGGCTCTCCCTCTGGGGGCAGCCGTGTTGTGGTACACCCACCGTCCAGTGTTGAAATTCCAAGGCCGCCCACGAGCCCAAAAAAGGTTATGGACCCCTGCTGGAGGGCGTGGCCTGGCCAACCCCCCTGGAATTTGGCGTTTTGACTGTCTTGGAATCCCTTGTGCAGGGCACAGCATTCCAGATTCTATAGGTCAGACCAGGGCTTTTTTTGTAGAAAAAGCCCAGCAGGAACTCATTAGCATATTAGGCCACACCCATGACAGCACAGCTCATTAGCATATTAGGCCACACCCCCATGTTACCAGAAGTGTGGTCATCCAGCCACACCCACCTTTTGCTTCTTATTCTGTTTACCTTGTTTGTTGACAAAACCCAGGGCTATATTTGTAGCGGGAACTCCTTTGTATGTTAGGCCACACACCCCTCATGTAGCCAGTCCTAATGTGTTTCTGCTGTTGGGTGTGGCCTATTATGCTAATGAGTTCCTGCTGGGTGTGGCCAACTCGGGGGCCAGCCGGAATTCCATTCCTGTGTGTTCCTGCCCCAAAATAGCCCTGGATCAGACTCTTTAGAAGAGGCTGGATTTATACCCTGCCCTTCCCTTGGAGTCTCAGAACAGCTTTCTATTTCCTTCCCTTCCTCTCCCCACAACGGACACCCTGTGAGGTAGGTGGGGCTGAAAGAGCTCTTGAGAGAACAGCTCTGGGAGAACTGTGGCTTGCCCAAGGTCACCCAGCAGCTGCATGTGGAGGTGTGGGGACTCAGACCCGGTTCTCCCAGATTAGAGTCGGTGCCCTTAACTACTACATCAAACTGGCTCTCAGAAGAGAGGAGACTAGTAAGGTGGGTGACTTTGCCCTGGAGCAGGAGCGTGGAGTTGATGAGTTTCTCAGCCCTCCTAGCTCCTGAACTTTCTAATTCATTAAAGCCGCACTCCGGCCATCGTTCCTTTCCAGCAGTCCACAAGCTCTTGGATGAATTGTCATCTCTCACAGCGACAGAAGGTTGGCAGGTGAACACACACCATAGACCTTCTCGGATTCAGCCTTAATTGCTTTTTTTTTTTCCCGTCACTTTGCCCGAGTCCCTGCAGAGGAGATGGAATGCAACCGTCAATAGCGTTGCCCAAAACAAAGGATCCAGTCTTGTTTTAAAAACAAACAAGCACGTGAGCATACAAATCTGCTTTGCTGGATCAGGCCAGGGTGCACCAAGCACAGCATTCTATTTCCCACAATGTTCCACCAATGGGACAATATCCCCAATTAGCTCAGGAAGGCTGTGACCTTCCCGCGCTGTTTCTCCACAGCTGTCTGTACACACCGCCTCTAGACAGCAGCAACAGAACCCAGCCATCAAGATTTCATGTCTAAAACAGCAGCATCCGTGCTGCCTTCTTCGTCCCACCCATCTTGTCTGCGCACCATTCTGTGTGTTCTCTTGTCTGATGCATAGTTGTTTGGGTATGTCTTGGTCTCCGCTAGTTCCCCTCGTCTGTGTAACCTATTTGGGGTAGGCCCTTCCTTATATATCCTCTTGCTAGGGCCAGTGCTCAGCTCAAGAGAATTCTGGGCATGGATGACGATGTAGACCGTGCCACTGTTTGACTTTTTACAATCCCTTTGGAGAATGTATGTTTTTCCTTGTTCTGTTCATCTGTCTGTCTGCATCTCTGCATCTCTCTCTCTCTCTCTCTCTCTCTCTCCATCCCTTTCTCTGTGTCTCTTCTCCTGAATGTCTTTGTTTCTTTGTTTTCAAGCCAACTGACCAATGAGATCCCGGCGTAAGTAGAATTCCCACTTCCTTCGATTCTCCTCCCCAGCACCTCTTCACCCTGGTCGTTCAGCCACCAGTCCACCCCACACACTCCCCACTGTGGCACACTTGCATATAAGAACGGAGGGCAAGAAGTATTTGGGGAGGGCAGGGAGGTCCTCAAGAGGCCCCAAGGGGTTACCATCCTCCAGCCCTGACCTGGATAGCCCAGGATAGCCCTGATCCCATCAGATCTCGGAAGCTAAGCAAGGTCGGCCTTGGCTAGTATTTAGATGGGCGACCTCCAAGGAATACCAGGAGCGTGGCGCAGAGGCAGGCAATGACAAACCACCTCTGGAACATCTCTTGCCCTAAGAACAACAAGTCTAGCTCACCACCTAGTGGTGCTTAACGCTAAAAGATGCCAGACAATCTTAGGATCTCCTGGCTATTCTACGCACAGTGTCATAGGATGGGGGCTGGAGATCTCCCGAAATTAACAGCTGATCTCCAGACGACACAAATCACTTCCTTACTTACTTGCTTAAATTATTTATTCCACCTCTGCTGGAGCAAGCAGCTGCTTTGGAAGGTGGACTGCGTGGCCTTATACCTTAACGAGGCCCCTCCCCTCCCTAAACCCCGCCCTCCCAGGCTCCACCTTCATATCTCCAGGTATTTCTGAACCTGGAGGTGGCAACCCTAAGTCACGCCGCCAATTAATCCACTTCATTATATGTCAGCCTTTGCCTTCCTCCTTCAGTTACACAACCAGAGCGATGGGTTTTCATGGCTCGGGTCCACCCCACCCCCAGCTCCCAGTCTCTGTAAGATGGGGATCCTTAGCTGTGTCCTTTATGCCAAAAGGATTAAGGCAGAATCGGCCCTTCCACGGCTCTTACGTGGCCTGCAAGCAACTGATGCACAGCCGGGAGAGAGTGCTGGGAGCAGGGCCAGCCCGAGGTTTTTGGTGCCCTAGGCGGGGCTACCTTCTGGTGCCCCCCTCCACCACCGGGGCTCCCCAGGGCAAGGGAGGGCTCCCCTCCTCTTCCTCCTTCCCCCTCTCATCCACCGCCAGGGCACACCGGCAAGCCAGAGGAAGGGGAAGGGGGTTTTGGTGGGGGGTTTGGCGGGGGCCTTTTGGCGCCCCTAAGGGCAGGCGCGCTCTAGGCGAATGCCTAGTTCGCCTAGTGAGTGAGCCGGCCCTGGCTGGGGGGGGAATGGGTGGAGCCCCTCCATTCTGGCTTCAGCGCAGCAGAACAACCTCGTCTGCAGCAGGCAAGCATTGTGGGAGCCTCTGCCCAGCACTGCACTGCTGCCTCTCCAGTCCACCCGTGTGGGTTTTCCTCTGCACACCCCCTCCCAGCCCACAGGGCCTTGCAGTGAGGATACACCAACTCGGCGCTTACCAGCTGCGATCC
The DNA here is from genome assembly GCA_029375565.1 of Gekko gecko. Taxonomy (NCBI): domain Eukaryota; kingdom Metazoa; phylum Chordata; class Lepidosauria; order Squamata; family Gekkonidae; genus Gekko; species Gekko gecko. The sequence continues at coordinate 25,606,778 of JAPDNY010000016.1, forward strand.
CTTATACAGTTCTACGTTTTACGTCCTTTATACCGTTTTACATTTTATGGCATGTATGACCCAGCCCAACAAAGTGGCATTTATGTCAGATCCGGCCCTTGTAACAAATGAGTTTGACACCTCTGGATTAAGGCTCTGCATCGGAGTAACTCACACTTTCTAGTCCTTAGTGCTGAAAAGCTGTGTTTAGGAACAGGCAAGCAGCCGCCTCCTGCAATCTCAGAAGCTCAACGAGCTGCAGAATAGGACTTCATAAGAACATAAGAGAAGCCAGTGTTGGATCAGGCCAATGGCCCATCCAGTCCAACGCTCTGTCACACAGTGGCCAAAAATACCAGGTGCCATCAGGAGGTCCAGCAGTGGGGCCAGGACACTAGAAGCTTATCAAGTGAACACGAACAGAGTTTTGGGGCCTTTGTAAATGTGTTCATCTCACTCGCCACCACTGCTCTTTCCTACACCCCCGATCTCGTTTATTCTCGCATGAAACTCGTTTGTCGAAACCTGTTGGATGAGCACTCAGTAACTGTTACTGGAAATGCCCCCCAAACGGTTTTGTTCCACACGCATACACAAAGCACCATCGTGATGAGCTGTATCCAGATTACAAAACAGTAGAATGCTTCTATACCTTTTCTATAGAAACTGCTCAGGGCCTCCTTCCCAAAGCAATATTTTCTTAAGAGGAGAAAGAAAGGAAGAAATTGCTCTGCAAACATTACGTTGATAGCTGTGAACCAGCCGGAGTGGAGGTTAAGAGTCTCCATACAATCTTTGCAGCTGGGAAAAAAAAAACCACCGCTGTGGACCTCAAAGCCAATTTTGAAAAGGGGGAAAAAATAACTTTCCTCTGTTATATCACTCAAATAGAAATGCGTTAAAACTGCAAGGTGTCCTTGTGTGCTGGTAAAAGGGGAATAGATGCTGGGCTTTACGGACATGATTAGAGCCAGCCGCGAGTTGTTTCAAAAGGCTGTTTATTCTGGGCTGCTTTCCCTGAAACAAGCGCCATTGGTTTACACAGACGGGGAATTGTGGGGTGTTTCAGGTATAACCCTCGCATTGTAATCTCGGCTCATCCCCCTCCCCCCGCCATGCCCTCGCATGCTTGCATTGGTTTCAGAGAATCCTCCTCCGCATCCTCGAGATAATGACATGACATCGTACAACCCCGGCCACTTGTTCGTAGAGGGAATAGAGCCCCTGATTAATTAGGAGCTCGTTCTCTTATGCTTTCTGCCTGCTCTCCTCTCCTCTCTCTGATTTAACCCTTTCTCCTGTGCCAACTAACCCAAGATGGAATGTGACTTAAAGGGTTGCGATTTCAAGATAACCCCGAGACACAAGTGTTGTGCTGTGATGAGACAGGTATATCAGGAGCCCCTAATTCAGAGAAGCCGGAGGGCTCTTCAACTTTCATCACATACATGTCAGCAAATCCAGGCCAGAAGTGAGTGACATTCTTTAGAGATGAAAATCAGGTTGAATCGAGAGCCCCCCAATCAATCCAAGGGCTCTGTTCCTTTCTCTCATTTCTGTTCCTCCAATTATCCCTTAAATCTGTAAACCGGCTAGAGAGTATACATGTTTAAGGGGCTGTTAGCTCGGGATGTCCAGTCACGTGCCAAAACCTTAATACACCCAGTGGGTGCTGTTCACAAGATCCCAGGCAGTGTTCCCTCTGAGCTGAGTTAGTGTGAGCTAGCTCGCAGTTTTTTAACCTCCGGCTCACACATTTTTGTCTTAGCTCAGGAAAGATGGCTTCGGAGCAGACTAATTTATGCCGTAGCCAAATCGCTCACTCACAACTTTACTGCCAGTAGCTCACAAAGTAGAATTTTTGCTCACAAGACTCCACAGCTTCAAGGGAGCATTGATCCCAGGTGTGTGTTTAGAAAGAGCTTGTGGGACCTGATGTTTCATGGGAATGGAGGGCATTTCCCCTTGCCAGTCAGTTCACTGTTTTCCACGGCCGCTTATTGCATGCCTCCCCTTTCTTCCTGCTTCTAAGTCCTGAGGCTATGGACAGTCCTCTGGATGTCAGGTGAGTCTCCACAAGGCTTCTGCGCTTGTGTTTCTGGTGTCCAGATGTTACTGCTTCTGCTGCTGCTGCCATCTCTCTCTTTTTTTAGCATTATGCTTTTGTGCATGCGTGGTATCTCATTGTGACATTTAAAAAAAAAACTCCTAAAGACTTGGCATGACATAGAGACCACGTGGTACAACCCTTTCTCCCCCCCAAAAAAAATCGGGAATCAGGATTCTACTACAGGTTCAGTTTGCGACCCCTCTTTAGTGGGCACTGTGTTCGAAACAAGATGGAAATGCAAATCCGGGTGGTTTGCACATGCAGATATTGAAACCTCTGTATCTGACGAAGGGAGCTTTGACTCTTGAAATCTCATACCCTGGAGCTCTTGCTGGTCTCTAAGCTGCAACTGGACTCGAATCCGGCTCTTCTCCTGAAGACCAACATGGCTACCCTCTGAAACTATCTTTGCCAATACTGTTTTTTTGAAGAGAAACATTGACATACACAAATAACATTGTCTTAATCCCCCAGTTATTGTAAGACTGTGGGTGCATCTCAGGATTGGGGCTGTAGGGCCTGGACAGCAGAGAACCGTTAGCCTGATCTCCACAGCTCCACTAGTGGCTGGAGGGTGTATTGCAGTTTTCCGGCTTCCACAAGATCAGGTGACGTAAGTAGGGGCAGGGCTGTTTTTATAGTAGGAACTCCTTTGCCTATTAGGTGACACACCTCTGATGTAGCCAGTCCTCCAAGAGCTTATAGTAGCCCCTGTAAGAAGAGCTCTGTAAGCTCTTGGAGGATTGGTTACATTAGGGGTGTCTCCTAATATGCAAAGGAGTTCCTGCTACAAAAGGAACCCTGAAGGAGTGTGCAAAAAAAAGGGTATTTTGGGGGGTGCGGGTCATGGCATGGCTTGCAAAAGGCAATTAAAGGGACTGTGTTCCTTTTAAATGCCTTCCCACCCTCCATTGGAAACAATAGAGGATGGGGGCACCTTTTTCTGGGGCTCATAGAATTGGGCCCCCAGTCCAGTCTTTTTTAGGAGGGGGGTTGAGGAGAGGCACCAGTGGCTATGCTGAAAATTTGATGCCCCTACCTCAAAAAACAGCGCTCCCCCCCCGAGCCCCAGATACCCCCAGCTTGATTCTGCATTATAGCCTATGGGGACCATTGCAAAAAGCCATGCCACGAGTGAACTCTGAAGTAGGGAGTTCACCCGGAAGGTGTTTAAAGGGAAGGAAGTCCTTTTAAACACCAGCTGTCTGGCAGCCCTGAAAAATCCCGAATATTTTCGGGGTGGCCATTTTTGGATAGCTGAATCACCAGTCCACTCGGTAACCAGCTGAAAAAATACCCAGTAGATACTGATAAGGTATTTATCGGGGGGGGGTTGGCTCGGTTTACACTGAGTGCACACCCCTAAACCTAAGGACCCTGGATTGCCTTATATAATGATTGTCTTTAGCCTGAACCTGTTGCATAGAGATGGATGAGGTGCTACAGGCATCCCAGAAGGCATGCCTGAGCCTGCTACAGCTGCTACCCTGCCTTGCGGCTTCCGTCCGTGACAGTTCCTTTCACCACGCCTTTTTTCCGCACGCTGCTCGGCCTGGCTCAGACATACAAAAGCAGGCAACAGATTTTGCACAGTGGAAAATCCTCAAGCAGATCTCTTTTTCTCCAGGATCATGCGTGAGCCTGGGGTTTCTAGCAATTGCCCAGTCACTCATCCCTCCCCAATTATTGAAAGGTAATAATTGCATAAGTGAGGTCTTTGTGGCCATACGGAATGCCCGTCACACAAGTCCCAGGAAGGGGAGTGATGCCTAGGCCATTTCGACGCCGTGTGAGTCCCCTTGCCGTCCCAGGTGATGTGCAAACCGGGCCCTTGTCTACTTAAACCCATGGAGATGAGTATTTCCATGCACCTAAATTTCTGAAGACTCAAAAGGTTCTGAATGTTCCTCCAGGACCATGCAGTATTTATGAGTTCTGTAACGTGCTCAAGAAAATTGGAAATTTGTGACCATCGAATTGCTTTCCGATTGGTTGTTTGCCGTCACGTGCCAGGGGGGTATGTCGTTCACCAGGATGAACAAGCTTAATGAATTTGGGAGCTTTATTTCCATTAACTAGATTGCTCTAATGAGCGACCGGACAGGTTGCCAGAAAAACACCCCAAAACCAACAGCCCTGCAGCCGTTTCTCCTTAATAAAACAGCCATCTGCCACAGCCTCAGGAAATAAGAAAAATAGATTAGGAGATACTTTTAATAGGGATGAATATCTGGATTCTGTGCATGAAGTAAGTTAAAGCTAGTGCCCACTAAAGCTAGTGTGAACCCAAGCTCTTTTTCCTTGACCAAGATCATATAATGGCGGCCAAGGGGACAGTATGGTGAGGTAGAACTTGCACATTTCTGTCCCACCCCACCCTAAGAGCTCTTTAATAAAAGTATATATAAATACAAAAAAAAAAATTGGTTAGTGGCCAGCTGAATGCTTCCAGAAAATTCCTAAGTAGGGCATGAAGGAGACAAACCTTCCCTATTACCTGTTGTCAGCATCTGGGAACCGGCAGCCTGGATACCGTACCTGAACCTGCTGAATTCCCGGCCTCTGACTGTGGAGGGTATACTGCATCTGAATCTGGAGGCTCAATTAGCCATCATAAGCTTTGATGGACTTCTCCACGGATTCCTTCCACTATTGGCCATCACAGCATCTCGTAGCCAAGAATTCCACATGCTAAGTGGCCGTATTTACAAAAGTGCTTTAGGACTTCTCATCTGTTCCCCTTAGTGGTTCATCAGTGTGGGCCCTGCCAACAACCACTGTCCTTCCATTTCCTTGCCGTGTCCGTGGAAGAATGAAACCCGTTTTCCATGCTGTTGTGTGTCTCATCTTGTGTGGTACACGTGTGCAGTGTGACTTTGCGGCAGTGTCTGTTTGAATCCCCTTTCTATGGCACCTTGGCCTTCCACGTGCCTGTTAATATAGCCCTCTCCTTTCGGTCTAAAAAGGGACTGAAGCCTGAGGGTAAGTGGAGCTCTCTTGGCAGTTGCCTTGGCCATTTCTGCTTCCTTGATGTCTCAGTCCAGACCGGGGATATGTTGTGTCTGTTCTCACAACCACTCTGAAGCAGAAAAGTCACTGAGACGCTGCTTTCCCGCTCAGCGTCCATGTGCTAAAATATGATGTTCTTCCATTAGCATTTGTCATCAACCATTTTCCTCAGCACTGGGGAACAGTCACATAACGGATCTGGAGACATGTGCCTTGCTCGAATAAAACTTTGTTGGTCTTAAAGGTGCCAGCGGGACTTGAACTTGGTTCAGTCACAGAACGGTGACACTCTTCTGCTTCCTTAAAAGAACGAAAACATGGCTGCCCTGTGGTAGAAAAGTTGCTGAGGTGACTTCACTCCCCCTTCAGAATCCATGTGGTAAAATGTGGTGGTGTCCCCTGGTATTCTGTAGAGTTTTCTTTCACAGACTGTATTTACCATGCGGATGTTGGGGGACGATCACCGAGGGGTGACTTTTCCCACATAAAAAATAAACCGGAATGGCAGTTCGAACCCATCTAGATCCCACCAGAGCCATCTGGTTTTGCTGTTCATCCCTGACTGAAGTCAACAAGGCTGCAAAAAGCAAATTTGACCTCTTGTCCAAGGACATGGTTCTGCCCCCAGCATCATTGCACACTTGTGGGGGGGGGGACACACACTATTCTCCGCCTCACATTGACAGTCCCTCTTCTCTTATCGATGCAGCGAGAAGGCCCTGCAGTCAAACCACTTCGAACTGAGCATCAAAACGGAAGCCACGCAAGGCCTCGTCCTCTGGAGTGGGAAAGGGCTGGACCGTTCGGACTACATCGCCTTGGCTATTGTGGACGGCCACGTCCAGATGACCTATGACCTCGGCTCCAAGCCTGTGGTCCTGCGTTCGACTGTCCCCGTCAACACGAACCAGTGGATCCAAATCAAAGCCTACAGGTGCCTACTCACTGTAGTTAAATTATTTGGGGAATCTATACGCCACCTTTCCAGATACCTACTCACGATGCCTCACAGGCAGGCCTGGACGCCTGCCATAGGGTTACCCCTTTCCTTTCCTGCTCTTGCAAGGAGAAAAATGCTGGGTGGGAGGCACCAACGTTACACTAGCAGACAACTTCACTTCTGGCAAAAAAAAAAATGGACATGCCAGAAACTTTATTTTTGACCATGACCTCGGTGGTGCTGGGCTAGCAGAAAGGGGGCTTGTTGGAGATGTATTGAAGGTGCCCTTCTAAGCTCTCTTGCCCTGTGGAAGGGAACGCAACAGGCATTTAAATGCCTTCTGAGCTGTTTTTTCTTAGGAACTGACACAATCGCTGCCCTGTCCCTTGATAGGAAGGGCTAGAAACAGGCTCGAAGCCTCCCCCTTTAACGGCAGGCATTCAGATTACTTTAATTTACTATTATTTAACTGCCCCCTTAAAAATTTAAATGCCACTGAAACAAAAAATCCTGGCTACAGGCCTGGACATCATTATGCTGGGAGCAACACTCTGGGATTTGCCCCCAACTCTATGGTTTAATCAAAGAGTTTGGGGTGAATACTAGAGTGTCACCCTTGGCATAATGACGTCACTTCCTTTTTTCACCCAGAAGTGCACACTGTGTGCCTGTCTCTGCCCCACAATTCTTCTGGGGGCACTGGCTGCAGTTGAGAACCCGAGAAGCTCACAAAGTAAACAAAATACAATCAGATCAGAAATTTATTTACAATCATTTACAATCAAAACAGTGAGGCAAGGCCTGGTGCTTTTCCCCTGATGGGCTAGCTTTCTGTAAGCAAGGTGTTTGTGACCAGTGGAAGACTAGATCTGATCCTTTCTCCCTTGCACGCTGGCTTTTCCTTGGGCAAGAAATTTTTGCTGCAAAGGGGTATTTGAACATTTCCTGCCTGCTCCCAGAAGCAGCACTGTCCCCGCAAGACTGTCCAGCTTTAAGCCACGTCCTCGTCTCCCCCTGTTGCTCCACTCCTGTTGTCTGATTGTGCTGCCAATTCTACAAAAAGCCTCTCCCTCCCTCTCTGCTAGCTTAGCTGCCTCCCTCAGCACCAAATGAGACCGAGACGAGGGTCACCCCTGGAGGCCTCATGTCGATCTGTGACCTGCAAGCTCGGCAGGTCACAAAAACCCCTTCGGATGACTAACGCAAGCAGCCTTTGGGCTGAATTGCAATCCTCATGCCCAGACTTGCCTGCTCTGGCTTCTAGGCGGAGGTCACGGGAGACCGTCAAAAAGTCCCTGCCGCTGGATTTTAACGTCTGAAATTTTGGCAGTAAATCCTGGCCCCCTCCCAGTACTTCAAGCCACCAGCCCACCTCAGCAGTCTAGCGAATTTTTATTTATATCAGACGGAGGCAAAGCGGAGCGGTCGGAATGCTTAGGGGCTTCTACTGATGCCTCCAGTGTTGGGGGGGAGGGGGTCGCGTGCAGGGCAAAAATCAGCCCAAATTCTGTACGTGGATTTGATAAGAGACTTCAATACAATAAGTAATTCAACACATGCAATCAATCATAGGAAAATATACAAGTCCGCTATATCCCAAAGGGAAAGAACAAAGTCCAGAATAGAAATCTCTCAGCAGGAAGCAATGAAGTCTGGAATAGATGTCCAACACTTTTCCTAGGTATTGATCAGTGTTTCGAACTTCAGGTCCTTCCTCAGGAACTAGAAGCCATTATAGGAAGTCTTATTGCAATTTCTTAACAAGGTCAACATTATTCAGTTTCAATATGGGCCGGGTCTCCTAAGCTCTAAGTCTTATTGCAATTTCTTAACAAGGTCCAATTTACATAGTAGCAACCTTTGCAGGCGCTTTTTAGAGCTTAGGAGACCTGGCCCATATTGAAACTGAATAATGTTGACCTTGTTAAGAAATTGCAATAAGACTTCCTATAATGGCTTCTAGTTCCTGAGGAAGGACCTGAAGTTCGAAACACTGATCAATACCTAGGAAAAGTGTTGGACATCTATTCCAGACTTCATTGCTTCCTGCTGAGAGATTTCTATTCTGGACTTTGTTCTTTCCCTTTGGGATATAGCGGACTTGTATATTTTCCTATGATTGATTGCATGTGTTGAATTACTTATTGTATTGAAGTCTCTTATTGTAAGCTTTGGTGCGGGTTTCTGCAGTGCACAGTTGTTATTTTTTGTTTTCTCTTGGTCATTGTTTACTGTGGACTGTATTATTGTTGTTGTCGTGGATTTGATAAAGCAGATGACGTATGTCGACTTACTCTGCAGGTCTCCGACTCGTCTAGAACAATTATTTTAAAATTAGGCACGGATTGTAGAGATAGGATCCTTGGTCATCCCTGGCCAAAATAATTTGGGACTAGTCCCCTGCTGGTACAGGACAATACTTGCTGGGTTTTCAGAAGAGCCTCTGGATAAAATTTCCATCTATGGCTTCTGCAGCAATCAGACCCATTTGATGTCCGGGCTGTGGCTCGCTGTTTTGCATGCGGCAGGTTGTCCCAGGTTCAATCCCCGGCATCTCCAGTTAAAAAAGACCAGGTACTGGGTGATGGGAAAGGCCCTGGAGAGCTGCTGCCAGTCCGAGTAGACAAGGCTGACCTCGATGGACCAGGAGTCTGATTCCGCACGAAGCAGCTTCACGTGTCCATGTGATGACCGTCCTGTTCTCTTTGTGTTTGCCCTCTCCTGGCAGGGTGCACCGCGACGGGTCCTTGCAGGTCGGCAACGAGTCCCCCATCATGGGCTCCTCTCCTCTGGGAGCAACACAGCTGGACACGGACGGGGCCCTTTGGCTGGGTGAGTTTGTCTAATCTGGCTTTTGCATTAACTTGTCCCCTGGGCACGCCACCCGTCACAGGCTCACCACATAGTCTAGTTAGCAGAGGACACATAGTGGACTTCTGATCCAAGGCTTGGTGACTTCCAGTGCCTAGGTCTGGGTTCAGAACTGGATTCTGCAATGAGAGACCAGTTGTCAGTAGCTGCAGACCACGAGGCAGGAGACTGAAGTCAGAAGGCTTTTATAGACCTTCTAGGTCACGGGGAGCAAGCGGCCAGCCTGGAATGGTTTCAGGAGGGGATTGGATGAACATCGGGAGCAGAGGTCCATCCGTCATCAAACTGTACTGCTCGTCGCTGACTGTTGTAATAAAGTGACTGATTGGTCCATCCGTGACTATTAGCCACAAGGTCTAGATGGGAACGCTCTGTCTGAGGCAGGGATGCTCTGTGTTCGTGGTGCTCGGGGGGCAACAGTAAGAGGGCTTCTAGAGTTCTGGCCCCACTGGTGGACCTCCTGGTGGCATTTGGGTTTTGGCTGCTCTGTGACACAGTGTTGGACTGGACGAGCCATTAGCCTGATCCAACGTGGCTTCTCTTATGTTCTTATAATCTCTGCCCTGTCCTGGATAGCCCAGCCTAGCCCGATCTCGTCAGATCTCAGAAGCCATGCAGGGATCGGCCCTGGTTAGTACTTGGACGGGAGACCACCAAGGAATACCAGGGTTGCTCCGCAGAGGCAGGCAATGGCCAACTCTGTTAGTCTCTTCACTCTTCACTCGAAAACCCTATGGGTCTCTGTCTCACACACACACACACACAATAATCTCCGCTCCAAACAACATAAAACCCATAACAGGTTCTCCAGATGTGCGAACTGGCCATGAAAAGGCCACAAGGTGTCTGATCTGGCATGGGGCTTCCTGTGTGCCAGTCTTCTGATCTAAAATGCTTCCACCTGGACTGTTTTAAAGCCTGCTAGGGCTGGTGCATTAGGCCTTCCCTTTTCTCTACGGGGGCTTCAAGCAGACTGGGGTGGTGGTTTCGGGTCAGGTGCGAGTTCACGCCAAGAGTTCGCGGAGCAGAAATACACAAAGCCCCGAATCAATTTCCTGTCCACTCTATTCTCTTATCCTTTTGCAAGGGAAGAAGGGTCGCGGATGAGACAAGACGCTTTTGAAAATGGGAAAATTCGATTCCGGCAGCACCTTGAAGACCAACGAGCTTTTCCAGGGTGTAAGCTTTGAAGAGGCAAAGCCCCCTTTCATCAGAGCTTTGACTCTCGAAAGCTTCCACCCCGGGAGGTCTTTGGTCTCTGAGGCGCTACCGGAATTGAGTCTTGCTGTTCTACCGCTGACCGAGACAGCTACTTTGAAAAGAAAAGCATTTTTGCAGGGTTAGCATGTAACTGAAGTGGAGGTTCATGATGAAGGGTCAGACTCAAGTGGAATTAACTCTTGGGGGGGGCATAATGCCAGAGAGGGGGGCACTGGACATCTGCCAGGTGGGAAAATCCCAAAAAAGTTTTAAAGGCAAGTAATGATACTCGTAGGAATATATTAAACATATTGAACATGTAAACACATACCGCACTTCAGAATAATGTCATGCCCTCCCATTTAAAAAACATCATGATGTGCATTACATTATTTTGAAGTGCTGTATGTGTTCATACAGGGGCCACGGTGGCTCAGAGGTGTTAAGACGCTGAATTGCAGACCAGAAGGTCTGTACTTTGGCAGTTCGAGACCTGAGTGCCGCGTGACGGAGTGAGCTCCCATCTCTGGCCCCAGCTCCTGCCAACCCAGCAGTTCGAAAGCAAGAAATTGCAAGCAGATAAATAGGTACTGCTTCGGTGGGAAGGTAACAGCATTCTGTGCATCTCGGCGTTTAGTCATGCTGACCACATGACCACGGAAAAATCTTCGGACAGCACTGGCTCTTCGGCTTGGAAACGGAGATGAGCACCACCCTTTAGAATCAGATTCGGCTGTCTTTCGTGCAAGGGAAACCTTTACCTTTATATGTGTTTACATATTGAATATATTTAATATATTCCTATGGGTATCATTACTTGTCTTTAAAACTTTTTGGGAGAGCTTCCACCTTTTCGTTTGTAGACTGACACTCTCCCTTCCCGGTTAACTTTGTGGGGAGGAGGAATCTGGCTGTGCAGCCCACTTTGTCGGCGAAACTCCCGCTCTGCCGGACTGATTTTGTGTGTCCTTTTTTCTTTCCCCGTGTGGTCTCGCAGGAGGACTGGAGAAGCTCAGCGTGGCCCACAAGCTCCCCAAAGCCTACAGCACCGGCTACGTCGGCTGCATAAGGGACGTCATTGTGGACCGCCAAGAACTGCACTTGGTGGAGGACGCTTTGAACAACCCCACCATATTACACTGCTCGGCCAAATGAAACGGCGACGGGCCCTCGCCTCCTCCTCCCTCCCTCCCTCCCGTCTCCTCCCCCTCCCCTCCATTCCTCTCTCTCTCCCCTCCTCCGCCTCCTGGCTATTGCTGTAATTATTTTCTATTTTTGTAAACTTATTGCTTTTTATATTTTTGTGGGGGAGGGGAGGGGGGGAAGCAGGGAGGATCGGAGGAGGAAGACGAAACTTTGGGGAGGGGCGCTGTTTATTTTTGGTTACTCATTGGGCTGCGGCGTTCTCCCACCCAAGCCCGTCGGGACTCTCGAGAAGGAGCCAAGCCCCTCCCATTTAAAAAAACTCCCGGATATGACCAAGGAACAGACCAATTTTCTCCCGCTCCCTTTGGATGTCGCCCTCTGCTGTAAATGTCATTCATACTTGAAACTCTCTCCCCCCTGCCCCCACCGGTTTGGGATCAAAGCCCTCGGAGAGGAAAAAAACGAACATTTCTCGGCACTGACCCGAAGCCTTCGAGGAAGCGAAATGACAGCACTCGGATCTGAGCGAAGGCACAGGAGTCTCTCGTGTGACTTTGGGAGGGGGGAGTCTACGGCCGCTAGCACGAGCGGGCACGTTGGGGCAACCGTCAAGGGCTCTGAGGCAAGCGGGGCCTGTTGAGGAAACGGGTCGAAAGTCCTCGGATGAGCCTCGCCTGATTCTTGCTTTGCCCTTAGTCTAAATCTTAACTAGTCTTGTTATTATCCTGTACTCACAATTCAGGTGACAAAAGGCTGGATTTTGGTTTTGTTTTTTTTTAACGTTCTTCCAGAGCAGTGAACTGAGGATTCTAATATAGTAGTGACGATGGGCCCACGTCTGGATGTGTGCAAAATATAAAGTTGTGAGTTTATATGTAGCGGTTGAGAGAGGGCGGCGCCCTTCCTGCGTGGGGCTCGTACGGGGAGCAGCGACGCTGTCACAGTGCAACCGGTCAGAAGGCAGTGTTTTGAATTCGCATTCTGCTCTTCATAGACTGCTGAGGGGTGCGGCGAAGTCTCAGCAAACTTCCTGACGGGATCGTGCATCTTCTTTTCTTTTCTCTTTCATAGCCTGGTTAAATTTAGACGTGGCTCTTTTTTTCCCCCTAAGAAAAAGAAACAGCAAGATTTTGGAGCCATAACTTGGAGTGAGCACTGTGTGGCTTACGGTTGTTGTTTTTTTTAAATTACCCTCATTGCAGAGTCTAAGCGCATGGGAAAAGCCATGGCCCCATTACCTTAACCATCACCCCATGTGCGATATCATCAAAGAAGGTTAAACCATAGGTCTTCCTGGCTGCTGGCAAGGGGCCTCCCGGTTCCTCCTTGAAGATCTTCTGGAGTGTGTCCCAGGATGACATCATCAGAAGTGACGTCATTGTGTTTCCAATGTTGGGGGTGACAGTCTAGGTTTTGGGCAAAACTCTATGGGGGTTTTTGGCCTCCAAACCACAGAGTTTCGCCCTAAACCTAAAACGTCCCGACGTCCGAAACATGATGATGTCACTCCTGGGTGATATCATCACCAGCAGCACTGGGAGGGGGCTTCCCGGGGGTGGGGCTTCCCCTGCCAGCCAGCTGGGCCACGGCGGATTGGACCCCCGAAATCAGGGGATCCCCTGGCCCAACTGGAGGGATGGCAACCCTATTAAACCATCCAGAGCAAGGGTCCCCAGTTTGGTCCCTGTGGGTGCCGTGGCACACGCCAATATGTTTCCTGGTGCCTGCGAGGTGGGGCTTTTGCCAAGCAAGGTTTCTGATTGGCTGTTGGAGATTTGATGGTGTGGATGTTTCAAAATGTCGCTTTCTTCATTGTGTGACTGAAGGGGAGCTGCGGCAGCCATCTTGTGGCTGTATCTCCCTCCTGTGGTGGCCATTTTGTGGCTGGCTCTATCTTCTGTAGCAGCCATCTTGTGGCTGTGCCCACCACACTATGTCAGAAAGCCAAAGGTGCCTGCCAGCTCAAGAAGGTCGGGGAGCCCTGTTCTCAAATGGCAGATGTGCTCCTACCTCTCAATGGAAACCTCCAGAGCACTGTGCCACAAGCGGGGAAGGAGTTGTTGTTGGTCCATCAGCTCCTCCGTATCTCTGCTTTGCCCAAGACGGGGTCCCTTTCACAAGGCCACATTCAGCTGATTCCAGCCGATAACCGTTTTTTTTTCTCCTTCCTTATCTTCACAATGTTCATGTTCAAGGTGAAGAGGCGGCATCGTGGTGGCCCCGTCCGCCCCCCCTCCAAGGCCTAACTGGAACTTTCTGGAAGGTTCCAAATCAGTAGCCTCAAAGATGGCGCAAGACCTTTTGGACGCCTAAGTTGGAAAATCCAAATGGCGCCCCTTCCCCCTCTCCATAGTGACAAACGTAATAATAATTTTAAAATTCCTAAACGGCCTTTCTGCTGCCATTGAAACCTGCCTGAAGCAGGAAACTTCACCCTACGATGCCGGAGTCATCTGGTCGGTAGGTCTGTGCAGAGAACTCGATGGTGAACCCCAGTCGCATCTCAGCAACCGTGTTTTGTTGTCCTAAAATATGTCCTCCACGCTCGGACGTGCTCGGGAGCAGCTGTGAAACCCATTTCCACACGTTATTTTTAACCGGGCATGTCTCAGCACTGTGTGGCCCGTCCTTCATTGTTTACGACAACCTACCAACAAACGTACAGTTTAAGGCCTGTGACATATTGCAGGAAAACGATCCTTGGACACGCTGTGTGTCCCGGCCTTCCCCCAAAAGAACCGTTCCTGGGAGCCCACACAGCGATGAGGCAGTCCCTTAAATAGGACATTCTGGCGCGCTCTCCGGTTAACTGCCCTTCTCGGATTGTGGTATTTGCAAGTCCCTACTTTTAACGTCTCTCGCCTTGAAAACCCTGTTCGGTCAGCACAAGTCAGCTGCGCCTGGACAGCACATTTCACCCCCACCACACTAGGCAAGATCCATTTCAGATTTACCCGATTTCAGGTGGGTAGTTTCTGGAAGGGTCTGTGGTGTTCAGGGTCCAGTGTAATGATTCCCCCATCTCCTTGCTGCTGAGAACAGTCATGCCTTTCAGGCATCAACGTCCCAAACTGATGAGCAGGTGGCCACCACAGTGTTCCTGGTCGCATTTTAGCAGCAACCTAGAGACCAAATGAATAGAACATGATCAAAGTTACAGACGAGGGCTTCAGGATTTTGCAGAAAGGGACCAGATTTGGACACAAGGACCAAATGTTATTGGAGATTCTTCTTTTCACGAATAGGGTTGTGTTAGGTCAGCGTTTGGGGCTGCTGCTACCATAATCCCCATAGGGAGGCAATAATCCAGGACCAAGGAAGAGGATGTTAATTTGCAACTTTAAAAAAAATAATCTGCTTCCAACACTTAATTCTCAGATAAATGTACACAATCAGCACCAGAATCAAGCCTGGAGGATCTGAGGCCTTCTGTCTACGCCCGTGCGCATGTTTGTATGCACACAGTGGGTTTTCTTGTTCAGGAAGAAGGCTCGTAAAAGCTTTCAGAGGGAGGAGGGTGTGTACAAAGCACTTAAAAAGAGCCACTGTGTTTAGTTTTGTCTCTGGGCAAATGTTTCCTCTCCATCATTGCAGGAATACATTGCGCCGGTTGTTTTGACGTCTTGTTCAGAGTCAATCTGAGCCGGCCCAGCGGTTTGACGAAAAGGATCGTTTAAGCAAGAGAAGAGCCCTATTCATTCATGTTACAGAGAGTGCATGTACATAGAATCATAGAGAGGAAAGGGCCATAGAGGCCATCTAGTCCAACCCCCTGCTCAATGCAGGATCAGTCTAGAGCATCCCTGACCAGTGTTTGTCCAGCTGCTGCTTGAAGACTGACAGTGAGGGGGAGCTCACCACCTCCCTAGGCAGCTGGTTCCACTGTAAATCTCTCCCCCCCCCCCAAATTGCGAGTTGGTACCTTCCCGGCCTTAATCTTAACCCATTATTGTGAGTCCTCTCCTCTGCTGCCAACAGGAACAGCTCCCTGCCCTCCTCTAAGGGACAGCCTTTCAAATACTTCAAAAGAGCATTCAACCTCTTCTTCTGCAGACTGAACATTCCCAGGTCCCTCAGCCTTTCCTGATAGGGCTCGGTCTCCATCCCGCATCTGTTTATAAGCAAGAGCCAATGAGCATTCACTTTAAAAACGAAACTTGGGGACCAAAAGCAGGATACGCATGGGGGTGGAATCACGCATTCTGCTCTAAATCCATTGATTGTAAGGTGAGAAGGACTCGGCGGGTGTATAAGGGAAGATCAAAGATATGCTGTAGTTGGGTTTGTGCCGGAACCCTTTTGTTGACATGGGTCCAAGCCGCCGCACACTTTCTTCAGAGCTGCTTTCTGCAATGCAGAGTTTGCTGCAACAGACACACAAAATATGTAGGGCGGGAGGTGCCGAGGACAGGGGACTGGTCTCCAAAGATTGCCGCTTCCCCTTGGGTGTACCCACTATACGTCCCCAGCACTTTGGAAATCTGAGACTCCCTCCCACTGTTGCCTGGTTAAGACAGCAAATACAGATGTACCCATAGTGCCCTGAAAACGATGGAAAAAATGGAGGCGGCCCAGTCTGGTAGAACAGAATGCAGACAGGGAAAGCAATGCAACACCTTTAGTATGATCAGAGTCACAGAACACCTCGTGTTTGAATGTAACTTCCAGTCAGCCTGGATGTTTAAAAAACGGGGGCAGAGGAGACAAAAGATGTGGCTGATAAAGGACATGGGTAGATGCCCTGTCTATGAGACGTTGCAGTCTTAAGATGGTGATTTGAGATACTCTTTGCAGGTAAATTAGGTTAAAGTGTGTCCTCAAAGCGTGCTGGGGGAAAGAAGCAATGGTCGGTCTTCTTTTGAAAATAGGCCGTTCTTCAAATCTGTCTCTGGATAAGAATACAAAGCAGCTTTGCTGAATTCCCGTCCCCTGGTGCTGTGCCTGTGAAATTCTCTGAGTTGTGCCCAGACGTCTGTCTCAGTCTAAAACCGGAGGCTGCGTTTTTGGGTTCCTGCCTGGGATACAGGTGGCCAACAAAGGCCCACGAAGAAGATGTAGTTAAATGAGACCTGCTGTCCAAATCCTCTGTTAGAAATCCTTGGGTCGAGGTCACATCCAGTCCTCCAAAAGTTGACCTCTCAAAAACCAGACTTTGGGTGTCTTGTTCTCTCTGCCATTCTGTGTCGGCTCTTCATCCAGCTTTGCCCATCGCTTCGAGACAAGAATCCGTGAAGGACAATGAACTCCGTCAACAGCCCATAAAACGTCTCAGATACAGAAAGGGTAGATCGCCGTCATCCCAACAATGTGCTCAGACTCCTGGCAGGCCACTCATGCTCATAGTTTAAATGACTGGACCCCTTTTGTATCCTGTTGCGCACACCGACAGCTGCGGAGAAAAGAGGAACTCCAAATTCCCACCGCCCGGAAGTGGAGTCGGCAGGGTTTAGCTGTCCTTAATTCAGCACTTTGCCCCCTCATAACAGGCCTAGTCCTCCACGAGATGATAAACCTACACAGGGCCTGTACCATTTCGGAGCAGAGTTGGGGGCTCATGTGTCTGAACAAGCCACCGTAGCACACCCAAGAATCCCACATATAAAAGCCTAAATACTAAGGAGAAGGGTTCCAACTAGACTTCTCCCAGACGTGATAGTTTTCCGTGTGCACAGAGGTTTCATATGCGCGATCATTCAGTGTTGTGAGCGGCCCCAACCTGAAGTGGTCCTGGAAAACCACAGGATGTGTGCACAAGGCCATCAACACAACAAGTCGTGTGGATTTCTTTTAGTGCAGGTATCACCACTCCACCATGTTTTGGCCTCCTCCCTGATAACTCGATTTTCTGTTTGTAGCAGCAAATACTGAGTTGCGAATACCAGCTCATTGGCAAGAGGGAAATCGGTGTGGTTACGGGGCTTCTGTTCTCTGTGGGGGAAAGTGTTCTCACAAGGCAATCCTAAAAAAAGTCACACCCTTCTAAATCCATTCAAAGGGATTAGAAAAACGTAACTGTTCAGGATTGCATAGTTAGTAACTAAGAAGCAGAAGAAGAGATTGGATTTATACCCTGCCCTTCGCTACCCGCAGGAGTCTCAGAGCGGCTTACAATCTCCTTTCCCCCACAACAGACACCCGGTGAGATAGGTGGGGCTGAGAGGGTCTCTCGAGAACTGCCCTTGAGAGAACAGCTCTGAGAGAACTTGTGATTGACCCAGGGTCACACCAGCAGCTGCATGTGGAGGAGTGGGGGAATCAAACCCGGTTCTCCCAGATTAGAGTCCTCACTCCTAACCACTATACCAAACTGGATCTCAAACTAAGGAGCCAGTGTCTAGGCAATCAGAATCTAGATAAAAGCTATTTCAGTGAAAGTTATTGGGGTGGGCTGGCCAACACCTAGTTAAAGCAGTTCTTCAGTGGAACAGGCTTCCTCAGGAGGTGGGGGGCTCTCCTCCTTTGGAGGTTTTCAGACAGAGGCTAGATGGCCATCTGACCGCAATGCTGATTCTGTGACCTTGGGCAGATCATGAGAGGGAGGGCAGGAAGGGTTGCCTCAGTGCTTAGTTCTCACGGCCCTTCCTTACACGCCCAGGAAAATGCCGATCGTCACTTTGGGATTAGGAAGTAATTTTTCTCCAGGCCAGTTTGGCCAGGGGTCCTGAAGATTTCTTGTCATCTGGGCAGGGGTCACTGGCTGTGTGTGGGGGGAGGTCTTTGTGAATTTCCTGCATTGTGCAGGGGGTTGGTCTAGATGACCCTGGAGGTCCCCTCCAACTCTGTGATTCTATGAACATGCAGAATTCAAGAGCAGCAAACCAAAATTCCAGGCAGTGGAGAGGGACGGCGCAGAAGAGGCAATCCTCCGGCCAAGTGAGGCAGCCGATGGGAAGACGGATCTGACCTAAGGGCCTCAGGGAATTCTCCTGCACGGGCCCAGTTGAAACGAATGGGCCAGACCTCCCCAGGTTCACTGCAGCAAGGCATGCATAAGGGATCTTCCCGGTGAGTTATTGTACCCACTCACCGGGCGATGTTGTGTTGTCCTTCTGCCTCAGACATCCACATTCAGATCCGGTGCAGGGCTCAGCTAAAGGACGTGGGTTCCGCTATCTGATCAATTGTTAATGCATATTCCCCACCCCTGCACACACACCCCAAATTAAAAGTGTTGTGAAAGCTTCGATCTGTTCACCTGGATTAAGTTTTTACACAGTTTTTGTTCTTGTTCTTTGCTTTTTAAAAAAAAAAATTCCCCCGGGGCATTTTTTTTTTAGGTTAAATTAAAGACCCTTGTGAACTGCTGTATGAATTCGGAAGGTCGAGGGGCACTAGAGAGAGAGCGGCATGGCTTCATATCATTCCTGACTTGTGTCTTTTGTCAATTGCCATGAAATAAAACATTTGGAAACGCTTCTATACATCTATTATTTATTTATTTTCTGTGTGGGGCATTTACCCCACCCGACCCCGCAAGTAGGCTCAGAGTGGCTTACATCATAATAGGCAATAAAACAATTCCATAAAAACATCAGCAAGTTAAGATCAATTCTAACAGAGTTAACATTTAGGAGACCAATTTAAAACAGGTAAAGGTAAAGGTTTCCCTTGCTCGAAAGCCAGTCGAATTTGACTCTAGGGGGCAGTGCTCATCTCCGTTTCCAAGCCGAAGAGCCAGCGCTGTCCGATGATGTTTCCATGGTCATGTGGCCAGCATGACTAAACGCCGAGGCACACGGAATGCTGTTACCTCCCCACCAAAGCGGTACCTATTTATCTACTTGCGATTTCTTGCTTTCAAACTGCTAGGTTGGCAGGAGCTGGGGTCAGAGACGGGAGTTCACTCCGTCATGTGGCACTCAGGTCTCGAACTGCCAAGCTACTGACCTTCTGGTCTGCAGCTCAGTGTCTTAACCTCTCAGCCACTGCAGCCCGATTTAAACTACCTGATGGCGATTACTTTCGTTCCAGTCCGTGCTAGACCCGTGCCAGGTGGGGGTGGTGGAGCACTTTGATGGTATAAACCAGCCATTCCCAGCACCAGTTAATACAAACAGCGCCATGGAGCAACTGGAAGCCTGGGAGACTGATGTTATTTGATGTCCGCTGCCTCAACCGAAGGCCTGGCGGAATAGCTCAATTTTACAGGCCCTGGAGATGCTCAACTGGGAGCATATTCCACCTGGCCGGAGTCATGACAGAAAAAACCCTGGCCCTGGTCGAGGCAACTCCAGTCACCCTTAAGCAATCTCGCCTGTAAGCCAGGCCCCCCTCATCTGACCAATGAGGATACTACCGCCTACTTTAAAAGGCTGTTGTAAGGATTAAAGCCTGCTTGTGTAAGCATTCAGCTGCTACAAAGCGCTAAACGTTATTCGCTGCATGGTAGTATCATCGTTGGGAGAGAAGGTGGCGTGGACGGCCCAGTCTCATTGGATCTTGGAAGCGAAGCAGGGTCGGTACTTGGATGGGAGGCAACCAAGAAAAACTCTACAGAGCTAGGCAGTGGCCAAAAAGAACAAGAAGAGTTGGATTCAGGGCTATTTCTGGGCAGGAACACACAGGAACGGAAGTTCCGGCTGACTCTTGAGTTGGCCACGCCCAGCAGGAACTCATTAGCATAATAGGCCACACCCAACAGCAGAAACTCATCAGGATTGGCTACATTAGGGGTGTGTGGCCTAACATGCAAAGGAGTTCCTGCTACGAAAAAAGCCCTGGGTTTTGACAACAAACAAGGTAAACAGGATAAGAAGCAAAAGTTGGGTGTGCCTGGATGACCACACTTCAGGTAACTTGGGGTGTGGTATAATATGCTAATGAGCTGTGCTGTCAGGGGTGTGGCCTAATATGCTAATGAGTTTCTGCTGGGTGTGGCCTGTTATACCAATGAGTTCCTGCTGGGGTTTTTCTACAAAAAAAGCCCTGGTTGGATTTATACCCTGCCCCTCACTCGGAGCCCTTCCCCTTCCCTTCGCCACAACAGGCCCCCCCGTGAGGTAGGTGGGGCTGAGAGAGCTCTGAGAGAACTACTCCTGAGAGAACAGCTCTGAGAGAACTTGTGACTGACCCAAGGTCACACCAGCAGCTGCATGTGGAGGAGGAGTGGGGAATCAAACCCGGTTCTCCCAGATTAGAGTCCACCACTCTTAACTGTGACACCAACCATCTCTGCTTCTTGCTTGCCTTGAAAGCCCCTTGCTGGAATTGCCATAAGTCACCTGTGACTTGACAGCACACTTGCATGCATTATTATCACGGCTAATCTTACAGGGCAGGGTCTTTTCTAATGTAAGCCTGTCCCCTTTCAGATCTACTCCCCCCCCCCGGCCTAGGAGGTGAGTATACAGCTTCTCCCCTTCCCTAGATAAGGGTTTGCAGCCTCCAGGTGGGACTCGGAGATCTGGGGATTACGACTGAGCTCCAGGCTAGAGAGACCAGTTCCCCTGGAGAAAACGGCAGCTTTGCAGGGTGGCCTCTCGGGGCCTCGTCCTTCGCTGAGGTCCCTCTCCTTGCCAAACCTCTCCCCCCACAAGGCTCCCCCCAAATCTCCAGGAATTCCCCAGTACAGAACTGGTAACCTTAACTCACTGCCCAGACTGAAATGTGTATAAGAAACCCTTGCAGCCCTTGCAGAGGCAGGCTGGGAAACGACAAGGCAGCTTGCCACGGGGTGTGCGTGTTTGGGTTGAGATCACTCTCTGCCCCCCCCCCGGTGATTTCCCAACAATGGCCTTGTTGTACGGTGGCAAGAACCAGCTCGTAAGGACAGTGCCTCCCTTTTGTGTGTCTGACGCAGAGCTAGAAGGGATGGGGGAGGCGGCAGCTGGTGTCTGCTGGCCAGAGATGAAAAAGGAACAACAACCTTGGCTTGCTGGGGGGGCAGAGTCGGGAAGGAACAGGACGGAGGGCCCTGGTTTCCGTGCAGTCGAGGCATTCTACTGTCTTGGGACCAGTGTTCCCTCTAAGCTGAGCTAGCTCACAGATTTTAGCCTCCAGCTCACACGTTTTTGTCTTGGCTCAGGAAGGAGGGCTCCAGAGCAAACTAATTTATGCAGTAGCCAGATTTGCTGGCTCACAACTTTAAGGCCAGTCGCTCACAGCGTAGAATTTTTGCTCACAAGACTCCCCAGCTTAGAGGGAGCATTGCTTGGGAGTGCTTTTTGCAAAAACATAGGGGCCGTGGCTCAGTGGCAGAGCACCTGCTTGTCATGCAGAAGGTCCCTGGTTCAATCCCTGACATCCCCAGTTAAAAGGGATCTGGCCATGGGTGATGTGAAAGCCCTCTGCCTGAGACCCTGGCGAGCAGCTTCCAGTCTGAGTAGACAAGATGGACCAGTGGTCTGATTCAGTATAAGGCAGGTTCATGTGTTTACATGTGCATGTTTGAGGAGGGGCCGTGGCTCAGTGGAAGAGCCTCTGCTTGGCATGCAGAAGGTCCCAGGTTCAATCTCTGGCATCCCCAGTTAAAAGGACCAGGTAAGAAGTGAGAGTCTGCCTGAGACCCTGGAGAGCAGCTGCCAGTCTGAGTAGACAATACTGACTTTGACGGACCAAGGGCCTGATTCAGTATAAGGCAGCTTTGTGTGTTCATGTTTTCACCGATTCAAGTACATATTTGTACACAAGCAGCCCCTCTGAGCTCAGCATGGTCACACGAGGATGAGGATGCCTGCTGCATCCCTGCATGAGTCACTGCTCTAGTGCCCCTCTGCATGAGTCACTGCTTTAGTGCCCCTCTGCATGAGTCACTGCTCTGGTGGGAGGTGGGTAATTCAGCCAGTGGCTCATGTAATCCCTCCTGATGTAAAGAGGCTACTGGGTTACCAGTTCCCAGAAGATTCTCCACTCTGGGCTTGTTCACCTGCCAGTCAGGCAGTGCTCCCAGAACAGTGACCCATTCCTAATGATAGATGTGGGCTTCATCAAGATGGGCCTAATTCTTATACTTGCACGTGCCAAATGTAAACCTAGAGTGCCATGCACCTCTCGTTTCAATTCAGAGCGAAACTGTCCCATCCTGAAGTCTAAGAAACTCAGTCCTACCCAGCTGGCCTGACAACAGCAGAGCAACTCCCGACCCAAACAATCAGTGACCACAGACTCTGCTACCGACAGCTGCACCCTGAAACCCGCTGGTCCGGAAACGGGTCGGGGTGAAGCCAGACCTGCCAACCTTTCTCTAGCAGAGAGGACAGGCGTTTGCCTGTTCGGACTGTCTGACTCGGCAGCAAAGGCCACGGAAAGAGAAGGGACCGTTTTGTTCTCCATCTTCCACCCTTTGGGGCGCTTCCGTAGTGATGGAAAATCTGACCGGCATTGCCAACAATGGCGCCTCAGTCGTCTGAGGGGGAAGCTTTCGGAGGGACGGGATGGCAACTTGAGCTCCCTCGGGGTTGTGCGCCTCGGATAGAAATGATGGCTTGCGACAGGGCCCTTGGAGGGTGTGGACCAGTGGGTCTGTGGGGGGAAACCGGCGAGATGTGGCTGGCAAACATCATCAGCTCACTGGCGTTCCTCGTTCTCTGGATTTCCCCTGAGCAGATGTGGAATTTGCCCGACTCCTTATTATAGCTCCGTTATTTCGTGCTGTTCTGTGTGGGTGCGTCAGCAGCTGCGAGTTGAGGTCGAGAAGACATCTCTCCCCACCCCTCACAAAACCCAACCAGTGGCTATTTTGTGTTCTCGAGATCTTTAATCCCGAGCGCCTTCCCAGCCTCTCTCGCAGCGGCTCACAAACAATTGAACGCTCTGGGATAAGAACGACTCTGCTATTTAAAATGCGTTAAACCAGATTCATGTTACAAAATGCCTCTTTTTGACAAATTAGCGGCAGAGAATACTGTTGGGCATTGTGCGCATCACACTGGCTTGAGAACACACACACTTGCTGGAGAGTAGAGATGATTGACTTAACAACATTGGAGAACATCAGAGAAACCAATGTGGGATCAGGCCAATGGCCCCATCCAGTCCAATACTTTGTCACACAGTGGCCAAAAAGACCAGGTGCCATCAGGAGGTCCAGCAGTGGGGCCAGGACACTAGAAGCCCTCCCACTGTTGCTCCCCGCAAGCACCCAGAATACAGAGCATCACCTTGCCCCAGACCGAGAGTTCCTGTCTATACCTTGTGGCTAATAGCCACTGATGGACCTCTCTGCTCCAGATGTATAGCCAGTTCTCCAGCTGGACCTCTTTGGCCTACAAATGGGGCACCCTCCCTGAGAAAGAGCTGGCCCCGATAGCCACCAGCTGGATTTCAAGCACACAGTTGCCAACTGATTGGGGGAGGAAACACTGGCCAGCTCCTCCGCTTTCACCATGGCTCTGATCTGTAGAAATTAACCAGCTCGGTTTTTCATGGCCTGCAGCAAAGCAAAATCCTGACAAACACTCGAAGCTGAGTTAGACCCCCGGTTCTATCAAGGTCACTGTTGCCTGCTCTGACTAGCAGCAGTGGGGTTTCCCAACTTCCAGGCGAGGCCTGGAGATTTCCTGGAATCACAACTGATCTCCAGATGACAGAGCTCAGCTCCCCTGGAGAAAATGGCGGCTCAGGAGGCTCTACCTCCAAATCTCCAGGAATGGTCGCACCCCACCCTGAATCAGCAATCCTGCCTCCAGGGTCTCAGGCTGAAGTCTGCCTTTGTCACCTGTGACCTCATTCCTTTGACTGAGGAATTGAGCCTGGGACCTTCTGCAGGCCAAGCAGATGCTCTTGGACTGGTCCCATCCTGTCTTTTTGAGTGCTTTGTTAATAGATGCAGCGAGGGATTCCTAATAACTCTGTTGTTAGCCCACAGAACTGGTTCATGGTTGCTCAGAACCAAGTTTAACCAAGATCAGTGAGCTTTACTCTTAAGGCCCTCAAGGTCAGGTGTTGTGCCCTACAATCCTTTGCACATTTGTTGTTGTTCAGCTGCACAGTCAAGTCTGACTCTTCGCGACCCCCATGGACCACATCACACCAGGCCCTCCTGTCTTCCGCCATCCTCCGGAGTTTGCTTGTTTTCATGTTCGTTGCATGGATAACTCTGTCTAACCATCTCATCCTTTGCCGTCCCCTTCTTCTTTGACCTTCCATCTTTCCCAGCGTCAGGGCCTTCTCCAGTGAGTGCTCCCTTCTCATTTGATGGCTAAAGTATTTGAGCTTTGGTTCAGTCTCTGGCCTTCCAGGGAAGATTTACATGGAAATAAAATCCTAGTGTGTTAGATGGGCCTACTCCCAGGTAAGTCTGCATAAGAGTGCAATTTTATTCACTTGGAACACTCTCGCCCTCTAGTGGCCACTTGGGTTGAAAGAGCTGGATCACTGCTTCGGAGGCAGAATTGCAGGAGTGTCTACTACAAAATATTGATCTACACTGGTTTAAAGAAGCATTTCTTTCCCCCAAGGTATCCTGGGAACTGTAGTTTTGTGAGGGGGGTCTAGGGAGAGAACCCATCATGGAATTACAATTCCTGGAATATTGGGGAGGGGAGGGTAAATGTCTATAAAACAACAACAATAATAATAATGCCACATTATTGCAGTCATTTGCAATGGAATGGGCTTGTCCACACAGGATAACCGAGCTACAAATGGCTTCTTCAATACAACACAATATCCAAGGCAGTGTGGATGTGGCCCAGGTCTCTTTACAACCATCACGTATGTTTGTATTTCAGCTTTACTCTAAAGGGGTCAGATTTCTGTGTGAACCCTGCAAAGGGGGCTGACAAAATTCAACCGGTGTAGCTTTCTTCCTGGTATGGGAATGCAGGCAGATCGAAGCTCTCCTCTTGGGTTGTCGGTGAGCTCTTAATGGCCCGGAGCCTTTACTTGTCACAAAAAGGCGGAGGAAATCGTATATTGCAATCCGGACAGCTAAAACTGGCACTCTCCAATTTTTTGCTAAAGTCTGTAATTTTTTAAAAAATCTCACCGTGAGAGGTAAGTGGTACCCCCTCCCCCTGTTTCTTCCTCCTTCGCAATAGCCGTCTTGGATCCAGCTGTCTTCCTGCAGGAAGGTTTTAATTAGGATGCTATAAGATTCTTTTGAAGAGGTGGAAACCCCAGCATTTCCCTTTCTTTTTTCTGTCTTCAGCACAGCTTTGCACAGGGGTGGCCAAATGGCGGCTCGCGAGCCACATGCGGCTCTTTCACACATATTGTGCGGCTCCTGGCAGGGTGGCTGGGGAAGCGAAAGGGAGGTGTGCCTCCCCGATCCGTCTTCCTTTCCCCAGCCAGTGTTCCCTTACCTGGGTAGGCTTGAGATGTGGGGGGAGCAGAGACAGAAAGCAGCTTTAAGTTTAAATGTGTTCTCAAAGCCCCCTACCCCACCGACCAGCTTGGAGAAGGCATCTGTCTCTTTAAATCCCTTCTCCAAGCCAAGCTGGCTGGCATGAGGGTGTGGGGAGGGGGGTTTGGAGAACACCTTTAAAGTTAAAGTTGGTTTCTTTCCACCTCTCTCTCTTAGACAAATAAATATCATTAGCAAACAAGTAAATATCATTGGACAAATAAATATCATCATCAATATCTGTTTTTACCTTCTGTTTTTATTGTTGGCGGTCCCACTTTAATGTTAATAAAAAGCAAATTTGCATATTTTCCAATAAAAATGTGCATGTGATACTTGTACATGTTTTGCAGCTCTCAAACATCTGACATTTATTCTATGTGGCTTTTATGTTAAGTGAGTTTGGCCAGACCTGGATTAGCATTACCATCTTTTGAAAAGTGAAACAGAGGGTGTATTGCAGGACTGACTACTTCAAGCCAGTGATTCCTATGAGAAAGCTCATTTGAAATACCCCAGTCCTGTTCAGGCTATGACAATTGCTATTAACTAGTAATATTCCTAACTTTCAACCCAAAAAGAGGATATTTGCATCAGTTTTTTTTAAAAAAGAGCCCCAAAGAAGATGGACATAGCAAAAAAACAGGGGACAGGTCCTCTCAAACCAGGACACCTGGTAACCCTAATACAGCTAGATAGATGGATAGTCTGTGCTTTGCCCTAATAAAGAAAACACGCGCTTTTTGGGATCCGCTGCCCGCCTGCATATTCCAGGGTTGCCATCTGCTCAGTGGGGGAACATCCACCTGCGCTTCTTAGCAGCACAAGTCAGCCACGGAACCCAGCCTGAGTCCAGGGGCGCCTTTAAGACCAACACAGTTTATTTCTGGATTAAAGGCGGCTGTTGCTGAATGCACAGGAGCAGGGAGCCGGGGGAACGTTGGCAACCCTGACGCTCCCGAGATCAGTCCCGCTTTCCGACCCGGTGGCAGACCCGCATCGTGCTTAAGGCCGATTCCCCCGTCCCTTTCCTCGGCGGACCCTGGGAGAGCCGAACGGGCCCCGCCACCGGGGTGTTGGGGTTGGTTGCCTGTCCCTTTAAGGCCCGCTCCGCCCGTTGCTAGGCGGCGCCTGTTGCCAAGCAGGGCGGGGCGCGGTGGGCGGGGGGATCCCCCTTTCCCGGGCGGTCACGAGGAGGGCTTCCCCCTCGGCGGACACGTGGTGGCGGAGAGGCGTGCCCCGGCTCGGTCCCGGTCTCCAGCCAATGGGCGGCTTGGGCGTGGGAGGAGGGGCGTGGCCCGGGCGGCGGGGGGCGTGGCCGGGGAGGCTGTGTGTGTGTGTGCCGGGGAGCCCCGCCCTTTGGCTCTTCTCGCTTGGCCGCGGTCCGGGCGGCGGCTTCGGGGCTTCGCTGCAGGCGGCTGCTGGGCTCCGGGTCGGGGTCGCCATGACCTCCCGCAGGTAAGGGGACGGCGGCGGGCGAGGTGCACGGCCAAGGGGCGTGCTTTTTAAGAATGCTTCCCTTCCTTGTTGGCCTCTGGACCCGGGAACCGCCGAGCCTGGTGCTTTGGGGGCTGCCCAGGTGCCCCGGAGAGGTCCCGAGCGAAACACGGAGGCCGACAGCGTTGCTTTGCTGGTTGGGGTCATCTCAGAGGTACACTGCTGCTGGCTGTGGAGGCTCTGTTGCCCGCCCGCCGCAGCACGGGAGGAGCAGGGCAAAGATCCTGCGGTTTCCTGAGGGCCCTAGCCAGAGGCCTTTAAGAACCTGTCCCTCTAAGCTGCGGAGTGTGAGCAAAAATTCCATTTTCTGAGCTACTGGCATTAGGGTTGTGACCCTTAAACACGAGAGGATAATAATAATATACTTTATTGTCATTGTACATAGTACAACGAAAATTAAAAGTGCAATCATTTCAGTGATCTACAACAATAATCATGCGCGCTCATCATGCTAATGGCGTTAAAGTTGCAGCACAAATTTTAGTTTGCTCTGGAGCCATCCTTCCTGAGCTAACACAAAAATCTGTGAGATGGAGGCTAAGAAACTGGGAGCTAGCTCACACTGACTCAGCTTCGGGGGAACAGTGTCCCCCAGCAGGATGGGGAGGGAAGGGCCCTCTGGGCTGCATCTGCACATGGAGGTTCCATCCCCGACTCTCACCGGAGCCGCCTGGCGGGATCAGAGCAAAGGCCCCGCTGGTCCCGCGTCCTGTTGGGGAGGCCCCTGGGAAGTCGCTCTCTCCTGTGATGCCCCCCCCCTTCTGACTTTGAACGTGGAGCTTTCAGTCCTCACAATGACGGTGGCCAACAGTTTCTCTCTTTGGATCGGATCTGGCCGTATTTTGTGTCTCGCTCAGCGCCTGCCTCCAGAACGTTTGCGGTGGACCCGTCTGGGTTGGACGGAGGTCTGTCCTGTCCTGTCCCGTATCAGTCATCAGAAACCCAGAAGTCCTTCGTTGTTTTTCCAAGCAGTGCTGGGAAGGTTGCTCGCTGCCCCCTCCTTGCCCCTAACGTGGGGTATTTCCCTGGCCCTAATGGAAGAGAGGGTCCCTGCCTCTAGTGGCAGAGCATCTGCTTGGCATGCAGAAGGTGCCAGGTTCAATCCCCGGCATCTTCAGTTAGAAGGACTAGGTAAGAGGTGATGTGGAAGAGCTCCGCCTGAGACCCTGGAGAGCTGTTGCCCGCCTGAGTAGACAATACTAACCTTGATGGACCAAGGATTCAGTATAAGGCGGCTTCAGCATAGTTCTGGACTGGGGCCGCGGCTCAGTGGCAGGGCATCTGCTTGGCGTGCAGAAGGTCCCAGGTTCCTTCCCCGGCATCTCCAGTGAGGATCAGGTTGTAGGTGATGTGAAGGACCCCAGCCTGGAACCCTGGAGAGCAGCTGCCAGTCTGAGTAGGCAATACTGACACTGATGGAGCAAGAGGCTGCTTCAGTATAAGGCAGTCTAATGTGTTCAGTAGCTGCTGTTAGAGTCCGCCTCCTTTAGCTGCCTGACCCGTCGACCTGTTCCATGGCAGTGAGTTCATAAACTCAATTCTATGTTGCTTTTTTAAAAAAAGTTTTCTCTCTCTGTCCTGAATGTACTCTGAAGTGGTGCAGAAATCAAACAATCGTCGTTGTTAAAACAATAAAACAAGTCCTGAAAGGTACAAAGCAGGGAAGTTGCAGCAGCTGGTGTAAGCAAATTGGTGGACGAAAGAAGCGGTTTAAAAAGCCATTCTCAATAAGGATGTTGGAGGTTAGTAATGGGCAATGATTAAAGGTAAAGGTTTCCCTTGCTTGAAAGCCAGACGACTCTAGGGGGTGGTGCTCATCTCCATTTCCAAGCCAAAGAGCCAGCGCTGTCCGAAGATGTTTCTGTGGTCATGTGGCTGGTGTGACTAAACCCAAGGCACGTGGAACGCTGTGACCTTCCCATCTATTTATCTACTTGCAATTTCTTGCTTTGGAACTGCTAGGCTGGCAGGAGCTGGGCCAGAGATGGGAGCTCACTCCGTCACGCGGCACTCGGGTCTCGAACTGCTGAGCTACAGACCTTCCGGTCTGCAGCTCAGTGTCTTAACCTCCGAGCCACTGCGGCCCCTTCTGTGATGATTGGGCTGCGCACCTGCGGACTGCTGAACGGGTGTTGAACGTCCAAGGAGGTCGGGTGCAGCGGAGGCCTTTGAAGCAGGTATGAGGCCGCCTCATTCCCCTGACTTTGATGGCCTAAAGTTTGGAAGCTAAGCAGGGTCAGCCCTGGTTAGTCCTTGGATGGGAGACCATCAAGGAAGTCCAGGGTTGCTACGCAGAGGCAGGCGATGGCAACCCATCTCCATTTGTCTCTTGTCTTGAAAACCCTCTGGGCTTGCCAGAAGTCACTGCAGGCCCACTTAAATCTCAAGCCTGTTTTGAACTTCCTGGAACGCACGAGATGGCCATCTCTGAGCCCATGCGGGGTTTGCTTCTGGGCTTCTGCTTGCTCTCTCCTGCTTCTCTGCCCCCGCTTGCCTCTGCGGCGGAGGCGTGTGGGAGGGAGATTTCCATCGCCGCAAATACGAGAAGCGGTTTGAGGGAAGGCCTGAGAACATTTTGAAAGCAAATTTGCCCCTGGCCTCCCTTGTGATTTTGCAACGGGGAATGGAATTTGGAGAGCCGGATTTCTGGGTTAGAAGTTCAGAACAGCTGGCGGGGGAGCGTTCTCCCCCCCCGTGACATCACCCTCCTTGACCTCCTGTTCCTTCTCCGACAAGGAACTCGCTTCTTTAAAATACATCTTTGGATCAAAGAGTTGTTCTTGTTGTTCCGGCCGGAACCCTGGGTGCTTGCGACGTTCGGCAGGCCCTGGACTGACCTCTTGGGAGTCTTCGATGAGTCCTTAAATGTTCACTGTTGGCCGTCCTAGCGGCGTTTTGCAGGAATGAATCTGTGATCCTAAACTTCAGGTAGGCAACTTTCAGACCAGCCGAGACCCTTATTCAAGGTGTAAGCTGAAGTGTGCGCCCACACGTAGGGGAATTTCAGACAGATGATATAATCCGGAAGAGGAACGGTTCTCAAACGGTTTCTGGTCTGGCATTTCAGACAGAACCGTTTTAGAACCGGTTCCCTACTGGAATATATTTGTAATTTCACACAGAATCGCTTCTGTCCCGTTCAGGAAACGGGGCTGAAGCGTTTTACCTGTCAACCGCTTCCAAGTAGTCGTCAGTTTCTTCTCCCGGATCCGATACGCTTTTTTCCCGCCTTTTTCCGCCCGCGCTGGCGATCTCCGGCTTTTTTTTTTTTTAACGTTCGCTTTAGAGCGCTATAGCGTTATAGCACAATAGCATCATAGCAACCCCATTGGAATGCCTGCAGTGTTGTTTTATAGCACTATAGCGCTATAGCGCTCTAAAGCGAGCATTTTTTTAAAAAAAAGGCCTGGCGGGAAAACAAAGCGGTGCAGTCTGAATTGCCAAACCGCTTCTGATTCGGCTCTTTTCCGGTCAGGGAAAGCCATGTGTGAAATGGCAGCCCTGTACCGGTTTACTTCAAGACGAATCAGAAACGGCTTCAAACCGACAGAGTCTCGGTAATGTGAAATTCCCTAAAAGCTTTACGCCTTGCATAAAACTCCGTTGGTCTTAAAGGGGCCACTTGTTGTGATCCTAAGCTTGTCAGCATGAGGAGTTTTAACTTTCAACACTTTTTTTAAACGTTACATCTGGCAGGAAGGCTCACACTGTGTAATAAAGTATTACTCTTGTTTTCCCCCTAACTATAATTCCCGACATACGATATAATTAAGCTTGCGTTTTAACATGCTTGTGTATTATAGGAGGCTTGGCTCTCCCGCTGGGAAATATCATCGCGAAGACACTTAGCAGGCTTGCGGGGCGATTCTAAGCAGAGTTGTCCTCGTCGAAGTCTATCGACTGTGGTGGATTTAGGCAGGTGTAACTCTGTTTGGGACTGCACGGCGTGAATCAGCCGAGCGCTTTAGAGCAGGGGTGTCAAACATGTGGCCCCGGATGAGGCCCCTGGAGGGCTTCTATCAGGCCCGCAGTGGAACCGGCTGTCTTCTGCGTCTGCTTCCAGTTCTGCTGCTGCTGCTGCGTCATCGTAGGTTTGCAGCTTACAGATACACACCTGAACAGCATGCTCAAGATTGCAACAGCACAGACATTTGGGTGCAGTAATTCAGAGCAAGGGCAAGTTATCAGACACTGTTAAGTAAACAAAATACTGCAAGAGTGCTGATGTTTTAAGCATGTTTTTATTTTAAGTTAAAAAAAACCCCTTCTGTGCTTGTGTCCTTTATAAAGTTTATACCTCCGCTACCCGGCATTACATTTTATGACACACACACGGCCCGGCCCAAGAAGGTCTCATTTATGTCCGATCCGGCCCTCGTAACAAATGAGTTCGACACCCCTGCTTTAGAGGACGATAATATGCTTATCGATGTGTTTTTAATTTTAATTATTTTTTACTTTATGCCCTGCCTTTCTCCCTAATGGAGACCCAAAATGGTTTCCATCACTCTCTTCTCCATCCTATCTTCACAACAACTCTACGAGGTAGGTTAGGCTGAGAGTGTGTGATTGGCCCTAGGTCGCCCAGCGAGCTTCCATGGCAGAGAGGGGGATTCTTGAGGAATTTAGTGCGTGCTTGAATGTAGTCCTGCTTCTCTGGTTTGAGCTTCTTTGGTCTGCCAGAATTTAAATCCTGAGTTCGACTTCAGTGGGCGGGTGTGAAAACGCTTGTCCCTGGACCCACGATGTCATAACTCCACCCCTCCCCCCAACGACTAGATTGCATCTCCGCAAAAGCGTTTGGATTTCAGCGATGCACGACCAAGATCTAAACTGAGATGAAGAATGTTGAATACAAGGTTTAATTTCCAAACGGACTCTGGCTCAGATGAAGCTGCTGTGGAGCACAGCGGCAGGAAAAGGTTCTTTGGTGCAGCTACACCTGAGCCTGTGGATCTTGGACTGGACGCCCGGGCGCGGGGGGTGGGATAACATCTTCAAAAAGCAGTATGGGGATGGATTGGGAGGCAGCAGGACTTTTTTACAGCAGGGACTCATTCGCCTAAGAGGCCACACCCAATAGCGGGAACTCATTAGCCCATTAGGCCACACCCCCATGTTACCAGAAATGTGGTCATCCAGCCACGCCCACCTTTTGCTTCTTATTCTGTTGACCTTGTTTGTTATCAAAACCCAGGGCTTTTTTTTTTTAGCAGGAACTCCTTTGCATGTTAGGCCACACACCCCTAGTGTAGCCAATCCTAATGAGTTTCTGCTGTGGGGTGTGGCCTATTATGCTAATGAGTTCCTGCTGGGCGTGGCCAACTCGGGAGCCAGCCGGAACTCCGTTCCTGTGCGTTCCTGCCCCAAAATAGCCCTGGGAAGCAGCAAGGTTTAACTCCCCCCCACCCTTGGTGTTTTTTGGATCTGAAATGACTCCCACCTCCACTCCTGAGGCTGCTTTTTATGTTCTGGTAGGGGGGGAAGAGGATGGATACACTATGGGGTCAGTATGAGCTAGCTCCCACGTTTTTGTCTTCTCTCAGGGAAGGAGGGCTCCAGAGCAAACAAATTTTTGCGGTAGCCAAATGGCTCGCTCGCAACTTTAATGCCAGGAGCTCACAAAGTAGGATTTTTGCTCACAAGACTCCACAGCTTAGAGGGAGCTTTACAGCATCCATTTACGGCAAAACCAGCAACGGCTGCTTATGACCGGTGTTCCCTCTAAGCTGAGTGAGTGTGAGCTGGCTCACAGTTTTTTAGCCTCCGGCTCACACATTTTTGTCTCCGCTCAGGAAGGAGGGCTTCCAGAGCAAACAAATTCATGCAGCAGCCAGATCGCTCGCTCGCAACTTTAAGGCCAGGAGCCCACAATGTAGGATTTTTGCTCACAAGACTCCACAGCTTAGAGGGAGCATTACTCAACATATTTTTCCATATGAGGGGCTAAAAATGGCTGTGGGGGAGGCACTCCCAGATATCTGGCCCTTTCCCTGGTGACAGCGTGATTTTGGCCAGGGAGCGGCCCCTGAACCTATTTGCGTGCACGACACCTCTAGAGACCCTGGATGAAGCACCACATTGCGACTCTAACTAGCGGCGTTCATGCTCCTAGCCTCCTACACATGTGTACACGTGAGCATGAATTCTTTTATTACTACTGATTTAATTTACACCCCTCCCGTCCCCTGATGGAGACCCCAAGTGGTTTGCATCGTTCTCCTCCATTTTATCTTCACAACAGCCCCGTGAGGTAGGCGAGGCTGAGAGTGCGTGACTGGCCCGTGGTCACAGCAGTGGGGGGATTCGAACCTGGGTCCTCCCCTGGACCCTATTCTGGCACTCTGACTGCTACACCATGCTCTGCTTGTCGTGAAAACATATCTGATGTTGTTTCCCTCTTTGGGCTACGTCGGTTCCTTCCTTTGGGGAGGACCTTTTCCGCCAAGTCAGCTCCTAACGGCTTGTATCCACGGCTGTCGAAGAGGCGAATTGGGCCACAGAAATGCTGGTTTGTTTGCTTTAACTTTTCGGCTGGTTTGTCCTTCAGCGCTTTAACGGAACAGAGGTTGTCGCTCGGAGCTGGTCGGTCAGACGCCGCTCAGTGTGATGCGCTTGGTGACCCTGATTAGAGAAATGGGGTGGAAAACTCACTGCGGAGGGTCGGAAGCCCTCTGTGGACTGACTGTCTGGCCTGGGAAACTGGGCTGCCCGGGTTACGGCCAAAGGCCTGGCTCAGACATGCAGGAGTGTGTGGCAGAGCGACAAGGAAAGGACTGTACCACTTCATGCTGCAGCAGATGGATTCCTGCTTTCGAAGTTGCTTTTTTTGGTGGGGGGGCGGGAGCGCCTTGCATTTACTACGGAGGGAGGCCGATTCTATTTCAGTTCTTCTCTGCTTACTGATGTTGGTTTTCTGTGGGCAGGCTGCCTGAGGCAGATGCGCAGGGGATGTTTTTGGTCCGTGTGTGCATGCAAGCAGGTGTGCACACAACAGGGCAGAATAGTCATTAACGCTGCGAAAGGACTGGCTGTGCATCACACGGTGCTTTTGTGTCCACACGCTTGTGTTTTCGAGCACGGGCACTGGAGACGATGGAAGTCATTTTCTTGACATTTCACTCTGGGGGAGAACGTGAAACCCAAAGAAAGAGACTCGCTTTGCTCTAGACGGAGCATCTCCTAGGAGTAAGATGCGCACTCCTCTTTGAAGGCTGTGAGACAAGAAAGTTAAGGTTGGAAGAAAAACTCCCCGCAAGTAGACAAGGAGCCCCTCAGGGGTGAGTTCTAGCCAGGAGCTGTTTTCTGTTGTGCTAATCCTCTATTTGTCAGGGGAGGGTTGGTTTGTTTTTTAAAGGCTAGGTACCTGGGCTGAATTAGGTTCTAGGGTGCAGCCCGAAGGTCCACGGTGCAGCCATCTTGCCAAAGCTAAGCATGTTTGGGTGTGAACTGTGCCTAAGGACCCTGCCAATGGGAGTGAGGTAGGCTATTAGTGAAGAAGAAGAGGAGGAGGAGGAGGAGATTGGATTTATACCCCGCCCTTCACTATCCAAAGGAGTCTCACAGCAGCTTACCATCTCCTTTCCCTTTCCCTCCCCACAACAGACACCCTGTGAGGTAAGGGGCTGAGAGAGCTCTTGACAGAAACTGCTCTTGAGAGAACAGCTCCGAGAGAACTTGTGACTGACCCAAGGTCACACCAGCAGCTGCACTTGGAGGAGTGGGAAATCAAACCCGGTTCTCCCAGATTAGAGTCCACGCTCTTAACCACTACACCAAACTGGCTCTCACTGTAATAAATACATAAAACTGTAATAAATACATAAAATAAGAGGCTTCGTATGTTTTGCCCCTAACTCCAGCACGGTCAAATGGTTGGCATTCTGGACTGCGATACTGGAGACCCAGATTCGAATCCCTGCTCTGCGACACAAGCTTACTGGGTAATCCTGGGCCAGTCTCTCTCGGCCTGATCTCCCTCACAGGGTTGTCATGAGGATGCAGTGGAGGAAGGGAGGAGGCTGTTGGCGGCCTTGGGCTCCTTGGAGGCAGGGTGGGCTAAAAAAAAGTACTAAAATAAATGTATGCACGTCTCTGGTCTTCCCGCTGCTCCCGGAGAGCGCAGTTACGCTTCTGGAATCTCAAGCCCTCCGGCTATCCCTGGCTGGGCGCCAGGGCTGGGGGTCCTTTGGTGTGAGGCCGAGAGAGCGCCTTTCTGCTCCGTCACCCCGGCTGGCTGATTACAGAGGTCAGGCTAAGAATAACCGGGCGCGGCCTGCCGGGCGGAGATCAAGGGCCTCGGGCCTTGTGGTTGGCACGCCGCTGGGCTGTCACTAGATCCCGGCCGTCCTCTGCCGCGTTCCTAGAAAGGAGAGGCACAGGGGGGGCACCTGAGCATTACTCAGCGGGTTTTTTCTTTTCCTCCCCAGCTGGCTGGGCTTGTGGGGTGGGCTCGCTCGCCCTTGGGGTAAGGCCAGGCCGGCTCCGGAGGCCACACAGGAAGCCTGCGGCCAGCCGGTTGCAAGAAGCCGGATTTCCCTGTTGCTGTGTTGTCTTTAAGCCCGAAGCAGGAAGGGGAGCTTCTGTTGTGGTTCGTGTCGGGTTGCCAACCTCCTGGAGTTTCAACGGAGCAGGATTTCACCTGATCTCCCAACCATGGAGGGATGTTTCCTTGGAGGAAATGGCTGCTTTGCAGGGTGGGCTCAGTGGCTGCTTGGTGTAGTGGTTAGGCGCACGGGCTCTAATCTGCGGGAACCGGGTTTGATTCCCCACTCCTCCACATGCAGCTGCTGGTGTGACCTTGGGACAGTCACAAGTTCTTTCAAAGCTGCTCTCTCAAGGGCAGTTCTGGAGAGAGCTCTCTCAGCCCCACCTACCTCACTGGGTGTCTGTTGTGGGGAGGGGGAGGGAAAGGAGTTTGTAAACTGCTCTGAGACTCCTTCGGGGAGTGAAGGGCGGGATATCGATCCAATCTCTTCTTCTCCTCTTCTTCTGCACTAGGGTTGGCTGGTCCTACCAGCCCCCAGTGGGAAATGGGTGGGTAGGGTGAAATTCCTGGAGATTTGGATATGAAACCTGGGAAGGGCAGGGACCTCGGTGGGGTACAATGCCCATCGCGTCCACCCTCCAAAGTAGCCATTTTCTCCAGGGGAACCTATGCCACAGGGTATAGATGGGAACTCTCAGTCTGGGGCAGGTGATGCACTCTATTCTTGGTGCTGGAGGGGGCAGCAGTGGGAGGGCTTCTGGTGCCCTGGCCCCACTGCTGGACCTCCTGATGGCACCTGGTATATTTTGGCCGCTGTGTGACAGAGTGTTGGACTGGATGGGCCATTGGCCTGATCTAACATTGGCTTCTCTTATGTTCTCTTATGTTCTTATGTTCTTATTTCTGTCATCTGGAGATGAGCTGCAATTCCGGGGCATCCCCAGGTCTCACTTGGAGGCTGGCATCCCTACTTTGCAGGGTGGACTCCATGGCACTATACCCACACCCCGCCATCCCCAAGCTCAACCCCAAATCTCCAGGAATTTTCCAACTGGAGCTGGCAACCCCAGCAGGATGCTACCCACTGTGGCTATCTGGTGGCAGTATATTGGCGGTACCTTTCACTCAGCGCCGTAACTGCCAGCACATCCCAAACAAAGGCATGAAGAGAGCCCGTTCCTCAGCTCTCATTCCAAGGATAACGGTTTCAAGGTTCCCTCACCCCAGTTTCCACGTCCTGCTGAACAATCGGTCTGACCTCTCGTGTCTTCGTGCCTTTGCGCTGCCGTCGCTTGGTGCTGTTTTAAAAACGAAGAAAGTGTTTCTTCTCTGGGCTAAAGGAACATTATACCGTTCTCATATCTTCTCGACAAGTCAAAATGTTCCTCAGGAGGTGCGTTGAAATTCAGGCTGGCGCACGGCATGGGGGCCAGAGAGTTCATGCTGTGTTCAGTGGCGCAGGTGCGCGATACCATTTCATTGTTTAGAGCATTTATTTAGAAGGCTGCTGCCGCCCCTTGCACAGAAATTGAATTTTTAGAGACCAAGAGGAAAGAGCTAAATCTTGAAAAAGGCCTGAAGACCAGTCCCTAAGAGGAGAGGCTGAGGGACTTGGGAATGTTTAGTCTGGAGAAGAGAAGAAGAGATTGGATTTATACCCTGCCCTTCACTACCTGAAGAAGTCTCAGAGCGGCTTACAAACTCCTTTCCCTTCCCCCCAACAGACATCCAGTGACGTAGGGGGGGCTGAGAGAGCTCTGACAGAAACTGCTCTTTTGCAAGAACAGCTGTGGCAGAGCTATGGCTTGCCCAAGGTCATCCAGCAGCTGCAAGTGGAGGAGTGGGAAATCAAACCCAGTTCTCTCAGATTAGAGTCCGCGTACTTAACCACTACACCAAACTGGCTGAGGGGGGACACGATTGCTCTTTTGAAGTATTTGAAGGGCCGTCACTTGGAGGAGGGCAGGAAGCTGTTCCTGTTGGCAGCAGAGGAGAGGACTCACAAAAAGGGGTTGAAATTAATGGCGGGAAGGTACCGGCTGGCTATGAGGAAAAGCTTTTTCACAGTCAGAGTTGTGCAACAGTGGGGTCAGCTGCCTGGGGAGGTGTCGAGCTCCCCCTCCCTGGCAGTCTTTGAGCAGTGGCTGGACCAACACTGGTCAGGGATGCTCTAGGCCAGGGGTGTCAAACATGCAACCCGGGGTCCGGATTAGGCCCCGGAGGGCTTCTCTCAGGCCCGCGGTGGAACCGGCTGTCTTCTGCTTCTTCTCCCAGTTCTGCTGCTGCTGCGTCATCGTAGGTTTGCCGCTTACAGAT
Source organism: Gekko gecko (assembly GCA_029375565.1). Taxonomy (NCBI): domain Eukaryota; kingdom Metazoa; phylum Chordata; class Lepidosauria; order Squamata; family Gekkonidae; genus Gekko; species Gekko gecko. The sequence continues at coordinate 25,644,618 of JAPDNY010000016.1, forward strand.
ACAGACCTGAGCAGCATACTCAAGATTGCAACAGCACGGGCATTTGGATGCAGTAATTCAGAGCAAGAGGTGTCAGTTATCAGACACTGTTAAATAAACAAAATATTGCAAGAGCGCTCATGTTTTAAGCATGATTTCATTTTAAGTAAAAAAAAAACGCCTTTGTGTTTGCGTTGATTTCTCTGCCACCCGGCATTACCTTTTATGACGCACATGGCCTGGCCCGACAAGGTTTCATGTATGTCAGATCCGGCCCTCGGGACAGACGAGTTCGACAGCCCGACAGGGAAGGTCTTGCAAACAGGACTGGAGTATGCTGTTCAGGCCGCATGTTTGACACCCCTGCTGTCGGGTTTTCAAGGCAGGAGATGTTCAGGGGTGATTGGCCATTGCCTGCCTCTGCGAGGGGCCCTGGACTCCCGCGGTGGTCTGCCACCCAAGTACTAACCAGGCCCGACCCTGCTTAGCCTCCGAGATGAGAGTTGCAGAGATCTGATGGGAGTTCTGCGGAGCCGGGCTGTGGGGGCCAGGTTGTGGGTCACTCGTGGCTGGTTTTGTTGGTTTGTTTCCCCCAGCAGAGCTTTAGTCTAAAGAACAAACACCTTCTTGGCTTTGAATCAAAGCAGGTAAATCGGTAAATACAACAGATGGGGATCGCTTTCGGCAGGGTGGAGAGAACGGGGCGTGTGTGCGTGCATGCGTGGATGGCAGTCTTCGGTCCGTGGACAGTTGGGGTCAAAAGCCTGTCTCCGTTTCAAGCCCCCGAGCTTCAGAGGGGATAGCCCCCTCCGTTCGCTCTTTCGGACACATTTGCACGAGGCTTGTGCAGTTTCCGGTGGTTGGAAAAGTCTGTGCCGGAACCAGTTTACGCATTCAAGAGTCTCCTTTGGTTTCATAGCCGAGGGCTGGCCCCTGTACAGAATCTTTTTAAAAACCAGCAAAATGTGTTCAGCCCCGCCCTATAGCCAATGCTCCTTCTAAGCTATGGATTCTTGTGAGCAAAAATTCTACTTTGTGAGCTCCTGGCATTCAAGTTGTGAGCGAGCCATTTGGCTGCTGCGTAAATTAGCTTGCTCTGGAGCCCTCCTGCCTGAGCTAAGGCGCAAAAATCTGTGAGCCGGAGGCTGAAAGAATTGTGAGTTGGCTCACACTGACTCAGCTTAGAGGGAACACTGCCGACAACGGCCACTTCTGCAAACCTGCAGAGCACGACTGTGATTGTGTGCCAGGCTGTAGCAGTTGCACACAACAGCGCCACTTGGCAACGATTCACGTGGGGTGTGGAAACACTTCCTTTTTGAGGTGTGTGTGGTGTGAGTGGTCCAGTGAGGTTGCACTATCAATTTATCCATGTATAAATGTTGTTCCTGTTGGTCTTTTAGGGTTTCTGTGTGGCTCTGTGGCATGGTTGCCCTGCCACAGTGCCACTTGTTCTGGAGCGTGCCACTGGTTCTCATGGCAGAACAAGCACCTCCCAAGACAGTTCACTTTCCCTGAGATTCTCTGGGAGAGTCTGACTGCTGGGTGCTGCCTGCTTGCCTGCCTTAAGTGCCGCTGGCTGGGTTTCCCCATTGGAAACAATGGAGGTAATGGGGGTAACCTGTTTGGGTGCTCATAGAATTGGGCCCACTGGTCCAATTGCTTTGGAGACGTGGAGGCGTATGTGGGGAGAGGCTCCTGAAGCTACCCTGAAAATTTGGAGCCTCTCCCTCAAAACCCCTCCCCTCCAGAGCTACTAACAGCACCATGGGGAAAAAAATAACTTTTTCCCACCATAGAGAACAATGGAGCCATCCTTCCTCAGCGAGGGCAAAAATGTGTGAGCTGGAGGCTAAAAAACCGTGAGCTCGCTCACACTAACTCAGCTTAGAGGGAACACTGGTGCAAAGATAATGTGGCTCATTTGAAACCAAAATGTGGGTTTTGAGGATGAAACGGCCTGGAGGTGGAACTCAAAACTGTCCCTGTTGGGCCGCTGTCCAGACAGCCAATTAATTGTAGCCCCCGGCTGCGTCGGGAGTGGGGAGTCGCCAGACTTTTAGTGATTGTTGAGAAACGTTAAGGAAGTCCGGGGATGTGATAATCCCGGGTTGGCTGTGTGGAGGCTGCGTTCTCCATGCAGTTAGAGCCGTTGTTCTGGAACAGGTTGCGTTTATCCCTGGCTGTGAAACCTTGGCACGGAATGGCCCTGCTGGCTCAGCGAAGAGGAAAGGGGGCTGCACCGAGGCAAGACAAAGATGAGGAAGGAAAATGGCGCAGAAGGAAATGAACCTTTGATAGTTGAACAACCCCTACATGTTTCATGTACAGTTTCATTAGGGGGGATCCATTAGAATAATATAAAGTGTAAGAGACAGTTTGGTGGTTAAGTGCGTGGACTCTAATCTGGAAGAACCGGGTTTGAGTCCCCACTCCTCCACGTGCAGCTGCTGGTGTGACCTTGGGTCAGTCACAAGTTCTCTCAGAACTGTTCTCTCAAGGGCAGTCCTCGAAAGAGCTCTCTCCACCCCACCTCCCTCACTGGGTGTCTGTTGTAGGGAGGGGAAGGGAAAAGAGATTGTAAGCCGCTCTGAGACTCTGAGTGAAGGGTGGAGTATAAATCCAATCTCCTCTTCTTCGTAAATCCTTTGTTAAATAGAAGAAGAAGAAGAAGAGATTGGATTTACACCCCGCCCTTCACTTGGAGTCTCAGAGTGGCTTACAAACTCCTTTCCCTTCTCCTCCCCACAATAGACACCCTGTGAAGTAGGTGGGGCTCAGAGAACTCTAACACAAACTAATAGGCATTAGAAAAACCATACTGACTTTTCGGATTCTTTTTTAGTTCCGTTTCTGTACATGTGCTTAAACAGAGTGAGCTGTGCTGGGTCCGGCCAAAGGTCTGAATCAGTGAGGCGCTCCTGGACAGTCCACCAGCGGGGCAGAGAGGTCACGACCCTTCCCTTTGCTTGTTCCTTGCATACGGTTGGGGAGCTCAGATCTCAGCCTTGTTCTTCTTACTGTCCATGCGCAAGCTGTCCTCGCGCATGCGTGTTAAGGCAGAAGAGCGTCAGTCAGCCGGGTCCTCCTGGCCGTAAGAGCGCCATGTGTCAGACAGCAACTAGTCAGTTGGCTCCTGACTGGGAAGCGACAATCTGGGCTTCCTGGAGGACCACCTTTTACTGAGAGATAGTTTTGGCGGGCAGCCATGTTGGTCTTCGGTAGAAGAGCCAGATTCGAGTCCCGTAGCAGCTTAGAGGTCAGCAAGATTTTCGAGGTACGAGCTTTCCAGAATCAAGGCTCTCTTCGTCAGATACAAGTAGGTATGGAGGTCCCTGAGCTCTCCTTGTATTTGACGAAGGGACCTTTACCTCTCAAAGGCTCATCCCCCGAAAATCTCGTTGGCCTCTAAGGTGCTCCTGGAATCGAATGTAGCTGACCTTTCGCAAGTTCCTCCTTCCTGTCCCAGCTTGAAATTCCAGCAGCTGTTAGGAAACTCACATCTTGGGGTCCTTTCGCAGAGAGCAAGCCCTTCCCTTCCCACCCCACCCCTCAGTCCAGTGAAGAACACCTGACTCACTCCTGGTTCTGCAAGAGGTACCAAAGGAACAGACAAGTGATTCACCCAAGACCGCTCGGGGTGGCACACAGGGCTGCAGACGGTTGCAGGCCGGCAGACAGGGCAGAGGGGGGCTGGGAGAGCCAGACGGCCGCTCAGCCCGTCTGTCCTGGCGTTTCTGGTTTCACGGTCTGCGGTGGTGGGGATGGGAGAGAGCGGGGACTGAACGGGAAGGGTGACGGGAGCTCATTTTCTCTGTGTGGATGAATGTCAAGTTGTTGGGGAGGGGAGCTGCTCTTTGGGGATGTGCAGGGACGCAAAGGCGGTCCGGGGTGGAGGCAGGGGATGACCGGTAAGATCTTCAGGATGGTTAAAGCGGCAAGGCAGGCTTCAGGAAGCCTGCCTGGGTCCACACCGTCAGCAGCCGGTCTTGGAGACAGATCAAGATAGGTCGCCCTGTTAGTCTGTCTGTCGCAGTAGAAAAGAGCAAAGACTGCAGCGGCAACTTAAAGACTGACGAAATTTGTGGCAGGGTACAGATGAAAGCTCCTCCCCTGTCATGTATTTTGTTAGTCTTGAAGGTACTCCTGGACTCCTTTTCTACAGCAGCGAGACTCTGGTTCTCCTTCGATCTCAAGCAGGCTGCAACAGATGGGAGGGGAAGCAGTGGGGCACAGTGTGGGGTGGAGTCTAGGTACTGCTTGGCAGGGCATGAAAAGTTAAGAGGCTTAGTGAGGGCAGCCAGCCAGGCAGAAGCAAAGCAGCTCTGTGTTTGCGGCTTGATGCAGCAAAGCCGATTCAGTCGTTGGCCGCTGCTGGTGTGGGGCTGGTCTAATGTTGGGGGTTGGGATCGAGGTCCGATGGCTGTGGAAGGGGGCACCACTGTACTGCAGCAGCAGCGACTTCTGCTTGCCTCCTCTTTGGCCGTGGGCGGCGGGAAGGAAGTCTGTGGCCCTGGATGGCAGGAGCCCAGCACCGTGCCCGGAGTTGCCTTTCCCTGTGAAGAAAGGTTAAAGTGCTTGGGGTTCTTTAGCTTGGAGAAACGACAGCTGAAGGGTGGCACGATCGAGGTTTACAAGATTATGCGTGGGAGAGAGCAGGTAGAGAAAGAAGGACTTTTCTCCCTTTTGCACAATACAAGAACTGGTGGGCACGCAATGAAATTGCTGAGCAGTTGGGTTAGAACGGATAAAAGGAAGTCCTTCACCCAAAAAGTGATTCACATGTGGAATTCACTGCCACAGGAGGTGGCGGTGGCTACAAGCCTGGACAGCTTCAAGAGGGAATTGGGTAAACATATGGAGCAGAGGTCCATTGGTGGCTATTAGCCACAAGGTAGAGATAGGAACTCTCGGTCTGGGGCAAGTGAGGCTCTGTATTCTCGGTGCTTGAGGGGGTCAGCAGTGGGAGGGCTTCTAGTGTCCTGGCCCCACTGCTGCACCTCCTGATGACACCTGTTATTTTTGGCCCCTGTGTGACAGAGCGTTGGACTGGATGGGCCTTTGGCCTGATCCAACATTGGCTTCTCTGATGTTCTTATGCCCCGTGCTATCTGAGCAGACACAGCATGATGATTTGACAGTCAGACTTCCTCACTGTTTTCAGTTGGTGCCCCTTACAGGTTGGGAGACCCTGGGTTGCCAGCCTCCAGATGGGGCCTGGCGATTTCCTGGAATTACAAACTGGTCTCCAGGCCGTAGAGAGCACTTCTCCCTGGAGACAACAGCTATTTTGGAGGGGGGACTCTCACGGCAGTATTCCCCACCATCTCCAGGCTTCACCTTCATATCTCCAGGAATTTACCAACCTGGAGTTAGCAACCTCAGGACTAGGGCCGTTACCAGCTCTGGGTAGGGAAAAAACTTGGAGATTTGGGGGGGGTGGATCCTGGGGAGGGCGGGGTTTGGGGAAGGGAGGGACTTCAATGGGATAGGATGCCACCAAGTCCGCCTTCCCAAGAGGCCGTTTTCTCCAGGGGAACAGATCTCTGTCGCCTGCAGATCAGCCGTAACAGCAGGAGATTTCCAGCCACCACCTGGAAGTTGGCATCGCCAGGGCTGAGTGAGCTCTGTCTCAGACTGAAAGCCCTGGTTTCCCAACACAACACAACAAAACCAGCATTCTGTGTCTCCAGGAAGCGGGTCGAGGATGGATGTTTAGTCAGGCGGCCGACCGGGTCCGCTGGGTCGGTTTCCTGCCGCTGGGCGGAAAGGAAGCTCGGAAACTCCGTAGCCAAAAATGGGTCTGGAAACCAGGAAGCGGACAATTTCCTGCTTGTGTCGTGTAGCTCTTGGTGTGTCTGCCCCCCCAATGAATAGCCACTTCTGGGCTCAGGAACAAAGCCAGGGCTTGCGAGCAGTAACGACCAAGAGCTACAAAGCCTACATTTCCCCAGCTTTGCCAAAGTTAACACCTTTGCTGTTGTGTTTTTTACAAGGCTGGTGAGACGGCTTCCCCCCAAGATCGAGGGGGATACGCTGGTTATTTCTTTAGATTGTTTCTGGTCCGCCTGCCCTTGCCAACGTGGGCTCCTGGTGTTTTATAATATATATTTTTAAAAACCCAGCAAATGAATAAATCAACGGCTCCAAAGGGCTTTTAAAAACCCTCTCTGTGCCTTTAAAACATCGGTAGAAGAGCAAGAGTACACAGCAGTTGAGTTGCTTCTTGGAATAAAAAATGAACAAGAAGGTTTTTGAAACAGAAAGGCCGTGCTTTTGAGCTTTCCTGGAGCTCAGGTTGCCATCCTCCAGGTAGGGCCTTGAGAGCCCTGGGCGTCAACCATGAAACATGTAGCTTTTAGATCCCAAGTGACAGGAAATTTCCCCAATCTTCTGTGCATAAAAACAAATGAATCAATGAAGAGTTTTGTTGCGGTGTCAACACACATACAGAATTAGGGTTGCCAGCTCTTCTGAATTACAACCAGGGCTATTTTTGGGCAGGAACGGAGTTCCGGTTGGCTCCTGAATTGGCCACACCCAGCAGAAACTCATTAGCATAATAGGCCACACCCAGCAGCAGAAACTCATTAGGGTTGGCTACATTAGGGCTGTGTGGCCTAACATGCAAAGGAGTTCCTGCTACAAAAAGAAACCCTGGGTTTTGACAACAAACAAGGTAAACAGAATAAGCAAAAGGTGGGTGTGGCTCCATGTTATCCTCACAGCGACCCTGTGAGGTAGGTTAGGATGGAGAGAGTGTGACTGGCCCAAGGTTACCCGGCGAACTTCCGTGGCACAAGTGGGGGTTCGAACCCGGGTCTCCCATGTACTAGTCTGCCACTCGTAACCACTGTACGACATTGCTGGGCAGTGGTCTAAAACTACAGGAAATAACCATCTTCGGGAAGGATTCATATGCGCTTTTGTGCAGATCTAATGAGTAAGGAAATCGTTGGCTGGACATACGGTTTCTTGTGTGGGATGAAGTCCAGCTTGGCATCTGTGGGCTGGAATCTTCTCAAAGCGTTATTGATTTCTTTTTAAAGGCTCCCCCCCCTTCCCCAGGTAGCAATTAAAGCCACACAAATGGCCAACTGGAAGGCAAATCAGCAAAAGCAAAGAGGAACTAAAAAGCCTTGCAGAACAAACGTAAAAACCATCTCTGGAAGGGTTTTTTTTTAAAGACGCTGCCAAGCCGAGAGAGACCTCAGGAGGAAGGGGCCTGAGAAGCCTGGCAAATGCGTCTCTCCGTTTGCCTCTGCCGGACGTCATTTTGCACTTGGGGCTCTCAGCTCCTGACTCCTGAGCCGTGTTCCCTCTCAGCTGTGTCAGTGTGAGCTAGCCCACAGTGTTTCTAGCCTCCGGCTCACACAGTTTTGTCTTAGCTCGGGAAGGAGGGCTCCAGAGTAGGCTAATTGATGCAGCAGCCAAATCGCTCACTCGCAACTTGAATGCCGGTCGTTCATGAAGCAGAATTTTTGCTCACAAGACTCCACGGTGCCTTTTACGGAATCAAACGACAGGCCTACAGAGTGGCGCTCGTCACCAGAACATGGGAAGTGGCAGGAAACGAACCACCGGAAAACCAAACTTGCCCGCCCGGGCTGGGCCGATCTCTTCGGATTTTGGAAGCTAGGCAGGGTCAGGCCTGGTTAGCGCTTGGTTGGGAGACCCCCGAAGGAACCCCAGGGCTGCTATACAGGGCCGGGAGTGGCAAACCACAATCATTGGACCGTGGGGGCCAAGCAGGGCTCGGCCCCGGTTAGTACTTGGGGAGAACACCAAGGAAGTTCGGGGTCACTGTGCAGAGGCAGGCAATGGCAAGCTGCCTCTGTCCGTCTCTTGCCTTGGAAGTCCTACGGGGTTGCCGTTAAGTTGGCTGTGATTTGATGGCCTTTTCTACCGCTAGAAACCAAAGGGCAGAGTGGAAGAAGAAGAGGTTGGGTTTATACCCCGCCCTTCACTCTGAGTCTCGGAGTGGCTTACAAACTTCTCTCCCGTCCCCTCCACCACAACAGACACCCTGTGAGGTAGGTGGGGCTGAGAGAGCTCTGAGAGGACTGCCCTTGAGAGAACAGCTCTGACGGAACTGTGAGTCACCCAAGGTCACACTGGCAGCTGCATGTGGAGGAGTGGGGAATCAAACCTGGCTCTCCCAGATTAAGAGTCCACATGTTTAACCACTACACCAAAATGGCTCTTTACTAGATCTTCACTAGAATATCTTCTTTACTAGGCAGCTTGAAGCTGGAGAAGCTCAGGTGAACAGCTATGGACAGGGAACTCCAGAGCGGAGGGGCTGCTTCCTTCAAGGCCCTGTCCCCACTGACTACTCCCCTCCCCTCCAAGAGCAGGACATGTGAAGGGGGGTTTCTTTAGCCAGTCTGAATGGCCAGGCAGGTTTGTGGGGGAACAAGAAGAAGAAGAAGAGATTGGATTTATACCCCGCCCTTCACTACCCAAAGGTGTCTCAGAGCGGCTTACAAACTCCCTTCCCTTCCCCTCCCCACAACAGACACCTGTGAGGTAGGTGGGACTGAGAGAGCTCTTGACAGGAACTGCTCTTTTTCAAGGACAGCTCTTATCAGAACTACAGCTTGCCCAAGGTCATCCAGCCAGGAGCAAGTGGAGGAGTGGGGGAATCAAACCCGGTTCTCTCAGATTAGAGTCTGTGCACTTAACCACTACACCAAACAAGCTGACTATGGGATATATTATCTCTAAAGGTGGGAGAGACCTCCTTTCTCGACTGTTGTGTGGCTGGAGAAACCATTTGCTGACTGGTTGCTACCAGTTCTTGATCGGCTTGCCAGCTCCGGGTTGGGAAATTCCTGGAGATTTAGGGGTGGAGCCTGGGGAGGGCAGGGTTTGGGAAGGGGAGGGACCTCAACAGGGTACAATGCTATCAAGTCCACCCTCCGAAGTAGCCACTTCCTCCAGGGGAACTGAACTCTGTCATCTGGAGATGAGTTGTCGTTCTGGGCGGTCTCCAGGTCCCACCTGGAGGGTGGCAACCAGGTGGACAGAAAGGGGTTTGACAGCTGGCGTCTGGCATGAGAGAGCGCTGGCCGAAGTCGGGCATGTTGAGAAGCGCACGCCGGGTCCTTTCTGGCACGTCGTCCCGGCCGGCTGATGTTCTACGTCGCAGCAGGGGGGACGACCTGTTAATCTCTTGCGTGCCTGACATCAGAAAGTCTGCTCTTAAATAAACTCGGGCTGGCTATCTTTGGCGAGGGAGCAGCTAAATATAAGGGCAGGCTTCCCCTCCGCCTCCTGTCCCCTTAGCAGCCTCGGTAAACAGACGCTAAACAGGGAACGCCGGTCGTTCTGACGAGGATGCGCTGGATGCAGGCAGGCCTTGGAGCGAGCGAGGGAGACGTTGCTGGGGGTTGGGGGTTCCTGGCGATTTGGGGTGGCAGACTTCAGGACTCAGCAGGGACGGGACGCCCTAAAGCCGACCCGCCAAAGCTGCGCCTTTCTTCGGGGGACCTGGTCACTGCCGTCTGGAAGATCAGTTGTGATTCTGGAACTCCAGATCCCTCCTGGAGGTTGGCAGCTCTGCGGTGACAGCTGGCCCCCTGGTTTAGTGAGCTGAGCCATCTGGGAAGTGGGCCGGGGAAAATATCTCCTGGAACAACCCCTCTCCTGGCGTCTGTTTCAGGCTGGTAGCTCCGCTGTCCGCCTGGTCACCAAGGGTGCAGCAGAATTGGTTCCAGGGGACCAGGGAAGGGAAGGTCTTGCAAACGGGACTGGAGCGACTTCGCAGCAAGAGTACCACAAACATCGAAGTGGGCTGGATCGAGACACGTCGCCGTGTTAGTCTGTCCGTAGCAGCAGAAAAGAGCAAGCGTCCAGGAGTGCCCTAAAGACTAACAAAATATGTGGCAGGGGAGGCGCTTTGGTGAGTCACGGCTCACTTCTTCGGGCAAGGAGTGATCCGTGATTCACGAAAGCTCATCCCTCCCACAAATGTTGTTAGTCTTTAAGGTACTGCTGGACACTGGCTCTTTTCTACACCTGAGTGGGCTGAATAAGCAAAAATAAAAAATGGGAATGCAGCTGGTGTTGTCGAAGTCTGTATTGCTGCTTGCACGGCGTTTTTTTGCTGAGTGACCTGGGAAACTCAGCTTTGATTTTTAAAGAAACCCTGTTTCTAGTCCTCAAGGTTTTGGCAAATCGTCACCATTACCATCTTCCCCCTTCCCGCTATTCCGTTAATGTAAGCAGGGTAATAGGGTTGCCAAGTCCCCCCGGGGGGCGGGGAAACCCCTGCACGAGAGGCCCATTCCCCGCCGGCATGGATCGGGCCGCTGGGGGGACTTCACCCCCAAAGCATGCGATGTGCGCGGCATGTACACATCACCTGTAGGTGACCTCATTGTATTGGGCACATTGGGGGCGGGGCCACAATCATTCGAGGGATGCACTGGGCTCCTCCCCGCTATTCTGTAAGTAGGACTTCGCAACCCTACAGGGGGTAAGCCTTCCACCATTTTGACCCCTGCCCCATCATAGTGAATAATAATTTTAGCAGGCAGTGCAAACTGTTTAGCCGGCAAAAGACAGCAGATGGATACAAAATAAAAGAGCAGAGATTACTGTATGCGATAAAACAATAACAGCATTTGTTTTAAACGGGAGGGGGAATGTAACAATTAAATCTGGTCCTTATTTATCGAATGGAGGAGTCCGATTCCCGCCAGGACCCTTTATACAGAGACCAGGCAAGATTGCAAATATTCTAAGTGACTAGTAGGCACAAAACGATATATGGATGACTTTGCGATGTGGGGATCTCGGTTCTTGATCAGAGCTTCAAACCGGAGCGATGCACTCCTAAAACATGTTTTTGTCCTTTATCCTGGCCTTCTTCCAAGGAGTTCTGGCCAATTTACGTGGTTTCCCCTTCCTTCAAAGGGAACTCAGTGGGGTGCAATGCCATAGAACAACCATTATCCTCCAGGAGAATTATTCCTTGTTATCTGGAGACCAGTTGTGATTCTGAGAGCTCCCCCTGGACATTGGCAACCCTATAATATGTTCCTTGGTTGTTTGGGGGCAGGTTATGACACTTGGAAGGCAAAACGCTGTTTCTGGAGGAGGTGGACGGTTGGTTAACATAGTTCTAAGAAGTGTATTGGCTCGGGGGAGAATTCACAGATTGCCCCGGAGTTGGCATCTCCTTCCGTCTCGGTTCTGTAACGCGGCTGATGTCATAAACCTACTGAGTTCCGACTCAATTGGGTTTGGTTGCCGTTGGAAAGAGCGTTCCGGTGTGCCCGCCTTGAGCTTCCGGAGTCCGATGGGTTGTGGACACACCTCTTTAAAAGGAACAGGCATTGGAGGGACGAGAACCAGTATATTACTCGGATTGCCATATCGCTGTAAAAGAAGCGCCCCAGGTTGTTGATCAACCAGGGTGTGCTAGAGTTTCATCCCCCTCGTTTTCACCCGAGGGGAGCGGCTGAGCCGGAAACCTGACGTTGGGATGCGTGGCGTCTCTTTCCCGCTATGAAGAACGTGTGCGGGCCTTGAACCAGACGTGTCCCCCATCTTAATGTGGATTTGGGTTATTTTTGAGAAATAGCTAAATGAGGTAAGGAGAGGTTTCTGTAGTCACATTTCTGGGGAGCCTTAGGCAAAAGAGCGTCCCAAATTCTGAAGAGGCCTCCAGAGTGCTGTGACTTTCGCCCCATTCCCCCCGGATCCTCGGATGGACGAAGTACTCTTCTGTTGAGGCCCCGTGGTGAAAAAGACGTACTCTGCACATGTTCAGATGCATTCCTTGGGAAAGCATGTATTTTCCTCTGTGATCTTTTACAATGGAGCATTGGCCTGGATGGCCCAGGCTAGCCCCATCTTCTCAGGTCTTGGAAACTAAGCAGGGTCGGCCCTGGTTAGTACTTGGATGGGAGACCTCCAGGGAAGCCCAGGGCTGATACCCAGAGGCAGGCAATGGCAAACCACCTCTGTCTGCCCTGACCTGGATGACCCAGGCTAGGCCAGTCTCAGAAGCTAAGCAGGGTCGGCCCTGGTTGCTGTTTGGGTGGGAGGCCACCGAGGAAGACCAGGGTTGTTCCATAGAGCCAGGCAGTGGAAAACTACCTCTATTCGTCTCTGCCTTGACCTGGGTGGCCCAGGCTAGCCTGATCTCGTCAGATCTCAGAAGCTAAGCAGAGTCGGCCCCGGTTAGCATTTGGATGGGAGACCCACCCAAGGAAGTCCAGGCCTGCCACTTAGAACCAGGCAACGGCAAACCGCATTTGAATGTCGCTTGCCTTGAAAACCTTACAGGATTGCCGTACATCAGCTGTGATTTGATGGCCCCCCCAAAATTACGGAGGAAGAAAAATACTTGGCTGTAAAGTTGCCCCAAAAATCCAGGGATCCAAAGCTGGGGGAGGGGGGAGCATTGGGGGAAAACGGGGCCACATCGGGGAGCAAGTCTGCGTGCAAACTCCGCTGTGGCTCAGACATCACGCTTTGTGCAACCTCCGTCTTCTAGACTTGTTGAGGCTTGCTGTGAGTTGGCTTGTCGGCCTCTTAAGACGCTCCTGGGCTCGAACGGTCTCTCCTGCTGCGGACTGACGTGGCTCTGAAACTGATTTGGGAGGGGGTGAGCCGTGGAGGAGACCCACGTATGCTCAGCCTGCATGAAGCGCAGCCGGAAGCAGGGCGCCAACAGTGTGCTGCACGACCTGGATGCGCAGCTGTGGGACGCGTGTTAACCATCCTATTTTCTCGTCACCCTCCCCGGCTCATTCACCGTATTTTGTCCCACTTCTTGACTTCTAGGCTGGGCCGGCATGTGTGTTGTGCGTGTGCTGTCATTTGCTTGCTTTGGGGGAATCAAGACACACTTGTGGCCAGTGTTCCCTCTAAGCTGAGTTAGTGTGAGCTAGCTCACCTTTTTTAGCCTCCGGCTCACACATTTTTGCCTTAGCTCAGGAAGGAGGGCTCCAGAGCGAACTAATTTATGCAGTAGCCAAATGGCTTGCTCACAACTTTAATGCCAGTAGCTCACAAAGTAGAATTTTTGCTCACAAGACTCCACAGCTTAGAGGGAACATTGCTTGTGGCAGTGAATTTAGAAATGTGGTGTGTGTGTGTGTGTATGTGTTAAAAACACTTCCAAACTGGCTCTACCACGGGCGGGGTGGCGGTGTATGAGCATCGTTAGGCTAGCAGAAGCGGTGGACCAATTTCTTCTCCATTCCGCTGTCCGTTAACATCTCGGCCCCCCCTCTTCAGACCCCCAGATTTTCTGCAGCCATCCACTGGAGGTTACGAGTAAGCTGTGCGGATCTTCTCTGTCTTCTCTTTCCCCTAAATGTCATATTCTTGCAGCGCCTGGTTCTGTGCTGATAAGGACACGAGATCAGGTTTCCTCGCCGCCTACGCACCCAAGCTCTCCTTCCAGAAAATACCGGTGCCTATCTCCCCCGCTTCCTCCTCCTTGGAGGAAATTTCCCCGTCCCCCCATCAGATCCTGGCCAGACTCTACAAATGTCCTATTCTTCAGGGTTGCTGATCTGCAGTTGGGGCCTGGCGTTAGTTATCCCCAGACAAGAGAGATCAGTGGCCATGGAGAACATGCTGCTATAGAGTGGACTCCGTGGCGTTATACCCTAGTGAAGTCTCTTCCTTCCCAAACCCTACCCAAGCTCCACCCCCAAAATCTCCAGGAATTTTCCAGCCTGGAGTTGGCAACCCTAGATTGGGGACCCCCACCATGTGATGCTAAGTTGCTCACCCAAATTTGGGTGCAAGGGGTGTGGTCAGTAGGGTTGCCTGGTCCCCTTTGACCTCCCCAGCAGGGGAAGGGGAGTAGGGCTGCCAGATCCAGGGTAGGAAATTCCTAGAGATTTGGGATAAAGCCGGACAGGGACCTCAGTGGAGCATAGTGCCGTAGAATCTGCCCTCTAAAGCAGCCGTTTTCTCCCTGGGGGACTGATCTCTGTAGTCTGAAGATGAGCTGTCATTCCGGAGGATCACCAGGTCTCGCCTGGAGGCTGGCATCCCTGTTGTCCATACAGTGTACAACGTCTGGTGCTTCTAAATTTAGTGACTCTGCAAGGGAAGCGTCGCTGATAGATTTATGCGTAGCGTCTGACGTCGGCCATTTCGCAGCCCAGGATGGTGGAGACGGCTTTCCTTCAGGAAGACATCGGCGAAATGCATCCTGTTTTTGTGGAGAGGATAGGAGAAAGGGAACGAAGTATTGAAGGTCTGTTTTCCGGCGCGGTGGTGCGCAGGCGCACGTGTGTGCATTTCCAGAGTTTGGGGTGGGGTGGGGTTGTTGGAAACAATACAGGGCAGCTCCAATCTTCCACTTCCTGCTTATTGAGGATACAGCGAGGTAGGTAACTTTTAAACGTGTCCCCCTCACTCAGCTGACATCTTCCTTGGGTTCCCTCTTGGGAATGGATTTTTGTTTGTTCGTTTAAACTCTTTATTTACGCAATGTTTAATGGGAAGGAGACCCTTTGCGGCGGGAGGGGCCCCCTTATGGTTTTCAAACCTTGCCCCCAAATGCCGTCGGAGCCCAGCTACAGACCCCAGGCCTTTAGCGCCCCTCGATGTTCCTCTTTTTTTACCGTTTGGCTTTCTGTGCCTTGACCGAGTGAATTGCCTGCTTTTTCCGTTCATGGGAGGTCTGTTGGTTGCTCTGTGTTTCCGTAGCACCCTTTTAACTGTGGCGATGTAGGGGAGGTTGAAACGGGGATCTTCTTAGGGTTTCTAGTTTCCAGGAGATCTCCCAGAATTACAACTCATTTCCGGGCTAGTGAGATCAGTTCCCCTGGAGAAAAAGGCAGCTTTGGAAGGACCCTTCTATGACCCCTTTCAGATTACCATTCTAAACCGGATGTTTGGCCCGGTTCTGAGTAAAGCGATACAGGGACGTAGGTTTCATACAGCAAATGTCATCCCATTCATGAGCTGTCTTTGAAGCTCTATAGCAGGGGTGTCGAACATGTGGCCCAGGGGCCAAATCAGGCCCCCGGAGGGCTTCCATCAGGCCCACAGTGGAACTGGCCATCTCCTGCTTCCAGTTCTGCTGCTGCTGTTGTATCGTAGCTTGCTTCACCAGACTCACTTAATCACTCAGCCATTTCATGTTTTCACCTGGGTCCTGGACTCAGAAGTCCCAGCATGAGATTTCTGTGGGGAATGTCAATAAATCAAAAGTAGGTTTGCAGCTTATAGAGCTAATGTTTTAAGCATGCTTTTGTTTTAAGTAAAAAAAAATCTTTGTGTCCTTTATAAAGTTTATATCTCCGCTACCTGGCACTATATGTTATGACCCATGTGGCCCGGCCCAACAAGGTCTCATTTATGTGCCACTTTCCCATCCCCCGCTGGTTTTTTTTGCTGTGTAATCTTCCTCACCGTTTCCCCCGGACGTTCTACATTGAGCGCTATAGCCCTAAAGCGATATAGTCTCTCAATCTCAGCGGCGTCAAGGCATCTTAATGGCCGTAACACTGAAGTGCTAGATTGGTTTAGCACTATAGCGCTCAACCTAGAATGTTCCGGGGGGGAGGGCGAGGAAGATCAGGCAGCGAAAAAGGGCGGGGGGGGAAGCGGCCTCGTAGGAAGCACTACGGACATTTTACACAGCACACCGCAGCGATTCAGAAGCGCAACAAAGAGGCGAAAGTGGACAGCCGTTTCCCTCAAATGGCTCAGCCGCGCTTAGCCAACGGGATGCAAATGGCTTTGTGTCAACAGGTAAATAAAATCCGTTAGCCAGCTGCTAAAACGGTTGTGCCTGAACTGACACAGAAAGTCCATTAGTAACCTGCTGCTAAAACGGATGACAAAGGCTATCTGAAAGGGGCCTGTGGTATTACGCTTTGCTGAGATCTCTCCCCAGGCCTCTTTCTCCCCAGGTTCCACCCCCCCCCCCAAATCTCCAGGAATTTTCCAGCCCAGAGCTGGCAACCCAAGATTGCCTGCACGCAAAGCAGGTACTCCGCCGCTGAATTATCTGCACCTTCCCCCGATCACAAGAGAGAAAAGCATTTACAGTTCAACGTATTGAGACTCAGGTTGAATTCGTTCTGAGGTTCAGGGTGGATAATATTGAAGAGTTTCCCGTTTCCCACCTGGACTGTGGCCCTTCAGAGAGCAAAGCCACGCGAGGGCAAAAGAGACTGGGCAGCGTGTTTTGTCGAGCTCGTAGTAATCTAATTTAAACGGTCTAACTTTATTAGGGAAAGAAATATCGGCTGTGGAACCCGTGATATGGCTAACGAGCAGCATACGACCGAGCCAACGTTCAGTTCTTGTTTCCAGCTCAGGTTGTGGAAGGCTGTATGCGCCGCACGCACGCCCCTCTGCGCTTTTCATGCTCAGGAAGCCAGAATTCTTGGCTGGCAATCTGTGTGTAGATAACTCTTGCGGTCCTCCCAGCGTGTGGCCCGACGCTGTAAACTTGTGCAGTTAGTTTGCCGGCTCCCGAGCTCGCTGTGCCCTCCGTCTGCACGTAGCCACGTTCCGGAGCCCTCCAAACATCGCTGGACGGAGCTTCCCGTCTCTCTCCCCGGCCTTCTCTTTCTTCCCCTTCCAACTTAGTCGGGGTCCAGAATCTCACCGAAAAAAACCCACGATTATTTTCTTGGCCAGGATTTCTGTGCTGTGGAATTAGCAAAGGGGGGCGGGGAGGTGCTTCTTCCTGTCCGCTCTGTTTACGAGGACCACCTAGACGTTTCTACCACCCGCTCTTGAGCTTTTGCTGATAAATAACAGGATGGAGGGGGCGGCGAGGTTGAGTAAGGAATGCAGTCATTTTTTCCCCCTTGGCCGGTCGAAAAGTGTCAACCCAGCGTGCTACAGCGGTGAAAAAGGCAAACTCTATGCTAGGGATTATTAGGGAAGGGATTGAGAAATAAAATGGCTGATATCGTAATGCCCCTGTGTAGATCTGTGGTGCGGCCTCGTTTGGAATAGCGCAAACAGTTCTGGTCAAGGTATCTCCAAAAGGGCACGGCAGAGCTGGGGAAAGGGCAGAGGAGGGCAGCCAAGGTGATGAGGGGGTTGGCAGCACCTTCCCTACAAGGAAAGGCGGAAGAGTCTGGGACTTTTCTGTTTCGAAAAGAGATGACTAAGAGGGGACATGAAAGAGGTTTATAAAATAAGGCACGGGGTGGAGAGAGTGGGCAAAGAGAACTTCCCTCCCTCTCCCAAAAGACTAGAACTCAAGAGCATCCAAGGAAGGTGACGGGCAGTAGGTTCAGGACGGACAAAAGGAAATACTACTTTATACAGAGAGTGATTAAAATGTGGGTTTCGCTGCCGGAGGATGTAGTGATGGCCACAGGAATCAACAGCTTTAAAGGGGGATTAGATAAATTTATGGAGGGGAAGTCTTATCAATGGCTACTAAGTCACAGTGACTGAGAGGAACCTCCACATTCAGAGGCATTAATCCTCTGAATCCCAGAGCCAGGAGGCAACATCAGGTCTTGGCCTCTATGCCCTGTTGTTGGCTGTCCAGAGGAACTGTTTGGTCACTGTGTGAGACAGGAGGCTGGGCTAGATGGACTATTGGTCTGATCCAGTAGGGTTCTTCTGATGTTCTTATGAAGCCCTCGGCCTCCATGCCCTGTTGTTGGACCTCCGGAGGAACTGGTTGGCCTTCTGTGTGAAACAGGATGCTGGACTAGATGGACCACTGGTCTGTTCCAGCAGAGCTCTTCTTATGTTCTTATTAGGGGAAGGCCTTGGACTCTATACCCTGTTGTTGGACCTCCAGAGGAACTGTTTGGCCTGTTGTTGAATCTCCAGAGGAACTGCTTGGCCACTGTGTGAGACAGGATGCTGGACTAGATGGACCACTGGTCTGATCCAGCAGGGCTCTTCTGACGTTCTTAGATTGTGTCCTTATGAAATAGTGAAGGCCGTACGTGATCTCTTAGGAGAGCTCCATTTTTAAAGCCCCGAATTGCAGAATGCAACAGCCAGCTCTGCTCGAGAGACTTATTCTGGGTGGGATGCGCTGGAGAACCCAGATGACCATGAGAGTTAACAGTTCCTTGGCAGCAAACCCGACCCCAGTCTTGGGTAGGGATGCCAGCCTCCAGGTGGGACCTGGGGATCCCCCGGAATCACAGCTCATCTCCAGACTGCAGAGGTCAGTTTCCCTGGAGGAAATGGCTGCTTGGGAGGGTGGACTTCATGGGCATTGTGCCGCACTGAGGTCCCTGTCCTCCCCAGGCTCCATCCTGAAATCTCCAGGAGTTTTCCCCACTTGGATCTGGCAACCCCCCATCCCCCTGCCAGTGGCCAGGAAGAACCAGGTAACCTTCACTGGAGCCTGGCAACCTTTTGGCCCGGAGTTCCACTAAGCTGCAGGCTGGCTGGTCTAGCAGCTCGGGTTCTGCCGTGCTTCTTTTGCATGGGAGCACCGGGCGTTTTGTTTTCCCCCGGGAACATAGCGGGGGTTCCATGGATGAGCAGGCTCTCGAGTCCAGTGAAATCAGCAGACTCGAGTCCAGTGAAACTGTATTTGTGAAATCAGCCAAGAGCAAGACGAGAACCCCGGAGCCTCAGCTCTGTTAAACAGCCTGCAGTTGCCACACCCAAACACACCCCACTCCCAAGGATAGGCTGATTACATAACATTACTGCTTGATTGGTTTGTTCCAGAGTCCTGGTCCGCTATTGTTCTTGTGCTTCAAGCTCAGCCGGTCTCTGGGGTGACAGACCTGGAATGATTCAGTCCCAGTACATAACAGGCTCCTTTGCAACGGGCCTGCAACGACGCAGAGCTGTATTGCAAAACGCCTCCTTAACAACAACAACAACAAATCTTCTCTCCATGTTTGGCTGGCCGGCTCCCCGAAAAGTAGCTTAGCTGGAACTCCCTAAGCTCCTTTTCCCAGATGAAGCCAGCAGTGAAAGTTCTTTGTTTATCTGAGAACGGTAGCTGTTTGAAACTGGGGGCGGAAGCACGCAGCTTGTGTTTACAAGGCCAGGCGTGGGGGACATGGACGGGGCAGTGCTTTGGCCATGATGTGGCAGTCTGCCGAGATGGGCTCGCCAACCTCCAGGCAGCACCTGGAGGTCTCCCAGCATTACAGTTGATCTCCAGACAACCGAGATCGGTTCCCCTGGAGAAAATGGCTGCTCGGGAGGGCGGACTCTAGGACCTTATACCCTGCCGAGGCCCCTCCCCTCCCCATGTGCTGCCTCCCCAAGCTCCATAACAAAGATGGAGCGCAAGACCTCCAGGTATTTCCCAACCCACAGCTGGCAATGCTGTGTCAAGGGGAAGGGCAGCGGTGATACAAATGAGGAAGGCCTTGAGTTGCTATATCCAGGTTGGGAAATTCCTGGAGATTTGGGGGCGGAGCTTAGGGAGGGCGGGGCTTGGGGAAGGGAGGGACCTCCGCTGGGTATATATTGCCCACCCTCCAAAGCACTCATTTTCTCCAAGGGGACTGGCCTCCGTCATCCAGAGATAAGTTGTGATGCCAGGAGATCTCCAGACCGCACCAGGAGGATGTCACCCCTAGGCAGGGTGGAGGGGACGAAGCTTGGCGTCTGTGAGCTCCTTTTCTCTGAGGCTGAGGCCTAGTCATGGGGCTGTCCCTGTGAAAAGACCCTGTCTCCTATACCTAACCCCATGGACCTTCTTTGATTCCTGGGGCTGTCAGGAGAGCCTCTCCCTGCTGCCTTAATTCCTGCGCAGGAACATGCAGGGCTATTTTGGGGCAGGAACGCACAGGAACGGAGTTCCGGATGGCTCCTGAGTTGGCCACGCCCAGCAGGAACTAATTAGCATAGTAGGCCACACCCAACAGCAGAAACTCATTAGGATTGGCTACATTTGGGGTGTGTGGCCTAACGTGCAAAGGAGTTCTTGCTCCAAAAAGAGCCTTGGGTTTTGACAACAAACAAGGTAAACAGAATTAGAAGCAAAAGGTGGGTGTGGCTGGATGTCCACACTTCTGGTAGCATGGGGGTGTGGCCTAATATGCTAATGAGCAGTGCTGTCAGGGTGTGGCCTAATATGCTAATGAGTTCCTGCTGGGCTTTTTCTACAAAAATAGCCCTGGGAACATATATTAGCGCAGCAGTGTGGTAGGAGGCAACGGGTCTACCTCACTTGGGGTGACAAAATACCGTGAACCTAGCACTGGTGCTATGGAATGTTCAGAGTCAGTCTGCCTTTAGAGACCGGGGCCCTTGCTGCAGTTGGCAAGGGACCTCCACAGCCTTCCTGCCCTCCTCGGCGGAGTTCTTAGCCTTTCGCCTCCGCCCCCCCCGTGGCAGTTGTTTCATCCTCGTGCGCAAGCCCAGGTGGTTGCAGTTGGTCGACCGCAGCGCTGCAGGAACAGACGATCACGCTTCTTGCGCTCCATCTTTGTTATGGCTTTTTGGTGCGCCGGGACATTAATCCGCGATGTTCATCCACTCTGCCTTGTACCTAAGCTCCATTAAACCTCATTATCTTGTTCTTTCAGCTGTGCCGGGCTCGTAGAATGAGGTATAGGGAACCGGTTCTTTCTCACAACAAAAGCGCTGTCATTTAGATAGACACCGGCACACCACTGCCTGTTTCTGTCTCTGCTCGTCTGGACGACCAGTGTTTCTACCCTCCAACTTGCATCCTTTAGTTGCTTAGAAACATTTGAGGGAGGTAAAAAATAAATAAGTCACCCCAGAGTTGCCAAGGTTGGATTGTGCTGAACTGTAGATCTTGAGCAGCTCAGGTTGAATAAAGGTCATCTGAACTAGCTGGCCAAGGGTCTAGATGCTGATTCTGTGGACTTAGGCAGGGCAGGAAGGGTTGCCTCAGTGCTTAGTTCCCATGGCCCTTTCTGACACGCCCAGGGAATTGCCAATCGCCACTTTGGGGTCAGGAAGCCATTTTTCTCCAGGCCAGTTTGGCCAGGGATCCTGGAGATCTTTTGTCATCTTCTGGGCATGGAATAGGGGTCACTGGGGGTGTATGTGGGGGAGGTATTTGTGGATTTCCTGCCTTGTGCAGGGGGTTGGACTAGATGACCCCAGATGTCCCTTCTAACTCTTATGATTCTGTGATGTATTGATCTCCCCTGCTCGGTGTAGTGGTTAAGTGTGCCGACTCTAATCTGGGAGAACCAGGTTTGATTCCCCACTCCTCCACTTGCAGCTGCTGGATGACCTTGGGCAAGCCGTTGTTCTGTCAGAGCTGTTCTCAAAAGAGCAGTTCTGGAAGGAGCTCTCTCAGCCCCACCGACCTCACAGGGTGTCTCTTGTGAGGAGGGGAAGGGAAAGGAGTTTGCAAGTCACTCTGAGACTCTGAGTGAAGAACGGGATATAAATCCAATCTGCTCCTCCTCCTCCTCCTCACACCTTGGGTCCTACAAAGCTTTTCTTTATTGATTTATTAAAACATTTTCTATCCTGCCTTTTTTCGTGGATCAGGGCTGCACACGGTATAGTTAACTTGTTAACAAAACTGCCAGAGCAAACCCTGTGATAGTTTTCTCATTCAAAATAAACTAAATGTGCAACGTGGTAGGGCGGGCACTGCACAGTGAACAGAAATCCCAACCTCTTTGAACCTCCAGCCTCCTTTGGAATTCTGGCGCACCTTGGTGGGTGTGGCCAGAAAATGGCTTCGACAGGAGGCGGAGCCAGCCACAAACTGGCCGCCGCAGCTGACCTTCCGTCAAACGGTGAAGGTCCTTGTGTTGTGGTGGCTGCTGCTGCCAAAGCAACATATATCTGCAGAGCCAATCAAATCTCCAGTGGCCAATCAGAAGCCTTGCCGGGCACCTGGCCCCGCCCGCTTTCTACAAACACTTGCTGGCCTCCAGAAAAGGCGTCTTTGGGGACCCCTGCAGTTGAAGCGGGGAATGGCGGGGGAGACAGCGTTGCTTGTTGGCTTCCTGGCATCCGGGACCAAAGACCAAAAAAAGAGCACCAGGTCATCCCCGTCTCCCATCTGCCAGCAACCCTAATACTTAACCGGGGCTTTCCAAGAGGTGTCATCCGTTTGGCTCGCGCAAAGTTCAGCTCTTCTCCCCGCCCGCCACCCAGCCGTCCCTTCACCCCAAGTGGAGATATGAGACGGCCACATGAGCGCATGACTCATGGCCCTGTGAGAGGGCATCTCGACAGGAAGGAAAGGGGAGAGACCGAAATAGCAGCCGGGCCACCCGCTCCGATGCCACTTGAGCGTCTGAGCGAGGAAGTCAAAAGGTCAGGGATTCTTCTCCCAGTTGCTGGCTTTTTCGGGCCAAAGCTAATAATTACTTTTGGGGAAAATGCACACAGACACAGGAAGAAGCCACCTCGTCCTGAATCGCAGACCACTGGTCCTTCGAGGTCCGTGTTGTCTACTCGGACTGCCACAGGCAGCAAGTCGGAGATCCCTGGGTTAGGGGTCGAGGCTATGGAGACGTTTTGTGAAGGAAAAGCATGGAAGTGTGTGTGGACCTGGGCAGGAAGCCACTGTAGGGATTGAAGGAGGGATGTCCCTCCATTGGAAGGATGAGAGAAGAACAGTTTGGGTGGTGGAAAGACAGCTGTTTGGTGTAGTGGTTTGGAGCACGGACTCTAATCTGGGAGTACCGGGTTTGATTCCCCACTCCCCCACATGCAGCTGCTGGTGTGACCTTGGGTCAGTCGTGAGTTCTCTCAGAGCTGTTCTCTCAAGGGCAGTTCTGCAAAGAGCTCTCTCAGCCCCACCAACCTCACAGGGTGTCTGTTGTGCGGAGGGGAAGGGAAAGGAGTTTGTAAGCTGCTCTGAGACTCCAAGTGAAGGGTGGGGTATAAATCCAATCTCTCCTTCTCCTCCTCCTGTCGTGTCAGCCTGCGGTGTAGCCAAAAAGCTCAGTCCTCAATCACAATGGCTTCTTCCTCATCCCACCCGCCAAGCTGGGGTGTTTTTTTTTATTTGACACAGAAGTAATCCAAATACCCTTGTTTATCGTTTCCCCTTTGTTTCTCCCTAGGTGGTTTCACCCAAACATCAGCGGAATAGAAGCGGAGAAATTGCTCTTGACCAGAGGGGTCCATGGGAGTTTCCTGGCCCGGCCGAGCAAAAGCAATCCGGGGGACTTCACGTTGTCCGTCAGGTATGACGCTGAGCTGTCGAAAGAGCTTAGTAAACAAAGGAACATAAGAGCAGCCCTGTTGGATCAGGCCAGTGGCCCATCCGGTCCAACACTCTGTGTCCCACAGTGGCCAAAAAGACCAGGTGCCCTCAGGAGATCCACCAGCGGGGCCGGAACTCCAGAAGCCCCTCCCACTCTTGCCCCCCAAGCACCAAGAAGACAGAGCATCACTGCCCCAGACAGTCTGTACCTTGTGGCTAAGAGCCACTGATGGGCCTCTGCTCCGTATGTTTAGCCTCTTGAAGCCGTCTATGTAGCCGCCGCCACTCCCTGCAGCAGTGAATTCCGCGTATGGGGTGAAGAGACTTGGAGAATGTTGCCTTGTCCTTTCAGAAGGAGGAGGAGTGGTTCTAAATCAATCCCGTTTTCATTCTGACCCTTCTCCAAGCAATTCGGGGCAGTGCAGGTAGTTTCCCTTTCCTATTTTAGCCTCACAATAACAAAAGGTGGGCTAGGCAGAGAGACTGTGACAGACCAAAGACTACCCAGCGAGTTTCCAGGTAGAGTTGGGATTTGGGACCCCCGTCTCCCAGATCCCACTCTAACCACAACGTCGCGCTGCCTCATGGGTTGTGTCGTGGTAAGATCTGGTGGGCTCCTCCATTTTCTGGATGGGCAGCAACCAAGCCGGAGAAGTTAGGAAATGTAATTGAGTGAAGATCAAGGCCAGGGTTAGAGCCAGAGCTATTTTTGGGCAGGAACGCACAGGAACGGAGTTCCGGCTGGCCAAGCCCAGCAGGCACTCATTAGCATAATAGGCCACACCCAACAGCGGAAACTCATTAGGGTTGGTCACATTAGGGGTGTGTGGCCTAACATGCAAAGGAGTTCCTGCTACCGAAAAAAGCCCTGGGTTTTGACAGCAAACAAGGTAAACAGAATAAGAAGCAAAAGGTGGGTGTGGCTGGATGACCACACTTCTGGTAACATGGGGGTGTGGCCTAATACGCTTATGTTTGGTGTAGTGGTTAAGTGCGCGGACTCTTATCTGGGAGGACCGGGTTTGATTCCCCACTCCTCCACTTGCACCTGCTGGTGTGACCTTGGGTCAGTCACTAGCTCTGGCACAGCTATTCTCTCAAGGACAGTTTGTGTTAGAGCTCTCTCAGCCCCACCTACCTCACAAGGTGTCTGTTGTGGGGAGGGGAAGGGAAAGGAGTTTGTAAGCCGCTCTGAGACGCCTTTGGGCAGTGAAGGGCAGGGTATAAATCCAAACTCCTCCTCTTCTTCTAATGTGCTGCGCTGTCGGGGGTGTGGCCTAATATGCTAATGAGTTTCTGCTGTTGGGTGTGGCCTATTATGCTAATGGGTTCCTGCTGGGCTTTTTCTACAAAAAGAGCCCTGGTTAGAGCCGGAGAGGAATCCTTCCCATCCGTCAGTGACTCTCTTCACCGTTCGGCTGCTCTTCCGCGTGCATTGAAAGGAGAGTAGCAGGCGGTGTGGTGCCTTTGTGTTCTCTGCAAGCCCACGGGCACGTGCAGTCCAAACCGCAAAAAGATGACTCCTCTGTAGGGCCTAGCGATCGGGGACTCTCCCCAGCCCATGGGATAAAGACCAGAGGGAAGCTGTTCGAGAGCTATGGAGAAACGACTGTGTCCTCCCAAGGTTTCATTGATAAAATTCTGGGGGCATGTGTGCCTGGAACCTCCTCCCTCTCCCACGGAGGGTCGGTGCTTCAGAACTCCCCTGCCCCATAAATGCCGTCACTGGATGTTCTTTTTCCGCACGCCGTGTTGAGCAGCTGGCTGTCCTGTGCTGGGCTTCAAAAGGAGGACTTGTTCTTTTTGCTAAATATAAAATATAATGGGGCTATTATAAGCGATCGGTGTGGTCGACAGATCAAGGGGAACCGCTCCAGCAGCTGCTGGGGGGGCGAGGTGGTAACGCGGAGCCATGTGGATGTTTGATGCCACCAGATGTGACTCGGGGCAGCTGGTTGGGGTTTTTGAACGATGGGTTCATCAGGTTTATGGGTCAGAAGCTTACTGACAATCCAGATGGAACCTGCATGCTCAGAGGTGGTGTACCTCGGATCATCAGACGCTGCAGTATGAACAGAGAAGGGCTGGTCCCTTCATGAGAACGTCAGAAGAGCCCTGCTGGATCAGACCAGGGGTCCATCTAGTCCAGCCTCCTGTCTCACACAGTGGCCAACCAGTTCCTCTGGAGGTCCAACGACAAGGCAAAGAAGCCGAGGCCTTCCCCTGATGTTGCCTCCTGGCTCTGGGATTCAGAGGCTGAGTGCCTCTGAATGTGGAGGTTTCCCTATCCTCCATGAATCTTATCTAATCCCCTTCTAAAGCTGTCTGTGCGTGTGGCCATCACGACACCCCACATTCTAAACTGCTCTCTGCGTAAAGTAGTGTTTCCTTTTGTCCATCGTGAACCTACTGCCCATCAGTTTCATTGGATGCCCTCGAGTTCTAGTCTATTGGGAGAGGGAGACAAAGTTCTCTTTTGTCAACGCTCTCCACCCGATGCCTAATTTTATCAACCTCTAGCATGTCCGTCCCCCCCTTAGTCGTCTCTTTCCTAAACAAAGAAGTCCTAGACTCTTCGGCCCTTCCTCGTACAGGCATCTTCCTCTTTGGCCCTTCATCATCTCGGTCGTCCCTCTTCTGTACTTTTCCCAGCTCTGCTATCTCCTTTTGGAGACCAGATGGTGACCAGAACTGTACGCACTATTCCAAATGAGGTTGCACCATAGATCTACACAGGAGCATTACTATATCGGCTCCTGTATAGGATTGAAAATAATAGGATTTTATTCTCAGTCCCTCTCTAATGATCCCTGACATAGAGTTTGCCTTTTCTTCACCACTGCAGCATGCTGGGTTGACACTTTTCATTGAGCTCTCCACTACGACCCCAAGATCTTTCCCCCTCTCGGTCTCAGCAGGTTCAGACCCCAAAAGCCTATACTTGTATTTTGGGGTTTTGTTCCCAAAATCACCTTAGGGCAGTGATGAGGCAAGAGAGGATCCCGATCCGCCATGGATTCCGGATTGTGCTTTGAAGATCACAGATTCCGATCCTGCCCTCCCCACGCCGAGACCTGGGAAAGAGGGGGGTTTGAAACCCGAAAAGGCTCAGCTGTAGCCACTTGGTCTGTATTTTTGGTAAGTAAAGTAAAGGTAAAGGTTCCCTTGCTCGAAAGCAGTCGAATCCGACTCTAGGGTTGCGGTGCCATCTCCGTTTCAAAGCCAAGAGCCAGCGCTGTCCGAAGACGTTTCCGTGGTCATGTGGCCGGCATGACTAAACGCCAAGGCGCACGGAACGCTGTTACCTTCCACCGAAGTGGTACCTATTTATCTACTTGCAATTTCTTGCTTTGAACTGCTAGGTTGGCAGGAGCTGGAACTAGAGACAGGAGCTCACCCCGTCATGCGGCACCCGGTCTCGAACTGCTGAACTACTGACCTTCCACAGCCTGCAGTTCAGCGTCTAACCACTTGAGCCACCGCAGCTCCTATTTTTTTGGTAAAGCATCCCCAAAATCTCCTTTTGAAATAAAATCTGGGTACCAGAAAGGAAAGGGCCACAGTGGCTCAGAGGTGCAGACGCTGAACTGCAGACTGGAAGGTCTGTAGTTCAGCAGTTCAAGACCCGAGTGCCGCGTGATGGAGTGCGCGCCTATCTCTGGCCCTGGTTCCTGCCAACCTAGCAGTTCGAAAGCAAGAAATTTGCAAGCAGATAAATAGGTACCACCTCGGTGGGGAAGGTAACAGTGTTCTGTGCGCCTTGCCGGCCACATGACCACGGAGAAGTCTTTGGACAGTGCTGGCTCTTCAGCTTGGAAACGGAGATGAGCACCGCCCCCTAGAGTCGGATCCAACTGGCTTTCGAGCAAGGGAAAACATTTACCTTACCAGAAAGGAAGGTGGCCTGGTACAGCCTGATCACGTCAGATCTTAAAAGCTAAGCAGGATCGGTCCTCGGAAGGGAGACCTCCAAGGACGACTCTGCTGAGGAAGGCGATGGCCAACCACCTCTGCTTCTCCCTTGCCTGGAAAGCCAAAGCCCCTTGCTAGGGTGGCCATAAGTCGGTTGCGACTTGACGGCACTTTGCACGCACACCAGGAAGTCGGGACTTGTTCCTGCGAGTTCAGGTCCCAGACACGATGCTGCTACATACTGAGTCAGGCATCGGCCCTCTGAGTTGAGTATTGTCTGCTCAGACTGGCAGCATCCCAGCGGAGCTTTTGCTGCTCAGCAGAGACGGTTTCCTCGGGAGCTTTGTGGGGCTTCGTGAGCACCTCCCAAAGAGACCCCTCCCTGGTCGGCTGATCTCAGTGGGTTAATACTTAACAGGCCAGAACGAGGTCTTCTGTTGTGCTTCAGTCTACTGGAAATGATGAACAGGAGCCTTCCAAGGGAGGAGGCACAGGGTGTTCCAGGGAACGGACAAATGAGGCCTGAAGTGTGGTTCAAAGAAGAGTCCGTTTGCACAGTCGATTAGGATGAAGGTGGGCAGCGAACCGTCTTTTGAGGGAGCCAGCGAGGATCTAGTGCGGGGGAAGTAGAACCAGAGCGGAACTTCCTGGATCGAAGTCGAGGGTTGCCAACTCCAGGTTGGGGGATTTGTGGAGGATTTTTTTAGGGCAGAGTTTAGGGTTCCCAACTCTGGGCTGGGAATTTCCTGGAGATTTAAGGAGTGGCGCCTCGGAAGGGCAGAGTTGGGGGAAGGGAGGGGATAATGCCATAGAGTCCACCCTCCGAAGCAGCCGTTTGCGCCGGGGGAACTGGTCTCTGTAGCTGGGAGATCAGTGGTGTTGGGGCATTGCCTTTAAATAAGGCTGGGGCAGAGCACGAGGCCTACTCCGGGTATCGGATTTAAAAAGCTGCTTTCCTAAAAAAGATAAAAAGGGGGTAGGGAACGTTTGGAGAAAGAAATGCAAACAATAACATCCTGGCACCTATGTCATGCATGCTAAAAGTGACATTGCTAGAGAAAAGATAATGGCTACTCTCTCCATTTGGTGGAGTGGATAAGTGCGCGGACTCTAATCTGGGAGAACCGGGTTTGATTCCCCACTCCTCCACTTGCACCTGCTGGATGACCTTGGGCAAGCCGTAGTTCTGATAAGAGCTGTGCTTGGAAAAGAGCCGTTTCTGTCAGAGCTCTCTCAGCCCCACCTACCTCCCAGGGTGTCTGTTGAGGGGAGAGGAAGGGAAAGGAGCTTGTAAACCGCTCTGAGACACTTTTGGGTAGTGAAAGGCGGGGTATAAATCCAATCTCCTCCTCCTCCTCCTCCTCCTCCTCCTCTTCTTCTCTTTCTCCTTCTCCTCCTCTTTGTCTTCTTCGCCGTCTTCATCTTCTTCTTGGTCAGCAGCAACAACCGGAAGATCAACAAGCAAACATTGTGAATACGTGCATATACGATCAAAGCAGTTTTCCTCAAACAGGATGCTAACTGACCAGTAGAAAGGGTTACAGGTCAAAACACCTCCTACAAAGTTTTCCCCTGGGGCAAGCTACAGGTTCCCTCTAAGCGGATACAAGTTACACAACAGTCCTGTCCTGTTTACTAACAACTAACAGCATCCGTTAACCCATATAATGACTGAAACGTAAGCGACTTGTACCTCCGACAAGTTGTAATTGCAGGAGTCCTCCAGGCCTCCCCTGGAGGTTGGCAACCCTAGTGGAGGATAGGGAGGGAAGGGTTCAGGGAGGGAGCTCAGCAGAGTTGGGTGCTGTGGCGTCCACCTTCCAAAGGAGCCATTTCCCCCCCAGGGGACCTGGTCTCTGTGCTCTGGAGATCAGCCGTAATGCTGGGAAATCTCCAGGCCCCAACTGGAGCCTGGCAACCCTGTAAGAATTCCTGGATGGTTGGGGGGCGGGGCCTGGGGAGGGAGGGGTTTGGGGAGAGGAGGGGCCTCAGCGGAGTATAATGCCATAGAGCCCACCCTCCAAAGCAGCCGTCTCCTCCAGGATAGCAAAAAGCCCAGTCGTACCTTTAAGACCACCAAACTTTATTGTGGCATAAGCTTTCGAGAAACACAGCTCTCTTTGTCAGATGCAGTTTGGTGTAGTGGTTAAGTGCGTGGGCTCTAATCTGGAAGGACCGGGTTGGATTCCCCACTCCTCCACTTGCAGCTGCTGGATGGCCTTGGGCAAGCCATAGTTCTGGCACAGCTGTCCTTGAAAAAGAGCAGTTTCTGTCAGAGCTCTCTCAGCCCCACCTGCCTCACAGGGTGTCTGTTGTGGGGAGGGGAAGGGAAGTGAAACGCGGAGTATAAATCCAATCTCCTCCTCCTCCTCCTCCTCCTCCTCCTCTTCTTCTTCTTCTTTACTATTTTGCAGCAACAGACGAACACGGCTGAACTCCTCTGGATCTATTTCCTCCAGGGGAATTGCTCTCTACACCCGTGGAGATCCCAGGCCCAGCTGGGAGGTTGGCCACCAAATTTTAAGGGTGGGGCCAGTGTGTGATGGGTGGGGCCTGGGAGAACCTGGCAAATGGGGGGGGGTTAGGTAATTCGAAGGAGGACATCCTTTTATGAGCCAGGCCAGTGAGATGCTAGCTGGTTTCCTTTCCCCGTTTATTTCTCATTTGGAGCTTCCCCCCGCACCCTTAAAATTTGGTGGCCACCTTCCGTGGAGCACTCGGGTGCCTCGTGGCCTGAACCGTCCCATCCAGCTCGAGAGCAGAACTCGAGTCCGGGGGATGACTCGGAACAATTTCTTCCGAGCTTCTTGCAGCCGTCGAACGTTGAGCGATCCTAGGGCGGGGTGGAGCCGGGGGGGGGGTTAAGCGCCTTCTCCATTTACAGCTGCATCCAGATCTCGGTAAATAATTTAACGAGCAGGAATTGGCGCTTGGCTGCATTTCCCTAAGAGGCATTTGGGCCGCCGGCCAGCGCTCAGAAGACCCGAGTGCCGGAGAGGGAGCCGTTCGAAAGCCTCCAGATGGAGGTCCTGCTTGGCTGTGGGGCATGTTTGAGGAGTGTGGATCTTACCTTTGTGGCAGCTGTAATAGGGATCGCTTTGGGGGGATTGGGGGCCCTGCTTGGCTTCCCATAGCGGCCTTGTGACAATCGGGGTTGGGAAGGAGCCAGGACTTTTGGCCAAGCTCTGCTGTGCTTTGCTTGGGTTCAGGGATGTCAGCTTCAGGTTGGGAAGTTCCTGGCGATGTTGGGAGGTGGAGTCTGGGAAGGGGGGTTGTTGGGTTAAATGTTAAAAAAATATATCAATTTTGACTTGGAAGCACAGAATACTTTGCACCGTATCCCTGATCCTCCAGGTTTCCTGGTTAAAGGGGAAACGCTGTTCAAACAAATGACAAAGACGATCTGACGCCAATGGTCAGAAGAGAAAGAAAGAGAGGAGAGAGGTCCAGATAAGATAAAACAGAAGGCAAGCAAGGGCCAAAGTTGCTCAGCATCTAACTGATAAGAGGGTGGGGCCAGATGCCAAATGTACCCGAGTGAAAGAATTCTCTTACCCAGGGCTTTTTTTTGTAGAAAAAGCCCAGCAGGAACTCATTAGCATAACAGGCCACACCCGACAGCAGAAAATCATTAGCCTATTAGGACACACGCCCCGTGTTACCAGAAGTGTGGTCATCCAGCCACACCCGCCTTTTGCTTCTTATTCTGTTTACCTTGTTTGTTGTCAAAACCCAGGGCTGTTTTTGTAGCGGGAACTCCTTTGCATGCTAGGCCACACACCCCTAATGTAGCCAATCCTAATGAGTTTCTGCTGTTGGGTGTGGCCTGTTATGCTAATGAGTTCCTGCTGGGCATGGCCAACTTGGGAGCCAGCCGGAACTCCGTTCCTGTGCGTTCCCGCCCCCAAAATAGCCCTGCTCTTAACCCTTTCCCTCACAGGTCTTCTTGCATGCAGAGTTACGATATCCAACAGGGGTTTGGGGAAGGGGGGACTGCAGAGGGGGGCCCTACAGTACAGAGGCCACCTTTCAAAGCAGCCGTTCTCTCCCGGGGAACTGGTTTCTGTCACCCAGAGATCAGTTGAAATCCCAGATCTCCAGGCACCACCTGGAGGTTGGCAACCCTAGGAATGGAATATTTGAAAAAGCAGCCTCAGATGGATGACAGGCAAAGCTGTGTTGGGAAAGAGCTGCTGAAAGGATTCAGCGGCTGGAACAGAGGGCTGTGTTCGCTCCGTCTGCAAAGCCTGACGCATATTGCCTTTTCTGTGTAGCTCCTAAGACAGGTTTTTAGGCCTCGTGGTCATCGTTGGGATAAGTAGCTTTCTGCAAAGAACACCAGAAGAGCCTTGGCTGGATCAGACCAATGAGGGTGCATCTGGTCCAGCCTCCTGTCTCACACAGTGGCCAACCAGTTCCTCTGGAGGTCCAGCAACAGGGCAGAGAGGCCGAGGCCTTCCCGTAATGTTGTCAGTTCCCCTCTGGACCCCTTTTTAAAAAACAGTGTAGCATCTGCTCCTTTCTGGTCTTCTGGTACAGCGGCTGAATTTAGTGATAAGTTACGTATGCAGGTTAGGTAAAGGTAAAGGTTCCCTTGCTCGAAAGCCAGTCGAATCCGACTCTAGGGTTGCAGTGCTCATCTCCATTTCAAAGCCAAAGAGCCAGCGCTGTCCGAAGACATTTCCGTGGTCATGTGGCCGGCATGACTAAACACCAAGGTTCATGGAACGCTGTTACCTTCCCACTGAAGTGGTACCTATTTATCTACTTGCAATTTCTTGCTTTCGAACTGCTAGGTTGGCAGGAGCTGGAACTAGAGACGGGTGCTCACTCCGTCATGCGGCACTCTCGGGTCTTGAACTGCTGAACTACTGACTTTCCACAGCCTGCAGTTCAGCGTCTTAACCGCTTGAGCCACCGCAGCTTAGTAGAGTAATAAACTCACATTTGAGTTCCCCAAGGACTCTCAGGTGTTTGCCAACAGTGCCTGGAGACTGAACTGGTTTTTGATTTCACCAGTAAGTCTAGAACTTCATCGCTTGCCGCCTCAATTTGACTCAATGCTTCAGACTCCCTTCCTGAAAACGTGGGTACGCGCCCCAGACTTTTCACAGTCAACACAAAAGCAAAAAAAAAGTCATTGAGCTTTCTCTGCCATCTCCCCGTCTTCCCTTAGCAATCCCTTTCCTCCTTTGCTCGTCCAAAGGCCCCACTGCGTCTCTGGCTGGTTTCCCGTTCCAGATGTATTTAAAGAACCGTTTCTTGTTTTCCTTGATGCTTTTAGCAACCTGCTCCTCAAATTCTCTTTTTTTGCATGCCTAATTATTGACTCGCGCTTCTTTGGCCAGAGCCTGCGGTCCCTTCTGCTCAATTCATTAGGGCTGATCTTCCACTTTTTAAAAAGAAGCCTCTTTACTTTGTATGGCTTTTTTTTTTTACTTTATTCTCCAGCCTGTTGCCAGAGGCATCCCTGGCAAAGCAAGAAGATGGGCAGTCATGCTGGAACAATAGGTGGTGTGTGCCATTGGTTTCAGGGGAATGAGTGCCTATTGAAGTGACCCGGAATAAAGGAACACATTTGATTTAAACACCAAGCGAAGAACAAGCTGCGGAGTCCAGGGGGTGCATACCTGCAAGTACCCCTGCCATGCCCTGGTGGGCTTTCTCTCTCATGTCAATCAAGGGTTCCCAGCTCCAGGTTGGGAAGTTCCTGGAGGTTTGGGGGTGGAGCTTGGGGAGGGCGGGGGTTTGAGAAGGGGAGGGACCCCAGCCAAGTAGAATGCCTTAAGAGTCCATCAGCCATTTTCTCCAGGGGAACTGATCTCTGTGGCCTGGAGACCAGTTGTAAGTATGGGAAATTTCCAGGCCTTGTGGGGAGGTTAACGAGAACAGAACAAAGGGCCGCACCAACTGGAGCAGAGAAACAAAGGAAAAAACATAAGGACACCAGAAGAGCCCTGCTGGAGCAGACCAGTGGTCTGTCCACACCAGCCTCCTGTCTCACCCAGGGACCAGCCAGTTCCTCTGGAGGTCCAGCAACAGGGCAGAGAGGCCTAGGCCTTTGTAAGAACATCAGAAGAGCCCTGCTGGATCAGCCCAGTGGTCCATCCAGTCCCGCATCCTGTCTCACACAGTGGCCAACCAGTTCCTCTGGAGGGCCAACAACAGGGCATAGAGGCCGAGGCCTTCCCCTGATGTTGCCTCCTGGCTCTGGGATTCAGAGACTTTGTGCCTCCGAATGTGGAGGTTCCCCTCAGTCCCCACGGTGAATAGCCACTGATAAATCTCCTCTCCATGAACCTCTCTATCTAATCCCCTTTTAAGGCAGTCTGTGCCTGTGGCCATCACTACATCCTCTGGCAGCGAACCCCCACATTTTAACCGCTCTCTGTGTAAAGTAGAATTTCCTTTTGTCCGTCCTGGACCTACTGCCCATCAGCTTTGGAGGCCCCCGAGTCCCAGTATTTGGGGAGAGGGAGAAGAATTTCTCTGTCAGCCCTCTCCACCCCGTGCCTAATTTTATAAACCTCTCTCATGTCCCGTCCCCTGTCCCCTGAGTCGTCTCTTTTCTAAACAGAAAAATCCCGGGCTCTTCCGCCTTTCCTCTCCAGGAAGGGGCTCCGACCCCCCTCATCACCTTGGTCGCCCTCCTCTGTCCTTTCCCCAGCTCCGCCGTGTCCTTTTGGAGAAACGGTGACCAAATCGGTTCACCGTTGTTGTTTTTCCTTCGTCTCTTTGCCCCATGGGGAGGTCGGGAGCCCTGTCTGTAGCCAGTCACGGAGCGTGCATTTTGCGCTCGTTTGGAGAGCTGGAAGATTGCCCAACCATTCCAGAATGGCGGCTCCGTTTGGGGCAGAGTGGTTTGGGTGCCGTTCCCCTGTTCCCCGTGAGATTTTCTTCTACGGGCCGTTTCTATTCTCAGCAGCCGAAATGAATTTGGGTGGTGGGGGAGGGAAGGCTTTCGGCGGTGAGGAAGGTTTGGAAAAGGACAGGATAAATGGATCCAATTGTCTCTTTGGGGGGGTGGGTATTTTCCTGGCTGCAAAAGGGCCTTTTTACTTGCAAGAAAATGTAATGGGAGGGGAAGTCTCTTGAATTGCAGCTTTGTTTGGTTGGGGGGAGAGAGAGACATAATTCGGGGCAGGGAAATGGAGGAAGCTTTTTTTAAAAACAAAAACAAAAACCCTCTTCCAAAAGAGAGTGGAGGATCTTTCCCTAGGATTGCCTGACACTATCAACAAAGACTCGGATTCAAATCCAGTCTTGGCCGTGAAACCCGCTGGATTTGTGGGCCCATCCCTCTCTAAGCCTGATCTACTTCTTTGCACAGCGGGTGATTAAAATGTGGAATTTGCCGCCAGAGGATGCGGTGATGTAAAGTATTAGAGATGGCAATTTGTGTACCTTAAAATGGATTGATATTCTACAGTCCTTTTTCACGGAAGTTATCGACTGTAGCCGAGCACAGTCACAGACGAAGCGGCCACGGATCGCCTAGGTCACTGTCCGTCTCCTCTGACTTCTTCGGGCCGCTGTCTCGATCGTGGAGCCCCAAAAGCTCTAGAAGTTAACTCTTGACTTTGCGGTCTATCTTACTTCAATTCAGCAACAGACGGCAACCGCGGCGATCCGTAGCTGCCTTATTTGTGACTATGCTCGGCTACAAAAAGGGAGTGATCGGTAACTTCTGTGAAAAAGGATGGTAAAAGGAAATATTAATTCATTTTAAGGATGCAAATTGTTGTCTAATACTTTATATGTACGGTGATTTTTTTTGGGGGGGGGTGGTTTGCATACTTGCTTACGCTGTACATCCATTGGCGATTGACTTCTGCAGTTGACTTAGAGGATGCAGTGACGGCTGCAGGCATAGCTGGCTTTGAAAGGGGATTAGATAGATTAGTGGAGGAGAGGTCGAGCAGTGGTTACTAGCCGTGATGACTAAAGGGAACCTCCATGTTCAGAGGCAGTCAACCTTTGAATTGCAGTGCCAGGAGGCAACATCAGGGGAAGGCCTTGGCCTCTCTGCCCTGTTTGTTGTCCATCCAGAGGAACTGGGTGGCCACTGTGTGAGACAGGATGCTGGTCTAGATGGACCACTGGTCTGATCCAGCAAGGCTTTTCTGATACTTATGAAGGCCTTGGCCTCTATGCTCTGTTGCCGGCTGTCCAGAGGAACTGGCTCGCCACACTGTGAGACAGGATGCTGGACTGGATGGACCACTGGACGTTCTCATGAAGGCCTTGGCCTTTATGCCCTGTTGTTTGCCTTCCAGAGGAACTGGTTGGCCCCTGTGTGACAGGATGCTGGACTAGATGGACCACTGCTCTGATCCAGCAGGCCTCTTCAGATGTTCTCATGAAGGCCTTGGCCTCTATGCCCTGTTGTTGGACCTCTAGAGGAACTGGTTGGCCCCTGTGTGAGACTGGATGCTGGTCTAGATGGACCTCTAGTCTGGTCCATCAGGGGTCCTCTGATGATCTTGTCTACTTCACAGAGGTGTTGTATGGCTATAACGTGTATGTATGTATGTATGTGGAAGTATGTATACAACATTCCCCTCTCTCATGGAACAGGTCAGGTTAAAAGTGGAATGAATGGAAAAAAAAATCAGATCCAGACACTAATAAGGCTGAATGTGATTGACTGACGGAATAACACTGGTATTTGACCTCATAGTCTAAAGGACTCTTCGAGTTAACAGTATCTGCACCAGTGTTCCCTCTAAGCTGAGTTAGTGGGAGCCAGCTGATAGTTTTTAGCCTCCGGCTCACACATTTTTGTCTGAGCTCAGGAAGGATGTGTCTCCAGAGCAAACTGATTTATGCAGTAGCCAGATGGCTGGCTCACAACTGTTATGCCGGTAGCTCACAAAGTAGAATTTTTGCTCACAAGATTCCACAGCTTAGAGGGAGCATTGGTCTGCACCGAGAAAATCGAATTGCATAAATTATGCACATTTTTGCATCATCCGCTACACTTTTATCCTTTGTCCGAAGCGCTCAGGCCAGCATACGTGGTTCCCCTTCCTAATTTTATCTTCACAACAGCCCTGCAAGGTGGGTCAGGCTGAGAGAGAATAACTGGCTCCCGTCACCCAGTGACCTTCATGGTAGAGTGGGGATTCGAACCTGGGTCTCCTAGATCCAAGTCCGGCACCCTAACCGCTGTGCAGCTTGACAGGTCGCTGAAGCCTGCCTCCGGCATCTATTTCTCAGCTTCTGCTCTGGCTGAGATTATGCTGGGTTTTACTCACCAGCCTAGCCAGGTAGAGAGCCAGTTTTCAAGGTGAGATGGCACCTCAGGTCCAAGCTAGATGTTTCAGGGAGTGCATGACTGGTGATGACCAGTGTTCCCGCTAAGCTGAGTTAGTGTGAGCTAGCTCACAGTTTCTTAGCCACCAGCTCACAGATTTTGGTCTTAGCTCAGGAAGGATGTGGCTCCAGACCAAACTAATTGATGCAGGAGCCAAATGGCTGGCTCACAACTTTAATGCCAGTAGCTCACAAAGTAGAATTTTTGCTCACAGGACTCCGCAGCTTAGAGGGAGCATTGGCGATAGCCCACATCTGTTCCCCAGTGACATCCAAGGACCAGACAGAGAACGTTTGCCGTCACTTCCCCACTCATGCCTTCATTTGCCGTCACTTCCTTTTGTTTAACCTTACAGTCTTGGGTCTTAACGGTCTCTTAATGTCAGCCATCTTGGAAGACTATACTTGGGCAAGAGGCAGTGTGCAAATTGTTCAGAAGCGACACAAGACGTGGCATTATGGCACTGGGTGTTTTCTCAATCTCTGTTATTGGCTGCCACTTGCAGGGGGCGGAGCTACGTGGAGATCCAGTGACATCATTTCTCGTGTCGACTTGCGGGGAAGAAGGGCCAGTAAAGCAAAGTTTGGCATGGTGTCCAAACAAAAAAGTTGGGGGCGTTTAAAGTGAACGGAACTTTGTTACAGGTCACTACGCAACGAGCACTTTTCGACGATAGCGTTTAAGGGGGGGGGGAACCACCCTATAAGCGGTTGGCGTCTCTTGGAGAGCGTTTGCGTCCTCTTGAGTAATTAGGAGTTGCAGCTGTGTGCACTGAGAGGGGTTTTTTTAAGTGTGCCAAGATGAAGCTGCCGAAATCTGCAGTGGCAGACGTTTTTTCGTGTAATTATTTAATCCAGCTGCTGGTTTGAATGGGGGCCCTTCCGCCCTCGCTCGGCAGCTGCCGCCGCAGAGCAACCGCGGGAGCCCCTTTTGCAGAACGGATTTTGGCATCCCACAGATAAAGTGGTTCGCCACAGACAACCCCTTTGTAGAATCTCATGTCAGCTGGGAAAGGCTGTGGTGCATCACTGAAGCCGTTTCAGCTCAGTGTGAGCGTGTTCCTTTTTGGTACTGACTGCTGGCAGAAGAGGGTTGGCAGGGCATCCTGTAGCTTGCAAAGGATTATGGGGGAAGAATGGGTTGGGAAGAGAGAGATGGAAGGGAGGGGTGCTTCGATAGCTTGCACCCCGTCTCTGGATCCTCGTGTCTTTCTTTGTTTTGGATGTTGGGACAGCTAAAGTAGAGGCGAAACGAATGTTCGCAAATATGTGGCAATTGACTGGATTTGCCAATTCGGTCACAAATTTTCACAATAGGTTTTGGTTGTGAAATGCCGATTTGCAATCCGAGCGTTTGGAGATTTCCTGGCATCTCTTGATCTGAGCTGGCATCAAATATGGAACCTCAAGCTGTCGGATGCTAGATAGCATATTTTTCTCCTCCGTCTCTTCTTTCTTGCTCATTTGATTTATTTCTCTTGCGTATGTGCTGAAGGATGAATGGTAGTTGGATGTATTGAAAGGCTAAAAATAGTATTTGAATTACAAAGAATTTCTGGGGAAGATTGGGAGCCAAAAAGATTGTATTGAAAGAAAGTGAAGGGGAGGACAGGGGGAAATATGCATATGATAAGCTTTCGAAAATGAATTTTCTGAGTCAGCATGTATCTGCTAAAATAGATTTTAAAATATTAACATCATCAGATGTTACTGTCATAGCCCCTGTACATTGTACCAGGGATGTCAAGCACTGCTTAGCAACTGGTGGGAGTTGGGTGTGTGTGTGTTCATGTTTGAGTCATCAGTCTACTTTAGGAATTTCCGGAAACTCTATGGTACAATCATAGAGTTTCTGGCAATTTCTAGAGTGGGTTGCTGTCACTTCCTGGTTTTCCCCAGAAGTGATGTCGTGTCAGCTGGCAGCTGTTTTTTAAATTTATTTTTACCCTCCCACCAGTTGCTGGAGTGGCACTGGGAAATGGGAGACAGGGAGAGAATTCCCACACGCCTCACAAGAACTGGGGACCCTGCTCTGTACACATGTTGAAGGCAAGGAGGCGCGAGCAATCAGGGACAAATGCCTTTGTAATCAGGGACGTTTGACAAGCCGCACTCCCAACCTGTGGGGCAGAGCCAAGGTTTGTATAGTGCCTCCGCTTATAGATGCCATGCTCACAAGCTGGTGGGTCACTTGTAGGAGGAGGTATTGTATAATTTGGTGGAGGCAACACAAGGCAGGATTCTTAACACGAGGTTTTATTCTTCGGCCCTTTCAGCCCTTGCTCTACAATCTCTGCCATCTCTCTTCCCGCTCCTTCCTTTTCCATTAATTATCGAAGGCTCTGCTGTGTCCAGCAACAGTCTGTGATTTCCCTACTGGGATGATTTCTAAACATCAGGAATGACACACACTTTATAAGAATTAAGACACCGTAGATGGGTGGGGCCAATGCGCTTTTATTTAACCCCCCCCCCAATGTGCCTGTAAAGGGTTCACATCAGCCACTATAACTCATCAAATGCTAACCGGGATGATGCGAGCTATCAAAAGGAGCCGGAGGCTGAACACTTTGAAGTTTCGACTACAGAATATTCGAGTGCTAAAGCGTTCTTGGCCGGATCTCTCCCCGCTTACTTCGAAAGCCTAGCAAACTCATGCCAGAGTGCAGAGAAGGGCTACTAGAATGATAAAAGGGTTGGAACACCTTCCCTATGAAGAAAGGTTAAAACGCTTGGGGCTCTTCAGCTTGGAGAAACGACGGCTGAGGGGTGACATGATCGAGTTTTATAAGATTATGAATGGGATTGAGCAGGTTGAGAAAGACGTACTTTTCTCCCTTTCTCACAATACAAGAACTGATGGGCACTCCATGAAATTGCTGAGC
This sequence comes from Gekko gecko, assembly GCA_029375565.1. Lineage (NCBI taxonomy): Eukaryota > Metazoa > Chordata > Lepidosauria > Squamata > Gekkonidae > Gekko > Gekko gecko. The sequence continues at coordinate 25,683,807 of JAPDNY010000016.1, forward strand.
AGTCGGGTTAGAACAGATAAAAGGAAATACTTCTTCACCCAATGAGTGATTAACATATGGAATTCACTGCCACAGGAGGTGGTGGCAGCTACAAGCATGGACAGTTTTAAGAGGGAATTAGATAAACATATGGAGCAGAAGTCCATCAGTGGCTATTAGCCACAGGGTATAGATGGGAATTCTAAGTCTGGGACAGGTGATGCATTCTATTCTTGGTGCTCGAGGGGGCAGCAGTGGGAGGGCTTCTAGTGTCCTGGCCCCACTGCTGGACCTCCTGATGGCACCTGGTATATTTTGGCCACTGTGTGACAGAGTGTTGGACTAGATGGGCCATTGGCCTGATTCAACATTGGCTTCTCTTATGTTCTTATGTTCAGTTCCCCCCCTTTTCAGCACCGAGAGGGTTAACACCATTTGACTGTTAGCAGAGAGCAGAGTGGTCCAGATCCTCAGGTCCCTTCTGGCCCTCCCGAGTCCAGGCTAGCTCTCCTCAGCGGTGGAAGAGTAATTGCCTTTTAAAGGCACTTAGCGGCTGTCAGCTTGCTGAGCTCACCCAGAGCCCAGATGCTTGATGGATGCGCTAGGTCAGCCTTTCTTCCCCATCCCTCCTCCTTCCTAATCTACTTTAAAAGGTGGGGGAGCCCCCAGTGGTCCAATATATTCAGTTGCTCTAAATGGATGCACCCCACCCCTGGGAGTCCAGCAGGTACGAGGGAGCAGACAAGCTGCCGTCTTCCGTGGAAGGCCAGAAAATCTATGGAAGGCGGAGATCTCATCTGAGCTGAGAATCTCTTTCCATGGTAGCTTTAAAAAAAAATTAAGAGGAAGATTCTGATTCTCAGAAGGGCTGCAAAGGTAGGACTGGAAACGTGAGCAGCCATACTGGCTGAAGTCTCAGGAGTCAAAGGAGACCTGGGGCAGGACACGATCCTGTCTGTGATGGCTTGACCCGTTCCTTGCCCTTACTTAGACTTGGAGAAGCAGAATAATTAGAACATAAGAGAAGCCCTGTTGGATGAGGCCAATGGCCCGCCCAGTCCAACACTCTGTGTAACACAGGGGCCAAAACCCAGGGGCCATCAGGAGGTCCACCAGCGGGGCCAGAACCCTAGAAGCCCCCCCACTGTGGCCCCCCCAAGCACCAAGAATAAAGAGCATCACTCTCCCAGAGATAAGAACATAGGAGAAGCCATGTTGGATCAGGCCAATGGCCCAACCAATCCAGCACTCTGTGTCCCACAGTGGCCAAACCCCAGGGGCCATCAGGCGGTCCACCAGCGAGGCCAGAATTCCAGAAACCCTCCCACTGTTGCCCCCCAAGCACCAAGAACACAGAGCACCATAATTAAGTTTACTTAAACGATACGACTCATTTAACCTCGAGGTTTTGAGTAGTGCCACATTAGAATCCACATGAACTAGGCTAACACCTGAAAAATCAATTTCTGCTTGCTATAACATATGAGGGGGGGAATCCACAACAGCCAAAGTAACCCACCCAATCCACCCCAGCTAAAAATCTCCCAATTTTCTATCCCACTGGTGCACCTACCATCCCACTAGGGATGATGCGCCTACCATCCCCCTACCTCACCCACAAATTGCACACCATTGAGACAAAGAGACATTCCAGCAAATGATATTCCAGTGTATCAGTTTCCCCAGTAACACATAAGCATATCCTCTCTCAGTAGAGCACTTTCTTATAATGACCGTTCAAAAGCAAGGTAACTTATACCATAAGAACACCAGAAGAACCCTGATGGATCAGACCAGTCGTCCATCTAGTCCAGCATCCTGTCTCACACAGTGGCCAACCAGTTACTCTGGAGGGCCAACAACAGGGCAGAGAGGCCAAGGCCTTCCCCTGATAGGAACATCAGAAGAGCCCTGCTGGATCAGAGCAGTGAGAGTCCATCTAGTCCAGCATCCTGTCTCACACAGTGGCCAGCCAGTTCCTCTGGAGGGCCAACAACAGGGCAGAGAGGCTGAGGCCTTCCCCTGAGAGGAACATCAGAAGAGCCCTGCTGGATCAGAGCAGTGAGAGTCCATCTAGTCCAGCGTCGTGTCTCACACAGTGGTCAGCCAGTCCCTCTGGAGGGCCAACAACAGAGCATGGAGGCCGAGGCCTTCCCCTGATATTGCCTCCTGGCTCGGGGATTCAGAGGTTCCCCTCAGTCAGTATGGCTAGTAGCCATTGATACTCCAGGGAAACAGGAATGCTGTTCACTAAATTTGTATTACTTCAGGCTCAGCATTCCTGTTTTCTCACTTACAGAGTACACCCTGCCCTCTAGAGAGTTTCTTGTGAGAGCAAAGGGTTTTGCCTTTTGCAGGTTTGCTCCCAGGGCATGGTGTCATTGCAGGGTCAAGTGGCTGAAAACGATGTCTGTTTCTCTTCCTTTCTGTGAGTGCATAGCAGACTCCAAAGGTGTGGGCGTCTGTGTGGGACTGAAAGAGAGAGAGGACATAAGTTGTGTGGTGAAGATTCAGTTCATGAGAGAAGTTGTGCTTATGGGAGAGGAGGCAGTTCTGAAAATACAGCATGCTTTCCAAAGGCAGCGAAATCCACAAATGTGAAGGCTTCTTGTTTAACTTTGTCAGTGGAGTTCTAGTTGTACAAGGACCGTCCACTTAACCACTACGCCAAACTGGCTCTCAGTTTGGGAGCTGGCAGACATTTTCTTCTAGAGGTATTCTATCTAGCTAAATATTTCCTGTAGGCCATGCTCACATGTATTGGCAAGATGAAAAATTTCATGACACTTGTATAATTATAGTAAAGTTAGTCTGTGCTGAGTGAGGGCTCAGATTTCTCTGATGAAGAGCTACCTGCTAGCCCTCAGCTGGTAATTGAACAGCTGGATGCAGCTGGCTCTGAACCAGAAGGAGAACAACAAGAGATCAGGTTACTGGCTGATCAGGAGTCACAGCCTACAGCAGTGCATCTTTGGGCGTTCTGACATAGTATGGTGAGCGCAACCCCAAAATGGCTCCCACAGCTTCCCTTCAGCCACATAGTGAAGATCCTTGTGATGTGGCAGCAGCTGCTGTCAAAGCAATTTTTTTTAAAACAAAAATCTGCTTAGCCCATCCAGCTTCCACTTTGGTGTAGTGGTTAAAAGCGGCGGACTCTAATCTGGAGAACCAGGTTTGATCCCCCATTCTTCCACATGCAGCTTCAGGTGTGACCTTGGGTCAGTCACAAGTTCTGTCAGAGCTGTTCTCTCAAGAGCAGTTCTTTCAGAGCTCTCTCAGCCCCGCCTACCTCACAGGGTGTCTGTTGAGGGGAGAGGAAGGGAAGGAGATTGTAAGCTGCTCTGAGACTCCGAGTGAAGGGCGAGGTGTAAATCCAATCTCCTCCTCCTCCTTCTTCCAGTGACCAATCAGAAGCCTTGGTGGGCTAAAGACTCATCTGACCCTGCCCACTTTCTAAAAACACTTAATGACCTCCAGGAAGGGTGTCGGCAGTCCACGGGCGCCTTGTTGGGGACCCCTGCGTTGAGGGCTACATTTGGACTGGGACGCACGGCTGAATGGTGAATGACACAGGCTATCGACCTTAGCCCAGGATTACAAGTTTCTTTCTCTCCCCTTCCCCGGCCTGGCACTAGGAGGAACGACGAGGTGACCCACATCAAGATCCAGAACACCGGTGACTACTATGACCTCTACGGCGGGGAGAAGTTTGCCACTTTGGCAGAGCTGGTCCAGTATTACACCGAACAGCAGGGCCTGCTGCGGGAGAAGAACAGCAACATCATAGAGCTGAAATACCCTCTCAATTGCCAGGATCCTACCTCGGAGAGGTGAGCGGGGAGAACCCATCCCAAATCAAACCCTCGGTGTTGTTTTATGTACTCTCTGTGTAGTTCAGTATTGCGAACTTCTATGAGGATAACAGAAGCTTGCTTTACCAGGTGGCTGTGAGAACTGAACACATGAATTCCCTTATACCTGGTCCATCAGAGTTACTATTGTCTACTTGGACTGGCAGGGGCTTTCCAGGGTCTCAGGCGGAGGTCTTTCACATCACCAGCTGCCTGGTATTTTTAGCTGGAGACGCCAGGGATTGAACCTGGGACCTTCTGCATGCCAAACGTATGCTCTGCCACTGAGCCACAGCCCCTGCCCCAGATTATACTGAAGCTGCCTTATACTGAATCTGACCCTTGGTCCATCAGGGTCAGTATTGTCTACTCTGACTGGCAGCCGCTCTCCAGGGTCTCAGGAAGAGGTCTTTTCCATCACCTATTGCCCGGTCCTTTAACTGGAGTTGCCTGGGATTGAACCTGGGATCTTCTGCATTCCTAGTAGATGCTCTACCACTGAACCGTGCCCCCTCCCCAAATGCCTTATACTGAATCTGACCCTTGGTCCATCAAGGGTCAGTATTGTCCACTCAGACTGGCAGCTGCTCTCCAGGGTCTCAGGAAGAGGTCTTTCCCATCACCTCTTACCCGATCCTTTTAACTAGAGCTGTCGGGGATTGAACCGGAGACCTTCTGCATGCAAAGCAGAGGCTCTTTCGCTAAGCCACGCCTTCTTGAATTGCTAAGGACATATAGTAAAGCGCTATACAAGCTGTGCCCATTGGCCTTCGGGGCAGCCTATGGACTAGTGTTCCAAGGAGTACAAATGCGAAACAACCACTCAAAAGAGAACCTCTTTTTTTTTTTTGGAAGCCAGATCATAGCAGCCGCCAAGGAAACAGGAAATAAAACCAGAAAGAGAGGCATCCGTACCTAAAAGCCCACGAACGTCTTGCCAGAAACGTAGTTGGCACTTTTGAAAAGAGAATAAAGGGGGGGGATTTGCAGTCGGTTTGGAAAGAAGAGATGTGATTTATTTAAAAAAATATTCTTGCTGCCCCTATTGCAGAGAAACTGACCGGACCAAGAAACCCGGATGAATAAGCGTCTGTTTCTTTTGTATTTGGAAACAGTTTTGAGGAAATGGCTGCAGCTTTTGCCGTCTCATGTTCCCCAGTCCTGTTTCCTGGATTATGACAGAGATGGGGGCTGGTGACGTAATGTGGGAACCGCTCGTCCTCCTTGGGTGGAAAATACCATCAAAGGTGACATGGTGGAGCGGCCCGGAGGCTCCCTGGCATGGGCCGGAGGCGCCATCTAGAGGGAAAGGGGTAGAAAAACTTGTTTGTTTTTTAAAAGAATGAATTGCTGGATTTAGAGTCCAGCGGCACCTTTAAGACCAACGAAGGTTTATTCAACGTATGAGCTTTCGTGTGCATGCACGTTCCTTCAAATGCATTGGAATGGGAGGCAGAGTTCAGACTTTTAGACTTATCTCAGTACATATGCTAATTCATTCAGTCCTCACATATGTATTCACAACAAGAAGGCCTATTCATCCTCTGTATTTTAGTGTATTTCTTTTTCAGAATACTATATCAGAATACCGAATGTAATGCAAGGAATGTTGGAATGTTTGGTCGATCTAACCTTAGGTAAAGGTTTCCCTTGCTCGAAAGCCAGTCGAATCCAACTCTAGGGTTGCGGTGCTCATCTCCGTTTCCAAGCCGAAGAGCCAGCGCTGTCCGAAGACGTTTCCGTGGTCATGTGGCCGGCATGACTAGACACCAAGGTGCATGGAACGCTGTTGTGGCCAAAGACCACCTAGTGGGCTTCACCATTCAGTCCTTTGTCCGCTTTGCTTCATCTGCCCTTCTCTGTGGCTTTTCCCCCCTAGATGGTACCACGGCCACTTGACGGGCAAAGAAGCCGAGAAGCTCCTGACAGACAAAGGCAAACCGGGGAGTTTCCTGGTCCGGGAGAGCCAAAGCAAACCGGGAGACTTTGTCTTGTCGGTGCTGACGAACGAGGACAAGGCTGACACGGGGGACCGGAAGCCCCGTGTGACCCACATAATGATCCGGTATCAGGTAAGAAGCCACCAGAACAGGAACCTTTAGCTGCAAAATAAAGGTGAACATCTGCCAGCTGCAGGGCCTTCACCGTGGTGGCTCCCCTCTCTCTGGAATTTATTGTAGTTGTAGTTGTTGTCATCTTGCTAGCGTGATGCAGCTTGGGGTCATGAAGCTTGCTTGGGTGACCTCGGGGCCTTGGAGGGTTACTGAGGTGCCTTAGGGTAGCGTGCCCAGAGGCAGAAAGGGCAGGAAATAAATAGGATTAAGGACACACAGTTCCTAACATCTGAGTTAAGTGCAGCTCTTCTCTGTGCCCAGATTTTTTACTCTTCTCCCCTCTCATTTTACAACATAAAGCCATCTCCAGAACATGTCACCTTAGAGACCAACAAGGTTTTGGGGGTATAAGCTTTCGAGAGTCAGAGTTCTCTTCATCAGATACAAGTAGGAATGAAGGTCTGTGTGTCCTCTCCATTCCTGCTTGTCTCTGACGAAGGGAGCTTTGATTTTGAAAGCCGGTACCCCCAAAATCTTGCAAATTCTAGAACCCCCCCACACAGCTGTTCTATGGAGATACAACTCTGACTTCCTAATAATAATAATTGCTGTATGGCGTTGTCTGTGGTACAGTCAGGAGATCCTAAGATAGTCTGGCTGCCTGAAGTACAAGCTCTTTTTAGTGTTATGCACCACTAGGTGGCGAGCGAGACTTATTTTGGGGGCTGAGGGAGCGGTGACTGACCCAGGGTCACCTAGCCAGCTTCATGTGGAGGAGTGGGGAAATCGAACCAGGTTCTCCCGATTAGAGTCTGCCGCCCTTAACTGCTACATTGCACCGGCTCTGACTTTCTGTTACAGCCAGATGGGAAGTACGACGTTGGCGGTGGCGAGCACTTTGACACGCTCACAGACTTGGTGGAGCATTACAAGAAGAACCCCATGGTGGAAAAGTCCGGGGCTGTGGTGCACTTGAAACAGGTGAGAGCAGTGTTGAATCGGTCCGGATGGGTAGCCCTGCCTTCAGAGGGGGTCCAGAAACGTAGCGGCATGCAGTGTTCCCTCTAAGCTGAGTGTCAGAGTCCTTACTGAGTCAGCAAAATACCAGGCCTTGTTCAGTGAAGCAAGATTAGTATTTATTTTAAAACTGCAATAGTAGGTTACTGTAACAGGAACATTGTTAAGAATAACTTGGTTACATGAAGCAAGCAGATATACCAGAAGGGGGAGAATGGGGACCCCCCTCCACCAATAAGAGCACAGCGCGCGCGCGGAAACTGGAGACAATAATAATTAATGTAGTTCCCACCGCCCCCATTGTCTCAGCCTAGCTGTTGCTTATGAAAGCGATAGGAAGCAAACAGCTTGTCTCCTCCAAGGTCAGCGTGTGAAGTCTACAAGAGATACAGCTTGCACGGCCAGGCAGCCGAGGCAGCTCCCCGCATTCCATTCCAACACTCCAGGTGCATAAATCAACACCCCACGATCCCATCCACCCACCCTACACAGAACAAAGCCCATCCGCCCTCCCTTCTCCATCCATCATGGCAGGACTACCTGACACTGAGTTAGTGTGAGCTAGCTCACAGTTTTTTAGCCTCTGGCTCACACATTTTTGTCTTAGCTCAGGAAGGAGGGCTCCAGAGCAAACTAATTCATGCAGCAGCCAAATCGCTTGCTCACAACTTTGATGCCTATAGCTCACTAAGTAGAATTTTTGCTCACAAGACTCCACAGCTTAGAGGGAATATTGGCGGCATGTTGGATTTTTTTTGTGTGGTGTAGGAGAATGTTCTAAATTCAGTTTCTGCTCCCCTTCCTCCTCGTTCCACGAGGTTGTACCCTACCTATGGTCGCCAGCTCTGGATTGGGGTGTTCCTGGAGATTTTGGGGGTGGAGCCTGAGGAGGGCGGGGTTTGGGGAGGGGGAGGGACTTCAGCGGGGAACGATGCCACAGAGTCCACCCTCCGAAGCGGCCATTTTCTCCAGGGGAACTGATCTTTGTGGTATGGAGGTGAGTTGTCATTCCAGGAGATCTTCAGGCACTGCCTAGAGGTTGGCAACCCTTAATTCTACCCTCATTTTCTCCCCCCTTCAGCCTTTCAACACCACACGAATCAACGCCGCCAACATCGACAACCGAGTGAAGGAGCTGAACAAGATGGCCGACCAGAGCGAGAAGTCCAAGCAAGGGTTCTGGGAGGAGTTTGAGGTAGAGAGATAATTCACTTCTCTCCCTCCTCCACCTTTCCTTCTTCGTCTGTACTGGTACCTTATGAGCCAGTTTTGGTGTAGTGGTTAAGTGCGTGGACTCTTATCTGGGAGAACCGGGTTTGATTCCCCACTCCTCCACTTGCACCTGGCTGGTGTGACCTTGGGTCAGTCACAAGCTCTGGCACAGCTGTTCTCTCAAGGACAGTTTCTGTCAGAAGTTCTCTCAGTCCCACCTACCTCACAGGGTGCCTGCTGTGGGGAGGGGAAGGGAAAGGAGTTTGTAAGCCGCTCTGAGACTTCTTTGGGCAGTGAAGGGCGGGGTATAAATCCAATCTCTTCTCTTCTCTTCTCTTCTCTTCTCTTCTCTTCTCTTCTCTTCTCTTCTCTTCTCTTCTCTCTCTTCTCTTCTCTTCTCTTCTCTTCTCTTCTCTTCTCTTCTCTTCTCTTCTCTTCTCTTCTCTTCTCTCTCTTCTCTTCTCTTCTCTTCTGCCTGCCGAATATAATACAGCTTAACTTTTCTTTATTGTATTATATTTGGCTTATATAAGATTGTTATGTTCCTAAGCACCATTGTAGGGGTGGGGAGACTACCGGTCCCCTGGGGGAGGAAAGCCATAACAGGTAAATTAATTCTAAAGCCATTTTACCTATCATGGCTTCTAATTCTAGTTCACCGAGAGGGCGGGGTCCGCTGCCAGAGGATGTAGTGATGGCCAGTGTTCCCTCTAAGCTGAGTTAGTGTGAGCTAGCTCACCGTTTTCTAGCCTCTGGCTCACACGTTTTTGTCTCCGCTCAGGAAGGAGATGGCTCCAGAGCAAATTAATTTATGCAGGAGCCAAATCGCTCCCTCACAACTTTCATGCCTGTAACTCACACAGTAGAATTTTTGCTCACAAGACTCCACAGCTTAGAGGGAGCATTGGTGACGGCCACAGGAATAAACAGCTTTAAAAGGGGATTAGATAGATTCATGGAGGGTAAGTCTGCTAGTGGCTGCTAGCCATGGTGACTGAGTGGAACCTCCATATTCAGGGGTAGTCAGCCTCTGAATCCCAGAGCAAGGAGGCAACATCAGGGGAAGGCCTTGGCTTCTATGCCCTGTTGTTGGCCTTCCAGAGGAACTGGTTGGCCTCCGTGTGTGAGACTGGATGCCGGACTCGATGGACTACCGGTTTGATCCAGCGGGGTTTTTCTGATGTTCTTAGGAAGGCCTCTATGCCCTTTTGCTGGCCCTCCAGAGGAACTGGTTGGCCACTCTGTGATACAGGCTGCTGGACTAGATGGACTATTGGTCTGATCCAGCAGGGCTCTTCTGGTGTTCTAATGTAGATATACCCAGTCAGAAAATGCCAGAACTGAAAATTTTGTTTCCTAATATAGTAAACTTCTGAAATCATCGTTTATTCTCAATTTTCCGTTTTTATTGTTTGGGGCTTGTTTCCGTGACATCTTTCTTGGCTTTGATTCTCGGTTGCGGCAAATAGATTCAGGCTGGTGAAACCTGAAGTCCCAGGTTCAAATGGTGCGACATGGCACCTTCGTTGACCTGCCTTGCCAGGGTTTTTGCGGCATGTCGAGGTGACGAATGGTGTGAGCCATTCTGAGCACTCAGTAGTGGTAAGGCTGAGAACATGTTTAAAATTCTCTCCACAGATGTTGCAGCAACAGGAGTGTAAACTCCTCTATCCCCGGAAAGAAGGGCAGCGTGTGGAAAACAAAGGGAAGAACCGCTACAAAAATATCCTTCCCTGTAAGGAGAAAGCCTTAAAAATGGGGGATGCGGGGGGGGTGTTGAAGCATTAAGTCAAGTGTTTTGCCATCAAGTCAAGGAGACTTCTGGTGACCCCTAGTGGGCCTTGAAGGCAAAGGATGGTCGGAGGTGGATTTTGCCATCGCCTGCCTCCGCGTCACGACCCTGGTATTCCTTGGAGGTCTCCCATCCAAATACTAGCCAGGGCCGGCCCAGCTTAGCTTCTGAGATCTGATGAGAACGGGGCTTGCCTGGGCGTTCCGTGTCAGGGTGGTAGACTGCAGCATCTTGAGTTCTTTTACATCAGTAAAGAAAACACCCCAGGTTTCTAGTCCTTAAGGCTGTGAAGGTAGACTTTAAAGCTGGCGGGTAAGGCGTGATGAAATCAGTACCTGGAGCCGGGCAGGGTTGTAATTAACCAGCGGGTGAGGCTTCAACACATACGTGAAGCTGCCTTCTACTGAATCAGATCCTTGGTCCATCAAGGTCAGATTGTCTGCTCAGATTGGCAGCCGCTCTCCAGGGTCTCAGGCAGGGGTCTTTTACATCACCGTGCCATCTGATCCTTCTTTAATCGGAGATGCTGGGGATTGAACCTGGGACCTTCTGCATGCCAAGAAGATGTTTGTCCCCTGAGTCAAGGCCCTCCCCGGTACATCTGGTATTTGACTCATCTAGCTCAGGATTGTCTGCTCTGACTGGCAGCCGCTTTTCCAGATCTCAGGCTGAGGTCTTTCACATCACCTGCTGCCTGGTCCTTTTAACTGGCAATGCTGGGGATTGAACTTGGGACCTTGTGCATGCTGAGCAGATGTTCTGCCACTGAGCCACGGCCCCTCCCCTTTCATGGCTTCAGTGTGTCCCACCCAGTTGTTTGCCCGTTTACATGACTCGCAGAATAGATTATGCAGAGGAGGCTGAATAACTGGGAGATCTAGTTAATATGCATACTCCGTCCTGCGTGCAAAGCTGGGTGGTTTGTATAAATTCGGAATGTGCACAGCTCTGTATGTAAGGATGGACAGTGCTTGAAATCTCTCTGCAGCGTCCAGTTTCTCCACTAACCGTACAGCTTGCAGTGTCTTAATATCCTTCCAAATAATCAAAGTATAGAGAGAAGTCAAAAATTGTGCATGGGATGGAGGGAGCTGACAGAGAAATTTGTCTCCCTCTGCCAAAAGGCAAGATCTCGAGGGCATCCAATGAAGCTGACGGGCAGTAGGTTCAGGACGGACAAAAGGAAACACTACTTTACACAGGGAGTGATGAAAATGTGGAATTTGCTGCCAGAGTTTGTAGCCACAAACACAGACAGCTTTGAAAGGAGATTAAACAGATTCATAGAGGAGAGGTCTATCAGTGGCTCCTAGCCATTGTGACTAAAGGGAACCTCCATGTTCAGAGGCAGTCAACCTCTGAATCCCAGTGTCGGGAGGCAACATCAGGAGAAAGGCCTCGGCCTCTCTGCCCTGTTGTTGGCTGTCCAGAGGAACTGGTTGGCCACTGTGTGAGACAGGAGGCTGGACTTGATGGACCCCTGCTCTGATCCAGCCGGGCTGTTCCTATCAAGAGAAGGCCTCGGCCTCTGTACCCTGTTGCTGGATCCCAGAAGAGCTGATTGGCCACTGTGTGAGATGGGATGCTGAACTGCATGGACAACTGATCTGATCCAGCAGGGCTCTTCTTATGTTCTGAAATAATGCTTTTAATTAAAAGATGCGGTGTGGAGGAGGCGAGAGAGCTTTCTCTTTTGCCTAAATGCTAAATCTTGGGGGGGGGGGGGTGTCACTCGTTAAAGTTATTGGGTAGCAGATTCAGGAAAACAAAGTATTTATTCCCACATGCTGCGTAACCAGCTGGTGGAACTCACTGCCACAAGATGCGATGCCCACCAGTTTAGATGGTGCAGTCCCCTTATAAGGCAAAGGCATGGCTAAATGGAACTTCCATGTACCGAAGGAGTATACCTGTATATGCCAGCTGCTGAGGGGGTGAATAATTAGGGATAGCCACCCCCACCATGCCTCCTTTGTCACCATCCCAGAAACAGCTGGCTGTTGGAAACAGGATATTGGATTAAATGGACCCTTGATCTGATCTGGCTGGGCTGCCGCGAAACGTTCAGAGGTGTGGTATGCCTTTCTGTCCCCTCCCATGCAATTGCATTTCTCTGTCCTCCTAGTTGACACAACACGGGTGGCTCTCCGCGATGTGGACGAAAGCGTTCCCGGTTCCGATTACATCAATGCCAATTATATTAAGGTAAGCAAGAAAATCATCCATTTTCGTCTGCTGACATGCCGGCAGAGAAAACAGATCTTCTGCGTCACAGGCTGTTTTGCAAACGCCCATTGCTAGGAGCCAAAACACAAGCCCCCCACGAGGCCAAGTCACAAAAGGAAGAAGTAAAAAACGCAACACCAAGAGTCTCCAAGCCGAGCCCAATATGAATTCTTCAATTAGGAGGCCACAGCAATATTTTGCCCTGTTTATACAACAAACGCCTCCCGGCTGTGGGCTCTCAAGGCTGGAAACCCCAGCTGCCGGAGAAACAAACAATCCAGGGGAAATAAAAACCAGAGTTCTCTGTAATAAGAAGAGAAGGAGGATTTATACCCTGCCCTACTGGAAGGAGTCTCAGAGCAGCTTATAATCTCCTTTCCCCTCCCCACAACAGACACCCTGTGAGGCAGGTGGGGCTGAGAGAGCTCTTTCAAGGACTGCTTGTGAGACAACAGCTCTGAGAGAACTTGTAACTGACCCAAGGTCACACCGGCAGCTGCATGTGGAGGGGTGGAGAATCAAACCCGGTTCTCCCAGATTAGAGTCCGCGCTCCTAACCACAAAACCAAACTGGCTCTCAATAACCTCTTTAAAAACTACAAACCTCAGACCAGCTATAGCTTATCGAAGTTCACAGTTCAAAATAAAACACTTATCTTAAAACCAGATTAAAAACATGAGCAAAACGTGGGTGTATCCACTCAGGACGCCATCTTGTTAATGTGCTATTTGGTTTTGTAAATTTGTAATGGCCAATGGCTAAATACAATAAACCTTTATCAAGGTAAGCAGAGAAGGCATGTTACTGAGAGAGGAGGAAGAGGCGGGGCTTAATGAGAGCCTGTGGTTGGGCTTAAAGGAAGTAGGTTCTGCCTGGGCTGGGGGGTGGTCTTCAGAGCCAGAGTCAGCCTCGTAATATGATGTGTCCCTCTGTGCATGGGTAGAGAGTGTCTCTTCCTCCTGACAACTTACATGCGAGAGAATACGACGTCTATTGCAGATTCGAACCCAAGGCCTTGAAATGGAGGGGTTCTGCAAGTGTTGGGCTCAGACGGGGGAGAGCCATAGTCAAAGCCCCACTGTGCTGTGAAACTCACTGGGTGACGTTGGGCCAGTTATTCTCTTTCAACCTGACCTACCTCACAGAGTTGTTGTGAAGAGAAAGTAGGGAGAGAGGGACCAGACATGCTGCCCTGAGCTCCTTGAAGGAAGTGAGTGATAAATATATATATATATACACACAGAGAGAGAGACAGTTAGAAGTGTGACACACATTCTATATCAACATAAAACCTCCCAGGCTTCTGGCATTATTAAAAGTTAATTTTGCTAAACAAAAAGCCAGTGGGTGATGGAGAGTCTGAAAAATGGAAGGAGAAGGGGAAACAAGTATCCAATATCATTTAATAGAAATGGCTCTGGGAAGGCGCCACACTGTTCAGTTTTCCTTACCTAGCCGCGTATTAGCAGCCCCAAGAAGAAAAAAATTAATGCTCTTAATTCAGGAATCCAATTGTGTATATTTTGGAAGGCTATTAGGCACCGCGAGCTTTAAGATTAGTTTTCTTGGGTGCCTTTTAAAGATCCCAAGTGACTGGAAACATTGCCAAAATTATTTGCATAAAAGAAAATGAATAAATGAAGGGTTTTGTTACCGTGTGAACACATACAGAATTAGGGTTGTCTCCCAGTATTAGAACTAATCTCCAAACTACCTGAGATCAGGTCCCCTGATCAGCCTTGGGAAGGGGGGGTTGGAGAGGAGGGAGACCTCAGCAGGTTATTATGCTCAGGAGTCCACCCTCCAAAGCAGCCATTTCTTCCAGGGGAACTGATCTCTGTTGTCTGGAGAACAATAGTACTAGCAGGAGGGGCAACCCTATGAGCTAACCACTGTGTTTGGAAGGTTCCAAGGGTGACCTTAGGCAAGTCACAGCACTCTTGGCGTAAAAATAAGCATAGCTCGCCACCTAGTGGTGCCGAAAAAGAGCTACGGCTTCAGCAGCCAAACAATCCCTCCGCGGATCTCCTGGTTATTCCACACACAATGCCATACTATAATTTCAGTTTCCAAGCAGAGACGTGAACACCCCTCCCAATCCAGATGTGTAAAGCAAGCAAGAAAATAGCTTTGCCGTGAATTGGCCGCTGGAAAACTATCTCTTGGCCATCTAAAGGCACTGTCTGAATCGGCCTCTGATCTGCCGATAAATCCAGCCGGATAATGGCGGGGACTTTATTGGCCGTTACTTTTACAGCCTCCACAACACGTGCTAGGTGCTGCATCCTAGTTAACAAGGCTGAGCCCTGCAGGCTTACAAGCTAATAAAAGGCAAAGGAGCCTGGCGAAGCAAGGCAGGAAGGAAGCGTTTAAAGCAATAACAGGCCCGTCGCCCTGGCATGAAAGGACATGGCTCATAGCATTGTCAGGAGGGGTGGAAGCAGCAATCGCTTTAATTGACGGATTAATCAGCTCCAGTGTCACGTGATGGCAAACAGCTTCTCAGTGCCGTTTCTAAGGAAGGGCACCCTGAGATGGTTCCATGTGTCCTTCGTTGCCACAACGGGGCACCCGCACTGGGGTTCCGGTATTTCTTTCTTTAGTTACAAAATGTAAATCCCGCCTTTCTGACTTTAGAAGGGCTAACCGAGGTTGGCTAGCGATTTAAAACACGCGTGAGTTAAAAACAAACAGGAAGAATCACATTTAAAAACCATTAAAATCAGACCTCCCCCAGACCTTTCCCATCATTAAAACAATTTAAGAAGGGTTAAAATGCAGGCAAAACATGAAAACAACAACTAAAACGTTGTTTAGGAAGGGGGCGGTCATTGAGGGAATGCCAAATGAAGGGAAAAGGGGAAGACGGCAACAAAAGGGGACAGACAAGTCTCTCTAGGAAAAAAGTTCCAGAGCTTTGGTGCCATGACTGAGAAGACAGGGAAGGCGGGGTATAAATTAAATAAATAAAGAAAGAAAGGCCCTCTCCGGGGTTGCCACCCACCTAATCTCAGAAGATGACTGTAGTGGTCAGGCACACTCATAAGGTATTGCACCGATGTTTACGGCTGGAGACGACACAACATTGTTTTTGATTAATCGAAACGAGATCGTGCAATTGAGTTCTCTGCCAGAAGGTTGAAGATGGCTCTGTGCGGGGGATCAGACCCGATCTACTCGTCGAGTCTCTGAAAAGGAATTGCCCTTGTCCAGCCTGAATCTGATCGGATAGATTTGCAAGCCAGATGTTGAATCTATTTAAAACCTCTCTCCTTTTGTCGACGGTCACGAGGCAGGTGGTTGAAGCCCGTGCAGCCGCAAGCCGTGCTCCCTCTAAGCGGTGGAGTCTTGTGAGCAAAAATTCTACTTGGTGAGCTACTGGCGTTAAAGCGGTAAGCGAGTGATTTAGCCGCTGCGTAAATTAGTTTGCTCTGGAGCCGCCTTTCCCCAGCGGAGACAATAACGTGTGAGCTAAAAAACTGTGAGGTGGCTCACACTAACTCAGCTTAGCAGGAACACTGGTGGCAAGGCCTTCTTTGTCTTATAGGATCCCCCACACACAATTCCTCCCCCCCTTCTGTTCCAGAATATTCTCGAAGACGGGAGGAGTTCTGAACACAACAAGGTCTACATCGCCACTCAGGGGTGCCTGCAAACCACCGTGAATGACTTCTGGGCAATGGTGTACCAAGAGAACGCTCACGTGATCGTCATGACGACCAGAGAGGTGGAGCGAGGGAGGGTGAGTGAGAGCTTTGGCCCGTTTGTTTTCCTGCCTTTCTGTGGCCGGCCGTTCCACCTGTGATGCCATCCTACATATTCAACAACTTTACTACCCACGTACTAAGCTGGGCGTTTTCCAACAGGATTTTTGCCTCGTTTTCGCTGCCAAGTACAGCTATGGGGTGTTTGGGTATCTTCCTCACACACGTTGTTTAACCTGTTTTGCTGACGTTTATTCTACCTTCCCCCCCACCCCGTGGTATTCCAAACCACCTTTAATGCCACGTTTCTCTCTGAGGCCGTATGTATCTGTTGGCCGACCGCCCAGATTGTTCCCTTACGTGGCATTGCCTCTGCAAACCTGAGCTCTTTTTTGCAGACCTCGTCTCCTAGCTACAAATTAGCTCTGTGAAGGGGCTGCCCTTGAGTCTGCAGGCTGAGTGGGGACTTCTGAAGTGCATTCCTTTTAAGGGCTGACTCCCCGTTTCCCTCCTCCTTTTGAACACTGCCTGAAATCTCTGTTTCCTGCCCCCTTCGGAGAAAGAGGAGGCGGAAGCGGAGAAAAAATCGGTGGAAGGCAGCCGCGTGAAAGTGCCCTCGTGCGTCATAACGAAGGCTATGCTAAGCCCTTCTCCCTCGTGTGCTGATTTTCTCCATGCGGGGAATTTATCCAGTATAGCGTCCAAGCGCGCTGTTTATGTTTTATTTAAGACGATTATACCCAGCCTTCCTACCAAAAATTTGCCCCGGGAGACTCAAAGTAAGGACTGATAACAGCAACCGTTTCCCTACCTGCTGTTTTAAAGAGGTTCAGTGCAGCCATTGAATTCCGCCACCTCGTTTTCCAGAAGGATACGCCAGTTCATATGTCACCGTGTCCCCCCTAAGCTGAGTCAGTGTGAGCTAGCTCACGGTTTTTTAGCCTCCGGCTCACACCTTTTTGTCTGAGCTCAGGAAGGAGGGCTCCAGAGCAAACTGATTAATGCAGCAGCCAAATCGCTCGCTTGCAACTTTAATGCCGGTAGCTCACCAACTCAAATTTTCACTCACAAGATTCTACGGCTTAGAGGGAGCTGCGATCCCAGCCAAATCCAGAGTTATGGGAATGAGCCTTTCGAATCCCTGAGCTTGGGCCTTCTCTCCTTCTCTCGCGTGTGGTCTGCTAATGGAAGTGTTTTTGGATTCATGACATCGTTTGCGGCTTTGTCTGGACCACATAGTATCGTCGGTGTCCTTTCCTCCACACCAGGAGTAAGCCACACACTGGAAATCCTGGTTTGTAGGGAAGAGCATAAATCTTACTTCACCGTGAGTCCGGACGTCTGTGGACCACACAAGAGAGGCAGAGGGATCGGAGGGAACGTGTGGGCCAACGAGATTCCCCAAACCTTTTCCTGAGACCTCGGTCTGATAACATCTGACTCGTGCTAGTATGTAGCGTGGAATGCTCGTTGCTAGTCACCCCCCTGCCTGGGGAGACCTGCAGCAGGCTAGATAGCCCGCCCTGTCATAAAGACCCTCCGTATGCTCTGGGAGCAGAGCCAGAGCACGTCAGGACGCCATGGATCCCAGACCAGAAGCCAGTATGTAGCATGGAATTGATAGATTTGGTCTGTCAAGTCAGAGCCCTTCTGCGTCAAACACGGTGTCTTGGGAAGAGCGGGTTTGAACTGGCGCTTCAAGAAATCCATTTTGAGCATCTTTGCAATTTTCGCTCCCGAACCTGATGATCCTTTCGAGTTGACAAGTTTGCGTACGAACAAAGGCCTCCATGTTTGAAGGATAAAAAATAACGAACGCGGAGCCTGCCTCGCGGGTCTCTCGAGAGGAAGGGAAGAGATGGAAGGTTGCGGGGCGTTCCCGCCCCTGGATGCCCCCTGTGTCAGCGTGAAGTGTGTGGGGGTGAGGGGGGCAAATAGTACCCCCCGCCCCCCGCTACCAGAAGTGTTCGGTGGTGAGCAACCTTATCGGTTTGAAGGAGGGGTTGAAGAGCTCGCCAGATCTCATTTTCTCCCCGTGTCGGGCAGAGCAAGTGGGTTGTAATTAGCTTATGATGAGCTTGAATAGCCTCTTTAAACGAGAACTTGAAAGGGAGCCAGCGCAGAGCCCAGCCGGTAATTGTTGTGCCGTTCGATTGGCCTTATTAACTCATTCCTATATATGTGAGCGAGAGGTTCCTCCGGTTGTCTCGTTACGGACAATGAGAGTGGGATATCGGGATGCGAATCTCTTACTGAATTGCCCTCGAGCTGTGTTTGAAACCATGGTTTTTTGACGGGCCCCTTTCTCTCTCTCTTTCTTTAACGGTTTTAAAATCATTTTTGGGTGCTCACCTCCCCGTCTTTCAATACAACTCCGTAATTGCATATCAAAGATGCTTAACTGGAAATGTAACCTGTTTTGTTGAAGGAGCCAGTTGAAGCCAATTGATTCCCGTTCACTGAAGAATTTTTGAATGCTTTATGCTACATCATTCAACAACGTGGTGGTGTGCCTCTGGGGGGGAGTATTGATGTTATCGTTTTTGTGTGACCACACTGTACATATGGACACATTTTCCTGTTATAGGGAATACCCGTTGCTTGCTTGAGCATTAGAGGTTAGCCCTGTGGATTCAGCTGGTTAGCTTCGTCTTCCTCGTTCTCTTCTTTCTCTTCCTCTTCCTCTTAAGAAGCCGGTTGGGTGTAGTGGTTGGGAGCGTGGACTCTAATCTGGGTGAACCAGGCTTGATTCCCCACTCCTCCACATGCAGCTGCTGGTGTGACCTTGGGTCAGTCATAAGTTCTTTCAGAGCTGTTCTCCCAAGGGCAGTCCTCGAGAGAGCTCTCTCAGCCCCACCTACCTCACAGGGTGTCCGTTGTGGGGAGGGGAAGGGAAAGGAGATGATAAGCCGCTCTGAGACTCCTTCGGGTAGTGAAGGGCGGGGTATAGATCCAATCTCTTCTTCTTCCTCTTCCTTTCTGTGAGGACAGAAAGGCGGATATCAATTCTGTAAATAAAGTAAATAATACTTAGGAAGAATTGTGGGACTTCAGCTGTTGTTGATTATTTTTCTTAGTCTGCACAATAATCAGGAGTGGCGCATATATAAACCCAGTGGGTTCTCCTTATGCGCACAGGCTTTAGGGTGTGACTTTGCGGTAAAGGGTTCCTTGATATTGATCATATCAGCAATGGTTCTCCACTGCCCGAATCCATGTTAAGGATCCAGTCGTGGGGGGGGGGCAATACCCCCACACTCTGAATAATGAGCCGCTTTCCTTCTATCTAATAGGCTTGTGTGTGTCTCCCTGCAGAATAAATGTTTCCGCTACTGGCCAGATAAACACTGCACCAAGGAGTACGGCCGTATCAGCGTGAGGAATATCGGCGAACAGGAAGTCCAGGGTTACCACATCCGGGACCTGGAGATTGTACGGACGGACAGGGTGAGGCCTTTTGTCCTCTTTCTCCCTCTTGCAAGAGTGCAATTTCTGTCGAAATGTGGTTCTGTGGTTAAGAACCTGCCGTGTGCAAGTAGACGGTCCCAGGCTGAAGCCCGGGGATGAACATATCAAGCAAAGGTTCATGAATGGCTATTAGCCACAGGTATAGAGGGAATGCTCTGTCTGGGGCAGTGATGCTCTGTATTCTTGGTGCTTGAGGGGGGTCATAGTGGGAGGGCTTCTGGTGTCCTGGCCCCACTGGTGGACCTCCTGATGGCCCCTGGGTTTTGGCCACTGTGTGACTCAGAGTGCTGGCCTGAATGGGCCATTGGCTTGATCCAACATGGCTTCTCTCACGTCCTTAAGCCCTGGCACCCCCAGCCAAAAGGATTTCAGGTTACCAAGAAACACATTTCTTTGCCTTGGGTCCCTGGAGAGCTCCTTCCGGTCAGAACAGACAGCACCTGCTGCCTTGATTTGGCAGTTTCACGCGTTCAAAAAGCATAAATGGTGCCATAGTTCTGATAAGAGCTGTTCTTAAAAAAAGGGCAGTTTCTGTCAAGAGCTCTCTCAGCCCCACCTACTTCACAGGGTGTCTGTTGTGGGGAGGGGAAGGGAAAGGAGTTTGTAAGCCGCTCTGAGACTCCATTGGGTGGTGAAGGGCAGGGTATAAATCCAATCTCTTCTCTTCTCTTCTTCTTCTTATGCTTTGACTCCATAACTCCATCCAGTATAATTTCTGGATGTGGACATACCCTCTCTAGCCTTAGAATGTATACTGAGGATTCTGTATATGTGCTTTATGGTGACATAAAAATAATAATGAGCACGGAATTGAGTCACCTTGAAAATCTCGGCTTTCGTATTTCGAAGCAAACAAACAAAATCAAATTTCTGTCCCTCGTGGAAAAGCCACTGGGAAGTGCCTAGGCATTGGCCTTTTGAAATCTCATAAACCAAAGGGAATGCTGAATGAAGTTTCCAGTGGTTTGGGGTCAGATTTCAGGCTACCGGGTAACTCTTCCGCCCCGTGACCGGCAAAATAGAATAATTGCTCGTGCAACATATGCACACAAAGCACTCTCCTGGCTTTCCACAAACTGTGCAGCACTGATTTATTCCAGAGGGCTTTGCATAGGCACAGGCATATGAGCTTCACTGTACAAAATGATGCACAAAGTTATTTGGACAAATTATTAGGGCCTGTGCAATGTTCCCTCTAAGCTATGGAGTCCTGTGAGCAAAAATTCTACTTTGTGAGCTACTGGCATTTAAGTTGTGAGCAAGCGATTTGGCTACTGCATAAATCAGTTTGCTCTGGAGCCCTCCTTCCCGAGCTGAGACAAAAATCTGTGAGCTGGAGGCTAAAAAACTGTGAGCTAGCTCACACTAACTCAGCTTAGAGGGAACACTGGGCCTGTGGTATATTCTACCATGTACAGTTTGCTGTCAGTTGGATCCCGCTGCGTAATCTGGCATCATTTAACGGTGGGTCGTGTTGACGCTTCCGCTTTGCCTCGGTTCTGTTTGTTCGATTTCCGGTTGGTTCCACAACCCCAGATCCTGTTTCACTGTTTACGGAATGTTCCAATCTGTCAACTGTCTCGGCTTACCCTGTGCAATCCACCTGGAGTCCTGGTGAGAAAGGTCAATAGAATAAATAAGAAGTACAAGCCACAGATGTGTGTTTGTCTGCCAACCTTTGCAGGAGGAGCGACCCAGACGGATCAAGCACTTTCAGTTCTTCAGCTGGCCGGACCACGGGGTTCCCAACGAACCGGGAGGCGTTCTGCACTTTCTGGACCAAGTCAACCAAGCTCAGAGGAGCTTTGCAGACACGGGGCCGATTGTCGTGCACTGCAGGTAAGCGCCCGGCCGGGGGGACTGTGCTGCTAAGGTTTCCTTCGGTGGTGTGGCCAGGTGTACGCTGTAA
Source organism: Gekko gecko (assembly GCA_029375565.1). NCBI lineage: Eukaryota > Metazoa > Chordata > Lepidosauria > Squamata > Gekkonidae > Gekko > Gekko gecko. Next base: position 25,705,020 of record JAPDNY010000016.1, read on the forward strand.
TCCCGAGACTGGTCAATGGCTGATGGGCCCAACAGCGCTGCTTATAATCTCTCTTTTGCACGAAGCAGCTGGGAAGATCGGAGATGGAGTGAGGATTTGCATGCCCGGCTCAAGGCTGTTCTTTGGCAGAGCTGGGACTGGCGAGGCAGTGTGGTGTGGTGGTTAGAACAGCAGTCCCCAACCTTTTTAGAGCCTACAGGAACCTTTAGAATTGTGCCACAAAATGGCGGCCGCAGGAGAAGGAGAAGAAAAGATTGGGTTTATCTCCCACTCTTCACTCGGGAGTCTCGGAGCGGCTTACAATCTCCTTTCCCTTCCTCTCTCCCCACAACAGACACCCTGTGAGGTAGGTGGGGCTGAGAGAGCTCTGAGAGAAACTGCCCTTGACAGCTCTGAGGGAACCTGTGACTGACCCAAGGTCATCCGGCATGTGAAGGAGTGGGGAATTGAACCTGGTTCTCCAGATTAGAGTCCACTGCTCTTAACCGCTACACCAAACTGGCCCTCGGGAGGCGGAGCTAGCCACAAAATGGCTGCCGCCCCAGCTTCCCTTCCATCGTACAGTGAAGACCCTTGTGCTGGGGTGGCAGTTGCTGCCAAAACAGCATTTTGAAAAATCTCCAAGGCCACTCGGAAGCCTTTCTGAGCAAAAGACCCGCCTGGCCTCACTCTCCTTCTCACAACCCTCCCTTTTCTCCGTTCTCCCTCAGTGCTGGGATCGGACGTACTGGAACCATCATCGTGATCGACACCTTAATGGACACCATTCACAGGCAAGGTACGGCTGGGAGCTCCACTGGGCGTCCCCTGCGCTCGGAAGATACAACCGATGTGTTGGGTGTGATGCATGCTGGGAAACAGCAAGGCAGTCGGTGGCTATTGTGGGGGGTACGGCGGGGAAATTTGGGTTCGGTCGAAGGGGCCCAAATAAGTACGACTGTGTTCCGTAGAAGGAGAGTCTTTATTCAGTTGACCGTGGTCAAGGGAAGTATCTGTCCCTAACGAAAGTTCAAGGCCCTAACGAGAGCCAGCACAACGTAATGGGTTAGAGGGTCAGATTCCATTTCTTCACAACAACCCTGCAAAGTAGAGCAGGCTGAGAATATGTGACCGGTCCAGATTCGCCCAGCTAGTGTCCTTTGTAGATACCATGCTGGTTTTCCTGGTTAGAGTGGGGAGGCCCAGGTTCGAGTCTCCACTCTGCCGTGGAAGCTTGCTGGGTGACCTCTGGCCGGTCACAGATTCTCAGCCTAACCTACCTCACAGGGCTGTGGTGAGGAATGATGATCGTAGCATCATGTGCAGAATAGCCAAGGATCCTAAGATTGTCTGGCAGGCAAAAGTTCTAGATCTTTAGCGTTATTTATTTATTAAACTAGAAAAAAAATTGACCACCTTTCCCCACTTGCGTGGGATTCTGGGCAGTTCACAACAATATGATTTGTTACAATGTAAAATAAGTTAGAACCCTAAAAATATGATATTTAAAACATTCAGAAACATTTACACATTTTAAAAATGAGATGGTAGTGCTGGCATTCAGTCATGGGGGTGGAGTGCCGGGCAGATGTAAAGAACCATCACTGACCTCAAACATCTCTGTCTTCTATGCCCTGTGAAACTTTAATAGATCAGACAGGGTATGGATGTCACTTGGCAGTGAGTTCCACCCGGCTGGGGCCAAGGTGAAGAAGGCCCTGCGCCTGGTCGAGGCCAGCCGGATATCTTTTGGGCCTGGGACCACCAGAAGGCTCATATTTGCTGATCTCATGCACCACTAGGTGGCAAGCTAGATGTTTCAGAGGAGGCTTGCCGTTGCCTGCCCCTGCGTCACAACCCTGGTATTCCTTGGAAGGTCACTCTTCCAAATACCAGCCAAGGCCGACCCTGCTTAGCTTCCGAGATCTGATGGGGGTCGGGTTAGCCTGGGCTATCCAGGTCAGGGTGGTGAGGATAAAATGGAGGAGGAAGGGATTGTTGTAGACCACTTTGGACTGTCCTTGGGGAGAAACGCGGGTATAAATGAGGCAAATACCCAAAAAAATACCAAAAAAAAGAGAAAAAGGGGTTCGCCAGTTGAAATCGGGGAGGAGGGCAAGACATTCTGCTGGCTGGCTCGTCGCTCCTGCGTTCTCTCTCGCACCCACGCCCTTCTCCCCTTGCTCAGGCTTGAACTGCGACATCGACATCCCCAAGACGATCCAGATGGTGCGGAGGCAGCGGTCCGGAATGGTGCAGACCGAAGCGCAGTACAAGTTCGTCTACATGGCCGTGCAGCAGTACATCGCCACAGAGCAGACGCGGCTGGAGGAGGAGCAGGTAGCCGGCGTTCCGCGGACCCACGAAAGGACTTGGGGAGAAGACGCGGACGTTTAATAGGCCTCCGCCGAAGCTTTAATCAGTCAGTTTGGTGTAGTGGTTAGGAGCGTGGACTCTCATCTGGGAGGAACCGGGTTTGATTCCCCGCTCCTCCACATGCAGCTGCTGGGGTGACCTGGGGTCAGTCACAAGTTCTCTCGGAGCTGTTCTCTCATGAGCAATCCTCGAAAGAGCTCTCTCAGCCCCACCTGCCTCACAGGGTGTCTGTTGAGGGGAGGGGAAGGGAAAGGAACACGGCACTCAAACCAGGGGCAAAGTATTCCCGTTGAGGCCTTTTGACCATTGCTCCTTCATGCCTTTTCTAAATGTTAAGGCTCATCCAGAAAGCCAGATTTGGGGGGGACACACACACGCTTTGGGTGGGTACAGAAGAGACCCTGAGGGCTGGGGAGAACAAACCGAGCCCTTCTCCCCATCTCGTTGCAGAGAAATACAACGAAAGAGCGAGAATACTTGAATATCAGATACCTTCCAACGGAGAAACCCAGGCCCCCTTCACCAGGGTGAGTTGCTCTTTCCTAGGTGGAGAAAGGACCGGGGGGGGAAGGGGGAGAAGCAGAACGGTCCAAAGCGAGTTTGCTTCCAGGTTGGTTTGGGCCCTTGAAGGAGTCGCATTCAGCGATACCTGCCTTTGCTTCTGTTGCCTATTGATGCTGCACTGGTCCCGATAAGGCGATTTTACCTGTATTCCTAGGACCTAAACTGGAAGGTACATATTGGCAGTATTACTCTTGCCACTGCAATGCTCCCTCTAAGCTGTGGAGTCTTGTGAGCAAGAATTCTACTTTGTAAGCTAACGGCATTAAAGTTGGGAGCAGGTGATTTGGCCACCGCATAGATTAGTTTGCGCCGGAGCCCTCCTTCCTGAGCCAAGGCAAAAACCTGTGAGCTGGAGGCTAAAAAACTGGGAGCTAGCTCGCACTAACGCAGCTTAGAGGGAACGCTGCTCCAGTGTACGTAATTGCTTCTGATACAAGGCCGGGTACGTTTGTGGCCCCACAAACAAGCAAAAAAATTGTCTTGTCATTCAATTCCGGATTGGAACACTCCATTTTGGGTCCTATATCGCTTGTTTACTGCCTTCCAAGTGTGACGGGGGCTTTGTTGCCTGCTGTGTTCTGTTCTATTTGACCTCTGAAGGAGGCTCTTGTCGGCCGAAATGCATCTGGTTGTATAGGGATCCTTTTATGCATCTGTCGCTTTGGTGTAGCGGTTCAGTGCGCGGACTCTAATTGGGGAGAACCGGGTTTGATTCCCCACTCCTCCACTTGCAGCTGCTGGGTGACCTTGGGCAAGCCGTAGCTCTGTCAGAGCTGTCCTTGAAAGGGCAGTTCTCTCACTCAGCCCCGTCACCTCACAGGGTGTCTGTTGTGGGGAGGGGAAGGGAAAGGAGTTTGTAAGTGGCTCTGAGACTCCAAGTGAAGGGCAGGGTATAAATCCAGTCTCCTCCTGGAGAGCCAGTTTGGTGTAGTGGTTAAGTGCGCGGACTCTAATCTGGGAGAACCGCGTTTGATTCCCCACTCCTCCACTTGCACCTGGCCAGATGACCTTGCACAAGCCATAGTCCTGATAAGAGCTGTTCTTGAAAAAGAGCAGTTTCTGTCAGAGCTCTCTCAGCCCCACCTTCCTCACAGGGTGTCTGTTGTGGGGAGGGGGAGGGAAAGAAGTTCGTAAGCCGCTCTGAGACACCTTTGGGTAGTGAAGGGCGGAGTATAAATCCAATCTCCTCCTCCTCCTCCTCCTCCTCCTCCTTCATGAGGTTTTATTCGGGCCCCTACATGGTTTTTATATGTTTCTGAAATAACCACGTGTACTTTTGTCCATACCTATTGATGTTTTTAACTTTTGGCCGTTTATTAGTTTTCTAAACTTCCTTTGGAGGCTTTTGCTTGTTTGGCTAAGTTTCTCTTCCCCTCTCTTCGTCGTGGCACTCACTGCCTTTGCTTCTCCAGGGCTGACGATGAATCGAGCTCCGTCTACGAGAACCTCAATATCAAATCCCCAAAGGCTGTAGAGAGGAACAGCTCTGGGAGATAGCAGCTTGAGAGGAGCACGCACGGTGAGGGCGTTCAGGTAGGGATGCGTGCGCCGCTTTGGGTTTTCTGTTTGGTGCGGTGGTGGAGCCAATTCGGCGTCGTGGCCAGGAGCGCGGACTCTGATCTGGGAGAACCGGGTTTGATTCCCCACTCCTCCACATGCAGCTGCTGGTGTGACCTTGGGTCAGTTACAAGTTATTTCAGAGCCAGTTTGGGCCCCCGCTGGAGAGAAAGGCAGGGATGGATGAAGTAGATAACATACGTAAATAAAACTGGTGGATCCCTGGGCTGACTTTGGGCATGATTTTGTGGGCCCTGAATGTGGCTGCTGTATGAATTCCAGGCCTAGCTGGCCATGAGGGGGAGATCTTGTGGTGTCTGGGTTTCAGACTGCGGCAGGGCAGGGCTTGTAGCGTTCCCCTCCCCCCCATTTTGTCCTCGCAACAGTCCTGTGGGGCAGGTTAGGCTGCCAAATGTCTGACTGCCTGTGGGGGGATCACACCTCCTTTCATGATTGGCCCTGACCAAAAAGAATATCAGCGGGAGCTTGAAAGAAATTATCATCGTCTCAAGGAAGCCCTTCAGCCACTGGTCAGTAGAAGAATCCCCCAATTATACAAGGCTGTGCTTCCTGCCTCTTGCCACAGAGGTTCCTTCACAAAATGGACATCCGAGCAGCTTAAAAGCACCCATGTTTTTAAGGTACTGGAAAAGAGTGTGCAGTGTTACCGACTCCAGGACCCATTTTATGAAGTTTTATTTGGGAATAAAACTCCAGGACTTCATTACGGACACCTTGCATATATTTTACAGACTTACGCATGGTGGCCAAACTTTTAATGATGAATTATCTAATGTTGAGCTCTCAGTTAGAACATAAGAGAAGCCAATGTTGGATCAGGCCAATGGTCCATCCAGTCCAACACTCTGTCTCACAGTGGCCAAAAATACCAGGTGCCATCAGGAGGTCCAGCAATGGGGCCAGGACACCAGAGGCCCTCCCACTGTTGCCCCCCCCAAGCACCAAGAATACGGAGCATCACCTGCCCCAGACTGAGAGTTCCCATCTATACCTTGTGGCTAATAGCCACTGATGGACCTCTGCTCCATATCTTTATCCAATTCCCCCTTGAAGCTGTCCAGGCTTGTAGCCGCTGCCACCTCCTGCAGCAGTGAATCCCATGTTTCAATCGCTCTTTGGGTGAAGAAGGACTTCCTTTTATCCGTTCTAACCCGACCGCTCAGCAATTTCATGGAGTGCCCACAAGTTCTTGTCTTGTGAGAAAGGGGGAACAGGACACCAATGGCAACGGTATTCCAGATACTGGTGAAACTGCCTGAACACGACTGTTTAAAAAGATTTTTTTTTTAAATACCGAGAGGTACTCGAATGCATCAACCATTTTTATTTATAGCATTCTCTGACATTAACATTCGTTTCCTTTTATAGTACAGGTATTTCACTTATATCAGGGAGCCTTTAAAATGCATTTTGAAGCATTTTTAAGGTAGCGTTTCTTTTAAGGGGACCATTAAATGTTTGAATGTTTACACAGAACAGATAAAAGGAAGCCCTTCTTCACCCAAAGAGTGATTAACACGTGGAATTCACTGCCACAGGAGGTGGTGGCGGCTACAGGCATGGACAGTTTCAAGAGGGAATTAGATAAACATATGGAGCAGAAGTCCGTCAGTGGCTATTAGCCACAGGGTATAGATGGGAACTCTCAGTCTGGGGCAGGTGATGCACTCTGTTCTTGGTGCTGGAGGGGGCAGCAGTGGGAGGGCTTCTAGTGTCCTGGCCCCGCTGCTGGACCTCCTGATGGCACCTGGTATATTTTGGCCGCTGTGTGACAGAGTGTTGGACTGGATGGGCCATTGGCCTGATTCAACATTGGCTTCTCTTATGTTCTCTTATGTTCTTATGTTCACTAAAAATAAATAAAATAGATGGACTCACAAAGCCGCCTTCCTTTCTCCTCAGGACGTAAAAACGAGCGTTTCGCCCCTCCGCTTTCCTCAGCCTCTACTGCTGCCGCCGCCGCCTCACTGCCGCTCTGTTCCTTCACTCACAAAGCACCTTGGATTCAGCACAGAAAACCGAAAGAGCCTCTGTTGGGGGCGGGGGGTCACCTGGCGGAGGGTGGCACACCCCGGCTTAACTTATTCAGGAGAGACACAGACTTTGTTGGCCCGTCAGCCGCCCGCCTTGTTATCTGCAAGTGCCTCTGGATTACTGCAACAGAACGTCCAGATCTCCTCTTTAACTTGTGTCTTTTCTTTTTCTTTTTGTAATATAAAAATACTAAATGAATTGTCGCGGCTCCCTTTTTGTAAAACTGCGCAAGGACGGGGGGGGGGGGAATTAGACAAGGGCGGGTGCTTAGGAAGGAGGGGGGTGATGCCCGCAGAAGGTGGATCCACGGGGTCACTGGTTTGGCACCCGTGTCTGGTGTCGTGGTCGGAATGAGCTGGGCTTGGTCGTGACGGTCCCCAGGGAGCATTAGGCCAGGGGTTCTCTCAGCCGAGCCTCCCTCACAGGCTTGTTGTGAGGATAAAATTAAGGAGGGGAGGGTGGAGTGGTTAAGAGCGCAGACTCTAATCTGGGAAAACCAAGTTTGATTCCCCACTCATCCTGATGCAGCTGCTGGTGTGACCTTGGGCCAGTCACAAGTTCTCTCAGAGCTGTTGTCTCAAGGGCAGTTCTCGAGAGAGCTCTCTCAGCCCCAACTACCTCCCAGGCAATGTTCCCTCTAAGCTGTGGAGTCTTGTGAGCAAAATTCTACTTTGTGAGCTACTGGCATTAAAGTTGTGAGCGAGCAATTTGGCCCCTGCATCAGTTAGGTGGGGCTGAGAGAGCTCTGACAGAAACTGCTCTTTTTCAAGAACAGCTGTGCCAGAACTATGGGTTGCCCAAGATCATCCAGCAGCTGGAAGTGGAGGAATGGGGAATCAAACCCGGTTCTCCCACTACACCAAACCACTATGTAAAAACAAAATATTCCTAGGCACTGACAGCTCAGTTTCAGAATCAAATTCCAGAATGAAGTCCTTTTCCCACCCTCTTCTTCTTCTTTTTAAGAATATTCGCAATGCAAAGCTTCCAAATTAAGATATTATAATTTCACAGAAACTGGGGCCGACTTGAACGCAGTCAGCAGCTGGTTAACGGGTGCAGATATCGTGGCATTTGCCAGATGCCGTGTTTCCTGTGTTTTTTAAAAGGTCGCGAGGTTGTCTGGGCAAAGTGCCTTGAGGAGTGCGTCAAAACTTCGACCGGCTCGCTGGTGTGTTTTGTGTTCGTGCTGCGAGGGGAAGTGTTGACGTCTGCCGGGCCAAAGGAGCTGAACTGGCGGCTCGTACCTGAAAACGATTATGAGCTATTCTGCTCAAACAAAGCGGATTTCCCTCTAGATGGAGGTCCGTCAGCTGATGGCCCATCCCAAAACACAAACACAGCTATAACGGGATCAGGGCCAAGGCATGGCGAACGGGGGAACGAGGGCAATTGTGTACCCTTTTTGCCCTCTCAGGAGCTGCGGTGGCTCAAGTGGTTCAGGCGCTGAACTGCAGGCCGGAAGGTTGGTAGTTCAGCAGTTCGAGACCCGAGTGCCGAGTGAGCTTCCGTCTCTGGCCCCAGCTCCTGCCAACCTAGCAGTTCGAAAGCAAGAAATTGCAAGTAGATAAATAGGTACCGCTTTGGTGGGAAGGTAACAGCGTCCCATGCGCCTTGGCATTCAGTCATGCCGGCCGCATGACCACAGAAATGTCTTCAGACAGCGCTGGCTCTTCGGCTTGGAAATGGAAATGAGCACTGCAACCCTAGAGTAGGATTTGACTGGCTTTCGAGCAAGGGAAACTTTTACCTTTTGCCATCTGAGTTTCCTCTTTCTCGGGATTGCTGTTTACTGTGTGTTTCCCCCCCTGCCAGGCCGTGTGTGTGTGCTTATGTAACCCACTGGCAAACCATGGGGCAAATGAGATGGTTTATAGTTAGAGCTGCCAACCTCCAGGTTGGGCCTGGAGATCTCCTGCAGTAGCAATTGATTTCCAGACAATTCCCCCTGGAGAAAATGGCTGCTTTGGAGGGTGGAGTCTATGGCATTGTACCCTGCTGAGGTCCCGCCCTCTCCCCAAGCCTCCAGGCTGCATCCCCCATCCCTCCAGGTATTTCCCCAGCAGTGTTCCCTCTAACCTGCGTCAGTGTGAGCTAGCTCACAGTTTTTTAGCCTCCGGCTCACTCATTTTAGTCTTAGCTCAGGAAGGGAGGGGTCCAGAGCAAACCAATTGATGCAGCAGCCAAATTGCTCGCCCGCAACTTTAATGCCAGGGGCTCCCAAAGTAGAACTTTTGCTCACAAGCCTCCACAGCTTAGAGAGAGCATCGCCACCTAATTATGTAATCTGTATTTATAGTCTCCTCTTTACCCTGCTGCCCCAGTCCACCCACTCTCTTGCCCCATCGAGAAGTTTAGAAACTTGTCTGGGAAATGACCCTCCTGTCGCAAAGGATTCTGGGCCGCGGAGGACAAGCGGGTCAGGGGGAGTGCTGATTCCAGGCCGGCCAGCTTCCATTGGTCTTCCGTGTGAACCAGAAGAGTCTACGGACAGAGAAACGTCAAGGGGGAGGTATCAGTCGTTGAGGACTTTCTTTGGACTGCCATGTAACCAATCTTGTTGAGGAAATCCCAACTCTGCTTCCCAGGGAGCTCTCCGAACTTGATTGGAAAACCCACTCCACCTCCTAGGGACTAAAATACAGTGTTCCGCCCTGACTTTGGGGTCCCTCGGCCGTTTAGGCCTCGATCATCAGTTTGGTGCTAATTCAGAACAACTATATCCCTCCTGTCTTGCTATTGCTTTCCCTCCAGTTTGGTGTAGTGGTTAAGGGAGCCAGTTTGGTGTAGCGGTTAAGTGCGCGGTCTCTAATCTGGGAGAACCAGGCTTGATTCCCCACTCCTTCACATGCAGCTGCTGGTGTGACCCTGGGTCAGTCACAAGTTCTTTCAGAGCTGTTCTCTTAGGAGCAGTCCTCTCAGCCTCACCTACCTCACAAGGTGCCTGTTGTGGGGAGGGGAAGGGAAAGGAGATTGTGAGCCGCTCTGAGACTCTTGAGTGAAGGGCGGGGTATATATCCAATCTCTTCTCCTCCTCCTCCTCCTGGGACTAGACTGCTATCCTGTCCATTGTGCTTAATTGTTTTAGGCAGCTTTCTCGTCTTCCAGGTGATTTCGGCCATATCCTTCCCGCTACGATGTGGAAATGTTTCACATACTGGGAAAATGTGGGGCACGGGGCGGAGGTTCAAACAGCAATCCAGTGTGGGACGATTGTTAGAGTGTCGGACTAGGATCTGGGAAACCCAGGTTCGAATCCCTCTCTACAGTTTTAACTCGCTGAGTGACTTTGGGCCTCTTTCATACACTTAGCCTAACTGACCTCACAGGGCTGTCGTGGGGATAGAATGGTGGAGAGGAGAACCCTGTAAGCTGCTTTGGGGTCCCCATTTTGAGAAAGGCGAGGTGTAAATGAGGTAAAAACGATTTCAAACCAATTTCCCGCATCTGAAGTTAGGCAGCTACTATATCCTCCCTCCTTGCACCAGAAGGTCGGACCAGAACCAACGTGTTGAAATTAAATCAGAAGAGTTTTTGGCTAAATATTAGGAAGAACTGCCTGATAGTTAGAGCGGTTCCTCAGTGGGACAGGCTTCCTCGGGAGGTGGGGGGCTCTCCTTCTTGGGAGGTTTTCCAACAGAGGCTGGATGGCCACCTGACAGCAATGCTGATTGTGTGAATTTCGGCAGATTATGAGAGGGAGGGCAGGAAGGGTTGCCTCAGGGCTCGGTTCTTAGTTTTGGGAGTGGAACAGCAGTCACTGGGGGTGTGGGGGAAAGATTTGTGAATTTCTGCAGATTATGAGAGGGAGGGCAGGAAGGGTTAAACCAGTTCTTCTGGGCGTGGAACAGCAGTCACTGGGGGTGGGGGGAGATATTTGTGAATTTCGGCAGATTATGAGAAGGAGGGCAGGAAGGGTTAAATCAGTTCTTAGTTCTGGGCGTGGAACAGCAGTCACTGGGGGTGGGGGAGATATTTGTGAATTTCGGCAGATTATGAGAAGGAGGGCAGGAAGGGTTAAATCAGTTCTTAGTTCTGGGCGTGGAACAGCAGTCACTGGGGGTGGGGGGGAGATATTTGTGAATTTCGGCAGATTATGAGAGGGAGGGCAGGAAGGGTTAAATCAGTTCTTAGTTCTGGGCGTGGAACAGCAGTCACTGGGGGTGTGGGGAGGAGATTTGTGAATTTGGGCAGATTATGAGAGGGAGGGCAGGAATCAGTTCTTCATTCTGGGCGTGGAACAGCAGTCACTGGGGGTATGGGGGGAAAGATTTGTGAATTTCGGCAGATTATGAGAGGGAGGGCAGGAAGGGTTAAACCAGTTCTTAGTTCTGGGCGTGGAACAGCAGTCATGGGGGGGGGGGAGATATTTATGAATTTCCTGCATCATGCATGGGGTTGGACTAGACAATCCTTGGGGGTCCCTTCCAACTCTATGATTCTATGATTCCTTCTCTTTTTTCCAGTAAAATTTCCCACTTTATCCCTCCCTTCCATTAAGTATTTTTCCTCCCTAAGGCATTCAGGGAAACACAGAAAGGAAGGCAGTCAAGAATGAGCATCGGTATAATACCACACACGTCTAGATCTATAAAACTGAAATGTTTTAATATCACATATAAAATTAAATAGCTCCTCTTCCATGTAGAATTAAACACACGCATTATGCACAGTGGATTCAGCCTTCGGCACAAGCTCCTTTTGATTTTTATTGGTCACCGCGATACGTCAGGGCACAACGCCGTACAGGATTCAACCATTTGCTTATTTAGTTTGGGATTTCCGGCTAGCGCGGTTGGTCCGGGTTCCTCGGCGGGTATCCTAAAGAAAACCACCCGATTGAGGTCATGCCTTACAAAAGGTCTGCTACCCCCCCCCCCGCATGTTCCGTGCGGCCACTGGCGTTAATACATCAATAAATAAAGGGTGCGCGTAGCAGCAGTGAAGGTTTAGCCTAGCAATGGTTTACGAAGCTGTTCAGTGTGCATGAAGAGCGGCAGGAATACTTCAAGTAATAACAAAAAAACAAAGTGTCCACGTGAGCGGGGTAGAGTTCTGGTGCACCACGGAGAGGTTTGTCTCCCAGGGTCACCAGATGGGGTCAAGGGCGGCTGTCGTCGGCACTGTGGTGGTTGGCGGGTGATATGGAATGTACGGCTTGGTCATCGTGTAAGTCTTAGCGAAACAACGGAGGTTGCCCGTCTTCAGGACGCACTGAACCGGCCAGAGAATGATGCAGAACAGGATAATGATCAACGCCGAGAGGAGCACGATGCGTTTCCAGTCGTCGCACATGGCACAGTGAGTCAACCGCCCCATGAAAGTGTCTGGGGGAAGCTCGGGGGCATCTGGTTTGCTCAGGCCCACGTCGATGCTGATACAATCCGGGTTCTCCGGGTCGGAAGTCTGCCTGCAGCACAGCTTGGTGCCTTCCATCCAGATGACCTTCTCGCGCTGGAGTTCAGGCGGCAAGGTGGCCAAGAGTTCCTTGCTCGTCCGGAGACCCGGCGGCCCCTCGAGGGGATTTCGGTGAGCTGCCGGCAAAAGGGGCACGGCAGCTGATCTTCCACGCGGTTCGCGGGGAGCGCGGCGGTCAGGCGGGCCAGGCACTCCAGGCAGAAGGTGTGCTGGCATTCCAGGACCTTGGGGGTCTTGAAAAGGTTGTCGTAGGTGTTGAAGCAGATGGAGCACTCGATAGGGGAGGTGGGCTTGTCCGTCGGCGAGCCGAGCCTGAGTTTGCCGTCCACCGGAGACCGTATCGGGGAACACACCCTGGGCCTGCCATCTGCAGGGGAGGTGACCGCAGGGGAGGTGGCCGCAGGGGAGCTGGTCGCAGGGGAGGTGATCACGATGGGGCTGAGGGGGATCGGGATTTCATTGGGTGCCGCTGGGATGGGGCTCAAGGGGCTCATGGGGGGCGATTCTGGCACTTCCGTTTGCCATATTTGGGTGATACAGGACATGACGGAATCTGCAAAGAGAAGGGAAGAGGCATTGAATGACACTCTTGGTATCAACTGGCGGGCTGTCACAAGCAAGAGAGCGAGCTGCCGATCAGAAAGTCCCCAGGGTTCAAATCTGGTCTCTGCCACAAACTTACTAGAGAGGAGGAGGAGGAGATTGGGTTTATACCCCGCCCTTCACTACCCAAGGGAGTCTCAGAGCGGCCTACAAACTCCTCTCCCTTCCCCTCCCCACAACAGACACCCTGTGAGGTAGGCGGGGCTGAGAGAGCTCTGACAGAAACTGCTCTTTTTCAAGAACGGCTCTTATCAGAACTATGGCTTGCCCAAGGTCATCCAGCAGGTGCAAGTGGAGGAGTGGGGAATCAAACCCAGTTCTCCCAGATTAGAGTCCGCGCACTTAACCACTACACCAAACTGGTCTTAGACAGGTCACTCTAACTGGCCTGCCTTACAAGGGGGTTGTACGAAATACAGTAGGCTGGTGTGCCTGAAATGCCTTGTATTCTTGGAGGTGCCAGGAAACACAGGTTAAAACTGGTAAGGCCTCTCGTTCCAAAGCCTAGAATTCTGTAGCTTATGACACAGGTGGGCTTCTTTAAGTCTTGTAAAGATTACTATTCCACCCAGTGTTATCCCTGAAGCCCCCTGGTGTGATTGCCATTTCGAATTCCTTATCAGTTGAGACAGAACTAGCCTATATCCTAGGAATGCAATCTTGCTTATAGACAGAAGCAGTAAACGCCTTTCTAGAGTCAACTGAGGTCCACCCGTGAGAAACAGGACAGAAAACCAGTAGAGAGGAGCAAACTTCTCCTGGTTTTTCTTCCTTGTTTCTTTCCGTGTTAATGTGTAATCTACACCTTGACAACTTTTCCAGCTATCTGTTTTTTGCTGCTATAACTTCGTGGGTACCCCTGGATGTGCACTGGATGGGTTTCAAACGTAACGTAGGCAACATTTATAAGTTGTCGAGCATCAATTACAGTTATAACATTGATGTACTGGCATACAGATAATGTTGACAAACACTACATTTTACGGGGAAATTTTTAGTACCAGGAGACCAACTCACTGGCTTGGCTTGTGGAAGGGAAAAGCAAAATCAGAATGGGAGTTCCTGGATCTGAACAGGCAAGAGGGGGAAATTTAAAGCCATTCCAAAAAAGCTCTCTTCTGGGGACGTGGTCAACAGCGGCTTACATAATAGTCTGCCAAGCCCAAATCTTGTGGATGTGCTGTAGAACCTAGGACTTAATAGGTTCAGAATCATATAAACAAGGGGATAAATCTCATTAGTGTTGCTGAGGGATAAATCAATAGGGACATTGCTTTTCTTACTTGCCTTCTGAATGGCTCTCGAGGAAGCACCGGTTTGCCAAATGAAAAAAAAAAAATTGCCAAATAAACTACAGACTTTTTAAAAACTATAGCCAGGAATTCCAATTACTCAGAACACATACTAATATAACAGTTTATTGAGGTGGCAATATTCTAGTGCAGAATTTTTGAAAAATAAAAAGTGCTTCCACAGGTGTAAGGAATGGCCATTACTGGGGCAGTTTTAGGGAAAATAGCTGAATTTTCCTGACCCCACAGCTGCTCTGTCCAGGGTTTTACTGCAACGTTTCCCCAAATTTCCCTTTCTCCAGGCAGCTCACAAAGTGAAAACAAAACCGCAGTGTATCATCCACACGAGCGTGATCAGAAACAAGACAGGGAAATAAAAACAGCAAAAAACAAACAAACACTTTGAGCAGTTTAAAAGGATATCCACCAAACAGTAATACAGCTAGAAGCAGACCATAAAAACAGCACGCACACACCCAAAGCTGGAACTCGTCCATTAAAAGCCTGGCTAAAATGCGATGCTTTGGCAGGTGCCCAATGAGCATCAAAAATGAGGCCATTCTTAAAGTGAGGGGGCCACCACGGTCAAAGTCCTGTCACTGGCTTTCACCTGTAGGTGGGGTCATCCCATGCAGTGCTCGGCCAGAGGACTGTAAATGGAGCGTCTGGACAATACGGGAGGCAGCGAGCGATCCTTGCATTGACATCCACCACCTTATTTTTCACCCCCCCCCAACACAGGCTGCTTTGCCCTCCACCAACTCCCGTCACCACTAGTTCCTCCACACCTGAGCTGGGGAGAGAAGAGCAGAGGAAAGGCAGAAGCGTAAAAGGTCAAAAAGAAACACCTACCCCAGCCGGTGCTTCTCCTCAGGCGGGAAGAGAGGAGGGCGGCCGTCTCCATGAAATCCACTAAGGGATCTCGCTAGGGTTGAGGAGGTAGTGGTGACGGGGTTGGGCAGCAGGACCAACGCCTAGGACAGACAGACAGACAAATCCGTTCAGCGGCAAAAGGACAGGGAAGGATCTTAACTCTCTATTCTGAACATAAGAACATCAGAGAAGCCCAGGGCTATTTCTGGGCAGGAACGCACAGGAACGGAGTTCCGGCTGGCTCCTGAGTTGGCCACGCCCAGCAGGAACTCATTAGTATAACAAGCCACACCCAACAGCAGAAACTCATCAGGATTGGCTACATTAGGGGTGTGTGGCCTAACATGCAAAGGAGTTCCTGCTACAAAAAAAGCCCTGGGTTGTGACAACAAACAAGGTAAACAGAATAAGAAGCAAAAGGTGGGTGTGGCTGGATGACCATATTTCTGGTGACCTGGGGGTGCGGCCTAATAGGCTAATATGATGTGCTGTCAAGGGTGTGGCCTACTATGCTAATGAGTTTCTGCTGTTGGGTGTGGCCTATTATGCTAATGAGTTCCTGCTGGGCTTTTTCTACAAAAAAAGCCCTGGAGAAGCCAATGTGGGATCAGGACAATGGCCCATCCAGTCCAATACTCTGTCACACACAGTGGCCAAAAAGACCAGGTGCCATCAGGAGGTCCAGCAGTGAACTGTAGCCATTGACCCAGCCTAGTGTGCCGGGGGTCTCAAAGTGGGGATTTTGTCCATGAGCACTGTCTGGATGGTTTATTTATTTTATTTACTATTTATTTATCAAATTTCTACCCTGACCCCCCCAGCCAAGGCTGGCTCAGGGTGGCTTACATAAGAATAGCACGTAAATTACAATAAAACAATTAAAACAATTCTAAAACCATATAACCATCTAACACAGCAAAATGTTAGTGTCGTTCTCATTAATTTAGCGGTGGTCGCAATGCTCGGTTCTCTCATCTCACAGTCGGCTCCTGGTTAGAGGCTCTTTAGGCGGCCAGCTCAGGCTGTTATTGGAAATTCCAGGGGCACAGGGCTCTCTGTCCTTCAGTTGTTGGTTGTTAACGATGTTTAATGGTGATATTTAATGGGTGGTGGCAGCTCCAAAAGCCTGATGGCAGAGTTTCGTTTTATAGGCCCCGCAGAACTGCAAAAAGTCTTGCAGGGCCCTAATCTCTTCTGGGAGTTCATTCCACCAGAACTGAGAAAGCCCTGGCCCTGGTTGATGCCAGCCTGGCCTTCTTAAGACTCAGGAGGGCCAGTTGGTTCTGGACCCCTGATCGCAGTGCTCTCTGGGGAACATGTGAGGAAAGGCAGTCCCTCAGGTATGTAGGCCCCCGACCATAAAGGGCTTTAAAGGTAAGGACCTTTAAAGGTTGGAAGTTGAGTGCAGTGAGTGGCCCAATCTCTCTCATGCTCTGTAGACAGAAAGCAAGATGGCGGCTCTCAGGCAGTCCACTAGTTATGCCACAGAGAGCCAATACCGTTCTAAGCAAGGCCTGGCTCCTCACCCTGAACAAGTGCTGGCTGAGTTAGAGGCAGTACCGTACTTATCCCTGTTTATTTCAGAGAATCATCCCTGACTTGATTTGCTGGCCTCCCAGTAGGGCCTGGAGATCTCCACACTACAGAGATAAGGGGAAAATAGTCCCTTTGGAAGATGGATTATACTCTGCGGCGGTTCCTCCTCATTCTGTGTAGCCACAGTATGTGTGAGAATTTTTCTGAACCAAGGCTACCAAAGGGCCCCTGCCAACACCTGAACCTCTTGACCTTGCAGGGGCTGCTTGTTTGGCAGTTCTCTCTCCCATCATCTCTCTCTCTCTCTCTGTGCCCTTGTGCAGTGGTAGGGATTGAGTTTGAGGGGTGACGGAAAACAAGTTGGAGGGGAATTGATCACTCCTTTGTCCCCAGGCCCCTCCAGAATCAGGAATTAGCTCTGATATAGAAGAGAACTGGGGGCTGAGAGGTTCAGGGTGAGGATTGTAACGGCGAAGCTAGCAAGCATCGGAGTATCTGCAATCCATCCCGGAGAACTCTCTCCATTCTTTCATTTCTGCCGGTTCTTGTGCCAAGGGCTGTGCGCCTCTCTGCCTTGCAACCGTGACATGGCAAAATGTTCCCTGCGACAGGAAACGGTGCTTCAAAACTCCACTCTGAATTCCCCCTTGGCTGACTTCCTGGTCGGCTCAATGCGGGTCAAGCACCTCTCAGCCCCGCAAGATTTATCTCTCCTTCTCATTAATAGAGCTCATTTCCTGCTCTCGTCCCGATCCGGGCCGGTGCTGTGTAAATTTTTTTCTCTATTCCGCTATTGCAATACCTCCCCGGGGGGATGAGCAACTGTTGACCTCAGTGGGTTTATTTATCAACCCTCCATCTCCTATCATTTGCCCGAGGAGTTCAGAAAGCTATACTAAAAATGAGAACCTGTAATGACAACACTGTGGGTGGAAGGCCCTTCCCAAAAACATTAGAAGAGGCTCCTTCCTAGGAATAACGGGGCCAGGAAAAAATAGGAGATAATTCCCACTCATTCCAAAAGCAGCAAAAATTGGGGGTACGCAAGGGGTGGTTGCAGGTTTTCTTGGGCGTGGGGTGGCTTTAGGAACTCCATCAGAACTCCTCTTCCCTCCAATCATGGCTGACTTCACTACTCTCCCTTGCAGCTACACTTCCTGGGCTAGAAGGAGCAAGAACAAGTCACTGCAGGGTCGGAAGGCGCTCTGGAATAGCCCAGTTCTCTCGCACTCTGGTTACTCCACTGCCCCGGAGAAACAGGAAACTGACCCAGAGTTTTCCTGTCTCCTGCCGGTCCCCAGCAGGGGCTCAACTATGCCTATCCTTGATGCCGACTTGTGAGAGACCTCCAGGGGGAGTGTCTTCCACAGTCTTGGGGCCACCACAGGGAGTGTCCCGTTCCTGATAGCACTTTTATTTCCCATAAAGATGGGAATTAAATAGGAGAGGGGCCTGTAAGTAATCATTCTTGCACGAGTTCTAATCTGTAATCTGATTTCTATATTTACCCACCCCACACACCCATTTTTAATGGTTTTACATGATTTATTTTTATCGTGTGTTTTCTATTTGCCAAGTTACCAGTAGATCAGTTTTCCTTCGCTGTACAGTTTGGAGGGTAATTTATGTTAAGGGGGGGGTGTCTCTCTGTTGGTCACTAAAATGCAGGACAGAATGAAGTGTTTCCACCTGTCTACAACAGAAAACGAGGGAAAGTCAGATATGATACGGACCTTCTATGGGAGAAACCTCATCAACTGTGGAGAAGAAGAAGAAGAGATTGGATTTATACCCTGCCCTTCACTCGGAGTCTCAGAGCGGCTTACAGACTCCTTTCCCTTCCCCTCCCCACAACAGACACCCTGTGAGGTAGGCGGGGCTGAGAGAGCTCGTTCGAGAACTGCCCCTGTGAGAACAGCTGTGCCAGAACTATGGCTTGCCCAAGACCATCCAGCAGCTGCAAGTGGAGAAGTGGGGAATCAAACCCAGTTCTCCCAGATTAGAGTCTACGCACTTAACCAGTACACCAAAACTGGAGCTACCGCATAATCACCTGCTTTCCCCCAACAACATCCCTGCAAGGCAGGCTTAGCTGAGATATCATGGCTGTTCTAGGGTTACTTAGGGAGCACTGTCGCTGAATAAGAATTGCCCCCCCCCATCTCCCCCTATTCCAGGTCCAACACTCTAAGCCCTACACCATACTACGTTTCTCATCTATGCCCGGAAGGCAAGAAGGCCCGTGCCAACTCATTGTTTAGACTTCTTGTAACGGGCGTGGGTTTAGACCTGCCTCCCATTGGAGTCTCGTGTTTTTACGGGAAGGCCCTGTGAAAAACCGCCACAATGTTTAGAGCCCGGGAAAAGATTTGTTTTCTGTGCGCTCACAGGAACTTGCAAAACCTGTTCCCGAGACTAGACTGCTCCGGAGACTGCCAGCGCTCTCAAAGGCTGTGTCATCCTTAAGGAGCGACAGGTCCCTGGGGGGAAAATCCCAACTGCATGCCTTGCATGGAGTGCTCCGTTGAGGAGCTCTGCATAAGCTGCCTTTCTGCCCATTCCGGTCGCATCCTGCCCCCCTCCCAAATGCTGAATCATTGCCACTTTTTAACCTAGCAGCAAGGATTAAAGCAAATGGCCAGCTTAGCACGCGCTCGTACCATTGAGACTACCGTAGGCTCTCATTCCTCCAGGTGAAGTAGTCATTTGGTTCCCATCCCTTCAAGGAATACCATACCAGCTTGAGAACCTCCTTGGTCAAAGGCAGGATACCTTGCTGGGAAGCAAACATCTCCAGTTTGGTGTAGCGGTTATGTGCATGGACTCTAATCTGGGAGAACCGGGTTTGATTCCCCACTCCTCCACTTGCAGCTGCTGGATGACCTTGGGCAAGCCACAGTTCTGTCAGAGCTGTTCTCTCAAGGACAGTTCTTCAAAGAGCTCTCTCAGGCCCACCTACCTGACACAGGTGTCTGTTGTGGGGAGGGGAAGGGAAAGGCATTTGTAAACTGCTATGAGACTCCAAGTGAAGGGCAGGGTATAAATCCAATCTGTCCTTATCGGTAATGTAAGGCAGCATGATCTTGGAAGCTAAGCAGGGTCGGTACTTGGATGGGGGATCCCTAAAGAAGGCCCTGCAGAGAAAGGCAACGGCAAACCACCTCAGCTTCTCCCTTCTTTGAAAGCCCCTTGCTGGGGTCACCATAAACTGGTTGCAACTGGACAGTCCTTGCATGCATAATGCATATCCTGCTTGCTTCCAATAGGATCTGGTTGGCCCCTGCTGGCCATAGAATGCTGAACTTAGACAGTTCTTTGGTCCAATCCAGCAAAGCAACATGCCCTGCCGTTAAGGTAAACCACTGGTGTGTGATGTGGCTCCAATAAACACAACGTTATAGGGAGTCCCTCGTCCCTCCCCAGGCACATTGGTAGGAGCAGTTAGCAAACAATAATGCTACGAATGTTTGTGGAAACTCCGAAGAGCACATCATGTGACTAGTGTTCCCTCTAAGCTGAGTTAGTGTGAGCTAGCTCACAGTTTTTTAGCCTCCAGCTCACACATTTTTGCCTCCGCTTGGGAAGGAGGGCTCCCGAGCAAACTAATTTATGCGGCAGACCAATCGTTCGCTCACAACTTTAATGCCAGTAGAATTTTTGCTCACAAGACTCCACAGCTTAGAGGGAGCATTGCATGTGACATATCAACTGCTGGCTTCTGTGCTCTTCTATGCCCTCTGGGGATACTCCCTAGCACAGGGGCATTAAATAGGCGTAAATTTTGTTATTCAGTTCTCTCTAAATGTCTGGTAGTTAAGAGGATCTGATTACAGAATTAAAGCCGGAGTCACTCTCCTCTCTTGCAGCCAAAAAAAAAGTTAACTTGCCTAAGAATGAGGAGTGAAGTGGCTCCTGCATGAGTCACTGCTCTGGCCTTGCTTCAGTCTGATCAGCAGCTCCTGACAATCTCAGTGACTCAGACAGAGGTGCAACTGGTAGCCTCCCCTGAGGGCAACTTACCCTCTGCTGTTGGGAGCGACCGGGTCTTGCAATGACACCCGATACAGAAACGAGGCAAAGTTCCTTGAGCCACTATGGCTGAGCACGAGATGAGAGCAGCTACTCATGCAGAGACGTGGTGGGAAGCCTCTGTGTCCTGCCCCTTTGGGGTCCCACAATTTTTTTTTCCCCATTCCACTTATATAGCACACAGTCTGGCTGTTGATCAGCATTTTAGCTCAGCTGCCTCCAAGGGAGCTAAGAGGGTAACCTCGTAGCCCATTCGCCAGCCAGTACTGACATAGCCGTGAATTGCCGGACCAGCCCAGTGCCGTGAAATCATTGCTCCGATACCTCCCCATCCAGACAACTCTCTGCCCACAATTCTCAGCACAGTATCCCTACTAGGGCTCTGCAGATGGAAAAATTCAGAGTCACGTTTCGTCGAGCCGCTTTGATTCGTGAAAGCCGGATGTTCCCAAAGCCCGACAGTGACCCCAAGGCCTAGAAACGGGGAAACTTTTCCGCTCCCACCGTCCAATTCTTCTTCCCCTCCCTCATCTGCTCCTTTCCCTCCCTGGGAAGCCTGCTGTTTACAAACACGGATCCAACGGGACAGCCCTGCCTCCCAGTGGGCCCTGCTCCTCCACCCTGTGTCAACATCCTCTGTTTCTGATGTCACAAAATTGGTGTGCTTAAGACGATTAGATGAGCAAGAGGCAGGATGTTGATTTCAGAAAAGCGGGAGGTGGAGCCGTCTCCCGGCCCCTTGAAGCTATCCCCGGTACACTCAAAGCAGCCCAGAGAGAGAGACTAGAGAGACAGCTGCTCTCTCGCCAAAACAAGCCTCGAATTCACATCCCGCACCCTTCTCTTCTTCCCCCTTCATTTCTAGTGCCCTTAATGTCCTGCTCTTTGGGCCCACGCGGCTCCCTCGGAAAACCAAACGACAATCTCAAGTGCCGCATCGTCTTCGCCCCTGTCATTCGACGGCCGTCTCCCCACAAGGAGGGAAAGAACTCTCACACATCCCCCATCGGCAGCCAGGCCGCGTCCTTTCGAACGCGGGATCTTTTTTAAAGATTCCGTTTCGTTTGCCGCCGTTATCGTTGGCCAGTGAGCTTTTTCCGCAGCAGGGAAGGCAGGCCAGCGACCGCAGGTCGGCCCCAAACGTACAAGCGTCAGAGCCGGCCAGTGACTCCCCTGTTCTGAAAATGTAGCGAGGTTGTTCGGTCCCCGCTGAGTGATGCCCATTTTACAGGTTGGAGGACTGAGGCCGGAGGAAACGCGAAGCACCCCAGGCTACCTAGCAACAGTGAGCATATGGACCTGCAACCGGCGGCCCAGAGGTGAAATCGGGCCCACGGACAAGCCCGGCCTGCGGACAAAGGGATCCTTTGTGCTCCAACCAACTCCAGCCTAGCTAGGAGGATGAGATGCCAGAAGCATACAGTCCTGCCAGTGCGCGCAGGCATTCTCTCCCTGTCCCTTTATTTAATTTTAACAGCGCTGCCTCTTTCAAGGGAATAGCTGCAGCTGAAATTTCCATTCACTAGCTAGCAGCAAGGGCATCTGTGTGCCAATCTGGAGTTTCTTTCTCTTGTGCCAGCTCTGAACCACCTGGCACCTGTTGATTCTTATTTTATTTTATTTTTGCTAGGGAGAAAAGGACGGCGCCAAGCAGAGAGATGAAAAACCAGTTCACTTACTTGTCCGGGCTTGCGAGGTTTACCAGCCACCGCTCATGTTCCAGCGTCTGTTCTTCCCCGCCCCTGAGCACTTCTCTTTGGAGTTTTAAAAGCAGGCCGGCCTCATGTTATGGATGGAGAGATTTCCTCGTTACTGCTCCGATAAACTTTTTCCTCCCCTGGTCGGTGAAGCTGTGCTGTCCGGGCACAGCCTCTGCCAGGGCCACGCGCAAAATCACTGGCAGCAGGGCAATTACCTGGGTCTCTTTTATACCTTCTGGCCTGCAGGTGACTGAGAGGCAGCACCTGTCTTTCCCAATTCCCAGGCCGTGGCTCCCATTGGCCGGCTGGGCCAGTGCTCACGAAGGGGGGCGTGGCTTTGCTTGTTGACAAACTGGACCGGCTCGGGCAGCTTTGGGACAGAAGCGGCGAGGTTCCCAGGAACCCTGCCCACGTGGGGGTAGCTGGTCTCTGGAATCTACAGATGGAAATACCTGCGTGTGGTTTTCTCAGACAGCCTGCCAAGGAATGAGGGGCCCTACAGCATACAATTTTTGGTGGGGAGGACTAGATAAATCGCCGTGTATGTGTATGTCACGATACATGTGTGTGTACAGGACTGACAACTTGGGGTTTGGAAACTCCTGGAGGTTTGGGGGTGAAATCTGGGGAGCAGGGATGCCAGCCTCCAGGTGGGACCTGGGGATCCCCTGGAATTCCAGCTCATCTCCCGACTACAGCGATCAGTTCTCCTGCAGAAAATGGATGCTTTGGAGGGTGGACTCTATGGCACTGTGCTTCACTGAGGTCCCTGTCCTTCGTAGACTCCATTCCTCAAATCTCCAGGGCTTCCCAACCTGGATCTGGCAACCCTACCCAACCCCTTCCCTGCCTGTGTACGGAGGGACTGGCAACTTTCCTGGGGAGGGCTGGCTTTGGGAAGGGAAGGGAAAGTCCACCCTCTAAAGCAGGCGTTTTCTTCAGGAGGATTGATTCTGGTCACCTGGAGATTGGTTATAATTCCGGGAGATCTCCAGACCTCACCTGGATGTTGGCACCCCTAACCAATGCTCCCTGTAAGCCGTAGAGTCTTGTGAGCAAAAATTCTACTTGGGGAGCGACTGGCATCAAAGGTGTGAGCGACCGATTTGGCTCCTGCATAAATTAGTCTGCCGTGGAGCCGTCCTTCCCGAGCTAAGGCAAAGACGTGTGAGCCGGAGGCTAAAAGAACTGTGAGCTCGCTCACACTAACTCAGCTTAGAGGCAACACGGGCCCTAACACTCATCCGCATGCGCTCTTGCACACCTGCTCTCTCTCTCTCTCTTTCCGACGTTCCAAATTCGACAAGAGGACACAATCAGGATTTTGCAACCTTATGCAAATAGGGCAGATACGAACAATTTCTATTTTCCGCAAGCCCTTTCCCCCTTCTTCGGGTCTTGCTCTTCAGGCGGAGGGTCAAAGAGGCCTGGCGAGGCGCGGGAGGAAGAGGCCTGACCCTTGGGAACCTTGATGAGCCGCTTCTCTCACTGCGGTGACTCCCCAAGGCATTTCCTGTCAAGCGATGGCAGTCATATGGGCTAGAAACTTCCTTCCAAAAAAAGTTGTTGCATTTCTCCACAAGCTGGTCTAGAGACTCTTTATTAAAGAGAGAAAGAAAGCTGATATTTCCCCCCCAGGGGTTAGAAACACACTTTAAAACACAAGGGGAAATCTTTGTGGGGCCCAGTGTGGTATAATGCTTATTTATTTAGTTCACTGGCGCACTGTGTTTGGTGTAGTGGAGAGAGCCAGTTTGGGGTTGTGGTTAGGGGCGTGGATTCTAATCAGGGAGAACCGGGTTTGATTCCCCACTCCTTCACATGCAGCTTCAGATGTGACCTTGGGTCAGTCACAAGTTCTCTCAGAGCTGTTCTCTCAAGGGCAGTTCTCCCAGAGCTCTCTCAACCCCACCTACCTCACGGGGTGTCTCTTGTGGGGAGGGGGAAGGGAAAGGGATCGTAAGCCGCTCTGAGACACCTTCAGGTAGTGAAGGGTGGGGTATAAATCCAGTCTCTTCCTCTTCTTCTTCCCAGGGGCGGCCCAAAGTGTCTGACATCATCCTCTTCCCCTCCATTTGATCCTCACAACAGCCCTGTGAAGTAGGGCAGGCTGAAGATGTCGCCCAGTGAGTGTCCCTGGCAGACACCCCACTGCCTCTCCTGGTTAGAGTCTTAGACGAGGCTCTGAGAGACCCAGGTGCGAACCCCCACTCTGGCGTGGAAGCTTGGCGGTTGACCTTGGGCCAGTCAAAAAGTCTCAGCAGCCTCACCTACCTCAGAGAGTTGCTGTGAGGGCAAAACGAAGAAGGGGTGAGTGTTGTAAACCGCTTTGTGTCTCCGTTGGGAAGAAAAAGCGGTATACAAGTGAAGGAAATCAATAAAATACATCTCTTTTTTTTTTAGAAGGGAAGCTGAGATTTCCCTGAAGGGGAGGAAGGCACACTAATTTCTCCTCTTTAAGGCCTAGAAAGTTGCCCTTTCTGAAACGTCCTCCAGATGCGTGCTCTTGCCAACGTACAGACTTCTTTCCTTGTTGCAAACAAGTCTCTCTTTGCAGCTCTTATTATGTATGCGTAAATGCATTGCACCCAAATAGCACAAGAGGCACACCAGGTCGCCTCCAGGGTTATACGCAAAGGCAGTGGTGCTTTCAGCCCTTAGCATTTTTACATATGAAACCGTGGAGAAAGGGAAGGCTCCATTAAGTCCTCCAGCCTCATAATAAGGGAAAGGGAAAGGTTTCCCTTGCTCGAAAGCCAGTCGAATCTTGACTCCAGGGGGCAGTGCTCATCTCCGTTTCTAAGCCGAAGAGCCAGCGCTGTCTGAAGACTTCTCTGTGGTCATGTGGCTGGCATGACTGAACGCCGAGGCGCATGGAACGCTGTTACCTTCCCACCAAAGCGGTACCTATTGACCTACTTCCGGTTTCTTGCTTGCGGACTGCTAGGTTGGCCTTATAATAGCAGTCGATAAATCTACCCCTTTGTTGATGTCCCGGAATCCGCACTCAGAGCAGTAGGGCTTGCAATTTCAAACGACATGCAAAAGACGAACGCCTGCACTCCTGCACTTCTGCTGAGCGGCATTTGCATAAAGCCTCTCTCTGCTTTTCGGACAGGGCAGGGAAAGAATGCCCTATCAGTAAGCAAGCGTCTATGCCGCCAAGGATCCGACCTCAGGATTTTAATGTTGCAAGGCAGAGATCCCCCGCTATGACAACTGATCTCCAGGAGGCATAAATCCATTCGCCATGACCATGACAGTTTAATGGTTAGAATGAGTAGAGCCTTGAAGACCTGGGTTCAAATCCTCACTGAACCATGAAGATCATTGGCTGACTGAAGTCCAGTCATTCTCTTTCAGTCTAACCTACCTCACAGGGCTGTCATTAGGATAAAATGTGTACAAGGGGTGAGCCATGCCCACAGCCCCAAGCCTGTTGAATAGAGGGGCAGGGTGATAAATAGGGCTGCCAACCTCCAGGTGGTGGCTGGAGATCCCCTGGGATTACAACGGATTTCCAGGCAACAGAGATCAATTCACCTGCAGAAAATGGCTAGTTTGGTGCAGAGGCTAAGAGCGCGGACTCTAATCTGGGAGCACCGGGTTTGATTCCTCACTCCTCTACATGCAGCTGCTGGTGTGACTTTGGGTCAGTCATAAGTTCTCTCAGAGCTGTTCTCTCAAGGGCCATTCCCGAAGGCACTCTCTCAGGCCCACCTACCTCGCAGGGTGTCTGTTGTGGGGAGGGGGAAGGGAAAGGAGATTGCAAGCCGCTCTGAGACCCCTTCGGGTAGTGAAGGGCGGGGTATAAATCCAATCTCTTTTCTACTTCTTCTTCTTCTTCTTCTTCTTCTTCTTCTTCTTCATAAGGTGGATCCTATGGCATTATACCTCTCGAAGCCCCTCCTCTCCGCAGGCCCCGCCCTCTTCAGGCTCTGCCCTCAAAACCTCCAGGTATTTTCCAAACCGGAGCTGGCCCTCGTGATAAAGGGAAGACAGTCGGTTTTGCCCATGTGCCTTTGAAAGGAGGGAGCATTCCCTGCAGCCTTGTGATGGGAAGAACCGCCCTGACTTCTCTGCGTTCTCACGAGCTTCTCGAAGGCGTGGCTGGATTTCCACCATTGATCCAGATGGAAACGGAGGACATAGAAAGGACGAGGCGCGATCCCAGGGCCGGGCTCCTGGAGGGGGAAGGGCGAGGTTTGCACTCCCGCCGCTGAATGTCGGCACGGGTTGCCACAGAAGAAGCCGTGCGAAGAATTCCGGCGCGATTAATCATCAGGTCGGGCGGGAGAACCAGAATCTCCCAGATGTTCGACCTGTGGAGACATAACTCCGAGCCAGAATTCCTTCTTGTCACCTGGCCGGAGGCAAAGCACTGCCTGCTGGGAACGCGCCCCGATGCTGCCAGCTGCTTGGTGCGACTCAAGCACCCCCCCCACACCGGTGTTCCCTCTAAGCTGAGTTAGTGTGAGTTAGCTCACAGTTTTTTAGCCTCCGGCTCACACGTTTTTGCCTTCGCCCAGGAAGGATGCGGCTCCAGAGCAGACTAATTTATGCAGCAGCCAAATTGCTTGCTCGTAACTTTAATGCCAGTGGCTCACACCGTTGAATTTTTGCTCACAAGACTTTGGAGCTTAGAGGGAACACTGCCCCACACGTTATCTTTCTTCCCCGAGCTAACTGATCCCCTGAATCTAATCTTGGTACCATCCCCTCGTTCCTCGTGCTGAACTTCCCCTACGCAACGGGCACATTTGTCAAGGCCAATCCGTGCGTCGGTGAAACCAGCTTGATGTGTTTGCGTGATGGGCTTTGCATGCATCGATTGCATAAAAAGCGTGTTCCCCCCCACCAAAATCAAACCGGTCATCAATACCAGCCGTCCAAACAGGTGGTCCCCAAACAGAGCACATTGTAGAGAAGAAAAAAAGGTGGTGTTAATTCACGGGCCCCCAACCTAGTGCTGGTGGGCCCCCTGGTGCCCACCGAGTGTTTTCAGAAAGTGGGCGGAGCCAGTTGGGCCTTTTGCCCCACAGGGCTTTTGATTGGCTGTGCAGATTTGTACAAAAATATTGCTTTGGCGGTGCCAGTAATGGCTCCTTGATTCATGTTTCATACTGAGTCCATTGTTCTGTGTTCCCTATCTTGTCCCTGCTTCTGCGCTTGCGTAGGTATGCTGGCAGTAACGTGGGAGCTTCGCCACTACCGCTCGGTGTTATCACAGTGGCCTTGAATGCAGGCTTTGGGCTATTCTTGAGTCTATGAGAATTTTTCCAGTCCTGTGAAGCCGAAGGGGTGGGGGGAGTTGTCTCCCGACCATGAAGTAACTCTCCCGCCGGGAGTTTCCCGTGCGCGCACTTGAAGATCATTTGCTAGTAGCATTTCTGCATCATACTATAACCATGCCTGAGCCGCACATCCCGCCATTCCTGACAATAACCGTTTTGCTGTGGGTTTTAGCACTGTATTCCAATAAAGCCCTTCTTGGCCTCAAGAATGCTTCGATCTACTTGCTTTTGAACCTGACAGGCGGCAGCTGCCACCGCGGCCTGAGGGTCTTCAGCTATTTTGTGGCGGCCCTTTTGCGGCTGTGCCCACCACGTGGTGTCAGAATCCCAAGGTGCCCGGCCGCAGGCTCACAAACGTCGGGAACCCCCGGTGTTGATCTATCCCTCGTGAAAACTACAGCCAGTAGGGAAAGTGTTAAGTAAGCAACTCAACACGGTTGGATTTCAGCAAAAGTGATTTCAGCGTTATCGGAACAGCAAACTCAACTCAACAACACACACACAGAACAGTGGAGCGCCGCTCCCTTTTTCAAACGATCCGGGCTGTCAAAGCCACACCCATCAACAAGTTAACAGCCAATAAGCATACACGGATGAAGACCAATGAGGCCTGTTCCCTCCAAAAAGCTATGTACAGTCAGGATTGGTTATTTACAAGGTTTCACAGAAACCGACCAATGGGAATGCGACAACTTACAATCCTATCTTATGTCTGAAGCTTAACGCAGGGATGTATAGGGATGATTCCAGCTTCAGGACATAACAGAAAGCTTTGGCTTCATAGTACAAATCAGTTCAGTCTCCTGGGTCAATGTTTCTCCAGGTCAGTTTGGCCAGGAACCCTGGAGGGTTGGGGTGTTTTTTTGCCATCTTCTGGGCACGGAACAGGGATCACTGTGGGTGCGCGGGGGACGTATCTGTGAATTTCCTGCATTGTGCAGGAGGTTGGAGCCGTGTTCCCTCTAAGCTGAGTGAGTGTGAGCCAGCTCACAGTTCTTTAGCCTCCGGCTCACACATTTTCGCCTTCGCTCAGGAAGGAGGTGGCTCCCAAGCAAACTGATTTATGCTGGAGCCAAATCGCCTGCTCACAACTTCAAGGCCAGCAGCTCACCAAGTAGAATTTTTGCTCACAGGACCCCACGGCTTAGAGGGAGCATTGCCCCGGAGGTCCTGTCCAACTTTCTTTGACCACTGTGGCATACAGCTGCTTCTTATGCAGGTCTGCCAACCTCCA
The DNA here is from genome assembly GCA_029375565.1 of Gekko gecko. Taxonomy (NCBI): domain Eukaryota; kingdom Metazoa; phylum Chordata; class Lepidosauria; order Squamata; family Gekkonidae; genus Gekko; species Gekko gecko. Next base: position 25,733,530 of record JAPDNY010000016.1, read on the forward strand.
GGTGGGGCCCAGAAATCTCCCGGGCTCACAAAAGCTCTCCAGACAACGGAGATGCCCTGTGGGAAACGGTGTCGCGGGTTCGAACAGCAGAAGTGGTAGGCACGGAGTGGGCCAGAAGAGAGTGCGAGTATCCAAATAAATACTGGAGGCTTCAGCTAGGTGCAAACTATACATTTATTTACACACCACAGCCACCATCAAACAGAGTGTCAAAGTGCTCTGCTGCAATCATACAAATGAGGAGGAGAAACTGTACATCACTCACTGTACATTTATACAAACACCAGCCAATCAGGCTTCAGTGCTGAGTCACTGTGATAGTGGCAAGACTGCCCTGAACCGGTTATAGCCAGCTCCAACAGAGATTCCTGCCTGACAGCTACCTGTCACTAGATCAAATCCATCTAGCCAGACTTACATGACATGTGGGTCTCAACAAACGGCAGCTTCGGCAGGGGGATTCTACAGCGTTAGACCCTGCAGAGCTCTCGGCCCTCCCCAACCCCCATCCTCCACAGGCTCTAACCCCTAAATCTCCAGGTATTTCCCAACAGAGTTGGCAACCCTATTCTAATGTTAGTAGGAGACATTTCTCACGGACGCCCACAATGGCGCCCCAATAAGACCCCCAGTAGTCTGCCTTGGTTTTACTTCTTTTGCGCAAGGATAAAGCCCGTTTCCTCCGCCTGAGGATGAGGGCGCTCTGTGTCAGATAGCAAGGGGAAATCCTAGAAGAAGGGTACCTTAATTGCCCACTGATGTGTGTGTGTGTGTATTTATTTAAATCCAGGCATTAATACTCATTAGCCAAGGGCTTTTGTCGAAAGAGTCTTAATGGTGCAAATGTTTTTCAAGCTAGATGTTTATGACAATTAGTGCAACGAAATGGGCAAAAAGCACAACCGAATACACAAGGTCCATTTTTTAAAAAAGAAAGAATGCCTCAGCATCAGCAAATCAAGGGAACGCTGGTTTGCAAACAGCTGCAAAAGATTTGCAAGACAAACTAAGTTGGGGGTGGTGGTGGTTGCGCATAGGAAATCTCAGACGCTCGGTGTAGCCCTGTGGATGCTGCTCTCGTGTTTACATTCCTAAATGTAGACCCCCTTCCTTCTAACTGAATTGTACGGGGGAGAGCTCGTAAGAAGATGAGCCATCACAATTTCATAAAAAAGCCAGTAAAACAATAACAAGCCGTAACAACGAAAAGGTGGCAAAACATCAGCGGAAGAGAATAACAGCTGAGTCGAGGAAGGCTCAAGGAATGAGCACGGCTTTGACCCGGCCCTTAGAACAGCGTGGCACGGGCAGTGGTGGGCACAGCTTTTTTGGGAAAGGTGTCCTAAAGCAGAGGTGCCACAGCCGAGGAGGCCCTGATGCTGGTCACCGCCCCCCTCATCTCTGCAGGCGACGCATGGCCATCGTCGGTCTCGGTTGAGATTAAAGTACCACCCGTGTTAAATGACCGCATCCTTCAGAGAGGCTGAAGAACAGGGATGACGCGGTGTGCTTCAAGACGAATTAAGGTGTCCCGAGGGCACTAAGCCAGATCCTGTTTCCCACGAGGACGAGCGGCGTGCCCTTTCAAAGACCATTTCAGGTGCTAGCGTGCCTCACAGCCTGCAAACCAAGGGTGGTTTCCTGTCTCTGTGTTGGAGCTTCTCAGGGTCAATAAAGTGACACACTTCACAGGGGCCTGTCTTCCGAACAGGCATGAGTGGGTCTAACCAGTGCTCCCTCTAAGCTGAGCTAGTGTGAGCTAGCTCACAGTTTTTTAGCCTCTGGCTCACACATTTTTGTCTCAGCTCAGGAAGGAGGGCTCCAAAGCAAACTAATTTCTGCAGCAGCCCAATCGCTCGCTCACAACTTTAATGCCAGGAGCTCACAAAGTAGGATTTTCGCTCACAAGACTCCACAGCTTAGAAGGGAGTATCGGAGCTAACTATGGTTGTTTCTTTTATGGTTTCCTAAAAGGTCATTCCCTGTGGCTTCCCATTTGCCCCAGTTTTTGCACCGGTCCCTGTTGATTCTTCCCCGTCTTCTATACGTTTGTGATATCGATGCAAAATAATAATAATAAATCATATTGGAAAGCATGTTAATTTTAAGGGGGCGCATAGAACGCGACAGAAGAGCAACGGGGCTGAAAAGAAAGATCCGTGTATTTGTTTCCCGTAAAGGAGAACCGAAATAGACATAGAAATAGAATGCAGAAGGGAAAAAAAACATCTGTTCTAGAATAGCAATTCTATTCTAAACTAGAAATAGAATCGACTCAGCCAGCTTCTGAAATTAGGCTTAATTTCTGCTTCGGAAAAGCTAACTGGAGCGGCCTTCCAGATTAGCATATTGTCTGGGGTGCTGGCCGGGTTGCCAGCCTCCTGGTGGGGCCTGAAGATCTCCCAGAATTGTAACTGACCTCCTGGCAACAGGAATTAATTCCCCCTGGAGAAAATGGGTGCTTTGGAGACTGGACTCTCTGGTATTACACACCACTGGGATCCATTCATCCCCCTGGGTTCTAACCTCTCAAACTCTCCAGGTATTTCCCGACCCAGAGTTGGCAACCCTAGGTGCTTGGCTGCTCCTTTCTCTCCCATGCATCACGGCCAGGGAAAGACTAATTTCTGCACATGCTCAGAGGCATTTCATTATATAGTATCACTTCCCACTCTCTTTAGAGGCAGAGAGGGAAGGCTCGGGCTATGTGGGCGTGGCTAAAGAGGGCGTGGCCTTTCCCTAGACTCTTCTCCCTTCCTCTTCGCGTGGGTGTCAGGAGCGTTGAATCAGCGTTTCTGCAGGCAGCCTCGCCAAACTGGCCTTTCCCCGTCTCTAATTAATCTCCGCACATGCAAGCATCAAGCCCCGCTCTTCTAGATACCTTGTGAGCAGGTCTCTGCTTCCTGCCATCCGTCAGCAGGGTGAAAACGATTACATAACGACGATAATATGCTCAGAGGTGCCAGGTAAGGCTGCCGTCAACGCCGTGTGACTTATCAGCCTTAGTGACTCACTGCCCCAGCGGTGACTTAATTTCCCGATTTTTGGAATAGCAGCCGTGCTCCCGGGATGAACGTCAAGTCCTTTCCCAGGCAATTACATGGTCAGGAGATCGTGACCAAGGCTTTGAGAAATCCTCAAGACAATGGCCCGGCATGCCATGCAAGGTTGCTTTTTTTTGGTCCACCATTATCCTGGCTTCTGCCGGGCAGCTGTTCACACAAAGGGGCCACGCCAATAAGGCCCCGCAACCCTTGGCATGAATTGTGTTCAGAAACAGATAGTGAAGGAGTGCCATTTGCGGGCGGCCCCGTCTAGCAAGGGATAAGAACACAAGAAGAGTCCTGCTGGATCAGGCCAGTGGTCCATCTAGTCCAGCATCCTGTCTCATGCAGTGGCTAATCGGCTCCTCTGGAGAGCCAACAGCAGGACATAGAGGCCAAGGCCTTCATTAGAACATCAGAAGAGCCCTGCTGGATCAGACCAGTGAGGGTCCATCTAGTCCAGCATCCTTCCTCACACAGTGGCCAACCAGTCCTTCTGGAGGGCCAACAACCGGGCATAGAGGCCAAGACCTTCAAACAGAAGAACCCTTTGGGTAGTGAAGGGCGGGTTATAAATCCAATCTCTTCTTCTTCTGCTGCTGGATCAGACCAGTGGTCCATCTAGCCCAGCAACCTGTCTCATATAGTGGCCTACCAGTTCCTCTGGAGGGGCCAACGACAGGGCATTAGAGGCCGAGGCCTTCTTAGAACATCCGAAGAGCCCTGCTGGTTCAGACCAGTGGTCCATCTAGTCCAGCATCCTGTCTCACACAGTGGCCAGCCAGGGCAGAGAAGTTGAGGCCTTCATTAGAAGATGAGAAGAGCCCCGCTGGATCAGACCAATGGTCCATCTAGTCCAGCATCCTGTCTCATATAGTGGCCAACCAGTTCCTCTGGAGGGGCCAACAACAGGGCATTAGAGGCCGAGGCCTTCTTAGAACATCCGAAGAGCCCTGCTGGTTCAGACCAGTGGTCCGTCTAGTCCAGCATCCCGTCTCACACAGTGGCCAGCCAGATCCTCCAGAGGGCCAACAACAGGGCAGAGAGACTGAGGGCCTTTCCCTGATGTTGCCGCCTGGCTCTGGGATTCAGAGATCGACTGCCTCTGTACGTGGAGGTCCCCTTCAGCCGCCACGGCTAGTAGCCATTGACAGACTTCTCCTCCATGGATCGATCTAATCCCCCTTTAAAGCTTTTTAGCTTTGAAGCTGGGATCTTACCATCTCACGTGGCAGAAGGGGAGTTGTGAAAATCCGAGTCTTCTCCCTGGCATACATTTTGGGAGCAAGAGGGACTGCGGCAGGCATGCCAAATTGCAGATGGTGCCCTGAAGGGAAAATGTGCAAATCTGGATTTCTGGGAAATATTTACTTAAGAGTGAGAGCCAGTTTGGTGTAGTGGTTCAGTGCGCGGACTCTAATCTGGGAGAACCGGGTTTGATTCCCCACTCCTCCACTTGCACCTGCTGATGTGACCTTGGGTCAGTCACAAGCTCTGGCACAGCTGTTCTCTCAAGGACAGTTTCTGTCAGAAGTTCTCTCAGCCCCACCTACCTCACAGGGTGTCTGTTGTGGGGAGGGGAAGGGAAAGGAGTTTGTAAGCCGCTCTGAGACGCCTTTGGGCAGTGAAAGGCGGGGTATAAGTCCAAACTTTTCTTCTTCTTCTAAGTCGATTGATACGTGTATTTCCTCCTGTTTTGCTGTCAACTCACCACTGACTTAGGGCAACCCCCTGAGGTTTTCAAGGTAAGAGACACTCGGAGGTGGTTTGCCGTTGCCTGCCTCAACGTCACGAGCCTGGACTTCCTCCCAAAGGCTGGACCGGGGCCGACCCTGCTTAGCTTCTGAGATCTGATGAGACGGGGCCAGCATGAGCTATCCAGGGCATGTGCATCGTTACCATCGTCATTAATAAGCAGTGACACCATCGATGGCAGAGAGCATGTGACAGAGGGTGAGCAAGAAGGTCTCTGATGCGTGGTGCTCACAAGCCAGTTTGGGGTGGTGGTGAAGTGCATGGACTCTAATCTGAGAGAACCGGGTCTGATTCCCCACTCCTCCACTTGCACCTGGCTGGATGACCTTGGGCAAGCCACAGTTCTGACAAGAGCTGTCCTTGAAAAAGAGCAGTTTCTGTCAGAGCTCTCTCAGCCTCACCTACCTCACAGGCAATGATCCCTCTAAGCTGTGGGGTCTTGTGAGCAAAAAATTCTACTTTGTGAGGTACTGGCATTAAAGTTGTGAGTGAGCAATTTGGCTACTGCATAGATAAGTTTGCTCTGGAACCATCCTTCCTGAGCGAAGACAAAAATGTGTGAGCGAGAGGCTAAAAAACTGTGAGCTAGCTCACACTAACTCAGCTTAGAGGGAACACTACTCACAGGGTGTCTGTTGTGGGGAGGGGAAGGGAAGGGAAAGGAGTTTCGAAGCCGCCCTGAGACTCCCTTGGGTAGTGAAGGGTGGGGTATAAATCCATTTTCTTCTTCTTCTTCTTCTTCTTCTTCTTCTTCTTCTTCTTCTTCTTCTTCTTCTTCTTCTTCTTCTTCTTCTTCTTCTTCTTCTTCTTCTTCTTCTTCTTCTTCTTCTTCTTCTTCTTCTTCTTCTTCTTCTGTGCCAGCACAGCATGAAGCATGAGAGAATGTGCTATTGGCTCGTTACATGTTGGGACAGTCCCTGTGCTAGAGATACAAATCCCCTAAAATGGTACCCAGCAATACACAGCAGTATTTGTGAGACAGCCCTCCAGGCTAGAAGTTGGCCATAAAAACAACAGTGGAAAAGATGGAACCTTTGATCAAAAGCTACAGAGGAAGAGAAAATGTTTTGTGGTGGCACCTCAGAATATGGTAAACTCGTGTTTGGGTGGTATTCCACAGGTGCGGTGCCAGCGCTGAAAAGGCCCCGTCTCTGCCACCGCCTGCAATGAAGAGCAGAGCTTGGGAAGAGGATCTTAACTGGTGGGCTGGACGGCTTGGGAGGAGGTGGGCCTTCAAGTACCCCAAGCCCAAGCTGTTTAGGTGGTGAAACTCCTGGGGATTTGGGGGCGGAGCCTGGGGAGGACAGGGACCTCAGTGGGGTACAATGCCTTAGAGTCCACCCTCTAACACAGCCACTTTCTCCAGGGGAACTGATCTCTGTAGTCTGGAGATGAGCTGCAATTCCGGAGGATCCCCAGGTCCCACCTGGAGGCTGGCATCCCTACAAGGTGGCCTTCTGGGACCCCGAGTTCGAGGCAGAACGCCGAGCTGACTGGAGTGATCTTCTCGACCGAACCCGTGTACAGAGTCTCTTGTAGTTGGGCTCCAAGGCCTCTGGGACGGCCCCACCGTTCTGCAGCATCCCTCTCTGGCATGTGTGTGTGTTTTTTAAATACTCAGCCGAGTATTTAATACTCGCCTGAGGGCGAAAGGAGGAACTGGGCTGCGGCACCTGAGCAGCGCCTGAGAACCGAGCTAATTGCATTCCCGAGGAATGGGCAGAATGCTCGGGAAGGAACCTGCCGCGCACGGCTCCTGATCTCCCCGCGGCCTGGAGCAAGGACAGTCACGGTTCCCGGAGCAGGCGCCAATCACTCAGCGAGGCTAATTAGGCGGCAGCAATCTGGCAGCCGGCAGAGCCGAGCAGCCCCAAGAGCCAATCGATCAATCGGCCACATGGCTGTTTGCAGGTGCCTTTCGCTCTTTCCCCCAACGCCAAAGCCCGAGATTGGGAAAGAGAAGCTCTGCTGAAACCTCATTGAGGCCTAGTCTCCTAGAATTCATGCAGATGGGAATTCTCAGTCTGGGGCAGGTGATGCACTCTATTCTTGGTGCTGGAGGGGGCAGCCGTGGGAGGGCTTCTGGTGTCCCGGCCCCACTGCTGGACCTCCTGATGGCCCCTGGTATTTTTGGCCGCTGTGTGACAGAGTGTTGGACTCGATGGGCCATTGGCCTGATTCAACATTGGCTTCTCTTATGTTCTTATGTTCTTATCTCCACACCCCCGAGATTGGTTCCCCGGCACGTTTGGAGGGTGGACTCTACGGCATTATACCCTGCCAAGGTGACCAAGGTTCATAGCCAGTTTGGTGTAGTGGTTAAGTGCGTGGACTCTAATCTGGGAGAACCGGGTTTGGTTCCCCACCCCTCCACTCGCAGCTGCTGGATGACCTTGGGCAAGCCAAAGTTCTGGCCAGTGTTCCTTCTAAGCTGAGTTAGTGTGAGCTAGCTCACAGTTTTTTAGCCCCCGGCTCACACATTTTTGCCTTCGCTCAGGAAGGTTCAGAGCAAACTAGCTCCAGAGCAAACTAATTTATGCAGCAGCCAGATTGCTTGCTCAGAACTTTAATGCCAGTAGCTCACAAAGTGGAATTTTTGCTGACAAGACTCCACAGCTTAGAGGGAACATTGGTTCTGGCAGAGCTGTTCTCGAAGAAGAGCAGTTTCTCTCAGAGCTCTCTCAGCCCCGCCTACCTCACTGGGTGCCTGTTGTGGGTAGGGGAAGGGAAAGGAGTTTGGAAGCCGCTCTGAGACTCCGAGTGAAGGGCAGGGTATAAATCCAATCTCTTCTTCTTCTCCTCACATAGACACGTGAAGCTGCCTTCTACTGAATCAGGCCCTTGGTCCATCAAGGATGGTATTGTCTACTCAGGTAGGCAGCCACTATCCAAGTGTCTCAGGCAGGGGTCTTTCCCATTCTGGCCCCCCCTGTTCATGGCCCTTTCCCAGTGCCCTGCTGTTCTGGATACGGTTTGGGCACCGGAGTTTCTTGGGGTACCCATTTCTGCCTGACATGAAGCATGGGCTTTTGTTACTGTCTATTGTGCCATCTACAGGGCCACGGCGGCTCAGTGGTTAAGACGCTGAACTGCAGACCAGAAGGTCGGTAGTTTGGCAGTTTGAGACCTGAGTGCCGCGTGACGGAGTGAGCTCCCGTCTCTGGCCCCAGCTCCTGCCAACTTAGCAGTTCAAAAGCAAGAAACTGCAAGTAGATAAACAGAGCCAGTTTGGCATAGTGGTTAAGTGTGCGGACTCTAATCTGGGAGAACTGGGTTTGATTCCCCACTCCTCCACTTGCACCTGCTGATGTTACCTTGGGTCAGTCACAAGCTCTGGCACAGCTGTTCCTGAAAGAGCAGTTTCTGTCAGAGTTCTCTCAGCCCCACCTACCTCACAGGGTGTCTGTTGTGGGGAGGGGAAGGGAAAGGAGTTTGTAAGCCGCTCTGAGACTCTGAGTGAAGGGCGGGGTATAAATCCAATCTCCTCTTCTTCTTCTCTAGGTACCACTTTGGTGGGAAGGTAACAGTGTTCCGTGCGCCTCGGCATTTAGTCATGCCAGCCACATGACCACGGAGAAGTCTTCGGACAGCGCTGGCTCTTCATCTTGGAAATGGAGATGAGCACCGCCCCCTAGAGTCAGATTTGACTGACTTTCGAGCAAGGGAAAAGCTTTACCTTTATTGTGCCATCCCTTGTTTTACGGTTTTACTGTTTCTATCGTTTATAGGTTTTATGTCGTAAGCCCCCCTGAACCCACTTGTGGGATAGGGTGTGGTACGAAACAAACAAACCACAACAGCCTTACGGTGCCGGAGAAGACTCTTGAGAGTCCCTCGGACTGCAAGGAGATCAGATCTTCTTTGGGTTGACTCATGCAGATGGATCGACTGGAGCAGCCCCTTCCCTTCCTCCACCAGGTACGAAGAACCCCAGTTCTGGATGGAACAGGACTGAGCTGCCTCGGCCCGAGAACTGTCTCCGATTGCCGCTTCCCCTGTTCACAGGTCTGGTTTCAACCAGACCGAGGGCTATTTCAGAAAAGAAGGCCCTTATCTCTTTTCCAGCCGGCCCTTGTGACTGAAGAATGCCTCCCTGTCCCAGGGCGGGCCGTATCTCTCTTCTTACGCAAATACAATTACTTTCGATGACCGCTCAATTCCAGGAGACACTGGCAATAAACCGGTTTGTGGGTTTTCCCAAAAAAAAAAGGGAGGAGGGGGGGATCGATTGCTTGACAGGTAGATGCCCAGAAGAGGCCTGCTTCCTTACCAACTCGGTTCAGCTTTGCGTTTTTAGTTTGTTGCTGCGTGCCCAGAGGTTCTTCCTTGCCCCCTTTTAAAGAGGGCGGAGGGGGACAGAAATATTTTAAGTAAAGAAATCCCCGGACAACCACGTTCTGCAGGGCTGACCAAAGAGTAAACTCTTGTGGCCGAGTTCTTAACACACCCTCCTTTGGAAACTAGAATATTCAGGCTCTGGCAGAGTCAAAGAGCAAAGCACAGGTGGAGGGGAAAAGGTTTTGCAACGCTGGACAATAGTAAAGGCGTGATAACAAAGGCCATTCCCTGGGCATTTCTGCTGTCATTTTCATTTGGGAGGAGATTATCACTGCTGTTTCCACCCGCTCTGCCCTTTATGTATCGAAATCTCAAAACAGCAGATCAAATAGAGACACAAAACCAAAAATGCTGAAAAGATTTATAATGCTGTTGCTAATTATAATACGTATGCGCGTGTCTACTGCCATCAAGTTGTGTTCGACTTATGGCGACCCTATTGGGTTTTCAAGGCAAGAAACTAACAGACATGGTTTTGCCACTGCCTGCCTCTGCAGGGCGACCCAGGACTTCCTTGAGGAAGTCTCTCGTCCAACTACAAACTGCGGCCAACCCTGCTTAGCTTCCATGATCTAACGAGATCTTGGAATTGGAAAAAGTGCAAAGAAGGGGCAACTAGAATGATAAAAGGGTTGGGACGCTTTCCCTATCAAGAAAGGTTAAAATGCTTGGGGCTCTTTAGCTTGGAGAAACGACGGCTGACGGGTGACATGATCGAGGTTTAAAAGATTATGCATGGGATAGAGCAGATTGAGAAAGAAGTCCTTTTCTCCCTTTCTCACAATACAAGAACTTGTGGGCACTCCATGAAATTGCTGAGCGGTCGGGTTAGAACGGATAAAAGGAAGTCCTTCTTCACCCAAAGAGTGATTAACACCTGGAATTCACTGCCACAGGAGGTGGTGGCAGCTACAAGCATGGACAGCTTCAAGAGGGAATTAGATAAACATATGGAGCAGAGGTCCATCGGTGGCTATTAGCCACAAGGTATAGATGGGAACTCTCGGTCTGGGGCAGGTGATACACTCTATTCTTGGTGCTTGGGGGGGGGGGCCAACAGTGGGAGGGCTTCTAGTGTCCTAGCCCCACTGCTGGACCTCCTGAGGGCACCTGGTATTTTTGGCCACTGTGTGATAGAATGTTGGACTGGATGGACCATTGGCCTGATCCAACATTGGCTTCTTTTATGTTCTTGTGTGATGGGGGCTAGCCTGGGCCGTCCGTAATAATTATTAATTGTTAACAGTTATATACATCACAGTTAATAATTAGTAATTATTATTATTATTATTTACTGATAAAAATAGTAGTTGTAGTAGAGCAGTTATGTTCTGGAGCTTTCTTGTAGAGGAGGTCGAGAAGGAAGTACTTTTCCGCCTTTCTCACAATACAAGAACTCTGTGAAAACTCATGAGCAGTAGGCTTAGAACAGATAAAAGGAAGTCCTTCTTCACCCAAAGAGTGATTAGCACATGGAATTCACAGCCGCAGGAAGTGGTGGCAGCTACAAGCATGGACAACTTCAAGAGGGAATTGGGTAAACATATGGAGCAGAAGTCCATCAGTGGCTATTAGCCACAAGGTATAGATAGGGACTCTCCGTCTGGGGGAGGTGATGCTCTGTACTCTTGGTGCTTGGGGGGGCAACAGCGGGAGGGCTTCTGAAGTTCTGGCCCCACTGGTGGACCTCCTGAGGGCACCTGGGTTTTTGGCCACTGTGAGACACAGAGTGTTGGTCTGAATGGGCCATTGGCCTGATCCAATATGGCTTCTCTTACATTCTTCTATTGATTTAAATTACATTGGGGGATATGCTTGGAATCCAGTTCTCTCTCCAGTGGAAATTTAATTTTCAATTCCTGAACATTTCCAAGTTTTGATTTTATATATAATAGTTGTATGTCAAATACTGAGAAAAGCAAACCAATCCTATGGAGGAAGAATGGTGCCATACCACCTGGGTTTGTTAACAATTGCAAAATTGATCATGTTTAATATCTAATAAGAAATATGTGTGGGGGATCACAGGAAACAGCTTCCAGTGTGGATGCATATTCTGAATTCTTTTCACTGTGATAACGTGCATTTTGAATAGCTACATATGATGTAACTACTTGTGGGTGTTAAGTCTTAAGAGCTTTGTTTTCGTTTCTGTGCGTGTTTTGATGTACTTCTTTCAAAACTATTATTTCTTGACTTCTCCTGAGTAATAATTTACCCAAACAAGAGCTGCAAAAATCTTCATTTTAATGGAAAGAGAGGTAATCAACGGCATCTACACAAATATCATAAAACTGTCATCAAAGCAGGATGATTTCCACCTGCTTTTGCAATGCCTGAATCTCTCTTGTTTTCGCATCCTGCAAGGCTGACCACATTCACCTACGTGTTTGTGGCTAGCACTTCACATTTGAAATCTGGTGTCGGAGAAGAATCTACGGATACCGTGGCCTGCCAAAAAGATAAATAAGTGGAGTCTAGATCGAATCAAGCCTGACACTCGCCCTAGAAGCTAAAATGGCCAAGTGAGACTATCACACTTTGGTCATGTTCTGAGGAGACAAGACTCACTGGAAAAGGCAATAATGCTAAGCAGGGCTTTTCTCGTAGAAAAAGCCCAACAGGAACTCATTAGCATATTAGGCCACACCCCGACAACATAGCTCATTAGCATATTAGGCCACACACAGCCCCATGTTCCCAGAAGTGGCTTTTTTTGTAGCAGGAACTCCTCTAATCTGGGAGAACTGGGTTTGATTCCCCACTCCTCCACTTGCACCTGGCTGGATGACCTTGGGCAAGCCGTAGTTCTGATAAGAGCTGTTCTTGAAAAAGAGCCGTTTCTGTCAGAGCTCTCTCAGCCCCACCTACCTCACAAGGGTGTCTGTTGTGGGGAGGGGAGGGGAAGGGATTTTGTAAGCCGCTCTGAGACACCTTTGGGTAGTGAAGGACGGGGTATAAATCCAATTTCTTCTTCTTCTTGGCAGATAACTTGTAACGGCAATCCTTAATTCATCACAGACTCCACGATCATTTTGTGATTGTTTTTCATTCATGCTTTACTGAGGACTGCATTGTATTTTATTTTCATGTTCAATAAACTGTTTAATATATATATATATATTTAAAAAATGTAACAGAAAACCAATGAAGCCTTTGAAGGGAATATTTTCAAAAATGACCATTTGCACATTCTCGTGAAGTTCTCTTCCATTCCATCGACACCTTTCCCCCTTGACAGAGCAATTCCTCTCTTAGCACCCTCCAAGAGAAGTTCTAGGGAGGCCGAGGCCTGGTTTTTGGTGAGGAGGAGCAGTTAGCGCCGGTGACATTCATTTCTCCCTCAGCCTCTCACAGACGGCAGAGTCGCTAAGAACTGCGGCGATAAGGGGAGGCCGGCGTGCCTGGCCGCTTTACAGATAAGCCCCATTCTGTATGAAATTGCCACGCTGCAAAGAAAAGGAATTCGAACAGGCGGCGTGTGACAGAGTTCGAGAGAGCAGCCGACGGATGAGGAGGATTAAGCTACCGATACCGGTGTGGCGCGCGTCCAGAACTTGGGAAGGAGAAGGAAGAGTTGTTGCCGGGCAGATTGAGCTGGGAGATTGTTAATGGCTCAGGCCATTGGGAGAATGGATGACGCCAGACTGCACATAGAAACATAGAAATGTAGAGCTGGAAGGGACCCCCCAGGGGTCATCTAGTCCAAGCCCCTGCCCCATGCAGGAAATTCATATCTCCCTCCCTCCGCCACTCCTGCTCTATGCCAAGAGGAAAGCAAAAACCATCCATGGTCCCTGGACCAATTTGGCCTGGAGAAAAATCCCTTCCTGACCCCAAAGTGATTGGCACTACCCTGGGCATGTAAGAAACGCTGGCTCATCCCTCCCTGCCCTCCCTCTCGCCATCTGCCTGAAGTCACAGAATCAGCACTGCTGTCAGGCGGCCATCCAGCCTCTGCTTAAAAGCCTCACAAGAAGGAGAGCCCCCCACCTCCCGAGGAAGCCCGTTCCACTGCGGAACTGCCCTGTCAGGAAGCTTTTCCTACTGTTTAGCCAAAAGCGCTTTTAATGTCATTTCCACTCATTGGTTAGAATCATAGAATCATAGCGTTGGAAGGGACTTCTAGGGTCATCTAGTCCAACCCCCTACACAATGCAGGAAATTCACAAATACCTCCCCTCCACACCTCCAGTGACCCATGCCCAGAAGAGGGCAAAAAACCTCCAGGATTTCCAGCCAAACTGGCCTGGAGAAAAACTGCTTCCTGACCCCAGAGTGGTGATCAGCATTTCCCTGGGCGTGCAAGAAAGGGCCGCGAGAACTAAGCACTGAGGCAGCCCGTTGGTTCTGGCCCGATCTTCTGGGGCAACAGAAAACAATTCCACTCCATCTACTATATGACAGCCCTCCAAATACTAGAAGATGGCTACCATATCGCCTGCCAATTGGCACATGGTGGATTTAGGGGGTGCCAACCTCCAGGTGATGACGGGAGATTCCCTGGGATGACAGCTGCTATCCAAGTGACAGAGGTCAGTTCACCTGGAGAAAATGGCAGCTTTGGAAGGGGGACTCTATGGCATTGCACCCCGTGCAAGCCCCTCCTCTCCCCAAGCCCTGCCCTCCTCAGGCTCCACCCCCCAAAAGTATCTCCCAACCAGGAGCTGGTAACCCTAGGGCTGAGAGAGCTCTTTCAAGAACTGCTCTGTTGAGAGAACAGCTCGTAGAGAACTGTGACTGACTCAAGGTCACCCAGCTGGCTGCATGTGTAGGAGTGGGGAATCAAACCCAGTTCTCCCAGATTAGAATCCGCCGCTCTTAACCACTACACCCAACTGGCTCTCCAGGGCTGACCCTGCTTAGCTTCTAAGATCTGAGGAGAATGACCTAGCCTGGGCCATTCAGGGCAGGGCAGGGTCTAACCTAGGAGAAGAAGAATCCCTCCCATTTTTATGACACGACTCCCATTCCCAAGATCCCTGCCCGATCCCCCCTCTCTGGACTTGTACACATTGCCGAGTGCTCCCCTCCACCGCCCGCCCGCTGTATTCATGTACGCCGCAAACTGTCCTTCTTTCACCCATTAAAAAGCTAGGAGGGGAGGGTGTTTGGGGAGTCAAAGGGACACCAGAAAGACGTAATTGTGGCCCAAACGGGTTATCGTCGCTTCAAACCATCCTTCGGCAGCTGCAGAACGTGAAGAGCCGCGGCTTGTGCCTCGGAGATCGTGCCTGGAGACTCGACAGAAGAGATCCAATTAAATGGGGTTTCATTTAATTTAAAATTTGGTTTCATTTCCAGAGACCCCGGGGGAAAGCGTCAGACCTGAAGAATGATGCCTAGCAGCTCGCACTGTGGAAGTTTTAACAAGACGTCCCCCAAAGGGGAAAGGATAAAAGACAAGATTTAATGCCGTTGAGTGCCAACGTGGCAGGTTGCTTGATGGAGATCCGAGAGACCCAGGTTCGAAACCTTGCTTGGCCACGGACGCTCACTGGGTGACCTCAGACCAGTGTTCCCTCTAAGCTGAGTTAGTGTGAGCTAGTTTTTTAGCCTCCAGTTCACACATTTTTGCCTCAGCTCAGGAAGGAGGGCTCCAGAGCAAACTAGTTTATGCAGTAGCCAAATGGCTTGCTCACAAATTTAATGCCAGTAGCTCACAAAGTAGAATTTTTGCTCACAAGATGCCACAGCTTAGAGGGAACATTGCCTCAGACCAGCCACGCACACTCAGTTCGGCCTAGCCTACCCTTCAGGGTGGTTGGGTGTAGTGTTCAGAGAGCCAGTTTGGTGTAGTGGCTAAGTGCACAGACTCTAACCTGGGAGAACCGGATTTGATTCCCCCACTCCTCCACTCGCAAGCCATAGTTCTGTCAGTGGTTGTTCTTGAAGAAGAGCCGTTTCTGTCAGAGCTCCCTCAGCCCCACCTACCTCACAGGGTGTCTGTGGTGTGGCGGGGAAGGGAACGGAGATTGTAGGCCGCTCTGAGACTCCGAGTGAAGGGCGGGGTATAAATCCAATCTCCTCCTCCTCCTTCTCCTCTTCTTCTTCTTCTTCTTGCTCTTTCCTGCTGCTACAGAGGTATCTGAAGAAGTCAGCAATGATTCACGGAAGCGCCTCCCCTGCCACAGCGTTTGTTAGCCTTTAAGCGGCTACCGGGCTCTTGTTCTTTTCTGCTGCCGCAGACAGGCTGCCCGTCTTGATCTACTTCCTCCGGGGAAATTGACCTCCATAGTCTGAGAGAACTCCCGGCCACTCCTGGAGGTTGGTAACCCTAAGCTAGGCAGGTGCTTGACAGGTGAGGCTTTTGCCAGCCCTGCGTCTCCCGACTGGGCGGAAAAGCGTCTCCTGGCAACGAGTGGCCAGACACGCAGCCACAGTCTTGCTTGCAATAAGCTTTGGATAGCCATGCTCTCTCCACCCTTGCCTTGCTTTGGCACTGGGCAACCGCCCAACACAACATCATAAAAGGGCTGTATGTCGGTTGGGCCTTGGCCGTTGTTTGGCTCCAAACAAACCACAAACTTTTCCGGGGCAACAGAAGGATTGACGCATCCTCTGTGGGAAGTGAAGGACTTTGCACTGCCCCTTAAGCCTCAGACTTCAGAGGGGGACTAGAAGAGAGTCAGAGAGACAGACAGGCCAGGACCCTGATCCTCCTTCCTTTCTACTGCTCTGATGCTCTCCCTTTGAATAGTAGATTTGCTACTCTCCGAGAATCCTCATTCCTTCTTTCCGCACTATGTTAGGCTCGGCACCACGAGGGCGGAATCTGCCTCTTGCATCTCTATCCACCCTAGCTAGTTAGACTAGATTAGAACCCTATCTCTACTCTATCCTGTGTAGAAATGGAGTTCCTTGCAATCAAGGACTCGTGTCAGTTTTGCAAAGGTAAAGAGGCTCCGTGTGTAACTTTGTTTCTTGTCGGCACACACAAACCTCTGCTGTGTTGTGTGCCTTGCGCACTCCGCTAATCCACACAATCCTTCATCCCCAGCCGGCCAACTCCTGGGAGTCCCCAAGTCCCGGGAGTTGGAGACGAGTAGATCCCCAACCGCAACATGAACGCTTCCCAAGCCATAAACCACCAGATCTTGACGTCGTAGAGGTTGTACTTGGAAAGGCAGCAAACAAACCCTACCTCCGTCCCATCCTCTTGTAAGCAAACTTTTCGATACCAGAGATGAATGACGTCTGTTCACACCATTAAAAATGGGTTTATAGAGGTTTATAAAAAGATTACGAAGGCGAAGAAAGACAGCGAGCGGGAGGTGCCGTGGTGTTTTTGACATCTTCCCCGGAGTCTGTAAAGGGGTCATGTTCTGAAAGGTGGTGCCTGGGGCAGACCGGGTTTCCCCCATTGGGATATTTGGTTTTGCCCAGCCATGGGCGCATGATACTGAGTACGGTAAATAGGTCTCTAGAGAATCCACCTCCCACAATGGCAATTTTCTCCAGGTGAATTGATCTCTGTTGCCTGGAGTTTAGTTGCAATAGTGGGAGATCTCCAGCCGGCACCTGGAATTGGCAATCCCACTCCCTACCCTCAACCTAACCGTCTGCCCACTGCAGCTGCCATGCAGAAGGACGCTCGTTAATTTATTTACTTGTTCATTCCGATTCCAGACTCTGAAATCCCTAATAAAACATGAGAGCCTAAATGGCTTTCAGATGATGATGGTGGTGATGAAGAAGAAGAAGAGGAGGAGGAGGAGGAGGAGGAGGAGGAGGAGATTGGCTTTATACCCCGCCCTTCATGACCTGAAGGAGTCTCAGACTGGTTTACAATCTCCTTTTCTTCCCCTCCCCACAACAGACACCCTGTGAGGTAGGTGGGGGCTGAGAGAGCTCTCTCGAGAACTGCCCTTGAGAGAACAGCTCTGGAAGAACTTGTGACTGACCCAAGGTCACACCAGCAGCTGCATGTAGAGGAGCGGGGAATAAACAAGCTCAGGGCCCATCAGTGCTGTAGGTAGGTGTGACAAGACACATCCTCTTGTTTGTTTCCACTGCTGCTTGAAAGAGGTGTTTACTGCTGGCTAGTTTTCGTCATTTGGGGTTAATTTCAGGTGCGCTTTAAACGTCCCTGTCTTAGCGCTTTTAATATTGGATGCTCCCTTGTGAGAAGATGCGCTGAGAGATGGAGTGTAATTAATGAGCTTTTATCTAACATTAGATGATAATCTAAATAATATCCGTAGCTGCTTATGCTGAATAGACTTGGCTTCAGTTGTTTATAAAGCCCAGCTTTGTTCTGTGCCGGCGCTGAAGGAGCCAGTTTGATGTTGTGGTTAGGAGCGCGGACTCTAATCTGGGAGAACCGGGTTTGATTCCCCACTCCTCCGCATGCAGCTGCTGGTGTGACCTTGGGTCAGTCACAAGTTCTTTCAGAGCGTGTTCTCGCAAGGGCAGTCCTGGAAAGAGCTCTCTCAGCCCCACCTGCCTCCAATGCTCCCTGTAAGCCGTGGAGTCCTGTGAGCAAGAATTCTACTTTCTGAGCGACTGGCATTAAAGTTGTGAGCGAGCGATTTGGCTGCTGCATAAATTACTTCTCCTTCCTGCGCGAAGGCAAAAATGTGCGAGCCAGAGGCTAAAAAACTGTGAGCTAGCTCACACTAACTCCGCTTAGAGGGAATATTGCCTACCTCACGGGGTGTCTCTTGTGGGGCGGAGAAGGGAAAGGCCGCTCTGAGACTCCTTTGGGTAGTGAAGGGCAAGGTGTAAATGCAGTCTCCTCCTCTTCCTCCTCCTCTTCTTCTTCTTCATCACCACCACCATCGGACACCATCAGGTAATCCTCAGAATTCTTCAGAGATGGAGAAATGGGGGTATTACAAAACTTGACCCATGAAAACTCCCAGGGAGCAGAGCTGGTTCCTGCGAAGCCACGTGGTGCTTTGTGTGCCATGACGTCAGGCAATGAGCCAACTGCCTCAGGCTAATGTATCACCGAGCCACAATGTTGAAGGAACGCTTGTAGTGCGCCCTTCTTCATTTCCTCTCGCTTTTTCGCATTGTGGGACTTTTCGTTCCTCCCATTTCAGGTTGCTAGCATTCCTTTGAAATGCGGCGCTGGAGGAAAGTTTGACGGCGACTGCCAAAAAGACACAATCGGCGGGTTCGAGATCAAATCCAGCCTGAGCTCTCCTTGGAGGCTAACGTGATTAAACTGATGCTCTCATACTCTGGGGCGCATTGTGAGAAGAGTCACTGAAAAAAGACAGTCGCGCCAGGAAGAGGCGAAGGCAGAAGGAAAAGAGACACGGTGGCATAGAATCATAGAATGTTAGAGTTGGAAGGGACCTTGAAGCTCATCTAGTCCACTCTGCAGCAGCGTAGCCACAAGACAGCCCTACAACATACCTGAAAGATGGTCGTCCAGCCTCCACTTGGAAACGTCCAGCGAAGGAGCATCCACCACCTCCCGAGGCAGACTGTTCCACGGCTCAACCGCTCTTACAGTTAGGAAGTTTCTCCTGATATCTAGCCGGTATCGACTCCCTTGTCATTTCCACCCATTAGATCTAGCCTTGCAATCCGGAGCGAGAGAGAATAGATGGATGGACTCATCAAAGGAAGCCACAAAGGCCATCAGTTTGCAAGACCTGAGCAAGGTGGTTAATGAGAGGTCATGAATTCAGAGGGTCACCGTGCGTCGCGCATGACCGGATGGCCCTGGACATACACAAGGACAGCGTTCCCGTTTCTTCAATGGCATTCATATGCAATCGACAAAGGAATGAAACATTAAAAAATGGCACCATGTAACGAGAAGGGTTCACCTGAAGGAAACTGAAAATGGAACGCTCAGATTTGGAGGAGGAGGAGGAGGAGATTGGATTTATACCCCACCCTTTACTCAGAGTCTCAGAGCGGCTTACAATCTCCTTCCCTTTCCCCTCCCCACAACAGACACCCTGTGAGGTAGGTGGGGCTGAGAGACGGCCCTTGAGAGAACAGCTCCGAGAGAACTTGTGACTGACCCAAGGTCACACCAGCAGCTGCATGTGGGGGAGTGGGGAATCAAACTCGGTAACCACTACACCAAACTGGCTCTCGAACTGAAACCCAAACAGGGATTTGAGTCAAAGCAACAGGGTTGAGAGAACCATCTCTGATAGAAAGCAGGGGTTTTTTTTGTGTGTATACATATATGCATATACACATATCTACGATTATTTTTACCCGCTTCTTAGCTTGTGTGCCACAAAAGTGCATTATGGTCCTATAAAAACCTGCTAAATCAAGCAATTAAAATACAATTAAAACCAACCAACACGTCATATAATTTAAAACACGAACCCCAGGAAAACACAGACTTGTCAGCCACCATGGCGGCAAAGCCCATCCCAAGGCCTGGCTGAACAAAAAAGTCTTCACCACTTTCCTGTTGTTGGACCTCTAGAGGACCTGGCTGGCCACTGTGTGAGACAGGATGGTGGACCAGATGGACCCCTGGCCTGATCCAGCAGGGCTCTTCTTGTGTCCTTATCAGGGAAGGCTTTGGTCTCTCTGCCCTGTTGTTGGCCCTGCAGAGAAACTGGTTGGCCACTGTGTGAGACAGGATGCCGGACTACGTAGACTATTGGTCTGATCCATCTGGGCTCTTCTGATGTTCTTTTGAAGGCCTCGGCCTCTATGTCCTGTTGTTTGCCCTCCAGAGGAACTGGCTGGCCACTGGTCTGATCCAGCAGGATGCAGGACTAGATGGACCACTGGTCTGAACCAGCAAGGCTCTTCTGATGTTCTAATGAAAGCCTTGGCCTCTATGCCCTGTTGTTTGCCTTCCAGAGGACTTGGCTGGCCACTGTGTTAGACAGGATGCTGGACTAGAAGGCCCATTGCTCTGATCCAGCAGGGCTCTTCTGATGTTCTTAACACTAAAGTCATTTTTGCATACCACCATGGCCAGAGATTTGGCAGGGAGCAACCTGTGGCAGGGTCTTTTTAGTGGTAGCTCCATGATTACGGATCACCCTCCCCAGTGAGGCATTATTGGCCATTTTTAAGCAGGCTACAAGTGCTGCCTCCTTTGCCCAGCTTCCGGCTTGGTTCAGGCTAGGTCTTGTGAACTGCTTGGCCTGTAATCTTTCTTCTGCTGGGGCTGTTGTCTTTATAACTGGCCCCTTTATTCCCTTATGTGCTTAAAGTGGTTTTAACAAGCTTTTAAAAACAAACTTTAAAAAAACCTTTTAAATAGAGAAATGGGTGCATGTACTTTTAAATAGTGGGAGGGATGTGAAAATGTGCCTTTCCCAGCTGCAAGACATAAGTGAGACACTCCAGAATTCCACTGCTCCGCTCTGCTTTGAGATTGGCTTTTTTGGTACGGGTTTCTTTTTCTTTTTTCTTTTTAATCATTAAAGATTAAGATGTTATTTGCATTTTTTCAGCAAAGGTTGGTTAATCTTCTAATTCCCATTTCTTGACATTTCAACAAAGCCACCTAGGGCAAAACGATGCCCTGACCTTTGCTATTAATGATTAACTCTGAAGACAGCAGGTGTATGCTAATCAGCCCCAAATTTATTGCAAAACATGGAAAACAGCTCGCCCTTTAAGGCTCTCTGCCTTTCAATGGGAGCTCAAAAACCTGCTGGTACCAAGACAGCAGCCTGGCACTGAACAACTGATTGAAAGAACATCAACATGAACTTAAAATTGGGCTGTATAAGAACATAAGCAGAGGCCTGCCGGATCGAGTCAGCGGTCCATCCACTCCAGCCTCCTGTCTCACAGAGTGGCCAACCAGCTCCTCTGGAGGGCCAACAACAGGGCAGAGAGGCCGAGGCCTTCATCAGAACGTCAGAAGAGCCCCGCCGGATCAGACCACTGGTCCCTCTAGTCCAGCATATTGTCTCACACACCGACCAACCAGCTCCTCTGGAGGGCCAACAACCGGGCAGAATGACCGAGGTCTTCTTTAGAACATCAGAAGAGTCCTGTCAGGTCAGACCAGCGATGGTCCATAGAGTCCAGCCTCCTGTCTCACACACCGGCCGGCCAGTTCCTCTGGAGGGCCAGCAACAGGGCAGAGAGGCCGAGGCCTTCATGAGAACATCAGAAGAGCCCTGCTGGGTCAGACCAGTGATGGTCCCTCCAGTCCAGCCTCCTGTCTTACACAGGGGCCAACCAGTTCCTCTGGAGGGCCAACAACAGGGCATCGTTTCCCCTGATGCTACCTCCTGGCTCTCGAATTCAGAGGATTAGTACCTCTGAATGCGGAGGTTCCCCTCAGTCACCATGGCTAGATGCCCCTGGTAAGACTTCTCCTCCGTGAATCTATCTAATTCCCTTTTAAAGCCATCTGTTCCTGCAGCCATCACGGCATCCCCTGGCAGCAAACTACATATTGGCCAGTGGTTCGGCTTTCTTCCTCCCAAAGGCTTTGCGGACCTTGAGCTGGCCGATCTGGGTTGGGTTATACCACCCCAGGCCACAGGGTGGGGCTCCCATGACTGTTCATACTGTTTGATGCTCCTCCAAACATCAAAGCAGCTCTTGGAGGACTGGCAGGGCCTTTCCCTCCATGGCACCTTTCCCACAATGCCCTCTGCCTGCCACCAAATCAAATGCCTTTCAGTGCCGGATTGAGATCTTATTTGCCTGGGCTGGGTTTCGGCTTTCACTCGTTGGCCCTCGAGAGTTTGCCTCCGCAGTTACAATGTGGTCCATTGTCCGGATCGCAGTGAATTCTCTCCTAGGGTGGGTCTCATTTTCTTCCAACTGATTTGACTTTTTAAAAGGATTTATTACTTCAACGGCTGGTGGTGCTTCCTCTATTACAGCCCTCTTGGCTCAAATTTTTCATTTTTACGGCGTGTTTTATTGGATGCGTATTTCCAGAATTGGAATCTGCCCGAGCGATCGCTTAAATTAAAAGGAAATTAAGAGGATTAAAAAGAAAAACCCCATACCAAATAAAAGACAGGCCATAAACCTGTCTCCTGACCCTGACTGTGCTATTTTTTTTTTACATCCAGGCAACATAAAGTGGTACAGTCCTGCACTAGTGGGTTTTTTTTGGGGGGGGGGAAGCAGATTTGCTTCTACTGCTGCAGTGGCTCAAGTGGTTAAGACGCTGAAACTGCAGGCTGTGGAAAGTCAGTAGTTCAGCAGTTTGAGACCCGAGTGTGCCGCATGACAGAGTGAGCTCCCGTCTCTAGTTCCAGCGCCTGCCAACCTAGAGTTCCGAAAGCAAGAAATTGCAAGTAAATAAATAGGTACCACTTTGGTGGGAAGGTAACAGCGTTCCGTGCGCCTTGGTGTTTAGTCATGCCGGCCACATGACCACGGAAACGTCTTCAGAAAGCGCTGGCTCTTCAGCTTTGAAATGGAGATGAGCATTGCAACTCTAGAGTCGGATTTGACTGGCTTTCGAGCAAGGGAACCTTTACCTTTACCAGACCTTTTGTTGTTGTTGAAGAAGAGATTGGATTTATACCCTGCCCTTCACTACCCAAAGGAGTCTCAGAGAGGCTTACAATCTCCTTTCCCCTCCTTTCCCCACAACAGACACCCTGTGAGGTAGGTGGGACTGAGAGCTCTTTCGAGGACTGCCCTTGAGAGAACAGCTCTGAGAGAACTTGTGACTGACCCAAGGTCACACCAGCAGCTGCATGTGGAGGGGTGGGGAATCAAACCTGGTTCTTCTAGATTATAGTCTACGCCCCTAACCACTACACCAAACTGGACTGTGCAGTGTTGCTTAGTGCTATCACAGATTTTGGACCCTCAGGGGAGGGCAGCCGAGAACAAGCTTAGGAGTAGATAGGATGCTCTCTGACCTTTCCTTTGCCACTCCTGCTGCTTTCCATTTGTTTTACAGAATGCTGCTCCGAGGGGTTCTTCCCTTCCAGTCACTTCCCTTATCTCTAGGCTTTTCTGCATTCTTATTTCACTGGCCTTTAAGTTCCTGTTCCTTTGGTCCCCCCTGTTCCGCACATATTTGGGTCCCTCTAGTGGTCGATTCGATATCACACATCTTTATTTCCCGCTTGTCTCTCTGCAGATTTAAACAGCGGGGATATAAACTAGAAATAAAGCTGTTTGATATCGAATCGACCACTAGAGGGAGCAAGACACCTGAAGAACAGGAAGAACCCCCCCCCAAAAACAGAAACTCAGTGAGTAAAATGAGAATGTGGGAAAGCCCTATCTCCCCCACTCCTTTGTCCACCACGAGGACTGGACCATGCTTTCTACAATCTGTCTCCCTCGTAGTTTAGGTAGCTAGCTGGAAGCCTTTGCTCCGTCTTGCCCACCTAGTATTGAGTTCTCTAAGGACTTCTGTTTGTTTTCTGAGCAACAAGCCTCAATGTGAACTTCTTCCTCAAGCAGCCAGACTATAGAACTGTGCCATGCAAGACGCTCAGCTCTGCTTTCATCCTTGAACCCGGGAGCGAGTTCGAGAGGGAATATGACATTTTGCCCGGATTTCAACATTCACCAGCATTTTACGACTCGTTCGGCTTCTGAAATCCTGTCTACATTCTCCGGCTACTTCCAAAATCCGAGCGATACTTAAAAAACCGTAAAAAGTCCTAAATTGTATCCCCCCCCATTAAACATAAGATGTAAGAAAAGTGGGTGACGCGCCATTTGCAAATCCATTGCCTGCTTTTAAAGGGAAAGCTGTCTTCGTTTCCCCCTTCCCGACGCTTCCTGCTTCATCCGCTGTTGATTTCCGTTGGAGACGACTCCCTCTTGACCTTGAGCATCGGGCCTCGAGGAAGTTGTGAAACCTGGCCGCGACCCAGAAATTAATTCCTCTCAACACCCCCAATCCTCTGCTAAACACCAGAAAACTTTATTGAGAGCCAAAATCCAAGTTTATTGGGGGGGAGGGGGACGTTCCTAGAACAACGCTTTGGCTCAGTGGCTCTAGGCCAAGTCATGTGTCAACACCGTGTGTCGTAGTCATCTCTCCTAACGGAGAAAGTTCAGCCCACTTTAGCTACGGCTGACGGCTGCTGCTCCCCACCATCTTCTAACAACACTGTCGTCCAACACAGGCCCATCTGATCCTCCAGCTTTCCAACTCTGCAAGGAGACTATCTCCTGCAACCCAGAGGGGGCAACTGGCCAGAACTGTTTCCCAGCAATTAAGGGCCACCGAGGAGAGCGCCACGGTCACAGAGACATAATTCACCCCCTTTTGTTATGTGGTTCTCGACCTTTTCGGCACGGTGACCCACAAGTACAAACTTACTCGGTAGGGTAAACTGCCTGGGGCGGGCTGGGGTGGGCCCTTGGCAAACTAGAACCTTGGCACTAATCTAGTTCAGCATTCTGTTTTCAGCAGTGTCCAACCAGATGTTTCTGAGAAACCAACGAACGTTGCCCCAAGGGTGCAGATGCCCCAACTATGAACCTCAAGCAAGTGGCCTTCTACCATATGTAGCCTTGGCATATGGGGGTTACATTCCAGCTTCTGACCACCCACTCCTCCTCCATCACTCCCTATACATCCCTACCAGGACATGGTGTGCTTGCTCAACAAGTTCATGCAGTGAAGGAGAAAAATACCAAGTCTAGACAGCTTCAAGAGGGGACTGGATAAACATCTGGAGCAGAGGTCCATCAGTGGCTGTCAGCCACAAGGCATAGAGCATTCCGTGTGCCTCGGCATTTAGTCAAGCTGGCCACAGGACCATGGAAATGTCTTCGGACAGTGCTGGCTCTTCGGCTTGGAAACGGAAATGAGCACCACCTCCTAGAGTCGGATTCGACTGGCTTTTGAGCAAGGGAAACCTTTACCTTTTATAGATGGGACACCGTCTGGGGCAGTGATGCTCTGTCTTCTTGGTGCTCGAAGGGCAACAGTGGGAGGGCTTGTGGAGTTCTGGCCCCATTGGTGGACCTCCTAAGGGCACCTCGGCTTTGGCCACTGTGTGACACGGAGTGTTGGGCTGGATGGGCCACTGGCCTGATCCAACGTGGCTTCTCTTCTGTTCATATGTCTGGGGCAGCGATGCTCTGGTCTTCTTGGTGCTCGGGGGGCAACAGTGGGAGGGCTTCTGGAGTTCTGGCCCTGCTGGTGGACCTCCTGATGGCCCCTGGGTGACACAGAGTGTTGGACTGGAGGGGCCACTGGCCGGATCCAACATGGCGTCTCTTATGCTCTTACCAACTTATATATGACATGGAAGATACTGTTTCCATGGTCGGATCTTGGTTTCCAAGACACAAATGAGAGAAACAGAAAGGCCATTAGGGGGGGCTGTCTCGTGACCCACTTGCAGAAGTTTCCTTTTGGGTCCCGACCCACAGATTGGGAAACCCTGGGACAGACCAAGCCGCAGTGATCAGGGTCTGAGCCACATCTATCTGTCTATCTACCTACCCACCTACCCAGTTAGGATTTCTTGAGGAGTTCCTTCTTGGCTTTATCTTTCCATCCAGTGGCTCTGGTCTCGCAGCACTGCCTCATAATGGCGCCTGGCAACCTCCCAATCCTGTCCATTCTTCTAGGAGGGTCCCTGCTCTTATTCCACAATGGCTGATCTGAAGGATTTCGGCCCCACCTGGAAGGATTTAGACGCCAGCTATTTTACGGAGGCCTCTTGCTGCCGGAGCAAAGTAAGCGCTTGACTTTTATGCGCTGGGCTCTCGGACTGCCATCGTCAAGTCCCTTTTTCAAATGACGAGCTCACACGGCCCTAGACAGAATGAAACCCAGCAGTACTGCTTGGCTCCTGCTTTGTCGTTACGGAGCCCGAATGACTCTGTTTTCATGAGCTCCCAGACGTTCATGCACACTGGCACAGCAGGGCCGCTTCGGCACAATGGCGCACCACGTGCACTTATTTCCTCCGCGCGGTCCCAAGATTCACCTCTGTCAGGCTATTTCACAAACTGACGCCTGCCCAAATTTACTGTCAACCCAGATTCAGAAGCATGCGATACCACTGCAGTTGAGTGTCAGGGGTTCCACTGGGTAATGTTCCAAATTAGTAGCTTGAATTCAAACCACTATTTTTTAACAATACTAAAGCAGGACCCCCCAACCTTTCGAAGCCTCTGGGCCCCTTTGGAATTCTGACACAGTGTGGCGGGTGTGGCCACAAAATGGCTGCTGCAGGGGGTGGAGCCAGCCACACAATATGGCTGCTGCAGAAGGGCGGAGCCAGTCACGGAGTGAAGATCCGTGTGTTGTGTTGGCCGCCACCGCCAAAGCAATGGCTTTTAAATCCTTCACAGCCAATCGGAGAGCCAGTTTGGTGTAGTGGTTAGGAGCACAGACTCTAATTTGGGAGAACCGGGTTTGATTCCCCACTCCTCCACTTGCAGCTGCCGGATGACCTTGGGCAAGACATAGCTCTGTCAGAGCTGTTCTCTCAAGGGCAGTCCTTGAAAGAGCTCTCTCAGCCCCACCTACCTCACAGGGTGTCTGTTGTGGGGAGGGGAAGGGAAGGGAGATCGTAAGCCGCTCTGAGACTCTGAGAAGAGCAGGGTATAAATCCAATCTCTTCTTCAGAAGTTTTGCTGGGCAAAAGCCCCGCCTGCTCCCAGCCACTTCCTAAAAACCCTTGGCAGAAGCCAAGAAAAAATGTCGACAGGTGACCCCCCCCCCCCGTCCTAAATAATGGACTGGGCCAGTTCACACATCACGTTTTCCAGCGTACACGAAAAAGCAGATGTCCGCCTAAAAATGGAGACGTGTGACTGAAATGTACCATATGGCCAAACTCCAAGAGCGGTTGTGGCACCTCTCTCCCCCACCCCCGATGCAAACAACTTGGCAACCAGCCTGTGCTTCGGCGTAACGTGTGAACACAAACACACACTTCACTGGGATTTTTTTTTAGGCAAAACTGTTTGCAGGCCGCTTCTGGAAGCAATGCTTCCCTCTTGACAATAACCGCGTCATTGTGTTCCAGAGCTGCTTTGAAAAGGCGGCTGTGGGCTCCTGCCGCAACTAGCCGCGGAGATGCACTTGGTTATTTGACGCATGTGTGTGTTTTCCCTAACAGTTTTGCTTCCCCCCCCCCCCCCGAGTGTCAGGATGCTGGCAGGAGGAATCGTGAAGAGAGCATAATTGGGCATCAGCCTCACAGCACGTGCTCCGCCTTTACAACTTACTACTTTAAGGCAATTTCGCCCGTCACGTTCCTTGCCATGGCGCCGTACGCTCTCCGCCAGCTTGTGTCACGGCTGTTTTTTCTTAGAAACAAGACAAGTTCTTTCAGGTATGCAGAATGAGATTGCTGCGGGGCCTTGTTTCCCTGTTCAGCATCCTCCCGCAGATCAACCGCAGCTCTTTCAAGCGGGCATCCGATGGCGGGGACTTGGCGCTTGTCGCGGTGATGGGAGAGGGGGGTGTCATTACGTTTTGGGCACAAGCTGGTTAACTGACAGACCGGCACGCCGGCTCTTTGATCTTCTCCCTTCCAGCGATCCTCCTGGTCCGTCCTCCCCAAATCAGTATGCTTTGAATACCGTTCTAGCGTCTTATACTTTGACAACACACTTCGCCGTAGCCTTCACAGTGGGAGGGGGACGGGAAAAGAAAAGCTTTTGGGCTGGGTTAATCGGTACAAGATGGCGCTTGCAAAGAAGGGCGACTCCAGCAAACGGGGGGGGGGGGGGAGAAGAGGTGCTTTCAGCTCCCCTCCCTTTTCATGTTTAATATAAGAGTGGCAAAATCCGGTTTTATTTACCATCTTACGGTCAATGTGGCTAGGGTGGAGGGGACGGGAAGTGTCGTCAAGGTGTGCCCATTTATGGCAATGCTGTAGGGCAGGGGTGTCAAACATGGGGCCGGACCAGGCCTCCGAGGTCTTCTCTCAGGCCCACAGTGGAACTGGCTGGCTTCTGCTTCCAGCTCTGCTGCTGCTGCTGCGTCATCGTAGGTTTGCAGCTTACAGATACACACCTGAACGGCATACTCAGGATTGCAACAGCACAGACATTTTGATGCAATAATTCAGAGCAAGAGGTGTCAGTGATCAGGCACCGTTAAATAAACAAAATATTGCAAGAGTGTTAATATTTTAAGCATGTTTTTATTTTAAGTTTTAAAAAAACCCTTTGTGTTTGTGTCCTTTATAAAGTTTATACCTCTGCTACCTGGCGTAGCAATCCTAAAAGAAATCAAGCCTGACTGTTCCCTGGAAGGCCAGATCCTGAAGCTGAAGCTCCAATACTTTGGCCACCCAATGAGAAGGGAGCACTCCCTGGAGAAGACCCTGATGCTGGGAAAGATGGAAGGTCAAAGAAGAAGGGGACGGCAAAGGATGAGATGGTTAGACAGTGTCACCGATGCAACGAACATGAAATTGAGCACACTTCAGCGGACAGCGGAAGACAGGAGGGCCTGGCGTGATGTGGTCCATGGGGTCGCGAAGAGTCGGAATCGACTGTGCGACTGGACAACAACAAACCTGGCGTTACATTTTATGACACTCGTGGCCCCGCCCAACAAAGGTCTCATTTATGTCAGATCCAGCCCTCATAACACATGAGTTTGACACCCCTGTTGTAGGTCTCCAAAGTAAGAGACGAGCAGCGGTGGTTTGCCAAGGTCTGCCTCCTTTGCCTGGGCTTCCTCGGCGGTCTCCCATCCAAGTACTAACCAGGGCCGACCCTACTTAGCTTCCGAGACCTGACAAGAACCAAGTTAGAGTCTAGTGGCGACTTTAAGACCAACACAGTTTTATTCGAGTCATAAGCTTTCACGCGCTAGCATACTTCTTCAGGTAAAGAAGTGTGCTTGTGGACAGAAGTTTATACCTCGAATAAAAATTTGTCGGGCTTAAAGGTGCCGCTGGACTCAAATTCTGTTCTGCTACTTCGGACCAACATGGCAACCCACCGGTATCTATCTACGACACCTGACAAGAGAAGGCTACCCTAGACCACCCAGGGCAGGGTGGGGGGCTAGCACCTGGGCATCTTTTTACCATTTTTACTCTTGCTGCCCTCCTTTTGACTGTTTTTGAAGTAATAAGGCAAGGCCTTTCATGAAGCAAGCTGAGGGAGCCGCTGATAAATTCTCTTTCTTGCTGTCTGGACACAGCCATTTAATACAACGGCAGCAAAAAGTAATGGTCTTGCGCCCTCTAGGGGATAGGAGGCCACATGACTGAACAGTCTGAGCTGAAGACTGGATTTGTACAGCTGGGTTACTGCTCCCTGCCTTATAAAGGACCCATGCTAGAGGCAAGGTGAAATTACGGCTGTTTTTTAATGTTTGCAAAGAAAGAAGAACCACTGCTGTCCCTCTTAGGCCTTGCAGCTCTCTGTACCACCGGAAATTCTGTTTCGCACGGAGCTTGAATGAGTTAAAGGCGGTATGAGAGTAGGAGGTTTTTTCATCTCCCACCTTCCCCACAGGTTGTTTTTAATTAAACATCTAATCGTCAGTGAGTTCTTGAGTGCCCAAAAGCTTTGGGACGTGCTAGTTGATCCTAAAGAAAAGATACTTCTATTGACTTTGGAGCTACAGGCGGCCCATTCAGAGAACTATTCTGAAAGACAGTAGAGGAAGAGGGATACATGTCTGAATCCCACCCCCCACTTGACTGTATCATTTCAACCTTTTGTCGTTCAGTTGCACAGTCGAGTCCGACTCTTCGCGACCCCATGGACCACATCACGCCAGGCCCTCCTGTCCTCTGCCGTCCTCCGGAGTTCGCTTAATTTCATGTTCGTTGCATCGATGACACTGTCTAACCATCTCCTCCTTTGCCGTCCCCTTCTTCTTTGACCTTCAACCTTTCCCAGCCATCAGGGTCTTCTCCAGGGAGTGCTCCCTTCTCATTTGATGGCCGAAGTATTTAAACTTCAGCTTCAGTCTCTGGTCTTCCAGGGAACAGTCAGGGTCGATTTCTTTTAGGACTGACTGATTTCATCTCCTTGCAGTCCAAGGGGCTCTCAAGAGTCTTCTCCAGCACCGTAATTCGGAAGCATCTGTTCTTCGGCTCTCGGCCTTATGGTGAATGCTCTTGCCCACAAACAAAACAAATCAACTTTTCACAGGCTCTCGCTTCACCCTGATGTGCCAGTCATCCGCACGGTGCAGATTTCTATTCCTGAAAGGGACCCTTTGAGCGTCAGACTGGCAGCCTAGAAAAGTGTAGGAAGAGCTCCAAGCAACTGATGCGGCTCAGCAGGCAAACTGGCCCTGGAACGTGGCGGAAAGCGGTACCCGGTTGCAGCCAACTTTCAGCAACCTCGTAGGGTCCTTGAGGCAAGAGACGGACAGAGGTGGTTGGCCCTTGCCTGCCTCTGCACAGCCACCCCAGACTTCCTTGCTGGTCTCCTATCCCGAGTTCTAAACGGGGCCGACCCTGCTTCCGTTCTGAGATGGAGCAACCCTGGGCCATCCGGATTAGGTCAGGTGCAATGCTCCCTCTGAGCTGCGGAGTCTCGTGAGCAAAAAATTCTACTTGGTGAGCTCCTGGCATTAAAGTGGTGAGCAGACAATTTGGCTACCGCATAAATTAGTTTGCTCTGGAGCCACCTCCTTCCTGAGCTGAGACAAAAACGTTTGAGCTGGAGAGGCCAGGAAACTGTGAGCTAGCTCACACTGGCTCAGCTTAGAGAGAACACTGCTCACGTGCGCATTAAACCCACACTTCCAAATGAATCCACTCAAATTTTGGCCTTGGTGTGCTTTTTATTAAAGATCTGGGGGGCGGGGGAAGCAGACAAAGGGACAGAACAAAAATATACAACGTCTTCTGCATTTGACACAGCAGTGCAAGATAAAAGTTTAGCAGCTGATTCTACCCAGTGATAAAGAGTCGAGGGGCACACCGTGGCCGCTGTGAGCCACTCCCCCGCCTGAGACTGGCCAGGGGGCGCCGCTTCCCCTGCTTTGAACGGCATGATGGGACACACACACACACATACACACACCACCTGAACACAGTAAAACTTCCCCCTTACGAAAAACACCACACTGATCTTCCATTACCTAGAAGGGAAGGGTGAATTCACACACAGCTTTTGACTGCAGCTTGTACAGAACGAGGGCTTGTTGTTAAGAGCTGTGCCTTACGGGGAAAAAAAACCCAAGGCAAAGTAAATTAACAAAAGCACAAGGAGAGAAAGAGTTGGCTTCGGTTCGAGAGGAGACTTCTCCCTGTCCCCTTCAGCTGCCGTTTCTTTGCATGCTGGCGTTGCATAGTGGCTGCGTCACCCGGGGAAGGCGTCTGGGAGTCTCCCCACTGAAATCCCCAACTGGGGAAACAAAAAGAGCGACGTGGGGGAGGATGCAGGCAGCCCAAGGAGATTGTGTCAAAAAGATATGTGGAAATAAAACAAAGAAAGAAAGAAACGCCGCTAGCGGGCTGTGGCACCTGCGTTGGAGAGGATGCCGCATAGGTGTGCATGCAAAGGATGAGCCGTTCTCTCCCACGGCTAGCCTGGTGTCCTTCAGGCGGAGAGGTTTCCTTTCCCTACGGAACCCCAGTCCATGAAGAGCAGAGATGGCGGCAAACCTGAGTCTGGATCGCACCACTTTAGGCGGTGATGCTCCGACATGCGTGTCACGGAGTGAATGGAGTCCGAGTCTCCCCTTCCGCATTATCGGTCTGCGGACGCATTCGGCTGCGTGAACCCTCGCCAGCAGCCCAAAAGCGGTAGAGCCCAGGAAAAGGTCTGATGGCCTCCTCTGCCTTTCGGGAAATGATGTTGGAGACATCCATGGAAATAATTCAGAAATGCCTCATCTGGGGGCCCGGGGTGTCGTTTCCACCCTGGGTGTTGATGTCGGCATGTGGCATCTGCCACTCGTGGGACTCGGCCGCTGCCTCTGCCCTGCTGGTTTTATCCCACCCTGTTTGGCCCCGGCTAGATCGAAGCTTTAAAAATATTAAAAACAGAGGACGCTGCTGCCTGGAAGAGGAATTCTAATCACACGCGCACATAGAAGGGAGCTGTGTTTTACAAAATGCCATAAAAAAAAAGACCCCGTAAACGAAAAGAACATCTTTGCATTACCCTGGACCCCCGAAGCCTCCTTCGCCTGGACGGTAAGGACCCAATCTGGCTTTGGAAGAAGGCGAGGGGGGGGAAATTCGGGCTGCGGGGTCTGTGCACAATGTGAGATAGAAGCTCCAACAGCAAACTGCCTCAGCATCAACACACACACACACCCTCCACTGGCAGAAACTGAGAGGCACCGGGCCTTGTCTAGGGGAGCCATGGAGGAGGGGGATGAAAAGTAGAAACAGAAATGGATCAACCATTCCAGGATTCGAATTCCTCCGCGTCTTGGGATCAGAGGCTGCTAGAGACACCCTCAGCCTGGACCGACTCCTTATTCACTCAAGTTCGGCCAAAAAAACCAAAAACCCACCTTTGCTTACCTGGGGGAAGGAACGGAGGACCTACAGTTTCACAAGCACCAACAGTGTACTTAGTAGCCCCGCCCCCCCAGAGAGTTCAAGCAGCTGTCTGTGCAACTCCGGGTCAATCTTACAACGCAGAGGAATTCTCGCCCTCCGGAAATGCCGATTGGAGGGGGAGCAGAAGGAAGCAAAACTGTTCTCGTCGGCTCAGCCCGATGGGCCAGCGCTGCCGTGCGCGGAAGGCCTCGTTCAAACCTGGCTCAGGAGCGACTTGGAGGGGGAGGGGGTCGTGCGTGGGGCAGGGCAGTCTCTGGCTGGGCCACACAGCATTTTTGCGCCTGAGACGCCCAACGCCTCCCGCAAGCATCAGAACATGGCACTTTGTGCTCATGGAAAGAAAGGGTGCTGCGTGGCAGCCTGCCCAACTGTGTTGCCAGACTGCACCGAGGCCTCTGTGACGACAGCCGGCGAGACGATTGTGGCCCAGAGGAAGCTGTCCGCTGTACCTGCAGCGCCCCCTGAAGGGAGCAGATTCTCTCGACAGACTGTGACGATTCCCGAAGGCAAAGCGACTCGGCAGCCCTACCGAGAGCCGTTCACTGACTTGGCTCTCTCCTGAAGAGAAGACTCTGTACTCACATTTCTCCGTTCCCTGCTTGCTTGCTGGCCCAAGCCCATTCTCTGCGGACATACCGACTGCATTTCCCCCCCTTTTCTAGCTAGCTACTTCGGGTGTCGTTCCTGGCACTTTCCTGGCGTCAGCGCGTGCACGTTTCTTCGGCTGTGCCCGTATTTACAAATCTGTGGGGAGGCAACACCGCCCTCTACACGTTGCTGACCCTCGTTTCTGCAGAGATGGTGGTGCTGGCGCCAGATGTCATGAGCGATCGGTCTCTCCTGACGTACCGGGGCTTGCGCACTGCAACAATCGACACAAAGGCATTGTTATTACAGGCTCTTGGGGGGTGGGGGAAGGGATCGGCTTAATTGAAAACGACTTCCTTTTGGTTTGTTGAGGGTTACGATTCATGGCCGTTTTTTGAAAAAAGTTAACATCGAGAAAGGAAAGACATGAATTTGCTTTGGCGGTTAGTGTAAGTCTCCAGCCAGATTATTTAAGACACTTTATGGCACGGGGTGTCAAACATAAGGCCCGGGGGCCAGAACCATCCCGTCCCGGTCTCTTATGCTGCCCACAAGCAACTGGTGCAAGGGGAGGAGTGCTGGGGGCGAGTGGGCAGTGCCACGTCATTGTGCTTCGGCACGGCAGAACAACCTCGTCTGCAGCAGCCAAGCATCGTGGGAGCATCTGCCCAGCGCTGCACCGCTGCCTCTCCGGTCCGCCCATGTGGGTTTTCCTCTGCACACACCCCCCCCCCGGCCAGGGGGCCCTGCAATGAGGACACACCAACTCGGAGCTTACTAGCTGCTGTCCTTTATGCAGTTTATATCTCCGTTACCTGGCATTATGTTTTATGGTACACAAGGCCCGGCCTGACAAAGTGACATTTATATAACAACACAGCAAAAACCTCCCGGTATATAGGAATCAATAAACACAAACTGGGGAAGTCGCTATCATATGCAAAAGCTATACATTAGAAAAATAAACACATCAAGTGTGCAACGAGACAGTGCTGGGCCTCCTGACGCCACCTGGTGTATTTGGCCGCTGTGTGACAGAGTGTTGGACGAGATGGGCCATTGGCCTGATCCAACATTGGCCTCTCTTATGGTCTTACATACATTTGTAGAACACACAATATTATAGAGCGACAGTTTAAAGTCCAACGGTATCAACAGTTTCCCAACAGTTTACAATCCAACAGTATCAATGATTTTGCTAAGAGTCCGTCTTCAGCTTTGTTTCGATGGGCAAATCTCTCGGCGTAGTTCTTACAGCTACTGCGTGCTCAGTGGCTGTAAGAACTACGCCGAGAGATTTGCCCATGTATAGAAAGCTTTCAAGCCTATTGAAGGGCTAGCCCGAGATAGTACACTGCATAGCAACATGGAGAATGTTCCGTTCATCTGCAAACTGGTAATCACTTCTGATGAAGTTTTCCATCGAAACGAAGCTGAAGCCGGACTCTTCGTAAAATCGTTGATACTGTCGGACTGCAAACTGCTGGAAAACGAAATCGTTGATACTGTCGGACTGCAAACTGTTGGAAAACGAAATCGTTGATACTGTCGGACTGCAAACTGTTGGAAAACGAAATCGTTGATACTGTCGGACTGCAAACTGTTGGAAAACGAAATCGTTGATACTGTTGGATTGTAAACTGCTGGAAAACTGTTGATCCTGTTGGACTGTACACTGCCGCTCTATAATATTGTATGTTCTACAAATGTATGTCTTGTTGCACGCTTGATGTGTTTATTTTTCTAATATAAAGTGACATTCATGTCAGAACCGGCCCTCGTAACAAAGGAGCTTGACACCTCTGCTTTATGTTGTTCTAATAACATTGATACTTTAAAAACCACATTGGTAGCATTCAGATAGGGACTGTGGTCTATACTGCTGTGCGTCGCTTGTTGAAACTTAGGATCCTGCCGTGGGGTTTTGCATCATTTAATGCGTCATGTCAATACTTAGGCTTTGCTTCAGTTTTGTGTTTGGACTTCTGGCTGGTTCTACAACCCTAACCCTATTATCAGCCTTGAGTCCAAGTGAGAAAGGTGGACTATAATTAAATAACCAACCAACCAATCAATAATATCTGAAAGGGGGTGGGGAAAATAAGCCAGACAGAACCATCCGCCTTTGCAGACCGAACAATTCGTCTGCCGTTGAAGCAACTCCCGAAACTTCGTACCAAGAGCAGGACTCTTAAGGACAAAAATTTCGGGGGAAGACAGATCTTCTGATTAGACGATGGACTTTGGTAACACTTCTTTTAAGGGAAGAAAGGCTGTTCTTGAACTTCACATGCTCATTACGAGTATCCGATAAAGAAAAGAAAAGGAAAAAAAGGGTGGGATGAAATCAAATCACCCCCTATAATTTTAACATTCAGTGCGCCATCAGCTTCGAGTGGCACGGCGTGTTTCAATCTACCGAGTCTGACAACGAGCCACCTGGGAGCCTTTGAGATAGCCCGAGCCGTCAGCGGCCCCCGTCAACTGAGCTCTGTAATTCTCTCCTTTTTTTTTTTGAGCATCTATAAAAATTGTTCACTGCCTGAAATCCATCTATTTTTAAACCATATCTCCTTAAGTGCCAAATATGCAGTTAAGGAGGGGAAAAAGAACCTTTCATGAAGCAATATAACTTTCCCTTTTATGGTGGGAGAGAGGCCTGATTAGCGGCATTAATGTTGTAGATGCTGTCAAGATGGTTTCCCCCCTCCCCTCCTCTTCACTCTATAGACAAATGCGGGAGCTTCTAAAAAAAGAAACAATCCTAAATTGGCATTCTCACAAAGGGCACCCTGAAAGCATATATATTTAAAGGAACTGTTTCTAAGTAAGAGTTTCTTGTTTTGTTTCATTATTTCTTGCCACAGTTTGACGGCCAGATTAATTGGAAACTCGGCGCTGCAAGCCAGCGAAATCCTTACCTGAAGAAGGTGGAGATAACATTGACGCCTGGGAAGACAGAAGAAAGATTGGGGTTTGTAAAGTTTTCAACTAAATGCAACTAAAAGCAAGTTTTCAACTAAATGCAAGATAAAATGTCTCTTTGAGCTTCACGGGCGTAATGAAGAGCCAATTTAATGTGGAAAAAGGGTGGCGTGGTCCTTCTACAACTGTTACTTGCACCCCACTGCCGAGCGCTAATTCGGTCTGTGACCAAAACATATAGAGGTCTGGCTGTAAGACGCCCAGGAATTAACGTTTGAGAGCCAGCGTGCTGTGGCGATTAAAGTGTTGGACTAGGATCTGGGAAACCCAGCTTCAAATCCCTACTCTGCCATGGAAGCCTGGAGGGTGACTTTGAGCCAGTCACTGTCTCCTAGCCTAACCTACCCTACAGGGCTGTTGTGAGGATAAGACAGAGGAGAGGAGAACAATGTAAGCCCCTTTGGGCCCCCCACTGGGGAGAAAGGCAGGGTATAGATAAAGTGAATGAATAAATCTGAAGGAAGGAGCACCCGAGGATCAGTCTTGGAAAATGTTTAAGTAGCTGGCTACAGGAGAGCGAGGTGACGGAGCCCTGGCTCTCAAATGCCCTTCTGTGGTGGAGTCTTAGTTCTCAAATGCCCTCTCTCCAGATGGACTTGGGCTCCCTGTTACATTTTTATCCTATCCTGGCTCATTGAAACTTTTAATAGCAATGAACTCCTTTAGCCCCACCCCCTACGACTGGAACTTTAACCGCACTGCTCATCAGTTCTATTGCTTTGATCAGGGGGATTCTGAATCTTCGGAAGCTGGCTTGAGGTGGCCCTCCTGGTGGACCTCCTGATGGCCCTTGGGTTTTGGCCACTGTGTGACACAGAGTGTTGGGCTGGATGGGCCATTGGCTTGATCCAACATGGCTTCTCTTATGTTCTTATGTCTGGGGCAGTGATGTTCTGTATACTTGGTACTTGGGGAAGGCAACAGTGGGAGGGCTTGTGGAGTTCTGGCCCCGTTGATAGACTTCCTGATGGCACCTGGGTTTTGGCCACTGTGTGACACAGAGTGTTGGGCTGGATGGGCCATTGGCTTGATCAACACGGCTTCTCTTATGTTCTTATGTCTGGGGCAGTGATGTTCTGTATACTTGGTACTTGGGGAAGGCAACAGTGGGAGGGCTTGTGGAGTTCTGGCCCCGTTGATAGACTTCCTGATGGCACCTGGGTTTTGCCACTGTGTGACACAGAGTGTTGAGCTGGATGGGCCATTGGCTTGATCCAACATGGCTTCTCTTATGTTCTTATGTCTGGGGCAGTGATGTTCTGTATACTTGGTATTTGGGGAAGGCAACAGTGGGAGGGCTTGTGGAGTTCTGGCCCCACTGGTGGACCTCCTGATGGCACGTGGGTTTTGGCCACTACGTGACACCGAGTGTTGGGCTGGATGGGCCACTGGCCTAATCCAACATGGCTTCTCTTATGTGTTTATGATTTTTTTAAAAGAAGTCTGCAGATAAAATGTACTTGACCTATGTCCTTGCCACAGACTGGGAGGCTTGGAAGTGGGTAGAGTCGTGAAGGACCAATTCAACATGTAGCAAGAAAAAGATGTGGTCTAGTCCTCCCATGACTACGCTCCTTTCCCCTTCCTCCACTATGACGGCATTATTCGAGGCCTATTCAATAATTGTAAAGATCAGCTGGGGGGGAGCCCTTGTACCCCAGAACAATTCAATTGTCAAACTGAATCAACCCCGCCATGTTTCTTTACACCCCAAAATTTGAACACAAATGATTGAGCAGTCACATGTCACAGAGCCTCGTTAGAGCCTTGCCGTTTCGTTCCACACGGGTATTAGAGACACTGAAGCTTACAGCCTGAATCCGTACTCCCAAGTTTGCAGTCCGTTTTTGTACTTCCAGTGGCTCATATCTTTAGGAAATTTGTACGCTGCCCTTCGGGGGCTGGTGGAGGCGGCTCGCGACTAACAAAACAGTCCTGGCCAAGACAATCAGAACTAGCCAAAACATATCATGCAAGAAAAGACATGAAGTCGGTAGAAAAAGTAAATAGGAAGGGATGAACGAGAAAACATATTAGGTCGCCCTAACCTGGATAGCCCAGGCCAGCCAGATCTTGTCAGATCTTGGAAGCTAATTGGAATCTGGCAAGTAATTGGAAGGGAGACGGCCAAAGAATACCAGGGCTTGGGATGCGGAGGCAGGAAAATATCAAGCCACCTCTCTGAAAAACACCCAAGCTGCCAGTAGGGGTCGCCAGAAGTCGCCATGACTTCCAGGCCTGCAAGCGTACGTACGCACACACACACACAAAATACCAGAAAAAGAAAAAATATTTGGTCAATGGAAGATTTCTTTTTTAACTTACTGATTCAGCAGACTGCACGACAGATCCTGAAGTGGTTAAAACAGAACGGAAGAGAAGTATTTAGTGACTTTTGAGACTGGCTGCGGTGGAGTGTTATAGCTGCAAGGATTGCAGGCGAGACTGCCCGGTGCTGGATGCTCATTCTTGCCCTCAGAGGATTGACAAGCCAAGTATCTTTTTGCAATACGATATAGAGTTAGCTTACAGAACACCCCCTTCTGCAAGACACAGCCATTAAAATTCGAGCAAGCAAAAAATAATTCAAGCAAGGACAGATCCACCGGCACCTGTGAGCCGGAGACAGTTAAGTAGAACCCCCTTGCCCAGAGGTAGCCTATCTTTGAACAGCAGATGCTGGGGGGAAAAACCAGGGGAAAGACTGTGGGCTTCCAAGGGGCATCTTGCCGGCTGGGGTTGCAACCTGGAGGCTGGGCTAGATGGGCTTTGGGGCTGATCCAGCAGGGCTTTACTGCTGTCCCTCTTACATCAGCGTGAACGTGCAACGACGGCCCAGGCAAATGCACTTAACGGCATGGTCTGAGCTCCCTAACTGGATACAAGGGAAAGGCAACCGTTGAAGGTCTTCGCTTTCACAGTTAGCTTGTGAGCTTCCAAGAGGGACCTGGCTAAATGCCATTGGAAATGGCATACTGGGCTCACGACGAGGCTCTGGTCTCGCCCAGCAAGTTATTAGGCTCTTGCAAAGGATTTGTGGCAAATTGGTCTAAAAAAAGGCAAAGGAAAAGGTTTCCCTTGTTCGAAAGCAGTCGAATCCAACTCTAGGGGGCGGTGCTCATCTCCGTTTCCAAGCCGAAGTGCCGGCACTGTCTGAAGACATCTCCGTGGTCATGTGGCCGGCATGACTAGACGCCGAGGCGCATGGAATGCTGTTACCATCCCACCAAAGTGGTACCTATTTATCTACTTGCAATTTCTTGCTTTCGAACTGCTGGGTTGGCAGGAGCTGGAACCAGAGACGGGAGCTCACTCCGTCACGTGGCACTCGGGTATCAAACTGTCGAACTACTGACCTTCCGGTCTGCAGTTCAGCGTCTTAACCTCTGAGCCACCGTGGCCCCATAGTAAATTGGTCTACTGGCAGCTTATTGGTCATGACAGCCAAGGCTACGACTTCCAGGAGAATCTAACTTCCAATGAATGCCAGCTCCTGGAGACAGACAACGGGAGAAAACCTTCACTTTCATGCCCTGCTCGGGAGGCAGCTGGCGCAAATAAGACGCTGAGCCCTGGGAATCAGGGTGGATCAGACCCAGCAAGGTAGTTCTAATTGACTGTACTAGTTAGGGATGGATCCTCCACATACAGAGGCAGTGTACCTGTGAACACCAGATGCCGGGGACAAACAACAATGGAGGGTGCACGAAGAGCATTGCCTCCGTTGGAAACCGAACGCTGGACTCAACAAGTCTGATCCTGAAGGTTTGTGACTGGGGCTGTTGAAGGGGAAAGGCAGTCGGGTGAAGTTACCTTTGCTTCGCCGGTAGAAGAGGTTTGGAAGTTTATTGGCACGTTTGAGGTAGAAGAAGGAAGCGACGCACATGATAAGGAAGAGGCTGATAAAGAACGTCCCGAAGATGAGAAAAGCTGCGACTTCCGGCCGCCCTGTGAGGGGGATGGGGAGAGGTCAGGATGACGGAGCAAGGAGGTTCCTCACCGATGGTCGTGTGTGGAACAACATTCATAGAATCGTAGAGCTGGAAGGGACCTCCAGGGTCACCTAGTCCAACCCCCTGCACAACACAGGACATTCACAACCGCCTCCCCCTGCACATCCCCTCACGGATCCCTGCTCCTTGCCCAGAAGATGGTAATAAAACCCTCCAGGATCCCCG
This sequence comes from Gekko gecko, assembly GCA_029375565.1. Lineage (NCBI taxonomy): Eukaryota > Metazoa > Chordata > Lepidosauria > Squamata > Gekkonidae > Gekko > Gekko gecko. The sequence continues at coordinate 25,773,778 of JAPDNY010000016.1, forward strand.
TCCAAACTGCCCTGGAGAAAAATGGCTTCCTGACCCCAAAGGGGCAATCGGCATTTCCCTGGACGTGTCAGAAAGGGCCATGAGAACTAAGCACCGAGGCAGCCCTTCCTGCCCTCCCTCTCATGATCTGCCTAAGTTCACAGAATAATTTGAGGGTCAGGACCAGTGTTCCCTCAAAGCTAAGTTAGTGTGAGCCAGCTCACTGTTTTTTAGCCTCCGGCTCACACAGTCTTGTCTTAGCTCAGGAAGGCGGGCTCCAGAGCAAACTAATTTATGCAGCAGCCAAATCGCTTGCTCACAACTTTAATGCCAGCACCTCACAAAGTAGAATTTTTGCTCACAAGACAACACAGCTTAGAGGGAGCACTGGTCCAGGGCTCTTTTTGTAGCAGGAACCTCCTTTGTATATTGGGTGACACACCCCTAATGTAGCCAGTCCTCCAAGAACTTACAGAGCTCTTCTTACAGGGGCTACTGTACGCTCTTGGAGGATTGACTACCTTAGGGGTGTGTCGCCTAATATGCAAAGGAGTTCCTGCTGCATAAGAGCCCTGGTCAGGACTTATTTTGCCCCAGTAAATACCACTTTCTCAGGCAGACAATCAAACCCCACAAACCGACAAAAGCAATCAAAAAGGGGGGACGAGCAAACATCCTCCAGTAAGTTATTTCAGAACTGGAAGCCAGTACTTGAGAAGCCCAATTCCAGGCAGAGAACATTTGTGTGTGTGTGTGGGGGGGGAAGACTGAGGAGGGAATCACTGGGCAGACCTAAAAGAGCACCCTGCGTCAATGCCAGGAGAGGGGGTCCTTTAGGTATGCGGGTCCCAGCTTGTTAAGTGCTTTAATAACAGTGTTAAGGAAAAGCACTTCAATTGGACTGGGAAGCAAATTGGCATTTTTGGTTGCTTCTAAACATCAGGTTGTGGACTGATAAATAAACACACTCGGCACATTTCCTTCTCAGTCTTGTGACCAGATCAAGCAAAGCCTTTCGCTTAGGAGAGACAGCGCCTTTTCTATAGAGGCCCCTCGGTTGTCACCATCTGTGACATCAGGGCTTTGTTTGTAGAAAAGCCCAGCAGGAACTCATTAGAATAACAGGACACACCCAGCAGCAGAAACTCATTCGCATATTAGGCCTCACACCTGACACCACAGCTCATTAGCATATTAGGCCACACCCCCATGCTACCAGAAGTGAGGTCATCCAGCCACACCCACCTTTTGCTTCTTATTCTGTTTACCTTGTTTGTTGTCAAAACCCCAGGGCTTTCTTTGTAGCAGGAACTCTTTTGCATGTTAGGCCACACACCCCTAATGCAGCCAATCCTAATGAGTTTCTGCTGTTGGGTGTGGCCTATTATGCTAATGAGTTTCTGCTGGGTGTGGCCAACTTAGGAGCCAGCTGGAACTCCGTTCCTGTGCGCTCCTGCCCCAAAATAGCCCTGGGTGACGTAGAATTAAAGAATTTTAAACCACAGAATGCTGTACCTCAGATGCTTTTAACTGGCAATGCTGGGGATCGAATCTAGGGCCTTGTGTGCCCAGAGCATCAAGTCCTGGTCCCTTCCCACACAGAAGCTGTTAACACCTTAGATCTCTGAACACACACATACACACACATTTGGATCTAAATGTCTTCAGGCAGAGTCTGGTCAGCATTACTCACCTGTGCTCTGTGGAACTGGGGATGGGCTAGTTGAATTAATTTGGGAGTTCACTCCTCTGGCACCGCCTGGAAGACAACAAAGGGAAGCTGCATCACCAAGGAGTGCTTTTTGCTTATACACAGTCAAGACGGAAGCTTGGTCTACACGTGGAGCAGGAGGGAGCACCAAAAAGTGAAAGGATGGACTGTGACATCATGCAGGCAGAGGATGCCATTTTTGACTGAACCCAGATGATAATAATGCTCCAGGCAAGCGGAAAGATAGCACAGCAAGGAATGGGCTGTTCCCTCCCCCCCCAGCATGCTAGTTTTCCATTTTTGTTTTTAAATCGGGAGGGGGGGGAGCAGGATGACAAGTGAACCCTTCCCCATCGAAGAAGCACACAGTTCATTCTGCCACTGCATGCATGGACCTGCTCTTCAGATCGGCCTACATTTCATGCACACGAGCTACATCCAAGACTGCTGCTGCTGTTCTGAAACGCAGGTGAAAACGATACCCCTGCTGAAGCTCTTCTCCATCCATTTCTCTCTCTTTCCCTTCCTCAAAGGAGCTGAGCATGCCTGATTGGCCAAGGACAGCTTTGTAGCAGAAGGAGCATTTGAACTCAAACCTTAGTCTGACTCTTTAGCTGCCACACACCAGAGGAAGAAGAGTGGGTTTTTACACCTTGCTTTTCTCCACCCTAAGGTAAAGGTAAAGGTTTCCCTTGCTCGAAAGCTAGTCAAATCCAACTCTAGGGGGTGGTGCTCATCTCCATTTCCAAGCCAAAGAGCCAGCGCTGTCCGAAGACTTCTCTGTGGTCATGTGGCCAGCATGACTAAATGTTGAGGCGCACAGAACGCTCTTACCTTCCCACTGAAACGGTACCTATTTATCTACTTGCAATTTCTTGCTTTCAAACTGCTAGGTTGGCAGGAGCTGGGGCCAGAGACGGGAACTCACTCCGTCACGCAGCACTAGGGTCTCGAACTGCCGAACTACAGACCTTCCGGTCTGCAGCTCAGCGTCTTAACCTCTGAGCCACCGCGGCCACCCTAAGGAGTCTCAAGGCGGCTTACAATCACCTTCCTTTCCTCTCCCCACAACAGACACCCTTGTGTGAGGCAGGTGGGGCTGAGAGAGTCCTGAGAGAACTGTGACTGGCCCAAGGTCACCCAGCGGGCTTCATGTGGAGGGGGAGTGGGGAATCAAACCCAGTTCTCCAGATCAAAATCCACCGCTCCTAACCCCTGCAACCATGCTGGCTCCTGAGACGTGAGCCTCCCGAGACACAGCTCTAAATGTCTGATGTTCTGGCGACCCTTTGATTTAACTTCCAAAGTCCTAATTTTCCCACTTGTGCCTCTTGCTTAATTGCAGCTGTGCAGGGTGGAATGAGTGATACCAAAAGGGGTTGGCATCTGCTACATTTTTTCCCCAGCCTTTCCTTCTTTTACTCTAACAACCCCGTGAGACGGGTCAGGCTGAGACCGACCGACTGTAATAGCTCACGCCCCCCCCCCCGGTACACTGCAGGGCTGACTGGGGCTCTGAACTTGGGGTCTTTCCCATTCCTCATTCCAAGCAAGGGGCCTTCAGCCCTCCCTCGGGCAGGCCCAGAAACCCCTAGAAAAGGGGTGGCCAAACCTGCTTAACGTAAGAGCCACATAGAATAAACATCAGGTGTTTGAGGGCCGCAAGACATGGACAAATATTACACGTTTTTACTGGGAAATCTGCAGATCTGCATTTTATTAACATGAAATGCGAATGCTAATAACAACAACAATAACAAAAGCAGTAAAAGCAGTTATTGGTAAAGGCATTTATTTGTCCAATGACATTTGTTTGCTAATGATATTTCGCTTCCCCAGCCACCCTGCCAGAAGCCACGTAATATATGTGAAAGAGCTGCCTGCGGGGCCACCCCGGCCTACGGGGCCTGCGGGGCCACCCTGAACCACAGGTTGGCCACCCCTGCCCTCGAGAGCAGCCATATTTCTTTGCTGCTGTCCAAAAGGACCTGCTGCTAGTCTGAATGCACAGGTAACAAGGGGCGCTGTGACGCCTGTCTCTCTCGGCATGGGGGCTGCCAGCTCCAGGTTGGGAAATTCCTGGCGACTTGGGGCGGAGCCTGGAGAGGGCAGGGTTCAGGGAGGGGCGGGACCTCAGCAGGCCGTAACACCCCGGAGCCCTCCCTCCAGAGCAGCCATTTTCTCCAGGGGGAACTGATACCTGCAGTCTGGAGATCAGCTGCAATCCCAGGAGGTGCCGAGAGCCCACCTGAGACCGATAACCCTACTGAACACGCACACACTCAGAGGGGCGGCGGGAAGGTCGCTCAGGGCTGGACAGAACGCCTCTGTGGCCCTGATCCTTGGCTTGTTCCTCACTACCCTACATGACACACCCCTAGTTTCTCAGCTTGCGTGTCTCGTCCCCGGTTTTCAGGGTTGGCTGTCCGCAGCGCTGGCCTGGACACTGGCAATGGCAGGTTACCTGACAGGTGATAACTTTGGCGCTCCCCTCTTCCTGTTGGATGCGGACGGTTCAGTGAGTCCCACGGCTCCCTGACCCCAGAGGGTCAAAGGTGGGGCCCGGAAAGGATGAAGACCGCTGCACTCTCTCTCTTTTGCCATCAAGTTGCATCTGTCCTACAGCAACTCCGTGGGGTTTTCAAGGCAAGAGAAAAGCAGAGATGGGTTGCCGTTGCCTGCCTCTGTGTAGCGACCCTGGACTTCCTTGGCGGTCTCCCATCCAAATGCCGACCGGGGCCGACCCTGCTTAGCTTCCGAGATGGTGAAGACGAAGAGATTGGATTTATACCCCGCTTTTCACTACCCAAAGGAGTCTCAGAGCGGCTCACAATCTCCTTTCCCTGCCCCTCCCCACAACAGACACCCCTGTGAGGCAGGCGGGGCTGAGAGAGCTCTTTCGAGGACTGCCCTTGAGGGAACAGCTCTGAGAGAACTGTGACTGGCCCAAGGTCACACCAGCAGCTGCATGTGGAGGAGTGGGGAACCAAACCACGACACCAAACTGGCTCTCCATCTGATGAGATCGGGCCAACCTGAGCCATGCAAGTCAAGCACCTCAATATACTGGCTCTTTTGGATACCGTCCTCATCCCTGCAGTCTGTGCCTTGGCCTTCCACTCTGTCAGGCAATCAATGCTCAGTAACATTTATATGGTCCTTGGGAATGAGAGTGCAGGGCGCTTCACATCATTTCGGGACCCCCAGAACCGCCCTGTAAGACAAGCTGGCGTCGTTGCCATATTAAAGATGAGGAGTGGGGCTGAGGCTGGTCATCCTAAGGTTATGAGCCAGGTAGGGGTAAAACCTAAGCCGAAGAGTTCCTGGATCTGTTCTCCCACCCTTCTTTTTGGGGGAGATGGCAAAACTGCCTGCGTGCCTTGGACTGGCAGCTTGTTTCACTTGACATTGCTCTGTGCTAGCCTCCGTTGGGTTCTTTTGGGATAACAAGGACAGGAAGCAGCAAGTCAAGGAGATGTGGAAACGATGAAGTACCGAAGAAGGGAGCAAAATTAAAAGATGCTGCTTCTCGGGACCTCTTCCGAGACATCCTTCCTCCCTCCCCAAATTTATTGGGTTAAATGTAAAAAAAATATCATTTGTCTTGGAAGCACAGCAGCTTTACGCAATCTCCCTGATCTGCCACGTTTCCCGTCTAAGGGGAAAATGCTGTTCAGACAAATGACAAAGATGACCTGACTCCAATGGTCGCAAGAGAAAGAAATTTTTTACTTACACAAACAGAAGCACATCTTACATGACCTATTCATGCAGGGACACTGAATTTATTGTGAGCAGATCAGCTTAAAAAAAAAAAAAGGTTAACGTGCTACAGCTCCAAGCCCAGGTAAGAGAGAGGAGCGGTCCCAAAGAAGGCTCAGCATCTAACCGATGGGAGGGCGGGGCCAACTGCCAGGTGTGTCGGAGTCAGAGAGAATTCTCTTAACCCTTTCCCTCCCAGGTCCTCGTGCACGTGGAGTTACAGTATCCCACAATCAGCCCCTTGTGCAATGGCCACAGGCTGGGAAGGGGCGGACGGACAGTTTGGAGACTCACTGTTTCGGCAATCAGTAAGATTGTAAGCTGGTGTGGCAGGGGCCGTTTCATTCTCGCACTTGATGCAGCTGCTGCTGCCGTCTTCGTTCCACCGCCTGTAGCAGCCTGTGTGTGGGGGGGAAAGCAGGTCAGAGGGGATGAGCCGGGAAAGCAACCAAGCCGGCCCCCCAGTGGGCCATCGAGAGCTGTGCGGAACTGGCTTCGCTTTGTTTGCCAGATGGCTCCTTCCCTGATAGTACTCCTGAAGGACCTCTGCTTGTGCCGTGCCCGGAACCCAGAACCAGCTCCTTGTGCATCCCAGCATGTCAAGGGGCTAAACCTGGTGCCCCTCCCACATCTCATCCTCACAACAACCCTGCAAGGTAGGCTAGGCTGAGAGACAACAACTGGCCGGAAACCACTCGGTGAACTTTGCGGCCGAGTGGGGATTTAAGCCTGGTCTCCTGGGTTGAAATCCAGCACGGCGACCGTTTTGCATTTTCAAAAAAATGCTTTCTCCGCAGATGTCCAGCTGGCTGCTACAAGTAAAATGGGTAGACCGGATAGTTCTTTGGTCTAATCCACCCAGACAGCCGAAGAAAAATAATTTTGGCTCCTCCTAAAATTGGAAGTTTTGTCTTGAGAATATTTCTTTCCTCTTGCTATGCAAATAACATTTTTTTGGCAAAATAAGGCTAACGATTTTCAGTCAGCCGCTGAAGTTGGGTTAGCTGTGCGAGCGATTGGATTTTTAAGAGCCCAGAGGGGTCATGTGGCAGAAACCCCACCCAACAAAAGAGAGTCACCACGCCCCCTCCCAGTGCCTCGAGCCAAACCGGGGGATCAATTATTGCATCAAGGATCTCATGAACGTGGCAGAGATTGGGAGGCCGCCCGCCGGCCGTACGGTTCTGCCTCGGCGGGAAGCCGCACATTAGATGCCCTTGATGATAAATTACATCTGACATTTAATCTAAACATAAAAATGGTCCTCGTGGGAGGGCAGAGATTTCTGACAGCACTAAAAGAGAAGAGGAAGGAAGGGAAAAAACAACAAAGCTCTTTCACCGACACCGAAGGCTGTGATAGATTAACCTTCCGAGGATTGATATGAAAAATTGAAATCTGGAATTTATTGGCAACCATTTGGTGTCTCGGCATTAAATTGCTTTGTGCAACTGGGCAGGGGGAGCGTTATTAGCTGTGTTAGCATTGGCGGGGGGGGCGGAAAGGAAGGGAAGGATACAATTTATAAGCCTTTTAAAGATGAGGCCGGTATCGCTGCCCATCTGAGGGCTCAGTGACCCGCACGGTTTGGCCAGGGTGGCCACTCGAAAACACACACAGGAAGTCATAGTACCCCACTGCCATCTCCTTTCCCTTGGGGATGACTCTGGAGAGTGACCAGGAGGAAAAGCGGCTAGCTTCTCGGGTACGGGATTCCCGGGCCAATGTGCTTCTTCGCAATAAGCTGAGCAAGGGAAAATGGGTCTGGTTTTATCCCGTTCTTCCTTGAGAGACTGAAGGTGGTGCATACGTGATGCTCTCTTGCACGTTTTATACTCACAACAACCCAGTGAGGCAGGTCGGGCAGAGACAAAGAGCGAGGGACAGGCCCAAAGTGACGTGGACTGAACTAGAGCCACCGCACGCCAATACTAAACACTGTTGCACGCCAGACGACGACGTTCTCCCTTCTCCTTTCCGACTCCAATTTCTAGCCACTTCTCCCTCACCTACATCAATTCCCTCTCCCACCCCTTCCTTCCAGCCTCTGTCCCCCACTTCTGCCCCCTGCTTTCCCAAATCCTCTGACCTATCTTAAGAATGTAAGAGAAGCCATGTTGGATCTGGGCGATGGCCCATCCGGCCCAACACTCTCTGTGTCACGCAGTGGCCAAAAGCCAGGTGCCATCAGGAGGTCCACCAGTGGGGCCGGAACTCCAGAAGTCCTCCCACTGTGACCCCCAAGCACCAAGAATGCAGAGCATCACCGCCCCAGACATAAGAACATATGAGAAGCCATGCTGGATCAGGCCAGTGGCCCATCCAGCCCAACACTCTGTGTCACACAGTGGCCAAAAACCAGGTGCCATCAGGAGGTCCACCAGCGGGGCCAGAACTCCAGAAGCCCTCTCTCCCCCTGTTGCTCCCCAAGCACCAAGAAGACAGAACATCACTGCCCCAGACATAAGAACATAGGAGAAGCCATGTTGGATCAGATCAATGACCCATCCAGCCCAACGCTCTGTGGCATACAGTGGCCAAAACCCAGGTGCCATCAAGAGAACCACCAGTGGGGCCAGAACTCCAGAAGCCCTCCCACTGTTGCCCCCACGCCCCCAAGCACCAAGGATACAGAGCACCGCTGCCCCAGACAGAGTCTTCCATCTGTACCTTAGGACTAAGAGCCACTGATGGACCTCTGCTCCACATGTTTATCCAGTCCCCTCCTGAAACCATCTAGGCTTGTAGCCACCACCACTTCCTCACGCAATGAATTCCAACTGTTAATTAATCTTTCGGTGAAGAAGGACTTCCTTTTACCTGTTCTAAGCGCACGGCTCATTAAGGTCTGCCTGGGTCACACCTGCTCCACCTGAGGCCCTGTTGACCACCCTGTCCTTCCGAGGGAGGCAGGCAGGCAGGCAGGCGGCTTTACCAGCCAGGGCCGGCTGCTTTGCCTTCGCCAACAGATCCCTCGGGGCCGGGACAAAGGGCTCCCTTACCTGGACTGCACTGGTTGCTGGCTAGGCAGGTGGTGTTGACCTCCATCGTGTCCACGCAGCACTCGCGCTCCGATTCCTAAGAGATGGAGAGGAAAAGGGGGGAGGGGGAAGAGAAGGTTATTTGCCTGAAGTTCTTCCCTCCCGTCTGAACACTTCCTCCAGTGTATTAAGACCGACAGGCCGGCTCTGATTTCGTGGCCGCGCCCGATGCATCCGGCAGAAGGGGCCGGGGCAACGACTGCTTGTGAGACCTGCTTTACAAGGGAGTCGAGGAAAAGACACACCTTTGTACCTAAAGAATCTGGAAAACGTTCACAGAAAGGGAGGGGAAGGGAGGAGAGAGAGAGAGAACAATTTGTTTTCTACAAGAACAATGCCGGAGGGGGAGCTGCGTCGGCTGTCCGGCGCAACCAGTTCGTTGCAGCCGACGCTTGCGTGGGCCGGCACCCTCTTTGTCCGATGCGCCAAGCGTTACGTTTGGGTGGTGTCGGCGACGTTATCTTGATCTTTACAGCTGGAATAAAGCCTAACGGGAGGAATGCTCTGACTCAGGCCTCTGTGGCCCAGATGTGCCCCACGTTTTTTGCTGGGAGGAAGGGTGGGGCTCTTCACTTGTAAAAAAAACCCGTAACAAAGGTTACTTTCCCGTCTCAGCCAGCACCGTGGTAGGAGAATCCTCGAGGCAGGTTGGGAAGCCTTGGCATTTGCGATCGGTTCTCCTGCAGCACCCTCTGGTGGGGAGAGGCAGGCTTGGTCCCGGGTTCCCAAACATCTGGCCTGGTGGAGCTGGCGGGTGGGCTGTCAAATAGCTGACTTATGGTGGCCGGTCCCCGTGGGGTTTTCACGGCAAGGTGGCTTGCCACTGCCTGCCTCTGCGTCACGACCCTGGCATTCTTTGGCAGTCTCCCATCCAAAGACTAGCACTTCATTATTATGGTTTTAATGTATTTTAATGTTAATGTTTTTGATGGTATTTATGTATTGGAATTTCATCTGTCTGTAAGCCGCCCTGAGCCAGCTACAGCCCGGGGGGGGATAAAAGTTTAATAAATAATAATAATAACAAATACTAGCCAAGGCCGACCCTGCTTGGCTTCCAAGATCTGATGAGACTGGGCTAGCGCTGACGCTTTGGAGAATTCAAGAAGTTTGCACAGTGTTTTGTGTTGCCTTCTACTGAATCTGATCCCTGGTCCATCAAAGTCAGTACGGTCGACTCAGGTCGGCAGCAGGTGGAGGTCTTTCACATCACTTCCTGCCTGGTCCTTTCAATTGGAGATGCTGGGGATTGAACCTGGGACCTTCTGCACGCCAAACAGATGCTCTGCCACTGAGCCACGGCCCTTACCAAGTTGATGCCAATAAATCATTGGAGGGGGGATTTTTGGGGGGCGGCATGCCCATCCAACAGGTCAACTCCGGCAGGGAAGGCAGGGAACCAGGAGGATAACGGGCAGCAATTGGGTAGAAGCCAGGCATCTTCCAGGACTCTCCAGTTCCCCTTCCCAGAATTTTCAGCTTTCATTGGGGAGAAACAACCAGTCTAGCCTCATTTACTTCTCTAGATAGGATAAAAATTGTACAGGCAATTCTATGTAACTGCCCTACAAGAAGTACACTTGCACACACTAGGGTTGCCAAATCCAGGCTGGGAAATATTTGGAGATTTGAGGGGATGGGGGTGGAACCTGAGGACCCTGCCAACAAAAGTCCGCATAGTCAAAGCAATGGTATTCCCAGTAGTAATGTAGAGTTGGACCACAAAGAAGGCCGAGTGCAGAAGAATAGATGCTTTCGAATTATGGTGCTGGAGAAGACTCTTGAGAGTCCCTTGGACTGCAAGGAGATCAAATCAGTCAGTCCTAAAAGAAATCAACCCTGACTGTTCCCTGGAAGGCCAGATCCTGAAGCCGAAGCTCAAATACTTTGGCCACCCAATGAGAAGGGAGCACTCCCTGGAGAAGACCCTGATGCTGGGAAAGATGGAAGGTAAAAGAAGAAAGGGACGGCAAAGGATGAGATGGTTGGACAGTGTTATCGAGGCAACCAACATAGAATCATAGAATGTTAGAGTTGGAAGGGACCTTGCAGGTCATCTAGTCCAACCCCTGCACCCTGCAGGAGCATAGCCAAAAGTTAGCCCTACATACCTACAACATACTCAAAAGATGGTCGTCCAGCCTCCGCTTGAAAATGTCCAGCGAAGGAGCATCCACCACCTCCTGTTCCACTGCTCCACTGCTCAACCACTCTTACAGTGAGGAAGTTTCTCCTGATATCTAGCCGGTATCGACTCCCTCGTAATTTCCACCCCTTAGATCTAGTCCTGCAATCCGGAGCAAGAGAGAATAGATCTGCTCCATCTTTTACATGACGGCCCTTCAAATGCTTGAAGACTGCAATCATGTCTTCAAACACAGACTGCAAAACATGAAAATAAGCAGACTCCGGAGGACGCCGGAAGACAGGAAGGCCTGGCGTGGTGTGGTCCATGGGGCCGCGAAGAGTCGCACTTGACTGTGCGGCTGAACAACAAGAAAGCCCGAGGAAGTCGGGGTTTAGGGAGGGGAAGGACTTCAGTGGGGTATAATGTCATTCAGCCCACCTTCCAAAGCGGCCACTTTCTCCAGGTGAACTGATCAATTGTAATCCCAGGAGATCTCCAGCCACCACCTGGAAGTTGACAACCCTCGCTCCTGCCTCCCAGTGTTCTGGTTCACCACGAGCACAAAGAGGCCCCCGGGAGTGACTGACTGGTGCTCGGCCCTGAACTGCCCTTGTCGAATTATAGAGGGAATTTCAAAGAAAGGAAGCAGCTGGCATTTAGAAGAAGAGATTGGATTTATACCCTGCCCTTCACTAGCTGAAGGAGTCTCAGGGCGGCTTACAATCTCCTTTCCCTTCCCCTCCCCACAAAAGACACCCTGTGAAGGAGGTGAGAGAGCTCCGAGAACTGCTCCTGAGAGACCAGCTCTGAGAGAACTTGTGACTGACCCAAGGTCACACCAGCAGCTGCACATGGAGGAGTGGGGGATCAAACCCGGTTCTCTCAGATTAGAGTCCCCGCTCCTAACCACTACACCAAACTGGATCTTAGTTCTGCTCCGATTCCCTTTGGCTCCCACTAAGCACTATTGTCCCGCTACGGGCCCAAGGAAGGAGAGGGGGAAGGGCTTCATGCCTGCCCTTCCTCCTGCAAGACCACGGTGCGGATTCAGCTGGAGAATGCTACAGAATACAGGAGCCTGGCTGTTCTTTCAGTGCTGCTCATTTAAGGCTCCTATGCGCTGACGCAGACAGACGCACACGTGGCCCCCTTCTCGAGGTGTGAATGCTGTCAAAGGGAAAGCAGCCCTTCCAGACAACACTGCATGTTATCTTGTCAACACCATGTGTGACATTTTGAAAGTAACAGGGGGTTGTGGTTGCAGAGGAGGGAAGGTGAGCGTTTGTGTGTGCGTGAGAGAAGGGGGGGAGAGCCGCTTCTTTGGAGAAAGTTGCGATGTACCCAGATTGTAATGACAGACAGTCTCTATTTACCATACATATCCTCTTCACAATCTGACAGGAAATTGGCTCCGAACCTCTCCATAAAAGCCTTCCACTAAGGAGCAAGAAGAGCAATGCTTGAAAACTAGGAATTCCCATTGCCAATTAGAAATTTTTCAAAAGCACAGTTTTACTGGGCTCACGCCAAGGGTTTCTTTTTTAATGTTACAAGCCGATTCTAGGGAAGACGCCTCAGTCTTCCTGTTCTTAGAAACCTTCCTGTTTTCAAAGGCATCTGCGTCGCAGAGTTTTGGGAGAGGTCTGCTTCCTTTATCTGGAGCAACCAGGGCGCGCCCCACAGAAAGACGGTCCCTCCGTGACGGAGCATGTACCTCGCATGAATGTATGCAGAAGGTCAGAGGTTCTATCCTGGGCACCTCCCGTTAAAGAAGTGCTGGGGAAAGACCTTGAGATCTTGGAACAGCTTCATGGAAGTGCAGACAATGTCGGGCTGGATGTCCTGATGTTCTGATCCTGCACGTTAGTCCAATTTGTGCGTCTGTAAGTGAAGAAGCGCTGCTATTTTCTGCATATTTAGAATTCAAATGAGACTCCGCTACAGCCTGAAGTGTCAGAGTGAAAACCTAGAAAGCTCATTAGGAAACGACTGCATGAGCTTGTAAAGACTTAGCTGGCAATTCTCAATGCAGTTAAGAAAACCAGGTTTCACAATTCTATCTGCCCAGACTCCTCACCTACAGAAGAGTTTTTAAAAAATAAAGGCGTTTTCTCACTGTTCCCCAGGGCGTCTTTCACGCCATCTCCTGCCTGCAAACACAGAGTGGAGGGGCTATATTGGGGGGCACTTGGAAGGAAGATTTGACCTGTGACCTCAAGGTTTGTGTGCTGACGCTTTGCAGAAGGTGGACGAAATGTGCAGAATTCCCTTTCCCTGCAACTTGACCCACGACAAGCCAGTCAAAACGTTCTAGAATCGTTGATTCTGACATTTGTAGGCAACGTCGCACTGAAACAAGAGGATCTGATGATATCACAAAATTAACCATTTAGAAAGCCATTCTTCCTCCCTTTCAGAGTACACTTTGAACCTCTACAGAACTGTAGACAGACTCAGGAAGTCCTGCGTTTGATTTAACAGAACTCAGAAAACCTCTGACGAAGGAGCCTGAGACGGTCTAAAGCTGGCGTGTTGAATACACAAATCTAGGTTATTCCAGGGCAGGAAGACAGCACTCTCTCTAGCTCTTTCCCTGTCCTTAGACACTAAATGCCTTCTGGGCCTGCAATACCTGGGCTTTCAACTACTGGATCCGTTCCAAGTGGCCGTAGCCTACCCTAAAAATGTTTATTTTTAAAAAAAGAAGAAGCAGAAAGATGGTGGCAGTGGGAAGGGAGGGAAGGGAAAAAACAGTTTCCAAATGGTCATTCAGTCCCAGAAGCTGCCCTCGGGCCAGTCTTTCTCTCTGCCAAGCCCACCTCACACCCCCTGGCTTGGATGGCCCAGGCTAGCCCAATCCTGTTGGACCTCAGAAGCTAAGCAGGGTCAGCCCTGGTTAGTGCTTGGATGGGAGACCACCAAGGAAGCCCAGAGTTGCTACAGAGAGGTGAGCCATGGCAAACCACCTCTGTCCGCTTTCTGCCTTGAAAACCAACCCCAGGCAAGGTTACCGTAAGTTGGCAGCGATCCGAGAGCACTTTCCGTCACCCCTTTCCCCCCTCCCTCCCAGGGCTGTTGTGAGAATGCAATGAAAAGAGGAGAGCCGTACGCTCTAAACGTCCCCATTGACCAATTCCTTGCACTAGGCAGCTCATAGCCGGCCATCTGGCACCTGCCAGGGCAAAATTCAGCTTCTGAGACTCCAGAAACGTGATTGTCCTATGAGAGTTTCTTACCATCCCAATTCTGGCTTTCAAATCAGTGAAATGGACTAGCTGGCACAGAGTACGTGGATACAGCAGAAGGCCGGGTGAAGCCTTCCGGAATGTTTAGAATTGAGGAGGAGAAAGGGAGGCTCAGGTTGTAATCCGGGGTTGGGAGAACTGAACGTTGACCAACACAACCATGTTTTCTCCTATGAAATGCTGGTCTGGTCTCTCTCTTTTATCTTATTTTGTGTGTGTGTGTGTGTGCGCACACCTAGAAGTCACGGCTGACTTCTGGTGACCCCTAGCGGGGCTTGGAGACAAGGGACATTCAGGGAGGTGGCTTGCTATTGCCTGTCTCTGCATCCCGACCCTGGTATTCCTCAGAGGTCTCCCATCCAAGTACTTCCCAGGGTCGGCCCCGCTTAGCTTCCGAGATTGGGCTTGTCCGGGCTATCCAGTCAGAGCCTTTTCTCCTATGAAATACTGTGGGCTATGGAGCCGGCGCTTTCAATATATATTTTTTTGTTTAAAACTATGGTGTGCTGGAGGCAGCCCGGGGTTTGTAGAGAGAAGGGAACTTCCTCAAGCGAAAGCAGGGGCTGGCTCCTCCTCAATTTAGATTGCGAGCTTCCGGCTCAGGGAATTCTTGCCAGGTTTGCATAATAACAAATAACCCACCCCAATCCTTTGGGGTGGTAATTCCAGTGCAATATGATGAGTCATCCGCAAACAAACAGGTCAAGAGATTAAAAAGCAGGCATGGTGGTGGGAAGACGGTATATCATTCAAGCCTTGAGCAGCTTCGTAAATCAGACCTGTAACAATCGGGGCGGGCTTCATCCATCTGCCAAAAGGAGGAGGAGGAGGAGGAGGAAGAAGAAGAGCAACAACAAAATAAAGAGCAGAGAAACTATTTGAGGGATGTGGCGGGGGAGGGGAGTTGCTCTGGAGGCAGAAGGCAGATTTCGCCTGCTCAGTCCATAACCAGGACCGAGTAAACTATTGCAGAACGCAGAAGAAGGGAAACGTGATTATCAAAGCTGATTTTACTCTTGCACGGTGGCATTTCCTTCAAAATAAGTCTTTTCGGGGGAAAGTGCCCTTTCAGAAATTCACTGCCCTGCCAGCTCGTGCCACTTTTCAATCCTGTCCCCCCCCCCCCCGGTTAGGCCATTTAAAATGACGCCTCAAGCCAATCTGTTGACCTACGCTGGGATCAGTGGCCACGGCCTTAGTAGCCAGTCTAGTGGTGTGCCTTTAGTTCGTTGCTGGAAAAAAACTGTTTTAAGACGTTAAAGCCTCCTGTATTACCTTACCGTTTTTCGTAAAGGAAGGCTGCACGATGGATGCCTTTCATTGGGACTGGCTTGATTACATGCCTGAATTGCGCTATTACAAGCACCCTCTTCACGTGGAAGAGCGGTTAATCACTGCGCATGGATATTTGAAGGAGTTACTTGTTACTGAAGGGGCACTCATCAATTATATTAGCGATATTCCCATCCATTGTTCAGTAGGCTGCGATAATTTGTTCTACAATTAATTTGTTCTACGATACACTTACTGCTCCGTTATGCCGACGTCTATTGTTCAGCACTGTGCCCTTCTGTGTCTATTTTTATGCCGATTCTTTAGAACGGTCCCTTGTTTTCACTTGGGTCCTTTCCTCTGTGGTTGCTTTGGCTTTTCGGAGGATGTTCTCCCCCCCCCTTCCCTCGTGCATTGCTCCTTTGATTACTGGCACCCTTCGCAGAAATACATTTTAATGGCAGCTTCGTGCTTTTGAACATTTTGCGCACGCCTCCTTTCATTTCGAGAGACGATGATGCCATGCATGCCTGGTTGTCTCTGTTTTAATCTGATTTTTTTTTAAAAAAATCCAACCAAAAATATAAAATTCTGGAGGTGCAACAGGATTTGGTATATTTAGGCCAGCTGACTTTGGAACTGGCCTCCGTAGCCATTGCTTCGATGGCCTCTGCAAGCTAGCAAGGGATCATGGGAAATCCTTCTGGCCAGCTCCTGCAGAGGAGAGGCCCAAGACCGTTTTCTCTGGCCAGCTGGCAACCCTACCTTATAGACAAGCAGATTCAGGTGGGTAGCCATGTTGGTCGGAAGCAGCAGAACAAGGTTCGAGTCCAGCGGCACCTTTAACACCTTGCATAAAACTTTGCTGGTCTTAAAGGTGCCACTGGACTCGGAGCCTGTCATACACAAACGGATCAGTTACTCCCTGTGATTGATTGAAATCGGGCAAACCGGGATGCACAATACATACCAAACTTTCAGAGGACTTTCCAGCTACTTCTGCTCCAAGTATAGTTAGGAGGATGACACACGGTGTGGCCATGCCCGAGAATGAGCAAAGTCTACAGAAAGAAAGAAAGAGAAATATTCAGAGTTCGGCTGCAGTAGAACGAATCTTCTACCACACCTGCTTCGGTGCGCAGACGTTTTAATTCCGACCAACGTGGAGCCTGGGGACGGGGTGGGGGAGGAAGCATCTTGCCTTGTCTCATAAAAGTGCTAATTTGGGAGACGTCCCAGCCGGTCCCTGCTACAGCGGCACGGGGAGTTTCCGCTCAGGCAGGCCTGTGCGGTTGCTAGGAAACCCGGGGACCTTATCAGTCAGCTCGAAGCACATTCCACACCCAGAATTCGAAGGGTGGAAATCAATGAGATTGCAAATGGGAACAGTGGCTGCCTGGCACTGCCGCTGATAAACCTCTGCGCGAACAAAAACACAACTGGATGCGGCGCTCGGCTATACGGGATCAATACGAGGCAGGAGACGGAGAGCGAGCGAGAGTGTGCCAGCGTGGCACAGATGGCGTGTCAAGACAATCCCCGTGCCCTGCTCTCCCTTAGGCGGCTCTGGGGCTGATGGAAGAACTTGTCACTTTCAAGTCTTCCGGAGAATGAGCGGCAGAAGCTTAATCCGTCCAAAGAGGCCCATCGACAGCAACTACTTGCTATTTTCCCTCCTCCAGCTGGCCATGTTGTTGACGGGGCTGCAACCGTCTTGCACTTCAAATGGGCTCCTAGGCCGGGCCGCAAGAAGACAAACGATTGCTCGCCGTAGACAAAAGGGGAAAACGCCTTTTTTTAATTTTTGAAGGCAGAGCATCCCTGTCCCTCTTTCTCAGGCGATAACTGCACGCTAAACCCCTTGGGGGGGGGGTTTGAAGACGGAAGGGATTCCCTAGACATTATTAATTGTATGCTTTCAGCCTCAGCTCCCACTCTCAGCAAACCCAACCACGTGGCGAGAAAGATTTCAATGAGCCACGGTCACCTCTGGGGAATGCCTAGGCTCCCCGCCTCTGGAGGTTAGGGAGATGATAAAGAAACAAAGGCTGAGCGGGGAAGGCCTGGGCTGTACTTATCCACTCACACCCACTATTATATGTCGTAAAAAATACTATACTTTCAGGAATCACTTCCATGTAGGAAAAACCATGCTTATTCCTTCTGTACCGCATGGAAAGTTCATAGAATCATAGAGTTGGAAGGGGCCTCCAGGGTCATCTAGCCCAACCCCCTGCACAATGCAGGGAATTCACAAATACCTCCCCCCACACCCCCAGTGACCCCTGTTCCATGCCCAGATGACCAAAAACATCCCTGGGCAAACTGGCCTAGAGAAAAATTGCTTCCTGACCCCCAGAGTGGTGATCAGTATTTCCCGGGGCGTGTAAGAAAGGGCCACAAGAACCAAGCATGGATGCGACCCTTCCTGTCCTACCTCTCATGATCCGCCTAAGTTCACAGAATCTTCTGCAAAGTTGCTTTACAAAAGGGGAGATGTTAGAAATAAGCAGAGGAAATTTGGCGGAGGCTGGACGAAGCTTGTTAGGGGAGACTCAAATGCAATACTCCACACAGCCCCAGTCCCACAAGGGTTGTGAACAACCAAGTCTGCTACCCTGAGTTCATCTCGCTCACTGTCATCTGCTGACCGGCTTCTCCAGGGCCTCAGGCAAGGGTCTTTCCCAACAGCAGCTACCAGAAATTGAACACAGGACCCTCTATGAGTGGAGAAAAACTGTTATAAGTATGTATCAACATCATCAGCATTAACACAGGGATCCAGATTCCTGCCAGGTGACTGGACAGGCCGGTTTTGTAAAAGATGGTTTTCTACCACACTCCATTTTAGGCCATAAATGACGAAGGGGGTCTAAATGTCAAGGTGGGCCAGTAAAATTGTTTGCTGGCTAGTAACATCTGTGGACACACTTGAAAGCCTGTAATAAATATATAATTTTAAATTGAGAGACGGGGGCAAGGGAGAGGGGATGTAGCGGTTAGAGCCTCGGATTAAGTTCTGGGAGACCCAAGTTTGAATCCCCCCCCCCCATGAATTTCACACTTTCCTCTTGCACACGGTTGTTGAGAAGACGCAGGGGAGAATATTATAAGCCGCTCTGGGTCCCCAACGGGGAAGGAAAGCCACTCAGGGTACAAATGAAGTAAAACTCAAACTTAGAAGCTCCAAGCGGTATTAAATGCAGCACTGATCAAACTAAGGAGGGAAGAGGGACTAGAAGGAATTCACACCGACGCAGGACAGATTTGGAGTTTTGATAAGCCGAGATTAGAAGACGCACACCTGTTTTAAGTGATAATTGGATGTCTTTAGAAGAACAAAGCATTCTCTTATCTCCAAAAAAACATGACACTGAATTTAACTTGCTGAGCCCAGAGAATAAAACGCTCCTCAACCATCACCTGCCCACAAGTGTAGAAAGGCTCCCTGGGCCTGCCCACTCACTCCTGGAAGGAGTTGAGTCACATCAATGATAATACAAGCATATCAAAAGACAGAGGAGGGAAAACTTGGTGGGGAGAAACCCCCTCCCCCCCAGCTGCTGTTCCTTTTCTGGCATCCTTTCAACAAGTCGTGCCTCAAACCAACACACGCACACACAAGTTTCTGATCACAAACCCTTCAGAGACCTGTTTCCTTTGAAGCGGCGAAATTGCTGTTACTTGACCCTTATCCGTTTTGGGTTCGGGCCACTCTGTGCGACCAAATCAACCATATACCTTAAAGATTCAACACTCTGTGTGCCGGTTTCATCCATTTTTAAAGAACCGACTACTGAAAGTTACGGGACTAGTTAAAGGTAAAGGTTCCCTTTCTCGAAAGCCAGTCGAATCCGACTCTAGGGTTAAGAACATAAGAACATAAGAACATAAGAGAAGCCAATGTTGAATCAGGCCAATGGCCCATCTAGTCCAACACTCTGTCACACAGCGGCCAAAATATACCAGGTGCCATCAGGAGGTCCATCAGTGGGGCCAGGGCACCAGAAGCCCTCCCACTGCTGCCCCCTCCAGCACCAAGAATAGAGTGCATCACCTGCCCCAGACTGAGAGTTCCCATCTATACCCTGTGGCTAATAGCCACTGGTGGACTTCTGATCCATATGTTTATCTAATTTCCTCTTGAAACTGTCCATGCTTGCAGCTGCCACCACCTCCTGTGGCAGTGAATTCCATGTGTTAATCACTCTTTGGGTGAAGAAGTATTTCCTTTTATCTGTTCTAACCCGACTGCTCAGCAATTTCATAGAGTGCCCACGAGTTCTTGTATTGTGAGAAAGGGAGAAAAGTACTTCTTTCTCAACCTGCTCAATCCCATTCATAATCTTATAAACCTCGATCATGTCACCTCTCAGCCGTCGTTTCTCCAAGCTAAAGAGCCCCAAGCATTTTAACCTTTCTTCATAGGGAAGGTGTTGTGGTGCTCATCTCCGTTTCAAAGCTGAAGAGCCAGCGCTGTCCGTAGACATTTCCGTGGTCATGTGGCCGACATGACTAAATGCTGTTACCTTCCCACTGAAGTGGTACCTATTTATCTACTTGCGATTTCTTGCTTTTGAACTGCTAGGTTGGCAGGCGCTGGAACTAGAGACGGGAGCTCACTCTGTCATGCGGCACACTCGGGTCTCAAACTGCTGAACTACTGACATTCCACAGCCTGCAGCTCCATGTTATGGGACTAATGTCTGGTTTATCCACAACATTCCAACGTAGATGACTGTTGCTCAGCTTGCGGAGGGGGTCAGCCCTATGCCAATCCCCCCCCCCAGGCCAGTTTCTTCGAACCCAGGAAAGAGCTCCTTCCAAAGCAAGGGGGTGGACAAGATGGAAGGTAGAGCCAGGTATCCAAAACTCCCTAGAGAAAGGGAGCCAGGAATGCTGGAGAAGTGGAATAGCCCCCCTGTCTCTGGATCTGGCTCCCTGCCCCATACTTAGCAAACCGACGGCAGTTCAGGAGATACCCAGTTATGAGAAGGGCGCGGAATGCTCCTTGCCCAGGCAATTTGACCAAGCCTGAGACAGCAGACATAGGGTGGCTTTCATTCATTTTGACAGCCAGCAGCCTGGTGCAGTGGTTATAGAGTGTCCAGCCAGGATCTGGGAGAACCAGGTTCGAATCCTTGCTCTGCCACGGAAGCTCACTGGGTGACCCTGGGCCAGTCCCACACTCTCAGCCTAACCTGCCTCACGGGGTTGTTGTTTCGGGGATCAAATGGAGGAGAGGAGAATTACGTAAGCCGCCTCTTGGGTCCCCCATTGGGGAAAAAGGTGAGGTATAAAGGAAGTGAATAAAATAAATAAAAAAGTTCATTTAATTGTGGTTTATGCTTTAGGACAGCTAGATTAGAAAAGCTAGATACCTGGCAACGGTAGCTTTGACTCTCAAAAGCTTATACTCCTCCCAAATCTGAAGTGTGCAGTGACTCATGAAAGCTGCCACAAGGTCTTTAAGGTGCAACTGGACTCTTGCTCTTTTCTAAGTAAAGGCTTCCCTTGCTCAAAAGTTAGTCAAATACGACTCTAGAGATGTGGTGCTCATCTCCATTTCCAAGCCGAAGAGCCAGCGCTGTCCAAAGACGTTTCCGTGGTCATGTGGCCATCATGACTAAATGCCGAGGTGCACGGAACGCTGCTACCTTCCCACCGAAGCAGTACCTATTTATCTACTTGCAATTTCTCGCTTTTGAACTGCTAGGTTGGCAGGAGCTGGGGCCAGAGACGGAAGCTCACTCCACCTTGTGGCACTCTCGGGTCTCAAACAGCCAAACTACAGACCTTCTAATCTGCAGCTCAATGTCTGAACCTCTGAGCCTCTGCGGCCCTACTGCTCTTTTCTACTGTCCTGAAAATCTTGTTGGTCTCCAAGAGAAGAAGATAAGAGATTGGATTTATACCCCGCCCTTCACTACCCAAAGGCATCTCAGAGCGGCTTACAAACTCCATTCCCTTCCCCTCCCCACAACAGACACCCTGTGAGTTAGGCGGGGCTGAGAGAGAGCTCTTGACAGAAACGGCTCTTTTTCAAGAACTGCTCTTATCAGAACTACGGCTTGCCCAAGGTCATCCAGCCAGGTGCAAGTGGAGGAGTGGGGAATCAAACCCGGTTCTCCCAGATTAGAGTCCGCACTCTTAACCACTACTCCAAACTGGCTCTCTAAAGGTGCTACTGGACTCAAAACCCAGCTGTTCTACTGCAGAGCACAGCTGCCGTCTGAGACTATAGATTCAGGTGGGGTCGCTGTGTTGGTCTGAAGCAGCAGAGCAAAGTTTGAGTCCAGGGGCACCTTAGAAACCCACAAAGTTTTATTCAAGGTATAAACTTTCGTGTGCAGGCACACTTCCTCAGATACGACGACATGGAAATTGCCAGTCCATACATATAGGTATATATGCTGTATGCTCAATTTACTGCTCTCACCCTTGAGCTATATGTATGGACTGGTAACTTCCATTTCACTGTATCCGAGGAAGTGTGCGCACACACGAAAACTTATCCCTTGAATAAAACTTTGTGGGTCTTAAAGGTGCCCCCGGACTCAAGACTTCGTTCTTCTGAGATCATGTTTTAGAAGTTTTGCAGCCTGTCCCCAAGCGCCAGGGACGGAATGAGCCAAAAGAACCCCAACTAACCTTTACCAAGGATATGAACATGTGTAGAAAGGCCAAGTCTTTGGCTGATGGTGGGGAAGGAGCAGGTAGGTTTAAACACCCAGACGCGTCACATTAACAATCATTCAGGAGCTGCGCTGAATTGGCAAATGGCTCGTACCTGATTTGACTAATTCAAAAACGGTATCTGCTTTCCGTGACTGAGTGTCTAATTATATCAACTGCAGAATAAACTTTAGCTTCCCGCCTGTCCTCTGGAACATGGATGCTTTCTTCGAAGATGGAGAAGAGAACAGAGAGCTCTGTTTGGAGCGATTTGCCGGCCCGTCCATCATCATCGCGGCTGCTTTGTGCGAGCCGCCATCAATATCTTGAACAGGCTTGTTGGAACAGGCTTGTTAACGATTCATCCAAAAGTGTCTCTCTTCCTAGAAATTAACGGGGAGAGGGGAATCAAAGCCCGTTGCTGCTCCAGAAAATACTGGGGGCAAAACAACCGACCTCCTGGCGGCGCAGGACTCGCAGGTCGGAGGACGGAGGCCTCAGTTTCTCACCCTGGAAAACAACTGGGCGACCCGCCAGCCAGACAATTGTGCTTACAGACAGATGCTCGTTGGGAGCGGCAAAATTACTGCCCTCGATTAGAACATCTGTCCTGCCGCCGCTCTCCCCGGACCGGGAGGGCTGGATTTATCTCCCTTTGGGTCTTTACGGCAAATTGATCCGTCTCCTTCTCAGAATGGAATGGTGACGTTTTTATTCCAGGCCAATATTTCCTCTCCAAAAAGTCATCAAGCAAAATGTTAACCGCTTGGAGCCCCGTGCGCACGCACTGAAAGTGCTTTATGACAGCTCAGCCTCGGGATTTTTCCCCACCCCACCCCCCCGCCTCAGACTGGCTTAACTTCCACGGTAGCACCTCCTTGAATTTATACAGTGCCTCAGAGCGCTGAAAACCATTCCCCATGTATGTTCGCTCAACTTAGACACCGTGCCGTAAAGGGAGCTTAACTAGGGCTTGACGTAATGCCTGTGTTGACAGGGCATAGCTTGTGACCGGGCAGCAGGCGAGAACTGGAAATCACGGCCTGCAGCAGGTTTGCAAGAGGCAGTCTGGCAAACGTCTGAATTGACAAGCCGTAGTTATGAGCCTCCCTCTACCTCCAGACCCTGCTGCGCCACGGATATGGGGGCGAACATGAAGCCAACCGGATGGAAAATGAAAGCAAGGATATTTTACCACCGAGGGGTGGAGATTCCGGTCACAAGGTATTTTTACGTGCATAAACTGCTCAAACTATGCCACCGCCGGGTGTCTTCTACGATCAATAGTTCAGGAAGGGGAAAATGTTTCCAGCGGTTTCTTGGACTCGGCGTAGAAACAGCCATCTTCTCTCACAAGCGTTTCTTGCTCCCCAACAAAACATGTACAGCCAATCTAAGCCTGCTTTCATCCTGCCATGCGAACCGATCCTTTTCCCCCATAGGGTCGGACGGGGACGGTAAAGATTTCTAACGCCTCGTTTGTTAAGCCGATACAATGAAGAGAAGCCTGTCGACGCAGAATATTAACGAGCACTGCGGCTCAGACAATGGCCTTTGAAGGCTCCTGTATTAGGAGCCGACAGTGTACAACTCGCTTGACTTGAGAAACAGCCATTAACATCGCCAGATTTTTTTAAACTTGTATTTAAATGCAACTAAGCTGAAAGCAAATCCTTTTGGGGAATAAAGAGCCTCATTTGGATGATTCTTCAAATCCTGGTTTATAGGATCAGGAAATGCCCCACAGGCTCTTCGCACATGCTTGAACCGTGGCTTGCGATAATTGGGCAACCACTGTTCACAATCCACCCTCTGGAGCAGGGGTCCCCAACATGGAGCCCATGGGCACCACAGCGCCCACTGGCACCTTTCCTGGTGGCCCACCAAGTGTTTTTAGAAGGTGGGCGGGGCTTCTGCCCAACAAGGTTTCCGATTGACTATTGGAGATCTGATTAGGTGTGCAATTTTTTTTTAGAAAGTTGCATTGGCAAGCAGCTGCCAAAAGGATCTTCACTGTGTGACTGAAGGTAAACTGCCTCCTGCGGTGGCCATTTTGTGGCTGCACCCACCATGCTATGTTGGAATTCCAAAGGTGCCCACCAGCTTTAAAAGGCTGGCAATCCCTGCTCTGGAGATCAGCAGCAGGCACAATTTCCTGGATTATGATGTCCTTGTAAACTATAGTTGGAACCGGTGTTCCCTCTAAGCTGAGTTAGTGTGAAGTAGTTCACCGTTTTTTAGACTCCGGCTCACACAGTTGTGCCTTAGCTCAGGAAGGCGGGCTCCAGAGCAAACTAATCTATGCAGCAGCCAAATCGCTCACTCACAACTTTGACGCCGGTGGCTCACAAAGTAGAATTTTGGCTCACAAGACTCCACAGCTTAGAGGGAGCATTGGCTGGAATAACCCCAGAAATGAAACGGGAGGGGCAAGGAACAAGCGAGTCCATGGCACACTCTCGATCCTACAAGGGGGGAGTTCACAGTAACTGGCATACTTGGCCACTGGAGACAGAATCATAGAATGTTAGAGTTGGAAGGGACCTTGCAGGTCATCTAGTCCAACCCCCTGCACTCTGCAGGAGCATAGCCAAGAGATAGCCCTACATACCTACAACATACCCGAAAGATGGTCATCCAGCCTCCGCTTGAAAACGCCCAGGTAAGGAGCATCCACCACCTCCCGAGGCAGACTGTTCCACTGCTCAACAGTTCTTACAGTTAGGAAGATACTCCAACTGCTAACCAGTGTTCCCTCTAAGCTGAGTTAGCGTGAGCTAGCTCACAGATTTTTAGCCTCCGGCTCACACATTTTTGTCTTAGCTCAGGAAGGAGGGCCCCAGAGCAAACTGATTTATGCAGTAGCTGAACGGCTTGCTCACAACTTTAAGGCCAGTCGCTCACAAAGTAGAATTTTTGCTCACAAGACTCCACAGCTCAGAGGGAGCGTTGCTGACTTCTTAAGAGATTTTGCTGATGCATGCAGCCGTATCTGAAGGGGGAGCCAATGCCATGGGAGAGGGAGGTGTACTGAGACAGTCCGCTCTGTCAGGCAGACAGCAGGCCAAGCTGCTCAAGCCAAGCAAGGCTACGAGAAAGCCACCAGCCCCACTGCCCAAGAACTGTCGAGTAATGCATCCTCTCTCTTAAGATTTAACTCTTAAAAGTTAAAAGAAGAAAGTAAGGTTCTAAACTTACTCTACTGCATCCTGTCTCCCTGCTTCTCAACCGTGTCCCATCATTAATTTTATTTATTACTTTGATTTCCAAAAGCTCGGGGCAGATTACAACAATGAACACATGACGCTGCCTTACACCAAATCAGACCTTTGGGCAATCACAGCTAGTGCTGTCGACTCAGACTGGCAGCAGCTCCCCAGCATCCCAGGCAGAGGTCCCTAGAGATGCCGGCGATCGAACCCGAGACCTTCTACACGCCAAGCAGATGCTCCAGCACTGAGCCACAGCCCCTCACATCGTTCCTCAGGTCAGCATGCAGACAGCCTCGCACGTGCTCACATGCACATACTGGGGTGGATTCAACCATCTTTCAAGGAGCCTTCCTCCAACAGAAGTGACTCTAATGTGCTGTCGAAGGCTTTCCCGGTCGGAGTTCATTAGCTGTTGTAGATTTTCTGGGTTGTCTGGCCACGGTCTTGGCATTGTAGAACCTGACATTTCGCCAGTAGCTGTGATAAGATTAGAATTTCAACAGCCATTCCACATTGCAAAAGAACCTCCTCAGGAAACAGCCAGTCCATATACAAAAGAACCTCCTCAGGAAAGCTCCTCCATTAGCATGTTTCACAGCGGACTCCTATGACAATGACTCAGCCCTACCCCACCTTCCTGAGTAGACATAAATTACCTGCCTACCATTTTTCTTCTCACCTTGACACAGAGAGTACTCCGTCTTTCTGTGTTATACTTCTGAGGATGCCAGTCACCACTACTGGCGAAACGTCAGGTCCTACGATGCCAAGACCACAGCCAGACAACCTGGAAAATCTACAACAGCTAAAGAAGTGACTCTTCCTCCAAAGTAAGAACTCCTTAAGCTGTAGGTTTCAGCAGCTCTCCAAGGTAGGCTCCAGATTCTAAGCTTTGGTCAGAGTGGTAGGACAGAGATCTCATCCACCCCAGCCTGCTACTCCATGGGGAACCTGGGGGCTGGGGTATCAACCCCAACATTGGCATTAAAAGGGCAACAACAGACCACCTCCCTAAAAACGGCACACAGAGAAATATCATTAGAATAAAGCAACAGCTCTTACGGTCTCTTAACTCTTTGCAGACCTGGGTAGAACTCGAGGGCAATGGCCCAGACAGGATCTGTGGGTGCAAAGAAGGACTCTCTATCGCTTGAGGGAGCATTTAACCCATCTAGGCCTTTACTGATGAGAGGAGTGAAGACACCCTGCCCATCAAAGCTCTATGCAAGTAGCCCTCTTCCAGTTGTCCTGTGACACACACAAACCAAGGCAGCCCTGCCCTACAGTGAGACAGCCGCTGAAGAAGCAGTGTGCAACTTCCGTAGCAAGAACCTGGGTGGCTGCGTGCAAGTTCAAGAGAAGCATGAACCGGGGCTCCTTTGGCAGCCGCTTTAAAGTGCCTTCCCCCCCACTCTGCTCCACACACACAAACACACACACATTTATATATAAAAAGCAGGATGAAATGTGAAAGCCAGAGAAGAAATGCAAACGGAGGTCATTGGAAGAGCAGCTCAGAACCACTACAGGCTCAGGCGGTAAAAACCTGCCATTAAAGGGGGGGGAGGAAATACTAAAATAGACCACAAATGTTTGAAGCGATAACAAAGGATATTCAGAATGTGCAAACCCTGCAAGAGAAATCAAAGTTCAAGAAGAATATACAGGCCTGCCCCATTATCCAGAAACGGGCCCGGAGTAATGAGGCTGCCAGTGCCTTGGAGAAAGCGTTGAGGCTCACAGCAAGGGCTGTTTGATGAGTTTAAACACGCGGGACTACCAGGATGGTATTAACACCATTATCTTGCCTAACAAAGACACTGGCGCACTGGATGTGAAATGAGGAGTCTAATGAACGGGGGAAAGGGGCTCCAATGTAGGACACAGAAAGCCATACTCGGAACCTCGCCAGTTCCTGAGCCTTTCACTGCCACCGACGCGTTCTCAAACTTTTCTAGTGTGAAGCTTTAAGATGGTTTTGCACCTGAAGAAAAAGGTCAAGACACCACGTGCCTTTGCTCGTTTCTTTTAAATGAAGCACAAACATAGGGTTTGAGGCAGGAAACGGAGACTTCCTGCGCTGCTAGGCAAAGCGACTCTCTGCAGACCCGTTGCCAAGATTTTGTGGCTTGTGGGGCAAGTCCTTTTTCTGGTGGGGCTGAAGTTCTCAGTGCAGAAAGAAAATCCATTTAGCCAACAGAAGGCTGATACTGGGATAGAGCTCTGGGATAGAGCTCTAAATTGAAAGCTGTCAACCATTTTACGTGACAGTTCCCAGCTGCTACAAGTTCATCACTTCCGCTAGCCTAAGAACATAAGAGAAGCCAATGTTGGATCAGGCCAATGGCCCATCTAGTCCAACACTTTGTGTCACACAGTGGCCAAAAATACCAGTTGCCATCAGGAGGTCCAGCAGTGGGGCCAGGACACTAGAAGCCCTCCCACTGTTGCCCCCCCAAGCACCAAGAATACAGAGCATCCCTTGACCCAGACTGAGAGTTCCTATCTATACCTATGGACTTCTGCTCCATATGAAGAAGAAGAAGAAGAAGAGAGTCCCTCTTGAAGCTGTCCATGC
Source organism: Gekko gecko (assembly GCA_029375565.1). Lineage (NCBI taxonomy): Eukaryota > Metazoa > Chordata > Lepidosauria > Squamata > Gekkonidae > Gekko > Gekko gecko. The sequence continues at coordinate 25,801,381 of JAPDNY010000016.1, forward strand.
TTGTAGCTGCCACCACCTCCTGTGTCAGCGAATTCTATGAGATAATCATTCTTTGGGTGAAGAAGTACTTCCTTTTATCCATTCTAACCTGACTGCTCAGCAATTTCATTGAGCAACAGTTCTGATAACAAACCGGCAGGTAGGGGTGATGACTTCTATAGTCAAGAAAGCTAATACTTAGTCAGAAAAACTCACTTAAAGGAGACCAGTTTCGTGACACAGAGTTAGAGGGGATACTAGCAGTCACCTGCTCCAACCCCCTTGCTCAGTACAGTAGTTAGTCAACAACAGCACCCCACTCTGCTTAAAGGAAAGTGCACCTTTAAAAATACTTAAAATTATTGAAAAAAGAATTTACAAGAGAAATTCTTGTGGGGCTGTGCCTTTAAGAAAGGGGACAGAGCCCCCAAAGCCCCACTGTATCTATGGGCCTGCAGCTCTGAGCTTCCATCCACAGTCTTGGGGACTAGGAGCTTTGCACAGTAATTAAGCATGCTACGGTTTGGTAAGAACGCTGACTTCAGCAGCCAGAATTAGCCAACAGGAAAGATCTGGAAACCAAACCATCAAAAAAATATCCTTATGACTTCATTGAAACCAAACAGGGGACATTCGTCCAAAGCAACAACAACGCCCGGTTTTTAAAGCTTTAGCAAAGAGACACCTAGCACCGGTACAGTTCTCACTTGTTAAAGATGAGTCAGATGTAAATATTTCGAAACGCTGATTCCAGAAAGGGTCTTCCCTTTCACAGTCTGGCAGCACTTGCACAACCAGCCCAGAGAGCACTTCTGCCTGACTTGTACTCAGCCAGTTTCTTGCGCAAGAACAGGCATCAGAACACGCATCAATCTTTAAAAAGACGCATGCCCCGAGACAGCATAGGCCCGGTGTGAAACGTGCACATTGCAAAAGAACAAACAGAATTCCAGCCAGAAATTAAAACGAACACTTGCCGTGAAACACGCTCGGCCGGGATTTATTCGGCACAACAGGATATGCGGCAAAGAAGGAACAGTTTGTATTTTCTTTGGTTCCCCTTCATTCCGAGCCTCTTGCAGCCTCTCCCTAACTCAAAAGTTTGGAATCTTTGCAGAGCCAGGAATGTACGTTTCTCCACCCACCTCTCTATTTTTTTTTAAACTAGGGTTTGCCTTGGCAGCTAAATATACAAACAACTTTTCCACCATCGAGATTTTCAAGACCATTGTTATGACATTCCTCTTCCCATTTCAGGAACTGCAATAATTCCTACAGTGCTCCCTGGTGAAGGGAGAGATTACTTAAGTCATGCTTGGATGAAACTCTTGGTAAAGAACACCGCTAATAGGAGGGCTATCCATTTGGGGAGGCAAGAAAGTAGGATTTTTTTTAGAGGTATAACTTTCTTCGCAGGATGGGCGCTCAGACTTTCGATCAGTTATGTGGCAGGTTCCCAAACTGACGGAAATAAAGCCTAACATTGTATGTGTTTTTTACCTTGTTCTTTGACAAGGATAAGAAAATTAAGGTATTTCCATGACATAACAAAAACTCAGGTTTGATACATATATCATACAAATCCTCTACACAATTGTAGGGAAAAAAGACTTTTAAAAGCCCCCTTTCCCGCAGAACTCAAGATCTGAGGGTCTGTCTCATATAGAGTTGCCAACTCTGGGTTAGGAAATCCTGGAGTTTTAGGGGTGGAGCCTGAGGATGAGGCCCTCATCTCTGATGAGGGCAGGGTTCAGTGGGGTGCCATGCCATAGAGTCCACCTTCCAAAGCGGCCATTTTCTCCAGGTGAACTGGTCTTGGCCCCCTGGCAATCAGTCATAATCCCAGGTGCTCTCTAGCATCGACAACCCTGGCCTCATGCCACTGGTCAGAAGTCTTCAATGCAGTGGGCGTGGCCATGTGGGGCTTTGATTCTACAGGGCTTCTGTTTGGCCAGGAGGGATTGGATTGGCTACGCGGGTTTTAAAAAACGCTTGGCCGCAGCTGCTGCCACAACGCAAGGGTAAAGGGATGTGTGGATCAAGGGAAGCTGCAGCCGCCATTTTATGACTGGCTCCGCCTCCTGTGATGGACATTTTTGTTAGCCACTTTGTGGCTTCGTCTAGCACGCTGTGTCAGAATTCCGACGGAGCCCATGGGCTGAAAAAGTTGGAAAGCCCTGGGGTAGGTCGATAGAGAGCCAAGACACTGATTGGCACAGAATTTGGGGTTGCAGGATTTCCTACCCCACACATTTGAAGCAGTGTGGAACTGAACCAGCAATCACAGGTAAGGACACACCTAGGCACACAGAATGCACGGTGTTTCTAGCAGCTACGTATCCATCATATTTTGTTTATTTTGCGCGCCGCATTAAGCTGTTTACAAAATAAGTTCCCAGGGGAGCCAGTTAACTGTAGGTCAGATCACATTTTCCCCCTTTTTCGTTTAAGCTACAACACAGGTGTTAAAGTTGGACAATGAAGAAAGCAGGCAGGAAAAAATTCACCTGAAATGTGGAGTTGGAGGCAGTGTTCCCTCCAGGCTGAGCTGGTGAGAGCTAGCTTACAGTTTTTAGCCTCTGGCTCACACATTTTTGTCTTGGCTCAGGAAGGATGTCTCCAGAGCAAACTAGTTTATGCAGTAATGCCAGTAGCTTGCAGAGTAGAATTTTTGCTCACAAGTCTCCACAGCTTAGAGGGAGTATTGGCTGAAGAAGCAATTTACGGACACCGCGGACCACCTGAAAGGCAAATAAGTGGGCTCTCGATCAAATCAAGCCTGACCTCTCCCTAGAAGCCAAAATGACTAAACTGAGGCCATTGTGATTTGCTCACATTATGAGAAGACAAGGTAAAGGTAAAGGTTCCCTTGCTCGAAAGCCAGTCGAATCTGACACTAGGGTTGCAGTGCTCATCTCCGTTTCCAAGCCGAAGAGCCAGCGCTGTCCGAAGACGTTTCCGTGGTCATGTGGCCGGCATGACTAAACACCAAGGCGCACGGAACGCTGTTACCTTCCCACCGAAGTGGTACCTATTTATCTACTTGCAATTTCTTGCTTTTGAACTGCTAGGTTGGCAGGAGCTGGAACTAGAGCCGGGAGCTCACTCCGTCATGCGGCACACTCGGGTCTCGAACTGCTGAACGACTGACCTTCCACAGCCTGCAGTTCAGCGTCTTAACCACTTGAGCCACCGCAGCTCCTTATGAGAAGACAAGAGTCACTGGGAAAGACAACAGGGCTAGGAAAAATTGCACGCAGTAGGAAAAAAAAGGAAGTCCCAACTAATGCTCCCTCTAAGTTGCGGAGTCTTGTGAGCAAAAATTTTACTTCGGGAGCAACTGGCATTAAAGCTGTGAGCGGGCGATTTGGCTGCTGCATAAATTAGTTCGCTCTGGAGCCATCCTTCCTGACTCAAGACAAAAATATGTGAGCTGGAGGCTAAAAAGCTGTGAGCTAGCTCACACTAACTCAGCTTAGAGGGACCACTGGTCCCCCAACGTTAGATGGATCGACTACCTAGGAAGGAAGCCGTGGTCCTGAGTTTGCAAGACCTGGGAAAGGCTGTTAACGACAGGACCTTTTGGAAATCATTTGGGTCCCCATAAGTTGGAAGCATCTTGACGGCACAACACACACAACACAGAAACAAGTGAGTGGTGTGAGGGGAGGGGGGAGCAGCAAGCAGATACAAGGAGGCAGAGTCCGGTGGCGGTTCGAATCTCATCTCCGCCGTGAGCTGACAAGGCAGGCCCCGGCAGCCTCGAGTGAACTCCCCTCCCGAGCTGTAGCGAGGGATGATCACTGCCCTACATTGTGGGATTATACAATTAATATAAAAGTGGTCTGAACACTCTGCAAATGCCACACGAAAGCTATTATTCTTAGTGCATCTGTGCACTGGTGCACGGGAGCCGCTTGAGCTCAGCTCCCTTGCCTACCCTTTGGGGAGAGATCAAGCCTTCTCCTGTCCAAAAAAGGCACCCCCACAAATAGCCCTCTGTAGGCAAGAGGCCATGGCACGCCACACCTCAAAATAGACTCCCACGCCCATATGTGGCTACCAAGCTTTGTTCTGGGAAGGGGCAAAGTAAGGGGACCTGCCCCTCCCAAGCCACGAGTAAAAAGGGGTGATGCAGCCTCCCCGCTCAGAAGGCCATAGGAACCAAGACATTCTCCTTCTTTCTGAAGACAGGAAGGATTACGGCTCCTGCAGTAGGGTGTGCCTATCCAAGCCCCGTGAGAAGACTGGGCCGTGGCTCAGCTTGTAGAGCATCTCTTTGGTTTGTGGAAGGTCCAGGGTTCAATCCCCGGCATCTCCAGTTAAAGAGGACCAGGCAGTAGGTGATGAGAAAGACCTCAGCCCGAGACCTTGGAGAGCGGCTGCCAGTCCGAGTAGACAATACTGACCCTGATGGGGTCAGAATCAAGAATCTGATTCATTATAAGGCAGCTTCATGTGTTAGTGTGCAGAGTTTGAAATGCATGCCGGGGTGGAAGCTGCACCCTTATTTTCACTTCTGTCCACCCAATAAATGCAGGAACTCGATCCCCACCAGATAAAAGATATAGGGGTGCTTTGGTTCTTTGTGCAACAGCGCTGCCCTCCCCAGTTGCATGGGAATGCACAGCACCACGAGGGGAGAACCATAGTCTTCCTTCTGAGTTGTGGAAGAGGTTCTACCCCCAATTCCCATGCAAGAATAGTTTCTTACAAGGATCCTAACGTCTCCTTAAAAAAAAATATTAAATATAATGCAGAAATACATGTATTGTCATGAAAAAAACAGGCAAAGGAAAGAAGTAATAACACATACACGGTGATAGAAAAGTAAGATATTCCCTTCCAGAGACAGTTAACCACCATACCCTCAGAAATGAATCCAGTCCAGATAGTGTACATTAGATGGCATAATCTCATTCTCAGCTAGATATTGCAGTATCGGGAGCCAGGTAACTACAAAGGTGCTGTTCTCTTCTCATCTTAACCTCTCCCGCATGGGTGGCCCTGTATATACACAGACATTCACTTAACATGATGGGAAGCAAACCACAAAATGCACCAGCAACAACTAAAGTGCTACAGATTTGGCAGTCTCTCTTTAGAAGTACACCAGACCACCTTTTCTCTCCTAAAGAAGGCGCTCTTTTCACCATTAATAGTGAAAACAGGAGGTCTCCACAGAGTCTGTGAAGAACACAAGTTAGATGTAGAACACTGAGAGCGCTTTTAACAACCATGGCATCTAGCACCTGTTCGAAAGCAAGAAATTACAAGTAGATAAATAGGTACCGCTTCGGTGGAAAGGTAACAGCCTTCTGTGCACCTTGGCATTTAGTCATGCTGGCCACATGACCACAGAAATGTCTTCAGACAGTGCTGGTTCTTCAGCTTGGAAACAGTGATGAGCACCGCAACCCAAGAGTCAGATTTGACTAGCTTTCGAGCAAGGGAACCTTTACCTTTTTAGGAAGGGATGTTGAACATCACTGTGGCCCCCCTTTTTCTATCAGACCAAAGCTGCCCCCTCAAATGTAGGATGTATTTGCCCCAAAACAGCATTCCTATGAACTGTAATGTGGTTTTTCCAGAAAAACATAAATTGAAAAAAATTCCAATCAAAATTTAAATAAAGAATTTAAATACTGTTAGCAAACCAAGGCGAAATACACCATCTACAAGCCCGGATGACATACAAACACAAGTGGTTTGTCTGGGCTTCGTCTCCTACATTTAGCTCAACTAACATGCCTGATCTGCGGCACAACAGCCTTGCCAACTATAGACTGGCTATATTTGGGGCAGGCTATTTCCCGCAGGAAAATATAGCATTACCCACCCGACATCACTGCTTAGGAAAAGACAAAACATTTAAAAAAGGGAGTGGTGGTGCTCTTTGCTAGTACCTGAGAGACCGAAACTCTCCCATTCCAGCTAAATCTGGGGATCCAAATCAATTATTTCACTTAGGGCAGGTAGAGCGTAGGGGGTACCAGCCCCCTCCACCCAATAGATGGGTGCTCAAAGATATCTCCCCCCCCCAAATAAAGTACAGGAGTCAGTTCATTCTCAGTCTTCAGGAATTCAACCATTCCAATTAAAAGTGAAAGGAAAACAGCCCCTCTTGGAAGGGGAGGAACTCCAAGTTGGCCCCCCACTACATAAAGGTTAGAAACCCCCCCCCCACACACACAAGACCCCCCAAAATATAAATATTTGAGCTTCCCCAAATAACCCCCCCACAAGATTTCCCCAAATATGAGAGCTCAAGTAACTCCGCCCCCTCCCATATAAATCCCTCCCACCCGCTCTGTGGAGAGCATGGCTGTCTCCTCCACCCCAATGGGGGGGCACAGTCCCTTCCTCTCCTCCAGGCCCCGCTCTGAGCCTCTGAGGCACAACAGGGTCTCCCCCTCCTTCCTCTCAGGGGCTCCCCCACTTTGAGCGAGGGGAGAGGAGAGGTAAGCTAAGCCCCACCCACTTGTCCGCCCCCCACCTCCCGCCCTCACCTGAGAAAGGGAACTAAAGAGGCGCTACCGACATCCGACAGCAGCCGGCTCCCTTTTGTACCCCCCGCCCTGAGGCGGCGCCCTGCCCCGCTCCCTCCCGCGCCTCTCTGGGATTTGTAGTCCCGCAGGCCCCCCTCCGGCCCGTCCGCGCCGCTGGAGCTTCCCGCCTTCTAAAAACTACAGCTCCCATCGGCCAGCGCGCTTCGCCTCACCTCCTCGCACAGGTAAACGCCGTCCCTCCCGCCGCCTCCGCCTTTCGCCACCGGCCCGACGCTTCTCGGGAAATGGAGTCCGTGGCGGGACGGCGACGCTGGGGCGGCTATGCGAGCGTGGACTACGTTTCCCAGAGCTGCTTTGTGGGAGGGGGGCCATTTTGAGCGTTGCTAGGAGACGGAGACGCCCCTGGCAGAGGTGGTCGAGTGGAGAAGGGAGGAGGGGATCAGGTGAGGGCCGAAAGGGGGTGCCGCTAAATTTGGAGGGGCCATTTGGAGCCGCGGTCCTTTTAAATATAAAATGTCATAGCTGCAAAAAAAAAAAAATCTAATAGGCGATTGCATTGTTAATATGGTATCACCCGTCATGCAAAATATTATATTATAAAACGGTATGCAAATTATTGTTGCTAATAATCAGCTTTGTTTTTCAGACTGGCAGAGAGGATTAGTATACATTAACAGGATTTGCTTTTTCTTTGCGTTTGATAAAATCTCCCTTGCTACACAAATCCAATACTATTAATAACACCCCACCCGCCCCCGCCGGGATTGGCTAGGTGATTTGAAGCCATTAGCTTACCTGAGGTAATAATTGGAAACCATTGTACAAAAATAAACGGTGTCATTTATTCAGAATGCAAAACAGCTTCTTTGATTCCCATTACAAAAATTGTTATTTCCTTGTCTGGGAGAACTTTTTTTTTATTGTTATCCATGGTGCATGGAATGCAGATCTAATTTCTTTTAAGCACTTATTATGTAGGAGGGATGGGGGGAAATCAATATTATAAGCATTTTAAAGCACAGAATGCTGCAAATCAGCCCCCGATGGTCAACCACCATGCATTGTGTCTCTTCAGGAGCCTGTGTCTCAACAAGCAAACAACAACCTATTTTGCCACTTTGCAGAAAGCCACAATTGACCTGAGCTGGCGGGGCTTCTTGGGCAGAGAACTGCACATAGACGCTGCCCCCCTGGAGGAGACCCTATTCTTTGGGGCTTCTTGTAGAACTTGAGAGTGAACAGCGCAAGGGCAACTGAAGCAATCAAAGGTTTGGAGCATCTTCTATATGAGAAAAGGCAGAAATGGGGTTCCTCCTTTAGAACTAAAATGGCAAAACGGGGTGACATAAGAGAGGTTTAAAAAATTAGGCAGAGTTCCCTGACCTAGATAGCCCAGGCAAGCCCGATTTCATCATATCTCAGAAGCTAAGTAGGGATGACTGTGGTTAGTACTTGGATGGGAAGCTAAGTAGGGATGACTGTGATTAGTACTTGGATGGGAAGCTAAGTAGGGATGACTGTGGTTAGCACTTGGATGGGAAGAAGAAGAAGAAGAAGAAGAGGAGGAGGAGGAGGAGATTGGATTTATACCCTGCCCTTCACTCGCTTACAAACTCCTTTCCCTTCTCCTCCCCACAGACACCCTGTGAGTTAGGTGGGGCTGAGAGAGCTCTTCCCAGAACTGTCCTTGAGAGAACAGCTCTGACAGAACTATGGCTTGCCCAAGGTCATCCAGCAGCTGCAAGTGGAGGAGTGGGGAATCAAACCTGGTTCTCCCAGATTAGAGTCTGTGCACTTAACCACTACACCAAACTGGCTCCTTCTTTGGAATACCAAGTGGAGAATTCCTTGGAATACCAAGTCGGGAGGACGGGGGCAGGCTTTATTCAGCCACCTCTCTGAATATCCTCCAGGCCCCCAGTAGCGGTCAGTCACCAGAGGTTGACATGGCTGCCAGGTGCAGAGGAAGCAGAGAGTGACTTTTCCCTCCACTTCTCCCATGATGTGAAAACTTGCAGATCACCAGATGTAGCTGATGGACAATGGTGGTGGTGGAAAGGGCCATCAACTAGCCGACTGACTTATGGCCACTCTGTAGGGTTTTCAACGCACGAGACTAACAGAGGTGGTTTTGCTGTTGCCTGCCTCTGTGTAGCAGCCCTGGGCTTCCTTGGTGCTCTCCATCCCGGTACTAGCTAGGGCTGACCCTGCTTAGCTTCCAAGATCTGATGAGTTTGAGCTACCCAGGACCATCCCGGTCAGGGTTGATGGACAGAAGTTACAGACAGAAGAAAGGAACTCAGTACGCCGCTCATAATTAAGTTGCGGAATGCCCTGCCGTAAGAAACAGTGATGGCCACTAGCTTAGACGGTTTGAAGAGAGGATTTGGCATATTCATAGAAGCAGGGTCCTGTCAGTCACTATTGGGCATGATGGCTAAATGGAACCTCTGTGTAAAGAAGCAATATACTTATGAGCACCAGTTGTCCAGGGGAAATAGCAGAGGACATGTCCCATAGTGTGCGGCAGGCCCATAGCTACGGTGGGGCTATTTGTGGCTCCGCCCCCTCTCTTAAAGGCACAGACCCATGGGAATTTCTCCTGAAAACTCTTTTTAAAACATTTTAAAGGCGTGTGCTCCCACTTCTCCTCACCTGCAGTTTTTCAGTTGGGGGGGCTCTCCTCCGGACTGCTGCAGCAAAAGCAGCTCGCTTGGGGCTCCTGCTACCTTCCCTGCTTCCTTTCCTTTGGCAGCCCCCTTAAAAATTTGAAAGCCCCCCCCAATAAAATCCTAGCTAAAGCCCGGTGTGGCAAGGTGAGGGGCAGGAGAGATCCTTGTTATATAAAAGGGTCTTCCTTTTAATACACCATAATCCCAGTAGCGCCATTCCCTTCCACAAAATGTTGGTGGTTAACAGGGAGGGTAGCAGGAACACATTAGCATAATAGGCCATACCTGTTTTAAAAAAAGAAGAAGCCCAGCAGGAACACATTAGCATAACAGGCCACACCCAACAGCAGAAACTCATTAGCATATTAGGCCACATCCCCATACCTTCCCTTGGCTTACCTGGGTGCCCCGTGGCTGCGGGGAGACCGGGCAAGCTGGCCCTTGGAGGGTAGGGAAGGCAGTTTAAACTGTCTTCCGTTGGCTTGCCCGGGCACCCTGTGGCTGCAGGGAGCCCAGGCAAGCTGGCCCTTGGACAGGCCAGGGAAGGCATGGGGAGGCATTTAAATGCCTCCCTGATCCTTCCAGGCCCCCCCGGGCCCACCCATCTTGGAGTCGCCAGGGGGGTGGTTTGCTCTCCAGGTCTTTCTTGTGTAGCCACGCACGCAGAGGTTTTGGCTGTAGTGGGCGTGGCCAACTCTGAAGCCAGCCGGAACGCCGTTCCTGTGCGTTCCTGCCCAAAAATAGCCCTGATGGTTAAGTTCCACTGAACTAAACAGTCACCGATTCCTGATAGGTAGCTGTGTTCATCTGAATGAAATTTCGTCAGGAAGTTAGGCCTCCCTCATGATAATGATTTCCTGCCACACTACAAGTGTGAAATTAATTTAGCAAGTCTAGGATGATTGTATTCTCACCCGTTACTAATATTATGAACGGTCACTGCACTTCCCTTGTACATATTTGCATAGAAGTGTCTCGGCTTGTACTTCGGGCGCTTCATAGCCTTTTTGCTCCACTGTTATTCAGTATGTTTCCCCACCGCCACCTATTTATATATCTCTGCCAATTGAGGACACACTTCACACATCCGACGAAGTGGTTTCTCAGCCATGAAATGTTATGCTGTAATAAATCTGCTAGTCTTTAAGGTGACACGAGGCTTTTTCCCCCTCCTGTTCAACGAAGTGAAATTTCCTCCCCGATGAATGCTCAAGAAACCCACAGGAAGAACCTGTAACATGGAACTTTCTTCCGGCTGGCCCTGTTAACACGTAGAATTCTGCCGAACGGTTTGGCGTCGTGCCAAAAGCACGTCTCCACTCCCCCCCCATGAAAGAATGTGAAGAGGCATCCCAATGTGAAAACCTGATCCTCCTTAGCGGAGACAGGAAAGAAAGTCACAACTGCTCTTTGATATCCTGGAAGAATCAAAGAGGGCTTTGATTTCGACAGGGACCTTTGATTTTTGTACTGTGGGGAGTGGGGGGAGAGCGAAAGGGGTCGGAGAGACTCAATGGCAGCCGAGACTAGGGAGGGCCCCCCCCCGTGCTTTATTCTAACAAAATATGTGGCTTTTTTCCGCGGAAGGCAAAAGATATTAAAACCTTGCCGCAGACGAGCTGCTTTTTACATTGTTATTCTCCTACCCAGCTGTTTGCAGCCCCCGTTTCGTTCTCTTTTGTTTGCGAGCGGAAGGTGGCAGCCGTTATGGGCACGCAGGCAGAGGTGACCTCAAAGCCGCGATTGGCAGGCCGGCTGGGCTTTCAAATGGATGTCCCGTTTCTTTTTCTCTTTTCAAGACAATGCCTCTTGTTCTGCAACATGGCAGCTCCATAGAGCATAATGGATGTCCCTCCTTTAGCGGTTTGACAGCTGCCTTCCACAGGCACCGCGGTTGTTGTTAAGGCAGGGGAAGCAAAAGCAAGAAGGAAAAACAGCAACACCAGACTGGATTCTGTAGGGCTGTCTGTCTCCAGGCGGGACCTGGAAATCTCCTGGAATTACAACTAATCTCCAGACGACAGAGATCAGTCCCCCACCCCCACCCTGGAGAAAAGGCTTCTTTGCCCTGCTGACATCCCTCTCCTCCCCAGACTCTGCCCCCCAGTTTGGTATAGTGGGAGAACTGGGTTTCGATTCCCCACTCCTTCACAGGCAGCTGTTGGTGTGACCTTGGGTCAGTCACAAGTTCTCTCAGAGCTGTTCTCTCGCGAGCAGTTCTCGAGAGAGCTCTTTCAGCCCCACCTACCTTGCAGGTAATGCTCCCTCTTAAGCTGTGGAGTCCTGTGAGCCATGATGGGAGACAGGATGCTGGACTAAATGGACCACTGATTTGATCCAGAAGGGCTCTTTTTATGTTTTTATCGTACCAGCATCCTCTTCCTGTTTCCAAATATCCAACCTTTTAGGGACTAAGACTCAGGAGATCCGATCGTCCTAGAAAATGGCAGGCAGGCAGCTAATGAGCAGTTCAGATTAAAGAGCCAGCCTAATGTCATCAGCTTTATAGGACTTTATATGCTGGGAAGGTGGATGCAGTACCACCCTCCGACCATCTGCAGCAGTGGCGCTGGAGAGCAGCAGTTGTCTCCACCTACAGTCTACCATAGGGGCGTAGACCTCTACTCCCTCCATTTCATAACTTCTGTAAGGGAGTTAGGTAGGGTTGCCAGCTCCAGGTTGGGAAATTCTTAGAGATTTAGGGGATGGAGCCTGAGGAGGGTGGGGTTTGGGGAGGGGAGGGATTTCAATTGGGTGTAGCGCCACAGATTCCGCCTTCCAAAGCAGCCACTTTCTCCAGGGGAACTGATCTCTTTAGCCTGGAGAACAGTTGTAAAAGCAGGAGGTGTCCAGCCACCACCTGCATGCAGGGCCGGCTCCAGATTTTTTTATACACTAGGCGAGGCTACCTTCTGCCCCCCCCCCCCGGTGCATCCACCAATTACAGGGTTGCCAACCTCCAAGGTGTGGCGCTGGAGAAGAGATGTGCCGGCCCGAGCAGGCAGGGCAGAGGGGTGCCCCCGCCTGCCTTCTCCCCTCTCCCCCCTCCAGGGCAGGGCGCTGCTGCAGCGCTTCTTCCTCCTCCCTCTCTACCTCCGCTCCCCTCCCTCCTTCCCTCAGTGCAGTGGCTGGAGCCCGAAGATGGCGCCGCACGGGGCTTTTGGCAGGGGTGGTGGTGGGGGTTGGCGTGGGTGAGGGCGGCAGTTTGCCACCCTCATCCAGGGCCTGCCCTCTAGGCAAAAGCCTAGTTTGCCTAGTGGGTGGGCCGGCCCTGCCTGCATGTTAGCAACCCTAGAACTAGGATAAATTGCAAATTGGCAGAAATTGTGGTGGTGGGGCTAAGTAGGGTTGTCAAATTCCTGGAAGGTTCTGGAGATCTGGAATTACACCTGATCTCCAGATGAGAGAGATCAGTTCCCCTGGAGAAAACGGCTGCTTGGAGGGAGAAGCCTGGGAACAGCAGGGCTCCGGGAGGGAAGGGAACCATGCTGAAGTCCCATCCCTCCTCAAGCCTTGCCATTCCCAGGCTCTCCCCACCCCAAATGTTCACGAATTTCCCAAAATGGAGCTGGCCACCCTAGCACTACAGTACACTGAGAGACGGGGCAGGGATGAGAGCAGGACAGCACAGCTTAAATACAGTTGCCCAATCGGAGTTAAGTTCTTTAAAGGCATGTATAAAACAAAATACATTATGTATTTAAGTGCCCAGTTCTTGTCAATCACCCCCAGTGTCTTTGCACTCATTGGCCAGAATGACAGACGGTGGGAACAAGTCGATGACCTGCTGAGCCATTGGGTAGAATCCTTCCAGCCTGCACAGTTTCCCCCATATTTTTAAATAACAAGGCTAGATTCCGCCCCCCCCATTAAGCTTAAAATTCAGAAAAGAGGCTTTGCTTATCACTGATAGAGCCGGTCCCTACCCCTCCTTTCACACCTGTGCAGATCTGGGTGCGTGGCAAAACATTTGCAAGCGGCAGTTAAGATCTCGGGAGAGTGCCCGACAGCAGCCTTACATGGATATTTTAATAAACTCGGTTATTGGCCCTGTGCGCTTCGAAGCAAAATTTTAATTATGTGCGTAACAATGCCGGGATGGCTTCAAGCACTTTCCCGCCAGTCTTTTTCTTAAAAAAAAACAGCAGTTGTTTATTCCCACACTGAGCGCCAAAGTGTTCTATTTCTGTACTAGTCACATAGCAATTTCAGAAGGACCGAAACGGCTGCGATAACAGTAGGTAGCCTTCCTCCTCACGACTCCCCCCTCCATCGTGGATTTTGACAAATGAATGACTTAGAGACGAAACACGTAGTGTCATGAGTCCGGTCGATGGAATTGTCTTCAAAAGATCTGCATCATTTTGTGGCCCGTCAGGAGTGACGCATTGCAAAAAAATGTTACCATTTTTTACCAGAATTTTTTTTTGCTGAATATTATGCCAGAGTCTTTTAAAAAGCCAGATATTTATATGATTATACATATTAGAATGATGGCCAGGATTCTGTATGCAAAGTATTGGAAGAAAGAAGAAATCCCACCCAAAGAAGAAATGATTTATAAACTATTAGAGATGGCGGAAATGGACAAACTAACTTTGCATCTTCAAGATTAAAAAAAGAGGAACTTTTTGAGGGGAAATGGTCCAGGTTGTACAAATGGATTCAGAAATACCTGCAAGGAACTTTAACTTAATGGTTAACAAATCTTTTTGGGTTACAAATCCTCAGACTGGCAGAGGTGCCGAAATGAATGATTCTTGCATGTAAAATACTAGCGGATCTTACGGGCACACGCTTCGTGTCTGCTGTAGGTCAGTGATTTGCTCTTCTTGCTCTTCGATTCTGTGTATGTTTTTTTTCTTGCTTGCTTTTTTCCTTTCTGCAAACTAATAAAATGCTTAAAAAAAAGAGTGATGCATTTCCAGATCGTAAGCTCTTATAGAAGGCGGCTCAGAGACTTTTTCAGCATTTAGGGGATGTGAGACCGTTACCTGTCTGCTATTTTAAGATAGTACGTGGGCCGAGCCCTGGCCCGGAGAGCCCAGGCTAGCCCGATCTCATCAGATCTTGGAACTGAAGTAGGGTGGGCCCTGGTTAGTACCTGGATGGGAGGCCAGCAAGGAAATCTAGGGTTGCTATGCAGAGGCAGGCGATGGCCAACCACCTCTGCTCTCCTGCTCTGACCTGGATGGGCCAGGCTAGCCCAGTCTGATCAGACCCCAGAAGTTAAGCAGAGTCGGCTTGGTTAGTGTTGTTGTTCAGTTGCACAGTCGAGTCCAACTCTTCGCGACCTCACGGACCACACCACGCCAGACCCTGTCTTCCACCCTCCTCCGGAGTTTGCTCAATTTCATGTCCGTTGCATCGATAACATCTGTCTAACCATCTCATCCTTTGCCGTCTCCTTCTTCTTTGACCTTCAATCTTTCCCAGCATCAGGGTCTTCTCCAGGGAGTGCTCCCTTCTCAATTGGTGGCCAGATTATTTGAGCTTCAGCTTCAGGATCTGGCCTTCCAGGGAACAGTCAGAGTTGGTTTCCTTTAGGATTGACTGATTTGATCTTCTTGCAGCCCAAAGGACTCTCAAGAGTCTTCTCCAGTACCATAATTCGAAAGCATCTATTTTCCGGTGCTCAGCCTTCCTTATGGTCCAACTTTCACAGCCATACATTACTACTGGGAATACCAATGCCTAACCTATGAGTTAGAACAAATGAAACATAACATCACGATAGTAATCTGAATACATTCTAACTAGCTGTGACAGCCATCAGCGGCAGCCTAAAAGTGAATTAAATCAGGATCAACCAGCTATTTTTTTTTTTAATTAACACCCGTCAAGCTTAAACAATGGTAAGAACAGTAATCTATATAGTAAAATCAGCAATAAAACAAAGCCAGGGAGAAGTGGGGTGGTATTGGGCCATCATTTATTTATTTGTTCATTTATTTATTAGATTTTTGTGTGTGTCACTGCTCACCCAAAGAGTCTCACGGTGTAGTGAGCACCCATGTAAACCAAGAGAGATAAATCTTGAAAACCAACAGTGGAAAACAGGGATCCAAAGCTAACTGGCACAAATATAAACCAATGTTAAAATTAATCAGGGGACATTTGTTCATCCCTAATTCAAAGTGGCAGGCCTGACCTTCTGGAGCCAGGATATGTGCCTTCTCCCATGTGAATCTGCCCACAACCTTGGGCTCTCCCACCTGCTTAATTGAGGTAGGTATCATTTGGAGGCCCCTTTCAGTGGTTGCATTCTAATATAAAATTTGAAAATAAAAAATCGGATCATTGGACGATTCCTTACAAATTGTTTCTGCTTTGGAAACAAAAACCAAGTAATTTGGAACTGCAAAGTCCAAGGGGGGAAAAGTCAGATGAAAGTTTTGGCAGCATCCGCAACTATTTGATCAAGATACCAAGGGAACGTAGGTGTCATTTGGAGGCCCCTTTCAGTGGTTCCACTCTGTATAAAAGTTGAAAATAAAAAAAACAATTGGATCATTGGACAAATTGCTTCTGCTTTGGAAACTAAAACCAGGTAATTTGGAACTGCAAAGTCCAAGGGGGAAAAAAAGTCAGATGAGAATTTGGGTAGCACCCCTAACTATTTGATCGAGATATCAAGGGAATGTATTTTCTCCCCCATGGCTTCTTCCTTTCATATTCCTCTGCACCAATTGTAAAGTCCGATGTTCAGTGTTTGATTCTGGTCCAGCATCCTCCCAAAAGTTTGGAAAAATTAGAATGTCTGAGCTTCCGTACAAGGGCAAATTGAACTCTGCGGAATGATAAATTGAACTTCTCTCCCACAGAAGGATCGTAAGAAGGATGGAGGCGGTGACAAAGAAGAATTACTGTGCCTTCACGGTACGTCTTGAAGGATCCAGCGATGAAGGGGAGACCGGCATCCGAAACATGCAGGAGGCCTTTGAGAAGTTCAGAAGACGTCGACGGGTAAGGGAGAAGTCTTGCGGGTTTGATCCTTTGGGATGGTCGAGGTCAGTCAATGGAACGTTGGCTACTGTTCACTTGTTCAAGCCAAAGTGTTCACACACACACACACACACACCCCGGTATAAGTACTGGGGTAAGAGAAGAAGTCAAATTGTTTTTGGTCCCTACCAGCTGGAAAACCTCTTGATGGATCAATCCCACAGTTGCTCTCTATAAAAGAGACGGGACCCCAAACGGCCAGCAAATATCCACAAAACTGCAGGGGGTTAACAAGCTACCAAAAGCTGGAGTAAAAGGCTCCTTAAAGTAGATCTAAGAAAGCCAACGAATCGGGCACCCGATGGGTATTCTAAAGTTTTGGGTACTGCTGCTGAGAAGACTCTGGGCTGGATGCTATGGGTTCTTTTCATCAGGTCTTCCTCCAACAGGGAAAGATTCTTAGACTTGGAGAAAAGTCCTTATATGGAGAAGACACCATCATTCTCCATTGGAGGAAGGCCTTTCTCCCTTGAAGGAATACTTAGTAGAAGAGACTCATGGGATTCGGAAACAATCGAGCACACTTTGTTAGACTGTGGGTACTATCAAGTAGTATGTGCGGACTATATCCAACCAGGGCTCTTTTTGTAGCAGGAACTCCTTTGCATATTAGGCGACACACCCCTAAGGTAGCCAATCCTCCAAGAGCTTACAGTAGCCCCTGTCAGAAGAAGAGCTCTGTAAGCTCTTGGACGATTGGCCACATTAGGGGTGTGTGGCCTAATATGCAAAGGAGTTCCTGCTACAAAAAGAGCCCTGCATCCAACCCATATTGGATTTTCAGGTCTCCCGGGTTTGGAATGAAGGAATAGGCTCTTGCTGGATTCCAACCCCCAGTTTACACTTGCCCTGTGCCAGATTCTTGGCCACAGCCTTTAAAACCCGCAAAGAGTACGTTAAGGAGTGACATAGACCATCCTGGAGTCTTTTGAACTTAATTTGTGAAAGACTAAAAATTCTGTCCTTTAAAAAAAAATTCGTATTTTAAAGACCTTAAAAATCTATCTAATTATTTCCAATTCAGCAGCTGTGTACTTAGCATATGGTATCCAACTATGTTTCTAAATGATTTGTGCTGGTCACGTGCCGAAATAAACTCTTCTTGTTGTTGCTGTTGACTCATGGGATCCAACACAGAAAATGCCGTCAAGAGCTCCAACCAGGGCTCTTTCTGTAGCAGGAACTCCTTTGCATATTAGGCCACACACCCCTGATGTAGCCAATCCTCCAAGAGCTTACAGTAGTCCCTGTAAGAAGAGCTCTGTAAGCTCTTGGAGGATTGGCTACATTAGGGGGCGTGTGGCCTAATATGCAAAGGAGTTCCTGCTACAAAAAGAGCCCTGGCTCCAACCCTCAGGCTCTGGTAGCCCTCCACCTTGCTTAAGAAGGGGGTCACTGCAGGAGATTTCCACTCATGTCTCACCCTTCACAGTGACAGGCACTGTGCTCTTTCTGTAATGTTTAATACACTATATACGTTCTTAGTTAATTTTTCGGGTCACGATCGGCAGTTTTCTGTCTTGGGGCCGGAAAGATTCGAAGGTATCTGCTGTTTCTGAACGGACGTTTGGGTTGGGTATGCTCGCCCAGTTTCTCTCAGGGGCGGTGAAACTGAAGGCAGGCATGACTTCCAAGAACGAGAGCATGGATTGATGCCGATAATCAAAGCAGCCCGGGGGGGCGGGGGGGATGCACACACAAACATTCAAGACAGGTTTATCTCAAGTCCCAAACAGCCGCTGGTAATCCGTAAACAGACACTGTTTGAGAAGATGGATACGGAAAGGACCCGTTTATTCCTCCAAGGGGGACTTCGCTGTGTGTGTGTACGATACTCCGTATCTGGCATTTACGTCGGTTGCATTTTAAAATCCAAACAAAGCCAATATCTCCATTCATATTTAAAGGAAGTAAGTTTAACATTCCTCTTTGATACCTCCCCGAGTGGTAAGAACCGCCGTCTCAGTGCTGAAACATTCTCCGCAGCACCTCGTCACTCAAGGCATTATTAAAATTAATGACGGTTCCTCCCCCCCATATTGATTTGTGCAGCTGCCTGCAGGAGAAAGCCCCGCGCTCAAAATCGTATTGCCTTTGCATCGTACGTATGGATTTAATTGTGTGCCTTGGTAACAGCCCGAGCTGCTAATTAAACCTGATGAAGATTATTCCTCCATTAGGTTATCCTTTGTGGTGTTTGATCTTTTTTTTAGTGGTTTAACCATTTCTACGGTGCCAGCTTTTGAGGGCCTTAATTACAACCAGTTGGCGCATCAAGAATTCTTAAAGGTTAAGAGGGTGAAACCGAGGCATATAAAAGTTATCGAAGCTTGAAAAAGAGTAGAAGAGTTGGTTTTGTACCCCGCTTGGGCGGGACTTTGTTCAGCCACTGGAAGCGGACGGACACACAAAGCCGCCATGTCAGTTTTTAGACGGTTGGTCCATCTATTCCAGTAGGGAAAACCTTTCCCAGCTCCTGAGATCCTTTAAACTGGAGATTCCGGAGAGCAAACCTGGCGCCTGCTGCGTGCAAAGCGGTTGCTCCGTCATTGGACGATGGCCTGGAGGAAGGCGGAACCACAGATGCCACTCTGAATTCTGTGCGGGAAGGGGCGGGATAAAACTGTACTAGGTAGATAAATGGCACATGATTGATGTCGGGGAGCTGGCTGGGTTCAGCCTCGGGTGGGAGCTTGCCAGGTGAAGGGAAGCCCCTTGCAGGAGTGGTCTTGTCATGTTATATTCCAAGGATGGAGAACGGCCAGTGTAGCAGGTAGATGGTCTGGGTGCACAGAAGCTCTGGGACCTTGGATAGCTCCAGGAATGCCCATAAGGCAGGGGCCTCCAACCTTTGCCAGCCTGTGGGCCTCTTTGGAATTCTGACCCAGGGTGGTGCGCACAAGCACAAAATGCTGCCACAGGCACCAGAACCATGCAAGAAGTCCACGTAGAGGGGAGAAGAGGGGTAATTTTAAAAAGAGACTAGGAAAGAGGGGTGAGAGGAAATAAAGCCAAGAAGAAGAACAGATTGGAGTTATACCCTGCCCTTCACTACCCGAAGGAGTCTCAGAGTGGCTCACAATCTCCTTTCCCTCCCCCTCCCCACAACAGCTACCCTGTGAGGTAGGCAGGTCTGACAGAGGTCTTGAGAGAACTGCCCTTGAGAGAACAGCTCTGAGAGAACTTGTGACTGATCCAAGGTCACTCCAGCAGCTGCATGTGAAGGAGTGGGGAATCAAACCCGGTTCTCCCAGATTAGAGTCCGTGCTCCTACACCACTACACCAAACTGGATCTCTGGTGTCAGCTGCTGCTGAAGGAATGATCTTTTCATCCGCATAGCCAATCACATCTCCGAAGGTCTTTAGGGCAAAAGCCCCATTTGGCTCCACCCACTTTCTGAAGACGTTTTGTGGGCACCACGTTGGAGACGCTTGCCAGAAGGGACTTGCTCTTTTTCTTCCTTGGAGCCATGCACTCCTGTGATGCTTGGAGGCTTTACTGACAGACCCTGGGGTTTGCACCCAAGTCTCCTCAGTTCTGGTCCAACATACTAACTGTTATGTATTTGCTTATGTGTTATGCAATGTAATCTAAACCAGAGCTTCAGGCACAAGCTCCATTGACTTTCAGGTACTCTAAACCCTGCAGTCGGATTGGTCGATGTTGCGTAACAGACCAATCCGGAAAGACTCCGACCAACGGCGGGAACGAATCCCATTGGTCCTAAGCTATCGATTTCGATTGGTTATTACCGTGCTAGGGGGTGTGGCCTCGCTAGTTCAAAATGTATATATTTGCATCATTCTCTGAGTTGCTTGCCTGTGTTATGAGCCGAATAAAGGAATCACTTGTTCAAACGCTGCCTCGATCTCAGTACATAATACTAACACATGATGTGTGTCCTGAGCACACACAAAGCCGGGTGCCCCATGCCCGAGGCCACAAGGTTTCCAGTTCAAGAGCGCTCGCTGTGCATTTTCTGGTTCCCAGAGTCAGAGGGCCATCGATGCCGTAGCAGTCAACACACGTCCTCCAGAAGCACCCCACGCGCCTCCGTCATATCAGCGCACAAAAAGAGCAGCTGATTGTACAACCACCACCACAATAAACAAGGCTCTTGTGTGGCCGGCCGAGAACTCAGTGGGTGCAAAAGGAAACTTAGTCAGCCGGACCTGAGATACGGCCGTCATAAAAAACCTTCATCCGGCGGGGTTAATTATTTCTGGGCTGTGGTTAATTTTCCCCGAAAACGGGCAAGCAACCTTCTGTAACACGGGACGGGGAGGAGCGCGGAGCTCTGCAAAAGAGGGCCGGGTGACAGCATTTCCCATTTCATTAAGCACAGAGCGCAAGAAGGTATCAGGGGCGGGTGGGATTTTGTAGGAAAAGCAGCGAGAGCTGGCACTAATATCACGGTCCTCGCTAAAGGCCTAAATGGATTTAGGATGCCCAGCGGAAGCCGGCGCCCTCCCGCTGGGCGCCCTCCCTTATCTCTGATCCCTGCCTTGTAGCCTGACGCCGACACGGCTTCGCCCGCGGCCTGGGAGAGCGGTCTGTTTAGCTAACATCTTTCGGCGTGAAATCCAAGCCACTGGAGCTTGTGATCTTTTTTTTTTTTTTTTTGCAGTAACTCAGAGACTTGCCGTTATTTCGGTTTTTTAAAAGCGACATCGCGTCTTCAGCTTCCGTGCCATTTTCCCCAAGAAAGAGGCATTCAAGTGCGGAGTGTCAGGGCACGTCTTTAGAAAGCAGCAAGCTGTGGTGGATCGCCTGGGGCCGTGGCCAGAAGAGGCCCCTCTCCCTGTTACGGTTACAGACTTTGGATTTCCAAGCTATCTGTCACCTGGCAGGCCAAGCCAAGCAAAATGGGAGCCCGGATGGACTCCCACAGTTTGGGTTGCTGGGTCCCCCCATCTAGAGCTGCCAGGTCCCCCAGGGAGGAGGGGGATTGCCTGCCTAAAGGGCCCCCAACCCCACCAGTCCGGATCAGGCTGGTAGGGGAACCCCGCCCCCAAAGTGCCCAGTTCGGGCTGACGTTCCCGGTGCGATGACGTTACTCGGAAGTGACGTCACCACATTGGGCATGTCGCTGGCCGACGCTCTAGCAATCAGCCTGGAAACTCTATGGTACTATGGTACAAATGTTCCCGGGCAGCGACCAACTCTCCCCCACTGTGCCAGTTAAGTGACTTGGCAACCCTACCCTTGTCCATCAGTGGGAGATGGGGGGGGGTCGGGTAGCCAGACCGAGGTTAGGAAACTCCTGGAGATTTGAGGATGGCGCCTGGGGAGGACAGGGACCTCCATGGGGTGCAATAAGCAGGGGCGTCGAACTGTTTTCTTACAAGGGCCGGGTCTGACATGAATGTCTCTTTTTCGGGCCAGGCCATGTGTGCCTTAAAACGTAATGCCAGGTACTGGAGACAGAAACTGTATAAAGGACAGCAGCTGGTAAGCTCTGAGTTGGTGTGTCCCTCACTGCAGGGCCCCCTGGGGTGGGAAGGGGGTGCAGAGGAAAACCCACAGGGGCGGACCGGAGAGGCAGCAGTGCAGTGCTGGGCAGAGGCTCCCACGATGCTTGACTGCTGCAGACGAGGTCGTTCTGCCGTGCTGAAGCCACATTGGAGTGGCTCCGCCCACTCCCCCCAGCACTCCCTCCCTTGCATCAGTTGCTTGCGGGTCGCATAAGAGCCCTGGACGGGCCGGATCCAGCCCCCGGGCCTTATGTTTGACACCCCTGCTATAGAGTCCACCCTCCAAAGCATCCATTTTCTCCAGGGGAACTGATCTCTATAGTCTAGATTTTAGGGTCTCTGGCCCAAAACAACACTTTTCGGCCTTGGCTCTGACCCGGTGGAACTCTCTGCCAAGTACCACCAGGGCCCTGCAGGACTTAATGGAGTTCCGCAGGACCCGTAAAGCAGAGATGTTCCGCCAGGCCTTTGGTCAAGGATGGCAATGGTTCCATCATAGCCAGCATCTTCCTCTTTTTCTCCTTTTCCTTCCGTCATTGCTTTGGCGCTCTCCTCACCGGCCTGCAAGTCGGCAACACAGTCCAGAATGGGGAAGCAAAGCAATTGTCTGATGCCAATCTGGTATAATGCAGTCATCCTTTTTTTTGGATTTTGTTTTTAAATTGTTTTTAATGATGGCGCATCGCCCAGGGCAGGGGTGTCAAACTCATTTGTTACGAGGGCCGGATCTGAAATAAATGAGACCTCGTCGGGCCAGGCCCATGGGTGTCATAAAACGTAATGCCAGGTAGTGGAGAGATAAACTTTAAAAAGGACACAAACACAAAAGCCAGTTTGGTGTAGTGGTTAAGTGCGTGGACTCTAGTCTGGGAGAACCGGGTTTGGTTCCCCACCCCTCCACTTGCAGCTGCTGAATGACCTTGGGCAAGCCATAGTTCTGGCACAGCTGTCCTTGAAAAAGAGCAGTTTCTGTCAGAGCTCTCTCAGCCCCACCTGCCTCACAGGGTGTCTGTTGTGGGGAGGGGAAGGAGTTTGTAAGCCGCTCTGAGACTCCAAATGAAGGGCGGGGTATAAATCCAATCTCCTCCTCCTCCTACCAATTCCTGGGCATGGATTTCAGATCCTCGTTTGATGTCTCCTCGCAAAGGAAGCTACGCAGGGCCAGCCACAGTTAGTACTTGGATGGGAGACCACCAAGGAAGACGTGGGTGGCTCGGCTGAGGAGGGTGATGGCCAACCACCTCTGCTCCTCTCTTGGCCTTGGAAACCCCAAGCGGTGGTGGCCATCCACGGGGTCGCCATGTGACTGTTGTGACTCGATGGCACCCTTTCCCCTTAACAAAGAACAGTTCGTGTTACGGCGTGCATCCAGACAACCGCACTAATCGCAGCCATCTTCATGATGCCCTGGCTTTATGATTAGGGTTGCCAGCTTCCAGGCGGGACCTGGAGATTACCCGGAATTGCAACTCATCTCCAGAGAACAGTTCCCTGGGAGAAAATGGCTGCTTTGAAGGGAGGACCGCATGGCTTTATAACCTCGCTGAAGCCCCTTCCCTCCCTCAACCTGGGTCTTCTCAGGCTCCACTCCCAAATCTCCAGGGATTTCCCAACCCAGAGTTGGCGACCCTACTTTGCACGCTGTCTGACCCGAGCCCCTGTCTGTCTGTCGTCTGTCTGCTCGCCTCTCCAAGCGTGCCAGGCTCCTCGTCTCCTCCGGGCCGGCGCCGGCACCGTCGCAGGGCCGGGCTCCCCGCTCCGAGGAGAAGATGAAATGTCAGGCAGGAAATATCGGAGGGACGAGGGCCTTGTATACAATTTGTCTTGCCGCAAGAATACGCCTCATAAACTTGAAATATGCGGACAGCGAGCCTGACAGTAAAAACGGAAGGCTCGTTACGTCGCCTTTTTGGCGGCTGAATTCTCAATTACGGGAGCTGACGAGGCAGAAAGTGATCAAAGGAAGGGTCCGGCTTTCTCTCCACAGACACCCCCCCGGCCATTTAGACAAACTAAAATTGTACTCTTTGCATGCTTAATGTGAGTGGGGAAGGGGAGAGGGTCCCACAGAAGGGCACTCAAAGTGGGAGGTGAGTCTGGGGCTAGCATCTCTCTCTCTCTTTTTTGCCCCTTTAAAAAAATCCCACAGATGTTTTCTCACAGAGCTCTGGCCTTCCATTTTTAATTCCGATGGAGGTTCCAGGCGCTGGTCGGTTGACAGGATTTAAAAAGAAGGTGTTGTGTCCTGGACCCGACATAGAATCATAGAATCACAGAATGTTAGAGTTGGAAGGGACCTTGCAGGCCATGTAGTCCAACCCCCTGCACTCTGCAGGAACACAGCCGAAACCCCTACATACCTACAAAATACCCAAAAGATGGTCGTCCAGCCTCCTCTTGAAAACATCCAGCGAAGGAGCATCCACCACCTCCCGAGGCAGTCTGTTCCACTGCTCAACCACTCTTACAGTCAGGAAGTTTCTCCTGATATTAAGCCAGTAACGACTCCCTTGTAATTTCCACCCATTAGATCTAGTCTTGCAATCCGGAGCAAGAGAGAATAGATCCCCTCCATCTTCTACATGACAGCCCTTCAAATACTTGAAGACGGCAGTCATGTCCCCTCTAAGCCTTCTCTTTCCCAGGCTAAACATACCCAACTCCCTCAGCCTTTCCTCATAAGACCTGGACTCCAACCCTCTCACCATCCCTCCTCTGGACCCACTCGAGTTTGTCAACATCCTTCCTAAAGTGTGGTGCCCAAAACTGGACACAGGACTACAGGTGGGGCCTGACCATAGCAGAAAACAGCGGAACTACCACCTCCCGTGATCTGGACACAATGCTTCTGCTAATGCATCCTAAGATTGACATCTTATGACCCAGCTTGGGAAAACAGAACAATAGACTGTCAGGATCCCGGAAGGAACCGATCGACCAGGAGCACCTTCGTAAATAACCTGTCACGGGTAGTGGGGGGGGGGGCGTGGCACCGGGCACGGATTTAACCAGGGCTTTGGGTCCTTGCCAGTGTTCCCTCTAAGCTGAGTTAGTGTGAGCTAGCTCACAGGTTTTTAGGCTCTGGCTCGCAGAGTTTTGTCTTAGCTCAGGAAGGAGGGCTCCAGAGCAAACCAATTTATGCAGTAGCCAAATCGCTGGCTCACAACTTTAATGACAGTAGCTCACAAAGTAGAATTTTTGCTCACAAGACTCCACAGCTTAGAGGGAACATTGGCTCCTTGCTTGAGTTGTCTTTAGTCCGAGCTAATCCCTGAATAAAGCATGAGCTGATCACTACTCGCGTGTCCAACCCGGTATATTTCAGAAGGGGAAGGGCACGCCGTCGCGTCAGCAAACGAATCAGGGTGACCCCCCACCATTTTGACTTTTCCCAGTCCAATCACCTTTATTGGCATGTAACCCTTGCAAACCCGTGTACAACAA
The DNA here is from genome assembly GCA_029375565.1 of Gekko gecko. NCBI lineage: Eukaryota > Metazoa > Chordata > Lepidosauria > Squamata > Gekkonidae > Gekko > Gekko gecko. Next base: position 25,826,466 of record JAPDNY010000016.1, read on the forward strand.
AAACAAGCACAGCATAAGAATAATATTTGCAAAACACAGATACAAGGAATGATCAAGTAAGCATACCCATCAATTAAATAAAGGGCGAATAGAAATGGCACCAAAAAGAAATTTAGCGACAGTTTCCATTATCTCAAGAAGGTTTGGATTATCAAGAAGAATAAGGATCTTTAGGCCATCAGGATATTCTTCTAATTGAGCCAAAGTAAGGTTTAGAAATTTCAGTCGTCGCGCATGATAGAAGGGGCACTGAAACAAGACATGGGAGATCGTTTCGATATGATCATTTGTGCATGGAGAACATCTGTCAGAAAAGGGCACACCCTGAAAATGGCCAGATAATAAGGTCGAAGGTAATACACTGAATCTCGTCAAAGAAAGGGCTCTACCATTTTGACTTCTCGGTCCATGCTTGCCTTTAGGGGAAATCGGCTCTGGTTTTTTTCTGGCTTCCAGCGAGAGGGGGTGGGGGGAGAGGGAGAGAGAGAGAGAATATATATATATATATATATATTAGGGTTGCCAGCTCTGGGTTGGGATTTGGGCGATGGAGTGGGGATTTGGAGAGGGGCAGGACCTCTTTAAAGGTAAAGGTAAAGCTGCAGTGGCTCAAGTGGTTAAGGCGCTGAGCTGCAAGCTGTGGAAGGTCAGTAGTTCAGCAGTTCGAGACCCGAGAGTGCCGCATGACGGAGTGAGCTCCCGTCTCCGGTCCCAGCTCCTGCCAACTTAGCAGTTCGAAAGCAAGAAATTGCAAGTAGAGAAATAGGTACCACTTAGGTGGGAAGGTAACAGCGTTCCTTGCGCCTTGGTGTTTAGTCATGCCGGCCACATGACCACGGAAACATCTTCGGACAGCGCTGGCTCTTCAGCTTGGAAACAGAGATGAGCACCGCAACCTTAGAGTCGGATTCGACTGGCTTTCGAGCAAGGGAACCTTTACCTTTAGGACCTCTTTGGGGTATAATGCCACAGAGTCCCCCCTGCAAAGCAGCCATTTTTGGATAACTGATCAAAGACTGTACTCTCTACCGCTGTGTACCATTTATTGTAAGTGGGATCCTGTCTATGTAATTCCTGTCCCGCTTAATGTGTCCTGTGAATTCTGATGCTCTGCTTCAGTTCTTTCTGGTGGTCCCAGACTCCTAAAATCCTAATCCATCGGTTGTCGAATGTCCCATTTTGTTGCTTGTACCGACTCACTCTGTGTAATCAGCCCCTGCAAGAAAGGCTGACTGTAAATAACGTAAATATATTTTTAAAACAGTTTCTCCAGGGAAACTGATCTCTGTCACCTGGAGAACGATTCTAATTCCAGGGGCTCTCCAGGCCCCACCTGGAGGCTGGCAACCTTAGTGTGTATGGAGAACTAGCATGTAGAAAGCCAGTATCATGCAGTGGTTATATCGCCAGACTAGGATCTGGGAGGTCTGAATCCCCACTCGTGCCATAGAAGCTCGCTGGGCGGCCTTGGGCCAGTCACACACTCTCAACCTGGCCTACCTTACAGGGCTGACTGTGAGGATAAAACAGAGGAGAGGAAGATGACGTAAGCCACTTTGGGTCCCCACTGGGAGGTACCAATGAGAAGCTGATGGGACCCGGCTGCTGTATATCATGAGACCCTAACCCCTTTTCACTCCTGCCAACCCAGCAGTTCGAAAGCAAGAAAGTGCAAGTAGATAAATAGGTACCGCTTCGGTGGGAAGGTAACAGTGCTCCATGCACCTCGGTGTCTAGTCATGCTGGCCACATGACCACGGAAACGTCATCGGACAGCGCTGGCTCTTCAGCTTGGAAACGGAGATGAGCACCACAACCCCTAGAGTCCGATTCAACTGGCTTTCGAGCAAGGGGAAACCTTTACTTTACCTTTAGCCCCTTTCCAAGGTGGCTCACTTCCTCAAATGGCTGCGTCTCTTGCATTCAGAACCCTCCTTGCTTTCCTTTTCCCATCCTTCATTCATAGGCACTGTCCAAACCCCAGGAGAGCTCTCTGTAGATCCTCTCCGAGCCTCCCGCTCTCCCAATGTCTTCCGCTCCTTCCATCAAACGCCTAATATACCTCTGAGTTCAGTCCCCCGTCAACGCCTGCCATGTCCAATATTTATTTTCCTAGAAGAGGCTGCGCTAAGGTTGACTTTGCCTGCTTACAGCTCTGGGAACTTATAAAGCACCACAGCTGGAGATAAGAGAAGCAGAGGGGGAGGGGGCGGGGGCGGGAATTGGATCTCAGGAGACCCAAAGCTGATTGAAGTTTCTCGGAGGGAAATGGCTTGTTTATCACAAACATCATGGATCATTAGTAAAAGCGGCAAGGAGGATTTTTTAAAAACTTGATTATTTGTTGAATGCTGCCGGCATGCTCCGTGTCGGAGCCTGCATTGTCGAGAGAGCTGGCAGGAGCTGAATTTCTTTAACTCGCTTTCAGCGAATGCGTAACGCTGAAGTGGAATTTGGGATGTTGCACGGATTTCAGAACTGGGATAAGTGAGCGGACGAAATGCATTTTCATCGATGCGCACTCCAGTCGCTTGTTTGCCTTGTTCCGTTTTTTAAAAAAATTCTCATGCTGGGGGGAAAAGGGAGGGAAAAAGCTGTGGCTCGGTGGCAGAACACATGGTTTGCGCGCCACAAGTCGCAGGTTCAATCCCTGGCATCTTCTGCTATGCAGACTGTTGCAGAATGGGCCTGTGCTGGCCTGTTGGCCCTGTTCCACCCTAACCTCCAAGGTTTCCGCAACACCTGGAGAGGCTTTTCTCTCTCTCTGGTAACCTACCACCATCACCTGACCTTTGTAAGGAAATGACCACTGGAAGGGTCAGGACTCCCAGCTTCCCTTCCAAGTTCTGAGGCCTCACCTCTGTGTCTCCCGTTGCCCAGCACCTGGTCACCACGGGGACCATTTACTGCCTTGTGTGCCCCATGAGGAATAGCCACTTGCCAACTGCCTGCCTTCCCGCTGGTGCCACTTTTATAATAACATGTCCAAGACAGTAGAGGTCTATGTGGTACAGAGAACCACTACCAGCATCTGAAGTTATAAAGTATTTATTAAAAAGAAAATGATCACAAGCATACTTTTAGCATAGCACCAGACTGAGCAATGGATTAAAAAGAAATGGGTAAAATGCAACTCCTCTGTTTCTCTCTCTATACATGCCGTATTAGATGTTAAAATATAGGACAGGCTCCTTAGCTTAGGAAGTTACAGATCTCTACAGAGTCGCCTTTATCTTGAAGCTTCCTCCAGCTCTTCAGGCCACCACACAGTGAATGGCCGCCTCCTCCAGACCTCAGCTAAGAGTTCTGGTTGCTCTGATGGACTCAGCACCAAAGAGGCCTCCCTCCTTGCTTCCAGGAGTTTTATCACCTCTCTTCTCCCCATCCACTGACCAGGTCAGACTGGGTCAGAGAAGCTTTTTTCCGTCTGGAGATCTCCAGTTCCTTCCTTCCTGAAGTCTCTCTAGTATTTAATTCCTCCAAATCTCTGTTCCCTGCTTGGGGAGGGGGGAGGGAGAGCTTGACCTATTAGCATTTGTATAAGACCCCTACCTGGGACCCTATGAGAGCTGCCATGGAGCTCATGGAGCTCTATCCTAGCTTTTCCCTTGGCACGGTAGCTTTCTATATATAGGACTCTTTTGGGAGCAAGTTTGGTGAAGTAGCTAGGAGCGCGGACTCTAATCTGGGAGAACTGGGTTTGATTCCCCACTCCTCCACATGCAGCTGCTGCCGTGACCTTGGGTCAGTCACCAGTTCTTTCAGAGCTGTTCTTTCAAGAGCAGTCCTCAGTCCCACCTACCTCACAAGGTGTCTCTTGCGGGGAGGGAAAGAGAAAGGAGAAGCCGCTCTGAGACTCCTTCGGGTAGCGAAGGGCGGGATATAAATCCAATCTCTTCTTCTTTTGTGTGTGTGTGGAGATGGTTATAGCTCAGCAGTCGGGCCCATGCTTTGCATGCAGAATGTTCCCGGCATCTGCTGTTAAATGAGCATAGGTAGCTGGCCTGGGAAGGCCTGGGAATTTTGAGAGCCGCTGCCAATCAAAGTAACCAATCCTAGGCTAAGACCAAGGATCCATCTCCATCAAAGTCCCCGGATAGCCACCAGCTGCTTAGTTAACCTCGTCAAACCAAATAGCCTAATGAATATGCAGAAGGAGGGGCACGGGAGTCCCCCCCCCACCTCTTCGCCCTCCACCTCATTAGCCGAGCGGACGATCCGCAGCTGCAGGGCGAGCGTCGCTATCAAAGGAGATCTGCGTGTCAGAAAGCATTTGCAGGCAGCGCCCGGGTCTTCGAACGCAACGTTATAAATTAAGTTTTTATGAAGGCAGAGAAAACCGTCCTGCTGTCCTTTTTATAGCGACGTATCTGGGTAATGGCAGTAAATTAGCTGACATGCCCCGCAAGGACATCTTACCCTTGTGCCGCCGCTGATTGCTCGGTAACGTTTTATTTATTTCTTTTCCCGCAACCGGGGGTCGGAGCGGCATTGATCGAGCCGAGGCCCTTAATATGTTTATGATGAGCCCAGATTAGTGGGTTGGGGTTTCTTTCGGTCGCTCGGGCCAATCCTTTAAGGGCCCGTTTCTGCTCACAGGCGCATCAAAGGCTGCTTCTTCCGCCCAGCACCGAGTCATGCCGAGCAAAGAGAAAAGACAGGATGGGAATTTTTTTTTTGAAAAAAAATCACTGGTGTTGCAAGTATGATGATGTCCAGAGCTATTTTTGTAGAAAAGGCCCAGCAGGAATTCATTAGCATATTAAGCCACATCCAAACAGCAGAAACTCATTAGCATATTAGGCCACACCCCCATGTTACCAGGAGTGTGGTCATCCAGCCACACCCACCTTTTGCTTCTTATTCTTGTTTACCTTGTCTGCTGTCAAAACACCAGGGCCTTTTTCAGAGCAGGAACTCCTTTGCACGTTAGGCCACACACCCCTAATGTAGCCAATCCTAATAAGTTTCTACTGTTGGGTATGGCCTATTATGCTAATGAGTTCCTGCTAGGCGTGGCCAGCTCAGGAGCCAGCCGGAACTCCATTCCTGTACATTCCTGCCCAAAAATAGCCCTGATGATGTCTCTTCTGGGGAAAACCTGGAAGTGACATTGGGTAGCTCTAGGGATCACTGGAAACTCTGTGGTAGAATTTCCAGCAGTTCCTAGAGCTACCGCAATCATTTCCTGGCTTCCCCTGGGAAGTGATATCATCATGCTTGCGATGCTGCCCTCCACCACATCTCTGCCCTCAATTCTCCCGCCAGTTGCCACATTTAACAACCTTCCTCTTGCCCCATCACTGGCAGCTGGAAAGTTGGATACCGAGGTCTCAGTTGGACTTTGCTGTTACCTCACCTGCCCTCAGATGACTCCGCCGATGGAATGTGGGTGGAGGGCTTAGCGGGATCCCTGTACCTGCCACTGTATAAGTCTCCAGTATTCTCTGTGCAGAAGGAAACAGGGCCCGTAAGGTCCTCCGAGAAAGTGTGTTGAGAATATAGGACGTGCGACATCGTCCTCTTTGGCGGAGCCGGGCTAACCCGTAACTCACGCCGCCTGTCCCTGAGCTCAGTATCGGAAATAAAGCAAGGAGCACAGAGTGCTCGCCAGGGGTAATTGCCGGGAGGCTGAGGGGTGAATTCCACGGAGTTATGGGCCGGCCGTAACCCAAAACGACACACAAGAAATAAGCTTCCGCCCTCTCTGAACACCGCAGATGGGCTCGAGCAGTATTTCAGGAAGCAGAGGGCCACAAACCAAACGCGCCGGTCGTACGTCAGCGCATAAAACTGCCAGGGAGAGCGGCACGGCTGGAGGACTGCTGGCCCATCCTGGCTCCTCCGGCAGGACCCGCTGGGGGTCGAGATGCGGAAAGAGGGATGCCCTCTGCTTAAATCTGGGGGGCTGGAGGGGAACGACAAAGGAGCCTGCAGCTTTTGTTACAGAAGCTGCGGGACCTGGAAAGGAACGTCATGTCCAGGCAGGGATCTCTCAAGACGCCATGACGTCTGCGGTAGGAAAAAAAATCCCAGTGTTGTCCTCTTCCTCCTGCAATCTACCTGGAATGTCTCCTGCACCCGTGGAAATGGTAACCAATGGGAACTAAAGAAAGACCCGATGTAAATCATAGAGTCATAGAATCACAGAGTCGGAAGGGGGCATAGAGGCCATCTAGTCCAACCCCCTGCTCAAGGCAGGATCAGCCTAGAGCAGGGGTGTCAAACATGCGGCCGGGGGCCAGATTAGACCCGGGAGGGCTTCTCTCAGGCCCTCACTGGAACAGGCTGTCTTCTGCTTCTGCTTCCAGTTCCACTGCTGCTGCTGCTGCGTCATTGTAGGTTTGCAGCTTGCAGATACGCACCTGAACAGCACACTCAAGACTGCAGCAGCACAGACATTTGGATGCAATAATTCAGAGCAAGGGGTGTCCGTTATCAGGCACTGTCAAATAAACAAAATATGGCAAGAGTGCTTAATGTCCTAAGCGTGTTTTTATTTTAAGTAAAAAAAACCACCTCTGTGTCCTTTATGAAGTTTCTATCTCCGCTACCTGGCATGACATCTTATGACACGCATGGTCTCATTTATGTCAGATCCGGCCCTCGTAACGAATGAGTTCGACACCCCTGGCCGAGAGCATCCCTGACCAGTGTGGGTCCAGCCGCTGCTTAAAAGACGGCCAGGGAGGGGGGAGCTCACCACCTCCCCAGGCAGCTGACCCCACCGTTGCACAACACTTACCGTAAAAAAGGTTTTTCCTAATATCCAGCTGGTACCTTCCCGCCCTTAATTTAAATCAATTATCGCGCGCCCTCTCCTTTGCTGCTAATAGGAACAGCTCCCTCCCCTCCCCTAAGTGACAGCTCTTCAAATACTTCAAGGGAGAAATCATGTCCGCCCCCCCCTCCCAACCTCCTCTTCTCCAGACTGAACATTCCTGTGCATCAGACTTCTGGAGCCAGCAGAAATTGGGCATCCTGTATGCATTGGCTTGTTTTACACGAAGCGCTCTGTTTGCGGTAAAGATATATGCACCGCACGGGAGCCGTGCCTGCTGGGAAACCCGCTCCAACCTGCTGTCTGACTTCTGAGACGAGATCAGTCGCACTTTCAGGCAAAACCGTGTAGTCTGAAGAGCAAGAATCTTCCTCGGTAGGAAAAAAAAAATTCCCAACTAAGATGAATTTCAAATTTTGCATCCCAGGAGTTTTGGCCTGAACACCCCCCCCCCCCATTTTAAGTTTTCCTTCTCCCCGAAGGTGGTAAAAGTGCATTTGGGCCGTACTCCTACAGAACTTCCGTTTGGGGCTGATGGTCTTTAACCCCTGCCTACAGAACGAGAGAGCGACTTCTGAAAGAGGCACTAATGGAAGAACAGAGGAAGCAAAGCTTACCGAATGCTCAGGTCATTAAAGGGCTTCGCCGGCCCTCCAGCCAACTCCAGATTATGCAGGGAGGAAACCCATATGGAGGGAGCCAATGGAGAGACCTAGCTGGAATGAACCAATGGGGAAAACCAACTGGGGGGAGCCATCCCGACAGTCTCCTTCCACTGACAGCTGGGCAGCCGACTTTGAAAAGGCCTGAATATAAATATGGAGTAGACCAGTGGCAATTCACAGGCAGTCTGTTAAATACTGGGTTCCATGGATGGTCTGATGCCAAACTCAGTGATCAGCTCTGCTTTATTAGTGATTCAGCCCAAACAATACAAAGACCCAGGGCAACGGCCCTGTTTAATTAGCACGCGCTCCCCAAACAACTACTGCCGATAGCCTACTGTCAGACCCATAACTTCCTCACTGGTCACCTCCAGAGTCCTGGTGGGCTATTGTTCTGGAGCTCCAAGTTCCTGGTACAAAAGTCCTGGAATGTTCCAGTCCCAATACATAACACAGGAGAAAATGTATTCTTGGGATTCCATCTCATGGACATGCCGAAGAAAAACGGGCAGGGGAAAAATATTCTGAAAGAAGGCGAACCCTAAAAACCCCCACGGAGATGATTCATGCTGCAGAGGTAGACCAAAGCCGGAGGTAGCGGCAGAGTGGCACCTAGTGGTGGATTACGCGATCGACAGCCGGAGCAAGTCGCATCAAAAGCGGCGCTTCTGAGCGATTTCGAAAAAGGAGCCGAGCGTTCAGTGCTGCCGGGTCCCCCCCCCCGCCCCATAATAAACATCTTCCATTCAATTTGATTTTTGTGTGTGTGTGCGCGCGTGATGAAAAAGTGAGAAGAATGCGCATGAAAGCAAGGAGCCCGCTATCTCTTTCCCCCTCTTTTTTTTTTATGAACCACAAAGAATGCAGCCTATTGAATCCCAGCAATATAGAGAGGGGGAAGAAAAACCGGATTGAAAAGGCAAATCAAGCCTTTTGATATTGGAGAAGCTTTGGATAAATGTGCCTTTCCGAATCCGGGTTCCTTTACATCCCACTGCGCACGGGTGTCGGCGTACAAGGGATCTGCCATCAAAACGGCGGCAGCGGTGGAGGCGGGGAATCAGTCTTTTGATTAGGGGCCCGCGACTCCCGGTTTTCAAGCAGATCAAGAATTAATTCAGCACGAGCGAGCATTTGAAATGTTAATCGGCTCGGGTTCTGAATAATTCTAATAAGCAAGGGCCCCCACCCCCAATGTAACAAATAAACCAGCTTTGCCGTCATCTTTCCATCGCCCCACCTTACAGCGGCTCCCCTACTTCCACAGTGCAGTCCCAGCAAAGGGGAGTTTATTTCTGGGTGATCGCAAGTGTCATAAATAGAAACCCATTATATGTGGTGGTGGCAGGAGAAGGGGTCTCATATTAGAATAATCGCGAGTCAGAGGACGGAAGAGACCTAATGTGGCAATTAACTGTGGTTTGCCAGCCCGCCACGAGCCTCCTAATTCTGTTTTGGGGAGGGATAAAGAGGCAAAGGGGAGAGGGGGAGAGGGAGAACGAGATTGGAATATTATTTGAGAATCTAATTGAATGCACCTGGTGGCCTCTGATAACGCCGCCCGAGATAATCTAGTGCGGCAGGTAAATACCCTTTCAGAGGCGCGCCACAATGGAGATGAATGGCGCGTGTAATTTCCTGCATTATCCACATTGCCACTCTGGAGCCGCGCTCGTCTGATCACCATCAACGGGAAGGGAAAATGTCAACGAACTTTTATGGCTGAGAAGATCCTTCATTGTGCGCCCTGATCGTTTTTTCCCCTTCATCTTCCCCAAGCTACTTCTTGCCTGGCTGGATAGTCAGGACTAAAGAACGGGGGGGGGGTGCGCCTTCAGACTTTGCCAGGCCCTTGAGAGCCAGGAAAGACTGAAACAGCAGCAGAGACAACTTGGAATTTCTTGTCCCTGCTGGTTCGACCCTCATGTTGATTTCGCCGTGCCCCTTGCACAAATAACCATGCCGGAAAACTCTTTTTCTTAGGAGAGACCCATAAGAACATAACATAAGAACATAAGAGAAGCCAATGTTGAATCAGGCCAATGGCCCACCTAGTCCAATACTCGGGTCACACAGCGGCCAGAAATACCAGGTGCTATCAGGAGGTCCAGCAGTGGGGCCAGGACACTAGACGCTGTTGCCCCCCCCAGCACCAAGAATAGAGTGCATCACCTGCCCCAGACTGAGAGTTCCCATCTATACCCTGTGGCTAATAGCCACTGATGGACTTCTGCTCCATATGTTTATCTAAAGCCCCCTTGAAACTGTCCATGCTTGTAGCTGCCACCACCTCCTGTGGCAGTGAATTCCATTGCCTGCTGATTCACATTGCCTGCTGGTGGTGACGGCCAGGGTGAGAGCACTGTGGCTTGGCTTGGCCTCAGGCTCCCTTCTCCCTTCCACTATGGAATTTGGGGAGGGGGCATCATGGGACCTGAGAAAAGACAGCTCAGGGGGCATTTAAATGCCTTTTAAGTTTCCTTCCGCAAGAAACCTTAGAAAGGCACTCTAGAGTGGTACCTTCAATACATCTCCAACAAGCCCCCCGTTCTGCTAGCCCAGTCCTGCTGTATACCTTCTAAGTCATGGTGAGTCTTTCAAAAGCATTCCCATGAGCCTTTGGGAAACATGCAAATTAATGCCGGCAGAAAGGGGGGTGATTGGAGAAGTGGTGAAGGTACCACTCTTGAGTCCCCTTCTAAGCTTTCTCGCCCCGTGGAAGGGAACTCAAAAGGCATTTAAATGCCTTCTGAAGATAATTAAATGCCCTCTGAGCTGGTTTTTTTCCCCTGATGCACTGGCTGTCCAGTGCCTTGAAGGTAAAGGTAAAGGTTCCCTTGCTCGAAAGCCAGTCGAATCCGACTCTAGGGTTGCGGTGCTCATCTCCGTTTCAAAGCCGAAGAGCCAGCGCTGTCCGAAGACGTTTCTGTGGTCATGTGGCCGGCATGACTAAACACCAAGGCGCACGGAACGCTGTTACCTTCCCACCGAAGTGGTACCTATTTATCTACTTGCAATTTCTTGCTTTCGAACTGCTAGGTTGGCAGGAGCTGGAACTAGAGACGGGAGCTCACTCCGTCTTGCGGCACCCGGGTCTCGAACTGCTGAACTACCGACCTTCCACAGCCTGCAGTTCAGTGTCTTAACCACTTGAGCCACCGCAAGTGCCTTGAAAGGAAGGGCTAAAAACAGGCTCTGCTTTCAAAGACAGGCGTTCAGATTAATTTAATTAACTTTAACTGCCCCCTTAAACATTTGAATGCTATGGGCTTGGTGATCCTTAATTTTTGCACTGTTCTACTTCTGCAGGCTGAATTCTTTAAGGAACATGGTTTTCAGTGTCCTTTTTTGCATCAGCCAATCAGCTGACAGTGTGCATTGTCCTCATACATACTGTATGACTTGTGCATAAACCCCCTCTTCAGATGCCTACAAAACAAATAAGCCTACAAAACCAGTAGCAAAAAAAAGTGGAGAACCGAACACTGTTGATGAAAACATAAAGAGATCTGGAAAAGAAACAAAGCCGACAGCCTTCAATCGCCCCGAAATAGCGACGTTCTCTTTCTCTGTCTCTTACTGCTGGCCCAGTTGGGGCCGAAAGGCACGAATAGCCCGATCTCACCAGGGTCAAGTAGAATTTTAATTCTGGGTCTCGTCCCTCGTTTTGGGTCAGGTTTATAAGTCAACGGCTGTGAGTCTTTCTCATCTTTCCTGACCTCCTTCAGGTCTCTGTAGGGAGTGACACTGACAGGTATTCACTCTGCAATACCCATCGAGAGAAGTCCGGGAGCCGAGGGGGACAACAGTCGATTTGCGGCATCAGCCATAGAGAGCTTTGCTAGGGCTAGAGCGGCATGTTCTGCCTCCACTCCGGTTCCCTCGCACAACCGGAGCAGCAGGAGCTCATCTCCAGGAAGCAGAAAACATGAATTCCAGCAACTTTCCCTACAAGCTTTTATTGTCCCCTGGTCAGGTGACCTGTCTCAGGCTCCGCCTCCTTCTGGCTGAATGGAGAATCTTAAAGGGATAAAAGCCCCAGGTTGGAACTTTACAATCCAGGGCCTTCCTTATAGGTTCTCACCAGGTGTGTGAGTTTCGGTGCTCTGGGATGGGGTGGGAAGATCACGAGGTCCTTGGTAATACAGGTGTTGGCTCCTCACGAGGTTCTAGTTCAGGTGTCTTTTGAGGTGGTGGGTTCTGTCTGAGGGGGCTTCTGGTCATGGATTTGGGGGTCAGAGCTAGGAGTCCACGCCTTCGTAACCCGTTCTGTTGCCTCCTCCGAACTCTGTGGCTCTTCTCTCTCCGAGTCGGGTAGATCCAAAATCTGGAGCACTCAAAAAACAAGGTTGTGATGTAAAGTGTTCCGTGCACCTCGGCACTTAGTCACACCGGCCACATAACCACGGAAACTACTGGCCCAGTTGGTCAGGAAAGAGAAGGTCAGGAAAGATAAGAAAGTCTTCGGACAGCGCTGGCTCTTCGGCTTGGAAATGGAGATTAGTACCGCCCCCTAGAGTCGGATTCGACTAGCTTTCAAGCAAGGGAAACTTTTACTTTTACCTAATGGCCAAGCGCCATTTGGAAGATCTGTCTGATGTTAAAGAGTAGTGTTTGGGAAGGGTGGATATCTGGAGCAATGTCAGCGCCTGATTTCCGCTCCGTGGGGGCGAAGAGGTTTGGGATAATTGTTATCAGCTAGCTGGCATGGGAGGGAAGAGGTAACCTCCCGATATGTCGCAGCATCCCAGCCCTGATTTAAACCAGGGAGCTTGGTTGCTTTTTACTATTTAGTTACAATTTGGGAGATCCAATCAGTATGTTGTATTTGCACCCGATGCCTGTTAAAGAATCCTGGAATGCATACAGCCGATCCCGGACCCCGATCCGTTTGTCGGTTCTTTCTGCCTCACGCTTTCGGAAGGAAGCTTCGCCGTGCCGCTGTCGAGTTCCGTCAAAAGATAAACTTCCATTGTAAATTGAGAAATGAGGAGCAGAGTTATGGAGCCGCCTAAATTGAGATTAGAGAGCCCATTTGGTTAACAGCTAGCAAAGTTTCTCGCTCTTCAAATGTTGACTACCGGCAAAGGGAAACATAAAAACTGACAGTGCCACCGCAGAAGCCGCACGAAATGCAGACAGACTCGAAATGAGCTCTCTCCGTACGCGGGGGCCGGCAGTAATTACATTTTTATGAGGGAGCGAATGTTTAATGTCAGTCTTTAATAGTGTCTCTTGGCCAGGCAAAACAGGGTTTCGGAGCATGGGTGTCGGTGTCCATTTTCTTGGTAGACGATGAGTTCTACGTGATTTAAAAAATAAATAAATCCGAGAGCCGATTGAACGTGGTGCTGTCATTTCAATGCACGCCAGAGCATTCAAGCTGTTCTGGATCAGGCCAGTGATCCATCTAGGCCCTGGACTCTAATCTGGGAGAACCGGGTTTGATTCCCCACTCCTCCACTTGCAGCTGCTGGATGTCCTTGGGCAAGCCATAGTTCTGTCAGAGCTGATCTCTGAAGGACAGTTCTGGAAAGAGCTCTCTCAGCCCCGCCTACCTCCCAGGGTGACTGTCGTGGGGAGGGGGAAGGGAAAGGAGTTTGTAAGGTGCTCTGAGACTCCATGCGAAGGGCAGGGTATAAATCCAATCTCCTCCTCCTCGTCCTCTTCTTCCTCCTCCATAGGGTTGCCAATCTCCAGGGGGCACCTGGAAACCTCCTGCTATTACAATTGACCTCCAGATGACCAAGATTACTTTCCATGGAGAAAATGGCTGCTTCGAGGGTGGACACCATGGCATTATACCCTGCTGAGGTCCCTCCCCTCCCCGAACCCTCCCCTCCCCAGGCTCCATCTCCAAAATCTCCAGGGACTTCCCAATCCAGAGCTGGCAACCATGCTAATCCAGCATATGGTTCACACGGCAGCTAGTCAGATGCCCCACAAGGCCCGCGGTCGGTGACCCAGAAGCCAAAGCCTCCCCCTATTGTCGGTCTCCAGCAACTGGCACTTTGGATGACTATGCTACCCCTCATTGCGGAGGCGCCATTCCACCCGTTAATACGGACCCACTCTTTATAAATCTGTTAAAAAAGATTAGGCTACAAAAATTCTGCATAGAGTTGCAAGGTAAATCCCTTGGAGGAGGAGGAGGAAGAGCAGCAGAAGAAGAAGAAGAAAAAGAAGAGGAGGAGGTATTTGTGAATTTCCTGAGGTCTTTTCCAGTTCTATGATTCTAAAAGGAGGAGGAGGAGATTGGATTTATACCCCGCCCCTCACTACCCGAAGGAGTCTCAGAGCGGCTCACAGTCTCCTTTCCCTTCCCCCTCCCCACAACAGGCACCCTGGGAGGTAGGTGGGGCTGAGAGAGCTCTTTCGAGGACTGCCCTTGAGAGAACAGCTCTGAGAGAACTTGTGACTGACCCAAGGTCACACCAGCCGTTGCACACGGAAGAGTGGCAAATCAAACCCGGTTCTCCCAAATTAGAGTCCACACTCCTAACCACTACACCAGACCGGCTCTCAGAAAACAACCTGCGGTAGTCATCGTCACAATATCCTGTGCCGGAGAGTTCCATAAGCTCCAGGTCTTCATCCACAAGCCGAGGCCGCAGCCCTTTTGCGATGTGGAACCGGCGCAAAGGAAATCCCAGGCCACAGCCGTGCCGCACCCCTCGGACTGGAGCCGTAAGAAACCAGGCACCATCTGGCCACTCCAGCACCTCTCTTGGGCTACCAGGGAATAAGGATGAAAAAAATAAAGCCTCTAGCCAGAACCTTAGGCGCTCCTGGAAGGCCAGGTAATGAACAGGTGAGGCGATGAGCCGAAATCAGCCGCCGCGATTAGCGCCGGGGCTTCAGATTTCTGGCTCAGGGGAGGGGCGGAGGGCGGCGAAAGCCTGCCTCATCCGGCGCAATTAGCCGCCTGCAATTAAAACGAACGCCTTAATTACCATGTTTACATGTTGTAACCTCCTGGCTACGATCGAGTAATGCCTTCCTCGCATATCGAGTTGGGCGTAAACATATTTTGCTGCTTCTTTCTGGCTCAGCCCCCCCTCCCCGACCATATGCTAAGCTTTTGTGGGCAAGGGGGGTGTCAGGCCTAATATGCCTATCCGGGCCGGTCGGCTTTATAGCGGAGGCCAAAATATGGAGGAAAGCCAAAGGCAGGCAGCAGGGGCTCTCCCGCTCGGTAAGGACACGCGCTACAGATTGTTTGTTTATACCCGGCACCGCCGCATTTGGGCTGTTCCTCCCTTTTCAAAGGTTAATGGGGCAAGGGCTTTGTCATTAAGGACATAAGAACATAAGAACATAAGAGAAGCCAATGTTGAATCAGGCCAACGGCCCATCTAGTCCAACACTCTGTCACACAGCGGCCAAAATATACCAGGTGCCATCAGGAGGTCCATCAGTGGGGCCAGGGCACCAGAAGCCCTCCCACTGCTGCCCCCTCCAGCACCAAGAATAGAGTGCATCACCTGCCCCAGACTGAGAGTTCCCATCTATACCCTGTGGCTAATAGCCACTGATGGACTTCTGCTCCATACGTTTATCTAATTCCCTCTTGAAACTGCCCATGCTTGTAGCTGCCACCACCTCCTGTGGCAGTGAATTCCATATGTTAATCACTCTTTGGGTGAAGAAGTATTTCCTTTTATCTGTTCTAACCCGACTGCTCAGCAATTTCCTGGAGTGCTCACGAGTTCTTGTACTGTGAGAAAGGGAGAAAAGTCCTTCTTTCTCAACCTGCTCCATCCCATTCATAATCTTATAAACCTCAGTCATGTCACCCCTCAGCCGTCATTTCTCCAAGCTGAAGAGCCCCAAGCGTTTTAACCTTTCTTCATAGGGAAGGTGTTCCAACCCTTTGATCATTCTAGTTGCCCTTCTCTGCACTTTTTCCAATGCTATAATATCCTATTTGAGATGTGGTGACCAGAACTGTACACAGTATTCCAAATGAGGTCGCACCAATGATTTATACAGGGTCATGATGATACTGGCATGATGATACTGGACGTATGGATTGCGTCGCTGGATTGGAGCACAGCTGGTCCAGCATTTCAGTTCCTTTCCAATAGTTAAACATGGAAACGTGGAGACGGAAAGGGATCCCAAGGGGTCATCTAGTCCAACCCCTGCACAAGGCAGGAAGTTCACAGCTACCTCCTCACCCCACTCTCCCCGTGACCCCTGCTCACTGCCCCGAGTTAGATGCCTCTGGGAAGGCAGGCACGAAGACAGCCCTTTCCTGGTCATAGTCTCCCAGCCTCTGGCATCCCAAGCAGTGCTCCCTCTTAAGCTGTGGAGTCTCGTGAGCGAAAATTCTGCTTTGTGACCTACTGGCATTAAAGTTGTGAGCGAGCGATTTGGCTGCTGCATCAATTAGTTTGCTCTGGAGCCCATCCTTCCTGAGCTAGGATAAAAATGTGTGAGCCCGAGGCTAAAAAACTGTGAGCTAGCTCACACTGACTCAGCTTAGAGGGAACACCGATCCCAAGGTATACTGCTTCGGTACACGGAGGTTTGTGGCTAAATAAGAACACTCAGATTTCTTTGCTGGGTCAGGCCCATCATCCGACCGGGATAGATATCCAGGCAGGATATAAATGTTTTAATGTATTTAAAAACGTAACAAACAACATTCCCCCCCCCCCAAACTAAACATCCCCAAATGCTTTAGCTGGTCCTCACCAGGCCGGTTCCCTGACCCGCCAGTCATTGTGATTGCCCTTTTCCCACTTGGGGTTCTTTTTGGAAGTCTCCCGAAATAAGTTTGGGCTGACGCAACGCAGCGACTCCCAGGCACACATGGAAGGCCTCGCCTGTTTCCCGTGGTGCTCCTGGCCTCCTCCCCACGGGGACGCTTTTCCAGGTGCGTGAGGTCAGAGCGCATGATGCAATCTCAGCCCACCCACCCCCTCTGCAGCGAGAGCTGGTAACTCAACTCCCCTGGGAACCTCAGGAGGCGGAATCAAGGCCGTGAGGGAGTCCGGCCCCGTCGTCTGGGAACTAATTACTAAATGCCTGCAATTAACGGCCTGAGCTTACGGCTCCTCCCAGCACGAACAGTGGGTCATCGGATCAGCTGGCCTGCAGTTTGATAACAACAAGGGGGAGAGTGGCCCTGTGCATCTACAGTTGCCAACCTCCAGGTAGCACCTGGAGATCACCTGCTAGTGCGATTGATTTCCAGTTGACTAAGATCAGTTCCCCTGGAGAAAATGGCTGCTTTGCAGGGTGGACTCTATGGTATTAGAGCCAGTTTGGTGTAGTGGTTAAGGGAGAACTCTAGTAAAGGTAAAGGTTCCCTTGCTCGAAAGCCAGTCGAATCCGACTCTAGGGTTGCGGTGCTCATCTCCGTTTCCAAGCCGAAGAGCCAGCGCTGTCCGAAGACGTTTCCGTGGTCATGTGGCCGGCATGACTAAACACCAAGGCGCACGGAACGCTGTTACCTTCCCACCGAAGTGGTACCTATTTATCCACTTGCAATTTCTTGCTTTCGAACTGCTAGGTTGGCAGGAGCTGGAACTAGAGACAGGAGCTCACTCCGTCATGCGGCACTCATGGGTCTTGAACTGCTGAACTACTGACCTTCCACAGCCTGCAGTTCAGCGTCTTAACCACTTGAGCCACCGCAGCTCCTAGGGAGAACTCTATTGGGACTCTAATCTGGGAGAACTGGGTTTGATTCCCCACTTCTCCACTTGCACCTGCTGGATGACCTTGGGCAAGCCATAGTTCTGGCACAGCTGTTCTTGAAAAAGAGCCGTTTCTGTCAAGAGCTCTCTCAGCCCCACCTACTTCACAGGGTGTCTGTTATGGGGAGGGGAAGGGAAAGGAGTTTGTAAGCCGCTCTGAGACTCCTTTGGGTAGTGAAGGGTGGGGTATAAATCCAATCTCTTCTCTTCTTCTCTTCTTATACCCAGCTGAGGTCCTTCCCCTCCCCACACCCTTCCCTCCCCTGGTTCCACCCCCGTAATCTCCAGGTATTTCCCAACCCAGAGCTGGCAACCCTGGCCTTTGCCCGTACCTCCCGCGGAAGCTGAGATTCAGCCACTGGGCTCTTTAAACCCTTTGCCCCCCGGAGCGAGTGGCACATGGATCTTTGGCAGAGTTTCCCCCATGATTCACCTCCGTGGCGTATTATGTATTGGGACGGAATCATCCCTGATTGAATCACCCCAGAGACTGGCTGAGCTTGGAGCAGAAGAACAATAGCCGACCAGGACTCTGGAATAAACCAGTCAAGTAGTCATGTTATGTAAACAGCCTGTCACTGGGAGTGGGGTGTGTTTGGGGTGTGGCAATTGCCAAGGCTCTGGGGTTCTCGTCTTGCTCTTGCTGGAATCACAAATGAAGTAGAGCTGATCACTGGACGCAAGCTGCTCATCCATGGGACCCCCACTATTTAACAGGTGTCTTCTCATTCACTCGTGGAATGTAGCAGCCAAGGTGTCTCATCCCCAGTTCTGTTACAAGTGACATCCCTACTTGTCACTTGCCTCTCGCGAAAGCTCCCCTTAAGAAGGTAAGAACCTAAGAGCCCTGCTGGATCAGACCAGGGGTCCATCTTGTCCAGCCTCCTGTCTCACACGGCGTCTTCTGGACGGCCAACAACAGGGCGCAGAGGCCGAGGCTTTTTTCTGATAAGAGCATCAGAAGAGCCCTGGATGGATCAGAGCAGTGGTCCATCTAGTCCTGCATCCTGTCTCACAATGTGGCCAGCCAGTTCCTCTGGAGGGCCAGGAACAGGGCAGAGAGGCCGTGGCCTTCATAAGAACACCAGAAGAGCCCTGCTGGATCAGACCAGCGAGGGTCCATCTAGTCCAGCCTCCTGTCTCACACAGTGGCCAGCCAGTTCCTCTGGACAGCCAGCAACAGGGCACAGAGGCTGAGGCCTTCCCCTAATGATGCTTCCCAGTGCTGGGATTTAGAGGCTTAGTGCCTCTGAACATGGAGGTTCCCCTCAGCCACCATGGCTAATAGCCACTGAAAGATTTCTCCTCCATGAATCTATCTAATCCCCTTTTAAAGCTGTTTATCCCTGTGGCCATCACTACATCCTCCGGCAGCAAATTCCACATTTTAATCACTCTCTATGTAAAGTAGTATTTCCTTTCGATCATCCCGAGCCTACTGCCCATCAGCTTCATTGGATGCCCTCGAGTTCTAGTATTTGGGGGGAGGGAGAAAAAGTATTCCAAGTGAGGCCGCACCATAGTTCTATACAAGGGCATTACAATATCAGCTGATGGGTTGTGACGAGAAGAAGGAAGAGGAGATTGGATTTATACCCCACCCTTCACTCGGAGCCTCAGAGCGACTTACAATCCCCTTCCCCTCCCCACAACGGACACCTTGTGAGGAAGGTGGGGCTGAGAAAGCTCTTGCAAGGACTGCCCTTGAGAGAACAGCTCTGAAAGAACTTGTGACTGACCTAAGGTCACACCAGCAGCTGCCTGTGAAGGAGTGGGGGATTAAACCCGGTTCTCCCAGACTGCAGTCCACGCTCATAACCCCTACACCAAAACTGGCTGTCTGTTCCTACCAGTTGGTGCACACCGGAGAAGAGGGCATGTAATTTTATATTTTAGTATAGTAATTTTATATGCTTATAGTAATTTTATATGCTTATATGCTTATGTTTTAACTTGTTTTTCTTGGCATTGGTTGCCCTTTCGTAAGCCGCCCTGAGCCTGTTCGCGGGGAGGGCGGGGTAGAAATGGAATGTATAAATAAATAAATAAATAAAATGTGAGGCAAACCTTTTGAACCCCAAGGCCTGATGGGAACATCTGTATGAATCATAGCAGTAGTTATCTTCTTCTTTTTGCTGGAAGGCAACAGGATGTGAACAGATCGCATCGGTCCCAGCACCTAACCACCCCAGCATGTTTCCCGAAAACATACAGAGAACTTGTTTGAGTGTGGTTTCGGTATTTTTTTGGGGGAGGGGGAGCAGGATTTATGAATTCCCCCGTATCTGATCAAACTTTCCTGAAAGATGTAGTCAAAAGGGAGCTTCATTTACACTTTTAGTTCATCAGGTCAAGTGGGGGATCCACGGTCACGGGCGGAGGTACGGTCATGAAGAAGAACATGTGAAGCTGCCTTCTGCTGCATCAGACCCCTGGTCCATTGAGGTCAGACTTGTCTACTCTGACTGGCAGCCGCTCTCCGGGGTCTCAGGCAGAGGCCTGGTCCTCTTTAACTGGAGATGCCGGGGATTGAACCTGGGACCTTCTGCATGCCAAGATGACGCTCTGTCACTGAGCCATGGCCTCTCCTCAATAGGTCTGCTAGCAAGGCAGTTGAGTGCCGTTTGCTGAGTCAGAACTTCAACTCTTCTAGCCCGACATTGCCTGCTCTGACTGGCAGAGGCTTTCCAGAGTCTCTCCGGCGTCTTTCACACCACCTATGCTAGTTGCTTTTAACTGAAGATGCCGAGGATTGAACCTGGGACCTCCCGAATGCCGAGCAGACACTCCACCACCCCTCCTCAAAATTATAACACTTGGTCACATGAAGCTGCCTTATACTGAGTTGGACCAATGGTCCGTCAAGGGTCAGTGTTGTCTACTCAGACTGGCAGCAGTTCTCCAGGGTCTCAGGCAGGGATCTTTCCCATCCCTTATGACCTGATCCTTTTAGCTGGAGATGCCGGGGATTGAACTTGGGACCTTCTGTGCGCAAAGCAGACGCTCAACCACTGAGCCACAGCCTCCCAGTTTGCAGGGCAGGAGCATTTTGAAGCAAGATCTAAATGGGGGGGGGATGGCTCAGGGTCAAACACCTGCTTTGCATGCAGAAGGTCCCAAGTTCGGTACCCAACATCTCCTGTTAAGTGATAGGACAGAGCAGGCTGAGAAAGAAGAACTTTTCTCCCTTTCTCACAATACCAGAACTGGTGGGCACTCCGTGAAATTGCTGAGCAGTCGGGTTAGAACGGATAAAAGGAAGACCTTCTTCACCCAAAGAGTGATTAACACGTGGGATTCACTGCCACAGGAGGTGGTGGTGGCTACAGGCATGGACGGCTACAAGCATGGACAGTTAGATAAACATATGGAGCAGAAGTCCATCAGTGGCTATTGACCACAAGGTATAGATAGGTACTCTCAGTCTGGGGCAGGTGATGCACTCTAATCTTGGTGCTGTGGTGGGGGGCAAGAGTGGGAGGGCTTCTAGTGTCCTGGCCCCACTGCTGGACCTCCCGATGGTACCTGGTATTTTTCGCCACTGTGCAACACTGGAGCCCCACTTTTATCGAAGTAGAAATCCTATTTGGCCAGCTCTCTTGCTTCTGATTTTATAAGCAGGTGTTGCCAATACCTTTCCAAGCCAATCTTTGGCATCACGAGGACTAGAAATGTGGTTTTTTAACCCCCCCCAACCCAAAGCTGCTAGGAAAAAAACAGCAACCCAGCTGCTAGAAGTCTTATTTGGCTGCACCTCGGGCTTTGGTGATTTTAATCGGTGTAGCCTTCACACTTAACATGCATGTTTTTGCAGTCGTGAGGGGGGTGTCTCGAAACTCATGTTTGCTTTTCGCACAATTTCTCGATAGAACTGGGTCCTTTGCTCTGTAACCGCGTCCCAAGGAGCTGAGTGTGCTCTGCTTCGCAGGGTGCTTTTTAAAACGAGCCTATCGGTGAAAACATTTCTTTGCATACACACAGCTTACCGTAAGCCATTCGGTAAAGATCCTTGTGCTGTGGTGGCAACGGTTGCCAAAGGTATATATTTTTTAATTTGCACAGCCAATCAGATCTTCGTTGGCCGGTCAGAACCCTCCTGGGCAAAAATCCCACTGGGACCCAATCACTTTTGAAAAGAAGAAGAAGAAGAAGAAGGGATTGGATCTATACCTTGCCCTTCACTATCTGAAGGACTCTCAGAGCGGCTTGCAATCTCCCTCCCCTTCCCCTCCCCTCCCCACAACAGACGCCCTGTGTAGTAGGCGGGGCTGAGAGAGCTCTTTCGAGGACTGCTCCTGAGAGAACAGCTCTGAGAGAACTTGTGACTGACCCAAGGTCACACCAGCAGCTGCACGTGGAGGAGTGGGGGATCAAACCCGGTTCTCCGCGCTCCTAACCACTACACCAAACATTCGGGGGCCTTGAAAGGTGTTGGTGGTAGGGTTGCCAGCCTCCAGGGGGTGGCTGGAGTTCTCCCGGAATTACAACCGTTCTCCAGGTTACAGAGATCACAGTTCCCCTGGAGAAAATGGTTGGTTTGGAAGATGTACTCTATGGCATTATGCCCTGGCTGGGGTTCCCCTCCCCAAATCCCACCCTCCCCAGGATCCACCCCCCAAATCCCCGGGAATTTCCCAGTCCAGAGCTGGTAACCCTAAGAGGGTGCTGTGGAACACACAGCGGGTGCCATAGAGTCTCTGTGTCCACACGGAAGACGACGCAGGCTTGTTCGGACACTATCACACCACGCAATAGAGATTGCGTGCCCCGCTCCTTCCGCCCTCTTCCGATTTCTCACCGACTCGGGCTCCATTTCTCCTAAAAGGCGTTGATACGGCTGGTCAGTAATGGGCCTCTGGAGGGACCAGTGGAGCGCGGCTTTTGGGGATGGATCCAGTGCCACGCTGGCTGCCTCCCAGGCGTTGTTTGTTTTATCTCCCTCGACCAATGAGAAGAGGGCAACAAACCTTCACTTCCCATGATCTGTGTTTTCTCCAGGGCTTTTGGGGGCATGAAGCCTGCGCTTTTAAGTTTAAGGGAAGAATGGCTTTGCTGAAAGGTAAGGAGAGCATACGGCCCCTTGGTTCAGTCCTTGTCCAGGGCCATTTGTGTTTTTGCCAGTTGGGCTTTTCACCGCTGGCTTTGCATATTCTGTATGTAAGAAAAAGAAGAAGAGATTGGATTTACACCCTGCCCTTCACTACCTGAAGAAGTCTCAGACTGGCTTACAATCTCCTTTCCCTTCCCCTCCCCACAACAGATGCCCTGTGAGGTAGGTGGGGCTGAGAGAGCTCTGAGAGAACTGCCCTTGAGAGAACAGCTCTGAATGAACTTGTGACTGACCCAAGGTCACACCAGCAGCTGCATGTGGAGGAGAGGGGAATCAGACCCGGTTCTCCCAGATTAGAGTCCGCACACTTAACCACTACACCGAACTGGCATGATTTTGCACGCAACATATACTACATCTGTTGATTTATTAATGCCGTTTCCTTCCTGGTCTTTAAAAAAGGAAAAATCACTGAGGGCAGCTTACGAGAGACATAAAATAACATCAGCACAATCAAAATATCAAAGGATTTAAACTACGATCATAATAAGCGGACCAAAAGGGACGAAGCAAGGCGAGAAGCCACCGTGGATATCCGTCTCACAGCCTATCCTAATTGTTTATCTGCACAACGTGCAACATTGATATGCATCGCGTATAGGGCCATTGTGGTCACGTTTTGGTTTTGGAAGGTACTGTTGTCTTTTGTTTCGGCCCATCTCATTTCCTCCCTGTCCTTGATCGTTCCTGTGTTTCTTTCATGCCCTTTATTTCGTGAGCACGAGCACAAACCCTGTTTTTATGTCGTTATACCGTGTATACAAATTGAACCGAATGGCCCCGGTTAGCCCAATCCCATCAGATCTTGGAAGCTAAGCAGGGTCAGCCCTGGTTAGTGTTTGGATGGGAGACCACCAAGGACTACCAGGTTGGCTAAACAGAGGTAGGCAATGGCAAACCTTATGCAGTTCCGCAGGGCCTGCAAGACGGAGCTCTTCCACCAGACTTTTGAGTAGGGGCTGCCACCGCCATGATACCATCATCGTACAGCCACCTCGAGGCACACTGGCCCTGGCATGGGACTTCAGTTTTGTTAGGACACCACTGGAGCAGTGCCAACTGTGTGTATTAGTGTGCTGTGTGATGTGGACTATATAGTGAATTCTGTGCTGTTGACCGCTGTTTTATTGTTTTAGTCATAATGAAGTATTTATGGTTTTAGTATATATTCTTGGCTTTTGCCTCTATGTTTTAATGTTGTTGTATGGCATCTTGCCTCTTGTTCGCCGCCCTGAGCCCACGTTGGAAGGGCGGGATATAAATCCAATAAATAAATAAATATAAATAAATAACCACCTCTGAATGTCTCCTGCCTTGCAAACCTTATGGGGTCACTATAAGTAGGCTGTGATTGGACGGCTCTTTACACACACACACACACACACACACACAAATTGGGTGCAAACGTAACGTTAAAAGTTGTGTTACCTTTTTGCGCAAACAAATTTGGGCTGTGGAAAGAGAGACTCTTGCGGGAATGACGACTCACGGCTTCGTTTCTCACCAGGGAGAGATGTAATCGGAGGAGGGGTATTCGAATGGAACCAACCAGCTGTCAAAATCTGGCCCCCCTCACTAGCTTATCCTCCCCAAAAGTCAACGATCGCAGACTTCCCACTGCTAGTCCTCCCTCCCCACTTGCCCCCTGAGCTGAGCTTCCTTGGCTAACCTATTAAGGACGCACAGAATTTTCGTGGGCCGATAATCTTTGGCACAAGAAAGGCACCCTTGGGCCTGTCAATGTGTTCTCTGAAAGGCCCCTTAAGAATGTACCTTTTCCACCTTGGCTTCTGCTTACTTCTCCCTCTTGGCGGATGATTCGAAGCCACGTTTGTTTTTCTTTTCCGAAAAGCATTCTTCTTGCCCGCTGCCTCGCCCAGGCCATGCAGGATCGCGCCGCCAATGTGGTGAGGTAACCAGTGGAGATGTAACTAGTCAGCTTGGTTTGGCGACACCTTGGGGGGAAGCCACATCCGAGCGAGGGCAGGGCTTCGTGCCCTCGTTCCGAACAGGCGGACATTTTGGGCCCCGTTTTTGCAGCCCCCGCCAAAGTGTCGCCGGAACTTGGAGCAGATGCATTTGGTGAGGTGTAAAAAATTTTCATGTTCTTCTCCCATTTCAGTTCAGGCCTATAGACGACTTCTGCACCTTTTCAGGTAGAAAGATTCAGCTTCTGCAACTGGCCACTTGGGGGCACTAGAGTGCAAAGCACACTGTTGCAATAAGAAGGGTCTTGTACAAAGGAGATGACGCCCAGTATTTGTGTAGTGTATTTCAGGCGTTGAAAGCACTTTGCGGATGTTAGTCAGCCCTGCAACAGCCCTGCAAGGTAGGCCTTATCGCAGATGTCAGATCTGAGTGGCTTGCCTGCAGCCTCACCATGAGTTTTTGGCAGGGGTGAAATTTGAATTTTATGGATGACAGATGATGCGTCTAACTGTTCGCCACATTAATCTTCATGACAACCAGTTCCCAGGACTGCGCCAGAAAGGAAATGCTTCAGAATGAAATTACATGAAGAATGTTAAAGGAATGGGAGGGAGTGAAGGAGGCAGTGGGTTAAAGGGGGATTTTAAAATATATGCATGTGAAATTCTTTCCGTTCTTTTTATCAGTTGACATCATTGTTTCAGAATTTAAAAAATATAAGTAATAAACATGCATCGCATGAAGTATATTATGTTCCGCTGTACTTTATTATAGCGTACAGTGTCTGCAGCAGTATGCCTGGTCATTAACAACCCGATCGAATGCTTTATTCCTCTGTTTAATGGGGCTTGTTCGCAAACAAATGCAGACAGGATTGCTAGCTTCATTCCGTTCCCGTTCAGCGTCTGGACCTTGCTGTCGCAGCTCCGAACGTCACGTGTCCCTCTGTAACGCAGGCATTCCCCGGCTGTGAGACAATACGAGCCCTCTTTAAAAAAGTATAGAAGTAGGACATAACTGCATGCCGGCCAAACATTTACCACGGACGAGTCCCTTTTTCCTGTTCCTGTTGATGCTGGTAAATCACAGTTAGGGTTTTCAGCTTTGAGCTGGGAAATTCCTGGAGATTTGGGGGTGGAGGAACCTCAGCTGGGTATGTTGCCGGAGCGTCCACCCTCCAAAACGGCCAGCCCCCCCCACAAGGAAATTGATTTCTGTTGTTTAGAGAGCAGCTGTGATTTCAGGGGTTCTCCAGGCGCCGCCTGGAGTTTGGCAACCCCACCGTTCCCATTTGAACCCTTCCGTTTGGACGTGGTTTGAAAACAGCGGCAGTCAGGTGCAGTCGCGGTCCATCTTTGGGCCTCAGGCCTCTCCCGCAAAGCGCTCGGAGTTCAATTCAGGATAGGGCGGCCAGCTCTGGGTTGGGAAATTTGGGGGGGGGGTGGAGCCCGAGGAGGGCGGGGTTTGGGGAGGGGAGGGAGTCCACCCTCCAAAGCAGCCGTTTCCTCCAGGGGAACTGATCTCTGTCGCCTGGACGTCAGTTGTAATCCCAGGAGACCTCCAGCCAGCGCCTGGGGGTTGGCGACTCTAGTCTGGGAGTGGTGGCAGCTAGACCTTGTCTCTAAAGCACATGTACATCAATGCACACGCATCAGCATGGAGCTGCCGGGCAGTACTCAGGCTACCGCTTCTCATCCCAGTGAGGCTCTGTTTGCGTCATCCGTAAAATTTATTTATTTGTTTGTTGCTGTAGATTTTCCGGGTTCTACAGCAACTAATGAACTCCGCCGTGAAAGCCTTCAACAACATATGTATTTGTTTGTTTTATTGAATGTCCAGCCCTCCCTCCCTCCCCGGCACAGCAGGGCTCAGGGTGGGTTACAACAACCATTATACAGCAATTTAGACGACCGACATGGTCGCAGAATATAATTATATAACAAATTTAACAATGAAGACACTTAGGCCCGCAGAGTATGTTTTTTCCAAAGTTTTCAAAGTCGAGCCCAAAGTTAAGTGTGTCTGGGGCCACAGCCGGAACCATTCACTAGACAGGATCGAAGATGATATGTTGGGCTGGGGGTGAAGCAGGGAGACAGGCTGGAGGTTGAGAGCCTAGGCCTGACCCAGAAGGCTTTGCAGCCAAGCCGAAGCCGGAGGGTGGAGGAATGCTGCAGAGGCCGGCGCTGCCCTTTCCACTCTCTGTTCTGCAGCTAGGGACAGGTGAACATCACGGGAACATAAGAACATCAGAAGAGCCCTGCTGGATCAGACCAGTAGTACACCTAGTCCAGCCTCCTGTCTCACACAGTGGCCAACCAGTTCCTCTGGAGGGCCAACAACAGGGCAGAGAGGCTGAGGCCTTCATAAGAACACCAGAAGAGCCCTGCTGGATCAGACCAGGGGTCCCTCTAGTCCAGCATCCTGGCTCACACAGTGGCCAGCCAGTTCCTCTGGAGGGCCAACAACAGGACAGAGAGGCTGAGACCTTCCTAAGAACATCAGAAGAGCCCTTCTGGACCAGACCAGTGGTCCATCTATTCCAGCATCCCAGCTCACACAGTGGCCAACCAGTTCCTCTGCAGGGCCAACAACAGGGCAGAGAGGCTGAGGCCTTCATAAGGACATCAGAAGAGCCCTGCTGGATCAGACCAGTGAGGGTCCATATAGTCCAGCCTCCTGTCTCACACAGTGGCCAGCCTGGACAGGGCATAGAAGCCAAGGCCATCCCCTGAAGACCCCTGCTGGTTCAGACCAGTGAAGGTCCATCTGATCCAGCATCCTGTCTCACAACAGGGCATAGAGGCCAAGGCCTTCCCCTCATGTTGCCGCCTGGCTCTGGGATTCAGAGGCTTTGTGCCTCCGAATGTGGAGGTTCCCCTCAGTCCCCACGGCTAATAGCCACTGATAAATCTCTCCTCCATGAATCTTATCTAATCCCCTTTTGAAGCTGTCTATTCCCATGGCCACCACCACATCCTCTGGCAGCGAATCCCACATTTCCATCACTCTCTGTGTAAAGTAGTGTTTCCTTTTGTCCATCCTGAACCTACTGCCCCTCAGCCTTCATTGGATGCCCTCGAGTTCCAGTCTTTTGGGAGAGGGAGATAAAAGTTCTCTTTTGTCAACTCTCCCCACCCCCTGCCTCATTTTGTCAACCTCCGTCATGTCCCCCCCCAGTCATCTCTTTTCTAAATGGAAAAGTCCCAGACTCATCAGTCCTCCCTCAAAGGGAAGGGGCTCCCACAAGCCAGGCATTTATGGTTGCGAGGTCTCCCGAGGCACAGATCTCGCCGGTTTGGGAGTACGAGCCCAGGACTCCCTCTGCTGAACTCCGCCAGGGTCCCCAGAAGCAAGCTCGTGAAGTGAGGGAGGGCGGTGTAAGACCCATTCGTCCAGTGTCTAAAATGACTTAGCTGCCCCACGGTGCCAATCTTGGGGTGAGGGGCTGGAGAGCTGAAGGCCTGGCGGCAAGGGCTGGCGGCTGACGGGATAAGGATGGCACCAAGGAGAGCCCGGTAGGGGCGGAGGGTGGCACGCAGCCAAACAGAGGCAGAACCTGCCTGCACCAGAGGAAAGAGGCGGGGCCTGATAGACATGGGGCGGAGCTGGATCCCTTAAAGGCGGAGCCTGACGAACACGAGGGCAGGGCTAAGAGGCAAACTCCACGGAGCCGATCAGAGAGCGGCCGGTTTCCTCCAGCTGGGCCCCTCCCCCTTAGTTTTTCCCCTCGGGGATGTTGGGAAAGAGGGTGAAGCCGAGGGTTGCCAATCTCCAGGTGAGGCCGGGAGCTCTCCCAAACTGGCACCTGGTCTCCAGATGGCAGAGATCTGTTCCCCTGGAGGAAACGGGCTGCTTGGGAAGGTGGACTCTGTGGGGTCATACCCTGCTGAGGCCCCTCCCCTCCCCAAACCCCGCCCTCCCCAGGCTCCACCCCCCGAAATCTCACCCAGTCCCTTGCCATCCATTCACCCCGCTTCTAGCTCGATCCATTTTGGGGGGAATGGTGCAAAAGGCGGGGAGAGGTGCTGTTTGGTCTCGAGATCCTCCCGGGGAAGAGAAAGTGAATCGAACCCTCTTGAGAAAGTGTCTAGGGCTGCTGGCCTCAAGGCAGTGCAAAGGTCATCCCAGTCCCCATCCCCAGCAGATGCCAGTTTATATTATGGCTTCCTCTGTTTGCCGACAGTGCCTCGAAGGACAGGGACGTTAACGGCGGGTAGGCCCGGCTCCACTTTAATGAGCTTTTCTCACTCTCTCCTATCTTATCAGCGGACAGATAAGCACCATTCGCACGCAAAGTACCATAGATCACGGCGGATTGACGCCCCCGTTGCAGCTGGAACGATGGCAGCCCCGGCCGCTCGTCAGTGGCGTGTTTTGTTGTGCTTCTTCCCCCCCCGCCCTTATAAATGTCCTTCCTCCCACTCAGTGGCCTGCAAGGAAAAGTCTGCCCCATCTTTGGTTGCCAGGTTCCTTTTGGCAACCGGCAGGGGATTGGGGGGGGGGGACGACTAACCAAGAGAAAAGCCCAGGCCATATTGCTGGCGTCGTGCAGGAAGTGACATCATCACGCCAGCGACTTCTGGGCAATGCTCTGGGTTTTGGGGGCAAAAATTCTACGGTAAGACCGGTTTCTACCATAGAGTTTTTGCCCAAATTCCAGAGTGGTGGGATGAAGTCGGTGGCGTGATGACGTCACTTCCGGTGTGAAGCCAGAGATGTGGCCTGGGCCGTCCTCCTTCTACTGGTAAGGATCTAGTTAGACCGGTTCCTCAGTGGAACAGGCTTCCTTGGGAGGTGGTGGGCTCTCCTCCTTTGCCCAGTTGGCAAATGTTTTATCACCCAGGGAAAACCAATCCTGGTAGAAAGTTAGCATAACTTAGAGCGGTCCATGCATCTCGTGCCTTGCTGTCGCTCGGTAGGTCCCCTTGGCCTCTCTCTTCTGATATTAAAAATGGAAGAGATTACATTAGGCTTGCCAGCACCAGGTTGGAAATTGCCTGGAGGGAGGTGTTTGGGGTATAATGCCATAGAGTCCGATTTCCAAAGCAGCTGTTTTCTCCAGGTGACCTGTCTCTGTTGCCTGGGGAATCAGTTGTAATAGCGGGAAATCTCCCTGGAGGTTGGCGGGAGATCTCCCTGGAGGTTGGCAGCCCTAAATTACATGGTGCTATTGGAACATGGCCGCCATAAGGTAATCAAGTGCTCCTTTTCCATTTTGTTGTATTGGAAGTCAAGAGCTTCGCAGAGTTGAGGAGCAGGAAGAGAGAACGCGAGCGAGACTGTGCCTCGCCGCAAAGATCTGAGGTGCTTCCTTTGATTGTGCCCGCGGGCAGACATTAGTTATATTACCAGCCAACTTCTCAACTGAGAGGTGGGAACACCCGAAGTCTGCATGCAGGCTGGGTACGGCATTTCGTCTTCAGTATTTTCAAAACGAGCCAACGGGGCAAGAGGACCGAGGGGGAGAGGAATGGCCCCTGTCTGCTAGGGAGGCCAGCCCCCACCCTTTTCTCATTCCATGTAGTCCTAGCTGGTAGGGATGCCAGCTTCCAGGTGGGGCCTGGGGATCCCCTGGGATTACAGCTCATCTCCAGGCTACAGAGATCAGTTCCCCAGGAGGAAATGACATCTTTGGGGGGTGGGCTTTATGGCCCGATACCCTGATGAGGTCCCTCCCCTTCCCATGCTCCACACTTCCCTCGGTTTGCCTGCTGCATCTTGGGAAATCCCTGGAGATTTGGAGGTTGGTCCTAGTGAGGGAGGAATCCACATTTTGAAACCTGGGTGGTTCTGTTCAGACGGCCCAGTTTCAGTGGTGTTTATATCCAGATCAGGGGAGGTGGTAGTTCCGCTCTATTCTGCTATGGTCAGGACTCGCCTGGAGTCCTGTGTCCAGTTTTGGGCACCACACTTTAGGAAGGATGTTGACAAGCTCAAGCGTGTCCAGAAGAGGGCAACCAGGATGGCGAGAGGATTGGAATCCAAGTCTTATGAGGAAAGGCTGAAAGAGTTGGGTATGTTTAGCCTGGGAAAGAGAAGGCTTAGAGGGGACAGGATTGCAGTCTTCAAGTATCTGAAGGGCCGTCATGTAGAAGATGGAGCAGATCTAATTCTCTCTCGCTCCGGATTGCAAGACTAGATCTAATGGGTGGAAATTACAAGGGAGTCGTTACCGGCTAGATATCAGGAGAAACTTCCTAACTGTAAGAGCGGTTGAGCAGTGGAACACCTCGGGAGGTGGTGGATGCTCCTTCCCTGGACGTTTTCAAGCGGAGGCTGGACAACCCTCTTTCGGGAATGTTGTAGGTATGGAGGCTATCTTTCCACTATGCTCCTGCAGAGTGCAGGAGATTGGACTACTTGAACTGCAAGGTCCCTTCCAACTCTTAACATTCTATGATTCTATGAGCCCACCAGCCCTTCTTTTCACGCCAGTTTTGCTCTCCTTGTGTCAAGTTTCCTCCTACCCTGGTAAAATTACCACATTTGTTCGTGTTATTTTTACACGAAACGGTGGAGACGAAGCCGAAGGGGTTGTCAGCAACACCCCCTCCCAGGTGGCCTGGAGCCGATGACAGGGACCGGATAGGGAGTCAATCTAAAGACAAACGGCCCTACGGGTTTCTTCCCTGCCGTCGCTCTCTCAGTGTTCTAGCCTTGGATTAGACGGTCAACAGGCCATGCCGTTTTCATCTGGCATGTAAACAGAGCTTATATTGTCACTGCAGAAGCTCTCGATCATGACGTCACCCTCATGGAAAAAGCCAGCTTTGACACAACTTCCAGGAAGCGGAAAATCCCCTTGGGTGTAGCTGCGAAACCCACCCGAACCGCAATATTCGGCATGTAGAAAATCCCCCTCTTTTGCAATCGGGGCAGTCTGTGACTGTATCTGGGCTTGTTTCATGTGTAAATAGCCCTGCCTCGTCCGTGTTTTGAGATCAAGCTGGAGGGCGGCAGCAGAGAATTATGGAATTTGGCTTTCACCACCTCTCTGGCGATGTAGGAAGAGGCCCGCTAGATGCGATCTGAAGGTTCTTCTCGTCCAACCCCCAGCGTCCAGACAGTGGCCTCCGAGAGACCACAAGTGAGGCATGATGGCCCTCTGCCCACCAGCAACTGGCATTCAGAGGTAGACTGCTGCTGAAGTGGCAGGTTCCACTCAGCTATCACTTAGCTAGAGTCACGAACCAGTCAGGGTTAGGGATGAGCGAATATTCTGTATGCGAAGGAAGAGGCTTTGCGTTCTTCTCTGGCCTGGCTAGAAGAATACCCATGCAGGCTCTCTGCATATCTCTGCTGCCTGCCTCTTGCCACATGCACGCGAGCCTGCCTTATACCAAATCAGACCCTTGGTCCATCAAGGTCGGTGTTGTGTACTCAGACTGGCAGCCGCTCTCCAGGGTCTCAGCTACAGGTCTTCCACATCACCTACTGCTTGCTCCTTTTAACTGGAGAAGCCGGGGATTGAACCTGGGACTTCTTAAGAAGTGTTGGGCATCCGAATGCATACATTTTGCTCTGCAGGTATGATGCCCTAATGCGGTAAGGACCAGCGATCTTGAATCAGGGACTCTCTGCTCTATCGTGGTGGCTGGCCGGAAGAGGAAGCGGCTGGCCTGTTTTGTAATGTAGAGCAGCAGCGCCACCACCGCCAGTGGCCAGGGGATGGTATTGCAGCCAGCCACCCGGCATGGGTCAGGTGACAAAGGAGGGACCAATAGAGTCCCACCCGGTTCTCTTAACACTGCTGATTCTGCCTTCCTGACGTTATTTTGCCCAATTTTTAAGGCTGTCATGCTGCTGATGCTCAGGTATTGTTGTGTATTAATACGAACTAAAATAGCCACGCCAGCGCTAGTGAGACCATGCGGTCTAGCGCACCTTCGGGTATTAAAACAATAGCCACGACGGAGCCTAAGGTGGACCAATAGGGTCGCCCGGATCCTAGAGTTAACTGTAAATAGCCAATCACGGGGAGTGGGGGCGTGTTGGGTGTTGGGTGCTGCACGGATAAAAGCCGGCTTTGGGACCGGCTAGTTGTCTTGAGTAATGAGCTGAAAATAAACTATGAGCTGAAATCACGTGTCTGAACCCAGTACTTTGCAGGTATCAAGCTAAGCTGGACTTCTGAGGAAGTGTGCAAAGGATCCAGTCGTAACTCTGTGTATGCATGTAAAGAGCTGTCAGGTCACAGCTGTCTCATGGCGCCAGCAGCCACGGGCTTTCAGAGCAAGTGAGAAGCAGAGATGTTTGGTTGTGGGCCTTCTTCTGCAGAACCTTCCTTGGTGGTCTCCCAGCCTAGTACCAGCCCGGCTGAGCTCTGAGGATCTGTTGAGATCAGGCTATATACCATGTCGCCCTCCTTCCCCATCATATGTACGGTCTCGTCACAACTGACTTCTGGAGACCCCAGCAAGGTGCTTTCAAGGCATCGGAGAAGCAGAGGTGGTTGGCCATTGCTTTCCTCTGTTTGCTGTGTTTCCATAATGTTTTGTGCTTTCAATGCCGATAAAGGTTTGTGTGTGGGGGGCCTTACATAAGAACATAAGAGAAGCCAATGCTGAATCAGGCCGACGGCCCATCCAGTCCAACACTCTGTCACACAGTGGCCAAAAATACCAGGTGCCATCAGGAGGTCCACCAGTGGGGCCAGGAGGACACTAGAAGCCCTCCCACTGCTGCCCCCTCCAGCACCAAGAATACAGAGCATCACCTGCCCCAGACTGAGAGTTCCTATCTATACCTTGTGGCTAATAGCCACCGATGGACTTCTGCTCCATATGTTCATCTAATTCCCTCTTGAAACTGTCCATGCTTGTAGCTGCCACCACCTCCTGTGGCAGTGAATTCCATGAGTTAATCACTCTTTGGGTGAAGAAGTACTCCCTTTTATCTGTTCTAACCCGACTGCTCAGCGATTTCATGGAGTGCCCACGAGTTCTTGTCTTGTGAGAAAGGGAAAAAAGTACTTCTTTCTCAACCTGCTCTATCCCGTGCATAATCTTATAAACCTCGATCATATCTAATTCCCTCCTTCCTCTACAGAGTCTTCCTTGGTGGTCTCCCATCCGAGTACCGACCCTGCTGGGCTTCCGAGATCTGACAAGGCTGGGCTGTAATTCTACCAGTCGTTTCTGCAAGCTGCCCCCGAGGTGGCTTGTTGGTTGTCAAGATGGAAAGACGGGCTATAGATATTGCAAATAAATAACCTGCTCGTCTTCTCGAGAAGATAAAATTCTGGCCAGCCTCCTAACTGGCGGATGCCTTTTGAATTACGTCCAGCGTAGGAAGTTGAGTCATCTCCCTGCCCCCCCCCATGTCTCAGTGTTGTTTATCCTGGCTGGCCGGAGCTCTCCAGGGAATGATCTTTCCCAACACCTGAGACCCTTTCACTGGAAATGCTGGACTGATCCTTTGCATGCAGAGCAGATGGTCCACTACTGAACTGTTGCCCTAGTCCTGAGTCCTCTTCCCTTGTCATAAGAACATCAGAGAAGCCAATGTTGGATCAGGCCAATGGCCCATCGAGTCCAACACTCTGTCGCACAGTGGCCAGAAATACCAGGGGCCATTGGGAAGTCCACCTGACGTGTAAGGACCTGAGATCAGGGAAAGCCATTGGACCGGAATGTCATTGCCAGTCAGGGCCTCCACCTCAAGCTCCTTGGTGCCGGGGTCTGCAGAGCGTCGAGCCACGAGTCTGCGGCACTAGTGGGTGTCCCAGCAGCATCCTTTGCTTTACATCCAGTCTCCCGTCTCAATTTATCACCCCCAGCAGAGGAATCCTTGCTGGAGAGCTTTGGTTTCCACATAAGAACATAGGAGGAGCCGATGTTGGATCAGGCCAACGGCCCACCCAGTCCAACACTCTGTCACGCAGTGGCCAAAAATACCAGGGGCCATCAGGAGGTCCAGCAGTGGGGCCAGGACACTAGAGGCCCTCCCACTGTTGCCCCCCCCAAGCACCAAGAATACAGAGCATCATTCGCCCCAGACAGTGTGTTCCATCTATAAGAACCTAAGAGAAGCCAGTGTTGGATCAGGCCAATGGTCCATCCAGTCCAACACTCTGTCACACAGTGGCCAAAAATGCCAGGGGCCATCAGGAGGTCCAGCAGTGGGGCCAGGACACTAGAAGCCCTCCCACTGTTGCCCCCCCACCCAAGCTCCAGGAATACAGAGCATCACTTGCCCCAGACTGAGAGTTCCTATCTATACCTTGTGGCTAACAGCCTCCGATGGACCTCTGCTCCATATCTTTATCCGATTCCCTCTTGAAGCCGTCCATGCTTCATACGTGACCTCCTCTCCCCTCCCGCAATGCTCTGTTTTAAGAATCCCGCTTTTCGGTGTGCGTCTGGGAACTCACGAAGCTGGCGATGCGTGCAGAGCCCCCGTCCCACCCACCCCCACCCCGTTAGGGCAGAAGTTAAAAATTATTCAATGCAAAATTCCTGGCCTGTGAAACAGTACCAGGCAATGAGCTCCACCAACATTCTCTTGCACCGGCCAAGGCTGAGATAAGACTCTAATGTGCTCGGCAGAATAAATCTCCCCTTTCAAGACTCCACCAGGACCTGCATCTTATCCCCCCCCCCGGGTTTTTTTTGCTTTGCACAATAAGATATTGGCCAGGCTCTTTTTGTTTTTTTTAAAGGTGAATTTCGGAAGGCAAGCCCCCAAAGTACAAAATGGCTTTTTGGGGAAAAAAACAAGGACCTTGCCGATTCCCCCCCCACACACACACCCTTTTGGTTCATTTCACGGGACAAGGCTCACTTCAAAGACTGGGGAGTAGATTGATGATTCTTGAGCCAGGCTGCCTGCCTCGCCTCGCCTGAGCCGGGGAGAACTTTGCTTTGTGGCGTTCCATGGGAGTTTGGGGAAACCAGTCCCAGGCGAAACTGACCGCCCGCCAGATCCGTCAAGCCCAGCGAGATGCAGCCGGGGTCCTCCAGAGCTCCTCTCTGCTTCACCCTGGACGGATGCTTGAAAGCGACCACGCAACCCGTCTTTGGTCGCTGGGGCCGTTTGTTTTTTTGTGCACGAAAGCAATGCAGTGGGAGACCCCCACGAGGCCTGCCCTGGATTTTCCAACATCTTCTGCAACGGGTCCGAGACCGTGGTGGTCCTGCCGGCGACGCGGCCAAGGTAGGGGAGGAAAGGGAGCCCAACGCTTCCGAAAGCCAACTGGACTTCCGAATGGCAGGTCTGCTCTGGAACAGGTATCGGCGACAACCAGAAGTTGGGGCTGGTCTCTGTAGCGGGAATTTGGCTTGGCGGTGCTCCACTGGCGGTGCACCTGTTCTTTGTGTAACGTGCTCAGAGCCGTGGTGGTTGACTGTGCGTGTGGGGGGTAAATGAATGGCAGAGGGAGGGTTCGACCTCAGGACTTTTCGCTATGAGGAAAGGCTGGAGCATCAGAGGCTTCTCAGGTTAGAAAGGTGACAACTTAGGGGAGATATGATAGAGGCTCATAAAATTAGGCACGGGGTGGAGAGAGTTGGCAAGAGAGAATTTTTTCTCCCTCTCCCAAAAGACTAGAACTCGGGGGCATCCCACAAAGCTGATGGGCAGTCGGTTCAGGACAGACAAAAGGAAATACCACTTTACACGGTGAGTGATTAAAATGTGGGATTCGCAGCCAGAGGATGTAGCGATGGCCACAGGAATAAACAGCTGTAAAGGGGGATTAGATTGATTCACAGAGGAGAGGTCTGTCAGCGGCTACTAGCCATGGTGACTAAAGGGAACCTCCACGTTCAGAGGGAGTCAACCTCTGAATCCCAGAGCCAGGAGGCAACATCAGGGGAAGGCCTTTGCATCTCTGTGCCCTCTTGTTGGCCCTCCAGAGGAACTGGTTGGCCATTGTGGGAGACAGGAGGCTGGACTAGATGGACCCCTGGCCTGATCGAGCAGGGCTCTTCTGATGTTTTAATGAAGGTCTCAGCCTCTCTGCCCTGTTGTTGGGCCTCTATAGGAACTGGTTGGCCACTGGGTGAGACAGGATGCTGGACAAGATGGACCACTGGTCTGATCCAGCAGGGCTCTTCGTATGGTCTTATGAAGGTCTCAGCCTCTGTGCCCTGTTGTTGGCCATTCAGAGGAACTGGTTGGCCACTGTGGGAGACAGGGTGCTAGACTAGCTGGATCACTGGCCCGATCCAGCAGGGCTCTGACCATTGCTGCTGTTCCCAGATGCGTTGCTAGCTTGTTGTTTGAGCCCAACTGGGCCTGCAAAGCCGGAAATCGGTGCCAGCTAGACTGACTCATCAATTAAGCTGTCACTTGTGCAAATCTTGCTCCTCCCATGCAGTCAGTAGCTGCCCTCGGGCACACTCCTCACTCTCCTGTCTGCAATATGGGTATAGTCATACTGATCTTCCTTACAGGGCTGCTGGAAGGTTTACAACAGTCAGTAGATGTTCTTATTTGTTCTTATCAGTTCTTATCCGGGGCAAGTGATGCTTTGTGTTTTTGGTGCTTGGGGGGGGGGCACAGTGAGAGGGCTTCTAGTGTCCTGGCCCCACTGCTGGACCTCCTGATGGCTCCTGGTATTTTTGGCCACTGTGTGACACAGAGTGTTGGACTGGATGGGCCATTTGCTCTTATGCTCTTATAGATGGAACACTCTGCCTGGGGTAGTGATGCTCTGTATCCTTGGTGCTTGGGGGGGGCAATAGTGGGAGGGCTTCTAGTGTCCTGGCCCCACTGCTGGACCTCTGAACGGCACCTGGTATTTTTGGCCACTGTGTGACAGAGTGTTGGACTGGATGGGCCATTGGCTCTTATGTTCTTATAGATGGAGCACTCTGCCTGGGGCAATGATGCTCTGTATCCTTGGTGCTTGGGGGGCAAGAGTGGGAAGGCTTTTGGAGTTCTGGCCCCACTGCTGGACCTCCTGGTGGCACCTGGTATTTTTGGCCACTGTGTGACAAGAGTGTTGGACTGGATGGGCCATTGGGCTGATCCAGCATTGGCTTCTCTGATGTTCTTAAGCACGTAGCTCAAAAGCATTGTATTAAGCACTGTCATAGCGGGGCCACTCTCGTCATAGTAACTTTACAATGCACGGCTCTACAGCCGAATGAACAAAAGAAAAGCACAGGTCCCTGTCCCAAGGACTTCACCAATACCAATCCAACCCAGGAAGTTAATAGAGTAGGGTTACCAACCTCCAGGTGGTGGATAGAAATCTCCTGCTATTACAACTGATCACCAGGGGTCGGAGATCAATCTGGAGAAAACTGCTGCTTTGGAAGGGGGAACCCTACGGTATTATACCCCATTTAAGTTCCTCCCCTCTCCAAGCCCCGCCCTCCTCAGGATCCAGCCCCAGAATCTCCAGGTATTTTCCAACCTGGAGCTGGCAACCCCAGGGCAGAGGAACCCGGGGGGAGGGGAAGAAGACACGCTGGGTTTGGTTTCATGTAGGGTCTCTGTTACTTCTGCCACCCTGCTAAGAAGATGGCGTAAATATAAACTGAGAGGCAGCACAGTTTACACCACAGAGAGTTGGGACCAATGTTCCCTCTAAGCTGTGAAGTCATGAGAGCAAAAATTCTACTTTGTAAGCTGCTGGCATTAAAGCTGTGAGTGAGCCATTTGGCTACTGCATCAATTAGTTTGCTCTGCAGCCCTCCTTCCTGAGTTAAGACAAAAATGTGTGAGCCGGAGGCTAAAAAGCTGTGAGCTAGCTCACACTAACTCAGCTTAGAGGGAACACTGGCTGGGACCAGTCTCTGAAAAGCTTGGCACAGTCGGGGAGCTACTGGGCCAGCCACTGTTCCTCAGCCTAACCCGCTTTGCAGGGCTGTTGTGAAGACAAAGGGAGGGATTCCCTCCCCACGCACGCTGTCCTGACATCCCAGCAGAGTGGGATGCAAAGGGAATAGAACTTCTCATGCATCCAGAAGGTAGGCCTTACTAATGCCCACGTGCGTGTGGATGGGTAAGATTCCACACCGAAAGAAACTCAGTACAAGCGTCTGCATGTTTTGTCAACAAACACGCCAGGGTTGCCAGCTCTGGGTTGGGAAATATCTGGGGGTTTTGGGGTTGGAGCTTGAGGACAGCGAGGTATGGCGACGGGAGGGATGTCGACGGGGTCTAATGCCAGAGGACCCACCTTCCGAGATCCGTTTTCTCCAAGGGAACCGATCTCTTTCACCTGGAGATCAGTTGTAGTCCCAGGAGTTCTCCAGCCACTGCCTGGAGGCTGGCAACCCAAACACATGTGCAAATGAATGAAAGGAACTGAATGTGTGGAGGCATATCATGCATGCCTGGAAGGGGGGGGCGGTGCTGTAGAAAATCTGGAACTGAAAAAAACCAGGACAACAGAGAACTACAAATATATCTGTTCCCTTTGGGAAATGAAGCCTGTTAACTGGAATTCTACAAATTTAGGAACTAATATGGAGAATTTGGGAAGCACCTTGCCATTCTATAGTGCTGCTCCTACAGCAAAGCGTCTGCTTTCTGTAGAAAGATGTGCTCGTTCAGCAGAAAAGACCCTGTTAGAATATAACGTCCCCAAACCGTATTCTCCAGTTATGGTATTTAATACGTCTTGAATTCACAAATGATTGGGAAGGGTTTTTTTTTGGAACTTTGGGGTACTTGGTTTCCAAGCAGGCATGGTACCCTGCACTTATAGGATGCTGAACGTGGCACCTCCTCCCAATTCCTATGCCACGGCAGAACTGCAAGATCTGCAGCCCCATGGGATTCTGGCCCTGCCTTGCAGGGCCGTTGTTGCGTGGCAGGGGGAAAAAAACCATCCACCTTGGCAAACGCGTTGCAAGTTAAAAATGTGACTCAGAAGGAAACGGCAGTGGGAGGAAGAAACCTTTCCTTCCACGCGGGAATCCGATTTCAATCATTTATGCCTTGTGTTAACATTAAAAGCTGCCCCCGCCGCCCCCCTTAAGACCATTGGAGGATAACCGGGTTTCCAGGTTTCTGCCTGGCTAGCCAAGGCTATTAATGATTTACCAGCTGCAATTTGTTCCCACAAGATAGAGTGCTCTCCCCTCCCCCAGCCCCCCCACCCTTTGTCTGACTTAACGGCCGTTCTTTTATTCTGGCTCTTTAAAAGGACAATCAAATTTTTAAAAGGGGAGTGAGTGGGAACATCGAGGCCACTTCCGTAGAACCAGTGGCACCTCTGGCGTTTCTGAAATGCTGCTGGTTCTGTTTGCAGGAAGGTCTCCCCCCCCAGAAAAAGGCCGTGGTGGCTCAATGGTTAAGACGCTGAGCTGCAGACAGGAAGGTCGGTAGCTCAGCAGTTCGAGACCCGAGTGCAGCGTGGCGGAGTGAGCTCCCGTCTCTGGCCCCGGCTCCTGCCAACCCAGCAGTTCGAAACCAAGAAATCGCAAGTAGATAAATAGGTACCGCTCCGGTGGGAAGGTAACAGCGTTCCATCCCCCCACAAAGGAAAATGCCAAGCTGGATCCCACCTACAGTTGCCAGCTCCAGGTTGGGAAATACCTGGAGATTTTAGGGGTGGAGCCTGGGAAGGTGAGGTGAAGAAGAAGAAGAAGAGATTGGATTTATACCCCGTTCTTCAGTACCCAAAGGAGTCTCAGAGTGGCCTACAAACTCCTTTCCCTTCCTCTCCCCACAACAGACACCCTGTGAGAAAGGTGGGGCCGAGAGAGCTCTCTCAAGAACTGCCCTTGAGAGAACAGCTCTGAGAGGAGGAGGAGGAGGAGAAGAAGAAGAAGAAGAAGAAGAAGAAGAAGAAGAAGAAGAAGAAGAAGAAGAAGAAGAAGAAGAAGAAGGCGGGATTGGATTTATACCCCACCCTTCAGTGCCCAAGGGAGTTTCAGAGCAGCCTACAATCTCCTTTCTGAAACTTCCCCTCCCCAGTGAGAAAGGTGGAGTCCAGAGAGCTCTCTCGAGAACTGCCCTCGAGAGAACAGCTCTGAGAGGAGAACAAGAAGAAGAAGAAGAAGGGATTGGATTTATACGCTGCCCTTCACTTGGAGTCTCAGAGTGGCTT
The DNA here is from genome assembly GCA_029375565.1 of Gekko gecko. Taxonomy (NCBI): domain Eukaryota; kingdom Metazoa; phylum Chordata; class Lepidosauria; order Squamata; family Gekkonidae; genus Gekko; species Gekko gecko. Next base: position 25,866,670 of record JAPDNY010000016.1, read on the forward strand.
ACAAACGCCTTTCCCTTCCCCTGATTTTGATCACCTGGAGATCAGTGGTAATAGGATGACATCTCCAGGTGCCACCTGGGGGTTGGCAGCTCCAATCCCGTCATATGCAGTCTGACATGCTAGAGTTAGGGTTGCCAACCTCCCGGTGGTACGTGACATTCTCCCCAAATTAAACTCATCTCCAGATTGTTCCCTCTAAGGTGAGTCAGTGTGAGCTAGCTCACAGTTTTTCAGCCTCCGGCTCACACCTTCTTGTCTCAGCTCAGGAAGGGGGGCTCCAGAGCAAACTGATTTATGCAGTAGCCGAACGGCTCGCTCACAGCTTTAATGCCAACAGCTCACAAAGTAGGATTTTTGCCCACAAGACCCCACAGCTTAGAGGGAGCATTGCGAGTCCGGACTCCATTCCCTTGTAGTCAATGGCAGTTTCAGAGGGGGAATCCTTTGGCGTCACATTACCGCTGACCTCCTTCCCTTTCCTGAATGCCAACTTTCCCAGGCTGCTCTCCTAAATCTCCAGGAATTTCCCAACCCAGAGCTGGCGATAGGGATGCCAGCCTCCAGGCGGGACCTGGGGACCCCCCAGAACCACAGATCAGCTCCAGGCTACAGAGAAACGACGGCTGAGGGGTGACATGATCGAGTTTTATAAGATTATGAATGGGATTGAGCAGGTTGAGAAAGAAGTACTTTTCCCCCTTTCTCACAATACAAGAACTCGTGGGCACTCCATGAAATTGCTGAGCAGTCAGGTTAGAACAGATAAAAGGAAATACTTCTTCACCCAAAGAGTGATTCACACGTGGAATTCACTGCCACAGGAGGTGGTGGCAGCTGCAAGCATGGACAGTTTCAAGAGGGAATTAGATCAACATATGGAGCAGAAGTCCACCAGTGGCTATTAGCCACAGGGTATAGATGGGAACTCTCAGTCTGGGGCAGGTGATGCACTCTAGTCTTGGTGCTGGAGGGGGCATCAATGGGAGGGCTTCTGGCGTCCTGGCCCCACTGCTGGACCTCCTGATGGCACCTGGTATATTTTGGCCGCTGTGTGACAGAGTGTTGGACTAGATGGGCCATTGGCCTGATTCAACATGGCTTCTCTTATGTTCTTATGTTCTTATGACCAGTTCCCCTGGAGAAAATGGATGCTTTGCAGGGTGGACTCTGTGGTACTGTACCCCACTGAGGTCCCTGTCCTCCCCAGGCTCCCTCCCCAAACCTCCAGGAATTTCTCTGTCTGGATCTGGCAACCCTACTCCCCATCCCCCACCGGTGGCCGGGGGGGGGGGGGCTGGCAAACTTGAGCAGAGCCCATTCGCCCGCCACCGGATCCTCCCGACTGATCCTCAACCACGTTTTGCGTCCACTTCCTCGCGGCATATTGTTATCATTTAATAAGTAACAAGGACCGTGGTCGGGTCAGGCATTTGCAGGTGACACGGCGTAGCCCCGCAGCCGGAAAAGCTTCGCTCCCTGCATTATTTCCGCTCCCGGGCTGTTTGCTAAAAGGGCCGGAGCCAGCTCGGTTGGGCTTTTCCGTCTTCTTCCGGCCAGTTGGAAATTCCGCTCCGGGGAACGTCCAAGGAGAGGGCTGTTGCTAGGTGCCCGGAGCGAGGGGAGTTAATCGCACCCTCCTGGGAAACCTGGCCTGTCCCCTACCCCTCTAATCCGCCGCCTTCCCAAGGCCTGCCTCCCTCCCCGGAGCCCAGCCAATCGGAAAGGAGTGCGTGGCAGCTCTGAGTCAACCAGCGATGTCAGTTTGAAACCCAACACCTGTCTCCGGCCCGCGCCAGGTGTGTAGGCAGGGTGGGGCAGGCCGTCCTCTGGAAAAAGCTCCCCCACAACGCACCGCAACCGTCCTTCGTGAAAGAAATTCCGCACGCCTGGTCTGTGAATGACCGGCGAGGTGAAACGTCAGTAGTGTGCGTGTGTGACCCTGGATAGGTAGGGTGAGCACCACCCCGCCTGCCGCCTCCAAGGGAAGGGAGCGGCTCTGGTTTGCAAGATGATATATATGACACGTTGCGCTTTTCAGGTGAAGGCAACGAGGGGAAAAAAAACCCCACCGTTCAAGGTTGGGCTGGCTTGTTTTTAAACAGGCCCCGCAGCTGCAGCTGCCCGGGTCGCAGAAATGGAGCAGGTGAAGGTTTTCCCCACCTTGGATTGCAGGGATGGGGGGGACCTTAACCTGGGGCATCGATGGCTGGTGTAAGAGGAGGCTGCGGAACGTAAGAGCACCGCCCGTTGGATCAGACCAGTGGTCCCTCTAGCCCAGCATCCTGGTTCATGCGGCAGCCAGCTAGTTGCCCCCAAAAAGCCTACAACAGGGGTCCCCGACCTTTTCCACCACATGGGCACCTTTGGAATCCTGACCCAGCGTGATGGGCACAGTCACAAAATGGCTGTCACAAAATGGCAGCTTACCTTCAGTCACACAGTGAAGATTCATGTGCTGCGGTGGCCACGGCTGCCAACACAACAATCCTGCGAGGTGGGTTAGGCCGGGAGTGAGTGGCTGGGCCAAGGCCACCCAGTGAGCTTCCATGGCAGAATGGGGATTTGAACCTGGCTCTCCCAGATCCGAGTCCAGCAGCTGAACCACTGCGTTCCACTGGCTCTCAACCTCCCGGTAACTCTCCTGGAATTAAAACTCATTTCCTGGAGAAAATGGGAGCTTTGGAGGGTGTGGTGTTAAGCCCTGCTGCGGTATACCCCCCACCCAAACTCTGCCTTCTCCAGGAATTTCCCTACGTCTTCCCATAGGAGTCATCAGTGTTCCTGAACAAAGCTGGAGTCCAGCGGTACTTTTAAGACCAAGCAAGCTTATGCCCACAATTAAACTTTGTTTGCCACTGGACTCCGACTTTGCTCTGTTGCCTCAGGCCAACATGGGGACCCCACCTGAATCTATCAATGTTCCTGCTAGTTATGAAGTAATCACCGATTTTCCCATTCAGTCCTGTGAGTCCATTCTTCCTGCATACCCAGGGAGTCTCCCAAGTGTGTACAATTCCCTACCTTCTCTAGGAATGGCCCCGACTTGGCACCCTGTTGCTAGGCACACAACCATGAGTTTTGTTATCAGAAGGAACAAGCCTGTGAGGAAATGGGGGGGACCGTTTGAAAAGCTCCCCCCCTCCAAGATTCTGTAAGTTCTCCAGGGTCTGAGCAGGCCAGTTGCCCCATTTGCCCCCTTTCTCTTTCTTCAGTTAACTCACAACTGCCCTCGGTCTTCTGTGCCTCCTGAAGCATCCTTGATTCTCATAGGATACCTTTTTTTGTTATTGCTGATAGATCAAGATAGATCAGGGGCCGTCTGACGGCACCGCTGATTCTGTGAGCTTAGATCGTGAGAAGGGAGGGCAGGAGGGTTTGCCTCCGTGCTTAGTTCTCGTGGCCCTTTCTGACGCGCCCAGGGAAAGGCTGATCACGACTCTGGGGGTCAAGAAGCAATTTTTCTCCAGGCCAGTTTGGCCAGAGATCCTGGAGGTTTTTTTGTCATCTTCTGGGCATGGAACAAGGGTCACTGGGGGCGTGGGGGGGGAGGTATTTGTGAATTTCCCGCATTGTGCAGGGGGTGGACTGGATGACCCTGGAGGTCCCTTCCAACTCTATGATCCTATGATTCTAACATGGATAGCCGTGTTAGACTTTCTGTAGCAGTAGAAAAGGGCAAGAGTCTGGAAGCACCTTAAAGACTAACAAAATCTGTGGCAGGCGAGGAGCTTTGGTGAGTCGCTGCTTGCTTGTTCAGATACCGTTTTGCTGTTGAAAGTCGCCTTTGTCTCTGGGGTGGTTGCCTCCACGACAACTCGGAGCCCCAGCCTCTACCCGGTTGAGCTACTTTTATGATTGGCCTGAACCGTCTCCGTTTTCCTGATAATTAGCATATCTAATGGAGTTGCCAACCTCCAGGTGGGACCTGGCGTTCTCCTGTTGTCACAACTGATCTCCAGACAATAGAGACCAGTCGCCCCGAAGAAGACGGCTGCCTTGGAAGACGGACTCTGTGGCACTATACCAATTTGAGGTTCCCTCCCCTCCGTAAACCCCATCCTCCCTGGCTCCATTCCCCAAATCTCCAGGCAGGGCTTTTTTGGTAGAAAGAGCCCAGCAGGAACTTATTAGCATAACAGGCCACACCCAACAGCAGGACTCATTAGCATAACAGGCCACACCCCCGACAGCACGGCATATTAGTATATTAGGCCACAGACCTCATATTACCAGAAGTGTGGTCATCCAGCCACACCCACCTTTTGCTTCTTATTCTGTTTACCTTGTTTGTTGTCAAAACCCAGGGCTTCTTTTGGAGCAGGAACTCCTTTGCATGTTAGGCCACACACCCCTCATGTAGCCAATCCTAATGAGTTTCTGCTGTTGGGTGTGGCCTGTCATGCTAATGAGTTCCTGCTGGGCGTGGCCAACTTGGGAGCCAGCCGGAACTCTGCTCCTGTGCGTTCCTGCCCCAAAATAGCCCTATCTCCAGGTATTTCCCAACCCAAACAGCAACCCTAGTATCTAATAATACCGGCCTCCGAAGTGGATCGAGCCCGTCAGAGGCTTAAGAGCGCGGGCAGTAGTTTCAGGGACGAACAAAAGGTAGTCCTTCTTTATGCAACAAGTGATTAAAACGTGGGAGTCACTGCCTGAGGATGTAGCGATGGCCGCACATCTTTCCAGTATGTTCACACGATTGCTATCTATTACATTTCCTATCTGGCAAGGGTAAGGCTGTTACCCTGTCCGTAGCTCGGTATTTAACCGCTGCCTTGATGATTCGTCCAAAGGTATAATTAATTCACGCCTAAATGCTTGTTTGCATACAGGTGCTCTTCTTGCACTGGAACGGCAGGGCCACAGGCATAGGCAACTTTCAAAGGGGATCAGATTCACGGAGGAGAGGTCTTCCAGTAACAACTATCTACGGCGACTGAAGGGAACCTCCATGTTCAAAGGCAGTGAGCCTCCGAATCCCAGAGCCAGGAGGCAACATCAGGGGAAAGCCTTGACCTCTGTCACTGGTTTGTTGGCCCTCCAGGGGAACTGGTTGGCCACTGTGTGAGACGGGATGCCGGACCTCATTTGGAATACTGTGTGCAATTCTGGTCACCACACCACAGAAAGGATATTATAGCACTGGAAAAAGTGCAGAAAAGGGCAACTAGGACAATAAAAGGGTTGGAACACTTTCCCCATGAAGAAAGGTTAAAGCACTTGGGGCTCTTTAGCTTGGAGAAACGACGGCTGAGGGGTGACATGATCGAGGTTTACGAGATTATGCATGAGATGGGGTAGGTGGAGAAAGAGGTCCTTTTCTCCCTTTCTCACAATACAAGAACTTGTGGGCACTCAGTGGAATTGCTGAGTGGTTGGGTTAGAACGGATAAAAGGAAGTACTTCTTCATCCAAGGAGTGATTAACACGTGGAATTCACTGCCACAGGAGGTGGTGGTGGATATAAGCATGGACAGCTTCAAGAGGGAATTGGATAAATATATAGAGCAGAGGTCCATCCATGGCTATTAACCACGAGGCATAGATAGGAACAATCATGCTGGGGCAAGTGACGCTCTGTGTTCTTGTTGCCTGGGGGGGCAAGAGTGGGAGGGTTTCTAGTGTCCTGGCCCCACTGCTGGACCTCCTGATGGTACCTGGTATTTTTGGCCACTGTGTCTGATCCAACATTGGCTTCTCTTATGTCCTTATGACTAGATGGACCACTGGTCTGATCCAGCAGGCCTCTTCTTATGTTCTTATTAGGGAAGGCCTTGGCCTCTCTGTCCTGTTGTTGGCCCTCCAGTTGGCCACTGGGTGAGACAGGATGCTGGACTAACTGGACTACTGGTCCGATCCAGCAGGGCTCTTCTGATGCTCTTTGTAGGCCTGGTCAGGTGTTTTTTCCTCCAGTCCAGTTGGCACCCTCTGCCATTCACGGCTGGGCCAGGAGGGCAGGCCTCTCTGTTCGCCACTTATGGCGTGCAAACAAAATTCTCACACCCAGAGGCAGGAAACAAAGCCAGGTTCCCTCCCACCGGCCTGGCACAGAAGCAGTTAGAACATCTGGCATCAGTCCACAGGACTCCTGTCCAAACCCCCCTGCTCGAGATTAGACACCGGGATTTACAACCTGCTTCCAAGAATGTTTATTTTTGAAAATAAGTTTACCCTTTTTGGGGGGGGGCGCATCCCGGTTCCAGTCATTAACTCAGCTCGGCAGGGTCATCTTATCAACCCCGGGGAAACCGAATCCTCTCTTAATTAAAGCCTTTGCCGTCTTCCACCCCCCCACACACATAACGGCTAGCAGACAAGGATCCGGTTGTCAGTATCCAGGTTTTTAGCCCCGTTTCAGGTTGCCCATTTGTCTAGCAGCCACTAAGACTTGTGACACTCTCCCCCCCCTTTGGGAACTGTTCCCCGTTGACCACTTTTCCTAGCCTCCATAAGATTGCAAGCCCCTTTCTCGCCATTTTGGAGTCAGCCTCTTCAAATGTGGTTAGCATGGATCTAGGGTTGCCAACAATGGATTCTGGGAGATTTGGGGGGCGGAGCCTGGGGATAGAATCCTAGAATCATAGAGCTGGAAGGGGCCCTACAGACCATCTAGCCCAACCCCCTGCCCAAGGCAGGACCAGCTTAAAGCATCTCTGGCAAATATTCGTCCAGCCCTTTCTTGGAAGTTCTCGGTGAAGGGGAGCCAACCACTTCGCTAGGCAGCTGGTTCCACCTTTGAACCACTCTGGCCGTGAAAAGGTTTTCCCTGATCTCCAGCCGATACCTTTCTGCGTGTAATTTAAACCCGTGGCTTCGGGTCCTGTCCTCTGCTGCCAACTGGAACAGCTCCTCGCCCTCCTCCAAAGGACAGCCTTTCAAATATTTCAAGAGAGCAATCTTGTCCCCACTCAATCTCCTCTTCTCCAAACGAAACATTCCCAGGGCCCTCAGCCTTTCCTCGTAGGGCTCAGTCTCCAGGCCCCTGATCCTCCTCGTCGCTCTCTCCTTGCACTCTCTCGATTTCGTCCACATCCTTTTTGAAGTCGTGCGGCCCCTTCAAGATCCACACAGCTCCTTTACGTGGGGTTTTCTCCGCTGCCTGTAACTAAAAGCGCATCACCTTCTTGGCTTTTAAATCAATGGAAGCAGGGCTTTTTTTGTAGAAAAAGCCCAGCAGGAACTCATTAGCATAACAGGCCACACCCAACAGCAGAAACTCATTAGCATATTAGGCCACACCCCTGACAGTGCAGCTCATTAGCATATTAGACCACACTTCCATGCCTTCCCTTGGCTTGCCCGAGGGCCCCGCGGCTGTGGGAAGCCCAGGCAAGCCAGCTGTTGCCTCCCCGATCCTTCCAGGGCCCCCCCGGTCTGCCTGCCTTGGAGCGGCCGGGGGGGTTGCTCTCCAGGCCTTCCCTCTGTAGCCGCACGCACAGAGGTTTTGGCTGTAGTGGGCGTGGCCAACTCTGAAGCCAGCCGGAACGCCGTTCCTGTGCATTCCTGCCCCAAAATAGCCCTGAATGGAAGAGAAATTAGGTTCAGGACGGACAAAAGGAAACTCTGCTTTACACAGAGGGTGATGAAAATGCAGGATTTGCTGCCAGAGGATGGAGCGAGGGCCACTGGAATACACAGCTTTAAAAGGGGATTAGATAGATTCGTGGAGGAGGAGTCTATCGATAGCTACTGGCCACGGTGGCCGAGGGGAACCTCCACATCCAGAGGCACCCAGCCCCTCTCAATCCCACAGCCAGGAGGCAACATCAGGGGAAGGCCCCGCTATCGTGGGGGAACAGCTTGTCGCGGTTTCCATCCGTGACGTAGGATGGTCTGGCCCTTCTCCTGCGGTGCTCCCCAGATGCAAAACCACAATCTGACCGAGGTACAGCCGCCAACTGTTTTTTGCCAGGTGTGCTCCTGCGCCTTTAACACCGCGGCAAGATGGAGACATCCGGCAGGCGATGCTTCCTGGGAACTCTGCGGCACACACCTCCCTCCAGGAAGGTGGAAGAAGTCTTGCCTCGCGCTGCCGGGACACAGGGAGGGAACAAACGTGCCCTTTCCCCGACTCTTGGGCGTGGGTGATTCATAGCGGAGTCTGTGCAGAGGTGAGGGCGAGCGTGGGTGAAGGCGCTGCAGGAACAGTTGCTGCTCGTCCAGAAGCCGCCGCAGAACTCTGTGGACCAGCAGGCTTCAGGCGAGCTACGCAGAAGCATAAAGCGTGAAGGGACCCTTCAGGGGCATCTGATCCAGCCCCCAGCACAGTGCAGGAAATTCAGGGTTCCTTCTGCCCCCACAGGGGGAGGAGCCGACGAAATGCTTTCCTGGGCCTCCCAGAATCCTCTTTGTGGGCCTCCCAGAATCCTCTTGTGGGCTAGTGCTGAGACAGGAGACTGGACAAAAAGGGACCCCGCCCCTGGGGATGCCAACCTCCAGGAGGGACCTGGGGATCTCCCCAGCATTGCAGTTCATCTCCAGGCTACAGAGATCGGTTCCCCTGGAGAAAATGGGATGCTTTGGAGGGTGGGCTCTATGGCATTGTACCCCTATTGAGGTCCCTGTCCTCCCCAGGCCCCTCCCCAGGCCCCTCCCCAGGCCCCCAAATCTCCTGGAGTTTTCCAACCTGGACCCGGCAACCGTATCCCAGGGCACTTTTGCGTGAATGCAAATTCATGAACATAAGAACATCCGAAGAGCCCTGCTGGTTCAGACCAACGGTCCATCTCGTCCAGCATCCCGTCTCACACCGTGGCCGACCAGTTCCCCTGGAGGGCCAACAACAGGGCAGAGAGGCCGAGGCCTTCCTAAGAACATCAGAAGAGTCATATCAGTGGTCCATCTCATCCAGCATCCCTTCTCACACCGTGGCCGACCAGTTCCCCTGGACGGCCCACAACAGGGCAGAGAGGCCGAGGCCTTCCCCTGATGTTGCCTCCCGGCTCAAGGATTCAGAGGCTTAATGCGTCTGAATGTGGAGGTTCCCCTCAGTCAGCACGGCTAATAGCCACTGACGGATTTCTCCTCCCTGAATCTATCTAATCCCCCTTTAAAGCGGTTTACTCCTGTGGCCATCACTACATCCCCTGGCAGCGAATCCCACGTTTTCATCACTCGCTGTGTGAAGGAGTCTTTCCTTTTGTCCGTCCTGAATTTACTGCCCGCCAGCTTCATCGGATGCCCCCCGAGTTCTAGTGTTTTAGAAGAGGGAGAAAAATCTATGCTTGTCAACCCTCCCCACCCCATGCCTAATTTTATAAATCTCTATCAGTTGTTTCTTTTCTAAACAGAAAAGTCCCAGACTCTTCAGCTTTTCCTCACAGGGGAGATGCTGCAGTCCCTGAATCGTCTCGGTCGCCCTCCTCTGTATTTTCCCCAGCTCTGCTGTGTCCTTTCGGAGACCCAGGTGACCCGGACTGTCCCCAGTATTTCAAATGAGGCCTCGCCATACAGCTATAGAGGGGGCATTACAGTATCGGCTGTTTCACTTTCAGTCTCTTTCTTAATAATCCCCAACATGGAATCTGTCTTTTTCAGTGTAGCACACTGAGTCGACACTTTTCTTGAAGCGCTTGTAGGGTTGCCAGCCTCCAGGTGGGTCCTGGGGACCTCCCACTTTCGCAACTGACCTCCAGCTGACAGAGATCAGCTCCCCGGAGAACATGGCTGCGCAGAAGGGCGGACTCTGTGGCATTGCGCCATGCTGAGGCCCCTCCCCTCCCCAAACCCCGCCCTCTCCCGGATCCACCCCCCAAAGCCTCCAGGTATTTTCCAACCCAGACCCGGCAAACCTAAGCGCTTGGTAGAACCAGGTGGGGACCGTGTTGGTCTGAAGCAGGAAGACGAAGTCTGAGCTCGGTGGCACCTTTAAGACCACCAAAGTTTTATTTAAAGTGTAAGCTTCCGTGTGCAAACCACACGTCTTCCAACTGAAGACGTGTGCTTTGCATGCGAAAGTTTACACTCCGTATAAAACTTCTGTCAGTCTTTAAGGTGGCCCCCCCAGACTCAGTCTTTGTGCTTTCGAGAAAACCGGCAAGGGTTAAAAAGGTGAAGTCCGTTGTGATCTGCAAGGGATTTTTTACGGATCCCCCCCCCCCAGGTGTCCCCGTGCAGCTCAGTCATTACTCAGCCCCGATCTCACCCCACCCCCCCGACATGCTTTTCAAAAAAGAAATGCAGAAATCTATTCGTGGGATCTGAATTCCTGCCCGGGCTCCTGCCCTGGAGGACAAATTCCACAGGGTTCCTGGAAAGGGCGAGGCTCACGAGTCATATAGGGAAATGGGAGTTTACACAAGCTGGGCCTAGCGAATGCCAGATGGTGCCAGGGCCGGCTCCTGTGCGGGGCGAGGCCCGGCAGAGGAAGCAAAGCCCGGGCAGCTGAGCCAAAGCAGAGCTCCAAGCGATCGGGGCCTGACCGGAAGCTGCTGCAGTGGTCAGGGATGGGGTCGCCAGCTCCAGGTTGGGAAATACTTGGAGATTTTGGGGGTGGAGCCTGAGGAGGGCGAGGCTTGGGGGAGGAGGGACCTCAGCACAAACTCCACCCTCACCAGTAGCCATTTTCTCCAAGGGAACTGATCTTGGCCATCTTACTAATTAGTTGCTGTAGATTTTCCAGGTTGACTGGCCGTGGTTTGGCATTGTAGGACCTGACGTTTCGCCAGTAGCTGTGACGGGCATCCTCAGAGGTATAACACAGAACGATGGAGTGCTCTCTGTGTCAAGGTGAGAAGAGAAATGGTAGGCAGGTAATTTATATCTACTCAGGAAGCTGGAGTAGGGCTGAGTCATTATCTTATAGGAGTCCCCCAGGCTGTGAACTTGCTAATGGAGGAGCTTTCCTGAGGAGGTTCTTTTGTATATGGATTGTTTCCTGAGGAGGTTTCCTGTTTCCTGAGGAGGTTCTTTTGTATGTGGAATGGCTATTGAAACTCTAATCTTATCTGTAGTGCTATTGTCAGGTGTAGAGCATTTTGTGTTTTTCAGGACAGGAAACCATGCCCTATTTATGTTCATAGCCTGAGGAACTTTTACAAGATATGATTCAGCCCTACCCCAACTTCCGGGGTAGATATAAATTACCTGCCTGCCATTTTTCTTCTCACCTTGACACAGAGAGTACTCCATCGTTCTGTGTTATACCTCTAAGGATGCCAGTCACAGCTACTGACAAAACGTCAGGTCCTACAATGCCAAGACCACGGCCACACAACCCAGAAAATCTACAGCAACTAATGAACTCTGGCCGTGAAAGCCTTCGACAACATCTTACTTATGTTTATTAGCTTCTATGACCAAGGTCTTCAGCTCAGTGATCATACATGAATATACAGCATCAGCCTCAGGATTTGAAATTTACAATCACAGTTTACAGTCAAAATAGTCAAATCTAAAAAAAAATCTAAAATGTTAAAACAGAAGTCATTGACAAAACTATAATTCATTTAAATATTTGTTCGCATCATATTAATTGAGTGTTTTACCAAATTCTGTTACAGTCGGGACAAACCAGATTTTTGTTGCTTTACGGATAAAACTATCATTAAAAAATTTGTAACAAATTAACTGATTTCAGGATTATTGTCTGCCAGCAAATAGAGGACCACCCAGAGTTCAGTAGGTAATTGGTGTCTGGTAAGAACTGGAGTGGTCCAAATCGATCTAGGAATTGACCAGTGATTACAAAATAATAGGAGTTGGATCTTGGCCATCTGAAGATCAGTTGTAAAAGTGGGAGATCTTCAGGTGACACCTGGAGGTTGGGTCTGGCCTGTCCAGGTTGGGAAGCTTTCTTGGCCTTCTTCAGGGCTATTTTTGGGCAGGAATGCACAGGAACACCCAACAGCAGAAATTCATTAGCATATTATGCCACGCCCCTGACAGCACAGCTTGTTAGCATATTAGGCCACACCCCTCATGCTACCAGAAGTGTGGCCATCCAGCCACACCCACCTTTTGCTTCTTACTCTGTTGACCTTGTTTGTTGTCAAAACCCAGGGCTTTTTTTGGAGCAGGAACTCCTTTGCATGTTAGGCCACACACCCCTAATGTAGCCAGTCCTAATGAGTTTCTGCTGTTGGGTGTGGTCTGTTATGCTAATGAAGTTCCTGCTGGGTGTGGCCAACTCGGGAGCCAGCCGGAACACCGTTGCTGCCCAAAAATAGCCCTGGCAGGATCTAATGCAATAGAGTCCACCTTCCAAAGCAGCCCATTGAGGGGACCAATCTTGGTACTCTGGAGATCAGACGCACTTCCAGGAGGTCTCCAGGCCCCACCCGGAGGTTGCAGACTAAAGAGAGAGATCACGGGGTGGAAGTTGAAAGGAAACAAACCACCGTGATGTATAGTGCCAAAAAAAAAAAAAAAGAGGTTCTTCACGAACGTATAAATTATTTTTTCAGTATTCAGTTTCCTGGAAGCAATTCAAGCGCCATCAACACCAACGAACCACGCCTGTGACATCCCGTTTCGTGTATACCTTTACCAAAGTGGGTGGCGTTGAAATACAAAGTTAACCCATTTGGCAAGCACCCTAGACGTATCTCATAGTCACACTGAAAACTGAACGCTGGAACAGTTCGGCTCATGTAGGTAACGGGCTCGAACGGCGGGTGACGGGCTCCAAGATCACTAACTGAGCCTGCCGGCCGAGCAGAGATGTGAGCACACAAGCCTCCCAAGCCATGCCCGGTCACTGGCGCGCAAAGCGGCTTCGTGCCACAGGCCCCCACTGGATGCTGTCCACACGTGGCCCTTCTGGAACGCAACGGAGCTTTTCCTATCCACCGGCCACACTCTGCTTTCTTGTTCCTCTTGCCCTTCCATCTGGACAGAAGTCCCTCAAGCGCACACTCTCCCTGGCCATTAAGATTTCTGGACCAGGGCCCTTTCAAACTGCTCAGGGAGTGTATAATCCTGAAAATGATTAACTCACAACAAAAACAAAACTCGCATAGCAAGTCCATCAACAGGAGCAGCAGCTGCCAAGCTGGAGACCCACTGCTGGTGAACAGCAACGGAAAGGAGCCAAGTTTCCCTTCTGTCACACAGTACAGATCCTTGAGCCAGTTTGGTGTAGTGGTTAGGAGTGCAGACTCTAATCTGGGAGAACCAGGTTCGATTCCCCACTCCTCCACATGGAGCTGCTGGTGTGACCTTGGGTCAGTCACAAGCTCTCTTCTCTTCCTTCCTTCCTTCCTTCCTTCCTTCCTTCCTTCCTTCCTTCCGTCATACATCAACAAAACACAACACAGAATCCTTTTCAGATATTCGAGGCAGGGATGCTAAGAACTTCACAGTGAACGGGTTCGGCAGGTGAGTGTACCATATTCAAAAGCAAGGATCAGACAGGAGCTGAGCCTCTGATCTCCTTACCTACCCGTGGTCAGCCTTGAGCAGCTGCCGATCAGCTTCGCAGCTGGGCAGCGGTACTGGCATTCCAATTTCCTTTCTTTTTGCTTTGTCAGCTGCTTTAACACCTGCACGGTGAATGAAACCTATTATCCCTCAAAGGTCATGGATGGGTAGGTCAGGTAATTAACTGAACTGGAGGGGGGGGCATAGGACTCCCAAAAGGTTGTGTGGAAATGTGCATGCGAGAAATATCTTTGATGGTAACACAGACTTAGACAAAATTCCCATCAGAAATATTTTATCCTCAGAGAACATTTGTTTCGGACCTGATGCCAGGATCCAAGCCCTAGACTCAATGGAATGCTTTAAAAATATTAGTGTTTATAACAGGTGGTGTGGTGTGGTGTAGTGTAGTGGTTGGAGCATCGAAGTAGGACCCGGGGTGACTTCTTCACCCAAAGAGTCATGGACATGTGGAATTCACTGACACAGGAAGTGGTGGCAGCTATAAGCCTATAAGGCTATAAGTTCAAGAGGGGATTGGATAGACATCTGGAGCAGAGGTCCATCAGCGGCTATCAGCCACAAGGTATAGAGGGAACTCTCGGTCTGGGGCAAGTGATGCTCTGTCTTCTTGGTGCTGGGGGAGGGCAACAGTGGGAGGGCTTGTGGAGTTCTGGTCCTTCTGGTGGACCTCCTGATGGCACCTGGGTTTTGTGTGACACAGAGTGTTGGACTGGATGGCCACTGGCCTGATCCAACATGGCTTCTCTTACGTTCTTATGTCTGGGGCAGTGATGCTCTGTCTTCTTGGTGCTTGGAGGGCAACAGTGGGAGGACTTCTGGAGTTCTGACCCCACTGGTGGACCTTCTGATGGTGCCTAGGTTTTGTCTGACATAGGGGCCTGATCCAACATGGCTTCTCTTATGTTCTTATGACTGGGTTCGAATCCCTCACTGGGCCACAGAAGCCTGCCAGGTGGCCATGGGCCAAGCAAAATCTCTCAGCCTAACCTACCCTCACAAGGTTGTTGTTGAAGGATTAAATGGAGGAGAGGGGAACCCTGTGAAAACATGTTTTGAGTCTGATCAGGCCCAGTGCTTCAGAGCCCTCTGGGAGTTGTAGTCCTTGAGGTTCTGGCCAGAATAACAACAACAATGAATTCATAGATGCACTAGATAGACCCTGAATTCGATCAACCAAGGCAGTTCTTTGATTTAGCTGACTTAGTGCACATGTTCAGTGATAGGTCATGGACATACACTACCATCCAGAATGGATTTTGATCTAACCTTCCTAACTGGACGACGGCGACCGACAACAGGGAAAAGCTCTGCTTGTGATCTTTCAAAAAAACATCCAGGCGGCAGCTGTTGGGTACAGGATGCCGGACTAGACAGATGTGTGGCCTGATTCAGCAAAGCAGCTCTCATACTGTGGGGGGGCGGGCGGGGAATATTAGCGCGCACCCTCCAACTTATTCTCTTCTCGGTCACCCAGGATTTTGTAACCAAAGTCAGGGATTTGAATAGCACCTCTCTGAATCACAGCGCTCGCTTCCTCCCCTGATTTTCATTGCAAAACAAAAAATGGATTTGTCTTTCAAATTGGTCCTTCTCTGTGGGTCCATCGTGCCCGAGGGGAGCTCCTCTTGCTATCTAGCTGCCCTCACAGCTAAACTTAGAGCTTGAGGGCTGAGCAGGGTCAGCCACGGTCAGTACTTGGATGGGAGACCACCACGGAAGACTGGTGTTGTTGCCACGCAGAGGAAGGCAATGGTCAACTGCCCGTGCTCATCCCTGGCCTGGCACACCCCTCGGCTGGGTGCTTGCCATCTCATTTATCTAATTATTTTTCTTTAATACTTGTATCCTGCTTCCCAGAGTGGTTAAGACGCTGAACTGCAGGCTGTGGAAGGTCAGTAGTTCAGCAGTTCGAGACCCGGGTGCCGCATGACGGGGTGAGCTCCTGTCTCTAGTTCCAGCTCCTGCCAACCTAGCAGTTCGAAAGCAAGAAATTGCAAGTAGATAAATAGGTACCACTTCGGTGGGAAGGTAACAGCGTTCCGTGCGCCTTGGTGTTTAGTCATGCCGGCCACATGACCACGGAAACGTCTTTGGACAGTGCTGGCTCTTCGGCTTTGAAACGGAGATGAGCACCGCAACTCTAGAGTCGGATTCGACTGGCTTTCGAGCAAGGGAACGTTTACTATCCTGCTTCCCGGGAAGATTAATGGCAAGGACTCTGGGGGATTCCAGGTTCCAGAGTTCTCTGTTACACTGGGAAAGTAGTGGAAGATGGAGAAGGAGATGTGGCAGGGAAGGGGGGAGGAATTAGGAGGAGGAGAGGAGTCTGGATTTATATCCCACCCTTAACTACCCAAAGGAGTTTCAGAATGGTTTAGTGTTATGTCCCAAGCTTGATTTCATCCCCATTGACAGGCTGGTATCCAGAATGGCAATACCTGATTGGCTGCTCTGCATAGCAGGCCAATCAGGAGACAAGGACTGAGCTAGAGGGAAGCAAACTGATTGGATGTTATCTCTGTAATACTATTGGTTGTTACCAGGGATATGGGCGTGGCTATGCTGGCCCGCACTGTTTAAATAAGAGCCTGTTGCTCTATGTCGTGTTGTCTGTTCTGAGCTGTTGAGTCACTATCATTAAAAGCTGCATCACTGGTCGGAACGCTGCCCTTAAGTGTCATCCTTATCATTTGCAATCTCCTTTCCCCTCCCTACAACAGACACCCTGTGAGGTAGGTGGGGCTGAGAGAGCTCTGAGAGAAACGGCTCTTTCCCAAGAACAGCTGTGCCAGAGCTTGTGACTGACCCAGCAGCTGCATGTGGAGGAGTGGGGAATCAAACCCAGTTCTCCCAGATTAGAGTCCATGCTCCTAACCCCGACTCTGAACTGGCTCCTAACCACTACACCAAATTAGCCAAAAAGTTCCCTTCATTAAACTTGATCTCGTAACGGAAGCAAATGAAATGACCAAGGATGGAACAAGTGCTATGCATTTTGTTCGCTTCAATGGCTCCTGGGAATCTGGTATAGGAAGTTCCAGAACCCGGAGGAGGAGAGAGTCAGAAGGGATCAGACGTACAAAACAGTTGATCATATTACATTTTTACCCTACCCGTCTTTCAGCGAGATCAGGGAGGCATACAGGATCCTCTTCCGTTCTGTGCTCACAACAACCCTGCAGGGTAGGCAGGCCCCAAGTCTTCCCAGCAAGCATCACAGCCAGTCAGGGATACGAATACAGGTCCCCAAAAGCCCTAGTCTGAAGTCCCGATCCAGCCACCGCTACCCTGCTCTGCCACCAAAGCTCTACCGTCAGAAACACGCCCAACTGAAATCAAGGAAAACAGAAACATTGTAACAAGAACCAGTGGGAGACAGGACAGAAAATGAAAGAAACGAAGCCTTTGAAATGGGGAAAGGGGATATATTTGGAGGGACACGGGGGGAGTTCTCAGCAGGGGTATCCCACACTGCTTTCTTAATGCTCTGTTCATACGGCTTATAATCAGATTTTTGTCACCACGTCGGGGTTTCACTTTAATGCCTACGCTGCCTAGAATGCGTTGACAGATGGACAAATGAGAAACGACAAGGGAAATAAAGTAGTGGCAGCCTGATGACAATGTGTTGTTATTGCAATTGTCTCGTTTGCTTTCTTCTTTATATATATATATATATATATATATATATATATATATATATATATATAAAAATTATTTATTTTTCCCCTTTCTCCAGAGGTAATCCAGGCATCTTGCAATTTAAATTATGAGAAGTTTCTGTTAAAAATATAGAAAATGGGAGAATCCCACCTTAAAAGAAATAAAACAAAAGCAGACGTGTCTTGGGCCACAGACGCCTTGAGCTCTCAGACCTGGGTGACTGGAATTTCGGTCATTTCTTCTGCTTTCCCCTCACGGACCTGACAACAGCATACACGAACATCCCCTCTCTTTTCATGTTCACAACAACCCCATGAGGCAGGTTAGGCCAAGAGTGACTGGCCCAAGGTACCCTTTTGCGGTTGAGTGAGGGTTGGAACCCTGGTCTCCTCGGTCAAAGGAAAACCAACCAACCAATCCAAGCCCGTTTGGTGTAGTGGTTAAGTCCGCAGACTCTAATCTGGGAGAAACGGGTTTGATTTCCCCTCTCCTCCTCCACATGCAGCTGCTGGTGTGACCTTGGGCCAGTCACAAGTTCTTTCAAAGAGCTGTTCTGTCAAGGGCAGTTTTCGAGAGAGCTCTCTCAGCCCCATCCACCTCACAGGGTGTCTGTTGTGGGGAGGGGAAGTTTGTAAGCTACTCTGAGACTCCGAGTGAAGGGCGGGGTATAAATCCAATCTCCTCCTCCTCCTCTTCTTCTTCTACCGAATAACTCGAGTTGCGAGGTCCCACCTGGCCACCAGCTGGGGATGGGAGGGTAGGGTTGCCAGTTCCAGGATGGGAAACTCCTGGAGATTTGGGGTTGGAGCCCAGGGAGGACAGGGGTACTGTGCCACAGAGCCCACCCTCCAAAGCCTCCATTTCCTCCAGGGGAACTGATCTCTGTAGTCTGGAGATGAGCTGTCATTCCAGGGGGATCCTCAGGTCTCACCTGGAGGCTGGCATCCTTACAGCTATGTGACCCTTTTGCAGTGTGCCGAAGAATCACTTGATTTCTGCATGAGAAACGCAGGAATTCCCCCAGTCAAACATAGGGCATCTCGCTTCAGGCAAGGAGAAGCCCCGAATGCTTCCGAAGGAGGAAGGGGGAAGTTCCCCTTTCGGCAGAATCAACAGTTTGTCACCCCTCACAATTAAGAAGGGTACTTTTCCACATCTGTCTCCTATTTTGACATATTTACTGCCTCACTGTTCCCCCCCCCAATTAAATCCAAACAAATGGTGACCGTATGAACGTAGCTTGTTACTGCCGTTCAGTCTTTATATATGTCAAAACATCTCCATGAAGTTGCATGCTAATTTACTGCTCCTCTATGTAGAGGCATCTTGCCTGTATATCCGAACTTTTTGCTTCCATTTCGTTGAATCCAAAGACGCGTCCGTGCACACGGAAGCTGATACCTTGAATAAACCTTTGTTGGTCTTAAAGGTGCCCGTGGACGCAAAGGCTGTCTCCAAGGCTGGCAAGCAATTAAAGATTTTCTTTCGTCTCCCCGCCTTCTCGCACTGGGAACTGTCACTGCTGGCCAAATCTGAGATTCTTCTCCGCTTTAAGGAGGCAAAAGCCCTGACCCCCATTTCTCCCAACAGCATCCTGTTTCTAACTGGTTGCTTCTGGCACGCCCCATGCAGGGCAGGAAGACAACTACTTTCCCCTCTTGTTTGACCCCCAGCGCCTGAGATCTCAAAGGTAGACTGCCTCTGTGCATGGAGGCTCTACTACAGAATAATAGGACATCAGAATAGCCATAGTGGATTATGCCAGACACTCATCTAGTCTAGCATCCTTTTTTTGGGGGGGTGTGTGCTATATGCAGTGTTCCCTCTAAGCTGAGTCAGTGTGAGCTAGCTCACAGTTTTTTAGCCTCCGGCTCACACATTTTTGTCTTAGCTCAGAGAGGATGGCTCCAGAGCAATGCTCCCTCTAAGCAAAATTCTACTTTGTGAGCTACTGGCATCCGTTTGCTCTGGAGCCATCCTTCCTGAGCGAAGACAAAAGTGTGTGAGCCAGAGGCTAAAAAGCTGTGAGCTAGCTCACACTAACTCGGCTTAGAGGGAACACTGCTCCAGCGCAAACTCATTCATGCAGCCGCCAAATCGCTCGCTCACGACTTTCATGCCAGTAGCTCACAAAGTAGCCACAGCTTAGAGGGCGCATTAGTTATATGTGCATGTGTGTGTGTGCGTGCGTGCGCACCTGGAAGTCATGTGACTTGGTGACTGACTGTGTGTGCACCTGGAAGTCATGGCGACCTCTGGTCACTAACCCCTGCTGGGGGCCTGGAGGATACTCAGAGAGGTGGCTGAATAAAGCCTGCCCCCACCTCCCGACTGCTGGCATTCCTTGGAGGTCTCCCATCCCAAGTACCTGCCAGAGTCGACCCTGCTTAGCTTCCGAGATCTGACGAGATCGGGCTCGCCTGGGTTATCCAGGTCAAGGCATCCAGTCTAGCATCCTGTTCCCCTCCACAGCCGACCAAATGCTTCCGGGCAGGAGAGCCCTTTGCCATGGGTCAGTTTGGATGCAAGCCACTGAGGTGCATTATGAGGCTCACTCAAAGCCTCTGCGTGACACAGGACATTTGAGAGCCCTTTGTCCCTTGTGAATATGTGGTTGTGGTGCATAACTGCGCATGTGCGTGCGTATGTGCCAAGGAAAGGAAGAGAAGAAGAAATTGGATTTATACCCCGCCCTTTACTAGCTGAAGGAATCTCAGAATGGCTTACGATCTCCTTTCCCTTCCCCTCCACACCCGGGGAGATAGGTGGGGCTGAGAGAGCTCTTTTGAGGACTGCCCTCGAGAGAACAGCCCTGAGAGAACTTGTGACTGACCCACGGTCACCCCAGCAGCTGCATGTGGAAGAGTGGGGGAATCTTATGTTCTTATGTTCTTATGAGTGATGGTGGCAGGAGGTGGTGGCAGCTACAAGCATGGGCAGTTTCAAGAGGGAATTAGATAAACATATGGAGCAGAGGTCCATCAGTGGCTATTAGCCACAGGGTATAGATAGGGACTCTCAGTCTGGGGCAGGTGATGCCCTCTATTCTTGGTGCTGGGGGGGGCAGCAGTGGGAGGGCTTCTAGTGTCCTGGCCCCACTGCTGGACCTCCTGATGGCACCTGGTATTTTTGGCCACTGTGTGACAGAGTGTTGGACTGGATGGGCCATTGGCCTGATTCAACATTGGCTTCTCTTATGTTCTTATGTTCTTAAACCCGGTTCTCCCAGATTAGAGTCCGCGCTCCTAAGCACTACACTGCACAAGACTCTCAGTTTCATGGTATGCTGGGATCCAGTTGGAAAAGCCCACGATGTTGGGGTTTGGCTATCAAGTCCTCCGGTTGCCCACCTCCGCTCCGCTGGGGAGAAGGCCTCTCTTTCCCTGTGCTCCAAGGAGACCATCAAGGAGTTAACAAGCCGTGGAGAGCTGGCCCCTTCTGTTTGCCTTGGACGGCTCCCCACTCTTGTGAATCATACTGCGCAAACAGAAGACCGGTCTGGCTCAGAGGCCTCTCTGTACCAGGCAAAAGGTGCTTTTGGAAGCCGAGCGGGCTCACGTCCCTCTGCCAACCCCCCTCCCCGCCCCCCTGCCATCCTCCGGAGGCCAAGTGAGCTCAGTTCAGGCCTCGGCACTATCGGGGCGCGGAAGCGATGCCAAACGGCGGGCGCAGAAGTTTGGCAGCCGCACGAGAGAGGAGATTAACCTCCCTAAGCCATTCCATTCAATTAGCAGCAGCCCCGAAAGCTCTTTCCCGAGCGCCTGCCAACGCGGCTGTGCCACCACCGACGTGCCCAGCGAATATTCTCTCCCTTCCCCCCTCCCGCCTTTTCCTCCTCCTCCTCCTCTTCCTCCTCCGCCTGCCAGGGACAGCTTTTGGAAAGTCAGAAGGAAACCTGATGAGTCAGTGAACCTGAGCTCACCGCCCCAGCCCGGGATTCCAAAACCACCCCTTCCACAGGTTTTTCCTGTTCAGTCCCTGTTTCAACAGGAAGCACCCAGAGTCCTGGAACCGGATCTGCTGGCAGGTGAAGTGGGCCTGGGAAGAGGATCCCTGGAGCGTGTTAACTCTTCGCTGGATTCCTCTGGGCTCTCAAACACCCCCACCCGCCCCCAATCGCGTAGCTGGCCCGATATTCAACAGACTGCCCAATAGGGAAAGGGGGGCAAAAGAACTAACTCAACCCGGGACAATGCTAGAAACCAAGAGGGTTGAGCTAATGTAATATTAAACAGTTCAAAATTTAATAAGGTGTACACAAGTTAAAATACGTTTAAAATCCACATGTAAACAGGACTTTCACACATTTATACACATGATGGGACAATACATAGGATACTAAAGACCAGACGCGTTTTGGCCATAAAAGGCCTTCTTCAGTGGTCACAAATACAATCTTGTCCAGACACACATTCATACACTAATATACAAATCCTTAAAAACCCTTTGTGTGTCTCTCCATCCGTGCAATTCATACCTTAGATACCCTGACTACCAGAATACACATTGGCATCGGTATGGCCCATTTTACATACCTGTAACTAAATTACATCTATAAAAGGCATCACATCTGTTTTTTATACAAAGGGTTTTTAAGAATTTGTATATTAGTGTACTGTTTAATATTACATTAGCTCAACCCTCTTGGTTTCTACCGATATTCAACAGGCCAAGACCATCCTGGTCACGTCCGCCCACCCGCCGGTTCCTTCGAGGAGCTCAGGCCCGCATACACGGCCCGGCCCTCCGTTTTATTCTCACAACAACCCTGTGAGGGAGGTTAGGCCGGGAGAGAGCGGCCTGCCCAATGTCAGGAGCAGCCATGGCTCCAAGGTAGCAGACCTCCTTTGCGTTCCAGAGGTCCCAGGTTCGATCCCCAGCATCTCCAGTTTAAAGGATCGGTTACAAAGGGAACGTGAAAGCCCTGGACCTGAAACCGTGGAGAGATGCTGTCGGTCAGGGGAGGGGCTGCGGCTCAGTGGTCAAGCAGACAGAAGGTCCCGAGTTCAATAAGAACATAAGAACATAAGAGAAGCCAATGTTGAATCAGGCCAATGGCCCATCCAGTCCAACACTCTGTCACACAGCGGCCAAAATATACCAAGTGCCACCAGGAGGTCCAGCAGTGGGGCCAGGACACGAGAAGCCCTCCCACTGCTGCCCCCCCTTCCAGCACCATGAATAGAGTGCATCACCTGCCCCAGACCAAGAGTTCCCATCTATACCCTGTGGCTAATAGCCATTGATGGACTTCTGCTCCAGATGCTTATCTAATCCCCGGCATCTCGGGTTAAAAGGCCCACACAGGAAGTGATGCGAAAGCCCTTGACCCGGAAAGTACAGAGAGACACGGCCAGTCCAAGCGGTCCGCACTGATAGACCAGGAGTCTGCAGCCTTTTGGAGTGCAATGGCATCTTTGGAATTTTGACACAGGATGGTTTCTACAACGACGAAACGGCCACAACAACCAAATGGCTACCCGGGGGGTAGAGCCAACCAGAAAACATCAGAGAGCGAGGTTACACGTATGTCTTATTGTAGCTCAGCAACATTTCAGGCAGAAGCTCTGCTTAACAAGATGCCTTTTCATCTGCACAGGTTAAATCAGATCTCCAGTTGCCAATCGGCTGCTCCGCTGGCCTCGGATTCCCATTTGCCAGGTGGGGGCGGGGGATTCCCCCAGTTTGGGGAGCTTCTGCCTGCCACCTGTCATCACGTTGGGGATGCCATGCTGTTTGGGGGCAGAGCCCTGCCCCACTCCCGGAAGGCTCCCTCCCACCCCCCGCCAGTGCGTCGTGAAGACCTGGCAACCCTGTGCTGGCCAGAGCTCCACCTGTCCTCACCCGCTCTCTCAAAACACTTGGCAGGCATCAGGAAAGGTGTCCGCAGGCACTGTGGTGCCCGTGGGCACCATGTTGGGGAACCCTGTGATAAACCAAGGAACGCATGAGGCAGCTTCATGTGTTACCCTGTCAGTTTCTGGGCAGAGCCGAGATCTGGTTTCACCCCAAGCCAAGAGGGTTCCGCAACCCTGTGTAACGTGTTCCCTGACGTGAAGTGAGAAAGTAGCTCGCCATCACGAGGACGGCAGGGAGAAGCGCTAACAGGAAGTCTCCCTTTATCCATCACACCTGTTCCCTGCCTTTCCGCCAAGGAGCTCGGAATCATGCTTATTGGGGTTCTTATACATTCCCCCCACAACATCCCTGCGAGGTAGGTCAGACCGGTTGTTTTCTTTTGACCTCTGACCTTCTTTTGACCCCTGAGAGCGTTAGCCAGGAAGTTGGCCTCTTAGGAAAGGGCAGCTGCTCAGCACAGAGGAAGCAGAGCCAGATCTGGGGCCACCCGCTGGATGGCAAGAGTCCCCCTGCTGGAGCGAGCCACGCTTCCCCTCCTCGTCGCCAGGCGTGTGCATTGGGGCTTGCAGGATGCAATACGATGATTCCACTGGCTGCTGATGACCTCCCACCTGTTCCCCTTGGATCAAAGAGCTGTTTTCGCTCCAGATACTGAGCACTAAACCAGAATGCTTTGGCAGGAGGCACGGCCTGTTCTCGGCTCACTTGGTGGGGAACTATTCCGCCTGTGTGGATTTAAAGAACCCCTCTCAAATCAAGGGTTTCTTTTCTCCCGTACCCTCCCTCTCTCACGCACAGGAAGCTGCCTTCTACAGAATCAGACCCTCGGGTCCAGCAAGGTCGGAATTGTCTACTCAGACCGGCAGCAGCAGTATTGTCTACTCAGACAGGCAGAGGCCTTTTGTATCACCTCCTGCTTGGTTCTTTTAATCGGAGATGCCGGGGGATCGAACCGGGGGCCTTCTGCATGCCGAGCAGAGGCTCTACCACCGAGCCACGGCCTCTCCCTCCTCTTCCTGGCTGCGGGAGGGCTTATTCCTTAATCCCTGGATGCATGGCTATTTTTGGGCAGGAACGCACAGGAACAGAGTTCCGGCTGGCTCCCAAGCTGGCCACGCCCGGCAGGGACTCCCAGGGCGAAAGATGGGTGTGGCTGGATGACCACACTTCTGGTAACACGGGGGTGTGGCCTAATATGCTACTGAGTTTCTGCTGTTGGGTGTGGCCTGTTATGCTAATGGGTTCCTGCTGGGCTTTTTCTACAAAAATAACCCTGCCTGGATGCTGGGATAAAATGTTTCCTAGGGGGCAGAAAACAAACTTCTACCTAATGTCAATACTTGCAGAATGAGTCCCAGACAAAAGAGTTTTTGGGATCTGTACATGATGCGAAGCTGCGTTCTGCTGAGGGTTTCTTTATCCTCATTAGTCCTTTAGTCTTCAGTTCACCTTGAAAGCAACGCTCCCTCTAAGGCAGGGAGTCCTGTGAGCAAAGATTCTACTTTGGGAGCTGCCGGCGTTAAAGTTGTGAGCGAGCGATTTGGCTGCTGCGTAAATTAGTTTGCTCTGGAGCCCTCCCTTCCTGAGCTAAGGCAAAAACGTGTGAGCCGGAGGCTAAAAAACTGACTCAGCTTAGAGGGAACACTGCTTGAGAGACAGGCCTCTTGTTGTGGCCTTTGAGAAGCAGGCATGTCAGTCTAGTCTGCATAGTGGAAGAGGCGTTCCCCGCTATGCGAAAGGGATGGCGGGGTGGCTCTTCTAGGATGGATTTGCATTTGAGTAAAAAACAAATAACAGATCTGAAGAAATAATGATGGATGCACTTAGGAAATGCTCACGTGTGCAGTCTCCGAAGGGGCTTCCCAACAGGTGGGGATGCCAGCCTCCAGGTGGGACCCGGGGAGTGCCCAGAATGACAGCTCGTCTCCAGAATACAGAGATCAGTTTCCCCTGGAGAAAACGGTCGCTTTGGAGGGTGGACTCTACGGCATTGTACCCCACTGAGGTCTCTGTCCTCCCCAGGGTCCACCCCCAAATCTCCAGGAGTCTCCCAGCCTGGAGTTGGCAACTCCATCTCACCCCTGCCGGTGGCCGGAGGAGGATCTGGCAACCTTTCCACCAAGTGTGAGAGAAGGAAGGATGCCTCTTCTGAAACGGTCGCTCACCTTATGCAGGGAAGGCAAAATATATATATTAAAATGTTTGCTGCCCCCTGGATCTGGGCCCCTGCTTGAACTGATCTAATTATTTTTTTAAAAAAATTAACAGTGCAGTCCTGGATAGAGGTACACCCTTTCCGAATCCCTGCCGAAAGGAGCTTTGAAATTTTAAATGCTGATTTTTTTTAAAAGAAAATGGGGAGCCACTGAGAAAGGCCAGAATGGATGAACTGGAGAGGCGCAGAGAGCGAGAGGTGGACTCCGGGGAAGTTCAGGGACCAGCACGCTGGGTTTCAGTTGCGTGCCGGTCTGGAATTCCTGAGATGATACACTCGCGTGTTTTTTTCCCCATCTGTGCGTGCCTGCATGTGTGAGGATGATAGGCAGGGGAGTTAATAATGCACCCGAGGGCCGCTTTCTCCCCGTCACTGGTAAGGAATTAACTCTCCCCTTGGCTGTGACTTTTTCTCCCCCAGAGAAACTTGGAAAAAAACAAAAAACAAACACGCACACAAAAAACCCCTCCTCGGGTTTGTTCCCCCTCCCTGCCCTGACAGATAGGATGTTGGAAAGAATTTTCCAGCTGGCTGGTTTCCTTGTGAGTAGAGAGTCTGACAGCATTTAGGGGGATGCTTGTTTACATGTGGGAGGGAAGGCGGCGTGGCATAGCCCCATCTTGTCAGATCTTGGAAGCTAAGCAGGGCCAGTACTTGGAAGGGAGACCACCAAGGAAGGCTCTGCAGAGGAAGGCGATGGCCAGTCCGCCTCTGCTTCTCACTTGACCTGAAAGCCCCTTTCTGGGGCCAGTACAAGGAAGGCTCTGCAGAGGAAGGCGATGGCCAGTCCACCTCTGTTTCTCACTTGACCTGAAAGCCCCTTGCTGGGGCCAGGACTTGGAAAGGAGACCACCAAGGAAGGCTTTGCAGAGGAAGGCGATGGCCAGTCCGCCTCTGCTTCTCACTTGCCCTGAAAGCCCCTTGCTGGGGTAGGGGAGGGGCTGTGGCTCAGTGGAAGAGCCTCTGCTTGGCATGCAGAAGGTCCCCAGTTCAATCCCCATCTTCTGTTAAAAAAAACAGGCAGTAGGTGATGTGAAAGACCTCCACCTGATACCCTGGAGAGCTGCATCCAGTCTGAGTAGAAAAGACTGACTCTGACGCACCAACGGTCCAATCCAGTAGCAGGCAGCTTGATGTGTGTGGCTGCCATAAGTCAGTTGCCACTTTGTTACGCACGTATTTACAAATATTCTGGAGCAGAGGAGAACCAGTCTAGGCTCTCCAGGCCTGTCAGTTCCCCAGAAAGAAAGCAGCATGTCCTTGGAACTGCCTACGCAAGAAGCCGTCTTGTTACCACCTACGAAAATCTCAGCCTCCTTTGCTGGCTACTTTGTAGAAACAAAGAGCTGGAAGGGACCCCCGAGGGTCATCTAGTCCAGTCCCCTGCACCATACAGGAAATTCCCAGCTACCTTCCCCACTCCCCCAGGGACCCCTGCTCTACCTCTTATCGGGTTTATGTCTTTGTAATAATACGAGCGACACTGGCAGAATGTGCAACTTCCACCCTGTCTGGGACCCTCGTCCCCGTACCTAGTAGCCCCCAAGCACCAAAAAAGCATCAGAAAAAAGGTCTTCTAGCTCTGAGTGCAGGAGGGCCAGGATCCGGCCATTAGCGGGAGATCAAGAGCCGTCTTCTCACTTGAACACACAAAGCGGCAGCCTGCTGAGTCAGACCCTTTGTCTTTCAAGGTCAGCCTCGCCCACTCTGACTGGCAGCCTGCGGGGCTCTTTCACAACACTCTTAACCCCCAATGAACTCAGGGAAGGGGGGGGCAGAGAACGTCCCTGTTTTCTGAACCCAGCCGGTACAGACCTCCGGGGAGCAGGGCAGAAAAGCCAATCAGCCAGAGGCCCTGCAGGGTTCGGCCGAAAACATTTCATTCCTGGGAGATGAGGCTCCCCTGAGAGCTCCGGAGCAGAAAAACAAATTATAAATGGAAGGGGAGGAGAGAAGGATGATGAAATGGCAGGGGGAGGGGAAGGGGGGCGAGAGAAAGTCGGCAGGTTGCAAAAATAACCCCCCCCCCCGGGTCTGCTGCATACGAAGCAGAGATGTAGAAATGTGCCCCTCTTATGTTTCCCGGGGTGCCGTCATCACCACCGGCCTTTCTGTTTTGCCCCGTGTTTCCCCATCCCTTTGTTTCTTCTGACCACAGCGACACACAACACTTTCTATCTGATTCCATTCAGATGGTTAAAGGGATCGAGAGGGCTGCCGTTTGGTCCGGAGCAGAAGAACCTGTGTCAGAAAGCGGGACGGGACATAAGCGAGGCCACAGATCCGGTAGCACTCCTCGTAGGGAAAGACGGACGCGTTGAAACGGAAAGGTCAGGGGCGACTAGCAGCCCCAGAAGCGGGATTTGGTCCGGGGATGATTTTGTCTGGTTCTCTGACAGGCTTAATTTGGGAACAGTTAAAAGGTGGCCATAGTTTCACCCATAAGGCAAAAGAAAAACAAAAGAGCCAGCCTGGTGTAGTGGTTAAGAGTGTCGGACTAGTGTCGGGGAGACCCAGGTTCAAATCCACGCCCCTCCATGGTAGCTTTGCTGGGTGACCTTGGGCCAGTCACACGCTCTCATCCTCGCCTACCTCACAGGGTGGTTGCGAGGAGAAAACGGAGGGGAGGAGAACAAGGGAAGCGGCTTGGGGTTTCCACCGATGTTCCCTCTAAGCTGAGTTAGTGTGAGCCAGCTCACAGTTTCTTAGCCTCCGGCTCACACATTTTTGTCTTCGCTCAGGAAGGATGACTCCAGAGCAAACTGATTTATATAGTAGCCAAATCGCTTGCTCACAACTTTAATGCCAGAGTAGCTCCCAAAGTAGAATTTTTGCACACAAGACTCCATGGCCTAGAGGGAGCATTGGTTTCCCCCGGGGAGAAAGGCGGGGTATAAATAAAATAAAGAAGATTTTTACAAATAAAAAAGTGTCTCCTTTGCTTCAGGAAACATTCCATAGACAAAAGAACCTCCTCAGGAAAGCTCCTCCATTAGCATGTTCATAGCCTGGAGGACTCCTACAAGATAAGGACTCAGCCCTACCCCACCTTCCTGAATAGATATAAATGACCTGCCTACCCTTTTCCTTCTCACCTTGACACAGAGAGCACTCCATCATTCTGTGTGTGAGTCCCCTCTTGTGCTGTGGAAGCTTGCTGAGAGACCCTGGGCCAGTCACGCTCTCTCAACCTAACCTCCCTCACAGGGTTGTTGTGAGGATACAGTGTAGGAGAGGGGAACATTGGAAGCCACTTTGGTCCCCTTTAGGGAAATTAATTAAATAAATAAGAAACTTCCTGGTCCGACTCCCCCTTCTGTCGCTGCATCGGGAGGCCCTGGCTTTGTTCGCCAGTTGCAAACATCTCAAGTAGGCCTTGGAGGGCCACGGGTCAGCCAAGAGGCCATTGGTCCATCTAGACCCAGCAGCATTCTCTGTCTCCATGTAGAAGGAGGAGGAGATTGGATTTATACCCCACCCTTCACTACCCAAAGGAGTTTCAGAGCAGCTTTCAATCTCCTTTCCTTCCCCCTCCCCACGACAGACACTCTGTGAACATAAGAACATCAGAGAAGCCCATGTTGGATCAGGCCAGTGGCCCATCTAGTCCAACACTCTGTCACACAGTGGCCAAAAATACCAGGGGCCATCAGGAGGTCCAGCAGTGGGGCCGGGACACTAGAAGCCCTCCCACTGTTGCCCCCCCCCAAGCACCAAGAATACGGAGCATCCCTTGCCCCAGACTGAGAATTCCCATCTATACCTCGTGGCTAATAGCCACTGATGGACCTCTCTGCTCCATATGCTTATCTAATTCCCTCTTGAAGCCGTCCGTGCTTGTAGCTGCCACCACCTCCTGTGGCAGTGAATTCCATGTGTCAATCACTCTTTAGGTGAAGAAGGTCTTCGTTTTATCCGTTCTAACCCTACCGCTCAGCAATTTCATGGAGTGCCCACGAGTTCTTGTATTGTGTGGTAGGTGGGGCTGAGAGAGCTCTTCCCAGAACCCCCCTTGAGAGAACTGCTCTGACAGAACTATGGCTTGCCCAAGGTTCATCCCAGCAGCTGCAAGTGGAGGCGTGGGGAATCAAACCCAGTTCTCCCAGATGAGAGTCCGCGCACTTCACCACTGCACCAAACTGGCTCTCTGTAAGGACAGGGCGCCCCTCAGAGAGAGCTCTGTGCCAGCCCCGCCTGAGATACTTATAACAGAAGATGCGGGGAATGACCTTTCTTCTGCATTCGGAGCCTGGGATCTGCTCCTGAGTTATGAGCAGTGTTCCCCCTAAGCTGAGTTAGTGTGAGCCAGCTCACAGGTTTTTAGCCTCCAGCTCACACATTTTTTGCCTTAGCTCAGGAAGGAGGGCTCCAGGGCAGACTAACCCATGCAGCAGCCAAACGGCTCGCCCACAACTTTAATGCCAGTAGCTCACAAAGTAGAATTTTCGCCCACAAGGCTCTGCAGCTTAGAGGGAACATTGGTTATGAGCCCCCTGCAAGCAGTCGCACGTGCCCCGATGCCCCCCCGGAAGTAGACCTGTGGCCCCCCCTGCCCCCCCCAAAACGTGCCACCTTCTTAGGCGCTTGACAGAGTCTGCAGCTGCTTACAATGCAACAGCCTTTGGATGCAGAAGAAGCGCTTGCACCTGTCCGTCACAGACCTGGTTGCCAGCGGATGTATGTTCCAGAGCTGGGGGAGGGCATGAGATCTGTGTGCGTGCCCCCCTCCCCTTCTTACCGACATGCCCTGGAGGCTTATTTCTGGTATTTTCCGATTTCTTTTTCGGATTGTTTTCCTGGCGTCAGATCACCTGCTGCGGAGCCGACCCCTCCGAGGAGGCCTGCTAATTGGGCTCCGAGCGGATTGGCCTCCCTCCTCCCCCCCCTTGCCGGCTGGAGATGAGAACAGCGATGCCCCCCGGGGGGGGGGGGCTGCCGTGTTGCTATTGGCTTCCCAAAGCTCCGAAACAAGACCCGTCTGTTAAACAAGTCTTTCTTCTGGCGGAGGCGGCTGCCCCCGTAGACTCTGGGGGTCAGACGAGACTCTCCGGGGCGGCCTGGTGGGCCCGTGCAAAGGCAAGGCGGCCTTGCCGGGGTGGAGAAAGAGAAGCAAAAGGTGTCGGCCGGCAGTCGGGCTGCCGCTTTGCTTGGCAAGAGCTCCGCACCTAATTCCAGTGCCTCTGAGGAACGTGCAGAATGCTTCCCCCTAATACAGTTGCAAGAATCAAGGCTAAAACTGCAGTTCATCTCCTTTCGGGTGCAACTGCAGCCTCTCTGGCCTCTGGTGTAGTTTGGTGTAGGGGTTAGGAGCGCGGACTCTAATCTGGGAGAAGCGGGTTTGATTCCCCACTCCTCCTTCACATACAGCTGCTGGTGTGACCTTGGGTCAGTCACAAGTTCTCTCAGACCAGTTCTCTCAAGGGCAGTCCTCGAAAGAGCTCTCTCAGCCCCACCTACCTCCCAGGGTGTCTGTTGTGGGGAGGGGAAGGGAGAGGAGATTGTAAGCTGCTCTGAGACGCCGGCTGAAGGGCGGGATATAAATCCAATCTCTTCTTTGTCTTCTTCTGATTGTCACACGTCAGTCTTCTCCCCTCTATTAAAAACATGGGGTGAGACAGAATTTTATTTATTTATTTATTCATTTATTCATTTATTTATTAAACTTCTATCTCACCCTCCCGGCCTTAGCCAGCTCGGGGCGGCTTACAATCAAGTAAAATCCACATACATAAACAACAGCAATAATATCGACATTAAAATATGATTAAAACCATAGCAATAAAGTGCTAGTCTCTCATCCGTTAACGCGGATTGGCCTTCCGATGTCAGAACAGCTTCGGATGTCGTAAAGGGCAGCCTCAGGTGTCATAAAAAGGGAGGGGGAATTGGCACGGGCAGAAATTAGGGTCCAGCGGATCGGGGCTTTTCTGCTGCTGTTACCAGTGGCAATGGGGAATTTCAGAAGCCGCTTGGTTCAATGTGGTCCAACGCGGCCATTTTCTCCAAGGGAACTGATCCGTGTAGTCTGGATAGCCATTGTCATTCGGGGAGGTCTCCAGGCCCCACCTGGAGTTTGGCAGCCCTCCCTGGCAGCTTGGCATTTGCATTTCTGCTGGCATCAGCACTTGTGAGGCTGCCGATCTTTTCATTTGCTATGCAGGACCACGTGAGTTCTATATGTGTTCTTTTAATGTGCCATTTTGTTTAAAGGTTTCTGTACTGTTTGGTGTAGCAGTTAAGTGGACGGACTCTAATCTGAGAGAAGCGGGTTTGATTCCCCACTCCGCCTCCACATGCAGCTGCTGGTGTGACCTTGGGTCAGTCACAAGTTCTCTCAGACCAGTTCTCTCAAGGGCAGTTTCTGTCAAGAGTTCTCCCGGCCCCACCTACCTCACAGGGTCTCTGTTGTGGGGAGGGGGAGGGAAAGGAGACCGTGAGCCACTCTGAGACTCCTTTGGGTAGTGAAGGGCGGGGTATAAATCCAATCTCTTCTTCTTCTCTTCTCTTCTCCTGTTGTAGGACACGAAAGTACGGGACGATCTACCAAAAATAAGAGAGAAAAGTTCAGGCTTTTAACTTTTTAACATTGGCTAGCCACCCTGAAACTTAGAAATATCGGATTTTTCTAAAGGAAGGAAGGAAGAAATTGTGCACAGTGAATGAATGTATGCACAAAACGCCCCTCCCCATATTGTTGTCGTTGCTGTTGTTGTTATTGATTTGGCACCAGCAACACCATGACACTTTACAAGGGTCAAGCAGATGGATCCCTGCCCCGAGGAGCTTCCAGTCTACAATTTGAGACAAGAGAGACAGCAAAAGGGAGTGGAAGGGAGGTGGGAATAAGGTGAGAGAAGTATCTGCCCTCTGTTAGAGAGCACATAAATTACATGAACGCATGAAGCTGCCTTTGTGAAGAATTCTCCTGCCGGTATTTGATAGCGGTGAGCAGGATTTGACTTCATGAACCGCCGGCAAAGCAGGCACACGCCAGGGTTCTAGAGCTACGGTATGAATGACGCACTGCAGGAGCTCCCCAAATGGCCAACGCCCACCCAGCCGGGCTTCTTTGGTGACTCAGGCTGCCTTTTGGGAGGAGGAGGAGAGTCGGATTTATACCCCGCCCTTTGCTCAGAGCAGTTTACAGACTCCTTTCCCCCCCCCCTCCCCACAACAGACACCCTGTGAGGCAGGCGGGGCTGAGAGAGCTCTGAGAGAACTGTGACTGGCCCAAGGTCTCCCAGCCAGCTTCATGTGGAGGAGCGGGGGAATCCAACCCGTTGCTCCCAGATGACAGTCCGACACTCTTAACGACGACACCAAACTGGCAACTCGCGGGGGCCTCCAAAGGAACCGATACTGCGGAAAACGGCTCCCTGGAGTAGCCCTTTGGAGGTCGGCCGGCAGCCAAGAGAAACGGGCATGTCCCGACAAGGCCGGAGTCCTGAAGTGGAGCCTTTTGTCAGATGCAAATGGCTTTGTTGAATTAAAGGGAAAGCAAACCGAGGGGGAGGAAGAAAGAGATTCAGGAGGGCAGCTTTCTTTGAAAGCGGTCTGGAGGGGGAAGCGTGAAAATGGCCAGGCTGGCTACTGGGGTTGCCAGATCAAGGCTGGGAAATTCCTGGAGATTTGGGGTGGTGCCTGAGAAGGACAGGGACCTCAGTGGGGCACGATGCCCTGGAGTCCACCCTCCAAAGCAGCCATTTTGATCTCTGTAGTCCGGAGATGAGCTGGGGATCCCCAGGTCCCACCCAAAAGCTGGCATCCCTGCTGGCTACTTTTTGCCTATGCCGGGTCAACGTGCACGCTCTCCAGGGCGTGGGACCTCTTGGGTGAATTCACAACCTCCTCGCAGATTTCCACACTGAGCTGTGTTAAGAAGTAAATATCAGAGCAATGATTCATCCGCCAAATCTTAATGGGTATGGCGGAGATTATGGAGGAGTGAAGAGAACCAGGGGTGCTGCCCTTTGCTCCTGGTGGGAGGGGTGAGGAAAAATGTACTCAATAAATAAGAACTTTTAAGAGCATCCGAAGAGCCCTGCTGGATCAGGCCAATAGTCCACCTAGTACAGCATCCTGTCTCACACAGTGGCCAACTAGCTCCTCTGAAGGGCCATCAACAGGACGTAGAGGCTGAGGCCTTCATTATAACATCAGAAGAGCCCTGCTGGATGAGACCAGTGGTCCATCTAGTCCAGCATCCTGTCTCAAACAGTGGCCAACTAGCTCCTCTGAAGGGCCATCAACAGGACAGAGAAGCTGAGGCCTTCATAAAGAACATTAGAAGAGTCCTGCTGGATCAGACCAGTAAGGGTCCATCTAGTCCAGCATCCTGTCTCACACAGTGGCCAACCAGTTCCTCTGGAGGGCAATCAACAGGGCAGAGAAGCCAAGGCCTTCATAAAGAACATCAGAAGAGCCCTGCTGGATCAGACCAGAGGTCCATCTAGTCCAGCATCCTGTCTCCCAAAGTGGCCAACCAGTTCCTCTGGAGGGCCATCAACAGGGCAGAGAAGCCAAGGCCTTCATAAAGAACATCAGAAGAGCCCTGCTGGATCAGACCAGAGGTCCATCTAGTCCAGCATCCTGTCTCCCAAAGTGGCCAACCAGTTCCTCTGGAGGGCAAACAACAGGGCAGAGAAGCCAAGGCCTTCATAAAGAACATCAGAAGAGCCCTGCTGGATCAGACCAGTGGTCCATCTAGTCCAGCATCCTGTCTCACACAGTGGCCAACTGGTTCCTCTGGAGGGCAAACAACAGGGCAGAGAGGTCAAGGCCTTCATTAGAACATCAGAAGAACCCTGCTGGATGAGACCAGTGAGGATTCATCTAGTCCAGCATCCTGTCTCACCCAGTGGCCAACTAGCTCCTCTGAAGGGCCAACAACACGGCACAAAGTCTGAGGCCATCCCCAGATGTTGCCTCCTGGCACTGATATTCAGAAGTCTACTTCCTCTGGATATGGAAGTTCTCTTCAGTCACTATGGCTAGTGGCCACTGATAGATAGTGTTGCCAACCTC
Source organism: Gekko gecko (assembly GCA_029375565.1). Classification (NCBI taxonomy): domain Eukaryota; kingdom Metazoa; phylum Chordata; class Lepidosauria; order Squamata; family Gekkonidae; genus Gekko; species Gekko gecko. The sequence goes on from JAPDNY010000016.1 coordinate 25,900,814, forward strand.
CAGGTGATGGCTGGAGATCTCCTGGGATCATAAGTGATCTCCAGTCAACAGAGATTAGTTCACCTGGAGAAAACGGCTGGTTTTGAAGGTGGATTCTATAAAATTATACCCCACATGTCCCTCCCTCTCCCCAAACCCTGCCTAAATCTCCAGTTATTTCCCAACCCAGACCTGGCAACCCTACTGATAGACCCGCCCTCCATGTATCTGCAAATCATGGCAGAGAGTGAAAATTTCATTACGCCAGGAGTCTACACTATGCAGAAATAGCATAAGGACATAAGGAGAGCCCTGCTGGATCAGACCAGTGGCCCATCTAGGCTAGCATCCTGTCTCACACCAGATCCCCTGGATGGCCAACAAGAGGGCAGAGAGGTTGAGGCCTTCCCTGATAAGAACATAAGAAGAACCGTACCAGATTAGACCAGTGGTCCATCTAGTCCAGCATCCCGTCTCACACAGAGGCCAACCAGTTCCTCTGGAGGGCCAACAAACCAGAGACAGAGGTCGAAGCCTTCCCCTGATGCTGCCTCCTGGCTCTGGGATGCAGAGGACTCATGCCTCTGAATGTGGAGTTTCCCTTCCACGTAAATAATAATCCACATAAATAAATACATTCCCCAGCCCAGCCAAGATTATTTCATCTGTGGTTTTATAGCAACAGTGAACAGACTGAATTTGGGACAACTTTGTGCTTACCCCAGGAACTACTTATTTATAAAACTATCAGGAACATCCAAGGCAAAATTTTGCCTTGGGCAATCAACAACAAAGCGCTTATTTTATTCCAGTCTGTGGGGTTTTTGAGCCGAGCTCCTCCTGTGTCATTTAGATGAAAGCAGCCCACTGGCTACTGCCTGGAAGCAGTGGGTATCTTTCTCGGTCCTGCTGTTGCCAACCTCCAGGTGGGGCCTGGAGACCTTCCAGAATTAAAACTCTTCTCCGCATGACAGAGATCAGTTCCCCTGGAGAAAATGGCTGCTTTGGAGGGTGGACTCTATAGCATTATACTCCGCTGAGGTCCATCCCACACTCAAATCCCCAGGAATGTCTCAACCCGGAGTTGGCAACCCTATTGCCAGGCCTTAGAATCTGAGCTGAATTTTGAGGGGTTTTAAGACTCTTTTTAGAATCTCCACAGGGAACAAGTAAAATCTGAGGGGGGAGTGTCCAGAATCAGACAGGCCAACTTTTCCCTGTGTGGCTTGGGAGCTCCACCCCCGTGACCATCAGGCTCCGCCCCAGACACACCCATTCTTTCCCTCTAACTTTCCAGGTGCCACTCCCACCACAACAAACTCCTCCCCTTTCTACCAGGCTCCGCCTCCTGAACTATGTGCCATCCTTTGGCTCCCGGTCTCCACCCCTTGAGTCTCAGGGTCCGATTTTCAGGCCCCCTTAGCACCCTCCAGGCATTTCGCTTTTTAGGGAGAGGTCCGAGCCTTCACCCCTTTGGAGTGAGTTTTTTGATCGGCCGCAGGAACCCATAGATCCCCGTCCTAATGAGGGAGGAAGGAACAGAAACAACAAAGCCCGCGTTCCCGGCTGCTGCTGAACCGACCGCCGGCTCCCCCGCAGTCGAATCGCTGATCAAAAAGTGCCGGAGACTTGAAGGCAATCGGATGTAAATATTTTATCCGGCCCACGCACGCGGCTTCGAGGCAAACTCAGCGGAGGCACGAGCAGCCATTCCCATCTGCCGCTTTCAGTGCCGAAGCTCATTTTGGATGGAAGAGCGTCATGGCAGGCAAGAAGGACGGAATCGTTCCAGAAATTTGGGTGGTGGTGGTGAATTAACACACACACGGCACACACATTCTTTCTCTCTCTGCACCTTCTGGCCCCCGGGCAGACTTCTGCCGTGTTTCCTAAGGAGATCAATGACTGGGGGTGAAATCGGACGCAAGGACTGTGTTGCTAAGCTTGGTGTAGTGGTCAAGTGCGCAGACTCTCATCTGGGAGAACCGGGTTTGATTCCCCACGCCTCTGCTTGCACCTGCTGATGTGACCCTGGGTCAGTCACAAGCTCTGGCACAGCTGTTCTTGAAAAAGAGCAGTTTCTGTCAGAGCTCTCTCAGCCCCACCTATCTCACAGGGTGTCTGTTGTGGGGAGGGGAAGGGAAAGGACTTTGTAAGCCGCTCTGAGACTCTGAGTAAAGGGTGGGGCATAAATCCAATCTCCTCCTCCTCCTCCTCCTCCTCCTCCTAAGGGTGGGACCCGGGGCTTGGAGCACCATCTCGAGAGGAGTAAGCAGCAAAGATCCAACAAGGTTAACTCTATGGCACCCACCACTGATTTCCAGTTTCTCCTCTCTGCCACTCCCACCCAGAAATCCTCCTGACAATTTGGCTTCTCCCTTGTGCGAATCAAACCTGTTGATTGGCTGGTGGGGTGGCCAAGATAGCCACATTCGGTTCACCAGCTCTCCACCGTCTGAGATGCAGCCAACCCACAGGGCGTTTCCCAACATCCTTATATCACATCCTGGTTTTCAGGCGGATGTGACATCACGCATTGCTAGCTGTCATTTCCGGTCTGGGCCCCGCCCAGAAAGCTCCCAGGGATGCCACCTGACCGCCTGGCATCTCCTGAGCTTTTTCAAAGGTTGCCCCATATTGAGGAATAGATTTCGGGAGGCGGTCCAGAAAGCACCCACTTTGATGGCCTTCTGTGCAGGGAAGATCGTTGGTTTCTTGCGGGCTTTCCCTTTAAGACTTATTTGTCGTAACGGGAATACAAATTTTCTGCATTCAGTGTGGGCCTTCTGAGCCTTCTCCAATATATTTTGATGTCCCTCCTCTCTATCTGTTTACAATAAATATATATTGTATGTTGCTGTCTAGGGGCCGCGATGGCTTAGAGGTTAAGACACTGAGCTGCAGACCGGAAGGACTGTGGTTCAGCAGTTCGAGACCCTACTGCCGCGTGATGGAGTGAGCTCCCGTCTCTGGCCCCAGCTCCTGCCAACCTAGCAGTTCGAAAGCAAGAAATTGCAAGTAGATAAACAGGTATGGCTTTGGTGGGAAGGTAACAGTGTTCCGTGTGCCTCGGCGTTTAGTCATGCCAACCACATGACCATGGAAACGTCTTTGGACAGCGCTGGCTCTTCGGTTTGGAAACAGAGATGAGCACCGCCCCCTAGAGTCAGATTCGACTGGCTTTTGAGCAAGGGAAACCTTTGTGTTCCTGTACTGAAGCTACAATGTTTCTATCTACCTATGATCCATCCATCACCTATCTACCTACCTACCTACCTACCTTCCCATCCATCTAGCTATTTTATTTATTAGATTTTTTAGTCACCACTCACCCAAAGGTTCTCATGGCGACTTACAACATTAAAAACAACAAGGTAAAAACAACATAAAAAGAAACAACAATGTAAAATGTGAACATTAAAATATTAAAACACGTGGCTATCACCATACCACTGTTAAAACAGCCCCAACACATGGTTACCCTCCAAAGGCCAACCTAAACAATTCAGCTTTGCATGCCCTGCGGAAACTAAACAAGTCCAGCAGGGCATGGGTGTCATCCGAGAGCGCATTCCACAGGGCCGGGGCCACGACTGAGAAGGCTCTTCCCCCGGTGACAGCTAACCGAGCCATCCTGGGGCCAGGCACCTGCAAGAGGCCCCCAGAGGATGACCGAAGGGAGCGTGGGGAAGAGGCGGTTCCGTAAGTATGAGTGTCCCAGACCATTAAGGGCTTTAAAGGTTAACACCAATCCCTTGAATTAGAACTGGAGACTAATCAGTAGCCAGTGCAGCTGCTACCAACAGAATTGGAGAAATATGAGCTGGCCATGATGTTCCAGTCAGCAACTTGGCAGGCAAGCTGCATTCTGGACCACTGTCAGGTAGCCCTGTCATGTTAATGGTATGAAAGGGGAGTCCTGCTGCTTCCCTTTCTCTTCCACACAATCTCTTATCAGGTCCCTTGAGCTTGTTGCTCCAGCTGCCGGAGCCCAACGCTGGGAATTACAACGGTTCCTAGAATGTTTTGCTAAATAGCCCGCTCATGCTTCCCGCCCGCACAAACTGTATCAATTGGCTTCTGCTGTATGGGGGGGTTGTTTGAATGTAGTATAACCTAGTAGGCTTTACTTTCTCTAGTCATTACTGACACAGAGAATGTACACGTGTCTTTAGCACTGCTCCACCATTAAACACTGTCTTCTGAAGAAGCCCTGTGTGGTCTGACTGACTGAAGAACTTGACAACCACCTGCAGTTTCTGAAGCGTTTTCAAGGGTAGCCCTAGGTAGAGCGAATTGCAGTAGTCCAGTCTGGAGGAGACCACTGCATGGATCAATGTGGCAGGCTCTGCCCCAGACAAATAAGGAGCCTGCTGGTGGGCCTGGCATAGGTGAAAAAGACTTACCCTCTACCTACCTATCTACCTACCTACCTATCCATCCACCTATCCATCCTGATCTGGATAATCCAGGCTAGCCTGACCTTGTTGGAAGCTAAGCAGGGTCTGTCTGCCTCAGTTGGTACCTGGATGGGAGACCGCCAGGGTTGCTATGCAGAACTTCAGAAACCTCCCTAATTTTTAAGCACAGTTACTCATAGGGTGTGCCCATCTTCACAGCTTGCATAACAAATGCTCCTTCTGGTACAGGCAACCCTGGATCAAATGTCAGTCTTGTTCCTCTCTTTGTGTATCTTGACAACTTGTAGCTCTTTTTTTTTTTAAGTTTTAGGGTCTTTTGTTAGTATGTCTGTCTTAAACTTAGCTTTAAATCTCAAACTTTTTTTAAAAAGTCCAAACTGTGGGATTGAAGAATGTTCGAGCTGAGGACAGCATCGGTGCTCGCCAGTAGGTGCTGTCCAGTACAGCCTTTTTCTTCCTTTAAATTGATCGAGCTGGAAAATCACCTTATGGGGGAAAGAGAAGTAGTTTTGTGCTAAATGTGTTCAGGACACCTTCCAGTGGCCCCCATTGGTCTAACCACATGACGTTTGTCCTAACCGTGACCATAAACGCCATCGATCTAACCAGACCACGTGCCCAGGAAGCTTGTCCTGGCAGCCAGTCACAGTTTGCGTTCCCTTCGCATTTGCATGCAGTGGGCGTCATTTATTTGATATTCAAATGTGCTGAATGGAGGGGCCTCCAGCTGTTGCCTCTCGCATTTGCATTCCCCATGCAAAGCTGATTTGTCTGGTTTTTTTGCTTCTGAAAAAGCCGGTTTGCCAAATTTGTTTGTGCCCCCAGTCTGTGGCTTAATGTATTTGGTTTCCTCTAAGATTGGGGGGGGAGCAGAGCTGGGAGCAAGTGTTTGGTAAGCCTTTGGGCAAGAAGTTGCCAGGGTCTAAATCCTGTTTGGTCTCCTGGTGGAAAGAGAGAGAGAGAGAGAGAAAGAAAGAAAGAGAGAAAGAAAGAAAGAAAGAAAGAAAGAAAGAAAGAAAGAAAGAAGGAAAGAAAGAAGGAAAGAAAGAAGGAAAGAAAGAAGGAAAGAAAGAAGGAAAGAAGGAAAGAAAGAAGGAAAGAAGGAAAGAAAGAAGGAAAGAAAGAAGGAAGGAAGGAAAGAAAGAACGAAAGAAAGAACGAAAGAAAGAAGGAAAGAAAGAAGGAAAGAAAGAAGGAAAGAAAGGAAGAAGGAAAGAAAGGAAGAAGGAAAGAAAGGAAGAAGGAAAGAAGGAAAGAAAGGAAGAAGGAAAGAAAGGAAGAAGGAAAGAAAGAAAGAAGGAAAGAAGGAAAGAAGGAAAGAAAGAAAGAAGGAAAGAAAGAAAGAAAGAAAGAAAGAAGGAAAGAAAGGAAGAAAGAAAGAAAGGAAGAAAGAAAGAAAGGAAGAAAGAAAGGAGGGAGGGAGGGAGGGAGGGAGGGAGGGAGGGAGGGAGGGAGGGAGGGAGGGAGGGAGGGATTGTCCTTGACAATGTACAAAGCGTTTTCCCTTCCCACTGCATGTTATACTTGGATACTATCAGTGCTTAAGCTATGATCTGCTCAGTACTTGGATGGGAGACCAAGAAAGTCCAGGGTTGTTATGCAGAGACAGGTAATGGCAAGCCACTGCTGTTCCTACCTTGCCTTGAAAACCCCACGAGGGGTTGCCATAAGTCCGTTGCCATTTGACAGTGCACAGTTCTTCACCCTGACCTGGATGGCCCAGGCTTGCACGATCAGATCTCCGAAGCTACGCTGGGTCAGTCCTGGCCAGTACTTGGATGGGAGATTCCCAAGGAAGTCCAGGGTTGCAAGGCAGAGGCAGGCAATGACTGGATGCCCCAGTCTTGCCTGATCCAAGCAGGGCCGGCCCTGGCCAGTACTTGGACGGGAGACCACCAGGGAACTCTATTGTTGGACATGGAGGCAGGCAATGGCAAACCCCCTCTTTTGCCTTTTGCCTTGAAAACCCCAGAAGCAGGGCTATTTTTGGGTAGGAGCGCACAGGAACGGAGTTCCGGCTGGCTCCCGAGTTGGCCACACCCAGCAGGAACTCATTACCATAACAGGCCACACCCAACAGCAGAATCTCATTAGGATTGGCTGCATTAGGGGTGTGTGGCCTAACATGCAAAGGAGTTCCTGCTGCAAAAACAGCCCTGGGTTTTGACAACAAACAAGGTCAACAGAATAAGAAGCAAAAGGTGGGTGTGGCTGGATGGCCACACTTCTGGTAACATAGGGGTGTGGCCTAATATGCCAATGAGTTTCTGCTGGTGGGTGTGGCCTATTATGCTAATGAGTTCCTGCTGGATTTTTTCTACCAAAAAAGCCCTGCCCGTAAGGCAGAGGCGTCAAACTCATTTGTCACGAAGGCCGGATCTGACATAATTGTCAATTTGTCAGGCCAGGCTACATGTGCCATAAAATGTAAGGCCAGGTACCAGAGATATAAACTATATAAAGGACAGCAGCTGGTAAGTTCCAAGTTGGTGCATCCTCACTGCAAGGCCTCATGGGCTGGGAGGGGGTGCCAGGAGAAACCCACATGGGCGTACTGGAGATCCAGCGGTGCAGCACCGGGCAGACGCTCCCAGGCTGCTTGAGTGCTGCAGGCGAGGTTGTTCCGCCGTGCGGAAGTCACAATCGGGATGGCTCCGCCCATTCCGCCTCGAGCAGTCTCCCGTTCCCTCCCTTGCACAAGTTGCTCACGAGCCGCATAAGAGCCCTTGCACCATAAGTCAGCTGCGACTTGACCACACTTCCCCCCACACACACACCACGCGTGCCTAATTCACCAATTATTCTGGCTGCTGAGTTGCAGTAGAGATCACCGCGCATGTGTGCACACAACGCAGCATGGCAGCAGGGACCTGATGGTGGCCTCCCCGACAACCTCTGGGACTCGGGAACTGTCCGACCCCGCTGCTGATGCCGGTTCCATTTGGAGAAAGTGCAAAGGCCTCCGTAGGGCACTGAAGCCATGATCCAGTTAAGCGGACCTCCTGCATTTCCCTTCTTCTGATGTTCCGCGGGCTCTTCGTCGACTCTTGATTTAACCACGAGGACAGCTAACTTTACTTTTGGAATTGGTTTGTGCGCTGTGGGCCACAGCTTTCAGCTGCTTCCCGACTCTTCTGCATTACCAATGAGTCCCTGATGTAAATTGTACATACGAGCATGAATCTTTATGCCCAGCCACATCGAGATCTCGAGTTTTTGGCAGTGTTTTATTGGCACACGTGGGAAGTGAGAGGGGCATCACATGGGCAGCAGAGAGTTGGAGAGAGAACATGAGATGCGCCCTGCTGGGACACACCAATGGCCTATTTACTCTGGCATCTTGTTTCCCTGCTGTGACCAACCAGAGACCTCAGCAGGCCTAGAGCAGGGGCACAGAGTCCAAAGCCTCCTACCCGCCAGGGGTCATTTGGAGCAGGAGCGCGCAGGAGCGGAGCTCCGGCAGTTAGAAGCACAGGCAGCAGCCAGCCCCGCCCCCAGCTCCCAGCAGGAGCGCAAAGCAGCAGGTGTAGCATTCCTCCTGGGCCCAGATAGGCTGCTCTGGGACTGGAATGACAGCCCCCAGAGTGGAAAGACAGTCCCTAGGGGTGGAGCCTGAGTGGTGGGTGTTGCCTTCTGACACACTTCTGGTGAGGTCAGGGGGTATGGCAAATGCAAATAAGTTAAGCTTATGAGTTATGCTAATGAGCTCCTGGATCTCTTTTTCTACGAAATGACCCCTGCTCCCCGCATTGCTCTCTCCCAGGAAGTGGCACTCAAAGGCGTGTCACCTCCAAACATGGAGGTCCCATCCAGCCGTCAGGGGCGAGGAAGCCAGGGGGTGACAACAGAAGACCAGAAGAGGACGTAGGAGCACGTCAGGCTTTTGTACCCAGCCAGTTAGCTGTCCCAGACCGAGAGCCAGTTTGGTGTAGCGGTTAGGAGCGCGGACTCTAATCTGGGAGAGCCGGGTCTGAGTCCCCATTCCTCCACACGCAGCTGCCGGCGTGACCTTGGGTCAGTCACAAGTTCTCTCGGAGCTGTTCTTTCAGGAGCAGTCCTCGAAAGAGCTCTCTCAGCCCCACCTGCCTCACAGGGAGTCTGTTGTGGGGAGGGGAGGAGAAGGAGATTGTAAGCCACTCTGAGGCTTCTTCAGGTAGTGAAGGGTGGGGTATAAATCCAATTTCTTCTTCTTCTGTTTCTTCTTCTTCCTCCTCCTCCTCATAGACTCTGCATGGTGAAGGCAGGGAAGGTTGGGAGTTTCCTGGAGATTTGTGGCTGGCACGTGGGGGAGGACCAGTTTGGGGAGGGGAGGGCCCTCAGCACGGTCCAATGCCACACCGTCCACCCTCCAAAGCTGCCATTTTCTCTGGCGGAACTGACCTCTGTGGTCTGGAGGTCCCTTGGGATTCAGGGGAGATCCCCCAGCCCCCCGAGCTCGGTGACCCGTGGTGACATCTGGTGCTGCAGGTGCCTCTTTCTCTGTTCCTCTGCCCCCCGGTCCTCTGGGGGGGGCAAACCAAACATCGAAACAGAATAAATACATTTCGCAGGCCCCGTGAAAGCCGCCCCCGGTCGATAACAATACCACAAATCCTGTACAGTTCCTGTAACGCCGGGCAGGTGTACCCCTGTGCCTCTTTCAAAGGTTGGAGAGAATAAACATCGGGAACAGGGCGGGGCGAGAGGAATGTAAAGGTTCCGTGAAAAGAGGACGGCTTCCTTTTGTTTGGTTGTTCCTTTAAAAAAAAAAAAAAAACGTACCCGCGCTCCTGTGAGTTCATCTCGGGAAACAAAATGTATTTCTACTGTACATGCAGGTGGCTCAACAGCCAGACCAGCTATTTGGCGACGCTCTTTCCAGGACACCCGCCCCCCACCCCCAATTAAAGTGACTTTAGGTGTTTGAACTTCCTTGCGATTCGGCATGCCAGCCTCCAGTCGACCAGTTCGAGCCTTGCTCTGGGGAACAATCCTGGTAACGCCCCCAGAGAGCATAGGAAGAGCCCTGCTGGATCAAACCAAGGGTCCCTTCTTGTCCAGCATCCTGTTTTCCTTAGTGACCCACTAGATGCCCAAACTGCAAAGGCAGCAGAGAGGTTCAACCCACCCCCCGAGTTGTTCTCCCCACCAAGCTTCTGGTATTCAGAGATACACCAGTTTGGTGTGGTGGTCAAGTGCGCAGACTCTAATCTGGGAGAACCGGGTTTGATTCCCCACTCCTCCACTTGCACCTGCTGGATGACCTTGGGCAAGCCATAGTTCTGTCAGAGCTGTTCTTGAAAAAGAGCCGTTTCTGTCAGAGCTCTCTCAGCTCCGCCTACCTCACAGGGTGTCTGTTGGGGGGATGGGAAGGGGGAGGAGTTTGTAAGCTGCTCTTAGACTCCTTAGGGTAGTGAAGGGGAGGTTATAAATCCAATCTCTTCTTCTCTTCTTCTTCTACACTACCACTGAGACTGGAGGCTCCATTTAGCCGTCATGGATAAGGGCCTTTGCCGGACCTCTGCTCCATGAATCCGTCTCATTCCCTATTAGCCTAAACTAGCAGCCACCATGCCATCTTGTGGCCATGAATCCTGCAGGTGAATTCTGCATGGTGTGGAGGGCTGCCTGTTGGTCTGCCTTATTTATTTATTTACTGTCTTTACATCCCACCTTTCTCCCCAAAGGGGGACCCAAATTGGCTTACCTTGTTCTCCTCTCCTCCATTTTATCCTCACAACAACCCTGTCAGGTAGGTTAGGCTGAGAGCGGGTGACTGGCCCAAGGTCACCCGGCATGCTTCCATGGCAGAGTGGGGGATTCAAACCTGGGCCTCCCAGATCCCAGGGTGACACTCTTAACCAGTACACCGTGCCGATTTGAATCTATTGCCGATCAATTTCATGGGGTGGCTCGAAGTTCTAGCATTTCAGGACAAGAAGACAAACAGATTTTGCCACCTCTCCCCCATTTCTCACTAGTTCTGTACAGGGTTTTTTGAGGGGGCGTTGAGGCAGACCATCGAGGCTGTATTCCCACATTCGGTTTGCTGTGAATTATACAGAAATCTCCAAGAAGTAAGATCCTTTTGGGAGAAAGAGCGGGGTGTGTGGACATAACTGCCTGTGTTTATTTGTTCGGGGAGGCAGGGCACAGGTTGCTGGGCCTGTGGACCAGGCCAACAGCTGCATTTTCAAGAAGGAAGCAAAGGAAAGCGGGTAAAGAGAGAGAGAAAGCAGGTAAAGCCGCCTCCAGATGCAAACCAAAGCTGACTTTCACGGCCTGACGTCCCTCTCTGAGGCTGCCTTCTAGTGAGTTAAGCTGATGTGGGATTCCCTGCTCTGACTGGCAGCTGCTCTGCGAGGTCCCAGGCCTTTTCCCACCCCCACACTGGGAATAGAGCCCGAGGCCTCTGTAGAAACCTCCGTGTCTCAGGTCGGTCCATAGCTTTTGTTCGCCCCACAGGAATTCGCTCGCAGTAGTTCGGACTCCCAGTCCTCACTCAGTATGAACGATTTCTGACTGGTGGCAGTTCTTTGGCTGGGTCTCATTCAGCAGACGGCAGCTTCACGTGCGGTCACGTGTTCAAAGGTCGACTCGTCATCTGCCGTCCCACAGTCGACCAGTTCGAGCCTTTGTCTGGGGAATACAGTGAGGTCATGCGGGAAGTGACCATCTGCATTGGTGTGATACCAAATAGCTCATCCCCATCCCTTGAATTCTTCCTCCAGGGTGGCAGCTAGGGGTGTAGAGTAGTGGCTGCAACCACTGAGCCACGGCCCCTTCACGGCCCCCATGTGAGCCCCCCAGCAACACTCAAAGAAGAAAGTAGAGAAAGAGATGCCGGGGAATCATATCGTGTAACTGTTTCGGAGATTTCAGCAACGAGGCCCCGAGATGATTCGCAGCACAAAATTTTGAAAAATTCGGGATGGCTTCTGATCGCTGAAAAGATTTTTCGTTGGCTGATCTAACCTAATAAGCAACGAAATACTGCAGCACTGGCTACAAATATCTCTAAGTGGCAAGGGATGGCGTTACGTCTGTGCTTACGAGACGGTAGGGAGGTCAGATCCCTCTTCATCTGAGGGTTGCCAGCTTCCAGGTGGCACCTGGAGTCCCCCCAGAATTAGAACTCATCTCCAGGCAAATGGCAGCCATCCAACCACATCGCGGCTGGGCTCCCTCCCCGAGCCCCGCCTTCCCTAGGCATCACCCTCAAATCTCCAGGAATTTCCCAGGCTGGAGTTGGCAGCCCTAAAGTTCAGCTTCACACCTTCCTGGGGGGACCTCCCGGCATTTCTCATCCTTTAGGATAGCCTCCCTCACAGGGTCGCTGTGAGGATTAGATACGTGAGGAGGAGGTGCTGCCCCGAGCATTTTGGAAGGAAGCCGGAACAAAAGCCCAATAGATTTGTGTGTGTGTTTATTCGGGTGTGGACTTCTTTGCATAAAAACATACCAAGTAAATGTAGCGTGGGGGGTGGGGAGAGCCGGGCGGGAAGGTCTTTTGGTGTGCCACTGAGGCAGCCTCTCGCAGGCCATTAGCAGTGAAAAACAAGCTGCGGCTGGGGGGGGGAGCGTGCGGGGGGGGGTTAAACTCCCCTGGGAGAACCGGTGTGGCAAGTCTCTTTATAATTCCCCTTCCTGGCACTCTCTGACGATACAAGGAAAGCCATTTTCGCGGAGTCACGCAATGGTCCGGAGGCAACGCCAGCCGCTTCGGCTGCTAAAGCAGCGCCAATCTGGCTTTGGAAGCTCACCCAGACAGGAGGGAGCCCCACGTCACCCGCTCTGAACTCTGGGGCGAGAAAGGCGAGCTCAAAGTCGAACGACGCCTAAAACGTTCCAAAGCGGAGCTAACCAATGAAGGGAGGACCTGCAGCCTCGTTTTCTAGCAATGTGGTTGACCAGCTTTGCGGGTGGTATCGCTGCCAGGATGGTGGGGATCTTAAGACACAAGGTTCCCCCCCAAACTCCCTGCATGGAGAAAGCTAGCTTCTCAGGAAGGCCTTCTTCCAGACACGCTAGCTTTTTCATGCGCAGGGACTTTTTTAGGAAGCCACTGAAATTCATAAACATAAACACAATTTCGACAGGAAAGAAGAGAGTTTAAAAATAAATAGGGCACGGTTTCCTGTCCTGAAAAGCACAAAATGCTCTACAGCTGGCAATAGCACTACAGGTAAGATTAGAGTTTCAATAGCCATTCCACACACAAAAGAACCTCCTCAGGAAACAGGAAACCTCCTCAGGAAACAATCCATAGACAAAGAACCTCCCCAGGAAAGCTCCTCCATTAGCATGTTCATAGCCTGGAGAACTACTACAAGATAATGACTCAGCCCTACCCCACCTTCCTGAGTAGATATAAATTACCTGCCTAACATTTTCCTTCTCACCTTGACACAGTGAGTACTGCATCTTTCTGTGTTATACCTCTGAGGATGCCAGTCACAGCTACTGGCGAAATGTCAGGTCCTACAATGCCAAGACACGGCCAGACAACCCAGAAGATCCACAGCAACTAATGAACTTTGGCTGTAAAAGCCTTCGACAAAATAGGTAAGAGTTTTAAAAACACAACATAAGGTGCTAGTGAACAATTTACATGGCGACGGTGAAAGCAGAGTAGCATCAACATTCTAGTCAATGTAGTCGGTATTTGATGTTAAAGTTGGCGAAACTCAGGCTGTCGGTGGTGGTATCAGGCACAGGGCCTTAGTGTGTTGGGTGCGGCTCCTTAACTAAAGGCCGTCTTGCTCCGTCTTGCAGGCCCTGCAGAACTGTAAAAGGTCCCGCAGGACCCTGAGGTCTTTCGGAAGCTCATTCCACCAGCACGGAGCCACCACTGAAAAGGCCCTGGCCCTAGTTGATGCCAGCTTGACATCTTTGGGGCCCAGAATGGATCCTGACCGCAGTGTTCTCTGGGGAACATGTGGGGAAAGGTGGTCCCTCAGGCAGGTAGGCCCCTGATCATAAAGGGCTTTAAAGGTAAGCACTAGGACCTTGAAGCGAATCCGGTATGCTACAGGCAGCCAGCGCAGTGCTTCTAGTGAAGGCTGAATGTGCTCCCGCACGGGGAGACCCAACAACAGCCTGGCAGCTGCATTCTGCGCCAGCTGAAGCCTCCAGATTTGAGACAAGGGCCGCCCCGTGTAGAGAGCATTACAGTAGTCTAGCCTTGAGGATCACTGTCGCTGTTGCATTCAAGGAAGTAATTGTGTTTAACTAGGTGAGGATTTGAACCAAGGCCTCTCTAGTCCAAAACTGTAATGCAGTGGCCTCCAACATGCTGCCCAGGGGCACCATAACACTTGCCATACCAATACTTTCCCTGGCGTTTGCCCAGTGTTTTTGGAAAGTGGGTGGGGCCAGGCGAGTGGGTGGGGCCAGGCTGACTGGCCATCGAGAATCTGTTTGGCTTTGCAGATGAATCAATGAAAAGGTTGCCTTGGCAGGAGCTGCCATCACAACGCATGGGTCTTTGCTGCACGTCTGAAGATAAAACTGTAGGCATGCAAGGGAATATTTTCAAGTGAGACGGTCATTCCAAAAGGTATCCTGTTAAAAGTAGATTTAGGCTTGAAATGTGAAGAGGCCCCGTTAGAATTATACGTAACCTCCCTGCCGCTCTGTGGTTGGCTCCACCTTCTCCCAACAGCTATTTTTGGGTCGTGTCAGATTTCCAAAGGTCCCCTCAGGCCCAAAAAGAATTGAGGGAGGGCGCCTGCTCTAACCCAGTCCACTACATGGCCACTGCATGGTTTCAAACTCTTCCAAAGGTAAAGCTGCTGCCCTCTGAAACAATTCCCTCCCACCGCCCCAGACTGTGGGAATTGGTCACTCCTGGCCTTAAGGTAATCTGCATATGCTCAGAGGCACCCTTTTCAGCAGCCCTACGCATTCTTATGGGGCAAACTAATGGATTTCTGCCAACATTAAGCCCCAGCCTAGCTCAGATCAGCGTGTAACTTTCCTCCCACCCACCCCAGCCTGTGTCACTCTTTCCTAAGGATGCCACCCTCCAGGTGGGGCCTGGAGATCTCCTGGAATTACATCTGATCTCCCAGACTGCAGAGATCAGTGTCCCTGTGGAAAATGGCGGCTTTGGAGAGTGGACTCTTTGTGTAGTGGTTTGCTGTCGTGGTTAGGAGCGCGGACTCTAATCTGGGAGAACCGGGTTCGATTCCCCACTCCTCCTCCACACGCAGCTGCTGGTGTGACCTTGGGTCAGTCACAAGTTCTCTCAGAGCTGTTCTCTCAAGGGCAGTCCTCGGGAAAGCTCTCTCAGCCCCACCGACCTCACCGGGTGTCTGTTGTGGGGAGGGGGAAGGGAAAGGAGATTCTAAGCCACTCTGAGACGCCTTTCAGGTGCTGAAAGGTGGGGTCAGGGGCGGATGAAGGCTCCCTGGTGCCCTAAGCCCTGACCGATCTTGGTGCCCCCCTCCTTTCCACTCTGAGCCAGTCCGTTTTAGTCGTTGCCCTGTCTGACCAGATATACAATGCAGGCCGCGGCGATACAAAAATGCACCATGATCAATTTGCTCTAGTTATATCAATTTATTATTATTTTTTTACAAATCTTCATCTGTGTTTTCTTTCCCTTTCCACCCTCTTCCCCAACTTTGTGTTGCCCCCTTTGGCCCTGGCGCCCTAAGGCCCGTGCTCAGTCTGCTTAACGGTTCATCTGCCACTGGGCAGGGGTATAAATCCAGCCTCTTCTCTTCTCCTTCCCGCTGAGGTCCTCGTCCTCCCCAGGTTCCACTCCCAAATCTCCAGGCGTCTCCCTCCTCGGAGCTGGCAACCCATCCCCCAGTGTGTGTGTGTGTGTGGGGGGGGAGACCCGGCCGCTCTTCTCAGTCTTTTGTAGGAAGAGAAATGGAGAGAGACGGGGGGGGGGGAAGTGGAGGGAACAAAGGCGAAAGCTAGCCGGCCTTTATGAATGGAGTGCTCCTGGCGGCTTCCCGGCGGCGGAGCGGTCTCCAGCCCGGCCTCCCCCTCCCCCCCCAAAAAGCAGCCTCTCCGTCACCCATCTGGAACTGCAAAGCGGCGGCTGCCCCTGGAGGAGTGGGAGGGGAGATTAGCAGGGGAGGGGGACACCTGCCTCCCCTCAGGAGCCTCGGGAGCAGGGAACAAAGGGGGCGCGGGAAAGCGAGGGCCCAGGCTGGGTGGAAATCGACGCGGAGGCCCCGGCTGGGATTTGTCACCCCGCAATTAAAGCACCGGCAACAAAAGGACCGGGTGGGGAGCGCCGAGGTGTGCTGGATCAGGAAGGAGGTTCCTGTGAGCACCCCCGCCCCGCCCCCTCTCCCGGGCTCCTCGCCTTGACTAGAGGAAAGGGCAGGGAACCAGGAGTGGCCGGGCACTGGGGGAGGGAGGGGATGGCCGGCGGATGGAGACTCGGGAGAAGTTTGGAGGCAGGTTTAGCTCACGGGAACACGGTTAGGAGGGGGCCAGGCCGGGGTAATGCTGAGCGTGTCCGACTAGGGTCTGGGTTGGAATCCTCACTCAGCTCAGGGAAAGATCCGGGTCTAGGGGGCAAGGCCCCCTAGCCTTTCTTCTGGGCCCCCTCTCTCCTGGGCTGGCCCCAAATTGAATTAATTTAATAAACTTTTATTTAATTAGCTGCCCCCCCCAAGGCCCTCTCCCCCAAAATCCCTAGCAATGCTCACAGGCTTCTTGTGGGGACAGTATGAAGGAGAGAACCGGTGGAAGTATCTCAGGTATTGAGAACCGCTTTTTTCTGCCTGGGGAGTTCAGTATGAAGGTGTCTTCTACTGGATCGGACCATTGGTCCAGCAAAGTCAGTACTGTCTACTCAGATGGTCAGCAGTTCTCCAGGGCGGGGTTTCCAGTTCCCCTCTGGCTGAGGTGGGGGCGTAGGGTTGCCAGCTCCAGGTTGGAAAGTGCCTGGAGATGTGGGGGCGGAGCCTGGGGAGGACAGGGACCCCAGTGGGGCACAGCGCCATACAGTCCACCCTCCAAAGCATCCATTTTCTCCAGGGGAACTGATCTCTGTAGTCTGGAGATGAGCTGTAATTCCGGGGGATCCCCAGGTCCCACCTGGAGGCTGGCAGCCTGAATAGCCCACTTTAGCCCAAGCTCATCAGGGCTTGGGAGGTAAGCAAGGAAGGCCCTGGCCAGTATTTTGATGGGAGACCACCACGGAAGTCCAGGAAGGCAATGTCGAACCACCTCTGCTGGTCTCCTGCCCGGAATGTCCCATGGGTGGGGTGGCCGTGAGTCGGTTGCGATTCAACAGCACATAATCTTCCATATGTGGGTCAAAGTGGTGGAGAAGTATAACTTTGGGGTTCACATCTGGCTTTCCCTCTCATCAGCATCTTGGAGACCGACGTCCACCCCATCCTGGGGACTGGAAGTGTAGTTTCTGGAACAAGAACCTGTGATTTCCCAGGGATCTGAACAAAACCCCGGGTGCCAGATAACAGTCATCGCATCTTGGAAAGCAGGATCGCAGATCTTCTCAAATGAATCCTGCCACCTCAAACTCATCCCTTCAGACTTTTACTCCTTTTACCAATACCGAAGAGATCGCGGTTCTCTCACCTCCGCCTCCCCCACCACTGGCCTCCTTCAACGTTCCACGACACGGAAACCCGTCCCAGCTCCAGTTCCTGAAAACGCAGGTGGGGCCGTGAAGTGAACTTTGCTCCCGTGAACGCACCCGTCGATTTCAAAACGCGATGATGTGCCATTAACGCCATGGTGAGCGCCGTCATTCTCGGGAAATGCCTCCCCATCCAATTGTAATGACAGTGAAGTGAAAGACCTTTGCCTGAGTGCTAATCCTCAAAGGACGGACAGCATGGTGTAGTGGAGAAGTGTCAGACTAGGGACCGGAAACCCAACTCTGCCATGGAAGCAGTCGGGGGAGCAAGTCTCCCGTTCCCTGCGCGAGCCCCTCCCCGGTTCCCCACCAGCACTTCCAAGGCTGGCTGGGTGGGGGGCCATGGGGGGAGCACCAGTGGCGCACCAGAGTGTGAGGTCACTTCTGGCCAAAAGACCCAAAAACCGAAACAGAAGTTATGCCATTATGTTGGGGACACACTCTAGGATTCGCCCCAAATGCCTCGTTGACCATAGAATTTGGGGCACATCCTAGAGCATCGCCCCAATGTAATGATGTCACTTCCAGGTTGGGGCAGGGTGACGCTGCTTGTCCATCCCTCCCCCCCCCCCAAATCCTCCAGGCGGTGGCCGGCTGCGGCAGACAACCCTGCAGGGAACCCAAAAGGGCAGTGGCGATCGAATGAGATAATCTCCCAGAATCTCAAAGGTTCTGAATTTTTTCTCTTGCCAGCCTCCAGGTCGTGGCTGGAGACCTCCTGGGATTGCAGCTGATTCCCAGGCCACAGAGATTTATTATTTATTTAAAACATTCCACTTCTCCTGGAGAAAACGGCTACCTTGGAAGGTGGGGCCGCAGGGCATCGTACCGCACCGAGGACCCTCCCCTCCCGAAGTCCCAGTCTTCAGCTTGATTACTACCTTTGATGGAAGAGACGTGCACCAAGACACATTGGGTCTTTGTTACCAGAACCGTTTGGAGAGCCTGTGCAGTGGCCGCGAGAGATTATCCACGGCCTACTATGTAAACTTTTAGCAGTTGCACATCGCATGAGAAAGCAACACCTGGCTCTAAAGAAAATCTCGGCTTCTGTATTCATTTCTGGATGTGTGCCGGTTTACAATCCTAATATGGACCACTGAGGAAGGCACTAAGGGGCCGAAATGCGTACGGTCTACTGGTCATAGGATATACCGATCAATTGCATATGTAAAACTTTCGACTCTGTGTGTAAAAAGTTTTAAGAGTCTGATGTTTGGATCATTTCTTTTAACTTATTGTATCTTCTACTAATGTGAACACTCTAATAAATATTTGCATTTTTATAATAACTTAATTTTCTTAGCTCGACCCTCAATTATCGCAGCCATATCTTGGGTTGAGTCCACCTCCCCCCTTTTTTCTCGGTTTCCATTCTCAAATCTCCGGGTATTTCCCAACACGGAGTTGGCAACCCTACTAGCCGAATCTCTTCCTCCACTCATTCCACCAGAGCTTTCCTCCCTATGCTTTGTGTGGCCGAGAAACGAAACCGAATATTATAGGCCAAACAAAGGGGCACATCAAAGAGCGGGTGCGTGGTCTTTGCGCCACAACGAACAGCCTCGGCGAAGTCTACCGAGTTGTGTTATCATAACAATCTCGAAGAATTTCTCTCTTTTTTTGCACGAACCGCTTTGAAGTCACCCTCTCCCCCCCTGCGGCAATAGCAATGACAAACACCTCGCTTTGTTTGCCGAAGGGAAGAAAAACCCCAGGATTCGATGACCTCTGGAGATCTGGTTCCCGGGTGCAGGGTAACACCGCAAAAATGTCATGATGAATCGGCTGCAGCAAGGGGCGGGTAGGCCCAGGACTTGTGTCACCATCGCAGTGGTGTGGAGGAAGGGAAAAGACGCAAACGGACAGAAGGAAGGGAAGAAGGAAAGCGTGCCTTTAAGGCACAGCCGGCTCAGGGTGACCCCATCCAGGGGATGTTCCAGGCGAGAGACAAGCAGAGATAATTTGGCATCACCGTCATCCACACAGCAACCTCCGTGTTCCTTGGTGGTCTCTAGGGTTGTCAGGTCTGGCTTGGAAAATTACATGGAGGTGGATCCAGGAGAGGGCGGGGTTTGGGGAGATCAGTTCCCCTGGAGAAAATGGATGCTTTGTACCCCACTGAGGTCCCTGTCCTCAGGTTCCACCCCCAAATCTCCAGGAGTCTCCCAATGTGGATCTGGCAACGATACCCCCCACATCCCCTGCCATTGGCCAGGAGGGAGCGGGCAACCGTAGCTCCAGGTTGAGAAATACCAGGTAATTTTGGGGGGTGGAGCCTGAGGCGGGCATGATTTGAGGAGGGTTAGGGTCTCCCGTGGGGCGTAAGGCCACAGAGTCCGCCTTCCAAAGCGGCCATTTTCTCCAGGCAAACTGACCTCTGTCACCTGGAGCCTCCCTGTAATAGCGGGAGGCCTCCAGCCACCGCCTGGAGGCTGGCAACCCTAAGAAGAGAGCAGTCAGTTCCGAACTCCAGAGATTCAAGTAGACGGGGCTGGGCTGATGAGGACTGACTTCCCTCAGGCGCCTCAGGAAGTTTTGGATCTGAGGAGCCGTGGCGTGTGGAGACGCTCCTCGCAATCCGCCAGGCAGCCTCCTCCGTGGGTAGGAACCGCTTGCCGCGACAGCTTACATCGCCGGTGATTAATGGGGAGATTATTCGTTGATAAACCCCGACACGGGGCTGTTTGCGTCCGTGTCATCTTTCTCATTCCGACAGCGAAGAGATGACGGCTTTATCTGGGCCTATCGTTGCAAGACAAAGCTTCCGCTCTCCGCTGGCACCTCATCCAAGCCCTGCGACTGAAGCAACGGGCATATGAGATTGTTATACTAAAAGAAAAAAACTCCGGGGCGTGCAGTTGACAAATCGAAAAGGAAAGACGGTTCCTCGCACAGACACCCTCATCGTCTGACACGGAATGGAAAGATAATCCATTTCTCCTGACCCTATAGCCAACCAGCCAGAATTCTACCGATCTGTCTGGTAGAAGTGTGCTTTGCCAAGCAACTGGGGTTGGGTTCTGAAAAGATGGTAAAAGCCCGGGTTCTCCTAGGCTCAGGGTTGCCAGCTCTGGGTTGAGAAATACCTGGAGATTTTGAGGGTGAAGCTTGCGGACAGCGGTGTTTGGGAGGGGAGGGCCCTCAGCAGGGTATAATGCCGTAGAGACCACCCTCCAAAGCAGCTGTTTTATCCAGGGGAGCTGATCTTGGTTGTCTGGAGATCAGCTGTAGTAATGGGGGACCCCCCAGGTGCCACCTGGAGGTTGGCAACCCTGGCTAGGCTCCGCCCGCAAATGTGCCAGTTTTTACTTTGGTTCTGTCCCTGATCTCTCTGATTCTATAAGAGCTCTATTCCCAATTATGTAGATCGGGGGTCCCCAACTTTGGTCGGCCTGCGGGCACCTTTGGAATCCTGACACAGTGTGATGGGAGCAGCCACAAAATGGCTGCCACGGGAGGCGGAGCCAGCCACAAAATGGCTGCCGTGGGAGGCGGAGCCAGCCACAAAATGGCTGCCACAGCTTACCTTCAATCACACAGTGAAGATGCTTGTGGTGCGGTGGCAGCCGCAACCGAAGCAACGCTTTTAAAAATCTGGACAGCCAATCAAATCTCCAGGGTGGATTCCATGGCATTGTACCCCACTGAGGTCCCTGTTCTCCCCAGGCTCCCCCCCCCAAATCTCCAGGAGTTTCCAAACCTGAAGCTGTCAACCATACACCCCTTTATCCCCCGCTAGTGACCAAGGTGGACCTAGGAACCCTACTTGATTCTGGCCCCTGCCCTAGAGATTTTAGCCCAGAGGCAGGATTCTGAAACCCCAAAACTTCCAATCCAACCTGGAAACCGAGAATGCCTTTTCATACCTCCCCCTCCCCCCCCGGAATCTTCCACCATTAACATTCTATCACTTCTGCAAATGGAAATTGCTCTCATCTGGCCGCAAAACTTTGAGCCTCCACTTGGTTGCTGAGTGGAGCCTTTGGGGAGCTTTTCAGGTGTCGGCGCTAATGAGCACGATAATTGGTCATTCCATTAAACTCATCTTCCCGGGGACGCTGGGGACACGGTCCCTTCAAAACAAGGAGAAGTCACAAACGTGTGCGGCATGCATTTCAT
The DNA here is from genome assembly GCA_029375565.1 of Gekko gecko. Lineage (NCBI taxonomy): Eukaryota > Metazoa > Chordata > Lepidosauria > Squamata > Gekkonidae > Gekko > Gekko gecko. The sequence goes on from JAPDNY010000016.1 coordinate 25,921,949, forward strand.
TCTTTAATTTTTGGGGGGTGGGGGTGGGAGATCACCATGTCGAAGTTAATTGAAAACTGAAATATCCCCCATTCTGTTTCTGCATCTTGGGGGGGGGGTTTGTCGATGTAGGACACCGGCTAAGAAAATCAGCAGGGAGGCAACACAAGGTTGGCAGCTCAAATTTTGTCTTAGCCGGTGAGTTTGGGCGAGTTATTCAGCCTAAGCTCCCCAGCTGCCATAAGGGGAGCAAACCTCCAGGCCTACCTTACAGGAGTGTTGTTAAAAATGAGCACACTATGTAAGTGTTAAGTATTATTGTTTTCCACAATGACTAACAATGGTCTTCTTAGTTTGCTGACCTTTTAAAAAAAAAATGTGTTAGAATGATTTTTCTTTTCTTTTCTTTTTGGCCCCCCGAAGGGGATTTTTTTAATTTGCATTTTCTAAGACTACAAACTACAACATAAAAGGGGGAGGGAAAACATCTAAATCTAGGGAGAAAGAAAAGATAACCACAACTATCTAAAACCCCAAGAGATGGAGATCTTCAATAATGCTTATATCCGTGATAGTCCATAAAAAGCTTTAAAAAGCATCGAGCGTGATCTAATAGTCCCAGTTCTGCATCAGCTTAACTGTTTTCCCAATTCCAGAACCCTCCCCAAGTCATCTCATAAAAAAAAACACGGGCTTTTAAGGTCTCAGTCCTTATTTTTGCTTCTCTTTGCGGTCTCTCAGTTGGTAGCTTTGTTTGGGAGCTGCCGCCCCCTTTTCTGTATCCGAGTCCCCAACAGCTGGTTTGTATAATAGCTATTACGAGCAATTGGTTTCAATGCTCCTTTTCTCACACACACACCCCAGGAATTCATCAATCCAAAAATTAAAGAATGTTTTCCACATTCCTGGATACCTGGAGCACGCTGCCATCCTAAGTATCGTTACGTCCTTATTAGCCCATTGACGTCAACGGATTTCTGGGGACACCTCGGGGTTTTCAAGGCAGGAGGCGTTCAGAGGTGGTTTTCCCATTGCCTGCCTCTGCAGAGCAGCCCTGGTATTCCTTGCTGGCCTCCCGTCCAAGTACTGACCGGGGCTGACTCTGCTTAGCTTCCAAAATCTGACCAGATTGGGCTAGTCTGAGCTATCCAGGGCACCATCACAACCTTAGCGAAGCATATTCCTAGGATAATGCCGATATCTGAAACCTGTTTCGATTTTCATATTCCCCATTTCGATAGTTTCTCCCCTCTGAGGAATGAACTTTTAAAGACTTCATTTTTATGCCAGTTTCTTTTTCCTCGCACTTTTGTTTAGCTTTCAACATTAGTGTTTTTTTCATCAGCGGCATATAAATGCCATACGTGATATCTTGGGAAGGTGGACTCTATGGCGTTATACCCCACTGGAGTCTCTCCCTTCCCTAAACCCCGCCCTCCTCAGGCCCCACCCCCAAAATCTCTGGGTATTTCCCTGCCTGAAGCTGGCAACCCTAGATGTAGTACAAGATAGATCAAATCAATAATAAACCCCTACATAGCCCCTAATTCTCAGCTCCTCCTCCAAACAGTAGGGTTGCCAGGCCCCAGGTGGGAGCGGGGGTCCCCCATGTTGTGGGCTCCTGCCCATCACTGGCCAGCTGGCTGCCGGGGGAAGCCCTGCCCCCAACAGCCTTGACCGGGCACAATGTCCCCAACATGACGACATGACACGGAAGTGACCTCATCATGCTGGGGCTATCGCCCTGCCCCCCACTTCCAGAAAGCTCCTTCCCACCCCCTGCCAGTGAGAGCAAAGAACCTGGATGCCCTACCTGTTAGCCATGAACCCAGATTTGGGCAAAGGGCTCACCTTTCCCCTGTGTAAACATCAGGAGAGGCTCTGGCACAGCCCTTCCTCTGGACATCTTAGCCGCTCGCTACTAGTTGCACTGAGGTGAACCACTTATGATACCTCACAAGGGCCTCTCTTTCAGGCAAAGGGCTCTCTCCTCCCCAGCAAGAGAGGCTTGGGCCGAGCCCTTTTGCTAGACATCCCATTTTTTCTCTTTGGGTTTGCTCACAACAGTGAGGGGCTGCATGCATGATAAGATGAGAGTACTGCCAAGGCCTCTCTTGCTATTCATCCTTTCAAAAGAAGCATCAAGGAGCCCTTTGCCCCTTTCTCCGCTTGCAAGGAATTAAGTGGAAGTGTGTGCAGCAATCAGGATCAGAGGCTATGCTGGGAGCCAGATGGAAAGCCTTCAGGGGCTCGGTTTGGCCCAGGGCCTCCTCATGCCTATCCCACTCATATTGCACTAGAGACCTCCAACAATTCTATCATGTTAATAGCCTGTTTCTTCATCCTTGTGGGCCCCAAAAGCCTGTAGGCATGAAGGCGGACTGTGGTCTACTAGTGGACCTCTGGCCAATTCCTAGCAAACTGCCTAGTGTCTGCTGGTTTCTCCGATTCCTGCAAAGAACACTGGAGTAGGTAGACTTTAACCTGGTCACACCAAAGTCCTTCTGGTGCTCTCAAGCACATCTGCCTAGTCGGGATCACTGAAGAGATGAGTTATACCGTAAGTCTTCAGAGACCCTGACTGGCGCTCTGGCTTTATGGCATGCCTTGCTGGATCACGCCAAGGTCCACCAGTGAGAATCCCAGCTGTGATGTTGTCAGCCAGGGTTCAGGCAGAAGCTCCACCGCAGACCACAGTCCAATGTCTGGTGGATCACTTACACGTTGTTCAGTTTGTGAGATTATGACAAAGCATGCTGGGATTGGGTAGGCATATCCAGCAAGCTGTGGTCTTCGATATGAGCATATCCTCAGGACGATAGCCCGGATAAGTTATGCCTTCACTTGCAGGGATACTGAGTCGGCAGCCTTTGCTACGTCAGATGTAACTCACGTCAATGGGAAACTGTGGAACTCACTGCCACAGGATGTGGTCGTGGCTCCCAACTTGGAAGGCTTTGCAAAGGGAGTGGATAAATTCATGGACGACGGGGCTATTGATGGCTACGAGTTACGACGGGTATCTACCCCCTCTAGTAACAGAGACAGCGCGCCTCTTGATATCAGTGGCCAGGGACCACGGGCGGGAGGATGCCGTTGCAGTTATCCTGCTTGCAGGCTTCCTTAGAGGCAGATGGTTGGCCATTGTGTGAACAGGATGCCGGACTTGGTGGGCCTTTGGTCTGATCCAGCATGGCTCTCCTTATGTTGTTATGTTCCTCTAAAGAAAGCAACCTGAAATGCGCAGCACACAAGATAGCGTTTGGATGCCCTGTGTCATAAACCCCCGATGGAAATCCTTCCTGGACGGAACGATTCTGCATTCTGTCCCTATGCAATGCCACCGTATGCATTCTGTCCCTATGCAATGCTTCCTCGTCACAGGTCCTCTCCTTCCCTCCTCTGCCTTACGGCCATTGTGGCAACGTAAGAGGAGGAGCGATTGATTTCCTAACAGGAGTCCTTTGCCAGGAGGTTATCCGCTCCATTGTACGACCTTTGGCAACTGGTTAGCCTGCATTTTTCCCCCCCAAAGCCGATCCAAAGGCCAAGAGCGATTGGAGACGTGAGCCCCGCTAGGGTTTTACATTGCACGGTAACCCCGCCAGCTTAAATTCTCTTTTATTATTTTCCACCCACATTTGAAAGGGAATGATCCTTTGGAGGTGGGGAGGCTGCAGAGCCTATTGTGGGGGTCTGTGGCTACATGGAAGCAGACAATTCCCTTCCTGGCCTATCCCAAGATGGCAGGACACACCTGTTCATGGCTAGAGGCAAGGAGATTGGTTGGACGTTAAGAATGCACCTGCGCAGGGAGGGGTCGAGGAGGTACATGTAAGCCGAGCCGTTACACATTCTCCGTCTCTTTCTGTATTCCAGCTTAAACAAGCAAGATGGTCGGGGCTTCTGCGATGGCCACGCAATACCGTGTCGTCCCCCCCCCACCTTAATATTTTTTTTGCTTACTTTTTTTTTTTAAGGACTTGCTTTGCTTTTCGGTAACTTAACTACATTCCGATTTCTCGCGGGCGGGCTTATCATGCCCCCTACCCCCCCCCAAAAAGCCACGTCATCGTCTTGCAAAACTTCTCGCCGAGAAATCCTGTCCCTGCACCGTCTTTGCCGCCGAGATGTGGGAAGAGCCGGAGATGAAATCGCCGTTCACGTGATGCTTGCCATGACTTGCTTTATGAATGTATTTATTGATGTACGTCGCTCAATAGGGGGGGTTCCTGTCTTGGGTAGGGAAAAGGTTACTGGGTACCTTGCCCCAAAAGTCCTTGCAGTGGCATTCCTGGTCCTCGTAGACAACAGGTTCCAGCTTTTTTGGGGAGGGGGTCGTAACAAGCCAGAAGAGCACTAAATCGGTGTTTAATGGCGTTTGCGGTCGGCCATAGTAAACCCCCGTCTTGATCAGGTGTCTTTCAGAGCTCCTGTTCTCCATTCTTTTGTCTTGCTTCTTTCTCCAGGTAGACTGAAGGAAGTTTTGTCAAACCGTATCAGGTTCTGTCTGCTTTGAGACTGCAAGGCGGAGGTGGTAGGGTTGGGGGTGGGATGGCTGAACACTCATGCATTCAAATGTTCACCTTGCAACTAGCCAAACCAGTTGGGACAGGTAGAGGCTGAAGGAAGAAATTCAATCAGAGGCAGCCAGTGAGGGGGGTGGAGTTGGTCTCCCTGATCTTTACAAAGAAGGTAGGTTTGGGAACAGTTGCAATGACTGAAGTACAGCTGTTGGGGGGTCCGGGGGCTTTTGTACGGGCCATCCTGAGATGGAGAAGAGAGCAGGCGACCCACGGTTTGTACCGGTCTTTGACTCCTAAACCTCTCGGTCCGATTGGCGGTCCTGGATTAGCTTCATTCTTTTCTCAACTTTTTTTGTTTTAAAGCAAGAGACTCTGCTTGTAACCGTGTTTCCTTGTAAGAACTCATTCGGTTCGCTTGGCTAAAGCCTTTCTCGTGAGCTAGAAAGAGAGAGAGAGAGAGAGACCTGTCTGGTTTGCTTGTGCAATTATGTAACGTAGAACCTGGCGGAAGAGTCACTGGGTCCTCTTTGGGAGATTCGGAAATGAAATGGAACCTTTCCTTTGATTCCGTTCAGAGGGACCGGGGTGTCGGGCTTACGGCTCGGAGGAGCCATTTTGAGTCGAACTTCCTGTTCTTTTCTGTTCTCTCGGAGCCTTTCGCCAACGCACGTCTCGGCGTACATGTCTGTGCTCCCCCAATCTGTGCTTTCGTTCGCTCTCTCCAGAGCACTTCGTCCAAACTCAGTCTGTCTTTACCTGCTGTGTCTGGTAGAAAAAGAGGCGCTAGACAAAAGACGTGGCCGTTCCAGACTGTGGCACGCAGAACTCTTCTGCCGGCCTATAGGAGGGTGTTTCGACTATTTTAATGGTCTCTGTGTGTGTGGGGGGGGGAAATGGTGGACGGAATGACATTTGAGGTCATCTTTGGCTTTTCGACTGACTCTCCTTTGGCCAGCTGGGCCATTCGTGCTTTCGCTGGCCCAGTAAATTGGGTGAGAGTTAAGACGTGGATCTGGAGGCCCGCAAAACCTCTCTCCCGTGCCAGAAGCAGGAAGAAGTTGTTGGGCGTTGTGGACTTTAGGGGAGGCTACAGATCACGTTGGCTCGGCCCTCGCCTTTTTGTAAAGCCGCTTTCTGGGAGGTTCGTTGATGTGTTCTCGAAAACACAAGCAACCATTTTGAGTCCACTTGGCGGTTTAGAGAGGCGCGGTTCGAACCTCTCCGATTGCCGTGCTTTGTGGCCTTTGAGCACAAGATTCAGAGGGGGAAATAATTACGGGGAAAAGAAGGGAGCTGTCAGTCTGACTAGCTCATTGCATTTACTTTGATCAGAGCCTTTTAATTAGACCTCCCCACTATGGTAAGCACGGTTCCTACAGATTTGCTTCTAAATAAGCAAGCTTAGACTCCTCCTGCCCAACTAGCTAGCAGTGTCAAATGGGGCCACGTACCTGGTTGTGCATAGATCATTACTGAGATCTTTGGATTGCAGCTGGCGAGGCCGGGCGAGGCCGGGGGACTTACCTAAGGTCACCTTGCAAGTCTGGGGCAGAGAGGAGATCGGATTCTTAGACTTTGCAATGTGTCGCTTGGGTTTTCCCAGTGGCACCTCTGGTTAGCCAGTGGCCAGGACAGCCAACAATAAATCATTTCACTGTCCTCTAAAAGACCGTTCTTCAAAACTTGGTAAACTTGCAGAGCAACTTCCCCCACCAACTGATTTCATACTGATCCCCCGCCCAGGTTTTTTTTTAAGTTAGAAAGTCAATATATGTCATTCTGTATGATAAGTTCTTAGAAATGGAGTTCGAATAATTTAGTTTGCATAACTAGTTTGAATAAAATAGTTTAGTTTGCGTAACTAGTTCGAATAAAATGGTTTAGTTTGCATAACTAGTTCGAATAAAATAGTTTAGTTTGCATAACTAGTTCGAATAAAATGGTTTAGTTTGCATAACTAGTTCGAATAAAATAGTTTAGTTTGAATAGGGGGGATGGTTTGGAAATGGACATTTGAAGATCCTCCCACCTACTAAAACTCTATAGCATTTTTTATTTAGCTTTTAATTAAAATAATGCGCCCCCTCCAGTTTCAGGGGCCCGCTGGCCTCTTAAATTTTGGGATTCAGAGGTTTTTACCTAGAAGAAATACTCAATTAAATGTACCCTAAGCTCCTGATCCTACATTTATTGGGGTGTGTGTATTAAATTCTATTGGGTTTGACTTCCAAGTGCGTATGTATGTTTAAGGTTGTCACCCTAGAGTACAATCCTGGAGGAATGTCTCATTAAAATCCATGGCGCTGCCAATAAATCTGTTTAGGTGTAAATCAGGGTGGGAGATTAGATGCCGCCCATTCTTATGCAAATAAGCCGTTCCACTTATTAGGACTTACTCCCAGGTACGCATGCATAGGATCACAGCCAAAAAATCTGAAGTCCTATTTTGAAAACCCCAAACTTTATTCAGCAGGATTCTAAAATCAGATCGCTCATGATGCACAAGGATATCAGTAGACACCCAGATTTCTCAGCCTGGCTTCTTGTATGCAGGAAAAATCTAAGATTGCACAGTTCTGTGTCCATTTACTTGGGGAGTAAGCACTATGGAATGGGAGGCTTACTTCTGAGTAACCATGCACACACCTGTGGTATAGGCATTCATCTTTGTTAACTTTCCCCATCAAAGAGTCCCAGAAAATGACAGAGTAAAGTTTATGTGTCAGTTAATAGGTGTATGATTGGATAATACAATATTTCCCTCCTGAATTCTTAATAACACTCCATAAAATGTGGACTATTGTAGGTACGGAGTCTTCCTCACTCCTTCCTGCTGTATTCAGCCGGCCCCAAATTATCTACAGCTAAGCAAGTTGCAAATGTCTCCTATCCAAGTTCTAACGCCGGGGCAGCCGATCCCACTGCTAAAAGAAGTTTTGATATTAACTTTGGTTTCAGGCTCATAAACCGAAAGCCACTTGACCCGAGGAACATATGACAGCTAAATTCAGACTAGCAAACAATAATCATTCATCTCTCCAGTTGAAGGGTGTGAAAAAACACCCACATAACCCCTCCTCCATGAGATGGTGGGTTTCTTCATTATGAAGGAAACGAACACAGATGAAATTATAAATGCAGATCGGCTTAATGATCCATATAGCATTCTAAGAAAGTGTTTTTCTGAATCGCTTTCAGTCTTCTTGTTTTCCAAAAGACAGTAAATGTTCATTTTTGTCGTTTCTCTTTGGCTGTCTCGGCTCAAGTGAATTCAGGGTTGTCGTCGTCCCCCCTCCAAAAATGCCTTGTAATCTAAACAACAACAAAAGGTCAGGAGGGGGATCGCTGGCCGCCCGTCTCATCGAGAAGCCCATAATGAGTTTGAAAATTAAAAAAATGCAAATTAGACATCCAATATGGTTGCTGTCACATGTTAATTTAAGAGCGTTTTCCTCCCCTTCCTTGTCTTTGCAAAACTGGTTAGTTAGAAAATTTGGCATGTCTTTTTTTTGGGGGGGGCGGGGGGCAGGTGGAATACAAAGTACCTCCTTGTGGGGCAAACGGAACTGAGACTGCAGCTAGCTAAATAGATACTTTCCCTTCTTGGACAGGCTCGATCCGAGGCATGTTTCCTTGGAACAGAACTTTGCAAGCAAGTCCCTTGTAGCTCAGCTGGGCTTACTTCCGAGTCAGTGTGCTCAGGTTCACAGAAGCTTAAAACTGGCCTATGATTTGGCTGCAATGCACATTTACTTGGGCGTAAGCCCTACCAAGTGGGGAAAAGAAACCCAGCTTGCAAAATGCCAAGGAGTGTGTGTTTAGTAGAACAAAAAGGCCTTCCTCTTGATCTTGCCTGAAGCTAAAAAATGGCATAAAAGCTTTCCCCCCAAAAAAATAATCTAGGAGATGAAACAGTGAACTAAAGTTTGAAACAAACTTCAGGGAAATCACAGACAAGCCATAGCGGCTTCTGAAATGCCTCTTAGACGCTGGAAGGGAAATGGCCAAGCCAGCCTGTCTTTTTGCGACTCCAGGAATGGCTTATCTGATGGGGACGGGAGATAACAGCTCCCTGTTCTTGTTCTTTGTTCCTTTCAGAGTTCCTGGCTATTGATTAAGGCTCAGGCAGGCAGGTTAACTAACAAGTTAGGCCTTATTCCCCCCCCCCCACGCTCGACTCACATTCCTCTTCAGACCTTGAGCTACCTGGGTCCAAACAGGAGGCACTGCATTCCCGTTTGGGAGATAATTGATACCTGCTCGTTTCCAAAGCCGTTCAAAATGGTTCCTCTCCGGACTCCAGGAAGGAAGGCTAGGAAAGGGAGACCGGAGAAAGGGGCCAGGATCAAAGTAAGGTAGCCCAGGTAGAAAAGGGGGGGAAAGGAGGAGAAGAAAAACCAGCCTCCCAGCTCCGGGGTGGCAGATGGGTGGGGGGCTTTGAGGAAGGCCATGTTTTCCAGGCCTCTTTGGTCATTCCTGCCTCTTATTTTTTGTGTGTGAGCCTCCCCTCCTCTTGGGGCCGAGGCCTTGGCAATAATGGTGATGATTAACTCGGGGAAGTCCGTATCCTGGGCGACCAACGGGCTGGTTTTAGGTTTCATGGGTACCGAAAAAGCTGGGAAGAGCGGGCTTGTTGAGGGCTTGGGGAACTGAGAGCTTTCCTTTGGGTTGGACAAAAATGTTCACGAGGTCTGTCTTTGCCTTGATTGTGCACCGGCGGTAAGAAGACGGTTGACCCTCGCTCTTTTCGTAGCTCTTTTCTGTCCTTCCTGCTCCTTCCCTTTCCTTCCGCCTCTCCTTCTGCCATGGTTTTCTTCCATTCTCTTTCCCACCTTTCCATTTCCCCCTAGTTTTCCCATCCTTCCTTCTTTCCTCCTTCTCTCCTGTTCCTCCGTCACTTCCTTCCCGCCACCTGCTTTCTCCTGTTCTCTGCGGATAGGCCAACCTTCAAAACTAGGCACCCTACAGCCAGTGAAGAAACACCTCTTTCTCTGCGTCCTCACTTGAACCGCCTTTCCCGGTATTTAATGAGAGAACAACACCAAAAATAATGACGTGGCTTCCCGCTCGATAACTTCTGCCGTAGTCCCCACCCGCCCTGGCCCAACGATACTCTGTGCCTCCACTGCTTATGGCCACGTTGGTGTTCAAGGAAACGGCGGGGCATATGCTGTGTGGAACATGTCGTTCGTCTCGCTGAAGGGCCTCCGATGGGCTCGGCGCCGAGAGCCGTAATGGGAAAGGTTGGTTTAATATTATTTTTGTCCTTGTCGAGATGGGAGAACTTAGTACGGCCAGTGGACCTCAACGGGGCGAAGAGAGAGTTATGTGGAAGGACAGATCGTGTTGGTGCAGTTGGGAAAGGAAAGAGTGTGCTAAATGTTTCGGGATACCAAATTAACGTGTGTAGAGCTGAAGGTGGCGTAGACCGAACGGCGGTTCTTGGGCATGAGACAATGTTTCAGAGGGTGGCTTTAAAGGCAGTGGCTTCTTTCCCCCTCCCTTCTCTTCCTCCAGGCCAAGTTGCTTAATGGAATCCATAATTCACGTATATAGCCTGTGGAGGACATTCCATCCCATGGTGTTGAGAGTGTGGGACGGGGTTATCTCTGGATCGCTGGACATTCTCTGCATCCTTGAACATCCTTTGTTAGGAAGTGTTGGGGGGCTATCCCCCTTATTGGGTGGGGTGCCACAGCCCACCTTGGGGCGCCCACCCGGGCCTACCGCCAAAGAGCAGCCCATTGTCAATCAGATAATTTTATTATTGGGAAGGGAGGCAGAACTGCCATTTGCATTTCCTGCCACGGGTACTAAAACATCTTGGGCCGTTTCCAGAAAACGTTCAGCCTGTTGGGACGACTCCTGTGACCAAAACTCCTAGGGGTGCATGCCCTTCTTTTGGCAGAGGGGAGCGGAGAGGACAGAACTTCATTGAGGAGGAATTGAACCTAGTTGTTTGGCTGGAAGAGACGGGAAGAGGGGGAAAGAACATTGCAATGGACCATTTAAGCCGAGAATTACACACAAACAAGCCGGCGGTTTAAGAGGAGAATAATCGCTACTGCGGCTCGCCTTTGTTATTGGGTAGAAGGCCACGTATGCAATACAGATGGAGAATTCTCACTTCTCATTCACGGCATTCTGTCGATTTTCAAAACAGCGGCCTCTGTGAGCCCCTCGCAGCTCCTTGCAAGTCCAGAGGAGAACTCCTGAGGTCTGAGATTCAACCGGTGGGCCTTCTAATTCACGGAGTGTCTGTGTCTTCAGACCTCTTAGGCTGTTCTAAAAACAGTGCAGCCTGTCGGACCTACTTATTTTGAGAAGGAAACCAAGGGTGAAGAGTCTGTTTGTTCCCTTGCCTTCCTGTCCTCAGATCCGCCCGGGTTCATATTGAAGTGCCCTTTCCAATTTCGTCCTTAATCTCGTAAGAAAATCTAAGGCAGACAAATATGTTATTGTGTGTGTTTTGGCCAGGGTTGGGGGGGGGGAAAGGGCAAATAATTCCTTGGCCCTTGATTCCCTGATGTGCACTGGTGTTGTTTGTAGTTAAGCAAAACAATCAAACGATTACTAGCCAAATAGGTTATGTATATCGTATTGTGGGAACAGCCATCTCATCCGAGACACCTCTGTGCTAAACAAGGGGCTGTTGGTTTATAAAAAAGATTTAGGGCAAAATGCAGACTGGTACAATCAGAGAACAAAAGATAGATCTTTATTCCAGCTTTCCCTTTTGGGGCCTAATGCCTCCTATATCCTCCAGCTGAAAAACAGCAACTGGCTATTGCCTTAAAGCAAGGTTTTCTTACTGACTGTTTATTAGAGCTGCCCAGTGGGACCCGGAGATCTCCCGCTATTACAATTGATCTCCCGACGACAGAGATCGGTTCCTTGGGAGAAAATGGCTTCTTTGGAGGATGGATTCTGTGGCCCTATCCCCTGCTGAATTCCCTCCCCTCCCCAAACCCCGCCCTCCCCAAGCTCCACCCCCAAAATCTCCAGGTATTTCCCCACTCAGAGATGGCAACCCTAGCTGCCAACTTCTAACTGGGCCCTAGAGGTCTCCCGGAATTACGACTGACCTCCAGATGACAGAGATCAGTTCTCCTGGAGAAAACGACGGCTTTGGAGTGTGGGCTCTCTATGGCATTATTTATTTATTTATTCAGCTTTATTATTGTACCCTGCTGAAGCCCCTCAAAGGTGTCACCCCCCCAATCTCCAGGGATCGCTCAGCCTGGACCTGGCAACCCTACTTTGTGAGGTCTTGAACCCGAGGCCCAGCCCGCCCTCAACCGTCAGCAAGCTTCCCGAGTTGCCTTTATCTGGCTTCTGGGTTACCAGCGGGCCGTTCCAAACGGCCACAGAGTTTCAAGCCAGCCTTTGCGACGATAAGGACTAGCCGGTTGCTTTTTTTTTTCTTAAGGAAAAGAGAAAGCTCTGAAAGCTGAAAATGCTATTGTCGCAGTTGATCTTTTGCATTTGTTTACTACTAGTGTTTTAGCTGGGGAAGGCCCCGAATGCGGTATCAATAACATTTGTCCGTAGCCATTTTGCTCCACCGTCTTCTATCCCTCTGCGCATAGACAGGCAGAATTTCCCCTTCTTTCCAGATGTAAATACTTTTAACCCATTATTCATGCCCCAGGAGAGGGGCTACAGCTTCAGGGTTAACACATGCTAGAAAGTCTGTAGTATCTCCATTTTTAAAAAAGAATATCTGCCCGAGACCTTGGAGAGCTGTTTCTAGTCAGACTAAACAGGACCGGGCTACATGAACCAGTGTTCTGACTCCGAAGAAAACCTTCCGGTGGGGGGAAGTTTTGTAATTTCATGAGACAGCCCAGAACTTTACATGCAGACACCCCCCAATTTCAAGCGATCATACCTTTTTTGCGCCCCTCCTCCAGAGAGCTGAAAGTTTTCTCCATTTTTATCGTCACAACAATCTTGTGAGGTAGGCTAGGGTGGGAGAGAGAGTGCCTGTCCCCAGGGCACGTACTCAGCTTCCCAGCAGAGGGCAGAGTTCCAGTAATGGGGCTGGAAAAAGATTTTTGCCCAATGCACCAAGGAGCTTTTACAAGTCAGAGTAGACAGTGTTGAGCTAGATGGACCAGTGACCTGGCCATGTGAGTCGGGTGTGACGACTTAATCACTTCTACAGCCAAGGCAGGCTCCCACTCCTGTACCCCTCCACACACAGAGCAAGCAGATAGACTGCTCCTGCCCAGAAGCTCTCTTATAAAAGTCCTCCTGGCCGCTGTTTCCCAGAGTCAAATATCTCCAGTTTTTTCCCCACCAGTTATTAATGACAGAATATGCTCTATTGTGTCTAGCTACAGGTATGGGGCTATGAAAATCTGCCCCCTGCCTGTCCTGCTGCCCAGACTAAGCCTCCAAGCAATCTGATCTCTGGCTTTTTAATCCAGCGTATTGTGCTTATTATTTATTTATTTAATGTTAGTGCGTACTATGCACTCAATTTAAAAAAAAAAGCATTCTGAAGCAATATTATTTCATTCTGGGAAAGAAAGCATTACACAAGTTAACTTTGTGTTAATAACTGAGAAATCTAGTGTATACCTTTGATGCCCATTCTCTGCCCCTGTCCAGTTTGGGCTTCGATATTCATTACAAGGATTATCATCTGCACCAGGATGACGTGTGCATTGATGAAAGCAAAGTCAAAGCAGATTTGCAAGCAGAATCTTTCTAAGCCCATTCACTACCCTGGATTTACAAGGGTGTAGCTCTCTTTAGGGCACTACCGCTAACCACTTGCTCTGTGTATCAGTACGACAGACGGAAAGTTATTATTACCACCATGGCCGTTTTTACAGATTCTACAGTTTGGGTATGCTTGGACTGTTGAATCAGCCCTGATACAGAATCGTCGCAAAACTCCTTGCCTGAAGAGAAGTCTGTCTGTTGTACCTCTGCATGATCTAGTGTTCTGGCCTCACCTCTCTCCGACCAGCTCTACAGAGGGTGTGCAATTCTACGAACTTGGGTGCGATTGGATTATTCCAACATTTCTGGTGCAATGAAGCGCAGAACTAGCCACCTTTGGAAGAGGCTGCCTGTTGCAACTCTGTATGCTTCACTGTCCTCCTTTACCTCCTTTCCGTCTGCCTCCACTGGGTCAAGGAATTCTGCCACGTCTCTATATCGTGTGATTTAATTCTTCAACCATTCATCATAGAGTGACCCAGCAACATAGGCCGTCTTCAGAAAAGCCTGCCTCCTGCAGCTCTGGCTGGTCCTTCTTCCCAGCAGCAAGAAACTGCTCTGTTGCTCCATGGAACGCAATTAGGTGGTTCAGCAACATCTGAAACAGCCACATCTGAAACAGAAGAGCTATGTGCCCCCCCCCAAATTGTCTCTCTGAATAAGTGACTTAAGGTGCACTCAGAACAGTGACTCATGCAGAAACCCAATGGTCATCTCCTCTGAGGTTGGCTAATTCTTTCACCGGCTGAAAGCCAGCCATTCTGGATATAAAAGTGGTGTGTGTCTCCCATTAATTCAGGGAAACAGAAGGGCGTTAGGCATCAGAAATTTGGAAAGTTTCTTTTAAAGGAAGTGACGTAGGGTCTTTTCGATCTCTCTCACAGCTCTGCGGGAAACAGTTTTCAGATTCCTCAAGGTACAGAAAGTGACTATTGAGCTCTGCTTTGGCTTAACTGGAACTCGGTTCTGCTTGCGCAAAGTTAGAGGAGAGTTCTCCCCATGGCCTTTATGTTGTACTGATGTTAAAGAAAAAAGAGGGGAGGCTGGGGAAGTGGTCTCAGAAGCTAAGGAGGCTCCGCCCTGGTTAGTATTTGGACGGGAGACCACCAAGGAATACCAGGGTTGCCACACAGAGCCGGGCAATGGCAAGCCACTTCTATTAGTCACTTGCCTTGAAAACCCTACGGGGTCGCCATCAGCTGCAACTTGTCGGCACTTTAAACACACACACACACACCCTCTGTAGGCTTTCTAGGACATCTAGTTGGCCACCGAGTAATGGACTAGATGGACCCATTAGAATGTTCGAGCAGAGGGCCCAGTGGTCTGACTCAGCAGTGGTCTGACTCAGTTGGGTGTTGTGGTTAAGAGCACAAACTCTAATCTGGGAGAACCGGGTTTGATTCCCCCACTCCTCCACATGCAGCTGCTGGTGTGACCTTGGGTCAGTGACAAGTTCTTTCAGAGCTGTTCTCTCAAAGGCAGTTCTCGAAAGAGATCTCTCAGCCCCACCTGCCTCACAGGGGTAGGGAAAGGGAAAGGGATTGTCTGAGACTCCTTTGGCTAGTGAAGGGCGGGATATAAATCCAATCTCTTTTCTTCTTCTTCTTTTTCTTCTACAACAACAACAACAAATGCTAGGGTCAGAACTTCACTTCCTGGAGGGCTCCTAGTTCACAAATTCCTACTGGCAACTCATCCCTAGTTGATGCATACCAGCCCTGCCATCACACACATTTGACATCACTTGTGAAAGAGCGCTCACACATGTATACACACTGATCCTTTGCATGCAAACTGGGATGCTGTATTCGAACCCAAGACCTTCCGCATAACAAGCAGGGTATGATCCAGGCATGGAACTACATCGAGATCATACCTGGGGCCTCAAAAATCTTTGGCTGTCTCCCAGACCCCAATAACTTTATTCACACACTTTCCCCTTTAGCCCAAAATCTCTTGAAAGTGTGAATTACAAAATAATAACAATAATAATAATCATGTGATTGGCACCTCCTCATCTTAATTGTTGCACGGACATAAGGTATATTAAATTAGAGTGTTTTTTATGCCGGGGCTATTTAGACCCCTCCCAATAACTTAGATGTGCAGTGATTTATTCCCCTCCACACACTGCTCTTTTAGTGAAATCTTCACTTGAAAAAAAAAACTGTGATGGGGGAGATGGTTAAGGCTAATTCATTCACAAAATTTCTGCACCTCTCTTACCTTCCTCCCAGCTTTCGGCTCCCTTTTCATTCCTGCGCCACACAAATGGAGGATCATTCTCCAGTGATATTCCCTTGGGGTGGTCACCTCCTGAACATTTCACTAACAACCGCATTTACAAACTCGGTCATAACCAAAAGTTATCTCTGTTTAAGCTTGTTGGACTCTGAAGGGCGTAACTCCGTTTAGGATTGCACTGCAGGATTTTAATGTCAGAATCCCAGCTCACCCCGAGTACCATGCGGCCAACCGTAACCCCCCCCACTTCCCAAAATGAATCATAAGCGTTTCAAAGAAAATAACACGACTGTATCTAAGCCTTCCCCTTCTTCAAGGCAGCCAGCAGCCAGAGCTTAAATGTTCCTATTGCTTATCTGGGGCATTTTGTTATTATTATTATTTTTTAAAAAAAATCCATGAATTATTGATGACAGTGCGAGAGGGGAAATGGAAAAATGAGAAAAGAATGTAAAAAGGAAGAGAACCTTTTGTACGGGCAAAATGGAACATGGCTGACTGTCAGCTGAATTTGATTCCCTTTATCTTTTTTTGACAGTTACCTAATAACTAGGAGGAGGCAGAGCCCGGCGCTTCTTGCAAATGGATAGGGCAGCAAAACGGGATGGCTCTTGTTGTAAAATTAACCCTTAGCAGTGGAGCCGCGACAGATTCGCTCCTGAGAAATTCTCCTCAATGAGTTTGGAGGTGAAATATGCTCCGGGCCATCTCTTGACCATCTTGCATTTGTCAAATACTCACTGGATATTTGGGGATTGACGCTGACATCCCGCAATCTTCTGCTTCCAATATTTCAAAGATGATATATGGTAGCATTTTAACTGGCGATGTGAAAATGCAATTTAGCAACTGATGAGACCAGAGAGCTGACAGTTTATGAAAGCACATTTTTTATGTCTGCCTCAGCCATCAAGTGCTAAGCCTTCCAGCTCTGGTTGTTGAGAAGGTGTAATTTTGCACACAAAATGTAAAATCGGATGTAGAATTTCACGTTGAAATTTTCGGGGACGAAAATTCAGTGGATGCCAAATATATGCGAATATTCGTTTCAGTGATGTTAAGTCAGCAAAGAAAATTTAAGGTCAAGGCTGGCAGTTGGGACCTCCCCCAGCCACTTCTGCCCCCCTCCCCAATCTGTTTCCTGATTTAAGGGCCAGTCAAGAAAGGAGGGGAAGGATACAAAAGAATGGTGTCATGGCACTTGGACGCAAGTTTGGTGGTGGAAAGTGCTGTCGGTTTGGTGTGGTGGTTAAGTACGCGGACTCTAATCTGGGAGAACCAGGTTTGATTCCCCACCCCTCCACTTGCACCTGCTGGATGACCTTGGACAAGTCATGGTTCTGGCACAGCTGTTCTTGAAAAAAGAGCAGTTCTTGAAAGAGCTCTCTCAGCCCCACCTACCTCATAGGGAGTCTGTTGTGGGGAGGGGAAGGGGAGGGAGTTTGTAAGCTGCTCTGAGACTCCTTTGGGTAGTGAAGGGCGGGGTATAAATCTAATCTCCCCCTCCTCCTCTTCTTCTTCAAGCTGCAGCTGATTTAGTGAGTCTCCCATAGGGTTTTCAATGCAAGAGTGGAACAGAGGTGGTTTGCCATGGCCTGCCTTTGTGAAGCACCCCCTGGACTTATTTGTTGGTCTCCCACCCAAGTACTAACCAGGGCTGACCCTGCTTAACTTCTGAGATCCGATGAAATTGGGGGAGCCTAGCCCATCCAGGTCAGGGTGGAAGCAAATTTAAAGGAACCCAAATAAGGGTTTGGGCCCATCAATCACGTACTCTTGTCAGCGTGAACCTTGAGCAAAGTTAGTTGCTGACTAGGGTTTGTGTGTGTGTTTTCTTCTACAACAAACCTGCAGTATGTTAAAGGAAAGTACAGGGAGGTTTACTGGATGCAGATATGAGAGGCACTGAACTTAAGAACCGGCTCTTTTCTGGATGGGGCTGGGTGCATTCAATGCAGGGGGGTCGCAGTGACGGTCACCCCCTGGTGTTTGCGCCTAGCGTCTTTCATTCGTAGGCTGACTGCCTCTGAATCTGGAGGTTCAATTTACGTACCGTAGCTAATCGGAATACACCCCAGCATTCCCGAACAGAGCTGAGGCTCATCTCAAGGAGAAAAAAGAATCGTCGTGCTGTTCCTTCCGCCTCAGTTTTCGAATTTGCATTCTCCTTTTTGTGGCCCTTGCAGTGAGCTGAGCCGAATATCTCTTGGTTCCCATCTGTGAACTCTGAAACAGCTTTGTGATGTTCTATGTAGGGTTGTTTTGGCTTACAGGCTTCCTGTAACTGGTGACTTTGACTGAGTGCGTTCGGTAGCGGGGTCCAAAAAAGGAAAAAAAGCATCGGGTTTCAGCCTCCCGATCCTGAAGGCTGTGGGGGTCCTTGGGGCCAAAAACGGGCATCGTGTAGCAGAGGAACAGGGAGCCAGATGAGGTTATGCTTTGCCGGGGGGGGGTTGAAGTATCGTCAGAGTATTACTGGCAGCTCCTTCCTTTACTCTTGGCTGCACTCTGGATAAGCCCTGACATGCTCCCCACCCAAGGCTTCCTGAGGTAAACCTGGAGGCCATTTTGTTACGTCTGATGGAGCCGTAAGATCAAAATGGTAATGGGAGGGGTCGAACGGTCTCCACCCTAGGCAGTCACAGCCGAGCGGCCTTGCTGGATTTCTCTTTCTCTCTCTCTCTCTGCAAGGAGGGGCAAATAGGGATTTTCACAGTGGAAGGGTTGCTCGTTGAACGGCCGGCTTTCAGTTCCTACGATTATTCAGTATCACTGGTTGTGTTGAACCAATCGAGCTAGAATGTGTTAGCTCCCGCACGACCTCGGACGCTTAACAAACTACCCCAAATTTTGGGTTTCCCTTGCCCCCCCCACCTTTCATTTTTATCCCAGCCTTCCTCCAAGGAATTCAGTTGGCATACGTGGCCTTCACAACAGCCCTGTGAGGTAGGCTGAGAGGAGCCCAGACTCAACCGGAGAACGTCAAGGCAAAGTGGGCATTTCAACCAGGGTGTCCCAACCCTAGTGTGAGATTCTAACCACTCTATCACACTAATCTTAATCCGGTCAGATTCCTTTCGCACCAAATGGGCGTCTCGGCACACCCAGTTCTGCTGACATGAGAAACATGCGTTCTAAAGATCTAGAGGAGTCGGCCATGTTAGTCTGTTGCTGCAGAACAGTAAAAAGCCCAGTAGCACCTTTAAGACTAACAAACTTTATTGTAGCATAAGCTCTCTTCGTCAGGTGCATGGAGGCTTTGAAGAAACTGGCCAGAGGTATATAGGTGGTAAGGAGAGGGGGTGCAGAAAGTGCCGTGTAAATGCATTCTAAAGCAAGAAGAAAACTGGGCTTATATTTGAAATCCAATGACCAAATTCCTTGATCTTTGGAGATTCGGAGGGCACTGTCCAGGTGAAATTAAGCACTTTTGTGACCTGGTTATCATGTGCTTAACTGTCTGAATGAAACTAGTCGGGTTTTGGGCTGAATTGTGATTCCTTCCCTGCAGCCTGGTTGATTTTAAAATTCAATTGTCAGGGCATGCTTATTAGAAAATTAATTGTTGCTTGGTTTAAAAGATAAAGGAGATTATCCGAAGGCTCGTTTCGCTTAACTTCAAATGTTTTTGGTAAAGCCTCTAAAGCTGCAGTTTAGGGGGTAGATATACAGTGGGACTTACTCCTGAGTAAGCACACGGAGTTTTGCACGGCAGAGGGCAACATGTGTAGCAGAGAATCTTGTGAGAACTGGGAAACATGAAAACCAAGATTGCAAGAAAATGTAGGTCGGCCGGATTTCCTTAAAAAAATAAATAAATGCTTCCATTTAGCTGTAATGTGTTTAAATCTTACACTTTGGGACAGGAGGCCAGGAGACATGGCTAGCCTGCCTCATAGATCTTAACCAGGTGAGTTTTGCTTTCATCTCAGTGCCGTCGCTCGTTAGCATTTCCCAAGGATTCGTTCGTTTCGAGGTCAACGATATTCCCCATTCCTTGTGGCCAGCATCGATCCTGGGAGGTCATTGCCATCTTACTGGGCAGCATTGGATGTATTCTGTCTTTCTAATACTGCCTGGTAATGATGATCGTGGCCTCTTGCACACGGCGTGGGAAAAAGTTCGGCAGCCGATTCGGAAAGAAGAGGTTAGTGACCAGAAGGGGAGGATAAACAGTCGGCCTCAAACACTGAGCTACTTAAAGGGTAACAGCTACGGGGCCTCCTGCTCAAGGTGATGTTCTCAGCTCCTGACTAAGCATTGCTTGGCTCTCTCTCTGCCCCACCAATTCCCACTCTCTAACACCGAGGGTACACACCCTGAGATTCAGCATACGAGCTTCAGGAGACCCGTAACCATATCAGCAGGGCCACAAAGGAGACCTTCTGGGACCTCAAACTAAATGTCATAGTCAGCCTCTTACCACTTTCTTTGCAGAAGTTCTGCAGGCTTTGCATATCACTTTACAAAGCCTTTCAAAAAGAAAAACTCAGAAACAGACATGGGGGATATCCGGTACTTCCCCCCTGGCCATGGTTTACAGGGCCTTCACTGTGTCTTCCCCCACCTCTCCAGCCTCTTCACACAGAACAGATTTTCAACCTGTCCCTTAGTAGCCTCACAACATCCCCGGTTTCCAGGGCTGCTGTGAGAATGTGTTTGAGCCAAAGATTCCTCTCAGGAAGACTCTCGGCTGTCCCTTTAAGCATCCTCACCAAGACCTCCAAAGAAAGCTGGAAGCGTGATCCTTCCTAGAGATTATCAGTTATTAAAAGAGAGCGTAAATAATGATTTGCAAGGAGGATGATTTTACCTTGAGAGGGTGTTATTACTGTTGGATAGATTCACCTAGAGCCCAGGTGTTCTTGCACACCTGGCAGGTGGAAAGAAAGAAAGAAAGAAAGAAAGAGAGAGAGAGAGAGAGAGAGAGAGAAAGAAAGAAAGAAAGAAAGAAAGAAAGAAAGAGAGAAAGAGAGAGAGAGAGAGAGAGAGAGAGAGAGAGAGAGAGAGAGAAAGAGAAAGAAAGAGAGAGAGAGAGAGAGAGAGAAAGAAAGAAAGAAAGAAAGAAAGAAAGAAAGAAAGAAAGAAAGAAAGAAAGAAAGAAAGAAAGAAAGAAAGAAAGAAAGAAAGAAAGAAATGTTCTCTTACACATACGTGCAGACACAAACTCGTACAGAAACTTACTGACTACTGTTCCTTTTGAACAGTTAACCAGGAAGGATTGTGAGATACTAAATTCCCAAATATTCTGATATTGCGTGGATGTATTCATTTAAATACATTGTTTGGAAAAAATATTCATGAGATATTTCTAGGGGTGTTAGCAGCTTTGAAGAAATGTGTTCACCATTAACACGTCACCACCAATCTCATTCCCAAGACTGGTCCAAAACATTTCCCCTCCCCACTCCACAGAAAGAAAGGCAGTCCCAGGCCTCCTACCCCTGCAAATGATATGCCATCCGGGAACCAGAGTTTCTTGCTGAGGATAGAAAATTCCTTGCTCCTGTTGGACGCTTCACATCACATGACAGACAGATCTCTGTGTGACCCACGTGATTGGAGAACTCTATCTGCCCTTCATTGTGCAGGGGAAGGAAAGACAGGGCGGACAATTGTCTGGAAGTGCCTTTATATTCCAGTTTACAAATTCTTTTAGATGACTCTTGTAAGAGAGGGGTGGGCAAATGCCAGCCTCCAGCTCTGAGTCGATAAAAGTAGGCCAAGACCCAGATATATCCCGCTTCCCTACTCCGGGGTTCTTGATGGCCCTTGGATCTCAAACCATATAACATGTTTTGGGGAGCATTGGTGCATTGGCTGATCCTGCAGTCCCAGAGGTGAATACTTCCAACAGAGTGATATAGGCAGATGGAAGACTAGAAAAAATAGCTCTCGCAAACTCGATGTGCCCCCCCCCCAAGTCATAATGGGTTCCTTTCTGCCCTAAGACTAGATAACCACTGAGGGGGGATCTTGAGTTGGCTATAGATCAGATAGGTCTAGCACATCTGGTTTTGATTATTGCCGCTAGACCATTTCATGTGCCTTTTCACTGCTTTCCACCACAGAAAGCTGTGATTCAGATGCGGGTATCTAACGCTGTTATGAGAAGAATGTTCTGTTCCATGTGAGCCCCCGTTAAATGATATGATATGCTCTCTACCATTTTCCAGATGAAAATAGGAACACATCAGTAATACCCCTATTCCCGTAGCAAGGATTAGAGCCATTATTACACCTTGCCAAAGGCACTGCTCTACCAGCTGTCTGGGGGTGTACATTTACTCTTCATAGCGTGTCCCGGGTTGATCTAAAAGCACAGAATGTGTTTGTTCTCGTGCTCCCTAGAAAGGGATAATTGTACTATAATCTGTCAGATTAAGAAATTCAAAAGGAATGGCACCATCAGCGCACTGCGTAGTGCCTCAGTGTTCATGCGCACGCTTCTAATGCACGGGAGGCAAGACGCATCTAACCATGCACCCTGAGAATACACTTCTGAAGTCCTTGGGGAAAAGGTGGGGTTGGCACGTAACAAGATGTGTGGAAAGGCAGCCCCCAAACTTATCGCTCCAACCCTAACAAAGGTCACGATTGGCCAGTTCCACCTCCTTTCTTTCCTTTCTTTGTATCCGGGTCAACTTTTTTTTTGCTTCCTAAAAAAAATATATCCTACATTCTTCTCCTCTTCTCAGAGTTTTGTTTCAGAAAGACAGTTAGAACAAATTTTGAGTCCAGTGGCACCTTTAAGACCAACAAAGTTTTATTCAAGATGTGAGCTTTCGTGGGCAAAGCACACCTCTTCGGAAACGTCTTCAGTTACTTAGTGATTCAGGGAAGCTGTTTCACCAATTTGCTTCCACTAACGTTTTACGTTAAAGGGTCCCCCGTCTTGCCTCCAGCTACGGATGATGGTCCTCTGTGGGCATCTTACTAGACAGTGCTGGATTTCTCGAATCTACTCTAACACTGTCTGGTAACGATGTTTAAAGGGCGAGCCAAACTGCTACGATCCTTGGGAAACTTCGGCGGTCCAGAGCAGCAAGGTAAGCCCAGCTAGGATCCAGGCCCTGGCTCCAGCCCAAGGTAAGTTGGGGAAGCGGTCTTTGCAGGGGGCTCCGCTGCTGAAGACTGTGGAAAGCCATCAGAACATTCAAGCAAAGGGACGATGGACTCTTTCATTGCCCTACAGCTAACTCTCAGGGCAGCCTGGAGACTGGTAACAATCCTTGAGTCAGGCCCCGATCTTGAAGATACCCTTGGCGGAATCGATTAGTTGACCAAACGAGGGGAG
Source organism: Gekko gecko (assembly GCA_029375565.1). Classification (NCBI taxonomy): domain Eukaryota; kingdom Metazoa; phylum Chordata; class Lepidosauria; order Squamata; family Gekkonidae; genus Gekko; species Gekko gecko. The sequence continues at coordinate 25,944,731 of JAPDNY010000016.1, forward strand.
TAAAGGACTGAAAGATGACGGGGAGAATGAGAAGACCGGTGTGGGATAGTAGTATTTGACTGGGAGTGGGGAACAATCAGGGCTATTTTGGGGCAGGAATGTGCAGGAACGGAGTTCTGGCTGGCTCCCGAGTTGGCCACACCCAGCAGGAATTCATTAGCATAATAGGCCACACCCAGCAGCAGAAACTCATTAGGACTGGCTACATGAGGGGTGTGTGGCCTAACATGCAAAGGAGTTCCTGCTACAAAAAAGCCCTGGGTTTTGACAACAAACAAGGTAAAAACAGAATAAGAAGCAAAAGGTGGGTGTGGCTGGATGACCACACTTCTGGTAACATGGAGGTGTGGCCTGATATGCTAGTGAGTTTCTGCTGTTGGGTGTGGCTTATTATGCTAATAAGTTCCTGCTGGGCTTTTTCTACAAAAAGAGCCCTGGGAACAGTGTTCCCTCTAAGCTGAGTTAGTGTGAACTTGCTCACAGTTTTTTAGCCTCCGGCTCACACATTTTTGTCTCAGCTCAGGAAGGACGGCCCCAGAGCAAACTAATCCATGCAGTAGCCAAATCGCTCGCTCACAGCTTTAATGCCGGTAGCTCACAAGGGAGAATTTTTGCTCACAAGACACTCCACAGCTTAGAGGGGACGTTGGTGGGGAACCCTGAAGTTAAATTCCCACTGAGCTGCGATGCTTGCTGGTTGACCTTGGGTCACATCGCTCGTTCAGTCGAACCTGCCTCACAGGGTTGTGGTGAGGGTTAAGTACAAGGGGAGAAAACGATGCGTGCAGCAGGATTAAAATGTAGATATTGTTCAAGTCTAATCATACGGATTGGTATGGAAGGAAGCAAGTCCAGAGCAGAGAGTGAGGGAAGAATAAGAATAAGAAGAGATTGGATTTGTACCCCGCCCTTCACTACCCAAAGGCATCTCAGAGCAGCTTACAAACCCCTTTCCCTTCCCCTCCCCACAACAGACACCCTGTGAGGTAGGCGGGGCTGAGGGAGCTCTGACAGAAACTGCCCTTGAGAGAACAGCTCTGACAGAACTATGGCTTGCCCAAGGTCATCCAGCAGCTGCAAGTGGAGGGGTGGGGAATCAGACATGGTTCTCCCCAATTAGAGTCCGCGCAATTAACCACTACACCAAACTGGAAGGAGCGTAAGGGAAAGAGGAGGGTTCCGAAGGACTCAGAGTGTTCTGTCTCCATACGTGTATATTATAAATAGATGGTGGGGCGTAGCAGGTAGTATTGCAGTACAGCCAAATTCCAGTCTTCACTTAGCCATGAAATTACGGATACCAGACCCCCTGGTGTGGGTGGGGGGGTCCCCCATTTTCGGGCGCTCTTCCCAGCCATTGGCCAGCTGGCCAGCAGGGGAGGGGGAATTACCCCCAAAAAACAGACAAGAAGCCAGAAATAAACACTGTGTGCCTACGTCGCCTGGAAGTGATGTAGGCACGTCAGTGACATCAGGGGCGACACTCCACTTTTTGAGCAAAACTGTCTGGTAGAAGCTAATTCCCGGCGACATAGGCACATTGTGTTTATTTCCAGCTTCTTCCCTCTCCGCTTCTGGTAAATTCATACCTGCTGGTCCGACAGACCCGGCAGCAATGTTCCCTCTAAGCTGTGGAGTCGAGCAAAAATTCTGCTTTGTGAGCTCCTGGCATCAAAGTTGTGAGCAAACGATTTGGCTGCTGCATAAATTAGTTTGCTCTGGAGCCATCCTTCCCGAGCTAAGACAAAAATGTGTGAGCCAGAGGCTAAAAACACTGTGAGCTAGCTCACACTAACTCAGCTTAGAGGGAACCCTGCCCGGCAGCCCTTCATGAAATGCATGGTGCCGAGTCGTTTGGCTTAACCTGCCTTGCGGGGCTTTAGTAAGGATAAAACAGATGTTGTTTGTATTCACTTCGCCTCCCCTATTTTCCTCCTAACTAATGCGAGAAGCCATCTTGACACAGAGAGTGCGCCGTCTTTCTGTGTTATACCTCCGAGGAGACCTCTGAGGATGCCAGTCACGGCTACTGGCGAAACGCCAGGTCCTACAGTGCCAAGACCACGGCCACACAACCCGGAAAGTCTACAACAACAAACATCTTTCCCCTGTTATATTTTTGAGACATAGTAACGGCAGGCACCTCTATGGTCCACGTCCAGTAAGGGCCCTCCAGAAACTCAGCCCTCTCCACCTATTTCCCACCTATTCTCCTTGAGTAATCATGAAGAACCCGTCTCCTGAATCCTGAAGGGAGGGTTCGGAGCAGCTGCTGCTCGGTTAGCAGGTGGTCAATGGCGGCCTTGTGTTACCTGTGTCACCTCGGTCGCCCTCGCAGCGAGGCGTGACCTCTCCCAGGTCGCTCCTTTCTTGGGGGTTGATTTATGTGAGAAAAGGTGAATAGGTTTATACCCCACCCAGCTTCATGTCAGGGAATGACTGCTTGTTGGCACAGCCGCAAAGACTGTGTTCCGGCAAGCACAAGCAGCGGTAGCAACAGCGGGGGCATTTTCTGTGAGTAGCAAATCCATCTCGTCACTCATGTAACCGTGACAGAAACAAGTTTTGGCTCCCCCAAGAGCACAGAACAATTCAAGCTCCAGGCAACATTCGTGTTACGGGAAGGTCTTGGTTTTCCATTACCCTGTTCCTGCATATCTCAGTTCCCCGTTTCCCATTCCTGCACCTCTAGATCCAGTTTGGTGTAGTGGTCAGGAGCCCGGACTCTAATCTGGGAGGACCAGGTCTGGTTCCCCGCTCCTCCACATACACACTGCTGGCGTGACCTTGGGTCAGTCACAAGATCTCCCAGAACTGTTCTCTCAAGGGCAGTTCTCAAAAGAGCTCCCTCAGCCCCACCTACCTCACAGGGTGTCTGCTGTGGGGAGGGGAAGGGAAATGAGTTTGTAAGCCGCTCTGGGACTCCTTCGGGTAGTGAAGGGCGGGGTATAAATCCAATCTCTTCTTCTTCTAGATACTGAACATCCAGTTCAGCTTGAGGTACCACTGCAAAGATGGAAAAGGCAGTAATAGTTTATGGGTCAGGCCATAACTTAACGGTAGGGCTCATGATTTCTGGGCAGAAGATTCTGGAGTTTCAGAGTCTAGCTTCGCAAGACCTTAGCTAATGAAGTTGTTTAAGATACCTGCATGACACCCTGGAAAGCCACTGGTACACTGCAGTAGGTGACACCTGGTGGACCAAAGGTCCAACGCTGTACAAGGCAGCTTCAGATGTCCATACGGGTCGTCAACATCTGGTAACCAGAGCTAAGCTGCCCTCAAGTGAGTTTTCCGTTTCACAACACAGCCAACAAAACGACCGTGAATCTGTCTAGTCCTTTTTCTTTCGAGCCAGCCCAGGGTAGCACCCAAGAGCGTGAAACTGAGAGCCATAATGTCCTTAGCTCAGTGCGACCTTTGCCACGAACTCATCAGGTGAACCTTCAGAGAAGTCACCGACCCAGCTCAAACTACAAGCTAGGGATAATAACGCCTCCCATCCAAGGTCGTGAGGATTACAGAGCAAGATAATGAAGTGCTTCTGAGTTCTAAGGAAAGCTCTGTATAAATACTACTGTTGTTAACTTTCATGTCGGAAATACCGCGCTGGGTAATTTTTTTTATTTATTTATTTTCCCAGATTTTTACCCCGCCCTCCTGGCCGAAGCTGGCTTAGGGCGGCTCACGTAAAAACAGATAATTACATTAAAACATAGTTGTAGATAAGACCAAAAGACCCACCTTGCATATCACTCTGTTTCCTACAGTGCCCAACCATATGCCTCTGGGAAAGTCACAAGCGGGGTGGGAAGCTGATGTCCCCCACTTCCCGTTAGAACTCGTGACCACACTCTGTTCTTGCCACTAGTGCGATTTTGACCCTATTCGTGCTATTTTGACCCTTATTCTGATCACACTTTTATCTCGCGCAAATCGAACGGGTGGTTCTTTACTTCCGCACCACTTACTGTTTCTTTGCACCGAATTTTCCCCATAACCTGTACAAATGCTATTTGCGCTTCAATAAATCCACCTCGTGCATTAGATAAATGGGTAGATAAACAGACAAAGCAGAGATCCGTTGACCAAAATATAGATAAATATAGAATTGACATCAGAAACACTGGTTCCTCCCCTACTGCTTGATCTGTGAATCAATATCCACTTGTCCCCAGCTCAGAAAGAGAGAAGTCCTTCTTGTTTACAGATTCTCCTGCCTTGTCTTCTCCTGGGAATGGAAAATGGAGAAAAAGATGACAGCCTTTCCCTTATAGGCAAGATGGCAAACCATGCTTCATTGTGCCAACCAGCCAGGACCAACTGTGGTTTGTTGGGACCCGAGAACTTTCTTGGGGCTCCAGTCTCCAAGCTGTGCACAGAGAAAGAGGGTTGGAGGAGGTATGAGCCAAAGGCCTTCCGAGGCTTGTTCCCATAACAAAAACACCTCATGAATTTATTGTTACATCTAAACAGAGCTAGGAGTGTGTGTTATTCAGGGTGCATGAATACCTACTCTGCTGATTCTCTGTGCTGCACCAGAGTCTCAAGAGGCTCTTTTAGAAACTGTGAGTGTTTGGAAAGGAAGGTTTCTTTTGTATTTGTCCTGAAGGGTTTTTTGTTGATGGAAGAGTGGTTCTTCCCACCCACCCACCCACCCACCCACCCTTTTGATATATTTCTCTCAGTAGAAGTGAACTCGCTCAAGAGGGGGTCACTGTTGAGTGTATTCCTTCCCTCTTATTGAGTAACGGCTTGGACAGTGATGGAGGAATTGGTACAAAATATGGGGTGACCCCACAAACACACCAATTGACTTCCAGGGAACATTGAAATATGAAGGACCGTAAGGGCGGAACGTTATCTTTTGCTCTGCAAACAAAGCCAAGCGACGACGTAGGCAAGGGCTCTCGGTAGAAATGTGCTCACGCACACCTGACTCTACCGAAGGCATGCTAAATGCAGCATGAACTCAGCGACACACCAAAAAAAAAAATCCCCTAAAAACTTTGCTCTGGCATTGGGTGGGGAGTTGTTCTTTACTGCCAGGATTGGTCTTCTGAGTCGACCAGAAAACAAAGCAAGTGCTGGAATGCCAGTGCTTGACATAACATATCTGGTATGTGGGTGGGGCTTGGGGGTGGAGCCTTCTGGACTCGGGAGCAGAGCCCGGAGCTGGGACTCAGAAGCAGATCTCGGCGGGTGGAAGGTTGAGCCCAGCATGAAAGCTGCCTGCCCGCTTTAGGCGTTCAGCCTAAACAGATGCAGCAACAACCCGACCGTGTCATTTTCTTTGCAAACATTTACCTATGAGTAGAAAACTTCCAGCTAAGTCGGAGTCGAGCTCCCCTTCCCTTTCTTCCTTCACGCAGCCAAGATAAGATTTTAGCAATCGCAGGCTCTCTGTATGTATATATGTGCCACCATGTTGCCACCGGCTTATAACGGCCCCCAGCAAGGGGGCTTTGCATTTATTTATAGCCCACTTCTCTCCCCGATTGGGACTCAAACCGGCTTAGGACATTGTTCTCCCATTGTCTGTTTTCTCACAACCACCCTGCAAGGTGGGATCAGCCTGAGAGCTTGTGTCGGGCCAAAAATCACCCAGTGAGTTTTCACGTTAGTGAGAAGAAGAGGAGGTTTTGCCCTGGCCTTCCTCCGCAGAGTCTTCCCCAGGGGGGCCCCCATCCAAATGCCAACCCTGCTTAGATTCCGAGATCCAATGAGATCAGGCCATTCCGTACTGTCCCACTCCTCAACGGGCTCTTTTAGTGCCTCGATATTATTGGGATTTATCATTGTCGAGAAGAGGGCCCTCTGCCCTGAGGAACTTGCAGTCAAAATATTTGACATGGGGAAGGCAATAATAGAAGTGGAGGTCGGGAAGGATGCGTGTTTCGTTTTTTGTTTTTATTCCAAGAAGGAAAGGGAAACTGTGCCTTATTTCAGTAAGGAAGAGGGGATTGTGCCAAAGGGCTTCCCAGAAAAAGCGGGCTTTTGGGAAAGATGGCATCATGTGGGTGTTCTTGGAGTTGGTCCCAGGAATAAAGGGCATCAAGGGAGACAGGGCAGAGGCATCACAGGGAAGAAGAGAACTTCCCCAGCTTGGGTGATTCCTGGAGATTTGGGGATAGTGGCTGGGGAAGGCAGAGTTTGGGGAGAGGAGAGAGCACACTGGGGATGAGACGCCGTAAGAGTCTGTCCTTCAAAGTTGCCATTTCCTCAATGGGAACCGACCTCTGCACTCTAGAGATCGGTGGTTGTTCCGGGACGAGGACAACTTTAGACCTCATCCAGAAACGGTTGACCCTGGCTGAGCAGAAGTCATTCGGTCCTTCCTCCTAGGGCCAGAGCTAAGGCCAGAAAACCAGTGTTGCCCCTGTGGTAGTACTTTCTTGGAAAACGGGACATGGGAGGAGTGGGGGACCAAAAGTTGGTGCTTGCCGGACTGTGAAGAAATGTGGCCATGCCTGGATTACTCTTGGGCAGGGTGCAGGCCAGGCCAACTTCCAAGAGGATTTTTGTAACATCTTTTAAGCTTTGAAGTACCACCAAATCTAAATATGGCATCGTAGGATTGTCGTTATCGTTTCTTGCTCCGAAACTGAAGCGGGGCGGGAGACGGCACAGATGTGCCTCGATACCTCGTTCGTTCCTTCCTTCCTCCCCTTCCAGCCTCAGCCGTCCACATTTGGCGCCTACTTGCCTTTCCTACAGGGCCGCCTGCCTGCCGATCGCTGTCTTACCAGACACAGTTAGATCTTAGCTATTCCCGTCTAATACTGTCTGGTAATGCCGTCGATCGCATCGGCAAAGTCTTCACCTTGAAGGAGAGAGGCAAAGTAAGAGCCGGGTCTCTGCTTCGGCAGGTTGCAACCGGTGAGAGCCAAGGCTGTGTACTGGGCCGTTGCTCCGGCGCCAGGGTGTGTCCAAAGGGAAGGGCTCAGGTGTGTCGGCTCAAAGTCCTCCTTTATCACTCTTGAGGCCGCTCCGTAACGCCCCGCAGAGGGATAAGGCCTCTGATAAGGGAAGGCAGCGAGAATACACGATCTCGCACGGCCATGTTGCCAAAGCTAGTTTCGCTGATAGGAACGTGAGAGGCAGCTTGCCAGGGCCGACCCACGCAATATTCAACTGTGTCAACAGCGGCGTTTGCTTCCTGTTTTGCTGCATCCCAAGGCTGACGTTTACAGCCAAGATGCTGTAAAGTTCGCCTCCGTGCTAGAAAGGAGGCGGATGGGGGTCTAAGGGCCGGATTCTCACAAATGAGGACACATCTGTCTCCAGTTCTGACATATTTATTACCTATGCTGTTCCCCCCTCCCCCGGTTGAACCGAAACAGACGATAGCCAGAAACCGAGCGTGCCATTCTTTTGATCCTTTTCACTGTTTTGCGTGCTAATTTAACAAGCCACCCCTATATATACAACGGTGATATGTAATTCCATTTCATTGTCTGACGAGTGCGCATGCACATGGAAGTTTACATCTTGAATAAAAATCTGTTGGTCTTCAAGGTGCCATTGGACTCTTACTTTGTTGCAAGGCTGAAGTTTGGTATCGCAGGGATCTCTTTTCTTACACACACACACACACACCCCTCCGGATCATCAACATGCACCCATTTGTCAGGGACAGTCTCCATTTCTTGTTGCCTCTTCTTGTCCAGTCACAGTCCCCGTCTGTGTCTCTTGGAGATGTCTTGGTAAGCTATTGAGTGGGGGGTGCTAGAACTGCCATTCTGGGTGTTTGAGCTCCTTCGTCAGAGTCCAATTTTTGCACCACGAGCAGATACGACCAGCGTTGATTGCGTGCGCATGTGCACCAAGGCACCACACAACCTGCCGTTTCATGCATGGCAAAAGCTGGGTTATATTTTGGGGCAGAGATGGATTTGATACCAAACAGCAAATCTCCTTTTGACTTTTAAAATCAGTGGGTGATGTAGGATTCCCAAGCGCCCAGTGGAGACGGAGGATCCCCTGCCTCCAGATCCTGTTGCCCAGCACCAATTTCAGTGGTGGTTGAGAAAAATCTTGTATATTTACAAGAAGTTCTTATCACAGAGCTCCTGCCGATTCCTAGAGATACCCGGAAGTGACAAAGGGTAGCTCTAGGACTCGCTGGAAACTCTATGGCACGAACTTCCTGTAAGCAGATGAGGCCTTGTTTTTCTTTTTGATTTTTCTCCTGGGACACTACCCCCCCACACACACACACATACAACCCTCCAGACGGTTGCCAGGCTCTCCTGGAGAACCCAAAGGTGACGGCAGAGGCAGAAAACACAGCCTACAAAAGCAAAACAAAGCATTCAGCGAAGCTCATCACCCGCCGTGGGGCAGAGCGATCTGTGGCATGAGAGCTGGCATGTTACAAATGTGTCCCTTTTGTGAGGCCAAAGACGTGAATGAAAACACATGACCTGATGTCATTGCGTCAAGAGCCAGCCCGCCCCCAACTGCCCTCCATTGGCTGCCGTCTGCAGGGCCGGGATAGCGTCCACTACCATCACCCCCCATGTTTTAATTTACTAAGACTTGAAGAGATTGATTGGAAGGCGCATGGGAAATGTCCACCCAAGTGCTGGCGAATTTACTGACTAAGGACTCGGGAAGGCAGGCCAAGTCAGACCATGAGTCCCTCCGGCTGAGCACAGTCTTGTCTGATAGGCAGCTGGTGTCCAGAGACTCAGACAGAGACATTCCTATTACTTGAGATTATTTCGCCCGAGACACCAGGGACTGGGATCTTCTCCATGCAAAGCCTGCGTGCAGAGCCACGGCCCCTCCCCGCACGACGGCATGGCCTCCTCTCCCACAACCGGTCAAACCTGAATTAACTATGCAAAGGGCTCAGCAATGCAAAGCGAACGCAGGCAAAACCATGCAAATCAGGTCAATGCCCATTTCAGTGCCCAGCTGTTGAATATTTCCCCTTTCTGCACAGAATTCACGGAGCTTCCCGCCCCCCCAATAGCCATGTTTCAGTGTGCCCTAATAAGTCCACTGCATGTGCACAACCCACTCGTGGACAATACGCCATGTAGAAGGAAGATCTGACCTTCCTCCACTCGAGCCGGACCGGCCGGGCCTCAAACAGAGAGAACTGTGTGGATGGCTTCCGAAGAACAAAGCGGGCTTTGTACGCCTTTCCTCTCCCGTTTAGGGCCAAACGCTAACATCGGGACAGATGGGATGGGAAGTGCTGTCAAGTCGCAGTCAGCTTATGGCGACCTCGGCAGTTTGGTGTAGTGGTTAAGCGCACGGACTCTTATCTGGGAGAAGCGGGTTTGATTCCCCACTCCTCCACGTGCAGCTGCTGGTGTGACCTTGGGTCAGTCACAAGCTCTGGCACAGCTGTTCTCTCAAGGACAGTTTCTGTCAAAGCTCTCTCAGCCCCACCTACCTCACAGGGTGTCTGTTGTGCGGAGGGGAAGGGAAAGGAGTTTGTAAGCTGCTCTGAGACGCCTTTGGGCAGTGAAGGGTGGGGTATAAATCCAATCTCTCCTCTTCTTCTTCTTCTTCTTCTTCTTCTTCAAGGTAAGATGTGAACTGAGGCGGTTTGCCGTTGCCTGCTCTGCGGAGCAACCCCGGACTTCCTTGGTGGTCTCCCCTCCAAATACTTACCAGGGCTGACCCTGCATAAGTTTATGTGTCAGGATCTGGCCTGCCTCTCCAGCAGGGTTTAACTATAAGGATTCACAGCACAGGAGTGTACACATCAAAGAATCGCCCTGATAACGGCTACAACTAGGCAGAAATATTTATAAGAATAATGTATCAAATCGTCATCGCATATAACCCACAACATCACAATGAGAAGCATGCCCATCCACTGCGAGCCGAACAAAAGATAACACAGGCTCTCATTGTTGGTAACACCGATAAAAAATCCCCGGGGCTGTATCCACTGAGACATCTCTGTTCGGTTAGCAGAGGATGTACACGCTTCTTTATTGTGATATCGTGGGTTAGACGCCACCACAATTTGATATATTGTTCTTATAAAAAGTTTTGCCTCGTTGTAGCCGTTTTCATGGCGATTCTTCGATGGATGTCTCCAGTCGGGTTGCCAGCACTAGTTGGCACCCCAGTTGGAGAATTGGGGGGGGGGGGAGGGACAAACTATGAGGTTGGCCCGACGCGTGATATCACTTCCGATGCAAAAGAGGAAGTGACATCATTACGTCGGGACGATGATCTCCAGGCCCCGTGTAGAGCTTAGCGACCCTCCCACGAGGCCTGGAGCACTGCTCATCTAAACGTTTGGGAAAGCAAATGCAACACACATAATATGACATAACCCCCCTCTTGTTCCGGTACCAAATGTTTTCGTGTAAAGAGAGGCCCGTACAGCTCCCCTAGGATCCGACACGCCCCTTCCCCTATTGCTCCCCCTTCAAACATCTTTGAAGTCAACGCAAAATCACAACACCAGTTTGGTGCAGTGGTTGAGAACACAGATTCTAACCTGGGAGAACTGGGTTTGATGCCCAGTCTTCCACGTGCAGCTGCTAGTGTGACCTTGGGTCAGTCACAAGTTCTCTCAGGAGCTGTTCTCGAGAGAGCTCTCTCAGCCCCACCTACCTCACAGGGTGTCTGTGGTGGGGAGGGGAAGGGAAAGGGAAAGGAGATTGGAAGCCGCCCTGACCTCGAAAGCTATGCGGGGTCAGCCCTGGTTGGTGCTTCGAAAGGAGACCGCCACGGAAGTCCATGTTTGCTCCGCAGCGGCAGGCAATGGCAAGCTACCTCTTCAGGTGGTGAAGTGCGGGGTATGAATCCAATCTCTTCTTCTCTCTCCTTCAATCAAAACATATTGGCCAGCTTTATCTGACCAGGGTGTATGTGCAAAGTGCCATCAATTTGCAATCGACGTATAGCAACCCCAGCAAGGGGCTTTCAAGGCAAGTGAGAGGCAGAGGGGGTTGGCCATCGCCTTCCTCTGCAGAGCCTTCCTTGGTGGTCTCCCTTCCAAGTACTGGCCCCAGCAAGGGGCTTTCAGGTCAAGTGAGAAGCAGAGGTGGACTGGCCATCGCCTTCCTCTGCACAGCCTTCCTTGTACTGGCCCCAGAAAGGGGTTTTCAGGGCAAGTGAGAAGCAGAGGCGGACTGGCCATCGCCTTCCTCTGCAGAGCCTTCCTTGGTGGTCTCCCATCCAAGCACTGACCCTGCTCAGCTTCCGAGACCCGATGAGACCGGGCTCTCCCATTTTGCCTTCGCCCCCTTTTTGACCACGGCTCATTGCTTATTACCTTGAAGAACCTCCGATGTCTCCAAGAAAATTATGTTCTCGGGTGCCACGACTCACAAAAATCCCATCCGGTATCCGGACCAGCCAGTTTGGGAGCAAAGACAGGGCGGGCAGGCGGGTGGGCTGTGGTTAAGAAATGCTCCGGATTGTAAAACTAGAAGGGAGAGAAGGAGACAGCCGCTCGTTTTCTCAATTACCATTAATTACCGTGTTTCGTATTGATGGGTTGAATATTGTGCTGCCAATATCCCCAGCTCTGTTTTATCACCAGACGCCACATGCGGGGGGCGGGGGGAGGGACACGTCCACATCCATCTGTCTTCCCCCTCGTTCCGCAAATCAAATGTGATCCCATTGATTTGTGTGTGTGTGTTTATTTATATTCCCGAACTTGCTGTGGAACCAGCTAGGCCCCTTCCCCCGCCTTCCCCTCCCCTTCTTTTGTATACCAAATAGCATTCTTCTGCTTGTATGTGTATAATTCCAATTAAAAAAAAATGTGGATTTCCAGCTTGGTTTGGAATTGCATTTGTTTTGAAAATTTCCGAGTCGTGTTTTTCTTACAAACAGAGCTGTCAGCCAGACAGGATTTTAATTACGGCTAATAAAAACCATATGGAGCTGGGAAATGAGATCTGGGGCTGAGACTCGCGGCCGGCTTCTGATTTGGCTGCATCCCACACCCATTCATGCCTCCTCCTTCTGCATCCCGCCCTTCCTCCAGGACGCGTGTGGACGGAAGGGTCCCATTTTTTTCTTCTCACAACAACCTTGGGAACTGGGATAGCTAGGATTGCCAACTATTAGGGATACCATGCCCCAGGTGGGGGCAGTGGACCCCCTCACTTTTGCAGGCTCCTGCTGGCCCCCGGCAGGCCCGTATCTACAGTGGGGCATCCTGGGGCTTGGCCCCTGACTTACTGCCAAGGCCCCCTGACTTCCCATCCCGCCCAGACCCCCCAACTTCCAATTTTTTAATTTTATTTGTGGCTCTTCCTTGGAGTGTGCGTGTGGTGCCCCCTGACTTATTTAAAGGCCCCCCGAATTTAAAAATCCTAGTTACGGGCCTGGCCCCCGGCCAGCTGGCTGACGAGAGGAAATTCCTTCTAAGCTGAGTTAGTGTAAGCTAGCTCACAGTTTTTTAGCCTCTGGCTCACCCATTTTTGTCTCCGCTCAGGAAGAAGGGCTCCCGAGCAAACTGATTGATGCAGCAGCCAAACCGCTCACTCACAACTTTAATGCCAGTAGCTCAGAAAGTAGAATTTTTGCTCACAGGACTCCACAGTTTAGAGGGAGCACTGCCCCCAATGCCGTGGGCAACGTGCTGACATCACCCAAAAGTGACATCAGCATGTTGGTGATGTCAGGGGGTGACGCTCTGATTTTGGGGCAAAACTCTATGGTTTGAGGCTGTTTTTACCATAGAGTTTTGTCCAAAAAACAAAGTGTGTCCCCCCGACGTTGCCAACATGCTGACATCACTTCCAGGTGATGTCAATGTATTGCACGATGTCCCTCCCCCACCCCTGGAATGCCATGTTCCCTCTAAGCTGTGGAGTCTTGTGAGCAAGAATTCTACTTTGTGAGCTGCTGGCATCAACGTTGTGAGTGAGCAATTTGGCTACTACATAAATTAGTTTGGCTCTGGAGCCCTCCTTCCTGAGCAAAGACAAAAATGTGTGAGCTGGAGGCTAAAAAACTGTGAGTTAGCTCACACCAACTCAGCTTAGAGGGAACACCGGAGGTGAGTGTCCTTTCCCAGAATTCCAAGGGCTAGAAGTGACCATAAGACTACGTCCCATTCTTGATTCTGGAGTAGCAGCACAGGGTTTGCAATAGAGCCAAGAGGGCCCCAACAGTCCAGCGGCATCATCCTGAGATAGCTGGGGAGTTGTACGGCTCTAGACAACAGAAGCACATGAGCCAAAAGTTACAACAGGAGCACTCCCTTGTTTGGGGGAGGCAAGCTAATCCAATCCTTGGAGCTACCACCTTGGGCTGCTTCCTGGTCTTCCAGCACCCACTGCAGGTGAAGCTGCTGAGGACTGAAGGTAAGGGTGGTATTGACAATCTCCTCCCACAAGCCCCCTTTGCTTACCCTTCGTGCAAATCAGACCTGTGACTACAGTTGCCAACCTCCGGGTAGTGGCTAGAGATCTCCGAGAACTATAACCGAAGTCTGGCTGGCAGAGACCAGTTCCCGTGGAGCAAATGGCTACTTCGGAAGGTGGAGACTATGGCATTTCACCATGCGGGGGTCCCTCCCATCCCCAAATCCCACCCTCCTCAGGCGCCACTCCCCAAATGGCCAGGAATTTCTCAGTCTGGAGTCAGCAACCGTCCCTGGGACTCTTGACTTGCACCCAGTTTCCCCCCAAGAAGAGTACACCTTTTTGCAAACATTGGCTGTGCCTCAGGATTCCACCTACATCAGAACCATCAATGGCACGCGTCATTAGGCAGACTGTCTTACCCGCTGTATGCAAAAAACTGAGTCTGCCATGCCCGCAGTGTGAAATGGAGGACTGAAACCAAAGGGAATTGTATCCATTAATGGAAAACAAAGCGAATTGCCCATCCCCAGCTCAGGAGCAACGGAAAGAGGGAAATGGGAAGAAGATTGGCAGGGGGTGGTGCTGTAGACATTGCATCACCAGTGAAGGACAGGGCGCTACCAGGAAAGAGAAAAGAATTGCCTCTCTCATATATTTTTATTCCTCCCTTCTGGTTAAGGGTTCAGGCCAGCACGTGTGGTTCTCGCCTTTGCCGTTTTAGCTTCGTGACGACCCTGCAAGGTAGGTTAGGCTGAGATGCATTTACACACACACACACACACACAAAGCCGCCTTGTACTGAATCAGACCCTCGGTCCATCAAGGTCAGCTTTGTCTACTCAGACTGGCAGCGGCTCTCCAGGGTCTCAGGCAGAGGTCTTTCCCATCACCTACTACCTGGTCCTTATAACTGGAGGTGCCAGGGATTGAACCTGGGACCTCCTGCGTGCAAAGCAGAGGCTCTTCCACTGAGCCACGGCCCCTGTTTAAATGAGGCTAAGTCAGATTAGTGGTCTATTATGGTCAGTCTTGTCTGCTCAGACTGGCAGCGGCTCTCCAGGGTCTCGGGCTGTGGTCTTTTACATCACCTGTCACCTAATCCTTTTCACTGGAGATGGCAGGGATTGAACCTGGGACCTTCTGGACTCCAAACGGCCCCTCCCCTATGTTTCACCCTTTGTGAACCTGGGCCTCCCAACTACTCTAACTGCTGCAGCACACCGGTTCTCTGGACAGGGGCCAAAACGAGAGAGGGCCAGATAGGTGGGAGTTTGGGACTGAAGCAGGGAGGGGGAGAAAACAGTGGAAAGGCCAAAGAAAGGGGGGGAATTCCCAGTCAGTGTGGCCCTGGACTACTAGATTGGCTACTGGGGTGCCAACTCCAGGTGGTGCTTGAAGCTCTCCTGGAATCCTGACTGATCTCCGGGTCTCAGAGATCAATTCCCCAGGAGAAAATGGCACCTTCGGTGGGCGGACTCCGTGGCATCACACCCCGGCTGAGTTCCCGTCCCAAACTCCGCCCTCCCCAGCATCTGCCCGCCCCCACATCTCCAGGAATTTTCTCACCCAGCGTTGGCAACCTTAGAACTCCATCCAAGATCTCTCCAAAGAACTTATCTCAGAAATCACTGACTTTACCTCACGGCCGTGTCTCCTTCCCCTGAAAATGACCAAGTTAACACCTCAGGAACTAACTCATCCCCTGTCCAGACTAGGAATCCAAGACTCGGGCAGGGTATTGTGGGAAATGGCCTTGATTTTGAAAAATCCAGGATGGGAGAGACCGGAGGCTCCTCCCCTGGGCTGAGGCCGTAGTGGATAGCTCGGGGAAAGTGTCAACCCAGCGTGTTGCAGCAGCAAAAAAGGCAAACTCTATGTTAGGGATTATTAGGAAAGGGATTGAGAATAAAACGGCTGATACTGTAATGCCCCTGTGTAGATCTGTGGTGCGACCTCGTTTGGAATACCGGGTACAGTTCTGGTCACGTATCTCCAAAAGGACACTGCAGAGGAGGGGAAAGGACAGAGGAGGGCAGCCAAGATGATGAGGGGGTTGGAGCACCTTCCCCTATGAGGAAAAGCTGAGGAGTCTGGGACTTTTCCGTTTAGAAAAGAGACGGCCAAGGGGGGACATGAGAGAGGCTTATAAAATAATGCATGGGATGGAGAGAGTTGACATAGGCCGAGTTGAGACTGGCAGTCTGGCCCGAGATAGGCACGTTTCAGAAACGTTTCACAAATGGATTAAAGGGGCCAGTTCACACGGGCACATCTGTCGGGTGTTTCCCAGCCGTACTCAACCCGTCTTGTAACGCTTCCCTCCCGAGTTTAAAAGATACCAGTTGAAAGGGGTAGCAAACCCTGGAGAGCGCGTTCATCCCGCTTCCCAGAAGTGTGAATGCAAACAAGCTGATCCGGTAGGGATGCTCTTATGCACATGAGCGCTTATGCGCATGAGAACATAAGCGCACATCGTCAGATTCCATTACAAAAAGCTGCTTACAGCCGCGCCTCCATCAGGGGCGGGCCAACAGTGTGAACGCTCCCTTGCGCCTCCTCCCCGGAATGCTCCCACATCACTCGATGCAGTGTGACCGGGAAAACCTGGAACACGTTGTTCCGGGTCTTTTTTGCCACAACTCCCTCGCACTTCAAACTGCCAGTCTGAACTCGGCCAAAGAGAACCTTCCCTCCCTCTCCCCAAAGACTAGAACTTGAGGGCATCCAATCAAGATGATGGGCAGTAGGTTCAGGGCGGACAAAAGGAAACACTGCTTTGCACAGAGAGTGATTAAAATGTGGAATTCGCTGCCAGGGGATGTAGTGATGGCCACGGGCATAGACATTTTTAAAAGGGGATTAGATAGATTCATAGAGGAGACGTCTTTCAGTGGCTACTAGCCATGGTGACTGAGGGGAACTTCCACGTTCAAAGGCACTAAGCCTGTGAATCCCAGAGCCAGGAGGCAACATCGGGGGAAGGCCTCGGCCTCTTTGGCCGTCCAGAGGAACATGGTTGGCCGCTGGGTGAGACAGGAGGCTGGACTAGATGGACCACTGCTCTGATCCAGCAGGGCTCTGCTTATGAAAGCCCCACCCCAGCCGAAGGGAAAACCCGTAAAGCAGGTAAGTGAGTTTGCTGAAGAAGGAAGTCCCCCTATCAGGCTCCACGTTTCCAGAGCCCAACACGAAGCCGCCGTTATGAGGCGGGGAGCACTGGGGGAGAGGCTCGGCAAACACACCAAGAGGAAGAAATCGCTTTCCATTAGAGCAGTTAGAGTTGTTTGTGCGCGCGACATACACTTTCGAAAGATACGCCCAGCGCTAATTCATTATTAATTGTTTGCTGCTGTGAGAAGCCCGTCGTCTCCCTCACACTGACAAACACTGAACCAAAAACGGGGTTGTGCCTTTGTGGGGGAGGGAAGGTACGCTGACGGGCCGAGAAAAGCAGCATCGCGTGAATACACAAAGCTGCCTCAGACTGAATCAGGCCATTGGTCCATCAGAGTGAGTCTTGTCCACTCAAAGGATTTTCATGGGTCCTTTTGGACAAGACGGCTCGCGTCTTCTCTGTATTCTCGGTTCAAATTATGCACCGACGACCGTGGGCCAGCAGCAATCCGGGATTACGTCCGCTGCCAAGCCGTGAATGTCAGGGCCCAGGCAGGGCTGCCAACCTCCAGGTGGGGCCTGACAGCGGACCTCTGGACTAGAGAGAACAGGATCCCTGGAGGAAATAGCAGCTTCGGATTGTCTATCGAATTTTATTGTACGGATTGTATTTTATTGTTTTATGACATTTTAACTATTGTAAGCCGCCTTGAGCCGGTTCCTGGCTAGGCGGGATATAAATCGAAAGTAATAGATAAATAAATAAATCCTTCTTCTTCTTCTTCTTCTTCTTCTTCCTCTACTTGTAAGGCAATAAACTATTGCGATAGGACCCCAAATGGAATGCTGTGCAGAGCTTTCAGGGCTGAATGGGGTTGTGAGCCCGGTTCTCCCAGCATCATCCGGCCATCCTCATCCTTGGCCCAGACGGCACGGGAGGAGGGAGGGGGCTGGTTTCCAGGTTGGGAAATCCCCGGCGGTTTGGGGGTGGAGCCTGGGGAGGACAGGGACCTCGGTGGGCCACAATGCCACCACGTCCACTCTCCAAAGCATCCACTTTCTCCAGGGGGACTGATTTCATGGCATCGTCACACACACTGAATAATGCACTTTCAGAGCACTTCGCAACTGGATTTCGCTGTGTGAAATGGCAAGATCCACTCGCAACTGGTCACTGAAGTGGATTGAAACTGCATTATTTAGCAGGTGTGACTGCGCCCTATGGAGTCTGGCGATGACCTGCAATTCCGAGCGATCCCCAGGTCCCACCTGGAAGTTGGCATCATCATCATCATCATCATCAACAACTTATTCATTTGTTTATTAAATTTCTGGACCGCCCAATCCCTGAGTACACAAGGCTCTGGGCGATTTACAACAGGGTGAAAATGGTACATAATGTCAAATTAAAACCCACAAGTCAATTATCCTTAATTTAATAGTCTCAGTTTTTGGTTGGTTGGTTTAGTTTTTCGTCCGCTCTTTTTGTGGGTCGACTGAAAAACAACAACAGGCTTTCGGATATAGGAGATGGCATTTTTTTTTTTTTGAAAGCTGTCTTCCTCTCGGGGGGGCTGAGAAAAATAAACCAAGGATGCGCCAGATCAAGGCCGGGCACTTTGCAATTTGCAGGGTCACCCGTCTTTACACCCAAGGAGCGCCCTGCGACAGGTGAAAATGAAAGACCGGGAGAAAGGAACTGCGGCCTTCAGCGCTGAGCCGGAGCTGCCGGAGCCTACAGCTCCGACGCAATTGCCGCTCGTTCTTTTCGCTCTCTCCCCGGCACAGCTGTGATTATGAGCTCAGCGCACGATCCAGATCGATACTGCAGAAGCGCACCGGAGCGTTCCGACGGCGGGTTTGTGGAACGGTGGCATTTGTTAATTATTTGTATTGATTCTGACTTATTTGCCATCGTCCGGAAGGCTGCTTTTCCAGAAAGCCTAACAAAAAAAGGAATCGAGTAAAAAGCGCTGCAATTGCACAACAGTGCCGGCACAAAAATAAAATTAGACCTCAGTTTGCTTTTAAAAAAATGCAGCGAAAGCTCGCAATCCGTTAAAGGTTTTACAGCCCAGGTGACTAAAAAGAGGGGGTTCTGTCTGCCCGGGGAGAGGCAACACTGGCAGCCTTCACTAGAACCCTTCACTTCAGGGCGGCCTTTGCTGAAGAGGTGGGACATTGGATTGGGGCCATCGCGGAGGAGGCCCTGAATATTTGCCACACGTAAGAACATCAGAAGAGCCCTGCTGGAGCTGGATCAGACCAGTGGCCCACATAGTCCAGCCTCCTGCCTCCCACAGTGGCCAACCAGTTCCTCTGGAGGGCCAACAACAGGACACAGAGGCCGAGGCCTTCATTAGAAGATCAGAAGAGCCCTGCTGATTCAGACCAGGGGTCCATCTGGTCCAGCATCCTGCCTCACACAGTGGCCAACCAATTCCTCTGGACGGCCAACAACAGGGTGTAGAGGCCAAGGCCTTCATGAGAACATCAGAAAAGCCCTGCTGGATCAGACCAGTGAGGGTCCATCCAGTCCAGCCTCCTGTCTCACACAGTGGCCAACCAAGTTCCTCTGGAGGGCCAACAACAGGGCAGAGAGGCCGAGGCCTTCCCCTAATGTTACCTCCTGGCTCTGGGATTCAGAAATTGACTGCCTCTGAACGTGGAGGTTCCCTCCTCCATGGATCTATGTAATCCCATTTTAAAGAAACCTGAGAGTCGTGGTAGGAATAAGCAGATTTCCCCAGCTGCCTTCTTTTCCCGTTTCAGAAATTCTCTCAGTGCCAAACCCCACTCGGCTCTGAACCCATCCTGACTAGGACGGTGTCTAAATTATTTCTGCATCTGGAGGAATCTAAAGCACTCTGGGTGTCCTGATAAATCACACTGTTCTGCCCTAGCCTACCTCACAGGGTTGTTTTGGAGATAAAATAACGGATGCCATCCTGAGCCATTTGAAGGAAGGGAGGGATAAAAAAAAATGTGACCACCCACGCAGTTTTCCCACGAGTATTTGGTTCATTATCAAAAGACAGTCTTGATGTGATTCTAAGTACAATTGCAGCACATTTCCTTTGGGGGGGCAGTTAACTGATGTTCTGATGTGGATCAGTAAAATATTACACACGAAGCTTGCTGATACAATCATACCTATTACAATAAGAGAATTTTTTTTTGGCAGTGTTTTATCAATATGCAGGTATGGCTACAGGAGAAGAAAAACCCTAGCCATGAAGAAGAAGAGAACAGATTGGATTTATACCCCACCTTTCACTCAGAGTCTCAGAGCGGCTTACAAACTCCTTTCCCTTCCCCTCCCCACAACAGACACCCTGTGAGGTAGGTGGGGCTGAGAGAGCTCTTGAAAGAAACTGCTCTTTTTCAAGGACAGCTCTTATCAGAACTACAGCCTGCCCAAGGTCATCCAGCAGCTGGAAGCTGTGTAAACCACACCCACACCCAGACAAACCATTTAGGGTTGCCAACCTCCAGGTAATGGCTGGAAATCTCCCAGAATTACAACTGGTCTCCAGATAATCGAGATCAATTCCCCTGGAGACGATGGCTGCTTGGAAGGGAAAAGAGAAGAAGAGAAGAGGTGGGATTTTATACCCCCGCCCTTCACTATTCAAAGGCGTCTCAGAGCGGCTTACAATCTCCTTTCCCTTCCCCTCCCCACAACAAACACCTCTGTGAGGTAGGTGGGGTGGAGAGAACTCTTTCTAGGACTGCCCTTAAGAAACAGCTCTGAGAGAACTTGTGGCTGACCCAAGGTTGCACCAGCAGCTGCATGTGGAATCAAACCCGGTTCTCCCAGATTAGAGTCCGCGCTCCTAAGCACTACACCAAACTGGCTTTGGAAGGTGGCCTCTATGGCATTATGGCCTGCTGAAGCCCCTCCCCTCCCTAAACCCTGCCCTCCCCAGGCTCCACCCCCAAATCTCCAGGAATTTCCCAACCCAAACCTGGCAACCTTGTCAACACTCTTAAAGACTCACAAATATATAAAAAACCCTGAATTAACAGGGGATTCTTAATTTCCTAGAGGAAACCAGCCATTTAATCACAGTGGGGAATTTTTCAGAGGCTTGGTTTAAATAATCCATCTTGCTCTCCACCTGCCACACTCAAGTGTGAGCGGCAGGCCAGCCGTTTACAGTGTCAGGGGCCGTAGCTCAGTGGAGGAACAGGTGCGGAAGATTCCCAGGTTCGGCCTCTGACATTGCCGGTTGCAAGGGTCAGGGAGCGGAGCTGGGAAAGCTCCCAGCCAGAGAGACCGTGAGCGGCCACTCTCAATCAGAATACTGGATTAGATGACCCAGCGTCTGACTCACACTAATGCATACCGTAGGCTGCCCTGCCAAGCAGGAGGCGGCCTGTATCCAAACACAGAGTGTCGGAGTGAGCGACTCACCATGCCTGGACACTGGGGGGCGCTACACCACTCTAAGGGCGTATAGGTGTTATCTCCTTGAACGGGATGCCTCTCTTTGTCTTCAGCTGGGAGCTGCCCTCTGACGCCTTTTCTCTCCCTTTGTCCTCTCACTCGCGACACATGGCCTTCCATGGCGACACATGCCTCTACAGTAGGGCCTGGTGGCAGCGGGTGAAGACGGGGAGGAGCTTGAGAGCTAAGGGGTGGGACTTCCTCGGTTGGGGTGGAGTCTAGTGGATCCTGATTGGGGATGACACTTCTGGGGCTCTGGGGACAGCGCCTGCCCGTGCTGGAGGGTTCTAGGTTCACCCCGATGGAGGTCGAGGAAGAACAAATATGAAAACTCTCAGCCACCTCGGCAGGAGGGTGGGATAGACGTCAAATAAATAAAGAAATAAAATAGTTCTTCTACTTGGTTACTGTCCCTTGCCCGGAAACCTTTTACATTCCTCTGCAGACAACGGACAATTCTGGATTTTTTATCCTTTACATTTCGAACCCCCCCAGTCCCCAGTTCAGTGCTGCTACATTCTTACGCCGCTCGAACCAACGGCTCTTAATCGTCGTGCCTTTCGATGACTTTTCGTGCGCGTGAAGCATGTGCCTTTCTCCCCATGTTATCTGCACATTGGTAATCTAATTGTGCATATGCAATAGGTATAAGCAATGCACCTTCTCGGCATATACGTTGCTTCTGGAAACTAAACCGCTTGCGCAATAAAAACGAACCCACCGAGCCAACAGCGATACGCGGATAACCGAGAACGCTGACAGAGTCGAAAAGGAACGGATCGGTCTGCCCCTCCCTCCCTCCCTCCCTCAGCCCCAGATGCCCTCTTGCAGCGGCCCTGACTTTTATAGCCCCCGGGACTGTCGCCCCGGCTCCTTCCTCCTCCGGCCCAACCTGGAGAGGAACCTGCCCAATGACACGGGCTGTTTAAACATTAAACAGGGGCCAGAGCGAGCTTGGGAGCCCCAGTGCAGGAAGAGCCTGCCGGGCCCAAGCGTTGGGCGGAGTGCGTTGAAATCCCCAGATCTGGCCGGGGAGGAGACGGGTGATGAAACAATCCCTACCCTTAAGGGAAGAAAGAGGACACGCGATGCCTTCTAAGTATTCCCCCCCTCCCCATCAGTGGAACTTTTGAAAACTGGTCGCGTTTGTCTCCCGGCTTTCCTCCAAAGAGCTCAGACTTAGGGTTGCCAGCTCCCGGTGAGAAAAATCCTGGAGATTTGGGGATAGGATCAGGGAAGGGTCAGATTTGGGCAGGGAGAAACCTCAGCGGGGTGTAATGCCACGTGGCCCACCCTCCAAAGAAGTAGCCATTTCCCCCAGGGGAAATGATCTCTGTAGATTGGACATCTAGGTTGCAATCCTGGGAGACCCGGCAGCTGGCAAGGAAGAAGAAGAAGAAGAGGAGGAAGAGGAGGAGGAGACTGGATTGATACTCTGCCCTTCGCTACCTGAAGGAGTCTCAGAGGGGCTTAGAATCTCTTTTCCCTTCCCCTCCTCACAACAGACACCCTATGAGGTAGGCGGGGCTGAGAGAGCTCTTTTGAGGAACTGCTCCTGAGAGAACAGCTCTGAGAGAACTTGTGATTGACCCAAGGTCACACAGCAGCTGCATGTGGAGGAGTTGGGGAATCAAGCCCGGTTCTCCCAGATTAGAGTCCGCACACTTAACCACTACACCAAACTGGCTCTCGTTATTGAGCCTCCCGTTCTTCGAAGACTCCAGGCCCGCCTTCCCCCCACGCCCTCGGTGGCACGGGCAAGCCGGAACCCGTCTCTTTTGGCGCCCGATGAGATCTGGAGTGATGTCAGGGAAAGGCAGGATATAACCCCACCTAAGGTCGGCTCTGACGGGGCCGCAGCAGGGAGAGAGCAACGCCCAGCGCCTTGTCTCACGAAAGCCCGGCTGTCTCCTCTCTCTTTCGCCACTGACACTGCGCCAGGGGGTGCATTTTCGCAGAGGCCCAACCTGTACCTTATTAATGGGCTCGCCAGCTTCCAGACGGCAGCTGGAGATCTCCCGGATTTACAACTGACCTCCGGGCCACAGGGATCAGCTCCCCTGGAGAAAACGGCCGCTTTGTAAGGTGGATCTGTGCAGCCATGATGACGGAATGGAACCTCCGTGTTCAGAGGCAGTGCACCTGCGAGGACTAGTTGTTGCCTTTTAGGATTGGCCACCTCCAGGGGGTGCCTGGAGTCCTCCCAGAAAGACAATGACTTTCTGGTGACAGAGGTCAGCTCCCCTGGAGGAAAAGGCTGCTCCGGAGGGTGGGCTCTATGGCATCGTACCCCACTGGAGTCCCTCCCCTTCCCAAACCCCGCCCTCCTCAGGCTCCGCCTCCAAAATCACCAGGTACTTCCCAACCCGGCCTATTTACCAGGGACAATCTCTATTTTCCGGTACCTCTTCCTAATGAGTCCCCCCCTTTTCTGTCACCCCGGTTCCCATATCTAGGGTTCCTGGTCAATCCCTGCCCTTCCGACACACAACCACACTGTGCCAGAGGCAGGCTTGTCACTTTAGCCTGGGAAATTCCTGGAGATTTGGGGGTGGGTGGAGCATGTGGAGTGGGAAATCTAGGGAGGGATTTCACCTAGACTCGATGGTATACCATAGAGCATGACCTCCGAAATGGCCATTTTCTCCAGGGGAACTGATGTCTGTAGTCTGGAGATCAGTCATCATTCTAGACGAACTCCAGGCCCCAGCTGGACATTGGCAACCTTAGCCTTCCACGTGCTGCAATAACTTCCTTCCGCCCGTATAAAAGTCAGGAGATTGGCCTCTACCCAACCACCTCTGCACCTCATGTCTCTTGTCCAATTTGACAGCCCCTTTTGTGCCCCAGAAAGATGATTCCCCAGTTCACAGGACCCACATGAAGGAGTAGCCATGTGGGTTGGGGGGGGAGCTCTCTAGACTGAGTAGCCACGTGGGTCAAGGGGGGAGGTCTAGACTTCCACCAGTGTAGTTCCGCCGGGGTGATTTCATCTTCTTGTTCCTCCTCCAAGAGGAAGGATATGTTCTTGTTTGCTGTAGTGGTTAAAGAGCGTTTAGAGTAGTGGTCAAGAGCAGTGGACTCTAATCTGGGAGGACAGGGTTTGATTCTCCACTCCTCCACATGCAGCTGCTGGAGTGACCTTGGGTCAGTCACAAGTTCTCTCAGAGCTGTTCTCTCAAGGGCAGTCCTCGAAAGAGCTCTCTCAGCCCCACCTACCTCACAAAATGTCTGTTGTGGGGGAGGGGAAGGGATTGTAAGCCTCTCTGAGACTCCTTTGGGTAGTGAAGGGCAGGGTATACATCCAATCTCTCTCTCAATTCTCTTCCCTAGTAAAACCCTTTCCCTTTCCTTCAAAATTCTTCAGATGTTATGTCTGAGGAGCTCCCCCCCACATTTTAGAAGAAGAAGAAGAGGTTGGATTTATACCCCGCCCTTCACTTGGAGTCCCTGTGAGGGAGGTGGGGCCGAGAGAGCTCTTTTGAGGACTGCTCCTGAGAGAACAGCTCTGAGAGAACTTGTGAGTGACCCAAGGTCACATCAGCAGGTGCAAGTGGAGGAGTGGGGAACCAAACTTGACTCTCCCAGATTAGAGTCCGCACACTTCACCACTACACCAAACTGGCTCTCCGAGCTGTGAGAGGGGTGCAGGGGGTTGGAGCTGTGAGAGGTCCCTATTTTGCTTCTTGTCACCTTTCCTTATATTTTTCTGGCTCTCCGTTTTTCAGGGGGGTTTTGCCGCCAGAGAGATTGTGTGCGCCGCTCGTGTGGTTTTGACGTACCCTTTTGTGTCCGCCCTGACCCTGGTTAGGCCGGGCGAGCCCAATCGCATCAGATCAGCGAACCAGGGTCAGAGCCTTGTCTGTGCTTGGATCGGAGACCACCGAGGAGATCCGGGGTCGTGACACCGAGCCGGGCCGTGGCAAATCACCTCAGTCCGCATCGTGCCTCGAAACCCCCACAGGGTTTCCGTAGGTCAGCCGTGTGACTTGAGGGCAAAAAAAAGAGGGGAAAGTATGTCATTTACACCCGTGTTGCCGAGTGATCTGAGGCATGTTGGGAAATGCCGACGTCTTACCAGGGGGAAATTTCGGCAGAAGGAAACAGGCGGGGAGCGCAAAGATAACGAATCCTGGGTTCGGTTCTCAGGCAGGAGGAAAGAAATGGAAACCGAGGCCGAGACGAGTGTCTGAGAGGATGTGGGCAAGGAGCAACTTTAGGGGTGGGACGCACACCTGCTTTGCTTCCTCCCCGCTCGCCCTCCTCCCCCCATGTTGCCATTATGGGCGCCAGATGACGTACGACGGTTGCTAGGCGGCTGCACCCCGTAGGAACACAAGCTGTGCCAAGCTGCCGGCGGGCAGGAGTTGGCAGGTGACTCCCAAATCAACAGAGCTACCGAGATGTTCGCTTACAGCTGCCAGAAACCTGCGCTAAGAAAAAGGGGATTTCGTTACCTCCTCTCCCGGCCTCTCATTTCCACGCATGCTCCCTCTAAACTGTGGGGTCTTGCGAGCAAAGATTCTACTTTGTGAGCCACCGGCACTAAAGTTCTGAGCGAGCGATCTGGCTGCTGCGTGAATTAGCTTGCTCTGGAGCCCTCCTTCCGGAGCTAAGACAAAAATGTGTCAGCCGGAGGCTAAAAAACTGTGAGCTGGCTCACATTGACTCAGCTTAGAGGGAACACTGCAGATTGGGCCCCTGTTCTGGTTTAGGCCTCTGGAACCGGCAGGGCTTTCGTAGAATCATAGAATGTTAGCGTTGGAAGGGACCCTGCAGGTCATCTAGTCCAACCCCCTGCGCTCTGCAGGAGCACAGCCAAAAGATAGCCCTACATACCTACAACATACCCAAAAGACGGTCGTCCAGCCTCCCCTTGAAAACGTCCAGGGAAGGAGCATCCGTCACCTCCCGAGGCAGACTGTTCCACTGCGCAACCACTCTTATAGTTAGGAAGTTTTTCCTGATATCTAGCTGGTAATGACTCCCTTGTAATTTCCACCCATTAGATCTAGTCCTGCAATCCAGAGCAAGAGAGAATAGATCTGCTCCATCTTTTACATGATGGCCTTTCAAATACTTGAAGACTGCAATCATGTCCCCTCTAAGCCTTCTCTTTCCCAGGCTAAACATACCCAACTCTTTCAGCCTTTCCTCATAAGACTTGGATTCCAGCCCTCTCACCATCCTGGTTGCCCTCTTCCGGACACGCTCCAGCTTGTCGACATCCTTCCTAAAGTGTGGTGGCCAAAACTGGACACAGGACTCCAGGTGAGACCTGACCATAGCAGAATACAGCGGAACTACCCCCTCCCCTGATCTGGACACAATGCTTCTGTTAATGCACCCTAAGATTGCATTAGCTTTCTTCGCAGTCACATCACACTGCAGGCTCGTGTTTAGCTTGTGATCAATCAGAACACCCAGATCCCTCTCACAGGTGCTGCTGTCAAGCCAAGTCCCTCCCATTCTATATCTGTGCCTTTGATTTTTTGTGCCTAGGTGTAGGACTTTGCACTTATCTCTATTGAATTTCATTTTATTTGCCTCAGCCCACTCTTCCAGCCTGTCTAGATCATTTCGAAGGTGTAGGACTTTGCACTTATCTCTACTGAATTTCATTTTGCCTCAGCCCACTGTTCCAGCCTATCTAGATCATTTTGACTTCCCTCTCGTGAAGTCCCCCCTCGGCGGCCCCGTTGTCGCAAGTCCAACGATATATATATATATATTTTCTTCCGTGAGACTCGCTTCGTACTGTATCGTATCCATTTTCTTCGAATACCCAGGAATAAGGCAAATAAATCACGCTGAGCGCGCTCTTTGTTTGGCTCTCTTTGTGCTGTGAAATAAGAAATCTCGGTCCGTGAAAATAATAATATAAAAGAAGGCAGCTGATTGGGTGGGGGGGAGTCCCAAAGTGCACAGCCCCGGCTAGGTAAGTTGTCATCCGACATGACCGAGGGGAGGGCAAAGGGAGCAGAGGTGAATGACAGGACACAGAGAAAGTCATGGCTAGATGCCCCTCTGACAGCAACACTGATCCTGTGAATTTCGGCAGATGGGGAGAAGAAGGAGAGGCCACCCCCATGTTACCGGAAGTGAGGTCATCCAGCCACACCCACCTTTTGCTTCTTATTTTGTTTACTTTGTTTGTTGTCAAAACCCAGGGCTTTTTTTTGTAGCAGGAACTCCTTCGCATGTTAGGCCACACCCCCCAAATGTAGCCAATCCTAATGAGTTTCTACTGTTGGGTGTGGCCTGTTATGCTAATGAGATCCTGCTGGGCATGGCCAACTCGGGAGCCAGCCGGAACTCCATTCCTGTGTGTTCCTGCCCCAAAATAGCCCTGGGTCAAGAGCAACGGACTCTGATCTGGAGAACCGGGTTCGATGCCTTGCTCCTCCACATGAAGCTAGCTGGGTGACCTTGGGTCAGTCACAGTTCTTCCAGAGCTCTCTCGGCCCATAAAAACAAGTCTAGCTCGCCACTAGCATAACGCTAAGAACTAGACCTTGCAGCTGCCAGACAATCTTAGGATCTCCCGGCTACTCTACACACAATGCCTATACAATAATTATTCATTAACATGGTCACCTTTCCTGGAATGCGCTGTCAAGTTTCGCTGGCTGATTTCTGCCCCTCAGCCTGCAAGTTCAAAAGCCAAAGCAAAGGCTGATAATTAGCTGCATTGCCTGGAAGCGCTGGGTCTGGCCCCCGGACTGAAACCCGGCATTCACACTTATTAGAAAACGAAACATCTAATGCTAGGACTCGCCCAGTGGTTCCCCCGGCATTATTCAGCGCTCGCCTCCACGCTTCAGGGAATCACAGCGACCTGGAAAACGTGCTGCCCGCAGAACCTTAGGCTAAGAGAGAAACGAAAAGGGGCAGCGGAGAAGTACGAACCGCAGCGAGACACCAATAAAACATCTCAGAAGGGAAGGGATTTCGCTTTGGAAAGGGAAGCCGCGCCAGGGCGGGTGGAAGCGAAAGGGACGACTCTGCAGTGCCATCTGGTGGCGCCCACTGGCATTGGCTCTGCCGCCCTGCTGGAGCGGCTCCCGTTTTGCTAACTTCGCACAGGGAGGAACCGAACAGCTCCAGGGAATCTTGCACAGGGGCGGGGACGGGCGCAGGAGCAGAGGTGCCTTGGCCGGGTGTGCTGCTTGACGCTGCCGCCTTCCCGGGTGGTTGCCTTTTCTCTCCTTGTTCCACCAGGTGTCTTTGAACACCCCACGGCCCCCCACAGGTGTCCAGCAGAGCTTTCTGAATCCTCAGGAGATGGCGTTTTGCAAGACCTATCGGGCATGTGCGGCTGGCTAGACGATGTCTAAAGACACCTGGGAGAACAAGGAGCTCTCACTGCTCCAGCCTGGGGGTGGCCATGGGGCAGAGATGACCGGGGTCCCCTCCCTCAATTCCACTGCCTCCCCTTGCTGGAGGACAGACTATGAGCAGAAGGATTCATCTATCTAGAGAGGCTTCCGAACCTTCATTCACTTTCCCTTTGTGGTATACACACATGAAGTCAGTTTGGTGCAGTGGTTAAGAGCGTCAGACTCTAGCCTGGGAGAACCGGGTTTGATTCCCCACTCCTCCACATGCAGCCAGCTAGGTGACCTTGGGACAGTTACAAGTTCTCTCAGAGCTGTTCTCTCATGAGCAGTTCTCTCTCAGCCCCGCCTACCTCGCAGGGTGTCTGTTGTGGGGAGGGGGAATGAAGGGAGATGGTAAGCCGTTCTGAGACTCCGAGTGAAGGGCGGGGTATAAATCCAATCTCTTCCTCCTCCTCTTCCTCCTGACCCTCGGTCCATCACAGTCAGTATTGACTGCTCAGACTGGCAGTGGCTCTCCAGGGTCTCAGGCGGAGGTCTTTCTTATCACCTGCTACTTGATCCTTTTGACTGAAGAGGCTAGGGTTCGAACCTGGGACCTTCTGCACGCGAAGCAGATGCCCTGTCGCTGAGCCACGGCCCTTCCCAGGAAAAAAGGGCACCAGATGTCATTCTCCTCTCCTCCGTCTTATCCTCACAACAACTCTGCGAGGTGGGTTAGCCTGAGGGTGCGTGACTGGCCCAAGGTCACCAAGTGAGCTTCTGTGGCATGAGTGGGGAATTCGAACCTGGGTCTCCCAGATCCTTGCCCGACACTCTTAGCCACTACACCACACTGGCTGTCTGTTTTGGCGTTCCAAATTATCTGGTCTTGTTTCCAGCATGGAGTCGATGCATTCAGAATCTCCGTTGTTACCTTTCTGAAAAGGCTCCCGGAGGGCTGTGTCTATGCAATTCCCTGTCTCTTTTCAATTTGTTTGGTTCACACGTATCTCCCCGTGTGACGGGGGCACCGCCCTGAGCGATAGCAAAACCATTGCAAAAAGCAGTGTGTTCAGTTGTGTCCCGATTCATTCTATGTGGTGTGGCCAGGGCATTGTACCCAGAGCGTCTCAGTGCAGCCGATTGTACGATCACATCAAGGTAGACCATGAAGATAAAAATATAAAATGAATATAAACACGGGATCACGACGTGCGACTTTCACTCACCTGGCAGAGTTCGGTCGCTTTCGCTTTGGGGGCAGGACCGACGCTCCCTCCAAGCTGTGGAGTCTTGTGAGCAAAAATTCTACCTTGTGAGCTCCTGGCGTTAAAGTTGCGAGCGAGCGATTTGGCTGCTGCATAAATTAGTTTGCTCTGGAGCCACATCCTTCCCGAGCTAAGACAAAAATCTGTGAGCCGGAGGCTAAAAAACTGTGAGCTAGCTCACACTAACTCAGCTCAGAGGGAACACTGGCCAGGACTCCTGGAGACCAGCCTTTTCAGAACGCCTCTGACATGACTCCCTTTTCTTTTCTGCTTCTTTGGGCCTGGCCGTAGGAGGAACTGCAGAGACTCGCCGGGAGAAAAGCGACCGTACCAAGACGGCTGCGAGAGCTGGAAGCCCAGTGGCAGCTGCGGATGAAGTTTCTCGCACAAGCCAAGAGTTACATCGGCGTGCCCTATGCCAAGAAATACCACCAGCCGGGCAGTAAGGCGCTCCTTCTTCAGCTAGTTCAAATCCCTACCTTGCAAGGTTGTTGTGAGGCTTAAATGGAGGAGGGGGAAACCATGTATAGATAGAATCATAGAGTGGGAAGGGACCTCCGGGGTCATCTAGTCCAGCCCCCTGCAGAATGCAGGAAATTCACAAATACCTCCCCCTCACACACACACACACACCCAGTGACCCCTGTTCCATGCCCAGGAGATGACCCAAAACCTCCAGCATCTCCGGCCAAAGTGGCCTGGAGGGAAAAAATTGTTTCCTGACCCCAAAGTGGCGATCGGCATTTCCCTGGGCGTGTCAGAAAGGGCCACGAGAACAGAGCACGGAGGCAGCCCTTCCCGCCCTCCCTCCTCGCGATCTGCCTACGTTCACACAATCAGCACTGCTGTCAGGCGGCCAGATGGCCTCTGTTTAAAAACCTCCAAACAAGTAGAGCCCCCCACCTCCCGAGGAAGCCTGTCCCACCACTCTAACTGTCAGGAAGTTCTTCCTAATGTTTAGCCGAAAACTCTTCTGATTTAATTCCAACCCGTTGGTTCTGGTCCGACCTCCTGGAGCGACAGAGAACGACTCCGCCCCATCCTCTCTAGGACAGCCCTTCAAGTACTTGAAGATGGGCTTCTTGGAGGAACCATGAGGCAGAAGTGTAAAGGTAAAGGTAAAGGTTCCCTTGCTCGAAAGCCAGTCGAATCCGACTCTAGGGTTGCGGTGCTCATCTCCGTTCCAAAGCCGAAGAGCCAGCGCTGTCCGAAGACGTTTCCGTGGTCATGTGGCCGGCATGACTAAACACCAAGGCGCACGGAACGCTGTTACCTTCCCACTGAAGTGGTACCTATTTATCTACTTGCAATTTCTTGCTTTCAAGCTGCTAGGTTGGCAGGAGCTGGAACTAGAGACGGGAGCTCACCCCGTCATGCGGCACTCACGGGTCTTGAACTGCTGAACTACTGACCTTCCACAGCCTGCAGTTCAGCATCTTAACCACTTGAGCCACCACAGCTCCCACGGCAGAAGTGTAATAATCCATAAAATAGCCGCTAAAACAGTTGTTGGGTTTGGAATTTTTAGTTTTTGGTTTTAGGGGGGAGAAAATGACTAGGCTGTGGAGTCTGGTGAGCAAAAATTCCCCTTTGTGAGCTCCTGGCATTAAAGTTGTGAGCAGGCGATTTGGCTACTGCATAAAACCAGTTTGCTCTGGAGCCCCATCCTTCCTAAGCGAAGACAAAAATGTGTGAGCCGGAGGCTAAAAAACCGTGAGCTAGCTCACACTAGCTCAGCTTAGAGGGAACACTGCTAGGGTGGGATTGTGGTGGAAAGACACAGTGGAGGTTTGTAAAATTATGGGCAGGGTGGAGAGACAGGATGGAGGGGGATCGTCCTCCTTTTATTATAATTCATGCTACTCAAAGGCAACAGGTTGACAGGTTCTGAACAGGGGGAAAAGAGCATTTTTTTTCATATGATAGCCCAGTGAAGTTACAGCAAAAGAACAGGGTTAAAGCCACAAGCGGGGATTTTTTTAAAGGAAAAGGGTTAGAGAAACCCATGGAAGAAAAGTCTCTTTGACTGCCAATAGGCACGGTAGCTAAATGGAACCTCCATGCTCAGAGGCACTGTACCTCTGAACATGAGGTGCTCAGAGACAGCCATTAGGTCCTCCTTGAGAGGGATTCGGCAGGAGTAGATGGACCTTTGGCCGGCCCTGGCTGGACAGTTCCCATGCTCTTTTCTTCTTAGCCCTGACTGCTGAACAGAACTTCCATATGCAGGTGCAGTATACCCCGGAGTACCCACCTTTCATCAGCCTTCATGCCCTGCCTGTGAACTTCCAGAGCGTTCTAAAAACCGGACCTTGTTGGAGAGACAATCAAGGCTGGACCGGTTGGCCCCTGGTCCTGATCCATCCAGGCGGTTCCCCCCGACCCTTACAAGACCCTTCTTTGTTCTCAGGGCTCCTTCTTGCCATGGACACTTTGCCGAGGTTGCCGTGTTGGCCGTTCCCCTTCCAATCTCTCGTTGACGCTCCCTTTGCTTCACTCTGCAGCTCCGGAGGCTGAGTCCCCGCTTTTCCTCGATTGTTGTGGCCTCATCCGGAGAGCGGTACGGGACTTGACGGAAGAGTTTGGCTTCTGTATCGGTCCGGGAAACCAAGCATACCAGTACGACACCCTTCCCATTACACTCCCCAGCGAGGAACACCTGAAGCCCGGAGACCTCATCTTCATTTCGGGAACGTACTTCGATACACAACGTAAATGTTCGCCGAATCCCCCCGCCCCCTCGCTGTCCGTCTGCTCATCTGCCTGCCTCTTTCGACACCGTCTCCTTCCTCTTCCCCTTCGTCCATCCGTGTGCATCTACATTTTAATCTTTTTAATGCTTTTTGTGCTTTTAGTCTGTGGGTTTTTGTCGACTGGGATTTTAACAGATCGTTACTTTTAATTATTTGGGGGGTTTGCGGTTTTCTTCCCGCTGTATTTTGTGACCCGCCTCAAACAGGCAAATAAAAGAAATCTGTTGCAGGGGCTGTAATAAGTTATGGGTCAATCCCATTAGGGACATATTGAAGTAGAAGTAAACATAATAGTTTATTGCCAGACAAACACAGTATTCTCCTAGCTTCCCTGTGGTCCATCTAGTCCAGCATTCTGTCTCACGCAGTGGCCAACCAATTCCTCTGGAGGGTCAACAACAGGGCACGGAGGCCGAGGCCTTCCCCTGATGTTGCTTCCTGGCTCTGGGATTCAGAGGCTTAGTGCCTCTGACTGTGGAGGTTCCCTTCAGTCACCATGGCTAGTAGCCATCGATAGACATATCCACCGCCTATCCATCTAATCCCCACTTAAAGCTGTGGATTCCTGTGGCCATCACTACAACCTCTGGCAGCAAATGCCACACTTTAATCACTCTCTGCATAAATTAGCATTTCCTTTCGTCTGACCGGAACCTACTGCCCATAACCTTCACGGGATGCCCTCGAGTGCTAGAATTTTGGAAGAGGGAGAGAAATGTCTCTCTGTCAACTCTCTCCGCCCCCGTGCCTCATTTCGTAAACCTCTATCAAGTGCCCCCTTAGTCGTCCCAGACAGGCCTTGCCTCATAGGGGAGGTGCTCCAACCCCCAAATCATCCTGGTTGCCCTCCTCAGTCCTTTCCCCAGCACCCTTTCCTCATTGCAGGGACGCGGCAAGCCCACGACATCGTCCACGTGGAAATCTGGCTGGGGGAAGAGGAACGCAGCCTTGGAGCCCGGTGGAAAGGGGGCAAAGTCCAGGTCTTCGATTCCTATAAGTTCGTCTCCACGACCTACGGGAGCATGAAGTACCACTTCAAGTCAATCGAAACGTGGCTGCAAGGAATCTGCGTCAGGCAAGTGCTGTGGAAGGAGGGATTCCCAACGGGATGTCCTTTCGCGGTCCCCCGGGGGCCATCCCGCATGCGTGGTGTCCCACACGAGAACAACGCCACAACCAGTCTCAGCCTCATCCTCCCAGACCCTGCCAAAACGTCTGGGCAGGTGTTCCCAAAAGGCAAAAAGAAAAAGGTAAAGGTTTTCCCTTGCTCGAAAGCCAGCCAAATCTGACTCTAGGGGGCGGTGCTCATATCTGTTTCCAAGCCGAAGAGCCAGCGCTGTCCAAAGACGTTTCCGTGATCATGTGCCCGGCATGACTAGACGCCGAGGCGCACGGAACGCTGTGACCTTCCCACCAAAGCGGTACCTATTTATCTACCCGCAATTTCTTGCTTTCGAACTGCTAGGTTGGCAGGAGCCTGGGCCAGAGACGGGAGCTCACTCCGTCCCACGGCGCTGGGGTCTCGAACTGCAGAATTACAGACCTTCCAGTCTGCAGCTCAGCGTCTTAACCTCTGAGCCACTGCAGCCCTTCAAAAAAGGCAAAAGAAGATCTTAATTTCTCCCCCGGTTCGCGAGTTCCACATTAACTGGCATTCCAAATGGCCCTTGAGTGTAGGAAATCTAGTGTGTCAGGAAGAAGGACCTTAGCCTGCCATGCTGGATTTCTAACTGTAGGGAATCTTTTTTTTTTTATGGGAAGAGTATTCTGACACGTGAGCCCTCCCCCATCTGGAGTCTCAAGGGGCGCAACCCAGTCAAAAGTTAAGTGCTGTGCTGAGATGGGGGGGGCAAGATGTGACGAGAAGGCGGGGCTGGGTGTCCCGCTGAACTCTGTGGGACAGACTTTCTCTAGTATGCTTTTATTCTTCCACTTCTCCAAGCAGCTCGGGATGGTTTGCGGGGTTCCTCCTGCCCCATTTCATCCTCACAACGACCCCGCGAGGTAGGAAAGGCTGAGAAGGAACTGCCGGCCTCGGACTCCCAGTGAAATTCATGGCGGGGCGAGGATTCGAACCCAGTTGGTGACCCAAGTCATGGTCCAGTGCTCTAAACCATCACGCTGCGTGGCAATTATAGGCCAGTGTTCCCTCTAAGCTGAGTTAGTGTGAGCTAGCTCACAACTTTTTAGCCTCTGGCGTGCACATTTTTGTCTTCGCTCGGGAAGGAGGGCTCCAGAGCAAACTAATTGACGCAACGGCCAACAACTTTAATGCCAGGAGCTCGCAAGGTAGAATTTTT
Source organism: Gekko gecko (assembly GCA_029375565.1). Lineage (NCBI taxonomy): Eukaryota > Metazoa > Chordata > Lepidosauria > Squamata > Gekkonidae > Gekko > Gekko gecko. Next base: position 25,979,242 of record JAPDNY010000016.1, read on the forward strand.
TTGCGCAAGAGACGCCACAGCGTAGAGGGAGCCCTGGCCACAACCGTAACAACGGCATCTGCGTGGGCCACAGTCTGGATTCGGTCACCCTTACAGACGATATCTAATCTCTTATCGCCGCTCGCCTGGTCCAAACATTCTCATTTCGGCCTTGACAAGCTTTGTGCAAATCACACCTCGTATTCTTCACTTCCGCATCATCATCACCTGTCCCCTCGCATCAAATCTCCTCTCCCTCGGACGTGCGTATCCGGCAGCGTGATTAGTGTCCCGATACATCCCTGTTATGCATTTCACAGACATTATTGTCGATGACACCCGTTCTGCGTGTCGACAGCGTATAAACGGCCTCTAGGAAGTGAACGGCACGCGCGGACACAAACGCACCGATAAAACCGGGAATGAAACATGAAGAACCTGAAACGATTAACAAAAAGGCAGAGAGGAAAAGGAATTCAAAAACGGGGGACACTCATTCCTCTCTAGTCGAATTAAGGCAACCCTGCGGGGTTTCCAGGGCGAGAGACCAACAGAGGCGGTTGGCCATCGCCTGCCTCGGTGTAGCAACCCTGGACTTCCTTGGTGGTCTCCCGTCCGAGTACTGACTGGGGCTGACCCCGCTTAGCTTCTGAGATCCGAAGAGACGGAGCTATCCAGCGCTAGCCAGGTTCAGGCAGTCACGTTCTCAGCTTCCAAAATGGAAGTCCCAGGTGGGGCTGTGCAAAAAAGAAACATAAGAACATAAGAGAAGCCAGTGTTGAATCAGGCCAATGGCCCATCTAGTCCAACACTCTGTCACACAATGGCCAAAATATACCAGGTGCCATCCGGAGGTCCAGCAGTGGGGCCAGGGCACCAGAAGCGCCCCCACTGCTGCCCCCTCCAGCACCAAGAATAGAGTGCATCCCCTGCCCCAGACTGAGAGTTCCCATCTATACCCTGTGGCTAATAGCCACTGATGGACTTCTGCTCCAGATGTTTATCTAATTCCCTCTTGAAACTGTCCATGCTTGCAGCTGCTACCACCTCCTGTGGCAGTGAATTCCATGTGTTAATCACTCTTTGGGTAAAGAAGGACTTCCTTTTATCTGTTCTAACCCGACCGCTCAGCAATTTCATGGAGTGCCCACGAGTTCTTGTCTTGTGAGAAAGGGAGAAGAGTACTTCTTTCTCAACCTGCTCAATCCCATTCATAATCTTATAAACCTCGATCATGTCACCCCTCAGAAAGGAAGGCCAAATGTCGCCCCTCTCTTTGGCTGCCCAAAAGCCCACCTCCAGAGTGGCCCGGGGGTTCTTCCGTTTCCAAACTTGAATGGGTGGAGTTGCCAGGTCTGGGTTGGGAAATACCTGGAGACTTTGGGGGGTGGAGCCGGGAGAGGGCGGGGTTTGGGGAGGGGATGGGCCTCCGCATGGTGTACCGTGCCACAGAGTCCGCCCTCCAAAGCAGCCATTTTCTCCAGCGGAGCGGATCTCTGCCAGCTGGAGATCAGTTGTAAAGCGGGCGATCTCCAGGCCCCACCTGGAGGCTGGCAACCCTACGAATGGGCCACTCCAAAAGTACCAGTTTCAGGCCTCCTCGTACGCTTCTGGAGCCCATTTCATTTGAAGGGCGTGCTTTCTTTTAAACTTCACCGTGATGCCAAGGATCAGAGCCAGTTTGGTGTAGTGGTTAAGTGCGCGGACTCTAATCTGGGAGAACCGGGTTTGATTCCCCACTCCTCTGCTTGCACCTGGCTGGATGACCTTGGGCAAGCCGTAGCTCTATCAGAGCTGTTCTTGAAAAAGAGCAGTTTCTGTCAGAGCTCTCTCAGCCCCGCCTACCTCACAGGGTGCCTGTTGTGGGGAGGGGAAGGGAGAGGAGTTTGTAAGCCGCTCTGAGACTCCTTTGGGTAGTGAAGGCCGGGGTATAAATCCAATTTCTTCTTCTCCTCTCCTTCTTTCCTTGCCCTTAGCCAACCTGAAAGAGCAGACTGGTGTCGTTAGGATCGCACCCAGGGGTTCAGACTTTGCAGCCCCTCTGAATGGTTTTTGACAGCTTCCCCGCCCCCCCCGCAAACGTTCATAGGCTTCAGCTGCTGCATAATCCCCTCTCCGGTGGCACCTCTGGAAATAGGCTACGCATCCCCCCTTCCCAGATTGTCTCCCGCTACTTGATATCCCCCCACCCACCCCCTCCTTCCCCGTGAGATCCCAGCCTTCACCTGCGGATTGGAAATCAAAGGTGTCATTACAATTTCAAAGGCTCCTGCCCGGAGCGGCAAGTTTAGCCCTCGAGGCTCACAAAAAGAGGTAACGAGTTATGGTCTGAAGAATTCGGTCGGAGCCAGGCCATTCAGGAAGGCCAGCGAACCTGAAGAGCAGCTGCAGTGCCTCGAACGCCAAAGAAGGCGGCCGCGGGTCTCTCGCGGGAGACCAGGAGGGTCGGCCTCCCCTTCGGCTGGCGTGCGTGCAATTCCGCGTGCAACACGCGCAGGGCATCCTTGCATGTAGGCAAGGACGAGCGAAGCCTCCTGTTCCATTACTTCGTTGTGATTGGAGTTCTCTCTCTTTTGCTTCCATCCCCTCGTCATTCAAGTTCCACTAGGAGAATTCTTTTAAAAAATGAAATGAAATCTGGCTTTGGCTCATGGACCGCCGCGCCTTTTGGTTCCCTTCCCCCTTTATGCCACCAATGCGTGATGGTACTTTGGTAAAACCCTGCCAAGGAACCAAATTGAAGAGGATGATGAGACTGGATTTATACCCCGCCTTTCACTACCCAAAAGAGTCTCAGAGCGGCTTACAAACTCCTTTTCCCTCTCCCTCCCCACAACAGACACCCGGTGAGGGAGGTGGGGCCGAGAGAGCTCGCTCGAGGACTGCCCTTGAGAGAACAGCTCCGAGAGAACTTGTGACTGACCCAAGGTCACGCCAGCAGCTGCATGTGGAGGAGAGGGGGAGTCAAACCCGGTTCTCCCATTTTAGAGTCTGTGCTCTTAACCACCACACCAAACTGGCTCACGTTAAAATGTGCCGAGTCTACCAGAGACCAGGCGCCATTTGTTCAGAAGAGAATCGGATTCCCAGGATAACCAGTAGGCCGATCCTTCAATTTAGGCAAAGACTCAGGTGGCCGAGATTCTGTAGACTGAACGGACGCATTCTGACTTCCATTGCTTGAGTTCGCAGAGGAGGATTTCAGACTTCTCGTCCCGGTGGCATTGACCCCAGAAGCCCTCTTTCGATTTCATTTCCCTGTGGTGCAATTCCCAAACCCGCCATTCTTTACTTTCAGCATCCTTTGTCCATTGGATTTATGCATCTTTAGCAGGATTTTTGCACCAATAAATCAACCCGATGCATATTATGACATATATACTGTAACTATAAATGGCATATGAGGATATGGAATGGGATGGTATATATCCCGATCTCACCAGATCTCGGAAGCCAAGCAAGGTCCGTAGTTTTATAAGAGACCACTAAGGAAGAGTTTGCAGAGGAAGGCCATGGCAAAATGTCTCTGCTTCTCCCTGAGCCAGTGCAGTGTAATGGTTAGGAGCACAGACTCTCATCTGGGAGAACCGGGTTTGAGTCCCCCTCGCTTCCACATGCAGCTGCTGGTGTGACCTTGGGTCAGTCACAAGTTCTTTCGGAGCTGTTCTCTCAAGGGCAGTCCTCGAAAGGGCTCTCTCAGCCCTGCCTACCTCACAAGGTGTCTGTTGTGGGGAGGGGAGGGGAAAGGAGATTTTAAGCCGCTCTGAGACTCCGAGTGAAGGGCGGGGTGTAAATCCAATCTCTCCTTTTTCTTCACTTGCCTTGAAAACCCCTATGGGTCGCCAAAAGTCATACACACAGACACACACACAAAAGGCATATAAATAGCACATACAAAGCGAACCAATGTACAAATCCAAAAAGAAGGGGACAAAGAAACCCCCCAGAATATTTTTTAAAAAATGAAATAGGGAATATTGGTTCATGTTTTCCAAGCGCACGTCTTTTCTGCCCACCCAGGGCCCTTTCCGTGCACCGTGGTGATGCGCTAGGGCAGCGCAGGGTCCGTGCAACCACCCCGTGGCCCTTTGCATAATTTTGCTAGGGTTTTAAATAACAGTGCGCTTGTGCACACACGCCCGGCACACACTCATGTCCCCGATAGAAGCCAAGCCGGCTCATTAATGCAGGGAAAGCTTCCACGGTTCTAGCAACGGTTTCCCAGCGACGGTTGCTAGGAGACCAGCCCTTGTTGATAGCGCAGAGGACTTTCTCCGAGTCGGCCGGGGAGTCGGCTGCCTTTGGATCCTGGATGCTCAGAGCTCTGGGGCCCAGCCACCTGGACGGCTCGACGCTGCCAAGCAAGCGCAAAGCGTTTTGTTTTTTTTTAAAAAAAGGCACCTGCCGAGGAGCGGTCTCCCAGCCTGCTTTGCAAAACGGGATGCGAGGCTCGCGCTAGACCTTCTTCATGGCTCACCTGCAAGCCCAATACACTAAAGCTTTACTCAGGCGTTTAGGGTACGCTGAGCAAAGGTTAGCTTTTCTGTTACTCTTGCTTCGCTTCTTGGGGGAGGTGAATTGGATTTTCGCAAGCCGGCTGCCTCGGCCCGCAAGTCTGCTCCCTCTCGATTTGGCTTGTCCCTCACGGGAACCAGAAACCCCCACCCACCCACCCACAGCCTTTTGTTTTGCTGTTTCCTCGTACTGAATTTTCATCATAAAAGGTGTCCATTTTCTAACATGGATTTGCTCAGAGGCGAATGAGCGTAATTCCTTGAGGGGTTCGTTTCCTACCCCAACCACCCCCGGCCAGTAAGTACAACACCTTCCTCCGGCATAAGGAGTCTTTCTCCACCACTGGAAATGCCATTGACGTTGGAGCATGCCTCCACATTTGCTGAGGCCGCTATTTATATAAAGCATATGTGTTGCATGTGTAAATTGCGTAAATGAAACCAACGAATCGTCGGTACGAACAACGAAAAGGGGCAAGCCAATACCACTGGTGATGGAGGAGGAAGAGGAGGAGATTGGGTTTATAACCCGCCCTTCACTACCCGAAAGTGTCTCAGAGTGGCTCACAATTTCCCTTCCCCTGCCCACAACAGACACCCTGTGAGGTAGGTGGGGCTTGGAGAGCTCTCCCGAGAACTGCACTTGAGCGAACAGCTCTGAGACAACTTGTGAGTGACCCAAGGTCACACCAGCAGCTGTGCGTGGAGGAGTGGGGAATCAAACCCGGTTCTCCCAGATTAGAGTCTGTGCTCCTAACCACTACGCCAAACCGGCTCTCCTCCCTTCCGTCCCTCTCACGAATATAGCCTGCAGAAACAAACAAGATGAAAAAGGCTGATGGGCCCGACTCCAATTATTCTCAGGGCTGGCCTTTTTGCCTTTGGCATCTCACAGTTGCTATAGGGGGACAGGAAGAGGAGACACGTAAGAGGATCCTCCTCCCCCCCTCTGGCCAAAATTGCCTCTCTACGTGGCTCGCGTTGCTTAAAGAGGCAATCATAGTTTAGGCCTAGCTTGTTTATCCTGTATTATCTTCATAACTCCCCTTTGAGGTAGGTTGGGCTGAGAGAGGACGATGGGGCCCAAGGTCGTTCAAGTCGGCCCCGCAGCACTTTGAATCTATAAAAGTCCGGCCTGACCAGAGTCGGGACACTTTAACCACTCCAAAGTGGTTAAGACTCTGAACTGCAGGCTGTGGAAGGTCAGTAGTTCAGCAGTTCGAGACCCGAGACTGCCGCATGACGGAGTGAGCTCCCGTCTCTGGTTCCAGCTCCTGCCAACCTAGCAGTTCAAAAGCAAGAAATTGCAAGTAGATAAATAGGTACCACTTCAGTGGGAAGGTAACAGCGTTCCGTGTGCCTTGGTGTTTAGTCATGCCGGCCACATGACCACGGAAAAGTCTTCGGACAGCGCTGGCTCTTTGGCTTTGAAACGGAGATGAGCACTGCAACCCTAGAATCGGATTCGACTGGCTTTCGAGCAAGGGAACCTTTACCTTTACCTTTAAGGGCAGACAAGGGTGATCCATACAGGGATTCTCTTATGTTACCCCCAGATTAATCTTGTAAGGGAAGTTAAGCCAAAAGACTAAAAAGTCTTGAGATCTCCCAGGGGAGAACACATGAAGCTCTCTCATACTGGATCAGACCATTGGTCCATCAAAGTCAGTATTGCCTACTCAGGCCGGCAGCGGCCCTCCAAGGTCTCAAGTACCTCCCCCTCCACACCCACAGTGACCCCTGCTCCATGCCCAGAAGGTGGCCAAAAAAACCCCTTCCAGGACAACTGGCCAAACTGGCCTGGAGAAAAATTGCTTCCTGACCCCAAAATGGCGATCAGCGCTTCCCTGGGCATGTAAGAAAGGGCCACAAGAACTAAGCACTGAGGCAGCCCTCCCTGCCCTCCCTCCTCATGATCTGCCCAAGTTCACAGAATCAGCAAGAGCCTCTTGCATCAGGGAAGGTTCTCATCTCTGGCACAAAGGGCCACCTTTAGTGGAACAGAGCCTCCGTACCCAACTCATACTGCCAAGGAAATAGACAAAACTACCACCAATTCTTTTGGGGAGGCCTTCTCCAGCGTTTTCTTTTCCAGTCCCTCTGACACCAGCACCAAAACTATAAGAAACAGGCAAGGTTCCCCTTTGCTTTCGTCTTCATAAGTTAAAAGTCAATGAAAAAAAGCTCCCCCTGTCCAATTAACCAACTAATGCTTTGGTTGGATAGACTACCAATCCAGTCGATTGAAGCTCGCTGTCCCCGTATAACTTACGGAACGAAACAGAACAAAGTTCGAGTCCGGTGGCACCTTTAATACCAACTAAGTCTTATTCAAGGTCGAAGTTTTTATGGGCAAGCACATTTCTTCAGATGGGGTCGCCAGGTCCCCTCACTGTCGCAGTGGGAAGATTTGGGGGGCGTCCCAGGGTGGGTGGGATGTCGCATGTGATGTCCTTGGCATGGTGGTTACCCAAAAGTGACATCATTGCAGGGCGGTAGCCAGGATTTTGTAATTTGGGGGGGCCTTTAAATAAGTCGAGGGGCACTGAAGAAAATTGTAAGGAGCAGGTGATACGAAAGACCTCCGCCTGAGACCCTGTGACAGATCAAGTCAAAGAAAATTGTAAAACCTCACTTTTGCAACGTTTGCAGTCTGCTTGCCTACGCGGGAAGCAAGCTGCACTTGGGGGAGAGATGGTGGTGGGGAGTCCTCCAGGTGGCCCAGAGAGTTGGGGAGGGGGCTGGGGGCTTCATGGAAGTCAGGGGGCCCTGGCAGGAAGTCAGGGGGCCAGGCCCCCAAATGCCCCGCTGCAGCTACAGGCCTGCGTCATTGCATTGGTGACATTGTGCATGACGCTCTGGTTTTGGGGTAAAAATTCTATGATTCTTTTGGCTTCAAAATCATACAATTTCCCCAAAAAAACAGAGCATCGCTGACATGATGACATCACTTCCAGGTGACGTCATCATGCCGGGGACGTCACGTGACAACAGCCTGGCACACAAAAGCTTATACCTTGAGTAAAACTTTTTTGGTCTTAAAAGGTGTCCCTGGACTCAAACTTTGTTTTGCTGCTTCAGACCAACACAGCTACCCCACATGAACTTACGAGATGGACGTTATGAGAGAGCCTTGATATGGAGGTTGCAGGCCTGGCCAAGAGAATGAAGCACTGTACAACTGGCCAGCTGAAGGCTGAGGGCCAATGAGAAACCATCTCGCATTTCTCAAGGGATCTTCCATCCCCCTCAGAAAAAGTCAAATAATTGTCTTTGGTCTTTTCCGCATTTGGATCTCATCCATGGTTTTATCAGAGTTCAACTCGGGACACACAGTACCTCACATTTTATCCCTGGTTAGAACAGCATCCATTTATCCCAGGATAGGTGTGGGGTGAAACTGGAGTGACCTCAATGTAATGTGGAAACAAAAAAAGGATCCCCACTGAATATAGACTTTGTCGATGTGGATCAGGCGAGATAGAAACTATTGAGCACATGATGCTCAGATGTAACCGGTATAACAAGATCCGTGACAAATATATCACTCCCCTTATAACAGATATGGTGGGACAATCAGGTGCTGAGCAGTGTAACCGACTGTTAATTGATGGGAACCGGACAATTACCAAAACTGCGGCAAAATTTTGGGTAGCACGCTACTGCATCCGAAATACGCAATCAGATATATAATAATAGCTGCCTAATAGTCTCTGTTTTATGTTTTTCTTTTACTTTTACTTTATTATGCTCAACTGTATTTTTATAGAGTTTTATTTTACTGTCCTAAATCCAGTTATATGAATGTTCCGAATGTTATATTTAAGCATGTGTGTTCTATGACTTGTTGCCGTAATAAATGACTGACTGACTGACTGACTGACTGACTACCCCGAGATAATTACAGGGGTGAACTCGCGTGCAGTGCAGAATGGAAGCTCAGGGATGGGGTTGAACCAAGATTTAAGGTCTAGTGTGGAAAGGACCTTCTTCCCCAATATAATTTATTCAATTTTCAAAATTCCAATAACGAGTAATAACAATCGTTTATAGGATAAGTATATATAAACTTAATAGCATAAAAGGAAGCATTTTTCATAAGCTTAGTGCTGACATCAACATTTACCACAAATGAAGAGTGTCTATTATCTCTGGTCTTGTTCCTTGAGAAAATAGATGGGATAAGATCGGTAGTCATATCATTGTAAATTCACCACGTTCACCAGTAGATTTTGTTGGATTCATTATGTCGGATAGTTTTTCCACTATGTATAAGTTCCATAACTTTTTGGACCTTCCCCCTTTATGCTACCAATGCATGATGGTACATCGGACCTTCTTGACTTCAAAAGTCTCTCATGGAGGTCCAAACGAGACAACTCTCGAATTAACTCTCGGGTGGTTTTCGGTTCTCTCCACAGCCATTGTCCGGAGCATAAGTGGGCGTCAGCGAGACAATTGCCAGGAAGGAAATCTATCTTCTCCCCTTTGGCCAAGCAAGATGAACCTGCTGAAGAGGACACAGATACTCAGAGAAGCCCATCGGAGTCACAACCGGGGAATGAGAAAATGCTGCTCAAGGAGCAAGACATGGTAGAATGCGCCAGCAGCTCTGGACTGGGGACCAGCCAGCAAATGGAGGCCCTGGATCTCCCGGGTTTTTCCAGAGCGGGCTCCGGGGTCCCCAGAACAAACGACTTGAGCACAGATCACATGACAGAGGCCAGCCAATCCCTACCTGCAAGCACCTTCCTGGAGACTGGCGGACTGAGTGTGGAAAGTAGCGGTGCTTTCTCTGAGGGAAATGTGGCCCAAGAGAGAGGGCCGGAGGAGGGTTCCCTTGAGCCGGAACCAGCGGTTCAGTGCCAAGAGGCCAGTGCGGGCGTCGAGCCATCTGAGCCGATTCGGGACTCTGTCAACAGGGCCAGAAAGTCCCGTTCCACCTCCAAGATAAACTCCAAGGGGGTCTTGGTGGGCGTCAAGCGAAACAAGAAAGGCAAAGCCGGAAAACAGAGAGGTAATCAGCACCCGGATGGACCTCCGTCGGCAGATGCAGGTGAACCTCTGCACCTTCTTTCTTAAAGGTTAACAACTACAAAGCCAAGTGGTTGCTCCTAGCTAGGGTGGCTGTCCCACCCACGTCCGCCGTCTATAAAACATGCCCCCCCCTATGGGTGAGCCTCCCTTCCAAAACCTGTTTCAGGTGTACAATGGAAATTGCCATGCCCGTACACCAAGGTAAATATATGCTTCTTTTTTGAGCAAAGAAAGCAGGGGGAACCATCCTGATTTGACCGGGGTCCTCCTCGATGGCCTCCGGTATGGGGATCGGATGAGAGGGGGGATTCTTCCAATCTCCATAATTTGCCCTCTGCAAGAGCAGGCCCTAGACATGCAAATAAGACACACTCAACAGAGCAAGAAACCACGGACTGTATAAGTTACTGCCCAGCAGCCGCCATGGTTCCCAGGCTGCAACCCAGAGTTCCACAGAGATCCTTCCACCTCCCCTGGAGTAGTTAAGACCACAAGATAACGGTGGCTTTCCAGACCTGTTCTTCCGCTTGGGGTCCCCATCCCTCTTCTTCCAACAAGTGCAGTAGATGATACAACCAGGGGGAGGAATAAGCGGGATCTTTGGGTTGCAGTCTGGAAACTCTCTGGCCAGCACCAGCGTTGGATGACGTTGTCCTGTCTTTAGCCATCTCCAGCTTGGATTATCCCATAGCCCTGTGACAGATCAAGTCACCGAGAATGTGCTCAAGTAGCTGGGCATGCGCCTTTCCCAAAGGGCATGTGCAGCCTTGGCCTCCGTCCCAGATGTAGTGAGATTCAGAAGGGCACGTCTCATGATATAGGGTTGCCCAGCTGCGCCCGGAGATGCATGCCCTGTATGCCATGAACAAGTCTCACTGTACTGTTGCGCTAGGGTCGGCCCACTGCTTGACCAGAGATGGAGCGCATGTCCTCCAATGTTCAGCCACTGCACCCCTCCGGTCCTGCTCCTCAGCTTGGTTCCCTGGCCCACCTTCTTCCTTCACCAGCAATTCATGGAAGGGGCAGGATGCACCGAGCCCCACACTTGCCAAAAAGAGCAGATGTGGGCAGTCCGCCTCCTTTCCTCAACCTTTCCTCAAACAATGGGCAAAGGAACAACTGCCTTTGATCCCAGGAAGGTTGTAAGCATCATGAGCATTTTTGTTCTCATTGCTCCCGGGAAGCACCCAGTGCAAAACCACAACAGTGGCACGCTCAGCTCTCTGTCCCTTCCCATGATCCTCTGGGGCTCTAGCAGCTGCCGCACTGGGATAACCTCCCTTGCCGGCTAAGCCAGTAGGATGCAAATTCTGTGGAGATGGGCGGTGGAGGGGGAAGCAAGAGGGCCAGTGGAGGAAAGTGACGGGCGGGCAGAAGGAACAGGGCCATGAACGTGGTGGCTACCTTAGCTTCCAAGGCGCTGCCTGTGCCAGCCCATTGCTTCCTGCCAGAACACAAAATGGCAGACGGGAAGCCACTGGTAGGAGGTCGTGTGGTAACGTTTGTGGGCCTAGCTAAGTTTGATCCCCTGAAAGCCGCTCCCATCCTTGATATACTGTTTACTTTGGCTCAGAACGGAAGAAAGCCACTTCTCGGCAAAGGACTTCATAAAACTCAAACCATCCAAGGGAAGCCAATAAAGAACGAATTAGAAATATGGAAAGACCTAGAGAAGCCTGCTCCCATTAGCATGCAATTTGGCCGAAGGCAAAGATTTTCACCTCATTAATTGGAGTATTTAGCGGAGAGATGGGAGGGAAGGGCGGGAGCCGCAAATATTTGTGTGTTACGAAGGCACAAAAATCTTGTAATTTCGCTTGCTGGCGATACTGGCTGTTAATTGTCCTATTACAACACTGGTAATAAAACAGATGGCGGGGTTTATTGCCACGGAGGAGGGGAATACCCCCCAAATTATTGGAATAAAGAAATGGCGCTGAGAAAGATGATGTCTTTAAAGAAACTGAAGTTGTTGGAAGAGGATTTTAGGCGGGACTTGGGGTGCTCACCTCGGAAGGGGACGTAAGGGGACAGAAAGCAGTGTTCCCGCTAAGCTGAGTTAGTGTGAGCTGGCTCACCGTTTCTTAGCCTCCGGCTCACACATTTTTGTCTCCGCTCAAGAAGGATGGCTCCAGAGCAGACCCATTGATGCAGTAGCCAAATCGTTCGCTCACCACTTTCAGGCCCGCAGCTCACAAAGTAGAATTTTTGCTCACAGGACTCCACTTCTTAGAGGGAGCATTGGTAGAAAGGCAGGGCCTGGGGAAATTGGCTAATTCGGGGCAGAGGTAGGGTTGCCAGCTCTGGGTTGGGAACTACCTGGAGCTTTGGGGGGGCGGAGCCTGAGGAGGGCGGAGTTTGGGGAGGGGAGAGACCTCAGTGGGGTATAACACCATAGAGTCCGCCTTCCAGAGCGGCCATTTCCTCCAGGGGAACTGACCTCTGCCGCCTGGAGACCAGTTGTAATCCCAGGAGATCTTCAGTCACAAACTGGAGGCGGGCAAATCCTAGAGGGAGGTGGAATGGAATGCAGAGATGAGGGGGAGGAGCCAAGATGGAATCTGGGCGGGACATAGATGCAGTCTGGCGGAATCGGGAGTTTTACTGGCGTTTCAGACGCTGATTATGTGATACAGCAAAAGTCTCCTGGTCCGACCAGGAGAATGCTGTTCAGTTCAGCAACAATAAACAGGCCCCGTGCACGGAGCTGGGAGAGACAGCACTGAATCGCGACACTTTCATGGGTTGCCCCGAGGATATGCTAAACCGGCCTTGAATCCCGCGCCTCAGTTTAGTTATATGGCTCCATTTGCAAAATCTGGTAGAATAGCCCCGTCTTTCGTTCACCAAAGGAGCGAGCTGCTAGTCCTCGTGAAGGCCAGTCTTAGACATGTTTCCTTGTCTGTACATGGCCATAGCAGGATTTCCAGTAAAGACAGGCTTAGCATTGTACCGCTGTTCTTTGAATATGGCTTTAGTGGACTTAGAACTCTGTTTAGGATTGCACTGAAAATCTGCCTCTGGGCATAGCTGGGGTGAAGTCCAGCTGGTAGCCTGGCTATGTGGACATTTAGAAGGGGCCCCCGATTCTCATTGGGCTGGGGCCAGCATCTGAACTCAGCACTTGTCTCCCAACCCCAGGAGAGGATAACAGCCAGACGAGCATGTGTCGTCGTCGTCCCCCCCGCCGATGTCTGCAGCAGCTGCCATTTAAAGCCCAAATTAATGCTTTGGATACTCTGCAAGTGGAAAAGGGGGATTGTTCTAATAATTAAGCACCAGGAAAGGAAAGCCCATCTCGAAACATAAAGGATCGGGAGGGGGAGAGAGACCAGAGGAAGGCTTAAACTTAAATCACGTGCCTCAGAAATATACGGCGCGCATGAAAGTTCACCTTTAATCTTGAAAGAGAAGAATCCTGGGGGCTGGCCCGCTTTGATCTGCTCTTCGTGTCGGCAATTATGAGCCTCCTCGTATTAGGTAGAGACGGGGATGTGTCTCGACTTCACAGGGGAGCCCGCCTTATCACGGGCCGAGATCACCGCCATGCTTCCTGGCAGGGCGAAGCGCTTTCAAATGGCTCGGCATTCTTAAGAACGGCGACAAAAGCAGCCCGTGTCGAGTGGGTATGGGGGGGAGTGGGGGCACTTGTGAGAAAAGGAGCACAGTGGAGAGGCGCATACCTGTTCGTTCACACATTCTGTGACAGAAAACCCAGCTCTGTCGCTATGTGCTTGCACAACGGAGAGCTGCAGTACCTCCCAATTGCCTGGTGAGGGTGCCCGGGTGCCCACTTGCATGCTCATCAGGCCTTGCATGTGTGAATGGGCTCACACAGGCAGGACTCATGTACCGGCCCTACATCGTCTTTAGGGCAAAGCGTCCCAATAGCAAGTTGATGCAGCTTCAGATTTTGCCCTCCGATAGCATCATCTAAGGCAGGAGTCCTCCAACCTTTTTAAGCCAGCGGGCACCTTTGAAATTCTAACACAAGTTGGTGGGCACAACCACAAAATGACTGCCGCAGGAGGTGGAGCCACCCACAAAATGGCTGCTGCAGGGGGCGGAGCCACCCACAAAATGGCTGCCGCAGGGGACGGAGACAACCACAAAACGACTGCCACAAAAGGTGGACCCAACCACAAAATGGCTGCTGCAGGAGGTGGATCCCACCACAAAATGGCTGCCACAGGGGACAGCACCAACTACAAAATGGCTGCCGTGGGAGGCGGAGCCAACCACAAAATGCCATGGAGCGAGGTCGTGCATAACTCTCATAGGAACTTCTCCACATTCCAGCAGAAGCTCTGTTTTAACAGCACGTCTTAAAATTGTGTTGTGGTGGCAGTTAGTGCTGAGGTGACACTTTAAAAATCTGCACAGCCAATCAGAAGCCCTCCTGGGCAAAAGCTCCACATGGCCCAGCCCACTTTCTAAAAACAATTGGCACGAATCAGGAAAGGTGTCAGTGGGCATCGGGCTGCCCACGGATGCCGTGCTGGGGATCCTGATCGAACTGAATCAAGCCTGCCCATAAGGACGCTTCTGAAACTCGCCTCATCGGAATTCCTCCCCCCTCCCCACGATTATGGAATTTTGAGTTATTTGATCTCGCTGCCGAGCTGGAAGCGATAAATTAGGAATTCCCCAGCGCAGTGGGGTTTAATATCGTTAACTGTTTTAAGGGTAAGCGCCCTCAAGCAGGGGCCGGATGAGGTGGCACAGAAAGCTCTTAAATAAATAAATGATAAAATGGAAGGGGGGGGCCTGATGTACGCCGCCCCGAACTCCTCGGAGAAAGGTCAGAATAAAAAATATAGCAAATAAATATCACGGGGCATGTCTGGATCTGATTTTACAACTTCAGTTTACCAAATCGAGGAGCGAAGAGCAGATTCAAGATTTGGAAACCGATGTTCACGTGACTGTGACGTTGTCTGAAACACCCCCAAACTCTGTTCCGGGAACAACCTTCTCATGAACCACAGGGCCGCGGCTGGCTCTACTGCCCTGCCATCTCAGGCAGCCCGTTTGGAGTGCCATTAAAGGAGTTAACGGAACCTAGCCATCACCACCCCTTCCCAGGATCAGGTGCAATGGCCGAGCTTCACCCCAGGTGCCAAAAATTCGCATTCTCCGTTTCAAGCCAGTACCCCCAAATCATTTTAAGTCCGGCAGTTTCCCCAGTCTCCGAGATGCAGTCAAAAGAAAGATTTACACCGATGAAGATGGCTGTTTTTCCTTCTTGCCGGAAAGATCCTGAGTGGCGCCTTTGAAATAAATCATCAGCAGGTAGAATATTTCTGAATATTCGGATCTTTCCAGCTACCCAACTAGCCGGGGGGGTTAACTTTCCCAGATTTCTTTTTTTTTTAACGTTCTGTTGGGCAGAATTGATCAAACGCGAGATTCAGAACAGCACCTCGTACAGCCGATGCAGCTGCCGTTGTTCAAAGAACAAAACAAAATATCACAATCCTGAAATTATTTTTGTACATACAGCATTGGCTTTATTTTCATTCCATGGGAGGCAGTTGGAATGGTGAGATTGGAGGCGTCACAATCTGGGCTTGGGCTCACACAAGAGAAGCCCGTGTGTTTCCAATCCTAATCTATACTTCAGGGGGCACAATTTGGGCTAGGTAATTATACGATTATTGGCTAAACTCATATTCTGGCCATTTTTGGAAAGATTTCGCATTCTTCTCCTGCATCAAAGCAGTGGTTCATAGAACCAGATATCATCCTTTGGTATATCTGCCCAGCAGCAGTCAGCAGCCAATTTTCACATTTTTGGCTTTGCTTTTCTGGTAGTCTTTGGTTAGGGATGATTTAGAATGTCTCTTCCTTGATGTTTCCAACTGAAAATCCACACGGGTTCCCCCTTGTGCAAAAGCGAACCCCCAAGTCTTCATTCGCACACCATTTCCGCATGCTGAATTTCCCCCCTGTAAAATTTACACATTAATTAAAAAAGCCCGCATCAATAGAAACGTATGCACCTATCATTGGGATAAAATATGTGCCTCATATATAAATACGCTACATACTGTCTAAATTGTGCTATTAAAAACTATAGAACATTGGTACAAGATACAAACGCATCTGCAAGACCAACAGCGGAAACCAAATCACACAGAACCTTGACAAAAACGGAAATAAAATTGGCCTACGCCTGCGTGGCCCTTCGTTTGGGACATTCCGGAGCCCGTCTCTCACCCAGAACCACCTTCTCTCATCCACATCTGCAAAACCCATTCTGTGTTCCGTTTTAAGACTAATCGTTGACTCAGGGTTTCTCTGGCAGACCCGGGAACATCTTTTGTCTCTCACCACTTTTTCTTTTTTGTAATGAACATCTGTTCCGATGGAAAAGTTCTGAGGAACTCCGAAGGCTGTTCGCAATTTTGTGATTGTGTGTGTCTGTGTGCGAGTGTGTGAGTGTGACTTATGGTAAAGGTAAAGGTTCCCTTGCTCAAAAGCCAGTCGAATCCGACTCTAGGGTTGCGGTGCTCATCTCCGTTTCAAAGCTGAAGAGCCAGCGCTGTTCGAAGACGTTTCCGTGGTCATGTGGCCGGCATGACTAAACACCCAGGCGCATGGAATGCTGTTACCTTCCCACCGAAGGGGTACCTATTTCTCTACTTGCAATTTCTTGCTTTTGAACTGCTAGGTTGGCAGGAGCAGGAACTAGAGACGGCACTCCATCATGCGGCACTCTCAGATCTCAAACTGCTGAACTACTGACCTTCCACAGCCAGCAGTTCAGCATCTTAACCACTTGAGCCACTGCAGCATAAGTGTGACTTATGGACGACCCTATGAATTCATGTCCTCCCAAGCGTCCTCTCGTTGACGGCCTTGCTCAGGCCTTGCAAACTGAAGGCTGCGGTTTCCTTGACGGAGTCCATCCGTCTCCCATTGGGTCTTCCCCTTTTCCCGCTGCCTTCAATTTCCCCCGGCGTTATCGCCTTTTGCAATGAGTCTTGTCTTCTTGTGATGTGTCCAAAGAACAGTCGTCATTTCAGCTTCTAGGGAGAGATCGGGCTTGATTCGGTCTAGAACCCGCCGGTTTCCTCACTGATCCTTGTCGCATCCTTTCCACGACTCACTTTTAAATCTTTACTCCGTAAACTCCTGGGGGCCCAGAGAACTATCTTTATTCGGGGTGGTTCTGCTTAACTTATAAGGGGCCATCTGCCAAACATACTGCGGGTGGCCAGATACGGGATAAATCCTCTTCTGGCCCTAGTAGCGCCAGGGTCTGCCTCCTCCCTCTCTCTTGTGGGGCTCGGAACCCCCCCTTCCATCCCTTTAGGTGCCCTGTAGCCCTTCCAGATATTTCCTCCATCCCCTCTTCTGTCTCCACCCGGGCAGCCAATGGAGAGAGATCTCCACTGTCCAGGGCAGAGTCCCGGATGGCCGGTAACATTAGCAAGTATCACCGGGGGGGGGGGGGTGACATCACAGCCTCCTCATTATGAGCTGAGCCGGGCAGCTTCTAGAGGACCCATGGCTTCAAAGCGGGAAGAGTCACCACCAACTCCCCTGACAGAAGAGGTCCACAGGAAACGGCTTTTTCCTTCCCGCCCCTCTTAGTTCTCCGAAGACCAACCTGCTTCTCAGGTGAGCCCTTGTAAACGCCCCGGGTGGGCGGGCGCTCGTCTGAACCAATCACAAGCTTCATCTTTTACGAGAGCCGGCTCGGCTCCGGATGAACAATACAGAAGTCTGGGGGGGGGAGTGGGAGGGGGTGTGGTGACCCCACCTGCCCCCCTCCTTCTCAGCCAGGGCACCAAAAAGGGAACACCCTACAGGTTTGCTGGGATGACCAGGGAGGTATACCGGAGGGTCCTGGATCCAAGCCGAACAAGGTTCAAATCCCCATTTAGCCATGAAGCCTAATTCGGTGACGGTGTGAGCCTACCTCACAGGGTTGTTGTGACAAAAAAAGCCAGGAGGGAGGATGGATCGCACATATGGCTACACCTCCCCACCCCAGCACCTTGGAGGAAGGATAGATAGATGGGGTTAAATAAAGAAAAGCTGAATAGCCCTGATTTGGATAGCCCAGGCAAGCCTGATCTCGTCAGAAGCTAAGCAGGGGGCCAACAAGGGCAAGTGCTTGGATGGGAGACCTCCAAGGAATACCGGGGCTGGGAGGCAGAGGCAGGCAATAGCCAGCTACCTCTCTGAAACACCTGAGCCTCACTAGGGGTCGCCAGAAGTCAACCGTGATTTCCAGGCATACATACACACACTCACCAAAAAAAGAAGAAAAGCTTAATAGAAATACACAAAAGCAAAGAGCTAAACAGAGCTTCCATGTTCAGAGGCAGTGTACCTCTGATTACCAGCTGGTAGAGACAACAGCTGTGGGAAGCTTTAGCTTCTATGCCCACGTTCTGGGTGACCGGGAGTCTGGATGCTGGACTAACCACCAGTGTGGTGGTTTGGCTACTGCATCAGGCAGGAAGATCTGGGTTCGAGTCCCTCTTCTGCCAGGAAGCTCAAAGAGTGATCTTAGGCTAGTAATACTCTCTCTGCTTAAACTCCCTCCAGGGCTGTTGTGAGGATAAAACAGAGGAAGGGGAAACCATGCCACAGACTGCTCTGTCTTCCTCGGGAAAAGAGCAGGGTTGTTTTTGAAAATGCTGATGGGCCACAGGTCTGATCCAGCAGAGCCCTTCCTACATACTGTGTCCCTTCCCTGCTCTTGCAAAAATGAAAATGGAACAGGAGGGCATTTTGCAATAAAGGGGGGGGAAGAGAGAAAAGAGGCAGGAAGACAAGATTCAGGCACTGCATCTCCACATATTTTGAGGTCTCCTATCTCCAAACTGTGTGTTTCGGACATGGAATTTTCCTCAGTGAAATCCAGGGGTCATTTTGCAGAAAGAGAAGTGCAGGAGCTCATTAGCATAACTCATTAGCATAACTTATTTGCATATGCCACACCCCCTGACATCACCGAAAGTGTGTCAGAAGGCAACATCCACCACTCAGGCTCCACCCCTAGGGACTGTCTTTCCACTCTGGGGGCTGTCATTCCAGTCCCAGAGTAGGCCATCTGGGCCCAAGAGGAATGCTACACGTGCTGCTTTGCGCTCCTGCTGGGAGCTGGGGGCGGAGCTTGCCACCACCTGTGCTTCTAACTGCCGGAGCTCCGCTCCTGCGCGCTCCTGCTCCAAATGACCCCTGGTGAAATCTAAGTGTTTGGGATTTTGTAGTTTAACTTGGGGCAGGAAGGCGGCAAGGTATAGCCCAATCTGGTCAGATCTTGGAAGCTAAGCAGGGTCGGTACTTGGATGGGAGACCACCAAGGAAGACTCTGCAGAGGAAAGCCATGGCCAACCACCTCTGCTTCTCTCTTGCCTTGAAAAGCCCCTTCCTGGGGTCGCCATCAGTCAGTTGCGACTTGGCGGCACAAATGTACATAGTTTGACTTAAGATCACATCTCCCTAGATTTAACAGAAAGGTGCTCTGATCTGGATCTACCTAAGAAAGCTACGAAATTTATCTCAGCTACCGAGCTAAGAAATTTATCAGGGGATATCCCTCCCAAGCGGTCTGGGTGGCATGCGTCATTCTGTATGCTTCACAACACCCCTATGAGGTAGGTAGGTCTGAGTCACCCAGTAAACTTAATTGAATGGTGGTTTGAACCTAAGCTGTGCGAGTTCTGGGTCCCTAGCATAGAGAAGCAGTCCAACGGGATCCCTTACTGAAGGAAGCTGAGTCATTCATAACCAGGGTTTCAGCTCGACCCGGAAGCCCTACGGATCAGCCAGCAGGGCTGCCAGCTCCAGGTTGGGAAATTCCTGGGGATTTGGGGAGATATAGCTTGGGGAGGCCAGGGTGTGAGGAGCACAGGGACCTCAGCTGGGTATAAACACCATATCGCTCATCCTCCCAAAGCCGCTGTTTTCTCCAAGGGAACTGATCTCTGTATATAGTCTGTAATTCTAGATCCCCAGGCCCCACCTGGAGGATGGCAACCAAAAGAGTTGCACAGAGCATGCCAGAACCGGAAGCGGCATCTTGAGGGGGGTGTATGAAACCAGGAAATCTGGCAGCCCCCGTCAACGGGGAAAAGAAGGAACAGTCCAACAGCAAAGGGAGTCTTTCTTTCTTTCTTTCTTTCTTTCTCTCTTTCTTTCTTTCTTTCTTTCTTTCTTTCTTTCTTTCTTTCTTTCTCTCTCTCTCTCTCTCTCTCTCTTTCTTTCTCTCTCTCTCTCTCTCTCGTTCTCCCTTTTAAGATTTAAAAGGCATTCGGTTCCTTTGCTGCCTGCCAGCTCTTGAAAGGCAGGGCCTGGTTCTCAACTGCAGAAAGCATTTCTTAATTAAGCAGTGAGAGGCTCTCGGAAGCGCTAATGAGAGGCATGTGGGAGCCGCTCCTGGCGAGGTGATGCGCGGCTGGGATTAGCTAATGAGCCAGGCAGGTGCGAGAGGAAACAAAGTGCCCTGGCCGCCTGACACCTGAGTCAGAGCAGGCAGCTATCACAATGGCCCCAAGGTCAGGTTACGTCACCCCCCCTACACACACACGACTCCCACTCAGGCCCCTGTTCCGTCAGACGTGAACCCGCGAAGCCGCCTTATACTGAATCGGACCATCGGTCCATCAAAGTCAGTCTCGTCTGCTCTGACTGGCAGCCGCTTTTCCAGATCTCAGGCGGAGGTCTTTCACATCACCTACCGACTGCTCCTGTTTAACTGGAGATGCCGGGGGATTGAACCTGGGACCTTCAGCACGCCAAGCAGGTGCACTACTACTGAGCCACACATGAACCCCCAAGAAGCTGCCTCACACCGAATCAGAACTTTGGTCCATTAAGCTCAGTACTGTCAACCCAGACCGGCAGCGGCTCTCCAGGGTCTCAGGCAGAGGCCTTTCACATCACCTACTGCTTGGTCCTTTTTAACTGGAGATGCCGGGGATTGAACCTGGGACCTTCTGCATGCCGAGCAGATGCTCGGCCACTGAGCCACAGTTCCCCTTTCTTTCCTTTCTTCATACTGAATCAGACCTTTGGTATTGTCTACTCGGACTGGCAGCAGCCCTCCAGGGCCTTACCAGAGGACTCTCGCATCACCTACTGCCCCGTCCTTTTAGCTGGAGATGCCGCGGACTGAACCAGGGACCTTCTGCATGCCCAGCAAGTATTCTGCCACTGAGCCACTGGCCCCTAGCCACTCAACCCTGAATTGCAGGCCTTTCCCCTACAACGACTAGCCATGTTCCACAAATACGATGTACATACTCCCTTTCCACTAAACCCCCGTTCCCCACCTGGCTCCTTGCACTCCTCCGTGTGACGCTGCTGCAGAAAACGTCACACATACCCCCCCTCTCACCCCCCCCTCTGGCTTTTAGGATGGATCGATGAAAGATCTTTAGAAATCCGTGGGAAAGCCGCCGCCCTTCGCTTAGGCTTCCAGTGGAACCCGCCATACTGCGGAGCAGGTGAGGTGCGCCGGACGACGGACCCAGTGGAAAGGCACAGGGCGGCAAAGAACGGAAAGGAAGGGGGACGGAAGGGTACTGATGACGACTCCGCCTGTGAAGCAGGGAGGGCTGTTCCGCACTCGTGATGGGGGTGGAAGCAACTCTGCGCTCCACCAGAGGATACAGCCTTGGGGGAACTCAGAAGCTGTCTCCCGTGAGGTTTACAGAGTCCCGAGTGATAAACAGACTTCAGGAAGACAAAAAATGGGCATGTCAAGTGGCTGGGTTAGGTCTGGAGGAGCACATATGTATCAAGGGAACAAGCTGGGTGGAACCTCCTCTTTTTACATCCCAGACAGGCCGTGCTTTCCTAGGGCTCCATCTGCAGAAGGCAAAGTAGGGGGCCCCTAATGATATCCAGAACCACACAGCCTAGGGTTGCCAGCTCTGAATTGGGAAAGACCTGGAGATTTTTTTTGGGGGGTGGAGCCTGAAGAGGGTGGGGTTTGGGGAGGGGAGGGACTTCGAGGGGGTGCCATGCCATAGAGTCCACCTTCCAAAGCGGCCATTTTCTCCAGGGGGACTTGACCTCTGTCACCTGGAGAACCGTTGTAATCAAGGCCTGTGAGCAAAAATTCTACCCTGTGAGCGACTGGCCTTAAAGCTGTGAGCGAGAAAATCTGGCCACCACGAGAATTAGCTTGCTCTGGAGGCATCCTTCCTGAGCTAAGACAAAGGTGCGAGCCGGAGGCTAAAAAACTGTGAGCTAGATCACACTAAGTCAGCTTAGAGGGAACAGCGGTTGTAATAACAGGAGATCTCCAGCTGCCACCTGGATATTGGCAACCCTAGATATTGTCTCCCCCCAGCAGGCCCTACTAGAACCTAAGATCTCTCTCTCTCTGGCCCACACATGCACACACACACACAATCAAAACAAAAATGTAGTCTGTTTGCATTTAAATTAAGCAAGCCTATTTTTTTTTTTTTAGAACTTCTGGTTTTTAAAAATGGGGAGGGGACTTATTGCCCTCCAGAATCTCAGCTGCAGGCTCTCTGCAGCAGCCATCCAAGTACCCATTCCTGCCCCCCGGCATTTTTGTGCTTATCGCATTTTCAGCAGGGTCCCTCCTTTTAGCTACTGGCCCAGCAGGGAGGCAGTGCTGCCTGGGGGAAGCAGCCGGCATTTTGGAACTTCTAAAAACGCTCTAAAGGACCCCTCCGTTCAGGGGCACTAAAAAGCCCCACACATTCACCTGGCAATGAGGGGATGCAGTTTCTTGAAAGCCTCACTGGGAAATGCACCAGTCCCATTAACCAGGGGAAACTGGCCACGCCCGGAAAGTCAACATTCCTCTTTTAGATCACAGCTCCCATCTCAACCAGAAATCTCCATCCATCTCCTATTCCTGCTTGTGTTGGGCGTTTTGCCTACAGAAAGGTTTTTGGTGGCCCTCAAAGCTGCATAGTCTACACAATGGTATTGCCCTCCCAAAACCATTCCTGAGAAATAGTAGGGACAAACTAATAGGGGAAAGGGAATCAGGAATCCTTTGCTAAAACATCTGGGTATGCAACGCCTTCAGAGACCAACTACTGTCCACCACACCCATCTCAGCATTTCTGGCTGACTGGCCAGGGATCCCTCTTTATATACCTGCCTAAGCTCCACCCCCTCCCTCCTCTCCAGCCTTCTCATTGGCTCCCTTCAGCTTTCACTCCTGGAAGGCAGGCTAAAATGCAGACAATGCTCACTGGGTCCTAATGCCCCTCTTATTTCACTCCTCTTCCTTTGCTCCTGCGGGGCAGCCATTACCAAAAGACCAGAGCCGTTTTCCTGCTGGTTTTTAGCGTCCCCAGATGCAAAGGAAATTCTGGCACTTTTCGAAGCACGGTCCTGTGCAGGGTTACTCAGAAGGGTTCTGTGGAGCTTTACTCCCAGGAAAGCTTTACTCCCAGGGATTTGGGGCCCTGTGCAGAGAGGGGGAAGAAAAAGCACATCCACCTTTTGGTACAGGAAGAGGCAGGGCTCTTTTTGTAGCAGGAACTCCTTTGCCTATTAGGCGACACAGCCCTAATGTAGCCAATCCTCCAAGAGCTTACAGTAGCCCCCGTAAGAAGAGCTCTGTAAGCTCTTGGAGGATTGGCTACATTAGGGCTGTGTCGCCTAATAGGCAAAGGAGTACCTGCTACAAAAAGAGCCCTGGAAGAGGGAATGGCGAACAGTGGGAAGCGCTGTTCCCCTCTTGCTCAGTTCTGCGGGCTTCTTGGAGGCTTCTCGGTCGGCCACTCTGGTCTGGGAATCAGGGTGCCGTGGGGGGGCTTTACTTATGTTTGTATGTGTAAACGGAACCTCTGTGTTCAGAGGCAGTCTACCTCTAGGGATCAGCTGTTCGAAACAGGGGAAGGCCATCGCCTTTGTGCCCTGCTGGTGGACTTCCCAGAGGCCTCTGGGTTCTTGCTGACTGTTAGAAGCAGAATGCGGAGCTAGAGGGACCCTCAGTCTGATCCTTAAGGTGACCCTGGAAGGTTTCCAAGGCAAGAAACACACAGAGGCGGTTTACTATTGCCTGCCTCTGTGTAGTGACCCTGGACTTCCTCATCCAAGTCGGAACCAGCTCCAACCCTGCTTAGCTTCCAAGATCTGGTGAGATCGTGCTAACCTGGGTCAAGACAAGGGTCTTCTTTAAGGAGAGCTAAAAACCAAGCCAGCAACCTCCTCTCAGAGACCCTCAGTCCGAAATCTTAGAGATGTGAAGCAGGTAACTGAGCCCGGAGCCAATTAGCGACCAACCTGACTGAGCCGGCGAGGAGGTTGCTACTTATCCCTGGGGGGCCTGTCTGTTGTTCTAAGTCTTTCCCCCCTAATTAATTGGCCTGATTCTATTTCCCGGCCTCCGGAGAGCAGGCTCGCCCTCCTTGTATGCTCCGTGAAACCCAATAAGGCTTTGTGCAGACTCGTGAACATCTGCCGGCAGAGGGGGAACGGGGCGCAGGGATCCGTCTGCCTCCTCCGGGCTGGTGTTCGGCCGCTCGTTCAGGGCCAGATACGACCGGTAATGGGCAGATCGATTTGTCCGTGGGATTTGTCGTACGGATGGATGGAACTGGCTTGGACTGAGCCAGACTGGTGGCAGCCCATTTCGGCCAGTGTGCTGCCTAGGCGGTTCCCCGGAGACGCAGACAGGGGCCGTCTTTGCTAGCCCGGCATAAAGGTAAAGGTTTCCCTTGCTCGAAAGCCAGTCGAATCTGACTCTAGGGGGTGGCGCTCATCTCCGTGTCCAAGCCGAACAGCCAGCACTGTCCGAAGATGTTTCTGTGGTCATACGGCCAGCATGACTGAATGCCAAGAGGCACGGAACACTGTTACCTTCCCACCTAAGCGGTACCTGTTTATCTACTTGCAATTTCTCGCTTTCGAACTGCTAGGCTGGCAGGAGCTGAGGCCAGAGACGGGAGCTCACTCCGTCACCCAGCACTCGAGTCACGAACTGCTGAGCTACAAACCTTCCAGCCCAACATACAAAACCCTTTTCACTGGCAATGCTGGGGATCGAACCTGGGACCTTCTGCAGGTCAATCAGGTGCCCTGTGGCAGAGCCAGCCCCGTACACAGCTGCCACCTGGATCTGAATTGTTGGTACTGTCTAACAGGGCTATTTTGGGACAGGAACATACAGGAACGGAGTTCCGGCTGGCTCCAGAGTTGGCCACACCCAGCAGGAACTCATTAGCACAACAAGCCACACCCAACAACAGAAACTCATTAGGATTGGCTACATTAGGGGTGCGTCGCCTAACAGGCAAAGGAGTTCCTGCTCCAAAAAAAGTCCTGGGTTTTGACAACAAACAAGGTAAACAGAATAAGAAGCAAAAGGTGGGTGGTATCACAGGGCTGTGGCCTAATATGCTAAGGAGCTGTGCTGTCAGGGGTGTGGCCTAGTATGCTAATGAGTTTCTGATGCTGGGTGTGGCCTATTATGCTAATGAGTTCCTGCTGGGCTTTTTCTACAAAAAAAGCCCTGCTGTCTAAGCCTCTGGCTCCTTTTGCTCTGAAATGCCCAGGACCGAACATGGGACCTTCTGCATGCAAAGCAGGAGTTCCGCCCACTGAGTTATGGCTGCTCCCCCAGTTCGGGTGCTGAACATACTAATGCACACTGCCCCCCTCATTCCCATTGAACTCAGTGGTGGTTATCCCCAGCAAGGATCCACACAGAAGATCACTCTGTACACCGTTTTTGTCTCAGAGATGCTCTTGTCCGGCTAGATTCGAATCCAGGGGCACCTGAGACGCTTACAAGATTCTCGGGGAGAGAGTCAAAGCCCCTTTTGTCAGATATCCTGAAAATCTGGTTGGTCTCTAAGGCACGACTGGACTCGAATCCGGGTGTTTTACTGCAGCCCGGCATGGCTCCCCTCTGTAACGATCTTGTCCTCCCGTTCCACCGTGACTGTTGCAGTTTTATTGTTTAATAATACTCCAAAGGGGCATTACTCCCGCATCTGATGCTAGACCATGATCCAGCTATAACATTATCGGTTGCTAAATGCCTGTTGCGTTTTCCTTTCGAAACTAATTTAGTTCTCTTCTAGTCGTTGCTGAAGATCTATCGATCGGAGGAGCTCAGGAAAGGAAAGGAGAGGATCGTTGCTGCGGAAACATCCGCACGATGCCCTCTTTCTCTGCCTTCATATTTCTGGTCAAGGCCTGCCTTTTCTGCAGGGCCTTTGGCATAACACTCCCCCCCCGCCCAGCTATTTTTATCCCACCCTTCCTCCAAGGAAATTAGAACGCTGACATGGTTCTCCCCCCATGTTGTCTTTACAACGACCTTGTGAGGTAGGTCAAGGAAAGGGGGGGTAGGGCCCCCAGGCTTCCAGTCAGCAGTCCCAGTTGCCCACCACCGCTCTAAGCAGTGGGAGGAGGAAGAAACAAACCACCATTGCTGTCAGGCTATGCCACTTCCGGGGGGAACCCAGAAGTGATGTAAGAGAGTTCTAGGAATTGCTGGAAACTCGATGGTTTTACCGTAGAGATTCCAGCAATGCCTAGAACTACCCTACATCACTTCTGGGTTTGGCCAAGAAACGCTAAAAGAGGGTGACTGTCTGTCCCGAGGTCATTGAGAGTGCAATCCTAATCCAAGCTATACCCTTCTAACACCATTGACTTCAATGGATTCAGATGGGTGTAATTCTGTTTAGGATCGCAGTCAGTGGGTTTTACGGCTGAATGGGGATTTGAACACAGGCCTCCCAGGATATATTCTGACACTCTAGCCACTTCCACCACACTAGTGTTTCTGCCCCCCCCCCAATAAGACACAGCCTAGTTATAACCCCTTAGCCTCACCTTTATCTTCTGCAGCCCCCTTAAGTGTTACTCCTATGTCAAATTTTAGTCTGTAAGTTCCTTGGGGCAAAGACTTTTCCTCCCCCCCCTCCTGGAGCATTCCCTAAAATACATCCCTTCCTTTCCATTATCAGGCATTTCTAACTCAGAAGGGGAACCG
Organism: Gekko gecko; assembly: GCA_029375565.1. Taxonomy (NCBI): domain Eukaryota; kingdom Metazoa; phylum Chordata; class Lepidosauria; order Squamata; family Gekkonidae; genus Gekko; species Gekko gecko. The sequence continues at coordinate 26,005,738 of JAPDNY010000016.1, forward strand.
ACGGATGAGACGCAGTCCAAAGGGAGCAGAGCCACCCAGAAAGCCTCGCTACGAATGAACCCTCTGGAAGAAAAGAAGCCAGAAGAACCCCCTGGATTGGGGCCGTACTTCTACATCGGGGGAGCAAATGGAGCCGACTTGTAAGGAGGGTCAGAAGGAGAATCACCGCCGTTCCCTCGAGGGCCCTGTTTTCCCATCACGGGAGTAGAATGCTTCCCAAATTCTCCCCGTCCTTCGGTTTTGGAGTTTGGAATTACCAGGTCTCGTTTCCAACAAATGCATGTGGAATTCTCCATTACCCAGTTCCACATTTTGCGCAGAGCACAATGGTTGCCGTGCCCATTTGCTGTTCAATTCAGATGCACATTTCCCTCCTCACCCTAATTTAATGACGTACGTCCCCGTGTGGAAGGGAAAGAGTCACCTTGACGGGATTGTATGTACAGCCCCCTCTGCCTCTGTGTGTGGTGTTTTATCAATGCACAGGCGAGCAAGTGCGCATCAATGAAAAACCACACACAAGGAGAACCATTCATAGTGCAGTTGTGTGTACACCACAGTCCCTTTTTCCGCAGAGTTTTAGCAGTGTGCACAAAGCGGCGGGGAAAGCTATACAGAAGGACGGTATTTGGAAGCCGCAACAAACCGCTCCGATACCGATTTTAGACAATCCCTGAGTTAAACTGGGAGGGATGCAGTGCAGAGCGAAATGCCAGAGACGTTTGTTGTGACCGGAATCCCAGCCCATCCTAGCTGAGAGGGTTGCCAGGCTCCAGGTGGGACCTGGAGATCTCCTAGAATAACAGCTGATATCCAGATGGCAAAGATCAGTATCCCTGGAGAGAAAATGGCTGCTTTAGTGGGTTGACTCTCTGGCATAATACCCTGCTGAGGTCCCTGTCCTCCCCAAATGCTGCCCCCCAGGCTCCACCCCCCAAATATCCAGGAATTTCCCAACCTAGAATTGGTAACCTTCCTAGCCCTTGGATGTCACCTGGCTCTTGGTGACCCTCTAGGGCAGCCTGTCTTGACACAAAGAGGTTTTGTTCATCGGCCAAAGGAAGGTGCTTTTTGTTTCACCCGCCTCCTTCCGGAACACCACTTCTTTGGTGATGGAAATAGTAAGCTCCGACTTCACCCAGGAGCTCCAAGCTGCTCTCCGGTCCCACTCCTACCCCCGCTGAACCAGCCTGGCTTTTCGTTAGCGGGAGGCTTCCAACTCTGGCAGATTCTGCCACTGGCTTCTCCTTCCGTTGTCTTACCAAACCCACGTTGGCACAGAAATCCCCTTTCTGCATTGCATGCCGCTTTCACTTCCTTTGGTTATCGGGTTTTACGGTCGCTTCCACACACCATGCCGTTTTCAAGTTCTTCGATCGTCGGATTCTATTGTACCTTCTGCATAGTTATGGCCCTTTTATGGCCGTTCGGGGGGTGACTTTGCAGTCAGTACAGCATCGCCCTAGGGTATTTGAATGTGGTTTTGAGCTGCACTTTCCCCTCCCGGTTGAGAAAATGCAGAGCGGAGGAATTTGGCCCTTTCTGAACTCTCCTTTTAATCCACATCCACCGCAGTGTCCTCCAAGCAATTATGCGCTAAAATCGAATTCAGCCTTCTTTTTATTCCAGTTTCCCCCCCCCATTCTGCACTAAAATCGAGTTCAACCTTCTTTTTATTCCAGGTTTCACCACCACCACCCCATTCTGTATTGCATTCAGTAGTCAGCCTGGTTTCAGCCTGCTGTTGCCCCGGGGGTTATTTGGATGCTGTTTTGCTGTGGACTTAAATGGCCTCGACTCGAACACTGAGAAAATCCATAGTGGCTGGCAAATGCGAAAAGGCCCAATGCTGGAGGCAGAAGCGGGCTCTGCCGTGCTGCAGATCAAAATGGGAGGAGATGGAGGGGGGGCATTTGAGACCTCGGAGCTAATTATCGCTCCATCAAAGGCCCCGGGCGGCCGTGTCTCCCAACCAACGAAGTCGTCCCCCTCTTCTTGGCTTGCAGGGTGAATGCCTACTGCAAGAACAAAGGGTGGCAGCGTATCTATGACAACCACAGGGAGGATTACTTCCTGAAGTGGTGCGAGACCAGGGTGCGGGACACCTATGCCGTCTTCAGGGAAGGTAAGGGGGGGTCAAGGGGGTTGTGGGTAGTGTGGAGAGCTGCCAAGTCAGAGCGCGGTAAGGTTGGCCGCTTCCAGTTGGTGGCTGGAGATCTCCTGGGATGATGACCTGTCTCCGGGCAACAGAGATCTGTTCCCCTGGAGGAATTGGCAGCTTTAGAGGGCAGTGTCTACGGTATTAAACCCCACTGAGGTCCCCAAATTCTGCCTTCTCCAGGCTCCCCCCCCAAATCTCCATAGTCCATGGGCCCATCTCTCCTGAGATTGCCTACTCTGACTGGCAGCAGCATTCCAGGGTGTCAGGCAGGGAAAGTTGTTTCTTGATTATAGGTCCAAGGCTCCTTTAACAGGGCCTGAACTCGGGATTTTCTACATGCAAAACCGATACTCCCAGCACTGAGTCACAAGGTCGACAGAGACAGCCCCCTGGTACAAATGCAGCAATTGTCCTCTAGTTTGACCCCCTCCCCGAGGAAACCAATCTCCTAGGGTCGCCAACTCTGGGTTAGGAAATATCTGGACTTTGGGGGGGGGGTGGAGCCTGAGGAAAGCAGGGTTTGAGGAAGGGAGGGGAGGGGCTTCAGCCAGGTAAAATGCCACAGCGCCCACCCTACAGAGCAGACTTTTCCTCCAGGGGAACTGATCTCTATCACCAGAAGATCATTATAATCCTGGGGGAGGACTCCAAGCACCCCCTGGAGGCAGCCAACCCTGAAAGGCAACAACTAGTCATCACAGGTGCACTGCCTCTGAACATGGAGGTTCCATTCAGTTGTTATGGCTACAGCCCTTTGATAGACCTGTCTTCCACGAATCTGCCCGTTCCCCCTTTTGAAAGCTGGGGGGTGCTACCGTGTCCCGTGGCTGTGGAGTTCCATATGTTTATTGACCGTCGCTTCATTCTTCAACTGCTGTGTCCCTTGGCCATTGCGGGTTTTGTTGCTCCAGGGGAACAGCTGATCTATCAGATCTGGAACAACAAGCTCCTCACCACGAAGATCGGCCTCTTGGTGAACCTCCGGGAGTACGAACGGGTGATGCTGAAAATCTCCAGGAATACAAAGTGAGTCCCTTCGCTCAAACATCCCCTTTTCCCTGGATGCCAGTTTCCACTTATCTCACACAGTAGAGCCACACAGTTTCATCGAGGTGGCTACAGAACTCAGCTTCTAGGAGTGTGAACCTCTTTAAAAAGAAAGAGAGAGGTCAAGTTCCTAGTCCTTATGGTGTTGATATGCTTTCAAGCACGTGGACAGTACTTGCTGAAATCCTGAAGCAAGAGAGGACTTATCGAATCGGGTTTCGGGTGTTTTTGCCCACAAACCGAGAACCGAACGTGCCCACAAGCAGAGAGACCTTTTCCCGTGTACATCCCGTTTCTCGGTTGTGGGTACTGAGGGACTCATGCAGTTGGAGAGGTGGAGATAAAGGAAGTTGTCATGTAAACACACTGGATTTGGCAACTCAGTAACCTGACATTGGGAAGGAGGTTTTTTTAGCGTTCAGAAGTTTGAACTTGGACAGAGACACATGGCTGAGTTTCAAAACCTTCCAGTGTGTGAACAGGAATTGTGATCCAACTAAGGATAATCTAGAATTGCTAATCTTGGCTATTTCTACCTGAAACTTCTCTTCTTCCTGGAGGGAATCAAACCCATGATTCCTTAGTCCTGTCATTTTCCATTTCCTCATGCTGAGTTTGTTCCCCTCATAAAATTCTTATCCTCCCCCCCCCCCCGATTATGTGTGTGTCAATAAAAAAGCATTATCAATTATATCAGGGCTGTTTTTGTAGCAGGAACTCCTTTGCATATTAGGCGACACACCCCTCATGTAGCCAATCCCCCAAGAGCTTACAGAGTTCTTACAGGGGCTACTGTAAGCTCTTGGAGGATTGGTTACATGAGGGGTGTGTCGCCTAATATGCAAAGGAGTTCCTGCTACAAAAACAGCCCTGCTTATACTTACATATGATTTATGTTGCATGTCTTAACATAATGTGCAGTGTGTGCGTGGTAGAGGCCTCTCTCTTTACTTGCTTTCTCCTCTTTCTTGGCTCATCAGATGCAAATTCAGCAGTGTCTGAAGTGCACCCTGGGAAATGGAGTCCTCAGGGTAGCAGATAAGTGGATGGAGGTTGGGGAGATGGGGGGGGGGTCAGCTGACGGGATCTCAGAGAGGGCCTGGGGAATTACGACCCCTTCCATATTATCTATTATGCATGTGCTCCCCTAGGCACTACATTTCCCAAGATGCACTGTGATTCAAGAACAATAGGATCACTCCTTTATGGCCTATCCACATCTGAAGCCGCTGTTATCCTGGGTTTTGCAGGTTATTGAGAATGGAGGACTTTTTCCCCCCGACTTTCCGCCTGGACATCAAAGACGAGAGAGAACTCTTTTTTGAGACCTACCAAGGTGACTTAGCATCATTTCGCACACTTCCACAAACTGTTAAATTAACGCCAATAATGTGTCGGGACAGTTCCGAAGGCGCCTTCCTCAGGACATTAACGCGAGCGCCCCCCCCCTTTCTTTCTCACCCCAGAGCCCCATATTTGGATCTGCAAGCCCAATGGCTCGAACCAAGGCCGAGGGATATTCCTCCTGAAAAAACAAGAGGAAGTCAAAGAACTGCAACTCCAACTGCAGGCCATTGAAGAAGACCCAGCATATAAGAAGCTGTCGCACAAAATCTCCCAGACGAGGATCGTGCAAAGGTAGAGAGAGAATCCAGGAGGATGAAACTGGGGTCGCGCCTGCCCCAGTATCCGAGAGGGACGCGCCCTTGATCCCAAACCAATGGAACGTTGCACCCCACCAGTAGGCCTGCCAACTGAGTTACCAACCTCCGGATAATGGCTGTAGGTCTCCTGCTATTACAACCGAGCTCCGGGCGATAGAAATAGATTCACCTGGAGAACATGGTTGCTTTGGGAGGTGGACTCTATGGTATTACATCCCATTGAAGTCCCTCCCTCCCCTCCCCAAACCCCGCCCTCCTCAGGGTCCACCCCCCAAATCTCCAGGTATTTCCCAACCCAGAGCTGGCAACCCTAGTTGCCAACTCTAGGTGCAGAAATCGATGGAGATTTGGGGGTGGGGCTTGAGGAGGGTTTGGAGAGGGGATGGACGTCAGTGGGACAGTGCTCCCTCTAAACTGTGTCGTCTTTTGAGCAAAAACTTCTCCTTTGTGAGATCCCGGCATTATTAAAGTGGCGAGCAAGCGATTTGGCTGCTGCATAACTTAGTTTGCTCTGGAGCCCTCCCTTCCTGAGCGAAGACGAAAATCTGTGAGCTGGAGGCTAAAAAACTGTGAGCTGGCTCACACTCACTCCGCTTATTTATTTATTTATTTATATTTGAATTCATATCCTGCACCTCCCCGCCGTAGCGGGCTCAGGGTGGCTAATAACATATTTATGAATAGATACATTAAAATTCCAATATATATATGTATACTAAAATCACATTCAGTTAAGTTACAGTATAAAACACACAACCATATTTCAAGATGGCGTCGTTCCGCCCTTGTTTGAGTGGCCGCCTCCAGGTTCCTGCCAGGCTATTGATCATCTGGCTGGTGACGATGTTGATGTTACAGCCAGGTTAGTGGTTATGTTAATATTACAGCCAGGGCCACGATGTCAAGGTGGCACCCTACTTGAAAGCCTGGCGGAAGAGCTCCATTTTGCAGGCCCTGCGGAACTGCAAAAGGTCCTGCAGGGCCCTGATGTCATCCGGGAGCTCATTCCACCAGTGAGGGGCCACCATGAAGAAGGCCCTGGCCCTCATTGTAGCCAGGCTTAGAGGAAACACTGCAATGGGGTATAATATCATAGAGCCCACCCTTCAAAGCAGCCATTTTCTCCAGGGGAACTGATCTTTGTAGTCTGGAGATGAGTTGCAGTTCCAGGAAATCCCCAGGCGCTACTCTCTCCCAAGAAGCCCAATTTGTTTTCGTTTGGGGGCAGTGAAGATGAAGGGGAAAGACATCAGCCTTCTCGGTCAGGCACGTCGAGGACTCTGTTTCCCCAGTCCCACAAAGGCGCCGCGATTTCAGGTGTGTCTGAAACAGTGTCTGAGACCCTGGGGGGCGGGGGAGGGAGACGGCCCTGGAGACGAAGAAGAGGGATGTAATAAGGAGACCAAACAGACGCCCGGACTCGAATATAACCAAAATGAAAACTTTAAAAAGAGATATTTACCTAGCAGCTGCTGGGAAATGTCAGGGCGGCTTTTCTGAGGATGCTGACCTTCAAAGGTGATCGAGGGAATTCCGAAGAAAATTTGTGGTCGGGTAGGAGCTGTCGTGAGTCACTGCTTCTGTCCTTTCCGCACGAGACCTTGAATCCCGGTTCAACCCTGCCCCCAAACTGACATTCTGCACTTCACTCGAATTCACCCCTGTAATTATCTCGGGGTATTTTTTGTTTCCACATTACACCGAGGTCACCCTGGTTTTGGGATAAACGGATGCTGTTATAACCAGGGATAAAGGCAAGGGATTGTGTCGCGAGTTGAACTCTGATAAAACCAGGGATGAGATCCAAGCGCGGAAGTGAGCAGTGACTCACCAAAGCTCTTCCCCTGCCGCAAATTTCATTAGCCTTTAAAGTACTCTCGATGTACCTAATGCTCTCGCTCTTTCCTACTGCTATGGTCAGACTGACGCGGCGACCCGTCTTGATCTATTTTCACGGAAAGCAAGATGGGGTAGCAGACTTGCCCTGCTCCCAGCTGACTGGCAGCGTGTGCCCATCCAGAGCGATAAATCACACAGAGGCACAACGGGGAACCTCCTCCCTGGCCGAATCCTTTGGGCTCAACAAGGAGGCTTCAATTATTTAATTTGCTCTATTTCCTGCAGCGCCCCTTGGTGCATTTGAAGGATTTCCTGCAGTGTGCGGATCAAGGCTTCTTCCTGGGTTTATCCTCCCCCCACCGCCAATTTAATTTACTTTGCAGACAGATCATTAGCATTTTCACAGGTGGGGAGGGAGGAGACAGAGAGAGAGAAGATCAGAGATTTCTTTCTGTCTGGAACACGAAAGAGAGCTTCAAAGGGACCAGTGCCGCCACCCAAGCTTTGTACTGTGCAATCCAAGTAAGCTTCTAACACCCCGTCGATGACGCTCCAGAGATGCCAACAGCTGCATCCGCTGCTTCTCTACCTCCGGCCCGCCAGCGAGAGAGAGAGAGAGAGAGAGAGAGAGAGAGAGAGAGAGAGAGGAGGGACCCCAAGCAGCAACTGCAGCTGTGATTTAGGATAGAAGGCTGATGTGCGTTGCCCGGCCAGAGATTTCCATTGCTATTTACATTCATTCTCGTAATGACTGCATTCAACACACGTTCAGGCGCGGCCAGGTGCGGGCCAGACAAAGGCAATCCGTCGAAGAAAAAGAAGAAGCCCCCAGCTCAATGCACACCTCTGCAATCCTGTCTGTTACCTGTAGAGCTGCCAGTTTGGTGTCGTGGTTAAGTACGCGGACTCTAATCTGGGAGAGCCGGGTTTGATTCCCCACTCTTCCCCATGCAGCTGCTGGATGACCTTGGGTCAGTCCCAGTTCTCTCAGAGCTGTTCTCTCAAGGACAGTTCTTCAAAGAGGTCCTTCAGCCCCACTTACCTCACAGGGGGTCTGTTGTGGGGAGGGGAAGGGAAAGGAGATTGTGAGCCACTCTGAGACTCCTTCGGGTAGTGAAGGGCAGGGTATAAATCCAATCTCTTCTTCTTCTTTTTCTTTGGTGGGAAATTCCTGGAGATTTGGGGAGGGCACCCGGGGAGGGGAGTGTTTGGGGGAGGGAGGGTCCTCAGGAGGGTATAATGCCATAGGACCCAACCCTGCAGAGTAGCCATGTGCTCCAGGGGAACTGATCTTTGTTGTCTGGAGGTGAGTTGTCATTCCAGGAGCTCTCCAGGCAGCACCTGGAGGTTGGCAATCATACACCGCAAGCTAGAGGTTGGCCTCCTCAAGGTTCAGGGCCGTGGCCAAGCCAGGTGTCGGGTTCAATTGGTTTGGCATCTTTCAGTCTCTCGGGCCCGATTCACACATGCCAAAAAGACCACAAGAGGGGTCGCAAGACAGACCGCACCATTTCAGACTCCAGGGGGAGGATTATCGTTTGGAATTCTCCCCCCCCCCAATTAAAATAATGCCCTGCACGTAGGAAACAAGCCCTGGAAGCAAAGGTGGGAGTCAAAACCTTCTCCCTGCTAGAGTTGCCGCTGAGGCTTTAGTTGTCCCGTTCACATTTCCGACGGATGCCGACTCTGGCCCCGCAGGTACATCGAGAAGCCGCTGCTGCTTGAAGGAAAGAAGTTTGACGTCCGGTCTTACCTCCTCGTCGCCTGCCTGTCCCCCTACATGCTGTTCTTCGGCCACGGGTACGTCCGCCTCACGTGCCTCAAGTACGATCCTCTGTCGGGCGACCTCACCGCTCACCTGACCAACCAGGTGAGTCGAAAGAGGTCCCTCGGCCGGCCCCGATTGCGTCCACCACGTCTTGTCTCGCACGGCGCTTCGGCGGGGCGTCGCTTCAGCCTTTTCACAGATGGGGGGGTTCCTCCGGGCAGCTACGTGGCGGTTTCCCCAGAGCTGTCCTGTGATATCATATAAAATGAGCAGTTTTAAAATCATCTGGACCGTAGGATGGGAATTCTCCCAGGATTACAGCTGACCTCCAGACTACGGAGGTCCGTTCACCTGGAGAAAATGGCTGCTTTGGAGGGTGGAGTCTAGGGCACTATCCCGTGCTGAGGTCCCTCCCCTCCACTAGCCCCGCCCTCCCCAGGCTCCACCCCCCAAAATCTCCAGGAATTTCCCAAACCCTATTGCGCCAGCAACCAGCCAGTTTGATGTAGCGGTTAAGAGTGCGGACTCTAATCTGGGAGAACCAGGTTTGATTCCCCCACTCCTCCACATGCAGCTGCTGGTGTGACCTTGGGTCAGTGACAAGTTCTTTCAGAGCTGTTCTCTCAGGTCTTTGAAAGAGCTCTCTGAGCCTAATATGCTAGTGGACTGGGTGTCCATTGTGGGGAAGGGAAGGGAAAAGGAGATTGTAAGCCACTCTGAGACTCCTTCGGGCAGTGGAAAGCAGGGTGTAAATCCAATCTCTCCTCCTCTTCTTCTAAAACAGCAGACTGCAAATTACGTGGCACCTTAGTGTTGATGCGCGGCGGAGTTAAAAATACATCGCTTCATCCTCCTTCCCCCCCACCCAGAGACTGAACACACAAACACATGAATCGCCCAGTCGGATCCTTGGCCTGTCAAGATCTATCAAGTATTTGCTTACTCAGACCAGCAGCGGCTCTCCAGGATCTCAGGCAGAGGTCTTTCGCATCCCCTGCTGCCCAGTCCTTTTAACTGGAGAGGCCAGGGAATCGAACCTGTGACTTTCTGCATGCCGACCCGATTCTCTGCCACCAAGTCGTGTCCCCCTTCCCCTTCCCATAACCTTCAGAGGTCCTCAGGGAAGAACCGACAGTTCACATAATCTATGATTTTGAAAGTCATCCCCTCACAACCTCTGCAAATTATTATTAGCCTCAGGGCTATTTTGGGGCAGGAACGCACAGGAACAGAGTTCCGGCTGGCTCCCGAGTTGGCCACGCCCAGCAGGGACTCATTAGCATAATAGGCCACGCCCAACAGCAGAAACTCATTAGGATTGGCTACATTTGGGGTGTGCGGCCTAACATGCAAAGGAGTTCCTGCAACAAAAAAAAGCCCTGGGTTTTGACAACAAACGAGGTAAACCGAATAAGAAGCAAAAGGTGGGTGTGGCTGGATGACCACCCTTCTGGTGACATGGGGTGTGGCCTAATAGGCTAATGAGCTGTGCTGTCAGGGTGTGGCCTAAGATGCTAGTGAGTTTCTGCCATTGGGTGTGGCCTATTATGCTAATGAGTCCCTGCTGGGCTTTTTCTACAAGAAGAGCCCTGGTTAGCCTCATCAGTACCAGTCCTCCTAATAATGATTCAGGTGGGCAGCTCTGTTGGTCTGAAGCAAGAGAACAAAGAGTCTGAGTCGAGGGGCACCTTTACGACCAACCAACTTGAATCTTGGGCATAAGTTTTTGCGTACATGCACTTCAGCGTGCGAGCACACAAAAGCTTTATACGCAGAATTAAACGTTGCCAGTCTTAAAGGTGGACTGCAACTTGGTTCTAGTACTAATATTTATTGATTTTATTCAGTTTACGCCCCGGGCTGCCCGCAAACGGGCTCAGGGCACTAGAGCACTCCATATTCTTCACCCGCTTTATCTTGCGACACTCCTTATAAGAACCCTGTAAGGGAGGTGATTATTATCGTCTTCTTTTGCAGGCCAAGGGGCTGGGGGGAGGAGAGAGGGTGGAGAGATGGTATTCGTGGCACAGGCAGGTCCAGCGTGCCACGAGGCACTTGAGCCTGGTAAGAAGAGAATAAGGAGGATGCTTTGGGTACTCTCTACTGGCCAGAGAGAGAACGGGCCAACAAGGATACACAGAGAGAGAAACAGGAGTTATCTAATGTTATGTCCCGTCTCCCTCTGGGTCTGGGGCCCATTGCGCTGTGGATGGATGAGTCCCAAGCCATGTTCCCTCTAAGCTGTGGCATCTTGTGAGCAAAAATTGTACTTTGTGAGCTACTAGCATTGAAATTGTGAGTGAGCGGTTGGGCTGCTGCATAAATTCGTCTGCTCTGGAGCCATCCTTCCTGAGCGCAGACAAAAATGTGTGCGCCGGAGGCTAAAAACCTGTGAGCTAGCTCACACTAACTCAGCTTAGAGGGAACACCAGTCACAAGACACCTGCTTTGACCACGGCCGGGCCACAAAAAGTGGCTCCCGCTGCCCGGGCAAATAAGTCAGGATGGCTTTGAATTTCTCACCCCTGCTCTTTCAGTCTCAGAATCCCCGTTCCAATGTCCTGCCTCCTTAAGAGCAAATCGGACCCACGGTTCTCTACATTTTCACCGTTTCCTCCCGTCGAGTTTCCCCATAAAACCCTCCACCTTTCCCACCGTTGTTTGTACATCCATAAATCAGAGTGGGGCACTGTGCCGGCTATGAATGGCACCCACAGTATAAAACAGTGCGTCAGCTGTGCATAAAAACGATACGCCGTGTCTGTACAGGACAAATAGATCTAGAAGGCCAAACAGAAAAGCGAGGGGAACAAAATCTTTGGGGCAAATAGAAAGATATCTGAAAGAAAGAAAATAGGGGACGTTTGCTCGCCCCCACCAAAACGGGGGGGGGGACAGCTGGCATGCGTGTTCTCATAACCGGTCCTTCTCGCTTGATCATTGTCTCCCAGCAATTCACACCGGGGGGAGGGGGCAAGAAGGATCTTGTTTTTCCAGCGACGGACTTGTTTGCCCAGCTCCACAGGCGGCACCCGGGGCAGGCTCAGGTGCCCCAGTAAAACCTGTCGCCACAAAGGACATCAGCTGAGGAGCAGGTGTGACATTAGCAGCCACCCGGTTTCCAATGGATCTGTCGGGAGTGGGCGGGGCCAAGAGGGGACACCTGAGCAGCTTGCCCTTCCCAAAGGGCCCCCGCCCCCTTCAATTACAGCCAGTTCTGCTTTATGTCAGTTTCCACCCCAGCAATCCTCTGAGGGTTCACCGAGACAAGCCTGCAAGAAATTACTTATAGAGGAGGGGGGGGTGGATTTAGAAATCTCTCCCACTCCCCTTTCCAGGATACTGTAACCTCTCGGGGGCTTGAGAAAGCTGAATTCTCCTCCTCCCGTCTTTTCCCCCATCAACTGACCGTTCATCTGGTCTCAACATTCTGTCCCTTGGGAGGCATATTTACTCCTCATCAGAACCATTTTGGTTATACCCTCCTTTGTTCTGTTGATTAATTTAAAAAGTCATATTTTTCTACAGACCTGGGATGGGAGTTCTCCAAGTATGTACAGCCCCCAAGCACCTGTGGGGGAGGCACCAGTTGGCTTTCATCAGCTACACCAGTGTGGGGGGGAGCAGTTTATGATTAGATACAAGAGTGGGTAATTGGTCCCTACAGAATTTCTTATTATATAAGTTTTCAACAATGGTTTTGGAGCTCTACTTTTCCCTTTTGTTTTTTTTATTGCTGTACTGTTCATAGATGTAGGTTATAGATACAAAGTATGTCATTTATAATACGTGTGGAATGTTGATTTATTAACACACAGGTAGTATCGGGAAATGCTACCTTTTGCAGGGGAAATCCGGTGCCCGGGAAACAGAAAGCAGCCTGAAAATAAAGAATCGCGGGGTCGATTCACACAAGGGAGAGAAGCAAAAAGGGGAACAGGATGTAGGCGATGCAAATTTATGCAGCGTTCCTCCAAACTAAATTAATGGATTTGAAATGGGGTTTAGGTTAGAGTAATTCTGCAGAGGATCGCACCGTTGGAGTTGAAACAGCCAGGGTGAGAAATTCAAACTCATCTCTAATGTTTAGAAGTGGAAAATCCACACCAGCTGCAGGAGCATATAACAGCTACCAGCCATGGTGACTTAACAGGAGCCTCCATTCTTCAGAGACACTTTGAATTTCAGAGCCAGGAGGGGACATCACGGGAAGGCCTTGGCCTCCATGCCCTGTTGTTGGCCGTCCAGAGGAACTGGTTGGCCAGTGTGTGAGATGGGAGGCTGGACTAGATGGCCCATTAGTCTGATCCAGCCGTGCTCTTCTAATGAAGGGCTCAGCCTCTATGCCCTGTTGCTGGCGTTCCAGAGGAACTGCTTGGCCACTGTGTGAGACAGGATGCCAGAGTAGATGGACCATTGGTCTGATCCAGCAGGGCTCTTCTGATGTTTTTATGAAGGCCTCAGCCTCTCTGCCCTGTTGTTGGCCTTCTAGAGGAACTGGTTGTCCACTGTGTGAGACAGGATGCAGGGCTAGATGGACCACTGTTTTGATCCAGCAAGGCTCTTCTGATGTACTTATGAAGGCCTCGGCCTCTTTGCCCTGTTGTTGGCCCTCCAGCGGAACTGGTTGGCTACTGTGTGAGACAGGAGGCTGGACTAGATGGACCCCTGGTCTGATCCAGCAGGGCTGTTTTTATGAGAGCCTGTGGAGCGAGGCTAAACGTACGGATCAAGTGGCTCATGCGGTGTAGGGTTTAGAGTGCTGAACTAGAACGCTGAGTGGTTGCCGTGAAAGTCAGTGGGTAGCCGTGGGCCACTCACTCTCCACCTAACCTACCTCGCAAGGTTGTTGTGAAGATAAGAGAGAGGAGGACTATGTACACTGCCCTGGGCTCCTTGGTGGAGGAATGAGATAAAAATGTAGAGACAGACATCATCTGGGGGTGACGTCAGCTGTTCAGCAAGCAAATGGGGCATTAAAACTATACCATGCAGAAGAAGGAGAAGAGATTGGATTTATATCCTGCTCTTCACTCGGAATCTCCGAGCAGCTTACAATCTCCTTTCCCTTCCCCTCCCCACAATAGACACCCTGTGAGGTAGGCGGGGCTGAGAGAGCTCTTTCGGGGACTGCTCTTGAGAGAACGGCTCTGAGAGAACTTGTGACTGACCCAAGGTCACACCAGCAGCTGCATGTGGAGGAGTGGGGAATCAAACCCAGTTCTCCCAGATTATCGTCCGCGCTCTAAACCACTGCACCAAACTGGCTCTATGCCTACCTCTTTTATTGAGCGCACCAAGCTGCCTCCCACTGAGTCAGATTTTTGGTCTCTTGAGGTCAGTCCTGTCTCCTCGGCAGGCTGAGGTCTTTCACATCACCTGTTAGCAGACTCTTTCAGCTGGAGATGCCAGGGCTTGAACCTGGGACCTTCTGCATGCCAAGCAGATGCTCTTACCACTGAGCCACAACCCCCCTCCCCCGTAGGTTTGACTGCTTGCGTTCCGCCCCTGGTAATGCTTCCATTTCTTCACTTGACAATCCTCAGTACGTGCAAAAGAAGCATCCTTCCTACAGCAACGTCAAGGAGGAGACGGTGTGGCGGATGGAACGCTTCAACACCTACGTCAACGAGCACTTCCGGCACAACAAAGGACTCCCCAAAGACTGGGTCTTCAACTACTTTACTGTGAGTTTGCCCGCATCGCTTCCCCTTCATGCTCGCTGCAGCGGACGTAAGAAGAGCCTGGCTGGATTAGACCCATGGCCCCTCTAGGCATTTCCCAAAGTAGCCACCCAGATGTGTTGGAAGGCCCCCAAAGCGGGATAGAGACCACAAAGCAGCCCTCCTCTCCATGGTTGGTGTTTTGGAGGCATGCCGCTTCCGAGGTTTAGCCCTCTTTGTCTGGACAGCCGTCATCTCTGCATCTGGTGGCAGTGAGTTCCACAAGTTAATTCTGCATTGCATGAAGAAATCCTTTCTTTCCGTCTCTCCTGAATCTCCTGCCCTTTCACTTCATCAGGTGTCCCCCTTCAGTTCTCTGATGGCAGAGGCGGGGGGGGGATTTCCCCATCTTTCTTCACAGTGTTTTATACTTCAATATTCTATGCACAGTGTTTTAGGAATCTTCATCACATCTCGCTCTTGACTCATCTGTTTCCTACGTGAAAAAACTCCCAAGTCCGTTTGATTTTCTTCACAAGGAAGGCGCCCTGGCCCACTAGCCAGTCTGGTTGCCCTTTTCAGCACCCACAGGACACCCTTTTTTGAGACCAGATCACCAAAACATTACACTAAGTCGGGACGTCCGCGCCAAGATGGCCGGGGCTCCCTCAGGCCTGCTCCCCGTTGCCGAGGCGACTGCTGAGGCCTAATTTGAGGCCTGCTCCCCCTTCCCTTCTCTGCCATCACCGAGGTGACCACTGAGGCCAGATCTGGTCACTCACATCCACAATTCCAACCCAAGGCCGCGTGGCTTCTTGCGATGCTGATATGAGGCCTCTTAGGCCGCGTCTTGTGGGCCTTCTGGGATTGTACCCCCCCCACCATGTGCCGCTGTCGTACATCTTTCAGAAGAGAATGAAGGAGATCATGCTGCAGTGTTTCCTGGCCGTCAAGTCCAAACTGGATTGCAAGCTGGGCTACTTCGATCTGATCGGCTGCGACTTCTTGATCGACGAGGACTTCAAGGTACCGGGTGCCGCTCCGAGGCTGGGCCTTGGGCTGGTTACTGACTTGGCTGGACCTGGGGGAAGATATAGGGGTGCCATCTCCAAGTTGGGAAATTCCAGGAGATTGTGGTGCAGAGCCTGGGGAGGGCAGGGACCTCAGCAGGGTTATAATACCGTAGAGTTCACCCTCCAGAGCTGCCGTTTTCACCCGCCCACAAACAGCAACTCCCTGATGTGATGATGTCACCCGGAAGTGATGTCATCACGTCGGGGACGTTGTGTGGCAACACTCTAGGTTTTGGGAAAAACTCTATGGTTTGACCCTGATTTTACTACAGAATTTCGCCCAAAGCCAGAGCGTTGCCCCTGATGTTGGGGACATTGTGTGGCGACGCTCTGGGTTCTGGGCCAAACTCTACACCTTGGTGTTTAGTTATGCCAGCCACATAACCACGGAAATGTCTTCAGACAGCGCTGGCTTTTTGGCTTTGAAACGGAGATGAGCACCACAACCCTAGAGTCGGATTCGACTGGCTTTTGAGCAAGGGAACCTTTACCTTTACCTTTTATAGTAACCAAAGTGTTGCCCCCAATGTCACTGGCACGATGACGTCACTTCTGGGTGACATCAGTGCCCCAGGGACAGCCCCACCCACCCCCAGAACACCTCCCAGATCCCCTCACCAGCAAGACAAGGGGACCTAGCAACCCTAGTTGTAAGTCCTGGAGGTTGGCACCCCTAATGCAAGGAACCCTCCCCTCCCCAAACACACCCCAAACGAAGACTCCAGCCCACAAGTCAGGTTGAAATACACTCTTGTCTATACCTGGGCTAGAAGCTTTTATAGTCCTTCCACATCAGGGGGGACCAATGGGCTGCCTGCATGGGCGGAGCTCATGAAGCCACCTTCTACTGAGTCAGATCTCTTGATCCATCTAGTTCAGTATTGTCTACTCTGACTGGCAGGGGCTCCCCATATCCCTGACCCCAAGGGTGGAGTCACATCGAAGCCTGGGAGCAACTCTTTCGCCTGCAATTCTTTGGCCCACCACAAGAGGCAGCAGAGGACAGATCTGGAGGCTGCTCCTTCTAGCCCCCACTTCACGCAGCCTCCAGTGATGCATAACGATTGAACAAGAGTCCAAAAATAATACCAAGCATTTACAATTATTATCAAGTGAGGGGATGAGGCATAGGGACAGAGAGAGAGGAGGAATAAGGAGGAGGAGGAGACTGGATTTATACCCCGCCCTTCACTACCCAAAGAAGTCTCAGAGCGGCTGACAATCTTTCCCTTCCCCTTCCCACCACAGACACCCTGTGAGGTAGGTGGGGCTCAGAGAGCTCTTTTGAGAACTGCTCGTGAGAGAACAGCTCTGAGAGAACTTGTGACCGACCCAAAGTCACACCAGCAGCAGCATGTGGAGGAGTGGGGAATCAAACCCGGTTCTCCCAGAACTGAGTCCACGCTCCTAACCACTACACCAAACTGGCTCTCTGCAATTTGTCTAATCCTTTCCTTTTTTTGAAGCCATCCAACCCAATCTCAGGACCTGTCAGGACCTAAATTTACAGCAAGGCTTGAGGACTAGAGACTTGAGGGATTTGTAATCTGGAATGGAGCTGATGCACCAGCTCTGGCCAACCGGGGTGGGGAGGAACTCTTGAAGGATGCCAACAGGACCGAGGCAGGGAGGCCGTCCTGCCCCAGCGGGTCAGTGTGGGTCAGGTGATGCTACTCATCTCCCTCCTGGATAGCCCAGGCTAGTCCGATCTCAGAAGCTAAGCAAGGTCGGACTTGGCTAGTCCTTGGAAGGGCAACCTCCAAGGAATACCAGGGTCATGACGCAGAGGCAGGCGATGGCCAACCACCTCTGAACTGTAAAAAGTTTGCCTAAGAAAAGAAGTCTAGCTCGCCACCTAGTGGTGCACAAAAGAGCTAGAACTTCTGGCTGCCAGACAATCTTAGGATCTCCTGGCTGTACTACACACACTGCCATATGATAATTAATTAATTACTCCCTCTAAAGGTGTCTGGGTCAAAGTAGCAAATGGGTCTGAAAAAACAGGACACCCCCCCCTGCATAGACTTCACCTCACTCCCCCTTCACTTTGCTATGCTATGCCCTCCATTGCCCAGGAGAAAGGGAGACCGGGCTGACATACCTGCCAGCAGACCTGTAGCCAGGATTTTTTTCACTTGTGGGGCAAATTTTCTTCTGGTGGGGCTGAAGTTTTCAGTGCAGAAAGAAAAGCCATTTAGCCGATAGAAAGCTGTTACCAGGATAGATCTCTCAATTGCAAGCTGTCAGCCACTTTAGATGACAGTTCTCAGCTGCTGCAAGTTCTGCCAGCCTTAGCAACACTTCTGCTAACAATTTGGCAGGTGGGGGTGATGACTTCTATAGTCAAGAAAGCTAACACTTAGGCAGAAAAACTCTTTTCAAGGAGACCAGTTCCTTGACACAGAGTTGGAAGGGATCCGAGAGGTCACCCACTCCAACCCCCATGCTCTGTGCAGGAATCAGTCAGCTACAGCACCCTACTCTGCTTAAAGGAGTGCACGCCTTTAAAAATGTTTTTAAATTATTTTAAAAAGCATTTACAGGAGAAATTATTGCCAAGCTGTGTCTTTAAGAAAGGGGGCAGAGCCCTGAAAAGCCCCGCCATAGCTGCAGGCCTGCCTGCCGGGGTAAATTTGTTGGCCATGCGCTTTTGTCACTGGAGCAGATGCTTCCTCCAGATGCGAGCCCACAAAACAGAGTGTGAAAAGGCACCGATTAATGTGGTCTGGAGCCTGGCCTCCAAACACGAGTCCCCCCCCTCCCCCTCCCCCTCCATATAGGATGGGAACGGTGAGAGGTGTGTGCCAGGCCGAAGGGTATGCAGTCTGTGAGGCTGGCAGGCAAAGCTCCCCATGGGTAACTCTGCCTTCAGATGGGGCCCTTGTGGCCAGTCCCCCAGTGGTTAATTAAAAGCTTTCACCCCCACAAAGGTGCCCCCCCCCCCCAGGCTTCAGCAAATCTCTCCCGCTTTCACCGCCATGGGAAGATGACAGCCCTCCAGAAATGCATTAATAAAACAATAGTATTAACAATATTAACAATCAAGGCTGCCACCTAATTAAAGCCATTATACCCATGATAAATTGCAATTGATTTAATCTGCATACATTTACACATGAATAAGAATTGGGGCTGTACCGAGTGTCCTCCCAGGAGCATTTTTTGGCAGGGAAATCATGTTTTTACAGGGAGGGGCATGCCCCCGCCCCCTCCAGCTGTCATTCTGCTCACCTTTTGCGCTAGTTATTTCTGTCTCTTTGATACCCTGATCAGGAGGCTGATTTGCTGCCTTCCCCCACCCAAAAGCCCCCTGCATCTTCTCCCTATGAATGGAGAGTGATCCCAGCCATTCAGGGATCACGTGGCGAGCATGACACATTTCTAGGCAGGCCAATCTGGTTTGGTGATGTGGTCACGTCACGAAGCCTATTCAGAGCGAGAACGTATGACTGATATCTGGATCGGCCCTCGCTCGGAATGCGCGCACTCTCCTGAATGCTGTGGCAGAGCTCCCTGATAGGCACCATCTTAGAAGAGGCACCCCCTCTTGTGTCGGGTTGCCAGGTCCCTCCTGGGCTTACCAGGAGAGGGAGGGAGGCCTAGGTGGCGTTACCGGCAATGTGGCGACGTTACTTTCGACGTGCACTGGAAGTGATGTCATCATGCTGCATCGTCATGGTGACAGTCTGGTATTTGGGCAAAAACTTTATGGTGAAAATGGCTTCTACCATAGAGGTTTTGCCCACATACCAGAGTGCCACCCAGCCATCACCAGTGTGATGATGTCACTTCCGGTGCATGCCAGAAATGACATCGCCAGATTGCCAGCAGCGTTGCCTGGGCCTTCCTCTTCCTCTTGGTAAGTCCCCCCACCAGCCAGCTGCTTGCCAGCAGGGCACCCTGTCTCCACCGGGCTGCCTCTTCTAAAATGGTGCCTGCCACTTAGGGTTGCCAACTTCCAGGTGGGGCCTGGAGACCTCCCGCTTCTGCAAGTGATCTCCAGCTGACAGAGATCAGCTCCCCTGGAGGAAACGGCTGCTTTGAAGGGTGGACTCTGTGGCACTGTACCGTGCTGAGGCCCCTCCCCTCCCCAAACCCCGCCCTCTCCTGGCTCCACCCCCAAAGTCTCCAGGTATTTCCCAACCCAGATCTGGCAACCCTACTGCCACCTGCAGTTTTTGTATGCTCCCATATTAAAAATAAGTTTAAAAATATCTACTTCTGAATCAACTGGATTTTAACAAACGAATTTCTAAAAATCTATACATTGATCTATGCAATCAGATAAAGTTTGTGGCCTCCTCAACCCCCCGAAAGGCCAGACCACAACATTTTGCCCAGGTCCCGGGCCTGGGCTCTGCAGCAGAGGCCAGTGGGATCTCAGCAGGGTGCAATGCCAGAGTCCACCCTCCCGAACAGCCATTTTCTCCAGGGGACCTGAGCTCTGTCGTCCGGAAACCGGGTGTAATTCTGGAAGATCTCCAGGCCTCACTCTTAGACTGGCGAAGCCAAGCATATACCCCCAAAGTTCCTTGGAAACAGACTAAGGGAGACTTGGAACGAAATATAAGAGCCCAATAGCCAGAGAAGTAAAACGAAAAAAGGTCTCCTCAGAACCCAGGAAGGACATAAATGTATACCATCGCTATTCCTTTACATTTTTAAACTTATTTTATCAGGCTCAGGAAGGGGGAAGGTGTGGTGGCTGAACCAGAAAGGTAATTTACAGAGCTTCAGTGCCCCCTGGTGGCAACTGTGGAAATATTTCCATCAACTTCGGAAAGCGTCGCCCCCCCGGCCCCCCGCGCGGCCACCACAGATTTCACACTGGTTTCACCGCCTCTTTCGCAAAGAGTTGTCAGCTCACATAGCAAATCTATTCATTACGATAATCCATTGCCATAATAACTGAGATGCATTGATTTTTCTTTTAACATCAGCGTATTTATGGCTCTTAGAGCCGGCTGGGAAAGCGATGGAGCGTGGCCCATTCCTTCCCTCCCCCGCTTTAGCTGTACACCTTAAACGAACATTTATTTAATTGATCTATGTATTTAATTAAAAATATTTATTCCACCAGTCGCAGAGCAAAAGGTAAAAAAAAACATAGCAAAGTAATGTAAGCAACGTCGGGGTTCCATTTTACCACGCCCATCGGGTCGGGCCCCTCCCAAAGACCACTGGCTCCACCCCTTGGCTTCATTGTAGACTTTTGGAATTCCCCAGTTGGTATGGTTGCCAAATTCCAGGTAGTGGCTGGAGACCTCCTGGGATGACAACTGGTCTCCAGGCGACAGAGATCAGTTCCCCCAGAGAAAATGGCCACTTTGGAAGCTGGACTCTATATGGCATTATGCCACATTGAAGTCCCTCCACTCCACCCTCCTCAAGCTCCACCCCCCAAATCTCCAGGTATTTCCCAGTTTGGTGTAGTTGGAGCATGGACTCTAATCTGGGAGAACCGGGTTTGGTTCCCCACTCCTCCACATGCAGCTGCTGGCGGGACCTTGGGTCAGTCACAAGTTCTTTCAGAGCTGTTCTCTCAGGAGAAGTCCTCGAGAGAGATCTCTCGGCCCCACCTACCTCACAGGGTGTCTATTGTGCGGAGGGGAAGGGATTGTAAACCACTCTGAGACTCCTTCAGGTAGTGGGCGGGGTATAAATCCAATTTCTTCTTCTTCTTCTTCTTCTTCTTCTCCGTCTTCTTCTGTATGCCGCTGGCAACCTGACCAGTTGGCAAACCTCTTCTTCCCCGGTTCCCCAGTTCCCCGGTTCCGTTGGTGGCATCACGAGGAGCCTAAGCAGGGGTCATTTGTAGAAAAAGAGGTGCAGGAGCTCATTAGCATAATCCATTAGCATAACTTATTTGCATATGCCACACACCCTGACATCACTGTAAGTGTGTCAGAAGGCAACACCCACCACTCAGGCTCCGCCCCTAGGGACTGTCTTTCCACTCTGGGGGCTGTCATTCCAGTCCCAGAGTAGCCTATTGAGGCCCAGGAAGAATGCTAGACGTGCTGCTTCACGCTCCTGCTGGGAGCGGGGGGCGGGGCTTGCTGCTGCCTGTGCGTTTAACTGCCGGAGCTCCGCTCCTGCGCGCTTCTGCTCCAAATGACCCCTGGGCCTAAGGCTCTCTAACAGCAAACTTTCAGTGAATTTTTATTCTCAAAGAAAAGAGAACGACTATCGAACCTGCTTGAGCAATTAGGGCAGAGGCGCCCCAGGCAGCTTCTGAATTTCTCGTCCCTTGGCCGACTCCGGCCCGAGAATCCCTGTTTCGACTTCACCTCCCCCTCGAGGAAATTAAACCTGTGCCGTTTCCTGCTCCAGTTTCCCCCTGTAACATGCAACGTTAGTGCACCAATAAATTAGCACTGAAAATTTATTATGGATACCAACGAGGGTCTCGTTGACCGGCACAGTTAGGGCACCGGCCTCCCTCTCAGAGAACTGACCGGTGTTTTCCAGGTGTGGCTCTTGGAGATGAACGCCAACCCTGCCCTGCATACCAACTGCAGTGCCTTGAAGAGCATCATTCCTACGGTGGTGAATGAAACTCTGGGTAAGTGGAGAGGAACCCTGCCCTGCCTTCCCATGTCTCTGTCACCTCTTTTATATCTCCTCCCTTTTTGTAGCAGGAACTCCTTTGCATATTAGACCACACACCCCTAATGTAGCCAATCCTCCAAGAGCTTACAGAGCTCTTCTGACAGGGGCTACTGTAAGCTCTTGGAGGATTGGCTACATCAGGGGTGTGTCGCCTAATATGCAAAGGAGTTCCTGCTACATAAAGAGCCCTGCACTCCCTCTATTTCTCTTCCTTCCTGGGCGGGGTGGGGGTGTGGATGGGGGTGTGGAGAGACACGCTGATCGTTGACCGTCTGGGCAAGAAATTTTGATGAGGAGAATTTTGGGAGACTGGCAGAACCAACCGATAAAGCTTTTCTTGGACTGTACCATATCAGACTTCAGGCGGGTGTTTACGTGTCTGGATGTTCCCCATTATCTTGGGGGGGTGGTATTTATTGTGTGTTTATGCCTAGAAATCATGGTTGACTTCTGGCAACTCCTAGTGGGGCGTGGACGTTTCAGAGAGGTGGTTTACTGTTTCCTGCCCCTGCGTCCCAGCCCTGGTATTCCTTGGAAGTCTCCCCTCCAGGTACTTGCCAGGGTTGTCCCTGCTTAGCTTCTGGGATCTGACAAGATCGGGCTTGCCTGGGCGATCCAAATCAGGTCTTGGATGTTCCCCCTTATCAGTGACTCTCTGAATATGGAAAAATAGGGGGGAGAAAGCTACCGTGAAGCCTTCTCCTTGAGCAGGCCCATAGCCAGGATTTTTTAATTGAGGGGGTCTTTAAATAAGTCAGGGGGTACCTGCACACACCTCTAAGGGAGCGCTTGAGCTGGATGGGAAGTCAGGGGGCCTTGGCAGTAAGTCAGGGGGCCAGGCCCCAAGATGCCCCGCTGTAGCTACAGGCATGTCCTTGAGGTGCTAGCTTTCTATAAGCAGGGGTCATTTTCTCCATTGAAGAACATTGCAATAGGCACTCTCCCCACAGGGTAACATCAAATGGTGCAGTCCAGGAAAGACTTTACCATGTCGTTCAGCTGAGTATATAAACTGGACCTCCCCCAAAGTGGAATCAACTCAGCAGCCTGTTCCAGTTTATCCTGATGGGTTAGCTAAAGATCAAGGTGACCAAACAGGCAATTATAAAACAAAGTTTGAGTCCAGTGGCCAAAGTTTGAGTCCAGGTGCCATCAGGAGATTCACCAATGGGGCCAGAACTCTAGAAGCCCTCCCACTGTTGCCCTCCCCAGCACCAAGAATACAGAGCATCCCTTGCCCCAGAGTCCCTATCCATACCTTGTGGCTAATAGCCACTGATGGACCTCTGCTCCATATGCTTATCCAGTTCCCTCTTGAAGCCCTCCGTGCTTGTAGCTGCCACCACCTCCCGTGGCAGTGAATTCCACGTGTTCATCACTCTTTGGGTGAAGAAGGACCCGACCGCTCAGCAATTTCATTCAGTGCCCACGAGTTCTTGTACTGTGAGGAAGGGAGAAAAGGACTGCCTTTCTCAGCCTGCTCTATCCCCTGCATAGTCTTGTCAACCTCTTATCTAAAGGCAGGTCCACATTTTAGCAACGGTTCCCGCCTGTTTGATCCCTAGCTCTGGTGGTCGAGATCTTCACCAAGAGCCAAAAGAACCAGGCGTTCCTGCCCTTGGAGTCGCTCTCCCACTTTGTGCTGCTCTACAACGGGATGACGTCTGACAACGGACCCCCTCGGCCCACCAAGAGCAGGACTTCCCTCCGTTCTTTGCGTGGCTACTGGTCGCAGACTGAGCACGGCACCAACAACAACAGCACCACCAAGTCCGGCGGCGGCAGTGGCAGCAGCAGCCGGCCGTCGGACAGGCAGCCGCCCAAACCTTTGGAGAAGCCGCCCAAACCTTTGGAGAAGCCGCCCAAAACGGAACTGTCCGGCCCTCCCGAAGGGATCTGCCTCCCGCTTCACAAAACTATCCCCCGAAGTACCCTACCAATGTCCCAGATCCAGATATCCATCGTTCCCAACCTCTCCAGTTGTCCTTCCGTGAAGGCCGTCCTCCGGGGCAACCAAGTCTGCAACAGCGGGAGCCAGTATATCATCAAACACATAGCGGAGTCGGACGGGCATCACGCGGGGCCGACCGGGGCCAAGAGCGGCGAAGAGAAGGCCAAGAACAACCCCGTGGCCCCTCTCAGCGCCGCCCTCAAAGACAGGTCCTACGCCACGTGGTTCAACCAAACGTTTGGGACCCAGGGTCCGCTGGGGGGTGGCAACTTGGCCAGCGTCCCCTTGACCAGCTCTCAGATGGTCTCCTTACACCTGCAGTCCAACATCCCCCCTAACGTTCCGGCGCCTCAAGAAAGTGCCAGGTTGCCCCGGAGGACCCACGCCAAGCCATCGGCGGACAACGGCAAGACGGCGGCGGTGGCCGGAACGTGCAACTGCGGCGATTCGCTCCCAGAAGATAAAAAGGCCTCTCACCGTGGCTCCTAAACTGAGATCGCTCGTGTATTTGGAAAAGCCCTGGTTCTTTTTCCTATAAAGGACAGAAAAATGGAAAAAAAGAAAAAAAACAACCACATACAGTCCCTTTTTGCGGCGTCGTATTTGAGCATTTATGATGGAATCCCCCCTCCTTTTTTCTGTAAAACAAACGCAATCTATTTTGTGGTCACCTGTTAAGAAAAGAATGACTGCCTCCTGTGCGGCGGTCTAGATTCACAGGGTTTATTCTGACAGCAGTCGGACACATTTCCGGGCCGTGAACGCAAAGTCGGAACGTGCGGCTTTAATAAGGAGCCGGGCTGTTGCTTTAAAAAAAGAAGATGAAGATGATTCTTCAAAAAAAATGAACACGTTTCATACACTGCTCACTTCTTCGGGTACAGCTGTATCCGAAGAAGCGAGCCGTGACCCATGAAAGCTCCTCCCCTGGCACAAACGTTGTTAGTCTTTAAGGCCCGACTGGACTCTTGCTCTTTTCTACCGCTGCAGTGGGCTTACCAGGTCCGAGGACCGCACCGGAGGGGAGGTGGAGCGCCGCAATGTGCTGACGTCATGAGGAAGTTTTGCCCCCAAACCAGAGCGTCACTGCGTGACGTCACTTCCGCATGATGTCAGCACGTTGCGTTTGGGGGCAGGACTTCCTCCCGCCGGCCAGCTGGCCAGAAGAAAGCAGGAGTCCGAAAAACCAGAGGCTCTCCTGCCCCCAACTGGGGAATGGCTTCCCTATTTTACAGACAGGCTAACATGGCTACCAATCTTGATCTTTCTCTGTCATGTTTGCTTCGTTCTTCCTTCCTGTTTCCTGGTCTCTGTCGTTTTTCTTTCTTCATATTTCCTAGTCTGGACTAATTTCCCTCCTTCCAGTTTCCTGTTCTCTGCCATTTGGCTTCCCTTCTCCCTCTGTCTTATGGTCGGTCACGTCCCTCTCTTCCCCGCGTCTTGTGCTGTTATTTTCCTTCCCTCGTTTCGTGGCCTCTGCCGTTTCCCTTCCTTCTTTCCTTCCCATTCATGATATCGCTCTTATTTTCCCTCGCTTCTCCTTCCCTTCCCTCTGCCATTTCCCTCCCTTCCTTCCCATTACCAAAAGTCAAAGAATTGCACTTACAGACTGGGAGCGCTGTATCTACGGCCAGGGCTATTTTGGGGCAGGAACGCACAGGAACGGAGTTCCGGCTGGCTCCCGAGCTGGCCACGCCCAGCAGGAACTCAGTAGCATAACAGGCCACGCCCAACAGCAGGAACTCGTTAAGATCGGCTACATTAGGGGTGTGTGGCCTAACATGCAAAGGAGCTCCTGCTACAAAAACAGCCCTGGGTTTTGACAACAAACAAGGTAAACAGAATAAGAAGCAAAAGGTGGGTGTGGCTGGATGACCACACTTCTGGCAACATGGGGGTGTGGCCTAATGTGCTAATGAGTTTCTGCTGTTGGGTGTGGCCTATTACGCTATTGAGTTCCTGCTGGGCTTTTTCTACAAAAAAAAGTCCTGGCTGTTCACGCACAAGGAGTACGCACAGAATAAACCCTGTGGATTTGCCAACAGCCATAATATTATGATTTGGAAGGTCCACCAGCCTTCCCTTCAAAATCCTAGGAATTCAGATGGCGAGACTGGAAACATCTGAGCATGTTGCACGCCCCTTCCCAGAGTGGTGTGGTCAACACGGGGGAGGGAACTCACGGCCACAGATGCTTGGTGTGCATTTCCTAACAAGTAGTACACTTCCCTTCATCATGTAGTGAGGTTCCCTTGACTAGGATGCCCAGGGATGGAGGAAGCTGTGGCCAACATCCCAGCATCTCCGACTGTCACTTGTAATGAGCTGCTTCTCCTGCCAAAGGGAGCTTTGATTCTTGAAATCCGATGCCCTGCAGTGCTCCCCTCTAAGCTGTGGAGTCTTGTGAGCAAAAATTCTCCTTTGTGAGCTACTGGCATCAAAGTTGTGAGTGAGCGATTTGGCTGCTGCATAAATTAGTTTGCTCTGGAGCCACCCTTCTCGAGCTAAGACAAAGATGGGTGAGCTGGAGGCTAAAAGATTGTGAGCTAGCTCACACTAACTCGGCTTAGAGGGAACACTGCCTGGAAGTCTTGTTGGTCACCAGGGTGCTACGGGACTCGAATTGTGGTCTTCTCCTGCAAGCCAGTACAGCTACCCACCTGAAACTGGCCTCGGCCGGGACCCCCTGCCTCTCTCTGTGTCTGTTTTCCCTACTGCCTGGTGCATTCAAACCATACGATATATGTATACATAGCACATTAGAATCATAGAGTCGGAAGGGACCTCCAGGGTCATCTAGTCCAACCCCCTGCACAGTGCAGGGAATTCACAAATGACTCCCCCCCCCTACACACACACACCCAGTGATCCCATTTCCATGCCCAGAAGATGACCAAAACCCTCCAAGATCCCTGGCCAAACCGGCCTGGAGGAAAATCGCTTCCTGACCCCAAAGTGTCGGCATTTCCGTGGCCACGAGAACAAACAGCGATGCAACCCCTTCCTGCCCTCCTGTCTCGCGGTCTGCCCAAGTTCACAGAATCAGCCTCGCTGTCAGATGGCCACCTAGCCCCCTGCTTAAAAACCTCCAAAGAAGGAGAACCCACCTCCTCTTGAGGAAGCCTGTTCCACTGAGGAACCGCTCTGTCAGGAAGTTCTTCCTAATGTTTAGCCAAAGACTCTTTTTATTTAATTTCAGCCCATTGTTTCTGGTCTGACCTTCTGGGGCGACAGAAAACAACCTCATATCCTCACCCGGTCGTCTCCTCTCCAGGCTAAACACACCCAGCTCCTTCAGCCTTTCCTCATGGGACTTGGTCTCCAGACCCCACTCACCCACCTTCATTGCCCTCCTCTGGACACGTCCCAGCTTGTCTATACCCTTCTTAAATTGTGGTACCCCAAAACAGAACACGATACTCTAGGTGAGGTCTAACTAGACCATTAAAACCATACAGCTCCTGCCAACCTAGCTGTTTGAAAGCAAGAAATTGCAAGTAGATAAATAGGGACCACTTCGGTGGGAAGGTAACAGCGTTCCGTGCTCCTCGGTGTTTAGTCATGCCGGCCACGTGACCACAGAAACGTCTTCGGACAGCGCTGGTTCTTCGGCTTTGAAACGGAGATGAGCACTGCAACCCTAGAGTCGGATTCGACTGGCTTTCGATCAAGGGAACCTTGACCTTTACCGTTATGGACGCGCACCTCTTTTACTGAGCACACAAAGCTACCTTCCACTGAGTCAGATGCTTGGTCTCTTGAGGTCAGTCCTGTCTCCTCGAAAGGGTCTCAGGCTGAGGTCTTTCACATCACCTGCTACCAGACTCTTTCATCTGGAGATGCCGGGGCTTGAACCCGGGACCTTCTGCATGCCAAGCAGATGCTCTGACACTGAGCCATGGCCCCCTCCCCATTACTTAAGAACATAAGAGAAGCCAATGGTGGATTAGGCCAAGGGCCCATCCAGTCCAACACTCTGTCACACAGTGGCCAAAAATACCAGGTGCCATCAGGAGGCCCACCAGTGGGGCCAGGACACCAGAAACCCTCCCACTGTTGCCCCCACCCCAAGCACCAGGAATACGGAGCATCACTTGCCCTGGACCAAGAGTTCCCAGCTATACCTTGTGGCTAACAGCCACTGATGGACCTCTGCTCCGTATGTTTATCCAGTTCCCTCTTGAAGCCATCCATGCTTGTAGCTGCCACCACCTCCTGCGGCAGTGAATTCCGTGTGTGAATCACTCTTTGGGTAGAGATTCAGTCAGGGAGAGAGTTGAATCCAGCTCTTGCCAGCACCAAGGCAACACTCGCGCTATTGATAATGGCCAAAATGACCAAACCTTCTCTTCTTTTTGGAAGCCCAATCTCACCGGGTGACCTTGGACCAATCACATTCTCTCATGCTAACCTACCTTGCAGGGTGGTTGTGAGGATTAAATAGTGGAGATGAGAACAATGGAAGCCATTTTGGGTCCCCATTGGGGGAGAAAGGTGGGGTACAAATGAATTAAATAAACAACAAGAAGAAGAGATTGGATTTATACCCCGCCCTTCACTTGGAGTCTCAGAGCGGCTTACAAACTCCTTTCCCTCCCCCTCCCCACAACAGGCACCCTGTGAGGTAGGTGGGGCTGAGAGAGCTCTGACAGAAACTGCTCTTTCTCAAGAACAGCTGTGCCAGAGCTTGTGACTGACCCAAGGTCACATCAGCAGGTGCAAGTGGAGGAGTGGGGGAATCAAACCCGCTTCTCCCAGTTTAGAGTCCGCTCACTTAACCACTACACCAAAGTTGACTGGGCATCTGATTCACGGGGAAGTCCCTGAGAAAGTGACGCGCAACGAGAGGCTGAAAACATTTCAAGGAAGACGTGGTTGTCCGTAGCGTGGTTCAAAGAAAGCGAAAGGGCCGTGCCCGTCATCGCCCGCCCGCCGGTGACAGGCCTAACTTTCGTAACCCACTGGGTCTTGTAAATTCCGATGCCCTCCGCCCATGTAGCCACAGAAGGAGGGTGGGGGGAAGATTTGCTTTGCCCAAATCTGGCCGTTTTTATTAAAGAGCCTTTAATCAAGGTTTTGAAAAGGAAGCACGGGGGAGGGCTGAATACATTCATGCTAAGGAAATGAGATTTTCACCAGGGGTTGGCGGCTTTAGCAGCGCAAGGAAAGTCTGCTGCATCACGGAACATCTGAAAGGGAAACAACCGCCGGTTTTTCCTGAGGCAGACCGCAAACAGGAAAAGCCCATGACGCCTTGGCAACAAAGCCCCAAAATGGTACCTAAAGGAAACCATGAAGCCGGGCAAGCTGTCCCCTCTCGGTATGCAAACCAGCTGGGAAATTCAGATTACACACTGCTTTTTTGTTTTTTAGCAAAAGCCAGGTTTTTGCCCTCTGTTTTGCTTCCGGAGAAACGCATCGATGAGAAAAATCAGCCGGGAAAATCCCGGATTGATCACCCGCTTCTGCCATTTCTAAAAAGCTACTACCGTTTGGTTACTAACAAGATGAGGAGGGGGTAGGGGGGGCTATGGTGGTTAAGGGGTGCCAGAGTTCCAGCTTTAGTGGGACATCTCCTGGTGACTATCTCTGTCCCCTACTGGCGCTTCACAAGCCTCAGTGCGGAATGAGTGGGGACCAATGTTCCCTCTAAGCTGAGTCAGTGTGAGCCAGCTCACAGTCTTTTAGCCTCCGGCTCACGCATTTCTGTCTCCGCTCACGTAATTTATGCAGCAGCCAAACGGCTCGCTCACAGCTTTAACGCCAGCCGCTCACAAAGGAGAATTCTTGTTCACAGGACTCCGTGGCTTAGAGGGGGCATTGGTGGGGACCCCGTCATGTGACGTCACTTTGTCCACAAAGACAGAGGTGACATCATCATGACGGGACGACACTCTAGGATTGGCCCCAAGCTCTATGGTTTAACTTGAGGATTCAATTCCTCCCAGCAGGTTGCCAGTGGCGGCTGCCGGCCCTGACTGTCGCTCCCCCTAGAAACTAACCTGATAGACGAGGCTGGATGCCAATCTTTCACCTAATTGGAGATACCCAAAGCTCCGCCTCCAGCCCACTTGGCATCTCCAAGCCCCGCCCCTTGCTCCCTGGGTTCTTCTGCAACTCCACCTGCCTGGTGTTCATCAAGGGATCGGTCTACTGTACATCAAGGTTGGCAGCCTTACAGATACAGGCCTTCCCCTTCTAGTCTAATGTGTGGCGGTTTCAGAGTTCTATACAAGGCCATGGGCTGCCCCCGGTCGATGCTGCTTGGAAGGGTTCCCTTTATCCACCAAATCCTCCTCGGAGTCCCAGTCCCGGCTCTTTTGCCAAAGGAGTCCCCAAGCCAGTCGAGATGGTGACGCTCACACATACAATCCGAGAACGGCCAGCCTGTGACGTCAGGGGTCGAGCAAAAGGTCTGTCCCAAGCGCAGCGTCTTTGACCGGGCGCTCTTATAACGTCCCATTGTTCAATAGAGTCCATTCATGCACCTGGCCAAGAGCCGCTGAGCGGTGAGATATCGAGGGACGCAGATAGGCCCCAGTAGCTACGCCCTGCTTCAGTGTGCCAGGAACGGCATCGAGGCCCTTTCTTCCACCGTCTTGTGCCCCCTTTCCTCCTCCGGGTACTGGCAGCTGAAGCTGTCCTCCTGTTGTTCTGGAAGCTGCACGAGGTTAGAAGTGCCGACGGCTTCCGGGTCTGCGGGACAAACATACAGACAGTTAAGAAATGCTTCTCTTCATGGGTCTCCGTCGGATGGGACCCCCAGGCCCAGCATCCTGTTTCCAACATAGGGCAGCCAGGTGCCTCTTGGGAACCCAGGAATGGGACGATGGCCTTGTTCTGTCTGTCCCCAACATCCAGTTAGGAAGCTTCGATCGCCTTCCGTTCCTGATGCTGGTGCGCATGCATGAACTATCTTGGCACATGCGCATTAAGGCATAAAGGAAAGAAGCCTTGCCCTGTTGGAGGAATCACATGGACACCTGGAGGTGTCTTCTACTGAACCGGACCCTTGGTCCGTCAAGGCCAGGATTGTCCACGCAGCCCTGACCCGGATCGCCCCGGCCAGCCCGATCTCATCAGATCTCGGAAGCTGAGCAGGGTCGACTCTGGCAAGGACTTGGATGGGAGACCTCCTTGGAATACCAGCAGTCGGGGGGGGAGGCAGGTATGCTATGGACCTCTCTGAATATCCTCCAGGCTCCCAGTAGGGATCAGTCACCAGAGGTCGCCCTGACTTCCAGGTGCACACACTAGGCTACCAGGTCCCCCAGAGGCTTGGGGGTTTGCCCACTCAAAGGGCCCCCGACCAGCCGGCCCGGATACGGCCGGTGGGGAGAACCCCACCCCCAAAGTGCCCGGATCAGGCCAACGTGCCCGGTGCAGTGACATCACCCAGAGGTGACGTCATTGTGCTGGGCACGTTGCCACGTGGACACTCTAGCATTCAGCCTGAAAACTCTATGGTATCATAGAGTTTTCAAGCCAAATGCTAGAGCGTCCATCGCTGGCGTGTCTAGTGTGATGACGTCACTTCCGGACCGGGACCTACTCCCCCCCCCCGACTGCAACCAATTAGTGACCTGGCAACCCTAGCACGCACGCACACACACACAAATACAAAAATACCCTCCTCAAATAAAAAAGTATTGTCTACCCAGACTGGCAGCAGCTCTCCAGGGTCTCAGGCGGAGGTCTTTCATATTACCTTCTACCTGATCCTTTCAACTGGAGATGCCGGGGATTGAACCTGGGACCGTCTGCATGGCCGAGCAGACGTCCCACCACTGAGCCAGGGCTTCTCCCACAGACCTCAGCAGAGGAAATTCCTTGGGGGTGGGAGGTGGGGGTGGGACATCACTGGATACGAACCACAGGGACGGGGCTCACCTTCCGTATCGGGGAGCTTCTCCCTCTTCTGCACCCACATGCAGAGGAGCAAGGAGAACATCATCAGGATGACGAGGAAGATGCCCGCCGCTGTCACGATAGCCAGGACGTTGGTGAACATGGACTCTGCAGGAACAAGGGGCACAGAGATGATCAACAAGGGACTCCCAAGCAATTGGCATTCCAAGGAGAAGAGTTGGTTTTATTCCTTTCCTTTCCTTTCCTTTCCTTTCCTTTCCTTTCCTTTCCTTTCCTTTCCTTCCCTTCCCTTCCCTTCCCTTCCCTTCCCTTCCCTTCCCTTCCCTTCCCTTCCCTTCCCTTCCCTTCCCTTCCCTTCCCTTCCCTTCCCTTCCCTTTTGGTGTCCATTCATGAGAGCCAGTTTGGTGTTTTGGTTAAGAGCGGCAGGAGTCTAATCTGGGAGAACCAGGTTTGATTCCCCCTCTCCTCCACATGCAGCCAGCTGGGTAACCTTGGGCCAGTCACAGTTCTCTCAGAGCTGATCTCTCAAGAGCAGTTTCTCTCAGAGCTCTCTCCGCCCCATCTACCTCACAGGGTGTCTGTTGTGGGGAGGGGAAGGGAAAGGAGATTGTGAGCCATTCTGAGACTCCTTCGGGTAGTGAAAGGAGGGGTATAAATCCAATCTCCTCCTCCTCCTCCTCCTTCTCCTCTCTTCTTTTTCTTTCCTTTCATATCCTTAGAAGCTCATTGATTCAGAGATTTTGAGCAGCAGAAGATATGTGCGTCTTCTTCTTTCTCTCTTTTTTTTTGATGCAAGGGCTAAAAGGACGGAGACAAATTTTGCAGTTGCTAGAGTAAACTTAGGATCCTTATCGCCGAGCCAAAGAGCCAGGGTTTCCAGAGTGTAGGCGGACAGTTGGTTGATTAAAGGCTTAATAAAGTGATCCCATACACTCTCAAAGAACCTGCGTCCAAGCAGGGCAAGGAAGGATGTATCCGTCCTATTAAGGCCACAAGGGCCAATTCTATCACAAATAGGGCCTGTGCAAAAATCTGCCCTGTAAAACCATTGTAGGAATAATATTCAGTACCCCACCCTTCACTACCGGAAGGAGTCTCGGAGCTGCTTACGATCCCCCCTTCCCTTCCCCTCCCCACAACAGACACCCTGTCAGGTAGGTGGGGCGGAGAGAGCTCTGAGAGAACTGCTCCTGAGAGAACAGCTCCCGAGAGAACTGTGACTGGCCCAAGGTCAACCAGCCGGCTGCATGCGGAAGAGCGGGGGAATCAAACCCGGTTCTCCCGGATTAGACTCCAGCCGCTCTTAACCACAACACCAAACTGGCTCTCATGATCTCATTCCTTCAAGGATGATCTCGCTCATCCAAGCGATTGTCTTTTTGCTCACGGGCGAGACCACATCCCTCTAGAAGAAGGAATGCCATCTCTGAGACGACGCCTGCTACGACACCCCTAAAAAACAATGTGTGTGTGTGTCCCCCCCTTCAGATCTACTGACAACGTTTTCCACCGAGGACGCCACCGCCATAAACAGAATGCACAGACTGTACCTGTCTTCATGGTCGAAAAAATGCCACACTGCACGTTGCAGGTACTGTTTCCTGGCTGGACCGTTTGCAGCCCATTCCTGCTGCAGCTACGAAGGAAGGACAAGAAGAAGAAAAAGGATGATGGATGAGAGGTTTCCAATAATACAGTGAATACAGTATCAGGCAGAGCTAACAGACTTAGGGATGTATTACTACGTTTCCGGGTTGCATCTTGCTAGACCGACTTTGGAAAAGAAGATGGAGGAGGAGGAGGAGGTGGAGGTGGAGGATGGATTTATGCCCCGCCCTTCACTCCCCGAAGGAGTCTCCGAGTGGCTCACAATCGCCTTCCCTTCCCCTCCCCACCACAGACACCCTGTGAGGGAGGTGGGGCTGAGAGAGCTCTCTTGAGAACCGCCCTTGAGAGAACAGCTCTGAGAGAACTGGGAGTGACCCAAGGTCACGCCGACAGCTGCATGGGGAGGAGTGGGGAATCAAACCCGGTTCTCCCAGATTAGAGTCCGTCGGTGCTCCTAACCACTACACCAAACTGCCTCTCACTTATTCTTAGCCCCCCCCATAGGGAATGATAACATTTTCCTACTTTACAGGGTCATTGTGTGAGGATTACAAGGAACGTTCTGGCTTTATGCAAGCTATTGCTATTGATACTGAGCATATGCATAGTGCTCCCAACTGTGCAGGGTGGCTCCCATCATATTTTTGTCATCCTCACAACAAACCTGCAAGGTAGACCAGTACTATTACTGGTAGATGGGAGAGCTGAGAGAATGCCCTGCCTTTCCCTGTTTTTGAAATCTGTGTTTAGCTTGCACTTTTATGCCGGTGTTGGCTGATCTTTGGTCATAATAAGCTCTTATAAGTGAAATGTGTGCGAACGCTAATCTGGAAGAACCAGGTTTGATTCCACACTTGCAGCTGCTGGATGATCTCTGGGCCGCGGCGGCACTTGCTGCTCGAGCGACCAGCGGCAGATTAACCCTTAAGCAGACTGAGTATGTGCCTTAGGGCACCAGGGCCAAAGGGGGCACCACAGAGTTGGGAAAAGGGTAGGTAAAGGTAAAGGTTCCCTTGCTCGAAAGCCAGTCGAATCCGACTCTAGGGTTGCGGTGCTCATCTCCGTTTCAAAGCCAAAGAGCCAGCACTGTCCAAAGACATCTCCGTGGTCACATGGCCGGCATGACTAAACGCCGAGGCACACGGAACGCTGTTACCTTTCCACCAAAGCGGTCCCTATTTATCTACTTGCAATTTCTTGCTTTCGAACTGCTAGGTTGGCAGGAGCTGGAACTAGAGACGGGAGCTCACTCCGTCTTGCGGCACCCGGGTCTCGAACTGCTGAACGACTGACCTTCCACAGCCTGCAGTTCAGCGTCTTAACCACTTGAGCCACCGCAGCTCAAGGGTGAAAAGGGAAAAACCCAAAGATTTGTAAAAAAAAAAAAAAATATGATAAAACTGGTGCAAATTGAGCATGGTGCACCCTAGGGTTATCTTCTGGTTTTTGTGGGCGAGGTGCAGTATCATAGGCTAAGTTTAAAAGTAAAATGCATGTGTTTAAAAGTAAAATGGTGGAGCCAAATTCAGTTGTCAGGACAGTCATTTCAATGAGGGGGGCACCAAGATCGGTCAGTGCTTCGGGCACCCGTGAGCCTTAATCCGCCCCTGCAAGCGACGTTTTTTTAAAAAAAATCCACACTGTCAATCAAAGGTCTAATGGCCAATCGGAAGCCCCACCAGGTCCCACCCACTTTCTAAAAAAACACTTGGGGGGCGCCAGGGAAGGTGCCAATGGGCGCCATCACGGGCACCATGCCAGGGACGTCTGGCTCTGGAGAAAGTTTAGTGTTGCTTCAGCGTCCCATGCTTCTTGACTGTTCTCCCTCCATCCTCACGTGGACGACGGAGATGAACATGATCCCAACGGGCCTGGTTTACGCATCCACGGGCATCTGCACACACTTTCTGATGGATCGGGTTGGACAGTTTAGACGCAAGCAAAAATAGAAACTTACTCTGTCCAAGCGATGCAGCAGCCGGCCTTCCCGTCTGAGTAGGTTCCGTCGGGACATTTTTTACAGAAGAACTTAAAGTCGATGGTACCTATGAGAGAAAAGGGGGGGGAATGTGAGCTGCTCCTAGAAGAACCCCAACTGGGCTTGCAGTTGAACGGTCAGTGATAACGGAGTTGACTGGCCAGCAAACCAGAGTCAGTGTTGGGTTCCAAAAAGCAAGTGAACTCCAGATTCTTCCATCTAATAAGCCGTCACATTCTTCCAGTGCTCCTCCTCATGACCGAACGAACCTCCCTGGACTGACAATAATCTGCTTGATTCCAGCTAAGCTTCACCCTGTCGCCTGCCTCATTTTTGACAACCTCTGGTCTGTGACCGCACTCGAATGTGCCACTGAACGACAACAACAACAAAAAATGTGCAAGGTTTGGGGAAAGGTTAAAGAACCTCAGAAGAGCCCTGCTGGATCAGACCAGTGATGGTCCCTCTAGTCCAGCCTCCTGTCTCACACAGGCCAACAACAGAGCAGAGAGGCCGAGGCCTTTGTAAGAAGATCGGAAGAGCCCTGCTGGATCAGACCAGTAAGGGTCCCTCTAGTCCAGCATCCTGCCTCACACAGTGGCCAGCTAGTTCCTCTGGAGGGCCACCAACAGGGCAGAGAGACCAAGGCCTTCCTTTGATAAGAACATCAGAAGAGCTCTGCTGGATCAGACCAGTGGTCCATCTAGTCCAGCCTCCTGTCTCACACAGGCCAACAACAGAGCAGAGAGGCCGAGGCCTTCGTAAGAAGATCGGAAGAGCCCTGCTGGATCAGACCAGTAAGGGTCCCTCTAGTCCAGTATCCTGCCTCACACACTGGCCAACCAGTTCCTCTGGACAGCCACCAACAGGGCAGAGAGGGCGAGACCTTCCCCTGAGAAGAACATCAGAAGAGCCCTGCTGGATCAGACCATTGGCCCACCTAGTCCAGCCTCCTCACACAGGGCCCAACCAGTTCCAAGTCCTTCCCCTGATGTTGCCTCCTGGTTACTGGGGTTCAGAAGTTGACAGCCTCCGGCTCTATCTGGCACCTAGTTTACATGTCCAGTCAAACTCTGTGTGTTGCTTGGCCCTCAGATAGGGTTACCAGACCTCCAGCTGGGGGCTGGAGATCTCCTGGAATTACAAGCGATCTCCAGACTACATGAACCGCTTATTTATTATTTATTCAAAACATTTATTCCACTTCTCCTGGATAAAATGGCCACCTTGGAAGGTAGGATGGATGGCATGGTACCCTACCGGGGGTCACTCCTCTCCCTGAACCCCACTCTCCCAGCCCCACCCTCCAGTCTCCAGGCACTTCCAAACCCAGGGTTGGTAACCCTAATCTGGAGAAATCTCAGTTCTACTTCCGCCTCTCCACCAAGGAATATCCCTGTACACCTGCCACAGGATCCCTGTACATTGCAAAGCATTCTGGGATGGTGTCCTGGGCAGGGGTCATTTGGAGCAGGAGCACACAGGAGCGGCGCTCCGGCAGTTAGAAGCCCCGCCCCCAGCTTCCAGCAAAAGCGTGAAGCAGCATGTGTAGCATTCCTCCTGGGCCCCAATAGGCTAATCTGGGACTGGAATGACAGCCCCCAGAGCGGAAAGACGGTCCCTAAGGGTAGAGCCTGAGCGGTGGGTGTTGCCTTCTGACACACTTCCAGTGATGTTGGGGTGTGGCATATGCAAATAAATTATGCTAATGAGTTATGCTAATAAGCTCCTGCACCTCTTTTTCTACAAAATGACCCCAGGTTCTGGGCATCCACTTATCTTATGAGCAAACTCCATCGGGAACCCCCCCCCCTTTGCAAGAAGAAAACGGCCGCGATGCTCCCCGGTAACCCAAGAGGAGTAGGGCGCAAGCCATCTGTATTTTGAGGAATCCCATCCATTGTTATTGAGCTTTTTGTCCAGAAATTCTCTTAAAAGTCCCGAGAAATGCGAAGGTTTCTGGAACACACGATGGAAACACCTGTATTAGAGGGAGCCAGGGCCGAGGCCGGGGTTTACCTGAGCACTGCAGCTCTTCCCCTTCCTTGCAGACCGGGAGGGTCCGGCATTCATCACATTGCGGGTTAGAATAGCTTTCCCCAGGTCTGCACGTCTTCCTGGAAGCCGGGTTCTTGGGACATGGCACGGAAGGCCCTCCTGTCAACAAAGGAAGCCCAGATGAGACCCAATTCATGAGGAGTAGGAAACAAACCATTACACACAAATAACTGTGAACACTGGCACTAAGTTTGACTTTAAAGTACTGACATGGGTGCCAGCGCAGTAGGGTCGCCTTTAATTGGTGCATGTTTCAATAAAGGTGGTCTAGGTGGATAGGATAGGGAGGAGGAGGAGGAGGAGGAGATTGGATTTATACCCTGCCCTTCACTACCCAAAGGAGTCTCAGAGCGGCTCACAATCTCCTTCCTCTTCCCCTCCCCACAACAGACACCCTGTGAGGTAGGCGGGGCTGAGAGAGCTCTTTCGAGGACTGCTCCTGAGAGAACAGCTCTGGGAAAACTTGTGACTGACCCAAGGTCACACCAGCAGCTGCATGTGGAGGAGTGGGGAATCAAACCCGGTTCTCCCAGATTACAGTCCGCGCTCCTAACCACGACACCGAACTGGCTCTCCTACACCAAGCTCACAGGAAGTATTTTGAGCGAGGAACAGACTATGATATGAAGAGAAAGAATCATAAGTTCAGGTCAGGGAGACGTGAGACTCAAAATGGGGGCCGGGGGGGGGGAGACTGAAAGGGCAGGCCTGAGAAACGGGAACTCCTCCCTCGCCGTGGCACCCCTTGCTAAACGAAAACAACAGGGACGGCTCACCTGCGCAGCATACGTTCCCGCCGTCACCTGTCCGTGGCTGCAGCCTGTCCTCGGCCGCTCCCACTAGTCCTCCACACAGCCAAAGGGCTGCGAAGTAAACCAAACGGGTCTCTGGTCCTCTGGTGGCCGCCACCATCTCTTCCGTGGGTGATCTGGGCTCTGAAACGCAGTCGTCTGTCTCCCGCCTCTGCCGCTGGCTCCTCTCTGGCCCTCCGCTTTCCCTTCCTTTCTCCGTCTTGCTTCGTTGGCCACATTATGTAGCGTGGAACCCACACACTTCAGTGGAAAGGAGTCACGTGACCTACATCCTGTGGCATTTCAGGTCTCGAAGAGCAGCAGCGGCAGCATCACAGCCTCTTGCTGACAAAGAGGAAGTCGGAGCTCTTTGCAGCTCACGGCGATGGAAGTCCCGAAACCGGGGCTGTCGACTCAGTTAGAGAAATGGATTCATCGACTCATCCTATCCCCGTCGTTCAGTGGTCCTCGGCAGGGGCCCTTGCCCAGGGAAACTGTGTCAACGCACGTCACTATGCTGGCTTTAAAAAGGGGATCAGGCACATTCGTGGAGGACAGGTCTGTCAGTGGCTACTAGCCACGGTGAATAAAGGGACCCCCTGATCCAGAGGCAGTCAGCCTCTGGATCTCAGAGCCAGAGGGCAACATCGGGGAAGGCCTCGGCCTCTCTGCCCTGTTCCTGGCCCTCCAGAGGAACGGGTTGGCCACTGTGTGAGACGGGATGCTGGACTGGATGGACCCCTGGTCTGATCCAGCAGGGCTCTTCTGATGTTCTAATGAAGGCCTCGGCCTCTATGCCCTGTTGTTTGCTCTTCAGAGGAAATGGTTGGCCACTATGTGAGACAGGAGGCTGGACTAGATGGACCCTCGCTGGTCTGATCCAGCAGGGTTCTTCTGATGTTCTTATGAAGGCCTCAGCCTCTATGCCCTGTGGCTGGCCCTCCAGAGGAACTGGTTGGCCACTGTTTGAGACAGGATGCTGGACTGGATGGACCCCTGGTCTGATCCAGCAGGGCTCTCCTGATGTTCTTATGAAAGTTTCGGCCTCTATGCCCTGTTGTTTGACCTCCAGAGGGACTGGTTGGCCACTGTGGGAGACAGGATGCTGGACTAGATGGACCACCGGTCTGATCCAGCAGGGTTCTTCTGGTGTTCTTATGAAGACCTCAGCCTCTATGCCCTGTTCCTGGCCCTCCAGAGGAACTGGCTGGCCACTATGTGAGACAGGATGCTGGACTAGATGAACCACTGGTCTGATTCAGCAGGGCTCTTCTGATGTTCTTATGCTATTTCCGCATACTGTAGACTCATGGCCTAATGAGGTCTTGGTGCTCTCTTTGCCAAGATTTGCAGATTCATGGAGGACAGGTCTATCAGTAGAGATACCAGGTCTCGGTTGGGAAACACCTGGAAATTTTGGGAACTGAGCCTGAGGAGTGGAGGGGCATCGATCGTGTATAATGCCATAGAGTCTGCCTTCCAAAGCAGCCAATTTCTCCAGGTGACTGACTGAAGGGAACTTCCATTTCCAGAGGCAGTAGACTTCTGAACATCAGCTCCAGGAGGCAAAATCAGGGGATGGCCTCATCCTCTGTGCCCTGACATTGTACCTCCAGAGGAACTGGCTGGCCACCATGTGAGACGGGATGCTGGACTAGATGGACCACTGGTCTGATCCAGCAGGGCTCTTCTTAGGTTCTTATGAAGGCCTCGGCTTCTATGCCCTGTTGTTGGCTGTCCAGAGGAACTGGTTGGCCACTGTGTGAGGCAGGATGCTGGCCTAGATGGACCCCTGGTCTGGTCCAGCAGGGCTCTTCTGGTGTTCTTATGAAGGCCTCAGCCTCTATGCCCTGTTGTTGGCCCTCCAGAGGAACTGGTTGGCCACTGTGTGAGACAGGATGCTGGACTAGATGGACCACTGGTCTGATCCAGCAGAGCTCTTCCGATGTTCTAATGAAAGCCTCGGCCTCTCTGTCCTATTGTTGGCCCTCCAGAGGAACTGGTTGGCCACTGTGTGAGACAGGATACTGAACTAGATGGACCACTGGTCTGATTCAGTGGTCCTACAATCCAAAACTACAATCCTAGAAGCTCAGAAAAAATATATACGACAGGTTAGGAAAGGCACAAATAGCCTGCATGGTTAACAAACAAAGTAATGGAAGTTATAAAAGGTAAGAAGGATTCCTTTAAGCAGTGGAAAGCTAGTCTCAGTGAGGTTGATAAAAGGGAACACAGGCTGTGGCAAACAAAATGCAAGTTTGTGATCAGGCAGGCAAAAAGGGAATATGAGGAGTATATTGCAAAAAACATAAAAGACCAACAATAAAACTTTCTTCAAATACATTAGAAGCAGGAAACCAGCCAGAGAGGCAGTGGGGCCCTTGGATGACCAAGGGATAAAGGGAGTAGTGAAGGATGACAGGGAAATGGCTGAGAAGTTGAATGCATTTTTTGTCTCTGTCTTCACTGTGGAGGATGAGAAGTGCTTGCCCACTCCAGAACCGCTGATTTCCAGAGGGGTGTTGAAAGTCCTGAGTCAGATTGAGGTGACGAGAGAGAAGGTCTTACAACTGATAGATAACTTAAAAACTGATAAATCACCAGGCCTGGATGGCATACATCCGAGAGTTCTGAAAGAACTCAAATGTGAACTTGTGGATCTCCTGACAAAAATCTGTAATCTTTCATTAAAATCTGCATTCCTGAGGACTGGAAGGTAGCTAATGTCACTCCCGTCTTTAAAGAGGGTTCCAGAGGAGATCCGGGAAATTACAGGCCAGTCAGTCTGACGTCGATACAGGGTAAGTTGGTGGAAACTGTTATTAAGGAAAGAATTAGTAGGCACATTGATAAACAAAAACTATTTAGGCAGACTCAGCATGGGTTCTGTAAGGGAAGATCTTGTCTCACTAACCTGTTAGTGTTCTTTGAGGGGGTGAATAAACATGTGGACAAGGGAGACCCAATAGGTATTGTTTACCTTGACTTCCAGAAAGCTTTTGATAAATTTCCTTATCAAAGGTTCCTAAGCAAGCTCAAAAATCATGGGATAAACTGGCTAATTAATAGGAAACAGAGAATGAGTATAAATGGGCAATTTTCTCAGTGGAGGGTGGTAAGCAGTGGGGTACCACAGGGATCAGTACTTGGACCGATGCTTTTTAACTTGTTCAATAATGATTTGGAGTTTGGAGTAAGCAGTGAAGTGGCTAAATTTGCAGATGATACGAAGACGTTCAGGGTGGTGAAAACCAGAGAGGACTGTGAGGCACTCCAAAGGGATCTGTCAAGGATAGGTGAGTGGGCGTCAATGTGGCAAATGGGGTTCAATGTGGCCAAGTGCAAGGTGATGCACATTGGAGTCAAAAATCCTAACTATAAATACACATTGATGGGGTCCGAACTGGCAGAGACTGACCAAGAGAGAGATCTGGGAGTCGTAGTAGATAACTCACTGAAAATGTCGAGACAGTGTGCAACTGCAATAAAAAAGGCCAATGCTATGCTGGGGATTATTAGGAAGGGTATTGAAAATAGATCTGCCAATATCATAATGCCACTATATAAATCAATGATGCAACCTCATTTGAAATCCTGTGTACAGTTCTGGTCACCACATCTTAAAAAAGATATAATAGCTTTGGGAAAAGTGCAGAAAAGGGCAAGTAGAATGATAAAAGGGTTGGAGAACTTTCCCTATGAGGAACGGTTAAGGTGCTTGGGGCTCTTTAGCTTGGAGAAATGATGGCTGAAGGGTGACATGATCGAGGTTTATAAAATTATGCATGGGATAGAGCAGGTAGAGAAAGAGGTACTTTTCTCCCTTTCTCACAGTACAAGAACTCATGGGCACTCCATGAAATTGCTGAGCGGTCGGGTTAGAACAGATAAAAGGAAGTCCTTCTTCACCCAAAGAGTGATTATCACATGGAGTTCACTGCCACAGGAGGTGGTGGCGGCTACAAGCATGGGCGGCTTCAAGGGGGAATTGGATAAACATATGGAGCAGAGGTCCATCAGTGACTATTAGCCACGAGGTATAGATGGGGACTCTGGGCCAAGTGATGCTCTGTATTCTTGGTGCTTGGGGGGTCAACAG
The DNA here is from genome assembly GCA_029375565.1 of Gekko gecko. Taxonomy (NCBI): domain Eukaryota; kingdom Metazoa; phylum Chordata; class Lepidosauria; order Squamata; family Gekkonidae; genus Gekko; species Gekko gecko. Next base: position 26,047,923 of record JAPDNY010000016.1, read on the forward strand.
TGGGAGGGCTTCTAGTGTCCTGGCCCCACTGCTGGACCTCCTGATGGCACCTGGTATTTTTGGCCACTATGTGACAGAGTTTTGGACTGGATGGGCCATTAGCCTGATCCAACATTGGCTTCTCTTATGTGCTTATGTTCTTATGATCCAGCAGGGCTCTTCTGATAGTCTTATGAAGGCCTTGACCTCTATGCACTGTGGCTGGCCCTACAGAGGAACTGGTTGGCCCCTGTGTGAAACAGGATGCTGGATTAGATGGACCACGGGTCTGATCCAGCAGGGCTCTTTTGTTCTTCACCAAAAGGCTGATGGCAAAGGAAGTGGACCAAGGGCAGGGAAGTTTGATCCCAAAATCCCATGTAATCCCAGCCATAAACTGAGCCTGCTAATATAAATCCACAGGATGCAAAGCAAGGGCTAAGAGCGAAAGGCCCAGGGCCTCTGGCCATGCTCAGACCTTACCAGCCAGAATCAAGAGAAACAGAAGTTCTGCCTCGATCTCTCTATTTTTCATATGTGCGTGTGTGTGTACATGTATGCATGTGAGCACCCGGAAGTCATGGCGACCTCCAGTGACTGATCCCTGCTGGAGGCCTGGAGGTTATTCAGAGAGGTGGCTGGATAAAGCCTGTCCCCGCCTCCCGACCGCTGGTATTCCTTGGAGGTCTCCCATCCAAGTCCTTGCCAGAGTCGACCCTGCTTAGCTTCCGGGATCTGACGAGATCGGGCTTGCCTGGGCTATCCAGGTCAGGGTGATCTTGATGTCCAAACAGAAGGGGGGGGAAACCCCTTGTCATGTAAGCGACTCACACTTCCAGAAAACTCTCAAAAGAGTTCCACCCAGTTGGGAGCTCCTCCCGATTTTGGGATTCCCCCCCTCCCATGTCTTCTGTCAACTCTCCCGGCTCAACTGCTCTATGTGCCCAGTGTAGGCTTGCCAACCTCCAGGTGGGGCCTGGAGATTTCCCAGAATTACAACTGTTCTCCAGACTACAGGTGTCTGTTCCCCTGGAGAAAAATGCCTGAGCTGGTGGGCGGACTCTGCCATTATACCCCCCTGGAGGTCCCTTCCCCTCCCCAAAGTTCGCCCTCGCCAGGCTCCTCCCCCTAAATCTCTAGGAATCTCCCCACCTGGAGTTGGCAATCCTACCAGATCGTGCCTGATCAGAGATATGGGTTGGAAACCCTCTTTCTATCCAGTCTGGGGTTGCCAGCTCCATGTTGGGAAATACCCGGGGATTTGGGGGGTAGAGTCTGAGGAGGGCGGGGTTTGGGGAGGGGAGGGCCTTCAGTGGGGTGTAAGACCTCGGAGCCTACCTTCCAAAGCGGCCGTTTTCTCCAGGGGAACCGATCTCTGCCGCCCGGAGACCAGTTGTAATCCCAAGAGATTTACAGACACCACCTGGAGTCTATAAAAACGTGAGCGCATGGGATAGGTTGTAAGTAAAACAAAAAACAACTGCGATATTATTCTATTTTGGTACAAACTACAGAACACATTCCAGTACAGAACAGACAAATATTTAAAGTGCCCTGGTAAACCAAACTGTCCGTGCTCAAAGTTCCTCTGAATAGTACCACTCAAAATATAAATGCCCGATCGTGATTATTGAATAGATTGCATAACAATAGCACGGTCGTTTTTTGGTTGACTTACCACCCGGCGGCTGGCGACTCTTGTCCGTTCCAAGACACCCCTGACCAAGGAAACTGTTTCAGTCAATGGATGGCAAATATCTCTTGCTCTTGGGACACTTCACCTGTCACGATCTGAGCTTTCGGTGTGATTCAAGCCACTTAGCGGTGTGATTCAAGACAGTTTGGTGTAGTGGTTAAAAGCATGGACTCTAATCTGGGAGGGCCGGGTTTGATGCCCCACATGCAGCTGATGGTGTGACCCTGGGTCAGTTGTAAGTTCTCTCAGAGCTGTTCTCTCAAGTGTAGTTCTTGGATTTATACCCTGCCCTTCACTACCCAGAGGAGTCTCAGAGCGGCTTCCAATCTCCTCTCCCTTCCTCCTCCCCACAACAGAGACCCTGTGAGGTAGGTGGGTCTGAGAGAGCTCTGACAGAAACTGCTCTTTTTCAAGAACAGCTCTGACAGAACTATGGCTTGCCCAAGGTCATCCAGCAGCTGTGAGTGGAGGAGTGGGGAATCAAGCTTGGTTCTCCCGGATTAGAGTCCGCGCACTGAACCGCTACACCAAACTGGCTCCTGACATTTTTGTTGGAAGCTTTAGATAATTTTTAGACATATTACACGGCTTTCCCCAACAGGAAACGGGACAACACGAACCCGTGCTAGAGGAGCAGAGGTTTTTGCCTCAGCAGCGAGTCTCATGAATGTTCTTCAGCTAACGTCTCCGCTTTTGCCACAGCCCCAACATGTAGAAAGCCGGCTCAGGAAAATGGCCGTATTCCCCTTTCAGGATCGGCTGAAAGCCCTTGATTGTTTCCTTCGGGGGCACTAGGAGAGACGTGAGTCCAGAAAATGGCATGGGGGGGGAGGAATCACAGTTTCGCTTTACACAGCGAGGTCGCACAATCACGAACGGGGGAATTTCCAAGTCAGAGCCGTGGGTGGTGAGCTTGGACAGTATCCCTTTATTTGACGTCTCCACAGGCTGCCCGAGGCGGGAAGTGAAGGTGCGACAGTCACTAAGAAACGAAAACAAGGCCTCAGCGCCTCCGTCAGCTCTCAGTCATCTCGTCTGAAATGGTTTTGCTGCTCAGCGCCCAAAAGGGACTCAGCAGATGGGGTTTTTAATTTGCCTCACGTCGCCAAAAAGAGACAGCCGAGTTAGCCCGGCCCCCCAGACCGTAAGCGCTCTCTGGCGGTCTATTCCCTCTTCTTGTAGAAAACCCCAAACCAATGTGGTCAATGTAACCACACGCTTAATCAGACGCGGCGCAACATGTGTGTGAGAAGCGCGCACGTATTCTCACACCAGTCGAGGAAGGTGAGAAATTACTCAACCTGACGTCAAGCTGGCCGCTAGATTTCGCTGCCGGCTCCCGAAATGTCACCGGCGTAAAGCACCGGCCTTTAACCTCTTTGATGAGGCCAGCAGAGCGGCAGTCTTGGTTCTGGGACGGCACCTTGGCAGGGTGGGCCGCTGTTGTCAGCAGGAGCTAAGGAAGAGGTATGTCCCTTTTGAGCGAGGTTGACCGCTCCTACCGGTGCTGAAAATGTCAAAGCAAGGGGCAGGGGTGGGAGAAAGCCTGGGGGAGCGGGGAGGGGAAAGGGAGGTGTCCCCCCCCAGGTTTGCAGAGAATCGCCACAGACGCCCAGAGAAAGATTCACCCTGGAGCACCGTTCAGCCCACAAAGCAAATAAGCTACGGCTGGCCTGAATAACGGGCTTTTCTCCCCTATGCACCCATTCGTCCAGGTCGCGTACATCTTATTTATTTACTCCATTTGTACCCTTCCTTTACCCCCAGTGGGGACCGAAGGTGACTCACGCCGTTCTTCGTCCCTCTGTTTTATTTTCACAATAACCCTGTGAGGGAGATTAGACTGAGAGAGCGAGAGTAACTGGACCGAGGTCAACAAGCCAGTTTCCATGGCGAAGAAGAAGAAGACCAAGACAAAGACGAAGGAGGAGGAGGAGGAGGAGATTGGACTTATACCCCGCCCTTCACTACCCAAAGGAGTCTCAGAGTGACTTATAATTCCTTTACCCTTCCTCTCCCCACAACAGACACTCTGTGAAGTAGGTGGGGCTGAGAGAGCTCTCTCAAGGACTGCCCTTGAGAGAACAGTTCTGAAAGAACTTGTGACTGACCCAAGGTCACAGCAGCAGCTGCAAGTGGAGGAGCAGGGAATCAAACTGGATTCTCCCAGATTAGAGTCCGCGCTCCTGACTGCTACACCAAACTGGCTCTCATTGAGGAAGGATTCGAACTTGGGTCTCTTAGATTCTAGTTCGACTCTCTAACCGATATATCACATCCCCCCTACATCTTTTCCCCCATTTTATCCTCACAGGCTTAGGGACAATAACCAGCCCATCCGGGGACAGTCGGCTGTTCCCCGTTCCTCAACAGACAGGCTGCTGAATGCAGGGGTCTTTTCGGGGGGGAGCTCACCGGAGCGCAGCTCCGGGAGCTCAGGAGCCAAGCCCCGCCCCCAGCCGGCGACCCGGAGAGTCTTTTAGGCAGCCGAATGTCAATTTCAGCTCCATTATATCCTATGGGCCATTGAAGTCAATGGTGAAAACATAGGGTATATTCTAGGGGCTGGAGGGGAGGGGTTTGAGGGAGAGGCTCGAAACTCACAGGATAGCTGATGGAGCCTCTCCCCAAGATACCCACCAAGTTTCAAGAACATTGGACCACGGGGTCCAATTCTATGGCCCCTAAACAGGTTGCCCCTATTCCCTCCATTGTTCTCTATAGTGGGAAAAAAAATAACTTATTTTCCCACCATAGAGAACAATGGAGGAAATGGGGCAACCTGTTTGGGGGCCCATAGAATTGGACCCCCTGGTCCAATGTTCTTGAAATTTGGTGGGTATCTTGGGGAGAGGCTCCATCAGCTATCCTGTGATCTTGGAGCCTCTCCTCAAACCCTCCCCTCCAGCCCCCAGAATATACCCTATGTTTTCACCATTGACTTCAATGGCCCATAGGGTATAATGGGGCTGAATTGCCACTGAATTTCTTTCATTCCCTCCTTTCCTTCTTTCTTTTTCCTCTTTCCCTCATTCTTCTCTTCTCTCTTTCTCTCTTTCTTTCTTTATTTCCCACCTTCTTCTCTTCTCTTTTTTCCTCCTTTCCCTGTTTCCCTCCCTCTTCCCTCTCTTTCTTTCTCTCTTTCCTTCCTTCTTTCCTTCTCTCTACTCTCTCTCTTTCCTTCCCTCTTTCCTCCTTCTGTGGCCCAACTCTAGTGAGAAGGAGTTTAAACTTTAAACCCCTTCTCTCTTAGCTCCCCCACCCAGACCAGCTGGGGAAGGGAAGGGGAGGCTTTTGAAGATGCTTCCCCCCCTTTTGCTTCCCCTTCTGACATCACTTCTGGTGATGTCAGGGGGTGTGGCATATGCTAATAGCCTAATAGCTCATTAGCATACCATATGCTAATGAGCTCCTGCAGCTGTTCCCCGTTCCTCAACAGACAGGCTGCTGAATGTATACCGCTGCATTTGTCTCACTAGTCCCCTCTCTCAGCAGACGAAACACCCCCCCCCCTCAAAACCATTGTCACCACAGAAAATTAGAAAAGGCAAGCTGTCACCATAGAGACACCCACTCATCCTCACTTCAAGAGTTGACATCACATGAGAGTTGCTTCCCCTTCAGAATACACGCGAAACTTCCTTCTACAGAATCAAACCCTGGGTTCCATCAAGGTCAGTATTGTCTACTCCGACGGGCAGTGGCTGTCCAGGGTCTCAGGCTGAGGTCTTTCTCGTCACCTACTACCTGGTCCTTTTAACTGGAGATGCCAGGGATCGAACTTGGGACCTTCTGCGTGCCAAGCAGAGGTTCTTCCACTGAGCCATGGCCCCTGTTTAAATGAACCTAAGTCAGATTAGTGGCCTGTTATGGTCAGTCTTGTCTACTCAGACTGGCAGCGGCTCTCCAGGGTCTCAGGCAGAGGGCTTTCACACTACCAACTGGAGAGGCCGGGGGTTGAACCTGGGACCTTCTTATGGTTGCCAGTCTCCAGGTGGGGCCTGGGGATCTCCTGCTTTTCCAACTGATCTCCAGCTGACAGAGATCAGCTCCCCTGGAGAAAATGGCTGCTTTGAAGGGTGGACTCTATGGCATTGGACCCTGCTGAGGCCCCTCCCCTCCCCAAACCCCGCCCTCTCCTGGCTCCACCCCCAAAGTCTCCAGGTATTTTCCAACCCAGACCTGGCAACCCTAGACCTTCTGCATGCCAAGGAGAGGCTGCCATGCTACTGGACAAGCTGAATCCAGCTCTGCTTCTGAAAACCACGTCAAAAGAAGAAGGTATTTTCACTGACACAAATGCAGTGGTAGCTCCTAGCCTAAAAGGACTGTATAGTGGTTAAAGTGTCCAATTCGGACCTAGGAGACTTGAGTTGAAATGTGAAGCTCACTGGGTGACTTTGGGGCAGTCTCACTGTCATGATCTTGGCTGTGCCACCGGAGGCCTAGTAGGCCCAGGGAGCCTGGCTAGCAGTAGGGGAGGCTGGGCCTACAAACCCCAGAAGGTTTTGGGAAGTTTTGGCGCTGATTTTGGCCAATAGGGAAAAAGAGGGCTGGGGAATAAAAGAACTGGTGCAAGAGGAGAAGTTGTTGTTCTTCCCAGGGAACAGGGTCAGAAGGAAAGCTGCTGTGAGGAAGAAACCCTCATCCTGAGGGAAAGGTGAGTAGTCTAAGGCTACTTGAGATAGTGAGCTAGGGACAGTATATTTAGACACGTTAGGGCATTTGATTTCTTTTCACCCATTTACTGTTATTATTCCTGCACCTTCTTTGTTTGACTTCCTATAAAATAAACTGTTTTCATTGTTCACTCTGCCTGATCCTCATGCTCATTTCGGCTAAAAGGGAGGTCTAAAGGCTTGGGAGGGTGCTCTGGGCCTTCTCAGAGGACCCTGGAAGCAGAGTGGTGGCAGCGTCAGGTGACACCCCATCTGGGCCATGACACTCACTCTTTCTGCCTAGCCTACCTCACAGGTTATTGTGAGGTAAATATTCGAGAATGGGGGGAAACACATAAACTGAAGAAAAATGGAAGAGACGCAAGTAACCAAAAGCCCTCACCTCACTGCCGTCACTTTACCCTCAGTAACCCAAACTGAGGCACGTACTGAGGTTAGGTTTCATACTAAGAATTTCATACCAAGAACTGGCAGTGATGGGGAGTACCTTCTTATCTACCCGAAGACCGCGTTTCATGACTTCGCAAAAAGACAGAGGCGGGGAGCGCTGAGTGTGCGAAACGGCGGCGTGAACCTTGACGGCATCCGGTCCCAGAGGTGCGTTCTTGGTGGCCGACTGTCAACTCATCAGCACCCTTGAAAATTTCTGATGAAAACGATAAATGTTAACTCAGCCTCCGTCTAAATACGCTGACGTTCTTATTTTGAATTTGCAGTGCTCACTGCTTCTTCCCGTAATAAAAATTGGGGGGGACGAGTGAGGATGTCGTAATAGTCACTAGGAAATGGGAGACCCAAGTTTTAACGTCCACTCTGCCATGGAAGCCTGCTGGATGACCTTGGGCGAGTTCACACTCTCAACTAACCTACCTCACAGGGTTGTTGTGAGGATAAAATGGCGGCAGGGGAGGTACATGTAGTACAGACCCTCTAGCTAGCTCTCAGGAGTTCTAGTGCCCATCAAATGCTCTTCCAGCCATGCATTTATGTGCGCTGCCACCCATTTCCTATCAATCACAATTCTAAGCATGTGCTAACAAGATCTCCAGATTTCCTCTTAAAACATGTCTGCCTTTGGTGCATCTCCTAAAGCACGACTAGTTGAAAGCGCCTCTCCTCTAACTCTGTTCTCTGGCTCTGCATTGCCTTCTGTACGTCTAATAATTTCTGCAAGGCTCTCCTGAAAGTCTCATAAAACGATCTCCCCACCCAAGAACCCAAAATGTGAAGCAAACAATCTCAACAACACACTGCAGCTCTTGCTCAAAGTGATTTAAAAATGGCGGCTGCTGACTTCAACTTTCTGCTGGTGTTCCACAGAACTGCTTCCCCCCAGGCACCCTCAGGCGGAACATTTGGTTCCTATCAACATCACTCTTCCTGCTTTTAATCTTCAGCCCTCCCTGCCAAACAGAATTGCCCAGAGTTTCCCTTCTCTGCTCAAGGATTCGGTCTACTCACTGATGCAGCCCATTAAGGCTGGGACTCCTTTGTGGGGTTGCCAACCTCCAGGTGGGGCCTGGAGACCTCCCAAAATTACAACTGATCTCCAGACTACAGTGATCAGTTCCCTGGAGAACATAGTAGCTTTGGAAAGTGGACACTATAGCCTTATATGCCGCTGAGGTGTCTCCCCAACCGAAACCTACGCCCTCCTCAGGATCCTTGGGTTCCCAGCTCTGAACTGGCAAGGTCATCAAGATTTGGGACCCCGAATGCACAAATTAGCCCTAACGAGGGTTTTTATGACCTGTATGGGAGGAGGGTTACCAACCCAGCCCTTCCCCTAGTCAAGGGGTCCCCAACCCTTTTAAGCCTGTGGGCACCTTTGGAATTCTGACACATGGTGTGTGGGGAGGCACGGCCCCAAAATGGATGCTGCAGGAGGCCGAACCAACCACATACAGGTAGCCCAAGTACAGGGGAGAAGACGTGTAATTTTTTTTAAAGTACAATGGGAAAGAGCAATCGTCCAGGAGCAGCTTAAAGACTAACAAAATTTGTGGCGGGGCAGGAGCTTTGGTGAGTTGCTGCTCACTCCTTCAGATACAAAATTGGAGTCTGGTGGCACCTCTAAGACCAACACAGTTTAATTCTGGGTATAATCAGTGGCAGGTTAACCCTTAAGCAGGCTCAGCACGTGCCTCAGGGCACCAGGGCCAAAGGGGGCACCACGAAGTTGGGGAAAGGGTGAAAAAATGTAGAAAAATGCCGTTCAGGTCACGAATATTGGAACTTGGATACGTTTAACTGGTGAAATATTAAAACAGGTGTTGTATTGCGTTTTTGTAGAACTTTAGGTCGCCAAAGCTTGGCTTAGTTTGCACAGTATGTTGTGTTATCGTATGAATCAATTTTTGTATCGCTGCAGCCTGCATTGTATATCTGGTCGGACAGGTCAATCACTAAAATGGACCGGGTCAGTGTGGAAAGAAGGGGGGCACCAAGATTGGTCAGTGCTTAGGGCACCAGTGAACCTTAATCCGCCCCTGGGTATAATCATTTGTGTACATGCACACGTCTTCAAATAGAAGAAGAAGAGGAAGAGGAGGAGGAGGAGGAGATTGGATTTATACCCCACCCTTCACTCAGAGTCTCAGAGTGGTTTACAATCTCCTTTCCCTTCCCCTCCCCGCAACAGACACCCTGTGAGGCAGGTGGGGCTGAGAGAGCTCTTTCGAGGACTACTCGTGAGAGAACAGCTCTGAAAGAACTGTGCCTGCCCCAAGGTCACCCAGCTGGCTGTATGTGGAGAAGTGGGGAATCAAACCCGGTTCTCCTAGAGTCAACCACTACACCAAACTGGCTCTCAAGACTCTCAGTGACTCACGAAAGCTCCTCCCCTGCCACAAATCTTGTTAGTCTTCAAGGTTCTGCTGGACTCTTGCTCTTTTCTTCTGCTACAGGCAGACTAACACGGCTACCCATCTGGATCTATCTCCGTGGGAAAGAGGAGCAAGAGAGGATCAAACCAACATCGTGGTGGCAGCTATAGCTGAATCAACATTAGCTCTTCAGTGGCCAATCAGGAGCCTGGCTGGGCAAGAGTCCTACATGGCCCCACCCACTTTTTAAAGATCACTTGGTGGGCACCACGAAAGGTGTTGACGGCAGCCATGGCGCCCACGGGCACCACGTTGGAGACACCTGCTCTGGCGGTAGCCATGAACCAATGAAGCATCACAACCCATTGCCTAATTTAGATAGGTTCTGTCTAGGCTGCTCTGGCTCATAGCAGGCAAGTTCTATTCCCACCTCTATGGTTTACAAGTTAGTTCCAGACCAAGGGAAATGAAGCACTAGACAGAAGAAGGGGGCGACGGGGCAGAGGGAGCTAAAACAAAGAGCGCTCCCTAAACTGGAAGATAAAAAACCCAAGAACCCTCCCTGCTTATATAACAAAGCACATTATAGCCAATGCTCCCTCTAAGCTGTGGAATCTTGTGAGCAAAAATTGTACTTTGTGAGCTACTGGCATTAAAGTTGTGAGCGAGGGATTGGCTCCTGCATAAATTAGTTTGCTCTGGAGCCATCCTTCCTGAGCGAAGACAAAAATGGGTGTAAAGGTAAAGGTTCCCCTGCTCGAAAGCCAGTCGAATCCGACTCTGGGGTTGCGGTGCTCATCTCCGTTTCAAAGCCGAAGAGCCAGCGCTGTCCAAAGACGTTTCCGTGGTCATGTGGCCGGCATGACTAAACACCAAGGCACACGGAACGCTGTTACCTTCCCACCAAAGTGGTACCTATTTATCTACTTGCAATTTCTTGCTTTCGAACTGCTAGGTTGGCAGGAGCTGGAACTAGAGACGGGAGCTCACCCTGTCATGCGGCACTCACGGGTCTTGAACTGCTGAACTACTGACCTTCCACAGCCTGCAGTTCAGCGTCTTAACCACTTGAGCCACCAGAGGTTAAAAAACTGTGAGCTAGCTCACACTAACTCGGCTTAGAGAGAACAGTGATTATGGCTGCAGTCACACACACTAAACAATCCACCTTCAACCCATTTTGAATGCACTTCCGAATTGGATTTTGCCAGTTCGCACAGTAAAAATCCAGTTAGAAAAGTGCATTGAAAGGGGATTGGGAAGTGGATGATTTAGTGTGCGGGACCACAAGCCCACGCATTTGGATACATGAATTACCCAGTGAATAGCCAACAGACAGCGACAAAGTCAAGCAGAAATTCATTATCACACTAATAATAAGGGAAACATCTGCAGGTTAGGCGCTGCTAATTGATTGTGTGATGTACTTGCCTGAATATCCGACTGGGGATTTTGGGGGGGGAGTGTTTTATAGTGTGTCGGCGTACCAGATGCTCCTATTGTTGGGGGGGGGTTCTGAAGGTGGCTGGAGAAAGGGTGTACACAACTGTACAAACACACACACACATACAAACTGTCTGGCAAGCAAATTCCTACCAGCAGCAACGTGGTAGCTACTAACCACGGGAGAGGCTTCATTTGGGCCCCTACAAAGTTTTTATATGTCTTTGAAATAAACACAGCTGGCAACAGCACTACAAATAAGATCAGAGTTTCAATAGCCGTTCCACACGCAAAAGAACCTCCTCAGGAAACAATCCACAGACAAAAGAACCTCCTCAGGAAAGCTCCTCCATTAGCATGTGCATAACCTGGAGAACTCCTACAAGATCATGACTCAGCCCTACCCCACCTTCCAGAGCAGATATAAATTACCTGCCTACCATTTTTCTGCTCACCTTGACACAGAGAGTCCTCCATCTTTCTGTATTATACCTCTGAGGATGCCAGTCACAGCTGCTAGCGAAACGTCAGGTCCTACAATGCCAAGACCACGGCCACACAAACCGGGAAATCTACAACAACTAAAAACCACTTTTTTTGTCTTTACTTACTTATGTTTTTTTTAACTTTTGGCTCTCAAAAAGTTTGCTAAACTTCCTTTGGAGGTTTTTGCTTGGTTTGGTTTTAGGTTTTTTTCCCCCCCTCTTTTCGGGTACACCTGGAAGCTGGCCACTGCAGATTTGGGACTGGAACAGCTGAAGAATACTGGTTGTGTGACACACACTTTATCGAAGTCGCAGCCAAGTTCTGGCAACCCAGTCGGGTTTTCAAGGCATGAGATGCCCAGAGGAGGTTAGCCCTGCGTAGCAGCCCTCAACTTCCTTGGGAGAGTCTTGCCCAAGTGCTAACCGGGGCTGACAACCCTGCTTAGCTTCTGAGATTTGACAAGATTGCGCTAGCCTGGGCTATCCCGGGGTGATTCCGTGTTTAGCATTCGCTCCGTATTTTCTCAATTGGGAGGGGAAAAATGCAGCTCAAAACCACATTCAGATACCCCAGGCCAATGCCAAACTGACTGCAGAGTCACCCTGGAACGGCCATAAAACGGCCATAAATCTATGCAGATAGTACCATAAAACCCGATGACCAACGGAATTAAAAGCAGCATGGAGCGTGGAGGCTGGCATAAAATCCAGTGATCAAAGGAAGTGAAAGCAGCATGCGATGCAGAGGGGAATTTCTGTTCCAACGTGGGTTCCAACGGAGGGAAAAGCCAATGCAGCATCAGCCCCAGCCGGAGCATAGGTAGAAGATTATAGAGCACAGGACTTAATAGAGATCCAGAGCTCCCTCTTCTGCCTTCTGTTGATACTGCAGCCCATTTAACACTCCCGGTACTAAAATATCGCCATGGGTTTATGGAAGAGGACCGGTTTAACATTATTAACCATAAGGGCAAAATGGTAGCATATCTTCAGCTATAAAGTGCTGGGGGACAACTCCCTTCCGCCAGAGGGGGCCTTCAACATCTGCTTGTTGTATTCCTGGAGTTGTATGGCTGTCCCTTGCCGAAGACAGGATACCGGGCTCATTGGTCTGCTCTTAAAAGGGCTTCAAAGCCATACAAGCTACTTCTGGGTCAGATAATAACCAACGATCGTAGCACTGGTCAGAGCTGGTGTTGTGGTGTAGTGTTTAGAAGAAGAAGAGATTGGATTTATACCCCACCCTTCACTCGGAGGCTCAGAGCAGCTTCCCCTCCCCACGACAGACACCCTTGTGAGGTAGGTGGGGCTGAGAGAGCTCTGAATGAGAACTGCTCTTTCAAGGACAGCTCTGACAGAACTATGGCTTGCCCAAGGTCATCCAGCAGCTGCAAGTGGAGGAGTGGGGACTCCAACCCAGTTCTCCCAGATTAGAGTCTGCGCACTTAACCACTACACCAAACTGGCTCTCTGGACTAAGATCCAGAAAAGAGCCAGGTTCAGATCTCCGTTCAGCCATGAAACTCATGGAAGGACTGTCGGCCAGTCACCTTTTCTCAGCATAACCTACACTGCAGGGTTGTTGTGGGACAAAATGGAAACGAACCCTGGATGCTCTCCCAAGAAAGAAGGAGAACATTTCTTTCCATCGATCGCATGGCGCAGTGAAGGATGATGACACACGCCCTCACATCAGTGTTCATGGCTCTCACCATATGGTCTATCAGCAGCGGCTGCAAAAAGGAGCTTCCAGGCTCAGCAGCAGTCTATCTCAGAATACAAGCGGTCAACTGGCTGTTCCTTGTGAGAAACAGACCTTTTCTTTTCTTCCAGCAAGGAGATTCTTATATTCTAATTAGCCACGATGGCTAAATGGAGCCTCCAGTTTCAGAAGCAGTTTATCCCTGAACTCCAGCTGTTAGGGGCTAGCAGTGCAGGGAGAGCGGTTTCCTTCATGCCCTGACAACTGACTTCTTTCTTATCCTTCCCCCGAGGAGTTCAGTGCAGCGTACATGATCCTCTCCTCCTCTGTTTTGTCAGATAAGCTAAGAGTGACTGGCCTAGAATTACCCAGTTACTCTTCATTGAGAATTTAACTGAAGAAGAAGAGATTGGATTTATATCCCGCCCTTCACTACCCAAGGGAGTCTGAAAGCGGCTTACAATCTCCTTTCCCTTCCCCCTCCCCACAACAGACACTCCGTGAGGTAGGTGGGGCTGAGAGAGCTCTTTTGAGAACTGCCCTTGAGAGAACTTGTGACTGACCCCAGGTCACACCAGCAGCTGCATGTGGAGAAGAGGGGAAACAAAACCCGGTTCTCCCAGATTAGAGTCCATGCTCCTAACCACTACACCAAACTGAGGTCTGGACCAGTGTTCCCTCTAAGCTGAGTTAGTGTGAGCCAGCTCACAGTTTTTTAGCCTCTGGCTCACACATTTCTGTCTTCGCTCAGGAAGGATGGCTCCAGAGCAAACTAATTTACGCAGTAATCAAATTTCTCACTCTCAGCCTTATTGCCAGTGGCTCACAAAGTAGAATTTTTGCTCACAAGACTCCACAGCTTAGCGGGAGCACTGGTCTCTCTGGATAGTCCTAGTTGGACACTCCTGACCCCCCGGCCTTCCCGAAGATATCTGGTGGGCCGCTGTCTGAAACAGGATGATGGTCTAGGTGAACCGTTGGTCTGATCCAGCAGGACTCTTCTTATGTTCTTGTATTCCAGTCCAAAGGATGGAAAGTCCTGCCTGTTTTGGATCATGGCCCCCTTTCTGCAAGAAAATCAAAACCAAAGGGGAAATCCGAACAGTAAGGAAGAGAAAGAGACATAGCGTTTCGCTCAAGTCAGCAACTTCAGCACCTTCTACCTCTGGGAAGGTAGGTAGAGTCCCTGCACGTCACAGGGCAAGATACGATCAAACATGGCAGATCAGAGCCATCAAGTTCCAAGCTATTTTAAGAACGGTTCCGTCTCTTGTGTGAGCAGCATCTCCACAACACCCCCCCCCCGAAACCGCATAGGAGGCGGAAGTTCACAGCACTGTATGTCGCCCATCGACGACAGCATTTCTTCTTATAACGTGAAGTTAAATTACGGGATTTGATCCTGCAAGTGCTGGGACAATCATGGGCTTGTATGTTTTTATGGACCGGAGAGATCCGTGATGGAGAGATCGATCGGCAGCAGCTGTTATGTACTTGAGCGAACTAGATAGCTAGTTCCATAGCAGAGAACATGAGAACATAAGAGAAGCCCTGTCAGATCAGGCCAATGGCCCATCCAGTCCGTGTCCCACAGTGGCCAAAACCCAGGTGCCATCAGGAGGTACACCAGCAGGGCCAGAACTTCAGAAGCCCTCCGACTGTGGCCCCCCAAGCTCCAAGGATACAGAACATCACTACTCCAGACATAACAACATAAGAGAAGCCATGTTAGATCAGGCCAATGGCCCATCCAGTCCGTGTCCCACAGTGGTCAAAACCCAGGTGCCATCAAGAGGTCCACCAGCAGGGCCAGAACTCCAGAAGCCCTCCCACTGTTGCCCCCCGAGCACCAAGAATACAGAACATCACTACTCCAGACATAACAACATAAGAGAAGCCATGTTAGATCAGGCCAATGGCCCATCCAGTCCGTGTCCCACAGTGGCCAAAACCCAGGTGCCTTCAAGAGGTCCACCAGCAGGGCCAGAACTCCAGAAGCCCTCTCATGTGGCCCCCCAAGCACCAAGAATACAGAACATCACTACTCCAGACATAACAACATAAGAGAAGCCATGTTAGGTCAGGCCAATGGCCCATCCAGTCCAACACTCTCTGTCCCAAAGTGGCCAAAACCCAGGAGCCATCAGGAGGTCCACCAGTGGGGCCAGAACTCCAGAAGCCCTCCCGCTGTTGCCCCACTGAGCACCAAGAATCCAGAGCATCCCTGCCCCCAGGCAGTGTTCCATCGGTCCATTGTGGCTGATAGAACTTGTGCTCTGTACACAGAAAGTCAAGTTCTTTGAGCATTTGGTAGCGATGCCAGAAAAGATCCCATCTGGAAACCCAGAAAATTAAACCCATCAGTGGCTACTGGCCTCCATAACTCTGAAGGGTTTGAATTCAGGATCTTCCCCCTAGCACTAGAGGAAAGACCTTCTGCTAGCACAGGGGTCCCCGTGGTGTTGCCCACCAAGTGTTTTTAGAAAGTGGGTAAGGCCAGGTGGGGCTTTGGTCCAGCAAGGCTTCTGACTGGCTATGAGACATTTGATTGGCAGGGCAGATTTTTTAAAAAACTGTCGCTTGGGCAGCTGCTGCCACCACAGCACAAGGATCTTCACGGTGTGACTGAAGGAAAGCTGTGGCAGCCAAACGGTGGCTGGCTCCGCCTCCTGCAGCAGCCATTTTGGGGCTTGCTTTGCCATTTCACGGCTGCGCCCACCATGCCGCGTCCAAATTCCAAAGGTGCCTGCAGGCTCAAAAAGGTTGGGGACCCTTGTGCTGACGGAGCGGGTCCACGAGACCTAACCTAATGATTGTTGCGAGCAGGGCTTTTCTTGTAGAAAAAGCCCAGCAGGAACTCATTGGCATAACAGGCCACACCCAATAGCAGAAACTCATTAGCATATCGGGCCACACCCGTGACAGGACAGCTCATTAGCATATCGGGCCACACTCCCATGTTGCCAGAAGTGTGGTCATCCAGCCACACCCACCATTTTCTCCTGGGAAACCTATCCTCCATAGTGGGGAGATCAGTTTTAATCACGGGGGATCTCCAGGACCCACCTGTAGGCTGGCAACCATAAGAGTCTTTGGGGGGGGGAGAGTTATATTTCCTGAGATAAACAGACCGCCTCATGGGGTTGCCAACCTGCCGGTGGGTCAATAACAAAAGAGAGAATCACGGAAATAGGAGATCAAACCCAAACTAAACCAACCACAATCAAATCACTAACCTCCAAACTTATAATTTCATATGAAAAGGCTAACTTTGTTCCGAGTCACACGAAGACAGAGCCGAGGCTTAAGAGATGCTCATTAACTCGGATGCGGTAGGGACTGCGGGTCCCTTTACAGAACTTCGCTTGGAACCTCTACCAGCGAGGGCTGCGTTATACAGATGGCTGGATTTTTTTCATCGGCTCACGTCATACATCGGCTCACGTCATTTTGCTGGGAAGGTACAAGGTACGAGTGAACCGGTTTTTGTATTTGGATGCATTTTCGTAAAGAGCGTGATTACGTTTTATTGTGCATTTTAGAATACTTACACGTTAGCATTTTCATATTTAAATTATATCTACGTATTTACGAGTTTGGGTTTTAGTAATTTAATCGCGGTTGATTTGTTTTGGGTTTAACCTCCAGGTGCGGCCCGGGTATCTCCCAGAATTGCAACTGACCTTCAGACTGTCGAGATCCGTTCCCCTGGTGAAAATCCAGATAAATATTCAATTTTATCAGCACCCTGATTTGGACAGCTTGGAAACTGGTGCATCGTGGACATTCTTGGAATTCCTTCTCCCTTCTTTTCTACCGCACTTCACTTTACCCGCCTTGCAGATGGGAAGTCAGGTGATGGTGCTGGGACTGAAGGCTTGCCAGCCTCTAGGTGAGGCCTGGAGATCTCCAGGAATGACAGCTGAGCTCCTGACAACAGAGATCAGTTCCACTTCAGGAAATGGCCGCTTTGGGGGGTGGAGTCTATGGCATTATACCAGGGATGCCAGCCTCCAGGTGGGGACCCAGGGATCCCCTGGAATTACTGCTCATTTCCAGACTACACAGGTCAGTTCTGCTGGACAAAATGGCTGCTTTGGGGGGGTGAACTCTATGGCATTGGCACCGCACTGAGGTCCCTGTCCTCCCTTGGCTCCGTCCCCAAATCCCCAGGTTTTTCCCAACCTGGATCTGGCCACCCTACCCCCTCATCCCCTGCCGGTGGCAACTCAACATTATACCCTGCTGAGGTCCCTCCTGTCCCCAAGCCCCGCCCACCTCAGGCTCCGCCTCCAAATTCTAAGAATTTCCCAACCCAGAACCGACCACCCTAGCCAGGGACCATTGAGAGAAGGGCTACATAGGTGCAGCCCCATAGCCAGGAATTTTTCAGAGGGGGGCACCAGTGTGCCGAGTTGTGCTAATTAAATTAGATTTGGATTTAATTAACAGAGCAGAGGAGGGAGAGAGAATGAGTGGACGAGTGTCTTCTCCCTTTTCCCGGCCTCAGAGCATGCGCCACAAGAGAAAAGGGCGGGGTGGGGGGTGGGTGAAGGCCAGAGAGGGTCGCGCATCCAGGAAGTGATTCGAGACCAGAACATACAGGGTGTAAAATAACGATTTACAAAAATCAAAGAAGCGGCTCATTCTCCACCAGGCCATTCCGGAGCTTGAGCTTGGGGAGGCTTTTAGAAAGCGATCTGTCTTTCTCCTCCACCCCCAGACTTGGGTCACCTCTTGTGAAGTTTGTCTTTCGGCATTTCCATAGCTCCTTACCCCAGCGGCTTCGGGCCAGCGTGGCATGCCTCAAGCTCTTCCTCCCCTCCACTGCCTAAGGACACACATTCAGGAAGGAGGGAGAAAATTTAGCCAGCCCAGCCGCCGGAAGGAGCTGTCTCTGCTGATGCCAACACGGCTGCTGAATGCTCGGAGGACGAGAAGGGGCAGATTCAGCCATGGACAACATCCCCCTCCATCATCCGGCCACTCACTCGCCAGCTGCCTCCAGCCAGCCTCCACCTGCAGCTGCTGCCACCACCCCGGCGTGGCTTATGATTCGGGGGGGGGCATAACGAGGCACGGGGGGCTTTGCAGATTGGGGAGGGGGCGTCGCCCTCAAAGTCCCACCGTTGGCTACGGCCCTGTGTAAACGCTTGGTGTATTCTGGGAAATGCAGTTCCCAGGCACTGCAGACATTACATCTCCAAGGCATTCATGGGGAGTGAGCAGCAGGAGAAGAAAGCTTTATTTATTTATAGCCTGCCTTTCTCCCTGAGACACAAGGCGGATTACAAAATTTGGCAGTACAGTGGAAGTACATCCAGCAATGGAACACAAAGAAAACAATGTTATAAACACAATTTAAGACAAGGGTCCCCAACACGGTGCCCATGGGTGCCAGAGCACCCCGCTGCCCATCAAATGCTTTTACCAAGTGGGTGGGACTAGGTGGGGCTTTTGCCCAGCGGGGCTTCTGATTGGCCATTCAGATTAAAAGGCATCCTGTTCAACAGAGGTCCTGTCTGAAATGTTGAAGAGGTGCTATTAGAGGTATAGAAAATCTTGTTCTCCGACAATTTGTGACTGGCTCCGCCTTCTGCCCCAGCCATTTGGAGACTGTGTCTACCACCCTGTGTCACAGTTCCAAAGATGCCCACAGGCTCAAAGAGGTTGGGGACCCCTGGTATAAGACCCGACACGAAGAAATGCAAAAACTGGATTATGGGGAAACTATGCAGTAAAAACAAGAAATGCGTACAATTTTTAAAATGCCATAAGCAATATCCCTCCTCCCCTTGGAACAGTGTCCTCTGGAACAATTCTGTAGGGACACAACAACCAGTGGAGCAGGGTGCTAGAGGAGAAGGGAGGGGGGGATTGGCCATCCACGCCACAGACGATTTTGGCAGCTATGAGCATCAGTGCACTTTGAATGCCGGCATCCTGAGATGCTGAAGCTCACGCCATGAGCCAAGAGGGTTTGGAAACCTCTCTGGTGCGGAATAACGGCGAGGGTGTCACAATGGGGTTATTTGTCACACGGAGACAGAAGTGCACCAGACGGCACAGACACCAACCTCTTCCCAGTCACAATGTTATGCTTGTCATCAGCACCAAAATACCACGTATAAATATAAAAACGCCCTGTATAAAACAACAGTTCACAAGCCAAGCAGAAGAAAAAATTCTGCATGAATTCAAAGCCCCCGGCGAATTTACAAAATTCAAAATAATCAGTTGCGGGCAGGTTTCTGGAAAGAAAGCGATTGTTTCCAAATACGCGAGCGGTAAAGCCGAGCCATAGATATTCTCTCCTAGCGACTCTACAATGTGACTCACGAGAGATAATACAAAAAGCAAACAACTTTATAGACCATTGAGAGATCTGATTCGTAAGCAGGGAGCTGAGCTTTGAAATGTGTCGATGCTTTTGAAAGACGGATCGGCAGCGGGACTTAATGGGGAAACAGAGCTTCCTCTTGCTGACGCCTGTAAGACAGCCCAGGGAACATTCCAACCCAAATTCGCTTTGCAATTTAGGACTGCAACTCTGGATTGAGAAACTCCTGAAGATTTGGGGGTGGAGTCTGGGGAGGGGAAGGGAAAGGAAAGGATATAACACCAGAGAGTCCCCTCTCCGAAGCTGCCCGTTGCCTCCAAGGGAACTGATCTCTGTAGCCCTGGATATGCCTTTTGGAAGATCTACAGGCCCCACCCGCAAGCTGGCAAGCCTGCTAGAACTTGGTAGGGTTCCCAACCTCAGGTATTCTGGAATTACAACCAGACCCATAGCTACGGTAGGGCTTTGGGGTGCTCTGCCCCCCCTTTTTTAAAAAGCACAGCCCCACACAGGAATTTCTCCTGTAAAAGCTTTTTTTCAATCGTTTAAAAACATTCTTTTTAAAGCCGTGTGCTCCTTTAAGCAGAGTGGGGGTGCTGTAGTTGACTAATTCCCTCACTGAGCAAGGGGGTAGGAGTAGGTGACCTCTAGGATCCCCTCTAACTCTGTGTCAAGAAACTGGTCTCCTTTAAGAGAGTTTTCCTGCCTAAGTGTTGAATTTCTTGGCTACAGAAGTCATCAACTCCACCTGCCGGCTTGTTCTCAGAATTGTTGCTTCGGCTGGCAGACACGATTAACTTGCTGCAGCTGAGAACTAAAGTGGCTGGCAGCTTGCAATCTAGAGATCTATCTTGGTCGCAGCTTTCTATTGGCTAAGTGGCTTTTCTTTCTGAGAACTTCAGCCCCACCAGAGAAAAAATTGCCCCAGAAGCCACAAAACCCTGGCTACAGGCCCGATTACAACTGATCTCCAGACCATCGTCTCCCTGGAGGAAACGGCAAGCTTCGGAGAGCTGCGTCGACAGCCTCATATCCCTGCTGAACTTTCTTCCGTCCCCAAGTGCTGCCCCAAATCTCCAGGAATTTCCCAAATCAGACTTGGCAATCCTAGAACTCGGGACAAGTGTTCGGGATTTGCAAAAGGAACTCCTTCTTCACTTAACGGTGCACTGAATGTATGGAACTCCCTGCTACAAGATGTGGCAATGGGACAGCCTCTGGGTCTACATAGCTTGGTTTGCGCATGCAGGAGAATGAGGTAACAGAGCTCTGGTGTGGGGGAGTATGGACTGCACCACTTCAGACTGCGGGGGGGAGATTCCAACTTGGTACAGTGAACTCCAAGCAAGTAGAAAGCTTGTGCAAAAGGGAGAGAAACCGCTTGGGCTGCCAGCTTCCAGGCGGGGGCCTGGAGATCTCCTGCAATTACAACTAACCTCCAGACAACCGAGATCAGTTCTCCTGGAGAAAACGGCTGCTTTGGAGGATGACTCTCTGGCATTGTGCCCTGCTGAGGCCCCTCCCCTCCCCAAACCCCGCCCTCCCCAGGCTCCACCCCCCCAAAGTCTCCAGGTATCTCCCAACCCGGAGCTGACAAGCCCTAACAGTGGCCAGACACTGGGACCACGGAGAAACAAGTGCATGGAGACAAGCTCAGTGAGGAGGGGGAAAGCGAAAGCCCCACGGAAGGTTCCTCCCACTCGCCGTTCTCCACAAAACTCCAAAAAGTGGAAACCAAAACCACGGAGGACAGCATCCATTCGAGTTCAGAAATACGACCAGGTGATCCAGGATTCCGAAACTGCACGGAGAACGTCAGAATGGAAACATCCCCCCCCCCCCGGCCCCCGTCTCTTGTCCCTTCTGTGAAATATATTTAATATATTTTGCGCATGGTTTGCCAGGGCTGGGATTTCCCCCCCCCCATTTCTTTTCCTTCTCTCTTTTACTGCTTTGGTACTTTGAGTAGGTTTTCTTATAGGAAAGAGACTAAAAATATTATCAAACCCAAACCACAATTCAAATCAGCGGAGGAAGTTTTGGGGCAAATTAAGCGGCGGGAGGCACGGCTCGCAGACGAATGAGTCATCGCCGAAATTTTTTTTTTTTTTTCATTTCAGAAGAGAGGAAGAGAGAGATTTGGGCATACCAAAACGCCACAGAAAGATCGAGCTGGAAGGGACCCCAATGGTCATCTAGTCCAACCCCCTGCAGAATGCGGGGAATTCACAACTACCTCCCCCCTCCGACTCCTCCGCCGTGACCCCTGATCTGCTTTAACTTCTTCCTGCTACCATAAATGCCTCTGGTAGCTAGAAGCCAATCTCAGGAGCTGACCTATTTTTTAAACGTACTTTCCAAATGCATCAAAAAAAGACAATCATATAACAACATTTACCAAAGCGGAGGAGGAGGAGGAGGAGAAGGCCCACTGGTGGACCTCCTGACGGCCCCTGGTATTTTTGGCCACTGTGTGACAGAGTGTTGGACTGGATGGGCCACTGGCCTGATCCAACACTGGTTTCTCTAATGTTAGAAGAAGAAGGAGAAGAAGAAAAGGAGGAGGAGGAGTAGAGGAGGAGGAGGAGATTGGATTTATACCCCGCCCTTCACTACCTGAAAGAGTCTCAGAGCAGCTTCCAATCTCCTTTCCCTTCCCCTCTCCACAACTGAGGTAGCTGGGGCTGAGAGAGCTCTTTCGACAACTGCCCTTGAGAGAACAGCTCTGAGAGAACTTGTGACTGATCCAGGGCCACCCAGCAGGTGGCACATGGAGGACGGGGGAATCATGAAGAGAGAGCCCATGAAGAAAGAAACTGGATACCAGTTGTAATTCCAGGAGATCTCCATCCACTACTGGGGAGAATGACAGCCCTAGATAAAGCCGGCACCAAATCTGAAATTTAAATAGGCCTGGAAGGGGATTTTGCAGATTTCCCCATAGGGGATTGAAATCTTGAGATTTATGAAGCCGGAGCAGAAGATCTGAAGTCTGGGCTTCGGAAGGTCGATAAGGATTGACGCTCTCTCTCTTTCCCTCTCCCCGGCCAAGTGCAATTCTGCAGTCCAAGCAGTTTTAGAGTTGGCTCCGAGGTACGAGGCTTTTTCTTCCCGGCAAAGGTCAGTTTCGCACAAGGCTGGATTTGGCATCGATTTGCTCCTCTTGGATAGGGACACGGAAGCTGTTTTTTCCATCTGAAAGGCAGTGTGGGAATTAGAAGTCTGGAGGAGGGGAATGGAGGAAACGAGCGGCCTGCAATTGGCTGTTACTACATTTTAAGAATTCTCCTTTGTTGGGATGGCCGTTCTTGAATGGCATTTGTGAAGGTTTGTCTCAGGCATTGGATAATAGTGGGAACTAGACACCCTAAGGATGCCAGCCTCCAGGTGAGACCTGGGGATCTCCTTGGAATTACAGTTCATCTCCAGACTACAGAGATGCCAGGCTCCTCAGTCAGCTCATGCAACACAGGGCTTCTTCAGAAGACAATGTTTAATGGTGAATCAGAACTAAAAACACGCGTACAGCTTGTGTCTGTAATGGCCACGTACAACAGGGCCAGCTAAGCTAGACTGCATTCAAGCATCCCCCCCCATATAGCAAAAGCCAATCTAGAAACCGTTTTGGTTCCCAGCCGAAACTCCAGCAGCTGGAAGAGGCAAGGTCGGAGACCTGATAAGAGACAGTGAATGAACGTTCAACGGATGGGAGACCGGAGTACTCCCTCTGCAGACCATCCACATGACAGGACTACCTGACGTCAGATCAGTTCCCTTGGAGAAAATAGCGTCTTTGGAAAGTGGACTCTGTGGCATCTTCATACCTTGCTGAGGCCCCTCCCCTCCCCAAACCCCGCCCTCCCCAGACTCCACACCCCAAATCTCCAGGTATTTCCCAACCTGGAGCTGGCAATCCTGAGACAAACTGACCTGAGGCTCACTTTGCTTCTATTGATCTATTTAATTCATCTTTTTTTCCCTGGTGGGGACCCAGAGCGGCTTACAGCGTCCTCCTCTCCTCCATTTTATTCCCGCTACAACCCTGCAAGGTAGGCTAGGCTGAGAGCATGTGACTGGCCCGAGGTCACCCAATGAGCATCCATGACAGTCTGGGCATTTGAACCTGGGTCCCCCAGATACCTACCTCGCAGGGTGTCTGCTGTGGGGAGGGGAAGGGAAAGGAGTTTGTAAGCCGCTCTGAGACTCCGAGTGAAGGGCGGGGTATAAATCCAATCTCTTCCTCTTCTCCCTCTTCTTCTTCCTCTTGTACTAGCCCAACACTCTTAACCTGCGCTATTTTGGGGCAGGAACGCACAGGAACGGCATTCCGGCTGGCTCCCGAGTTGGCCATGCCCAGCAGCCGTTCATTAGCATAATAGGCCACACCCAACAGCAGGAACTCATTAGGATTGGCCACATTCGAGCTATGTGACCTAACATGCAAAGGAGTTCCTGCTACAAAAAAAGCCCTGGGATTTGACAACAAACGAGGTCAACAGACTAAGAAGCAAATGGTGGGTGTGGCTGGATGACCACACTTCTGGCAACATGGGGTTGTGGCCTAATATGCTAATATGCTGTGCTGTCAGGGGTGTGGCCTAATATGCTAATGAGTTTCTGCTGTTGGGCGAGGCCTGTTATGATAATGAGTTCCTGCTGGGCTCTTTCTACCAAAAAAGCCCTGCTCTTAACCACTATACCGACAGTAGTTCTCCAAATCAGCAGTCAAACATGCTGTGTTCACTTGGCAACGGTGTTCACCGCAAATTCTCTGCCTCCCCACCCACAATTGATCCTCCCGGCAGCTTGTATACTACCTCTGACCATGGCGGTTCTCCTATTGGACTCCTCTTCCAGGCAGGTGTCTGATCCTCATTTAGTAACCATCACCAGGCTTGCATCCAGGGTATTTTTTTGTAGAATAAGCCCAGCAGAAACTCATTAGCATAACAGGCCACACCCAACAGCAGAAACTCATTAGTGTATTAGGCCACACCCCTGACCATGCAGCTCCCTCCCAGGATCGGCTTCCCCAGGTGCCCCGCAGCTTGTGGGGTGCATGGGGAACCCAAGGAGGGGGGGGAGGCTGTAGGTGTGGCCAACAGAAGCCAGCCGGAACGCCGCTCCTGTGCGTTCCTGCCCAGAAATAGCCCTGCCTGCATCTATCTGTAACTTCCACCCAGCCTCCAAAGGAGAGAGAGAGAGAGCCCTCCAGAACCACTGCGGACTCACCCTTCTGCATCTGTTCCACGAACCTCCCCGGTTCCTTGTATTTCTTCGCTCTCCGACAACTCTTCAGCAGAATGATCCCACCCAAAACGAGGAGCAAGGCTGTGGCGACGAGGACATACAATAAGTAGTCTACAAGGTCAACAGGGGAAGAGGAGACAGAGTCAGAGCAGTGATGGGGGGAACCAAGGTTCCATTCTACAATTGTGGGGGACACGTGCCATCAAGTTCCTTCCGACTTATGGTGAAGTCTTGTGAAATATTAGCGACGTTGATGGGTCTGGGGGGAGGCATCCCAGCCCACGGATGAATCCTGAAAGTGCCGCATGGATGTGATCGAGTGGCCATTCCTACGACAACCCAGCAGTGTAGGATCAACATTATCAGGAGCAGATGGAAAGCTGAGAGAGGGTGGCTTCCAGAAGAAGAAGAAGAAGAAGAGGAGATTGGATTTATACCCCGCCCTTCACTACCCAAAGGAATCTCAGAGCATCTTTCAATCTCCTTTCTCTTCCCCTCCCCACAACAGACACCCCGTGAGGTACGTGGGGCTGAGAGAGCTCTTTCGAGGACTGCTCGTGAGAGAACAGCTCCGAAAGAACTTGTGACTGACCCACGGTCACACCAGCAGCTGCATGTGGAGGAGTGGGGAATCAAGCCCAGTTCTCCCAGATTAGAGTCTCTTCTCTTCTTTTCTCTTGTCTACTATGACGTTGCAGGTTTTAACTTTAAGCCGTGGTTTAGGACACAGTAGGCCTTAGAGTTCTCTTTTAGGTTTTTGTGTCAGTCTGCAAACTTGCATTCCACCCCCCCACACACACCACCATTCTAGCTAACTTGTAGTTTTCACACTGAGAAGAACAACATATCAATCCATGGCTTTATGTCCAGAATAAATCCCAGAACAAGAGTTTGCAGCTACTGTTCTTGGGGAAGCTCAGAAATGTCTACTAACATCACGCCGGTAGAGAAAGCAATTTAGGTGGTTTAATAGAGTCCCGGGAGGCTCATGTAGTTACGTCTATATGAGATAGCCATACCCAAAAAACCCAGGACTCTCAAATGAGGGTTGCGGTGAGACTATCTGAGCTTTTCAGAAAAGGCTTGGTAAGAACTTTAGAAGAGCGTTATATCTTTAAATGCAAGGGAAGTAGGAGAAGGGATGACACACATGCTTTTCTAATGTACAATCTCCTTTAAGTAGTCTAATGCAGGGAACGCCAACGTGGTGCTCATGGGCACCAGGACACCCCCAACCCCTTTCCTGGGGCCTGTCAAGTGTTTTTAGAAAGTGGGCACAGCCAGGCAAGGCTCGTCCTCAGCAGGGCCTCTGACTGGCCGTGCCGATTAAAAGGCATCCTGTTGAGCAGAGCTTCTGTCTTCAGTGCTGAAGAGCTGCGCATAACCTCACTCCAGTTTGGTGTAATGGTTAAGTGCACGGACTCTAATCTGGGAGAACCGGGTTTGATTCCCCAATCCTCCACATGCAGCTGCTGGTGTGACCTTGGGTCAATCACAAGTTCTGTCAGAGCTGTTCTCTCACGAGCAGTCCTCAAACGAGCTCTCTCAGCCCCACCTACCTCACAGGGTGTCTGTTGTGGGGAGAGGAAGGGAGAGGAGATTGTAAGCCGCTCTGAGACTTCAAGTGGAGAGCAGGGTATAAATCCAATCTCCCCCTCCTCGTCACCTCACCGGACGTGACATCACCACGCTGGGGACGTTGCACGGGGAGGCTGTAGTAGAAGGGCAAAATTCTATGGTTTTAAGCTGATTTTACCATAGAGTGTTGCGCTTAAACCAGAGTGCCCCCACGTGATGTCCCCCAGCGTGATGATGTCACTTCCAGGTGATGTCATCACATCGGAGACATCTCAGAACACCCCCTAAATCTCCCCGCGGGAGCGTGGAGGGGACCTGGCAACCCCAGGAGATTGGAAAGACATGGAAAGACATCTGGTGAGGGAGCAGTTAGGAAGCCTTAGGATTGCCAGGTCTGGGTTGGAAAATACCTGGAGACTTTGGGGGGTGGAGCCAGAAGAGGGCGTGGTTTGGGGAGGGGAGGGGCCTCAGCATGGTACCATGCCATGGAGTCCACCCTTCAAAGCAGCCATTTTCTCCAGGGGAGCTGATCTGTGTCAGCTGGAGATCAGTTGGAAAAGCGGAAGATCCCCAGGCCCCACCTGGAGGCTGGCAACCCTAGGAAGCCTCCTCAGCGGCAAGAATCTCCCTTCCTCCTTCTGTCACGATTTGCAGCTCACCAGGACAGAGGTCCGATGAACCCGAGCCCAAACCCTTCCCCCTTCCCCTTACCAGATTTCTTAACACCACCGGGGAGGCCTTCTGTAGACAAAGCAGTCGACGTAGCTGCAGTCGAGGTGGGCTTCGAGGTGGGCTTCGTCACGGACGTGGCACGCGCCGTTCCTGTCCCGGAGGAGCGCTTGACGAGGAGCGCTGTTGTATGAGGCACCCTGGGTGCGTTGCCACAGACTGCGTCGTCCTCCTCGGTCCCGTCGCGGAAAGTCTTTCTGCCTGTAGCTGTGCAACTACCGTTAAAAAAAAAAAAAGGGACAGGAATTAAACATTAAAAACAGATCAGTTACAGCAGAAATACGGAGAGCAGAGCCAGAAGTAGGGAGGGGGGGGTGTCTCGTGCCCTCCACGTATGCCGGCACATCCTCACATTCAAAATGGGCAAACCAGGAAGACGATTCCCACTTAGTTTTGCCAGTGGTATAGACTCATCGAATCACAGAGTGGGAAGGGACCTCCAGGGTCATCTAGTCTAACCCCCTTGTACAAGGCAAGGAATTCACAAATGCCTCCCCCTCCACACGCAAACGTTCTCCTGATAAGTGTCATTCTTTGCCTATCTCCACATCGTTACTCCTAGGAGGAGGAGGAGGAGGAGGAGGAGGAGAAGAACACTACCAAAAAAAAAATTTGCCTTGATCCTAGCACATGCGCGATTGCACCAAGACTGGTTTTCGGTGGCGTTTTCTTGATGCGCGTGTTGGTAAAACACCACACAAAAGCAATCGTGGTATCGCCACACAAATAGCCCACCAAGATTGCTCTTTTGTGCTTTATTTAAATTGACGTGCGCATGTTGCCTTGGTAACAGAGAGAGAGATCAAAATTCCAGAGGACCGAAATCTCTTGTGTGCATTTTCACTGAACGTTTCCTTGGAAACAGAGAGAGAGATCACAATACCAGTGAACTGAAAGCTTGTGCATGCGTATGCATGCACACTGTGGGCTCTCTAAAACTTGGAGAAGATGCCGCCTTGGGGGATTGATTCCTAATGTATCAGCTCCCCCTCGGTAATAAGACCAAGTAATTCAGAGCTCTAAAATCCGGGAAGAACTCCAGAGAAGGAGAATGTGGAAAGCATCCCTACTCTAAATTGGTCTACAGGTCTTGTCCAAGATTCTAAAAAATGACCGCCTGAGTCCAGGGAGGATTTTGAATTTCTCATCCCTCCAGTTTCAATCCCAAAACCTGTGCTTTCATTTGACTTCTGCTTTTTTTGAATCAAAGGCATCCGTATTTTCATGCCATTTTTTGTAGCTTTGCATGGAATTTTCCCCGTTAAGTGTACACGTGTAACGTTTGTCAAAGAAGAAGAAGAGGAGGAGATGGAGAAGGAGGAGGGGGAGATTGAATTTATACCCCGCCCTTCACTTGGAGTTTCAGAGCACCTTACGAACTCCTTTCCCTTCCCCTCCCCACAAAAGACATCCTGTGAGGTAGGCGGGGCTGAGAGAGCTCTTTCCAGAACTGTCCTTCAGAGATCAGCTCTGACAGAACTATGTCTTGCCCAAGGTCATCCAGCAGCTGCAAGTGGAGGAGTGGAAATCAAACCCGGTTCTCCCAGACTAGAGTCCGCGCACTTAACCACTACACCAAACTGGCATTATACTATATAAAATAGTATGCACTGTATGCCTAAATATCGTAGGCACTGCAAATAAAAGGGGTACAACATGCACAGTTGAGGCAAATAAATTCACAAAACCTACCAGTGAAAACCCCCAAACAAAACTGTGGACAAAAATGTAACAGAAATCAAGAAATGAAAGAGAAACCATCTACACAACCCTCTAGGTCAGGAGTCGCCAACATGGCGGCCCACCAACTGTTTTTGGGAAGTGGGTGGGGCCAGGTAGGGCTTTTGCCCAGCAAGGCTTCTGATTGGCTGTGCAGATTTTTTTTAAATGTTGCTTTGGCAGCAGCTGCCACCACAGCACAAGGATCTACGCCGTGTTACTGAAATGAGGCTGCGGCAGCCATTTTGTGGTGGGCTCGACCTCCTGCGGCAGCCATTTTGTGGTGGGCTCGACCTCCTGAGGCAGCCATTTTGTGGTGGGCTCTACCTCCCGAGGCAGCCATTTTGTGGTGGGCTCTACCTCCTGAGGCAGCCATTTTGTGGTGGGCTTGACCTCCCGAGGCAGCCATTTTGTGGTGGGCTCGACCTCCCGAGGCAGCCATTTTGTGGTGGGCTCGACTTCCCGAGGCAGCCATTTTGTGGTGGGCTCGACCTCCTGAGGCAGCCATTTTGTGGTGGGCTCTACCTCCCGAGGTAGCCATTTTATGGTTGGCTCTACCTCCCAAGGCAGCCATTTTGTGGAGGGCTCTACCTCCAGAGGCAGCCATTTTGTTGCTGAGCCCAACATGCTGAGTCAGAATTCCAGAGACGCCCACAGGCTCAAAAAGGTTGGGGACCCCTTCTGCCGGGTCTGCTGCCCTTTCAGCACCTTTTGATCGACTGGCTAGGCAATACTTACTTCGTCCACGGTGTGCACGCCTTCTCCCCTCCTTTGGAGAAATACCCCTTGGGACAGGGGTCACACCCTGAAACGAGACGTCAGCGGCGTTAACAGCGGCAGGGCGGCTTGGGCAGGACCTTGACCGTCAGGAAAACCTCTACTTACTTTTCTCGTCGGGCTCAGAGGCGGCTGGCTGGTAGCCTGGGAGACACACGCAAACCGTATCGGAAGTGCCCTCACACTTCTTCACCTTCTGGAGTCCGTCGGCTGAGAGAGTGCAAAGGGAGCGAGAGTTGGCAACAGCACACAGTAACGTTATCTTTTCCAGCTGGCATCGTAGCGTTCTAGCTCACCAGTTCATTTGCCGAAGAGGGCAGTTGGTTGAGATGTCAGCCTGGTGCAGTTCGAGTGTCAGAGGATCAGGGGGGCCCGGGTTCGAATCCCTACTTTGTCCCAGAAGCTGGCCGGGCGGCTTTAGATCTGAGGAAGGGTGCTTTGACTCCAGAAAGCTCATTCCCTGGAAATCTTGTCGGTCTCTAAGGTCTCGAATGGACTCGAACCTAGTTTACCTACTGCAGACCAACAGGGCTACCCCATGAAACTGTGTGGCGCAAGTCTCCCAGTGAGTTTCAAGGCTGGGTGAGGATTCGAACCCAAGTCTCCACAGTGACAGGATGACAGCGCCCTGGCTTGCCACGAAACAAAACAAAACAAAAGTGAGGGGGGGAGGAGAATACGCCCTGCGTGGGAACTAGCTCGGTCACTAAACAAATTCGTTGGGGTACGTTGGAAGACAAAGAGTTTTGATTTCAGTGGTGGTCTCAGAGGTGAAGGCAGATCAGTTGTCTTTAGGCATGCCACCTCTGGCTTAGGAAACTCCTGGAGGTTTGGGGCAATGCCTGGATGGCCCAGGCTAGCCTGATCTCATCGGATCTTGGGAACTAAGCCGGATCAGCCCTGGTTGGTACACGAATGGGAGACCACCAGGGCTATTTTGGGGGCAGGAATGCACAGGAACGGAGTTCCGGCTGGCTCCCGAGTTGGCCACGCCCAGCAGGAACTCATTAGCATAATAGGCCACACCCAACAGCAGAAACTCATTAGGACTGGCTACACTAGGGGCGTGTGGCCTAACATGCAAAGGAGTCCCTGCCACCAAAAAGGCCCTGGGTTTTGACAACAAACAAGGTCAACAGAATAAGAAGCAAAAGGTGGGTGTGGCTGGATGACCATGCTTCTGGCAACATGGGGGTGTGGCCTGATATGCTAATGAGTTTCTGCTGCTGGGTGTGGCCTATTATGCTAATGAGTTCCTGCTGGGCTTTTTCTACAAAGAAAGCCCTGGAGACCAGCAAGGAAGACCAGGGCCGCTATGCAGAGGCAGGCAATGGCGAACCACCTCTGTTTGTCTCTGGCCTTGAAAACCCTACAGGGCCACCGTTAAGTTGGCTCCAACGTGGTGGCATGTTACGCACACACACCTGGGACAGGACTTCAGCCTCTCCTAGACTCTATGGTATATCATAGAGTCTGTCCTCTGAAGCAGCCGCTTTCTCCAGGGGGATTGATCTCTGTCGCTTGGAGTTCAGCTGTAATCCCAGGAGATCACCAGCCGCCACCTGGCAATTGGCAACCCTAAAGGTCTTGTAAAATTGAACAGGAGTCCAGCAGCACTTGAAAGACTAACAAAATATATTCCAGCGCCAGCATTCGTGATTCAGAGCTCATTTCAGTGGAACTGCTTTAATTTTGGGCTGAAAAGCAGGTTTGAAATATAAGAGGAGAGAGGAAGAGATTGGATTTATAGCCCGCCCTTCACTCAGGAGTCTCGGAGTGGCTGACAAACTCCTTTCCTTTCCCCTCCCCACAACAGGCACCCTGTGAGGTAGGCGGGGCTGAGAGAGCTCTTTCCAGAACTGTCCTTGAGAGAACAGCTCCGAGAGAACTTGTAACTGACCCAAGGTCATCCAGCAGCTGCAAGTGGAGGCATGGGGAATCCAACCCGGTTCTCCCAGCTTAGAGTCCGCGCACTTAACCACTACACATTTCTACCCCAGCCATCACCCAAGGAGCTGAGGGGGGCCTCCCTTCCTCCATTTCAGCCTCTCGGCCCCTGACAGAGTCGGCTCTGCCTCACGAAAACTTCTGCTGGCATACATCCCGTGCGTCTTTAAGGCGCCCCCGGGCTTCCATTTAAAAACGGCGAACCTTCCACAGTTTAGTTCTTCCCCGAGAGGTCTTACCTCGCTCACAGATGGTGCAGGGATTACATTCCCAGGTAGTGAAAAACGGGTTATACCACCCTTTCCTGCACGCTTGGCAAAGAGTGTCGGCGTCTTCTGTGCAGCGGCGTCGCATTTCTGTCCCTGAAGGGGAGCAAAGGATCGGGTGTTGAGAGAGGAAGCGACGTGGCCGGAGCCGGAATTGCCCCACGGCAAACGCGCCGGCTGCAGCAGCCGAAGAGAGAGGGACCCAGAAAGAGTGGGCAGAGGCATCAATTGGGTGTTGAATGTGGGGGGGAACGACGTCTCCTCCCTCTCCTGGAGTGCAAGAAGGGCTCGAGGGGCAGTGGATTTGAGAGAGACAGAAAATAAAATGGCCTGGTAATTAACCTGTGGAACTCACTGCCCCAAGATGGAATGATGGATGAAAAGCTTAAAAGATAAAGGTTTCCCTTGCTCGAAAGCCAGCCGAATCCGACTCTAGGGGGCGGTGCTCATCTCCGTTTCCAAGCCGAAGAGCCAGCGCTGTCTGAAGACACTTCCGTGGTCATGTGGCTGGCATGACTAAATGCCAAGCCACACGGAATGCGGTTACCTTCCCACCAAGGCGGTACCTATTTATCTACTTGCGATTTCTCGCTTTCGGACTGCTTGGTTGGCAGGAGCTGGGTCCAGAGACGGGAGCTCACTCCATCACCTGACACTGAGGTCTCAAACTACAGACCTTCCGGTCTACATCTTCAGCATCTTAACCTCTGAGCCACTGCTTAGATGGTTTTAACCGGGGATTTAGGCATCTCTGCGGAGGACAGGTCCCATCCATGGCTATCAATGTTTTAAGCTAAATGGAACCTCCATGCTAATTGGCAGTTTACCTCTGAATACCAGTTGCTGTCGGTGAATAATATGGTGGGCGGCACCTCTGACTCCCATGCTCTGCTCGTTGACCGTGCAGGGACATCCGGATGGCCACTGTGGAAAAGAGGATGCTGGGCTAGACGGACCACAGGTCTGATCCGGCAGGCCTGTCGTAGTTCGATGACGGGGTTAGAAATCTAACCAGGTCAGCGTTCCTTTCCCCAACTGAAGGTCAGCCCTGTGGGATCAGGCCTAACCCAGCATCCTGTTTCCAGCGAAAGCAAGTTAGACACCTCCTCAAGAAAACCCCAAGGGGAAAGGTCTCCGCTTCCTCCTCTCCGTGCCCCACATTAACGCGTATTCAGAGATCTACTGCCTCTTCACATGGAGGCTTCATTTACCGGTCTTTGGCTTTTTCTCTTTTGTTGTTGTTGTTGTTGTTGTGAGAAACGGAAAACTTGGGGCCATTAACGCCTCTTTGAAAACAGACGCATCGCTCGACCAGCTTTTCCTACCTTTTCCCCAGCCAGCTTCCTCCACAGTCCCACACGCTTCTGGATGCCAGCAGGTCCTCTGACACTGAATATCTTGCAGAACAAATATAGAGTCCAGCGGCACCTTTAAGACCAACCAAGGTTTATTCAAGGGACGAGCTTTCGTGTGCACGGCCCGCTTTTTTCAAATACATTGGAACGGCAGGTGAGGTTCAAACTGATAGCCGGAGAGCGAACCGCAAATCAACAGGTAACATGATGACGTTCCAGATATGCAAAGTGAAAACTAAACAGCAATTTAGTTCCGTTCAGCTAAAATAACAAGCTGAGGTGATAAGACCAACCGCTGTAAAGCAACGGATATGTCAAAACGGCAGGGAGACGCTTCGTTTTCACTTTGCATGCCTTGAACGCCGTCGTGTTACATGCTAATTTGCTCTTCATTCTCTGGCTACAAGCCTGAACCTCGTCTGCCATCCCAGCGTGTTTGAAGAAGTCTGCCTTGCACACAAAAGCTCGTCCCTTGAATAAACCTTGGTTGGTCTTAAAGGTGCCACTAGACTCTATATTTGTTCTACTGCTTCGGACCCACACGGCTGACCAACAGGATCTAACTGAATCCTTGGGTTTTGGGATGAGGGGACTGAATATAGGACTCTGCCTTACATGGAGTCAGACCAGATCTAGTTAAGTACGGTCCCCCTTTGCCGGTCAGGGACTCCCCAGCGTCTCCGGCAGGGAAATACAGCTTCCTCAACCCCTGCCTCAAACTGGAGAGGCCAGAAATTGAATCTCAGGTTTCCCAAATACAAAGCTGGGCCCCTGCTCTCGAGCAAGGATGCCCCCGATAAGGGACTGACTCTGAAGTGAGCGTGCCAGGCAGGGTTGCCAGTCTCCAGGCAGGGGCTGGACATCTCCTGGGATTACGACCAACCCTCCCTCTAAACCGTGGAGTCTTGTGAGCAGAAATTCTACTGGCATTAGAGTGGTGAGCGAGCGATTTGGCTACTGCATAGATTAGTTTGCCCTGGAGCACTCCTTCCTGAGCGAAGAGAAAAAATGGGTGAGCCGGAGGCTAAAAAACCGTGAGGGGGCTCCCACTGACTCAGCTTAGAGGGAACGCTGATTACGACTGATCTCCAGGTGACGGAAATCCATTCCCCTTGAGAATATGGCCACTTAGTTGGCAACCTTCACCAGAAGTTAGCAGCTACTGGTCCTTGGGAGAAATCTGCCCTCTAACCGCAGACCCCAAAGAGGGGTCAGGTCGACAAGCAGCATCTTCTACAACAAAGCTGGGACCTGCAAACCCCTGTCTTCGAAGCGACCCAGAAAAAAACCCAAGATTCAAGTTTGGTGGCATCTTAAAGGACCAGCAAGATTTCCAAGCTGTTAAGAGCCGGCGCCTCACTTCATCAGATATAACGAATCTGACGAAGATTTTATCTGACCCTGGGGATTTTTTGCCTCTCAAAAGCGTATCCCCTGGAAGTCGTGTTGGTCTTTTTAAGGTGCTACGGGAGGACTCGAATCGAGCTCTTCTGCAGACCAACATGGCTACCCGCCTGAAGCTATCCAAGAAAACCAGCTGCTGGCTGGGATGGTTACCCCGGGACTGAACTGAAACCGAGAGTTTATCACGATTTCAAGCGACGGAGCTGAAAAGGCGGAAGGCAGTGCCTTCAGCAGCCGAGCCAGGTCCTCGTATTTCTGGGGCCCCCGTTTCATTCGCGCTTCTGCAGCCGTCCCCGGAATAAACACACATCCTCACTACAACATCCAACCCGTATATTATAATGGAGCATCAACTCACCTGGTGCACACTTGCGACAGCATTTCACGTTGCCGTAGGGATATTCTTCCGGGCCACAGAGCAGCCCTGAACTTCGAAGGACGAGCAAGAGAAAGGGAAAGACGGAGAAACTCCAGTGGTCTTTCATGTTCCACCTCAAGCGGGCTGCTCCTTGGCTACTCCAATCCACACCTTTGGGCAAATGAAATAGCCAAGGCAGGCGGTGCACCTGTTCTGATAGATGAATGGTTCTGAGAAGGATGCAGCAAAGAGAGTTTGCAAGGGCCGGGCATTTCCAAGAAGTCCCTTAAGCACCACCTGTTTTCTCTATACTGGTTTTCAAAGAGATCGAAAAGACTAGCGTTTCCCCTATGAGTCACAAGAGGAACTATTTCATCGAAACATATCGCTGCCCTCAGCATATTTGAAGAAAATACTATGGAACTCGAGTACGGCCGAAGCTTTTTGGTTTTATTTCTAATTCTTATAACCGTGATTTCGCTCGGATGCGGTAATTATCGGATCGGCCACGAGTTGAACATTTTCTTATATTCAAATCGCAGATGGCGAGGAACGCCTTTGAACGCTCGGGAAATTTCGACGTTTCGTCAAGCAGTGAAAAAAATTTGCCTGAATTTTCTTAGTTTGCTTGGCTGCGGGGATCCCGCCGGGTTGACGACGGGGGCAGGCAGGGGTGGAACAAATTTGGCCACAATAAAACTTACCCCGTTTCATAGAGTTAAGCAGCATCTTCTCTAAAAGGGTGCTCTGTGGGGGGCGTTTCAGATGGCTGGGCAAACACTTGTCAGGGATGTGCAAGGCCGGTCCTGCATTGAGCCGGGGGCTGGACTAGATGGCCTTTATGGTCCCTTCCCACTCTGTGATTCTACGATTCTATGAACAGGGCCTCTGATTGTGCTCCCACTGAGAGAGTCTGTGGAAACCTTCCAGCATCTCTGAGGGAATACTGTGTTCATCTGGAATCCTGTGTACAGTTCTGGTCACCACATCTCAAAAAGGATATTATAGCATTGGAAAAAGTGCAGAGAAGGGCAACTAGAATGATAAAAGGGTTGGAACACCTTCCCTATGAAGAAAGGTTAAAATGCTTGGGGCTCTTTAGCTTGGAGAAACGACGGCTGAGGGGTGACATGATCGAGGTTTATAAGATTATGAATGGGATTGAGCAGGTTGAGAAAGAAGTACTTTTCTCCCTTTCTCACAATACAAGAACTCGTGGGCACTCCATGAAATTGCTGAGCAGTCGGGTTAGAACAGATAAAAGGAAATACTTCTTCA
Source organism: Gekko gecko (assembly GCA_029375565.1). NCBI lineage: Eukaryota > Metazoa > Chordata > Lepidosauria > Squamata > Gekkonidae > Gekko > Gekko gecko. Next base: position 26,083,733 of record JAPDNY010000016.1, read on the forward strand.
CCCAAAGAGTGATTAACATATGGAATTCACTGCCACAGGAGGTGGTGGCAGCTACAAGCATGGACAGTTTCAAGAGGGAATTAGATAAACATATGGAGCAGAAGTCCATCAGTGGCTATTAGCCACAGGGTATAGATGGGAACTCTCAGTCTGGGGCAGGTGATGCACTCTGTCCTTGGTGCTGGAGGGGGCAGCAGTGGGAGGGCTTCTAGTGTTCTGGCCCCACTGCTGGACCTCCTGATGGTACCTGGTATATTTTGGCCGCTGTATGACAGAGTGTTGGACTAGATGGGCCATTGGCCTGATTCAACATTGGCTTCTCTTATGTTCTTATGTTCTCTTATGTTCTTATGAGGGGCCACTTAGAACAGGGATACCCAACATGGCACCTGCCACGTGTATTTAGAAAGTGGTCACGGCCACGTGGGGCTTTTACCCAGCAAGATTTCTGATGACCGCGGGAAATTAGATTGGCTTTGCAGGGTTTTTTTTCCAAATGTTGCTTCGGCGGCAGCTGTGTCGGATACTTAGCAGAGTGGCACAGCGGGGAAAAAAATCTGCCACAGACGTGTGTGAGTAGCTTCTAATAAGAGGGTTACTAAAAAGCTGTGGTGGCTCAAGTGGTTAAGACGTTGAGCTGCAGGCTGTGGAAGGTCAGTAGTTCAGCAGTTTGAGACCCGGGTGCCGCATGGCGGAGTGAGCTCCTGTCTCTAGTTCCAGCTCCTGCCAACCTAGCAGTTCGAAAGCAAGAAATTGCAAGTAGATAAATAGGCACCACTTCGGTGGGAAGGTAACAGCATTCCGTGCGCCTTGGTGTTTAGTCATGGTGGCCACATGACCACGGAAATGTCTTCGGACAGCGCTGGCTCTTTGGCTTTGAAACGGAGATGAGCACCGCAACCCTAGAGTCGGATTCGACTGGCTTTCGAGTAAGGGAACCTTTACCTTTACCTAAAAAGAAAACTAGGGAAGGTTTACACAGGAAGAGAAAACAATCACAGCTTTAACACGTTCTTTCTAGTCCTGACGCCATCTTGGTTCCTTTCGTTGTCCTTCTGGGGGGTGAGAACAAAGGAGAGGAAGTCCCCCCCCCCAGAAAAAGCTCCACCCTTGATGTACGTGCCGAACAGCATGTACCATTTCTAATATATTGATTAGACAACAGTCTTAAGGTAGCCTCCTTAAGAATAAGGCCTCTCTCTTTTGGGCGGGACCACTCTGCTCAACAGCAATGCTCCCTCTTAAGCTGTGGAGTCCTGTGAGCAAACATGCCACCTGGCGAGCTCCTGGCATTAAAGTTGTGAGCAGGCGATTTGGCTGCCGCGTCAATTAAGTTGGCTTCGGAGCCCTCCTTCCCGAGCTCAGGCAAAAAGGTGTGAGCCGGAGGCTAAACAACCGTGAGCTAGCTCACATTGACTCGGCTTAGAGGGAACACTGCTCTACAGCTAATTGGTTCGAAGCTAACTGGCTACTCTTAGCATACAGAAACAACGGCTTAACTTGGGGTTGCCAGCAGAGGGGGAGCTCATCACCTTCCCCAGGCAGCTGATCCCACTGTTGCACAACTCTGTCAAAAAGTTTTTCCTCATAGCCAGCCGGTAGCTTCCCGCCCTTAATTTAAACCCTTAGGAACATAAGAACATAAGAGAAGCCAATGTTGAATCAGGCCAATGGCCCATCTAGTCCAACACTCTGTCACACAGCGGCCAAAATATACCAGGTGCCATCAGGAGGTCCAGCACTGGGGCCAGGACACGAGAAGCCCTCCCACTGCTGCCCCCTCCAGCACCAAGAACAGAGTGCATCACCTGCCCCAGACTGAGAGTTCCCATCTATACCCTGTGGCTAGTAGCCACTGATGGACTTCTGCTCCGTATGTTTATCTAATTCCCTCTTGAAACTGTCCATGCTTGTAGCTGCCACCACCTCCTGTGGCAGTGAGTTCCATGGGTTAATCACTCTTTGGGTGAAGAACCTTCTCACGCGTCCTCTCCTCTGCTGCCAACGGGAACAGCTCCCCGCCCTCCTCCGAGCGACAGCCCTTCAGGTGCTTCAAGAGAGCCATCCTGTCCCCCCTTCAACCTCCTCTTCTCCAGACTGAACCTTCCCAAGAAGTCCCCCAGCCGTTCCTCACAGGGCTTCTTGGTCTCCAGGCCCCCCATCGTCCTCGTCGCTCTCCTCTGCACCTGCTCTGTTCTTTCCACATTCCTTTTTGAACTGAGGCCTCCAGAATGGTACACAATATCCCAGGTGAGGCCTGACCAGGGTGGCGAACCACGTGACTACGACATCTTGCGATTTGGATGTTACGCACCCCAAAATCGCATTAGCCTTTTCTGTCGCCGCATCACACTGGCTGCTCATATTTAACTTAAGGTCCACCCGTACCCCAAGATCTTGTTCACACCCACACACTGCTGCCCAGATGTGTATCCCCCATCCAGTACGCGTGGACCATTCTCACAAGGGAGGAGTCAGGTTCTCCCCTGCCCCCCCCCCCCAATCTGTATTAGGACCACACTGTTAAATTTGCTCATTAATAATCTGAAAGGAGCCCAGTTTGCAGGTAACTGCAAATTACTGAAGAACTGAGAATCCCAAAAGGGTCTCTCCAAACAAGGCAGGCGTTGAATGTCAACGGACTGATACATATTGAGGCAAGAAAATAAATCTTAACCTGACATAGGTTATGGGGCTGATCAAGAAATGCAGCGCTCACAGCTCCAAAGAGCTCTGTAGCTGTTTACAAGCTCTCCAGAATGTGGCCTCTGATTTATATCTCTGCCTTAGGTCACAGAGAATAAGCAACTCAGAATACATCTTTTGAACACATCTTTTCGACACGTTACTCATAACAATGTACTATTTTTAATAATTAATAATTGTCATCATTCCCCACCCGTCTCCAGAACAGTCTCCCTTTGGTCTAAGCCTAAGAAACGGCTGTATTATTGTAGTGTCCGGAGCCAATATTGATTGACCACTAAGGTCAATTGGCTGAAACAGATTTGGTCAGGGTCCATAATAGACGACCTCTGAGATTGTGTAGATTTCATTCCGAATTGAAGCTATTATTTGGGCCTATGTTTGCTTTTATTGAATTCGTAATAAATACATGTGTGTCTTTGTATATTCGGTAGTATTTATGCTTCACAGAACTACTGGGCCCTTATATTCTGATTTCCTTAGACTTTTTGCTCTCGATTCTTTTTCCCCCTCTATCTTTTGTCGTGCAATAAAGCAGTTCCGATGGGTTGGATCCAGCCGCCGTTTTCCTATTCAATCTCTTCCAACACCCTTCCTTCTTACAGCCCTCACGCCCCATGGTTTTTGTCCATACAGGCCTCAGGAACCCAAACGTCACCCTCTTGGGGTGTCAAAAAGGAAAAAAAACCCTTCCTTTTTCACCGGTGGGAAAACTGGGTTGGATCCCATCCGATGCTGTTAGTTGATCCAGCCCAATGCTTGTCTACACGGATTGACGGTAGATCCTCCTGTACATAAAAGCACATGCTCCGCCAAAGAGTTATGACTTCTCCTTTCTGTACTCCTCCTCCCCACGTTCGACGAGTGAAGGCGCGCCATCTCAAAACTATTTCTCCCCCGCCCCCGGCCAATGTTCTGGATACAGGACCTCAATAAAACTGGAAACACTCTGAATAAAAACTACACACACACACCAGTGATACGTATTTACATTATATTAAGAGAAATCTGATTCGGAACCGGAAATGTCCAAAGAATGGGGTTGTGCGGGGAAAAAAAGTGATCGCGAGGTAACCCTTTTCGGTCAACTCGCGGCATTAGGGGGGGCCCAATCCCAACCACAGTGATTTTTGTTTGAGGGGAGGGGAGGAAACACCGGGAGGAATAATTCAAGCTTCATCAGATGTTCGGCCACGATAAAAGCTGACCGGGAATAGAAAGCCGGCGATGCTGGCCCGGGTCGACTTCTAGTAGCGTTCGTGATTGAATAAGTACCATTGAAAAACCGTTTGAGAGGCATGAAGGGCAGCTACGAGTCTTGACGGGGGTACTGCTTCTAAGAAATGGAGAGAGCCGACTCCGTGTGTTAACAATCCGGCCACAGAGCGAAATCCTGTGACTTGTAAACAGAAAGGAATTCACGGAAAGGGTCTCCACCAGCAGGCCGTGAAGGTCAGGGCGTTCCCTCTGGAACACAGCAGTATGCCGTGCGGGGGCTGTACCGTGATCGGAGGTTGGCAGAAGTGACCCCCCCCACACACACACACACAAGTCCTTCTAAAAACACAGGAAGCTCTTGTGTAAGGGCTGGGGAGAGCTCTACCTATTCTCTCTTATTAGCTTCCACTGGGTTCCCCCGTGCGCCCCCCCCCATCATTTGAAGTAGTTTTTTTTTTGGGGGGGGGTGCAAGGACCCAGCCGAGTGCAACGGGCGAGGCGCTCCGCATCACAGAACCCAAAACACACAACTCTTCCCCGCACAAAGTTTCAGCACGTTTGAAATAAAGAACCGGTTTATACAAATTACACGAGACAAAAAAACCTTTGCCTGGATCGGACACTTCGGGGGGGAATACGTTCACCCGGGCTTGCATCTTCCCTCCAAAATCCCTCGCTGTACAGAGACCCAGCATGTCAGGGGGAAAGCTAGTCTTCTAGATAGGAGGCGGCCGGGGTGTGTGTGTGTGACATTCAAACTGCCCCCCCGTGTGCACACACAGACACCCCCCCCCGGCACCTTTAACTGGCACAGTACAGGAATGCTTCGTGCCAGATCCATCTAATGCAAAGAGGTGTGTTGAACTGGAACCTGGAAGCGATATGATTAAGAGCTCCTCCTTATGACCCTTTTCCTGGCGTGAGAATCCTTGCTGGTCAATCCCAATCGTCCACTCCCATCACTCAGTGACGTCTCAATCGGGCTGTCCTAAAGAGGATCCACGGTAGACCAACAGGCCGTGGGAGGGTGCATAAGGCGTGGTGTGCCCAGTTCCAGCCAAGTCGGTCCCACGTGGATGACGTTGTGGATTTTTTAAGCCAAGCTGGTGGTCAAAGCCACTGGTGCGCTCAACGACATCGATAAGTAACCGAGAAAAGGCAAAAGGCTTTTGAGTCTACATAGAACGCGTTCTTCTCAAGTGCGCGTTGACATTACCGTGTGGCTTGAACGATGCACAGATGGTATTTTTTAAAAACACACATGCGCACACATGCTTTTGGGATGAGCCGCTGGCTGTTAACGGGGGGAAGAGCACCACATGGCGTGAGAAAAAGCACTTAGCCCTGTCCTAGCAGAACAGTCGGAGGGGTGGTGGGGAAGAGAACAGGGAGCCTCCGTATAAGGAAAGGACAGAGAAAGATGAAGATTACAAATGGAGAAAGCCTAGTTCAAAAAAAAACCTGAGGAAGGCAACAAAAGACCCAGTGGACAAGAGAGGAAAGTCTGTTTTGGTTGACTTGAAGCCAGCCTGTATTTCTAACCTAAACAAGGGGGAAAGACTAGTGTCACAGGAGTGCCAAATATACAAATCCCACTAGTAGAAAACACCAGCAAAGACTGTCGCTTCTTACACGATGCACCTTGCGGTCTGTCGAAATGGCTGAAATCAGGTTCCACTTACACAGCGGGCAAACCGAAGACGCCGAAGGAAACGCACCTTCCAAGTATCTAGAATGGGCGTCTTTGCAAAGGCTGTTTGGAGAATGTTACGACTATGAGGACTCCTCCTATGAAGTTGCACTGGCTACGTGGACTTTATGTCTTATCTTCAAAGGAGGAAATATTGCATCTGGTGCCTTATTAGAGTTACAGTATGCATTGTTGTGGTTGTGACGCCACCAACTTTATAATTGTTTAATATATTGCTTTTGGCAATCCTTGATGGTGTTTTCTACTAGTGGGATTTGTATATTTTGTACGTCTAACCCGGCACTCCCTGCTGTTCCACCCCTCGGAAAGCAAATTTAGACTCAGTCAGAAGGAAGCTGGGACTGCGGAAAATTCTACAGCTCCCCTCTTTCCAAGCCACTGGCTGACTCTCCCGGCACGCTGCAGATGAAAACAAACAAACAAGCCATCAAATGCAAATTCCCTCCCTAGCCCCGAGGCGATCGTCCTCTGATGTTCACTCGTGGCTTTTGGAGATCAAACAAAAGAGCAATTTGGACTGCGAACTGAGCTACCTGCCGGGAGGAAAAGGGGTACAGAGCAAGCCAGAAGGGAGAACTTGTCCGGATTGCGCCTGGCGGGCTTGAAGGCGAGAGAACTGTGGTTCTGTTATGTTTATATATGTATATATATATATTTATATACACACACGTACAAGGACGGCTTTCCTTTAAAAAATAAGAGTCTAGAACACCACATCGTATACACATAGAACACAGATATAGCAGCAAAAGGGAATTCTCTTTCGGGTTTTCTTTTCTTTTTTTGGAAAGCGAGAAGGTGCATCGATAGCCGCGGGGGCCCAGAGCTCAGAACTCCTCGTGGACATTCCGGGCGTAGTCCATCAGCTTGCTGCCGGTGAAATATTCGCTGTATTTCAAGATCTCCTCCAGCTCGAGGTGGTGATTCTGGTTCTCGTCCGCCACGGCGATCATTTGCTTGGCTTCGTTCAAGGCGTTGTACTCGTTCATGGGGTCCATGTACTCCTGGGAAGAGGGAAAGGAGAGGTTGGAGGAGACGGCCACGCCCGCCCGGCCCAGGGGACGCCTGACGTTGAAGGGCCGCGGCCGAAGCTCACTAGGGTCAATGGCACAATGGAAGAACTTCATGGAAACTTTGCAAACACCCCCCCCCAAAAGATTTGGGCCTGGAACTTCAGGCACCAGATACAAAGAGGCTAAAGCGGTTCGGGCTCTTTGGCTTGGAGAAACAACGGCTGAGGGGTGACACGATCGAGGTTTACAAAATTATGCATGGGACAGAGAAGGTTGAGAAAGAAGGACTTTTCTCCCTTTCTCACAATACAAGAACTCGTGGGCGCTCAATGAAATTGCTGAGCAGTAGGCTGAGAACAGATGAAAGGAAGTCCTTCTTCACCCGAAGAGTTATTATTAACATGTGGAATTCCCTGCCACAGGAAGTGGTGGCGGTTAAAAGCACAGACAGCTTCAAGAGGGGACTGAATAAACATAAGGAGCAGAAGTCCATTGGGACTATTAGCCACAAGGTATAGATAGAAGACTCGGTCTGGGGCAGTGATGCTCTGTTTTCTTGGTGCTTGGGGGGGGGCAACAGTGGGAGGGCTTCTGGAATGCTGGTCCTGCTGGTGGACCTCCTGATGCCCCCTGTGTGACACGGAGTGTTGGACTGGATGGGCCATTGGCCAGATCCAACATGGCTTCTCTTATCTTCTTATGTCTGGGGCAGTGATGCTCTGTGTTCTTGGTACTGGGGGGGGCAACAGTGGGAGGGCTTCTGGAGTTCTGGCCCTGCTGGTGGACCTCCTGATGGCACGTGGGTTTTGGCCACTGTGTGACTGAGTGTTGGACTGGATGGGCCATTGGCCAGATCCAACATGGCTTCTCTTACGTTTTTATGTCTGGGCCAGTGATGCTCTGTGTTCTTGGTGTTGGGGGGGGCAACAGTGGGAGGGCTTCTGGAATCTTGCCCTGCTGCTGGACCTCCCAATGGCACTTGGGTTTTGGCCACTGTGTGACTGAGTGTTGGACTGGATGGGCCACTGGCCTGATCCAACAGGGCTCCTCTTATGTTCTCATGTTCTTCCTCCAGTCTTGGGGTTGACTGCCCACCATCCGCAAAGCAGGATGGTTATTTTTGAGATGCTGGTTCCCCATGCTGTTAATTTCTTTACTGCTCGTTTAATGGATATCAGGGTCTTGAATGCATTGCTTTCTTAGAACAACTGATCCCCCCTTGCTAGCCACCTCATAAACTTTCGAACTTGGGGTGGGGGTGGGGAGTGGGCATACAAATAACAGCAGAGAATGGCAAGCCAGAAATTTGCATTCGGCAAACCTCTGTTTCTCAGCCTCGGCCTTTCCATGATAATAATAAGACTGAACTACCTTCCAGGGACGTTGTGAGGAGCACAAAGGCAATGCACGGCAAGCATCCTGCAGACTCTAACTAGCTCTATAAGCACCGCTATTAAATCTAGCTGCTTGATCACTAGTAACAAAGGTGCACAACGTTTGCAAAACCTGTACGACTTCTTCCCGCTTCGATGGATGGGCGGAAGTGTGCTATCTCGGGAATCGGGGCGGGTGGGGGTTTTTTTTGCACCACCCATGCAGTTTAAAAGCCAGCACCTACAGTAAATTTCGCCACAGCAATAATCAGTTAAAAACCCTAAGCCACAACCTCAGTGGCCTCTTCGATAGGAAGTGCTCACAAAACTTCAAGATCTTGAATCACGGAATGATGCCCTGTATCAAATGTTCCCTTTAAGCTGTGCACATGAGCGGCCGCTCATTAACACTGGAAGCCCCGCTCAGCAGCAGTCTGGAGCCACGCAGGGCCTCGCGCTGCCCACTTTAAGAGGCAGTAATTAGGGAAGGAATTGTGATGTAAAGCCTTGAGCTTTTCCTGAGATGTGTTGCTGTCAATGACTGCCCATTTATGAGATGTGTTTGCTGAGATTCACAAGAGTGCATATAACCTACTTGAAGATATACTGTCTATCAGTTACTGAGGAAGTTCTTTGAAACGGGGTTCTTACTATCCGGATTCTCCGTTTATTCTTCTTCACACATCTTCACCTCAAGAGGAAACTTTTCTACTTTAATATTGTACTTATATGGTCGTATCTGTATTAATACTTTGGTCATTATTAAATTAGAGTTAGCGTCTTTTTCACACAGATTGCTATTCCCTTGTATACCTACACTGTGTGTTCCCCTTTGCTTGCTGTCACTTTAAGATTACAGCAGTTATATTCCCCTCAGGATGTGAACTGCTCCGCTCAGTGGGGGGGGGGGGAATAGAGGGAACATTGCCCATATTCCAGGCATTAAAAATGCCATCTCCACGGCACGGCCAACTGGTGATCTCCACGGCACAGCCAACTGGTGATCTCCACGGCACAGCCAACTGGCGATCTCCACGGCACAGCCAACTGGCGATCTCCACGGCACAGCCAACTGGCGATCTCCACGGCACAGCCAACTGGCGATCTCCACGGCACAGCCAACTGGCGATCTCCACGGCACAGCCAACTGGTGACCTACTAATCAGATAACGGGTATGTCGACTGCTCTGCTAATGTGGTGGGGGGGGAGGAAGAAGTGAGGGAAAGTGTTCACAGCATAACTCCCGAATCCAATGCAAAGAATCCCAAACGTTTTCCCAGCATTCCTTGAAATATTAAACAGCTTCCACAATGCGGAGCCAACTTGACTCAGAACACACATGTAGGACGGACCAAAGGAAGCTGTCTGACAAGGCCATTGGAGCATCTAGCTCTACACTGCCTGCCTTGATTGGCAACGCCTCTCCAGGGTCTCTGGGAGAGAAAGGTCTTTCCTGACACCTGCCGTTTGGAACTGTGACCCGGGTAGGCCAGAGCTTAAACTGGGGATGTTCGGCATGCAAAACACGCGCTCTACCCCTATGCCACTGTTTTTCTGCTAAGTGTATATAAAAAAACCCCTTCTGCTTCTTCGGACTGCCACTTTCAGCAGAAATCCGAAAGAACCTAAATATACCCTTTCGGAAGGAAGTACACACGAAGCAAAAAAGAAAAAAAAAACCACGCCAACTCTGATCACCTGGTTTGATAACATTCAACTCGGCGTAGGAAATTATAGCTAATGTATTTATTCTTGCTCACATCGGATTTTTCCCAGCCAGACACCACCGCCAACCCGGCTCGTAAGACGAGAGACTGCCAGAGCTAGCCAGTTTCCCCAGACTCGGGGACAACAGGGTAAGATGAGAGTCTTAACTCTTATAACCCGTGAAATCCCCTGAAGGGCATGCAAGGTGATCGCAGCCTGCACATGCCCGTGCAAGGTGCGGAGGGCGGCTCACCTCTAACTCCTCCATGGTGACGATGCCGTCGTGGTCGGCGTCGATGACTTCCTCAAACTCCTTCTTCCTGTCTTTCACCCAGTCGTCGTCAATGTCTTGCGCTTGCTGGTTCTCCACGGTGCCGACGGGCAGGGAGATGAACTCGGAGAGCGTCAGCTTCTTGTCGCCATCTTGATCTGCGGAGAGGAGATAAAAGGCTCAAACCACAGGCGCGCAAAAATTCCGCCACGCCCCCCCCCCCCCAAATTAGAATTGTGGCTGCTCTGAGCTGCCTCTCGAGAGAGCACCTGCAGCAAGGTGCATCCTGTCTGTGGCATTCAGCTCTTGGCAGGATGCCGACAGGGTTCGGATGGACTTCTTGAGAATAAACTGCTGGTGGGGACGGGGAGGGAAGGTTCTGAGTCACATCATGCCATCTTCGGCGGGCCGCCATGCCAGTCTGCCGCGGAAGAGTTAGATTCGAGCCCCGTTGGTACCATCAGACGTCTCGCGAAGGGAGCCTGGACTTTTGGAAGCTTATCCTCCGAAAATCAAACTGGTCTCTAAAGTGAAACTGGACTCGAATCTAACGATCCTTCTGTCTCATGCATACGTTCTATTTAGGGTGGCATGTCAGATGCAAAAGAGCCAGGTTGGTGTCGTGGTGAAGTGCGCGGACTCTAATCTGGGAGAACTGGGTTTGATTCCCCCACGCCTCCACTTGCAGCTGCCGGCGTGACCTTGGGTCACTCACAAGTTCTCTCAGAGCTGTTCTCTCAGGAGCAGTCCTCAAAAGAGCTCTCTCAGCCCCGCCGACCTCACAGGGTGTCTGTTGTGGGGAGGGGAAGGGAAAGGAGACTGCAAGCCGCTCTGAAACTCTGAGTGAAGGGCGGGGTATACATTCTTTCTCTGCCTTCTCTATCCCGTGCATAATTCTGTAAATTGGAAGTACCCACCACCACCTCCAGTCTCCCAGGGCTTATCTGTTTGATATTTCAGCCAGGATCTTGCAATCCACGGGCATTTGACTAGGGCACAGCGGCAAGGACCAAGTGGACCCAGTTACAAAGCCTTCCCGGGCCTTGTTCTCGCACAGGTTATCCGCCTGTACCTGGAGATGTCTATTACAAACTGGCTGAACACATATACGATTCACTCCCATCTCCCCACATTCCTGCAACCAGAGTAGAATTGTTGCTGACATAAATCTTGGGGTTTTTTCTTTTCTCTTTGGTGTGTGTGTGTGTTTGCAAGCCTGGAAGTCACGGTGACTTCTGGTGACCCCTAGTGGGGCTAGGACGTTTCTCAGAGAGGTGGCTTAATACTGCCTGCCCCTGCATCCTGGCCCTGGTATTCCTTGGAGGTCTCCCCACCAAGTACTTGCCAGGGTCGAACCTGCATAGCTTGCAAGATCTGACGAGATCGGGCTTGCTGGGGCGATCCTGGTCAGGGCCTGACATTCTTGTTTTCAGAACACAAGCATTATATAGGTAAAGGTTCCCTTGCTTGAAAGCCAGTCGAATCCGACTCTAGGGTTGCGGTGCTCATCTCCGTTTCAAAGCCGAAGAGCCAGCGCTGTCTGAAGACATTTCTGTGGTCATGTGGCCGGCGTGACTAAACACCAAGGCGCACCGAACGGCTGTTATCTTCCCACTGAAGTGGTACCTATTTATCTACTTGCAATTTCTTGCTTTCGAACTGCTAGGTTGGCAGGAGCTGGAACTTGAGACGGGAGCTCACTCCGTCATGCGGCACTCTCGGGTCTCGAACTGCTGAACTACTGACCTTCTACAGCCTGCAGTTCAGCGTCTTAACCACTTGAGCCACCACAGCTCCTAAGCATTTTATATATATATATATACACACACACACACACATACTGTATAGAAGAGTACTCAGTCATGTAACCCCCCCCTTCCTTAGAATCTGAAGTGGTACACCCTAGACCAGGGGTGTCAAACATGTGGCCTGGTGGCCGGATCAGGCCCCCGGAGGGCTTCCATCAGGCCCGCAGCGGAACTGGCCGTCTCCTGCTTCCAGTTCTGCTGCTGCTGCTGCATCCTAGCTTCCTTCGCCAGACTCTCTCAATCGCTCAGCCACTTCATGTTTTCACCTGGGTTCCGGACTCAGAACTCCCAGCATTAGATTTCTGTGGCGAATCTCAATAAGCCAAAAGTAGGTTTGCAGCTTACGGAGCTAACGTTTTAAGCATGTTTTTATTTTAAGTTTTAAAAAACAACCCCTTTGCGTCGGTGTCCTTTATAAAGTTTATATCTCCGCTAACCTGGCGTTGCATTTTATGACACGCACGGCCCGGCCCAACAACGTCTCACTGATGTCAGATCCGGCCATCGTAACAGATGAGTCCGACGCCCCTGCCCTAGACTGAGGCTTTCCTGCTTTAACGAGGAACTAAGCCCCCCCCCGGATCGACCGCAACTCTGCGCGAGACGTACCCAGATCCCGGACAATCTCCTTGACCATGAACTTCAGCATCCCTCTGCTGTGCTCCGGATGAAGAAAGGACAGAAACTCGTCCTCGTCCAGCATGAGGTCTGCGGGCGGGTTGTCGGCTTGATACCAGCGATCCTTCAAGTTATCTAGGACCTCCTGTGCTGGAATAAATGGGGGGGGGTGAAATGGAAACGGTTCACAAACACGTGCCTGGTTTTAAGTCTCCTGCACTTTAATCCCACACTTCCGCCGAGGCCGAGGGTGGCACAACACCGCTCTTTCCTTTTCTGTTCTAGCCCCAGCCCATGCAGTGAAATACGTTAGGGGGTGACTGGCCCAGGAAGCGCCAAGGATTTGAACCCAGATCTGGAATCGGAGATGCCGACCACGACACGGCACTGACTCTCCCAAAAACACCTGAAAACAATGCAAAAATCATTTATTGGTTACCTGCCACTGCTGCAGCGTACAGTCAACTGCCCCGTCAGGACAAAATTATTCCTGTAAATTATTTCTGTATTTGTATGAGAATCGTAGAGTTGGAAGGGACCTCTGGGGTCATCTAGTCCAACCTCTCTGCACAAGGCAGGAAATTCACAAATACCCCCCCCCCACACACACACACCCAGTGACCCCTGCTCCACATGCAGAAGACGACAAAAAACCTCCAAGATCTTCAGTCAAACTGGCCTGGAGAATAATTGCTTCCTGACCCCAAAGTGGCGATCAGCATTTCCCTGGGCGGGTAAGAAAGGGCCACGAGAACGAAGCACTGAGGCGGCCCTTCCTGCCCTCCCTCTCTTGATCTGCCCAAGTCCACAGAAGCAGCACTGCTGTCAGAGGGCCACCGAGCCTCTGTCTGAAAACCTCCCAAGTATTAAACAGGCTGACACCTGATCTGGTGCTAGAATTTATCCCGGCGGCTTACAATCCGTCATAATAATACGACAGATGACAATCAGGCGGTGATTTAAACGAAGCCCGGGGAGTATTAAAACCTCGAGGGTAAATATCAATCGAATCGCAGTAGCAACAGAATGGGACGAGGGAATTGGAACCAGCAATTTAATTAAAAAAGGCAATTACCAAAAACCTGGGATTTTTTATTGCTTTTTTCCTTTTTCTTTTTTTGAAGGTGGCTTATGTCAGGTTCAAAAGCAAGCAGATCCAAGCATTCTTAGGAGTAAGAAGGGCTTTATTGGAATACAGTGCTAAAACCCACAGTGTAGAGGTTATTGTCAGGAATGGCGATGCAAGCGGCTCAAACACGGTTATAGTGTGATGCAAAATTGCGACTAGCAAATGACCTGCAAGCGCGCGGGCGGGAAACTCCCGGCGGGAGAATTACTTAATGGACGGGAGACGACTCCCTCCTCCCCTCGTCTTCACAGGAATGGAAAATTCTCATACAAAGAAGAATAGCCCAAAGCCTGCACTCAAGGCCACCGTGATAAGACCGAGCGGCAGGGAAGAAGCTCCCACGTCACTGCTAGCATACCTACGCAAGCGCAAAAGCAGGGACGAGATAGGGAACACAGCACAATGGATACAGTGTGAAACAATACAGAACCATTACTGACAGCTTATACTGAGTTGCGCCATCGAGTTACCTTAGCCAAGGCGGGCAGAGGCTCTCCAAAGCTTTATCGAGCCCCGACAGCCAAGAAACTTTTAAAGGGAGGAGAAGAAGAAGAAGACGACAAGTTTGGATTTATACCCTGCCCTTCACTGCCCAAAGGCATCTCAGAGCGGCTTACAAACTCCTTTCCTTTCCCTTCCCCTCCCCACAACAGGCACCCCCTGTGAGGTAGGTGGGGCTGAGAGAACTTCTGACAGAAAGTGTCCTTGAGAGAACAGCTGTGCCAGAGCTTGTGACTGACCCAAGGTCACATCAGCAGGTGCAAGTGGAGGAGTGGGGAATCAAACCCGGTTCTCCCAGATAAGAGTCCGCGCACTTAACTACTACACCAAACTGGAGGTGGGGGGGGGGCAGTGTTCCCTCTAAGCCGAGTGAGTGTGAGCTAGCTAGAAGAAGGTGCACCGGTCCGTGCCACATCCAAGAAAGAAATACGTGTAGTGCCTTTAATTTTTAATTTTGCCGTCAAATAGTAGCCGACTCATGCCAGCCCCAAAGGGTTTGCGAGGCAAGAGATGAATAGAGGCGGTTATTGACTTAACATGCTGTTCGTAATACATCCAACCCTACATCTGGTGGCTCACGAGCAAGCTCCCTTCACTGCAAAGGGACGTGCGACCAAGCAGTTTGTGTTCAGAACCGGGGCTACCAACAGGAGGCAACACTGTCAGGATCAGCATTCCCTCTAAGCTGAGTTAGTGTGAGCTAGCTCACCGTTTCTTAGCCAGCTTGGTGTAGTGGTGAAGTGCGCAGACTCTTATCTGGGAGAACCGGGTTTGATTCCCCCACTCCTCCACTTGCACCTGCTGGTGTGACCTTGGGTCAGTCACAAGCTCTGGCACAGCTGTTCTCTCAAGGACAGTTTCTGTCAGAAGTTCTCTCAGCCCCACCTACCTCACAGGGGGTGTCTGTTGTGGGGAGGGGAAGGGAAAGGAGTTTGTAAGCCGCTCTGAGACGCCTTTGGGCAGTGAAGGGCGGGGTATAAATCCAAACTCTTCTTCTTCTTCTTCTTAGCCTCCGGCTCACACATTTTTGTCTTAGCTCAGGAAGGATGGGCTCCAGAGCAAACTAATTCATGCAGTAGCCAAATCACTCTCTCACAACTTTTAATGCCGGTAGCTCACAAAGTAGAATTCTTGCTCACAAGACTCCGCAGCTTAGAGAGAACATTGCTGGGGGGGGGAGGGGTGGAACAAAGACTTCCGGCACACAAATCTACAGGCTTAGAGCCCCTCCCCCAACTGCTATTTGGGAGCCCTTTACTAAGGGGTGATGGGATCCTCACTCCCCTGCCGGGAGATGTAAAATTTCTGGAAATTTTGAAGACGTGGGTAAAAAATATATGTTGTCGAAGGCTTTCACGGCTGGAGTACATTAGTTGTTGTAGATTTTCCAGGTTGTCCGGCCGTGGTCTTGGCATTGTAGGACCTGACGTTTTGCCAGCAGCTGTGACTGGCATCCTCAGAGGTATAACACAGGGGTACTCTCTCTGTCAAGGTGAGAAGATCTACATCTTACAACAGTACTACAGATAAGATTAGAATTTCAGCAGCCAATCCATATGCCAAAGAACCTCCTCAGGAAAGCTCCTCCATTAGCATGTTCACAGCCTGGGGAACGCCTACAAGATAATGACTCAGCCCTACCCCACCTTCCAGGGTAGAAATAAATTACCTGCCTATCCTTTTTCTTCTCACCTTGACACAGAGAGTACTCCACCTTTCTGTGTTATACCTCTGAGGACACCAGTCACAGCGGCTGGGGAAACATCAGGTCCTACAATGCCAAGACCACAGCCCAGAAAATCTACAACCACTACATGGGTAAAGAAGTTTTTCCTCCCGCCCCGCCCCTGGGAAAAAAGTTATTTTTTGAAAAATTGAAAAAAATGCAATATTAGTACACTTTACAGCATCAAAGACACTTTGTTACTTGGGGAATATAAAGTGCCGTGTGCATTAATTGGCTCGGCATAAAAGTCTCATGTTTGATATGCTGAAAGTACAGCTTATTCAGATAACGATAACATATTGAATTTACTTTTTCGCATTTTATTTTTTGCTACCAATGGAACTACAAGGTCCTGAAATAGAAAGAATACCTGAACGATAAAGAACCTCTATGGCCAGTTTATCAGAAGAGGCAACAACCAAAAAATAAAAAATGAAGAAATCATCAGAGTAACACATAAAAACATTATTTTATTTCCTCTAACCCTCCTATTCCTCCATAGTACAAACAGCTGAGAGGGCAGAAATAGATCCACCAACTATACCGAAAAGATGAAGCCCACCAGCAAATAGGAAACAGACCTTCCCCTTTTTCTTGTGGCAATGGCAGTGCCCCCTAGAGACAGAAACGCATCTTTCTCTTGCATTTCAGAATTGTATCAGTATTTTCTCAGTATCTGAATTATATTCCAGCATTTGCTTATCTTCAGTGCACGGGAATCACAGTGATCTGATACTTTACATAGTCTTACATAAAAGTCTTCCCAATACATAATTTTTTAGAAATAAAATGGGAGAATTAAATATATGAACACTTTTGTAAAAGGAAACTATTCCATAATCCGTTCTTTCCCCCAGTCTTACTGGGGAAAAACCGGCTTAAGGAAAAATTGCGGGTAAGCCCCCCCACCCCCCAGGCCTTCCCATCTTTACTCCTCCCCATACATTTCACGGGGAGTGGGAACTAAAGTAAAGACCACTGATGACTCAATGACAGAACCTGCCTCAATTTTCAACAAAGTTTGGCGTAGTGGTTAAGAGCGGCAGATCCCAATCGGGAGAACCGGGTTTGATTCCCCACTCCTCCAGATGCAGCTGCTGGTGTGACCTTGGGTCAGTCACCAGTTCTCTCAGAGCTCTCTCAGCCCCACCTACCTCACAGGGTGTCTGTTGTGGGGAGGGGAAGGGAAAGGAGCTTGCAAGCTGCTCTGAGACTCCTTTGGGTAGTGAAGGGCGGGGGTATAAAATCCAATCTCTTCTTCTTCTCCTTCAGACAGCCAAAACGCCCCCAACAGCCACAAGCACCCAAGCAGGGCTGGTAAATAAGCGACGACAAACTTGCGTGTGCAATATGGACTCCCGATGTGGCACGGCCTCCTTCTCTACTGCTGGAGCAGGAATGTACTGCCAGATGGGACCCCCTGCCCCATATGGCGCACCCGACAGAGTGATTAAGCCAGCCGGCGCGCTGTGTGCATACGGATGAGACTGAAGGCTTCTGGTGAATAAACATCAACTTCCTAGCTTTAGATCCGGTGGCACAATGTATTTCCAAACGGGGGGTGCGGGGGAGGGAAGCTTTAAAAAAAATACAAACCCACCCAGTTTGGATTCCACTTGAACATTCCCTTGCGCAAAGTCACACTGATTAATACTCTTGTATTTGTAACTGCTGGCCACGCCGATCCAATCAAAGCTGCTGCTTTTCAAACCGCCACGCGCGATGCCGTGGCACAGCTTGCAAGGCCCTTTGACACCCACTTGGCTTCTTGCACCCAGGTCTGCGCTCATACAAGGATGCCGCATGCCCCAAAAGAAGGGCGGTATAAAATTTTAATAAACAAAGTGTTGTTCTGGTCCCTTTATCCATAGGACACGTCAGCACCCTGAACACACCCTGGGGAAAAGGTGGAGGACGGGGATCTCTGACCACAGAACTGGTATGACGCATTAGTTAGGGTATCAAATTGGATATGGGAGACCCAGGTTCGAATCCCCACACCACCACGGAGGCTTGCCGGGCAGCGTGGGGCCTGTCCCCCGTGTTCCCTCTAAGCCGAGTGAGTGTGAGCTAGCTCACACTTTTTTAGCCTCCGGCTCGTGCATTTTTTTGTCTTCGCTCAGGAAGGGAGGGCTCCGGAGCAGACTCATTTATGCAGCGGCCAAATCGCCCACTCAGCACTTTAATGCCGGCAGCTCACAGAGTAGAATTTTTGCTCGCTCAATGAAACTGCTGAGCGGTTGGGTTAGAATGGATAAAAGGCCTTCTTCACCCAAAGAGTGATTGACACTTGGAATTCACTGCCACAGGAGGTGGTGGCGGCTACAAGCATGGACGGCTTCAAGAGGGAATTGGATAAACATCTGGAGCAGAGGCCCATCAGTGGCTATGAGCCACAAGGTATAGATGGGAACTCTTGCTCTGGGGCAAGTGATGCTCTGAATTCTTGATGCTTGGGGGGGGGGCAATAGTGGGAGGGCTTCTCATGTCCTGGCCCCACTGATGGCACCTGGTATTTTTTGGCCACTGTGTGACAGAGTGTTGGACTGGATGGGCCACTGGCCTGATTCAACATTGGCTTCTCTTATGTTCTTTATGTTTGGTGTAGTGGTTAAATGCCAGTTTCATGTAGTGGTGAAGTGCACGGACTCTGATCTGGGAGAACCGGGTTTGATTCCCCACTCCTCCACTTGCAGCTGCTGGATGACCTTGGGGCAAGCCATGGTTCTGTCAGGGCTGTTCTTGAAAAAGAGCAGTTTCTGTCAGAGCTCTCTCAGCCCCGCCTACCTCACAGGGTGTCTGTTGTGGGGAGGTGAAGGGGAAGGAGTTTGTAAGCCGCTCTGAGACTCCCTCGGGTAGTGAAGGGCGGGGTATAAATCCAATCTCTTCTCTTCAACCTCTCCTATGTTCGCAGCTCAGAAGGAGTATTGCCTGTCACGTACTCTCAGCCTAACCTACCTCGCAGAGCTGTTGTGAGGATGAAAGGGAGAGGAAGCGAATGACGTGAACTGCTTTGGGGAGAAAGGCAGAGTAGAGATGTGAATAAATGAGACGATATTGCTACTTACTTTCCTCGTCTATTTTTAGCTCCTCGTTATTCTTGATCTTTTCCGCCACCTCCTTCTCGTTAAACCCTTTGCTTGCCAGAAACTTGATTTTGTACTCGTCCCAGGACACGTGACCTGTGAAGACAGAAAATATTCACATAGTCTACCTGGATTAAAACAGGATGCCCAGCAAAAGGTTTCACGCCTCTGCGAGGGTGGGAGACAAACCCTGGCTGCCTCTGGAGTTCAATGCCAGGGTCTCCCCCCGCCCCAGCTTCATTTTAAGGTGAGAAAACAAACAAACCCGGCAAGCGAGCCACACAAAACGTACTGAGGCTTGCTTTCAGAAGACAGCCAGAGGCTAACCTCCATGCAACGTCGATTCTACACGCTACAGGTCACAAACACACAGGAAGAGAGATACAGGTGCGTAAGAACATCAGAAGAGCCCTGCTGGATCACAGCAGTGGTCCCTCTAGTCCAGCATCCTGTCTCACAGTGTGGCCAACCAGTTCTTCTGGAGATCAAACAACAGGGCATAGAGGCCGAGGCCTTCATAACAATATCAGAAGGGCCCTGCTGGATCAGAGCAGTGGTCCATCCAGTCCAGCACCCTGTCTCACACAGAGGCCAACCAGTTCCTCTGGAGGGCCAACAACAGGGCATAGAGGCCGCGGCCTTCCCCGATGTTGCCTCCTGACTTTGGGATTCAGAGGCTGACTGCCTCTGAACACGGAGGTTCCCTTCAGTCGTCTCCTCCATGAATCCATCTGGTTCCCTTTTAAAGCTGTTTACTCCTGTGGCCATCGCTACATCCCCTGGAAGTGAATTCCACATTTTAATCGCTCTCCGTGTAAAGTAACATAAGAACATAAGAGAAGCCAATGTTGAATCAGGCCAATGGCCCATCTAGTCCAACACTCTGTCACACAGTGGCCAAAATATACCAGGTGCCATCAGGAGGTTCAGCAGTAGGGCCAGGACACTAGAAGCCCTCCCACTGCTGCCCCCCCCCAGCACCAAGAATAGAGTGTATCACCTGCCCCAGACTGAGAGTCCCGATCTAAACCTTGTGGCTAATAGCCACTGATGGACTTCTGCTCCATATGTTTATCTAATTCCCTCTTGAAACTGTCCATGCTTGTAGCTGCCACCACCTCCTGTGGCAGTGAATTCCATATGGGGGTGGTGGCAGTAGTATTTCCTTTTGTCTGTCCTGAACCTACTGCCCATGAGCTTCGCTGGATGCCCTTGAATCCTAGTCTTTTGGGGGGAGAGAGAAAAAGTTCTCTTTGCCAGCTCTCCCCACCCCATGCCTAATTTTATAAACTTCTCTCATGTCCCCCCTTAGATGTCTCTTTTCAAAACTGAAAAGTCCCGGGCTCTTTGGCCTTTCCTCCTGTTATTTTAACCTTTTCCTCTTGCATCCTTTCCTGGGCATTAATTTAGCATTGATGCTCTTATCTTCCACCCTCGCCTGACACTGCATTCCTAAGGGGAGGGGAGAGAGTGTATGCACGTAGGAGTAGACTTGCTTGCCAGTGTAACTTTCCTACGGAGCCCTCAAGAGACTCTTTCACAGGGGAAGGTGTCCTTGAGAGAAACGACTTTGATTAGCGAGAGACGGACCCTGTGTCTCTCACGGTCCGCGTAGAATTGCTGACATGTAAAAATGGAACGTGTGATTGTAACTATATGCACCTTTCCTGCCTTAAGCCCTCAGTTGTGGCAAAAGAGTTCAATCCCTGCACATCTCATATCTTCAAATAAAACTTTTAACCAAACATGGATGGCTTCAAGAGGGAACTAGATAAACATATGGAGCAGAGGTCCAGCAGTGGTTATTAGCCACGAGGTATAGATAGGGACTCTCGGTCTGGGGCAAGTGATGCTCTGTATTCTTGGTGCTTGTGGGGGAGGGGTCAACAGTGGGAGGGCTTCTAGTATCCCAGCCCCACTGGTGGACCTCCTGATGGCACCCGGTATTTTTGGCCACTGTGTGACACAGAGTGTTGGACTGGATGGGCCATTGGCCTGATCCAACATTGGCTTCTCTTATGTTCGTATGACCCTGACACCGCCTCTGAATGACACAGAGGAAGTCTGTTGCCTGAGTGGCTCTGCTCACTTTTGGCTGACCACTGTCCCAGAGCAGTAGTCTCCCTCCTGCCTGCATATGGTCAGTTTCAAATAGGTGTCAACATCAGGAGGCCTAATCAAGCCCTGGGCTTTGGTAGAGGATCCTATGGATTCACACTTGAGATCAGCAAACGCAAACCGTGGAGCTAACACGGACAAGGATCTACACTCTGTGACTGAAGCCGTGGCAACCATTTTTGTGGCTGGCTCTGCCTCCCATGGCAGCCATTCTGTAGCGGCCATTTTGTTGCCGGGGCCCACCATGCTGTGTCAGAATTCCAGCTTCGCCTGTGGGGTCAAAAAGGCTGGGGACCCCCGATTTAAGGGCTGGAAATTCATCTTGATAAACCAAAGAGAGAAAACAAATGGAAGCTGAAACTCTCAGAAAGCTGAATTGTGCAATCGATATAAAGTCCCAAGCTTGGGCAGATCACACACGGCCACGTGCAAAAAGCTGCCCAGAGCAGAACTGTGAACATTTTGACTTCCTCTATTAGGCTGCCCTCTAGTGGCTAAACCATGCCATGACAGGTGCTCTAGGGAAAGGGGAGGGGGCAGCCGGTCTCCTACCGTCTCCGTCCGGATCCACCGCCCTGAAGTGCATCTTGTTCTCCTCCACCGCCTCCTGGAAGTGCTCCTCGGTCTTCTCCATGATCCAGCGCTGCATCTCCTTTGCACTGATCTTCTTGTCCCTGTTCTGGTCTACTCTGCAAGGGTAAATGTCACGCATGGAAATCAGCTGGAAGCTCGAAGAGGCCTGGTGCAAACTTCTGCCTTTTCGGTCCATCAAGGTCAGTATTGTCTACTGAGACTGGCAGCGGCCCTTCAAGGTCGCAGGGGAGAGGTTTTTCACATCACCGGCTGCCTGGTCCTTTTAACTGGAGACGCCTGGGACCGGACCTGGGACTTTCTGCATGCCAAACAGACGCTCTCCCATGGCCCCTATCACAAGCGTGGCAGGAACAGTTCCTTGCCAAAGGAACTGCTGGGCAGACTATTTATCTCTTTGCTATCTTTGATGAGGCTGATTTCCCTTGCGCTTCCCTCCTCCCAACCGCTAGGGAACATTGCTGCATCTGATGTCCCTGCTCATCCCTGAACTGCCAGGAGGAGAAAAACCACAGAGAACGTTGCCGCCTTTTCTTCAGGAGGGTTAAAGGGCTCAGCCGGTCGCCTGCTCCTTCCTCTGGCAAAAAGTTCTTCCCAGCAGGTGTGTGAAGGGTGGGAAGGAGGTCTCTCTCGACTAACCAGATGGAGAAAGGCAAAGGGCAGGAGAGAGTTTCATCTTCTCGGCGGCCTTTAAATGGCTGGCACCTGACCTGCCTCCTTCAGGACCCTGAGGAGGAGAAACCGGCCGGCTTAGATGCGGCAACTCGTCACTGGGAAAGCAAGCGCTGCAGCAAAATCTGGAGCCGGTTTTCCATCCCCTAAGCAAAAACCTGGCTGTCTATGCTCATAATGGAGCTGCTGCCTGCGGAATGTACTCTGTACGGGGACGGAAGAGGGCCGACACTGCCCCGAGAAGAAAGATGTTTTTAAAGTGAGTTTTCCCAAACAGGCTCCTTTTCTCAGTGTGTGATTCAAGGACTGAAGTCTTTTCAACTTCAGGGTTCGGTCTCAGATTTGACTTTAAAAAAACAAACAAACAAACCCACCAACAACACGAACTCTTTAATTTCCTAAAATCTATTATCTAATCTCCAATTTGGGCGGCCAGAGAGATGGGAGACAGAAAAGTACTTGCCTTCTGCCAGGGCTTTTTTGGTAGAAAAAGCCCAGCAGGAAGTCATTAGCATAATAGGCCACACCCAACAGAAGAAACTCAGCATGTTAGGCCACACCCCTGACAGCACAGCTCATTAGCATATTAGACCACACCCCCACGTTACCAGAAGTGGGGTCATCCAGCCACACCCATCTTTTGTTTCTTATTCTGTTGACCTTTGTTTGTTGTCAAAACCCAGGACTTTTTTGGTAGCAGGAACTCCTTTGCATGTTAGGCCACACAGCCCTCATGTAGCCAATCCTGATGAGTTTCTGCTACTGGGTGTGGCCTGTTATGCTAATGACTTCCTGCTGGGTGTGGCCAACTCAGGAGCCAGCCGGAACTCCGTTCCTGTGCGTTCCTGCCCAAAAATAGCCTTCTGCCTACAACTGTTTGTAAGACCGGAAGCATGGCCTCTCCTCTGTCAAAGAAAACGAGAAGCGGCAAAGGCATGCGCCCCCCCCCCCCGGCAGCCATTCTAATCAGCTTTCAGTTTCGTTACAGCCAGCTGCTTTATCCGCAACACGCTTAATAATAAAACCTTTTAATTCGCCGACAAGGCGCCTGGCAAAGCGGTCACCGAGCCGATGGCGTTTAGGGAAGGGAGATAAATTATTCTTCAGGCGGAGGCTGGCTGCGTACACAGGCAGAACTAAATGGTATTTGGAAACAGAACCAAAACTAGCGGACCGTTCAGGGTTATTTCCCCCCCTCCTTTCACACACAACAAGCTGTTGGGGGGGGGGAGGAGGACATCTTAACTTGGCAGAAAGAGCTAAGTAGGTTTTAAGTGATTAGTGGGTCTGCTGAGCCACATCGGGGGTGCGCCGCTGAGCAGAGGGCTGGCTGTTTCAGTGGGGCAAGCAGACGCACAAGCCCGCGTCCCCACAGCCAAATGAACAGGACAGCCAGGGTTCCCCCTAAGCTGAGTTACTGTGAGCTAGCTCACTTTTTTTTTTAGCCTCCAGCTCACAGATTTTTGTCTTCGCTCGGGAAGGAGGGCTCCGGCGCAGACTCATTTCTGCCATAACCAAACAGCTCGCTCACAACTGTAATGCCAGGAGCTCCTAGAGTAGAATTTTTGCTCACAAGACGCCACAGCTTAGAGGGAGCACCGGTGACAGCCCTTGACCACGTTACCTTTTTAAATAAAACCAATGCAAACGTATACGCCTTGTGTATAAATTAAACGGACCCCCCCCCAAACCTCCAACGGAAGGCTTAATTCATGGTCCGGGGCACGGATGCCGGGTCCTAAGAAACACCCGTGTGGCTTTTGCTTGTCAGAACGCTGCCTGCAAAACGGGCTCTCTTAGATGTGTGACTTGGGAAAGGACCGTGGCTCAGGGGCAGAGCATCCCCTTGGCATGCGGGTCCCGGGTTCCGTCCCCGGCATCTCCAGTTAGAAGGCTCAGATAACGAGTGATGGGAAAGGCCTCCGCCTGAGACCCTGGAGAGCTCCTCCCAGCCTGAGTAGGCCACGCTGTCCTTGAAGGACCAAGAGCCCGATTCAGCGCAAGACGTCCTCGTGTGTTCGTGTGACATGCAGAACGGAGGGACTGGATCCCACGGCCCATCTGCAGAAGGCGCTGAGGGTCAGCGGTCTTTCCCACGTTCCCCTCCCCACCCAGCATTCCCATCCACTAGAGGGAAATGCCTTTCTTCCCCAATGTTTCGGGATCAGCATGGACTAATAAACACGGGGATTAAGAGGCTGCAGGGAGGAGAGGGCGCCGTCACCTTTCCCGACCAATGCTCCCTTCTAAGCCGTGGAGTCTTGTGAGCAAAAATTCTACTTGGTGAGCGACTGGCATCAAAGCGGCGAGCCAACGATTTGGCTGCTGCATAAATTAGTTTGCTTGGGAGCCCTCCTTCCCGAGCTGAGACAAAAAAAATGTGTGAGCCGGAGGCTAAGAAACTGTGAGCCTAGCTCTCATTAACTCGGCTTCGGAGGAACGCTGTTCCTGACTCCTCGGTGATAGAGGGGAGAGTGGATTTGACTCAATTCATTTCAGCTTTCCTGGGGCCAGACGAGACCGATGCAGGAAGAAAAGGAAGGTGGGGATGATTTCCAATTCATGAGCTGCGATATCCAGACTTTCTAGACTAAAACTGGAGGGACATCCACTCTGGCTCAAGGTGTATGTGCGGATATAAATTTGGGAGCTCCCAGAACAGTGAGTTGCAGAACAATTTGGGAGCTCCCAGAACAGTGAGTTGCAGAACCATGTTCCCTGCAACATCGGGACGCCCGCATTAAGAATGGCACCCACCCTCCTCTTTGAGCAGTCAGTCCTGGTTCAGGATGGGGGCCGTTCTTCCTGGGGTGAGGTGATGCTTTGGGGGTTCTCGCGCTGAACCAGGGAACAGCTCTCAGAGAACTTGTGACTGACCCAAGGTCACACCAGCAGCTGCACGTGGAAGAGGAGGGAATCAAACCCGGTTCTCCCAGATTAGAGTCCGCGCCAGTGCTCCCTCTAAGCTGAGTTAGTGTGAACTAGCTCACCGTTTTTTAGCCTCTGGCTCACACATTTTTTGTCTTCGCTCAGGAAGGGGGGCTCTAGAGCAAACTAATTTATACAGGAGCCAAATGGCTCGCTCACAACTTTAATGCCAGGGGCTCGCAGAGTAGAATTTTTGCTCACAAGACTCCACAGCTTAGAGGGAGCACTGGCCCGCGCTCTTAACCACTACACCGAACTGGAATCACTGCCCAGCTACTGTATTGTCAGAAAACAGGCAGGATCAATTCTGCGAGGCGACACTGAGAGGGAGTGTGGTATAGTGGTCTGAGCATCCAAGCAGAATTGGGGAGCTGCAGGCTTAAAGCCACACTCTGCGCCGACACTTACTCGGCCACCTTGCCTTCCGCTTCTCTTTTGGCCTCGTCTACCAGTTGCTGTGCAGGTAAAACGGACGAAGCGTAAACTACGTACGCTGTCCTCAGCTCCTTGAAGGATAAACCAAAAAAAGCAAACAGAAGGGCAGCTACGGAAGCCGCCTGCCTGTTCCAGCAGCCAAGAAGTTTCCGAAGCATGGTCCGGGCCACAAATAATTCCAGCAAAATAGCAGCAACAACAAAAAACTACAGGCCGTGTTCAGGTTATCGAGCGACACTCTGCCTCTGACTTAAGATAGCCACACGGGTGCTGTTTGGACCTAAATTGGAAGGTGTTCCAATTCAGCAACTGCGCATTTGGTACCAGACCCATGACTTTCACCTTTTGAGGCCTCATAAACATCTGCCTGGGGCTGCGGTGGCTCAAGTGGTTAAGACGCTGAACTGCAGGCTATGGAAGGTCAGTAGTTCAGCAGTTCAAGACCTGTGAGTGCCGCATGATGGGGTGAGCTCCCGTCTCTAGTTCCAGCTCCTGCCAACCTAGCAGTTCGAAAGCAAGAAATTGCAAGTAGATAAATAGGGACCATTTCGGTGGGAAGGTAACAGCGTTCCGTGCGCCTTGGTGTTCAGTCATGCCGGCCACATGACCACGGAAACGTCTTCGGACAGCGCTGGCTCTTTGGCTTTGAAATGGAGATGAGCACCGCAACCCTAGAGTCGGATTCGACTGGCTTTCAAGCAAGGGAACCTTTACCTTTACCTTTTTAAACATCTGCCAACCTAGCAGTTTGAAAGCAAGAAATTGCAAGTAGAAGAAGAAGAAGAGTTTGGATTTATACCCCGCCCTTCCCTGCCCAAAGGCGTCTCAGAGCAGCTTACAAACTCCTTTCCCTTCCCCTCCCCACCAGACACCCTGTGAGGTAGGTGGGGCTGAGAGAACTCTTAACACAAACTGTCCTTGAGAGCACAGCTGTGCCAGAGCTTGTGACTGACCCAAGGTCACATCAGCAGGTGCAAGTGGAGGAGTGGGGAATCAAACCTGGTTCTCTCAGATAAGAGTCCGCGCACTTAACCACTACACCAAGTAGATAAATAGGTACCACTTCAGTGGGAAGGTAACAGCGTCCCGTGCACCTTGGTGTTTAGTCATGCCGGCCACATGACCACGGAAACGTCTTCGGACAGCGCTGGCTCTTCGGCTTTGAAACGGAGAGGAGCACTGCAGCCCGAGAGTCGGATCCGACTGGCTTTCGAGCAAGGGAACCTTTACCTTTAAACATCTTTTTGTCTTGTGTCTTTAGGTCTTGCTGCTTAACCTTCCTTTTCTTGGTCCTGTATTCACTTATTGGTTATCTTATTGCAATATGTATTAAAGTTACGCGCACCTCAATACTGTTTGACCTCTGAAGAAGGCCCCAATAGGGCGGAAACGAGCCAGGTCAAGTGTCTTGGCCCTTGTGTTTAGGCCACCTTTACTCGTTTACCAGGCCTTCATTGGGCCCTGATACGTTTTTAACTGTCTTCCTAATAAATACATGCATTTTTGCATATTACAAGTTTCAACTTAGTTTTTAATACTTGCCCTTTCTTTCTTTCTCACCCTTGTGGTTCTTCGATTCCAGTTTTTGGGCCAGGTTCGTTTCCCCCTCCCTGCGCCTTAACCGTCAAGCCAAAGCGACACTCACTTTGAGAAGATGACCATCAGCTTCCTCCGGTTTCTCCGGGGCTCCGAGTCTTCATCAAACTCCTCCATCTCCTTCCCCAAGAAGACCTCCTGGTGGAACTCCTTGTTCAGGTGGCCGTCCATCTCCATCTTGACCCCGTTCAAGTGGTCCGGGGGCAGGATCTCATTCTCGTCCTTGCTGTCGGCCGCTTTCTCTTTCAGGGCGGAGCTGTTGGCCGGCCGGGCGTAGACGTCCATGAGTAAGAACACAAAGAGGAGGGACAAGTAGATCGAGCCCAGGCTGCAGACGAAGGCCCGCTTCGAAACCATCGCTCCTCTCTGTCACGGCGTCAGCGGTCTGAAATGCGGGTACAGTAGCTGGATGACCTGAGAGGAACACGGGAAAACATGAAGGCAGTTTTCGTGGCGTTTCACGCAGTTTGGAAGCTCTGAACTGTTTCCCACCAGAAATGCACCGATCTGGCGCTTTACCCTGGTCACGGCTAACCATGGTTTGTTGTCTTAACCCTGGTTTATGGTCCCAAATGTCCAGTGAACCCAGGATTTTGCTCACCAAGCTAAGTCCTGCATATGTAGGATCATGACCCCAAAGTGGCGAATGGCATTTCCCCAGGCGTGTAAGAAAGGGCCATGTGAACTAAGCACTGATGCAACCCCTCCTGCCCTCCCTTCTCACAATCTGCCTAAGGTAACAGAATCAGCACTGCTGTCAGATGGCCATCTAGCCTCTGCTTGAAAAAACCCTGGAGTGGTTTTACCAGTTGTGTAAGTTTTTTGCACCAGGTAGTAAAAGGTAAAGGTAAAGGGTTCCCTTGCTCGAAAGCCAGTCGAATCCGACTCTAGGGTTGCGGTGCTCATCTCCGTTTCAAAGCCGAAGAGCCAGCGCTGTCCGAAGACGTTTCCGTGGTCATGTGGCCGGCATGACTAAACACCAAGGCGCACGGAACGCTGTTCCCTTCCCACCGAAGGGGTCCCTATTTATCTACTTGCAATTTCTTGCTTTCGAACTGCTAGGTTGGCAGGAGCTGGAACTAGAGACGGGAGCTCACCCCGTCATGCGGCACTCTCGGGTCTCGAACTGCTGAACGACTGACCTTCCACAGCCTGCAGTTCAGCGTCTTAACCACTTGAGCCACCGCAGCTCCTCACCAGGTAGACCTGAGTTCAAATCCCTGCTCAATCATAAAGCTCACCGGATGATCCCAGGCAAGTCACTCTTGTCCCTTGGCTTAGTCTACATTACAGGGTTGCTGTGAGGATGAGATGGGGGAGTGGGGGAGATCCTTGAGAGGGAAACACCCTCCACATAAATAAAACATTAAACAGGGAGTCCGCAGGAAGGAGGGCATCTCACGAGTAGGACTACTGCTGAAACAGCAGGATGCTGGACTAGATGAACCGCTGGTCTGATCCAGCAGGGCTCTTCGCATGCCCTTGTGCAAACACTCAAGTACTTTTATTGCGCTGACCGAACAAAGTCATACCGAACAAACACAGAATCTTATGTAAATATAACTTTAATATATTAAACACCAGTAAGTAAAGGTAAAGGTTTCCCTTGCTCGAAAGCCAGTCAAATCTGACTCTAGGGTTGTGGTGCTCATCTCCGTTTCCAAGCCGAAGAGCCAGCGCTGTCCGAGGACGTTTCCGTGGTCATGTGGCCGGCATGACTAGACACTAAGGCGCACGGAACGCTGTTACCTTCCCACCAAAGTGGTACCTATTTATCTCCTTGCAATTTCTTGCTTTCGGACTGCTAGGTTGGCAGGAGATTAAGCACCAGACTGAACAATAAAACAGCAATGGGGGAACCTTACATTTGAGTAACTACTTTTACCCTGTAAAATCTTTAAGGAACGCTACCGTATATTTCACAAAACGGCTGTCATTGAAATCTATTAAAAACTCACAATGGCATCAACACAAAATGACAACTGGCAAAAACCCACCTTACGACACCTGTACCCGACCACGCTCTTCTTCGGCTCTAGCTCGCTGCGGGCGGGCTTCCCAGTTCACTGAACAATCACACTGCCAACTTCACGCCCCTTGGAGTGGCTTTACCCGTCACTGGGTTTTGCTCTTGGTCTTCATCGGCTACGTTCGCGCCAGCCAAAAAGCAAATTATGCAAAGCCCAGGGTTCTTTAACTTGCTCTGCGCTTGTAACTGCCAACGGCCCAGATAAACTTGGATGAAAGGCAGTCAAATGCCACCTTTCTTCTGCAGCAATTAAAATGTTCCCATTCATTCCCACAAAAGAACTCCCACATTTCTCCGAGTGCTTTCAAGCCCGTTCAAGCTTGTGACAAGCCGCACTGTCTCCTCGATTGTTGTGTTGTTCTACTGGGGGCGGCAGCGGGGGCGGGATAGTTCCACAATCATTTGTCCAGGACCCATATCAGTTAGCCAACAGAGAGAAATACATTAAGCTCGGGAAAGCATCAACTGCTTAGCCAATAATCTCACCGTGACCAGCGTCGTAGCGCCAGAAGTTTTAATTCTGCAAACACATCCTCAGAAATAATCATACAAATTCTATTCTGCCCTGCGATTAAAATGGAGCAAATCTGGTGTAGTGGTTAGGAGCGCGGATTCTAATCTGGGAGAACCGGGTTTGATTCCCCCCTCCTCTACGTGCAGCTGCTGGTGTGACCGTGGGTCAGTCACAAGTTCTTTCAGAGCTGTTCTCTCAAGGGCAGTCCTCGAGAGAGCTCTCTCAGCCCCACCTACCCCACAGGGTGTCTGTTGTGGGGAGGGAAAGGAGATGATAAGCCGCTCTGGGACTCCTTCGGGTACTGAAGGGTGGGGTATGAATCTAATCTCCTCCTCCTCTTCTTCTTCAAATAAAGCCCACAAGGTAGAGAAGCTGGAGAGGCCAAGTCACAATGTGACAACACATGCAAGAACATGTGAACCACACACATGTACAAGTCAAGAAGTCACTGCAAGCCTGTTACTAAAGAGACACCCTGATCTAAACCAAAGCAGAACACAGTTGAGAGAGCACTCTCTCACTATTCTCCAAAATAATTCTACATATTGATTGAGAGACTCAGTCCTTCACGGACTTTCTGAAGCTGCGGCCTCTGGATTTGTACAGTAGTCCACTTCAGATAGGGGCCGTGGTGGCTCAGTGGTTAAGACGCTGAGCTGCAGACCGGAAGGTCTGTAGTTCGGCAGTTTGAGACCCGAGTGCCGTGTGCTGAAGTCAGCTCCGTTCTCTGGCTCCAGCTCCTGCCAACCTAACAGTACGAAAGCAAGAAACTGCAAGTAGATAAATAGGTACCACTTTGGTGGGAAGGTAACAGTGTTCTGTGCACCTTGGCGTTTAGTCATGCCGGCCACATGACCACGGAAATGTCTTCAGACAGCGCTGGCTCTTCAACTTGGAAACGGAGATGAGCACTGGCCCCCTAGAGTTGGATTTGACTGGCTTTCGAGCAAGGGAACCCTCTACCTTTACCTTTTCCCACTTCAGATATAAGCAGCAGCCGGGCCTTCGGCTGACTCTCATCAACTCCTGCAGCTGGTCTGCAAAATGTCCAAAAAAATTGGTTGATCAGTTGAAAAAGTGCAGGAGAAGAAGGAGAAGGGTTTTGAATTCATACCCCACCCTTCACTACCAGAAGGAGTCTCAGAGCGGCTTACAATCTCCTTTCCCTTCCCCCCCCACAACAGACACCCTGTGAGGTAGGTGGGGCTGAGAGAGCTCTTTCGAAAACTGCCCTTGA
Source organism: Gekko gecko (assembly GCA_029375565.1). Lineage (NCBI taxonomy): Eukaryota > Metazoa > Chordata > Lepidosauria > Squamata > Gekkonidae > Gekko > Gekko gecko. Next base: position 26,114,721 of record JAPDNY010000016.1, read on the forward strand.
GAGAACAGCTCTGAGAGAACTTGTGACTGACCCAAGGTCATTCCAGTAGCTGCATGTGGAGGAGTGGGGAATCAAACCCGCTTCTCCCAGATTAGAGTCCGCGCTCTTAACCACTGCACCAAACTGAATGTTGGTCTCCACTGCCTCTGGTTTTATTGTCACTGAAATGGATCGCCCTGTACCACTTCGGACTGCAGGACTCTGAACTTAAGCAACCGCCCCCCTCTGTCCCACCCACAAATCCCTTCCCCCAGAACAACAAAGTCACAAAGAATGTTCTGAGTCTTCCCTTCGACATGCTTGTTTTCTGTGCACAGGAAGGTTTTCAGGCCGAGCGTTCAGTCTTCTGAGTCCCTACCCGAAAGCTGCGCATCCCAAATTCAGATCACAAACGTATAGAGCTCTCTCATACCAAGTCCGACCACTGAACCAGCTAACTCAAACCGTCTACTTTGACTTGCAGCCGACCCTCCAGGGTCTCAGGCCAAAGAGGGGCCTTTCCTCACCACCGTCCCTCAAGAACTTTCAACTAGAGATTCCAGTGACTGAGCAAAGGACCTTCTGTATACAAACTGGTCGCTCTACCTCTGCTGCAGAGACAACTTTAAAGCATGGAAGTGTATTAAGAGCAAAGCCAGGGACAGGCCACGTGCAAAAATAAGCAGAAGCCTTGTGGCACATGAAGACCCGCGAAACTTTCATTCCAGCATAAACTTCCGTGGACGACCGTCCAGTTCTTCAGGTGTCACAAGAAGCTCTGAATACAAACAGCCCTCTTTTGGCTCCTGCTAAGAACGCCGGGGCCGGCCTTCAGTCAAAGCACTTGAAGACAAAACAAAAACGAAATTAAACCAGAGATAAAGCAAAAGGACAGCAATTTTCTTTCCCAGAAACAATGTTTGAGGAGCTCTGCGTGCGGCTGCTCAGCGGGTGCCCTGCCTGCTGCAGAGTTTGGAGTCAAGCAGCCCCGACGCCACCCCTATCGACACCGTAAGGAAGTTGAGCGACTCCATCTTGTACCAGCCTTCCTAGTGTCAGGGAACATTGCACAAACCAGCGGGCCAGCCCCTAACGGAACAGAACGTGGCCAAAGACGAAGTGCTTCCAGCAGAGACTAGGTGTCCTTCTTGCGTTCAGAAAGTTGGCTCTGCATTTGAAGTACAACAAATTTAGAGTCCAGTGGCACCTTTAAGACCAGCAAAGGTTTTACTCAAGGTTATGAGCTTTCATGTGCATGCGCGCTTTATCAAATACATTAGAAAGGCAGGCGACTTATAGCCAGAGAACGAACAGCAAATTAATATGCAACATGATGCATACAGAGTCCACATTTCAAAATACGTGGCCAAGATTCTATAGTTGGTACACTAGCTACAGTAATATACCATGATTAATAAAGACTGGAATAGCAAGACAATTATAAGAAATATAGAAGCCGACAAAGAAAATGGACTTTTTAGTTACTTGCATTGAGAAAACTCTGTGTGTATAAGGCTTAAAGTGAAATTATGTACAATGTATAACTCCCCCCCCACATGTTTATGTGTTTGTGTGTGTATGTATGTATGCTGCATGATGGGGTGAGCTCCCGTCTCTAGTTCCAGCTCCTGCCAATCTAGCAGTTCAAAAGCAAGAAATTGCAAGTGGATAAATAGGTACCACTTCGGTGGGAAAGTCGCAGCGTTCTGTGCACCTTGGTGTTTAGTCATGCCGGCCACATGACCACAGAAACGTCTTTGGACAGCGCTGGCTCTTCGGCTTTGAAACGGAGATGAGCACCGCAACCCTAGAGTCGGATTCGACTGGCTTTCGAGCAAGGGGACTTTTACTTTACTTTATGTATGTTTGTGATTAGAAAAATAATAATTTTTTTTAATAAACCTTGCCCTATTTGGGGCAAGCAGAAAAAACAAACAAACATGCAACATGATGACGATCAAGATATGCAAAGTGACACTAAATAACAAGTTAAGGTGATAGGGTCAACAGCTGCAAAGCAATAAATACGTCCGACTAGTAGATAAATGTCTTAAAGGTGCCACTGGGCTCTAAATTTGTTGTACTGTTTCAGACCAAGACAGCTGACCAACTGGTTCTATCTGCATTTGAAGGTCACAGTACGCAGCAACTGAATTCCGGACGGGCACGAAACCATTTGCTGCGGAAACCGCTCGCCCCTCCTACCTCCTGACTGCTGAACATTGCCCCCTAGCATAAGAAGAGATAATTATTTACTTGACCTACTAGGTCACTTTACTCAGTTCACAGTTAGTGCCGGACGCAGTGAAAAGGACACAGGGAGAAAGTGACCGCAAAGGCTTTCTTATGGAAATCCAAGCCAGTTTTTAGATTCAGCGCATTTTCTCAATTAAATGGGATGAAGAGAGGGCATTACAGTCTAACTAGCCTCACGGAAATGGGATGAGGGAGCCAATGAATTGGTTATTGAGGGCTGGTGGGGAGGGGGCCGTGGCTCAGGGGCAGAGCCTCCCCTTGGCATGCAGAAGGTCCCAGGTTCAATTCCCGGCATCTCCAGTTAAAATGATGAGGCAGGAGGTGATGTGGAAGACTTCCACCTGGGTCCTTGGAGAGCCGCTGGCAGTCTGAGGAAATACTACTGACCTTGATGGAGTCAGTATAAGGCCAGCTTCATGTGTGTGTGATTGCAGTGTAGTGATTAGAACATCAGAAAAAGATCCATGAGACCCAGGTTCAAATCCTCGTTCTGTCGGGAAGCTCGTCGGCTGACCCTGGGCCAATCACATACACACGGCCTCTCTTCTTTTCACCTAACCTACCTCACAGGATTGCTGCAAAAATAAAACAGGGAGGAGGGAACCATACACACCTTCCAGAGCTCCTTGGAAGAAAAGTGGGATTAAAAAACTGACCTAGATGGGTTAATTATATTTGCCAAGGGGGCGAACCGAGGAGGAAAGGAACCTCTGGGCACACGATACATCATTAAGTCCTGTTTCTTTATAATAACACAGTGCAAAGCCCTGCTAGGTTTATAACGGCTTATCTGATGTTTGGGGAAAGGGAAAGTTGAGCAGCTGGTATTGTTTGCTTGGGGGGGGGAGGAGAGATCCCTCTATGAGCAAAAGCCCCCCCCCATGCCCAGATGAAACGTCACCACAGAAAGTTCCAAAGTTTAGAGATAAGAGGGGAAACGTGGAGAACACAGACAAGCACTTGATGAAAGTTTAATCAGAAACAGGAGACGATGCTCTGCTGAAAGACGGGAGGAAGCTGGAAGGTTTGAAGCCGCTTGACACCACTTATTTGCCAGTTGTTGTTACATGAAGCAGATGAAACCATGGGTCTCACGGAGAAGAGGCCCATCAATGGAGACCAGCCATGGAGACTGAACGGAGCCTCCACATCCCGAGGCTACAAACCTCCGAATACTGGTGCTGGGATGCAGCAGGGGAAGGCCTCTGTTTCCATGCCTTGTTCATTGGCCCTCCAGTGCAACTGTTTTGCCGCTGTGCGAGACAGGCTGCTGAACTAGACAGACCACGGGTCTGATCCAGCACCACACATCTGATGCTCTTGATTAAACATCCAAATCAACCTGCTAAACATACCGGTAGTCTCAGTCTCTTCCTGCCGCTGGCCCTTTATATCAGACGCTTTCGACACCCCAGTCTGCCTCTACAGCTAAGTCGGCCAGGCACTTCAGATACCTTGCCCAACCCAGCCTCCACTGCAGGCAGCATGGATCGACATGGATTAAATAGTTTGCCGCCCCCCGCCCCTGTTTTGGCAACTTTGAGAGAAACTCTGATATATCTGCAGGACTGGCTTCAGAGACACAAACTTGCTGGCAGAAACAGAAATACCGGCGCTGACTCATTTGGAACGCTGAGCGTGAGACCAGCTGTCCCACCCCAAGAGGGATATTGCAGAGCCGGGGACAATGCGCAAGAGGGTGACTGGGAGAATCAGGCCACTGGAACACCTTCCTGATGAGAAGCGGCGAAAGGATATTTAGCGACAGAGGACAGCTGTGCGGGTCTGCAGCAGAACTGCCAGATTCAACTCCAGTAGCACCTTGGGAGACCAGCGTGACTTTTGGGGGATATGAGCTTCCGAGTGCCAAAGCCCCCTTCTTCGTACCTGACGGACGGAGCTTTGAGTCTCAAAGGCACGTAGCCTGAAAATCTCTTCGGGTCTCCAGGTGTTACTGGACTCAAATCTAGTTGAGGATATTTAGTTTCCAAAAAGATAAGGGGGGAGGAAGAGACACATGAAAGATTTATAAAATTACATAGGGAATGGGGAAAGTGTGCAGAGAAAAGTTTCTCTACCTCCCCTCTATGACACTGCAACCCGAAGAAGGCGATAGCCAATAGATTCAGGACACGCACGAAGAAGTACTTCACCCAACGTTGTCCGCTACCACAAAACGTAGCAGGAGCCACTAGCTAGCAGAATCTAGAAGAAAAATTCCACCAGCTAATGGGAAAACACCTCTCTCAACAGTGATGAGCTGAACAAAACCTTCATTTTCCTAGGCAGTGAACCTCTGAATAAAAGTTGCCAGGGCAGGGAGGGCATGAAGACCTTATTCAGTTCCCAGAAGCACCTCAGAAACATTTGGCTAGCCACGGTATTAATTAAGTCCAGGACACCAGACAAAATAAAACTTTGGTTTAATCCAGGTGGTATCAGCAGCAAATTTGCGTGTCTTAGACATTGGGGTCTTGAAGAAACCCTGCGTAGGGGTAAAGGAACCTTTGGTGGGAGGTGTTGGGAAAGGCTAGTATTATTCTTCACACTGCAACTGGAGGACAGCCAGTGGGCTCAGAGAGAAAGGGCTTGTCTACAGCTACCATTTGAACCAGGGCCTTTTTATGCAGGATGGTATCTTAAACATGCTTACTTGGGAAGTAAGTCCCACTCATGGGCACTCCATGAAATTGCTGAGCAGTTGGGTTAGAACAGATAAAAGGAAATACTTCTTCACCCAAAGAGTGATTAACATATGGAATTCACTGCCACAGGAGGTGGTGGCAGCTGCAAGCATGGACAGTTTCAAGAGGGAATTAGATAAACATATGGAGCAGAAGTCCATCAGTGGCTATTAGCCACAGGGTATAGATGGGAATTCTCAGTCTGGGGCAGGTGATGCACTCTATTCTTGGTGCTGGAGGGGGGCAGCAGTGGGAGGGCGTCTAGTGTCCTGGCCCCACTGCTGGACCTCCTGATGGCACCTGGTATATTTTGGCCGCTGTGTGACAGAGTGTTGGACTAGATGGGCCATTGGCCTGATTCAACATTGGCTTCTCTTATGTTCTTATGCAATAAATGGAGCTTGCTCCTAAGAACGAATGGCCAGGATTGCATCATTAGCCATTCATAATTAGTCATTAAGTGCACAAGATCCAATCTAGGCTTAATAAAATCCCACAGCTTTATGATTTTTGGCTCTAATGTATGGTTTTATTGTTGGATGACACATTGTGAGCCGCCCAGAGCCCATTTGTGGGGTAGGCTGGGATATTATAAATTATAAAATACATTGGTGGGGCGGGGGACAAGAAAAAATTCCACAGAAGTTCAACAGGACTTATTCCCATATACACATGTACAGTATTGGGATAAAAATGCAAAAAAAGAATCCTAAATTGGATAGTAAACCATACCTAAAGAGAAGGCAAACGGAAGCAAGAAAGCTAATACATGGGACAGAGGAGGTCGAATACCCCGGGGGGAGGAGGAGAGTGGAGGAATTTGTATTGATTTCGCTGCCACACACAGAAATTCTCAAGCAGACATGAAAATTATAACGTGGCACTTATTCTAGGCATTTAGTTACCTGTTTCACAACATACTCTCCATATATTTCAACACAGCCCAGGCAGCGGTTCTCAGTCCACCCAATGGGCATTTCCATCACCCGTTTTACCTACAACCCCGCATCTTTAAGTTTCCAAGTGAAATTTTAAGTCTTCCCTTTTTCAAAAAATCCAGAGTTTCCTCCCGTCAGGGCAGGGGCACTCTGCGTATGCTTAAATACACACTTTAATTAAAAATCTTTCCCAAGCAGAATTCTGCCCCGGTTGATATTATTTTTAAAAGGAGAACTAAGCACTCCTGTAATACAAGTCCGGGGAAAGACACTCCGCACAGAAGGAAGGGTACCGTCTCCTTCCATCAAGGAAAGGCACTCTGCCCATGCCCAGAGGAACTGCCCCTGGCACCAAGGCGCTCGGCACGTGTCTAAAGGCGCCCTGAGCCCGGCTTTCCCTCCCACCAGCGCAGCCCGCTCGGGGCTCGTACCTGCGGGAAGGGCCGCGGTGACTCCTCATGCCCAGCCCCTCGCCGGGGCTTCTCCTTCCACCACGTTCGGGCGACGTAGGAGCCAGGAATGCCCGGGCTGGCCAGAAACCGGAAATGCCACTCAGCACTTGGCAGCCCCGCCTCTTCCGCTTCTCGGGCGGCTGTTTCAACCCCGCCTCCACGGCGGTAGGACCCCCGCTACCTTCCCATCCATAGTAGCGCAGGCAGGGTTCCGCTTCAGTTTGGGTTTTGTTTACTCTCTGGAAAATGTTGGCGAAAAAATTGTAAAAAGTAAAAGACACTTAAACTGTGCGCAAAGTAAAAATATTGAAACAGGCAGCTGATTAGTCAGCTATGTACTCAAGCGGGGAGGGGGAGCGAGGGTCCGTGGAGCGGTGGGAGCCATGTTTGTTTTGGGCACAGGAGGCTGCGGAGACCATGTTGGTTCTGGGAAAATAATGAACGGGGCGGGGGTCTTCCCCTCATACTTTAAGTTTAGCTCATTGCCGGCTCCCTCCTTGTATTTTATATGCTGATTGGTCTTTTAGTTAAAAAGCGAACAAGAGACAGACTAAAGCCCATACCTAAGATGGCGACGGCGGCCGCCTCAAATGCCCTGTCGGGAGATGGCGAATACAAACACGCTTTAGAGAAGGCTGAAGGAGTGCCCACATCTAGGATGGATACTATCACGGCCTCAATTTGACCTCAACAAAAATGGCCGTCATAAACCCCGCTGCAGGCGCGAGGGGACTGCCCTGACCTAAGATGGCGACCGTTGTGGCTTCAAACGCCTTTATCCGTTATGGCAGACATCACCAGGCAACAAGGGGGAAGAGCTAGAGGCGTTTTATCGCTCGCCGTCTTTAGAAAGGGGAAATGCCCTCAAAGATGGCGCCGCAATTCGGCTTCATATGCCCAACCTCAACAAGGCAGCCGCTGAAGGGCGGAGAGAGCAGTCACGTGACGCCGGCTCCTCCTCCACCCCCCCCCTTCTATTCATTCGCATCTCTTTTCTTTTCCTTCACCCAAGAAGGGTGGGCGGAGAAGACGGAACTGCGGGAGGGCCTGCGCGAGGAAGCCATCCCCTCTCTTCTCGCAATACAGGATTCCCCCCCCCCTTATTGGGGGTGCCGGGGAGGGAGACTGAGGCGAGCCCGCCTGAGAGGAAACCCGCCCGACGACAATGAAACCGCCACTGACGAGAGACCCCGCGCCGCCTCCGAACGCGGGCTGAGGGAAGAAGAGGTGTGACCCGTCCCGCCACCCGTAGCCCGCACCACACAGCTCGCGGGGCGGCTTCCCGCCAAAACCTGAGGCGAGGCTCGAAGGGGGAGCCCTGGCCTCGCGCCTCGGAAGGGGCGGGGCTCAACGCGGAGGGGAAGGGCTGGAGTCGGGCCACGCCCCCTTGTGGAAGGGGGAGGAGTCAAGTGTTGAAGAGATTGGCTCGCTTGGGAAAAGGGAGGAGTTCGGATAAAGGCCCGCCCGTTAAAGGGGAGGGGCCAGGGGGTTGGACTGCCCCCCCAACAAGAAGGAGGTGTCTATAAAAGGCCGGCCTGAGGAAACTCCCCTCAGTGGGCATTTTGGGTTCCTTCTCAGGTGCTGCCATTATGAAGCTGCTCCGCCTCCTTTGCCGCCACAAGACGGCTCTGGGCCTGGGGGGCCTGTCCCTCTTTGGGGTGGTGCTTCTCTACTTGGCCAAGTGCACCTCAGAAGGCCTCAAGCCCTCGCAAGGGTGGGGGATGCCACACCAGCAGTCTCCAGCCCGCCTTGGTGCGGTTGGTGGGCTGCATCCCCCGGCTGTGGCCCTGCCCCCTCCTCCGGAGGAGACCGCTTTCCTGGCTGTGCTGGTGGCTAGTAGCCCCAAGTATACGGAGAGGCGTAGCATCATCCGCAGCACTTGGCTCTCGGCGGTTGGCCGGGCCCCTCACGGTGACGTTTGGTGCCGCTTTGTGGTGGGCACTGGTGGTTTGAGCGGGGAGGAGCTTCGTACCTTGGAACTGGAGCAGAGCCACCATCGGGACCTCTTGCTCCTTCCAGATCTCCGGGACTCCTATGAAAACCTGACGGCCAAGGTCTTGGCTATGTACGTCTGGCTTGACCAGCACCTGGATTTTCGCTTTGTCCTCAAGGCAGACGACGATACGTTTGTACGACTAGATGTCCTCGTAGAGGAACTGAGAACCAAGGAGCCGCGCCGTCTCTACTGGGGCTTCTTCTCCGGGCGGGGCCGTGTGAAATCGGGGGGCAAGTGGAAAGAAAACGCATGGCTCCTTTGTGACTACTACCTGCCTTACGCCCTTGGTGGCGGCTATGTGATCTCAGCAGACCTGGTGCACTACTTGCGTCTCAGCCAAGACTATCTCAACGTATGGCAGAGCGAAGATGTCTCCTTGGGTGCCTGGCTAGCCCCTGTGGATGTGAGAAGGATCCATGACCCTCGTTTTGACACAGAGTATAAATCTCGAGGCTGCAACAACAAGTACATCGTTACTCATAAACAGGGCATTGAGGACATGTTGGAGAAACATCAGACTCTGGCCAAAGAAGGGAAGCTCTGCAAAGAGGAGGTTAAACTCAGACTGTCTTATATATATGACTGGAGTGTGCCTCCTTCACAATGCTGTCAAAGGAAAGATGGCATCCCTTGAAGACTGTGTGAAAGACACAGGAGGGACAACATGATGGGGGTGGGGAACTAATGGAGATGGATGCGTGTCACATGGAAATACCTCCCCCTGCAGCCTCAGCTTTTAAATTATTCCACTGTTTTGTAGGATCTATCTGGACCATCTGACACAGGGACCTGCCTCACCCTATGACAGAGTTTGTCTAACGCTACACAAGATATACAAGAAGAGCACTGAGAAACTTTTGTCTGCAAAGACTATAGTAGCTGCAGTGGGACCTAGAACAAACTTCTCGTATCATAGGAAATTAAAACTTTTTAAAAAATCCTTAAATTACTGAGATAAGGGACTGAAACTGTAATACTAGGACTGCAGGTGGGGTGGGGAAATAATGAGGCAGCTGTTTTGATTTTTCCTTTCTTCAGAAGGATAAGTCCATTTTCGCCAAGCACACTGTTAAATTTAGTATTATAATGAAGAACAAATAGATTCCTAACAGTGTGGTCCATAATTCTGTTTCTAAATGTGGGAGCCATGCCTGTAGTTGGTCAATGTATGCCTTCGTTATGGTGTATTAGAGGTGGGGAATGTCTATTCTCACAGCGGCGTGTTCTGATCATTTTAAACACACATTGTTTTTAGACAGCTCTGAGAAGTTGTCTCACTGGAAAGGATTTTGTTTTACCCTGTTTATTGTATACCTGAATTATCTGCCAGCTATTCAGAATGGGGGAAGCTTTTACAAATCAGTGCCAGTACTTTCAGTGTGATACAGTTTGCTCTTGAGAGGATGGTACAGTCTTACTGGAATTCTACCATAGTCTTACTGGAATTGATAAAGTATCACCAAATTGCCCAACAAGCTTAATTTTGGAAGTATGGATTATTATTAACCATATAGGTTGTTTTTCTTGTCAAGATTTTAGGGTTTTTTTGATAGGATTTCTAGTGCTCCCTGAAATTTTGCAATTTTTCTGTTTTAATTTTAAAAACTGTGTTTTTTCCTCAGGACTTCACATCTGTATTCATAGCTATCAACTTGGTGTTACTAGTTCAGGGACTTAGATGCTTTCAATAGAACTTTATTGTAGTTCAGGTGTCAGAAAACAAGTAATGTCCATTTTTGTTGCAAGAAGTGACCCAAAGTCGCATAGCTCTGTAGGGATGGCTTTCCTCAAACCACACCCACTTTGAACAGCCAGCAGTCCTAATCCTCAGAAGTGCAAGAAAAATCAGTTTTTGGAGGCCTTGCACCTCGAGCAAGTTTTTTCAAGACCTAATGATGTCACCTTTATGGCCTGAGGAGTGCACAGCTCATGACCTTAGTCCTCAAAGCTGTTCCAGTGGAGTCATGAGATGGGCTTTCAGGGTTTCTGAGGCATATGCCTGGGCTGGAGTGTAGAGAGTTTTGTAATATGTCCACAAAGTGTTAAGAGCTTTGTTCCAAATAATTCTGGAGTCAGAAAAAAATGGCAGATGTATGTTCAACCAATTTCATTGCCTTGGGGTTTGGCCGGGGGGAATTCTGTGCACAGTGTGAGATTTACCGGGATGGTAGCTTTGATGGAGCCACAAACTTGAGATCTGCATCATACAGGAGAGCAAACAGTTAGGTGGAATGTACATATATATAAAGCTGCCTTTTACTGAAGTGCACCAGTGGTCCACCAATGTCCATATTGTCTATTCAGACTGGCAGCAGCTCTCCAGGGCCTTACCTACCACCTGATCTGTTTAACTGGAGGTGCCGCAGATTGAACCTGGGACCTTCTGCCTACCAAGCAGATGCTCTACCAGTGAGCTATGACCCTTTCCCATGATATCTTTCTAGCTTCCACCTCTTCCTAAATCTTATACTTTTAAACAACAACTGAAAGAATCTTCGGGCAGGAGTTGATTCCTGTTCATTCTGAAAAATACTAATAATAAGTGAGGAATGTGAGGGAACTCTGTGGTCTTGATGCACCCTTCAGATAACGTCTTCCTGTGGTATTTAGATCTACAACCCCATCCCACCCAAACCCTCATCCTTGTTATAGGAACTGCCAAGCCCAGTTTGTGACCACCAAGCCAAATATAACTGATTACCCATGGATCTTGGCCTGCTAGGTGTTTGTAAGCTCCCCAGCTTGCATAGTTCCCGGCAAGCAGCAAAAATAGGTTTTATCAAGTCCCTGACCGGTTGCCATACGTGGCTGTTAATAGGCTGTGTTTCCAGTAGGACGCCAGTTTGAAAAGTTTTGCTCGATTAAATTGCTTTTAGGAATAGCTGAAACAAAGAGAAAGCCCATCTCCTTATTTTGGGGAAATTAGTATTGTATGTAAAAATTTTGTGTTTACAGTGGTGATTATTTATTTATAAATATTATAAATGTACTGTGTATAGTTGCAAGCTTGAAACCAGCCAAGTGTCACAGCAATTTTAAATTATTTAAAAGAAGTGCTTCAAAGCTTATAAGTATTACTTATCAAATGCCTTTTCTGCTGTACAGTTTATTATTTAAATTATCTGGGGCTGAGTTTGAATCCCAAACCCCTCTGCATGTTCTTCTGGAGCTTGTAAAAAGAATGTAAAAACCCTCCTTTTGCTGAAATATCAAGAATTCTGAAAGTTACTTGTGTTGTAATTTCTTTTCTTTTTTTTTTTAAAGAGTCATTTCCCTTTCTGATCTCAGACCTCTTCTGTGGTGATTGGATTTGAAGCTTCTGAAGAAAAGGAAAAATGGCCAAATTAAATGTGACAGTGGAAAATTCGTATGAGAATCACTTGTGTCTTGGAAGGCTTTTTATAGAATGCCAAGCGCTTGCCAGATACCTGAATTCAAAAGATTAGAGCATTATTCTGGATTGCATAAGCACACAGACTCCTGCTGGTTAGGCAAAGCCTGAAATGGGCATTTGCCTTTTCAGAAACCGGTCAGCCCAGTATTTGAACATGTTAACTTACTGCAATGCTGCAGTGACAGCAGACCTTTTTAAGAGGTCACGCTTTGCTTTGCTTTGCTAAGTGTTTATGCACTGCCAGTAGCTGTGTCATTACTTCTGTTAGAATGGCGAGGAACTCAATTAAAAACGTTCCGTTCACTATATGAGATTGCCTCTGTATAGAGGCACAGGGACTTCTGAGATTTATTCTAGCCCAAGTTGTGGTGTCCCTTCAGTGGTTCAGGCGACAAGGATTTGGTTTCTCCCAAACAACACAGCATGGCGGTAACTGACCAGGAGAAAGTTCTTGGGAGTCGTAGATAACTCAATGAAGATGTCCTCGGACTCATTGTGCAACTGCAATTAAAAAAGGCAAATGCTGTGCTGGAGATTATTAGGAAGGGGATTGAAAACCAATCAGCCAGTATCGTCATGCCCCTGTATAAATGAATGGTGTGGCCTCATTTGGAATGCTGTGTACAGTTCCAGTCACCGCACCTCAAAAAAGATATTATAGCATTGGGAAAAGGCCACTAAAGTGCTTAAGGGGATGGAACATCTTCCCTATGAAGAAAGGTTAAGCAGTTAGGGCTCTTTACCTTGGAGAAACTATGATTGAGGGATGACATGACAGAGCCTTACAAAATTATGCATGGGATAGAGAAGGTAGAGAAGTACTTTTCTCCCAATACAAGAACTCATGGGCACTCAATGAAATTAATGAGCAGTAAGCATAGAACAGAAGGAAGTTCTTCACTCAAAGCGTAATTCGTACATGGAATTCACTGCCACAGGAAGTGATGGTGACTACAAGCCACAGGCAGCTTTGAGAGGGGATTGAATAAACATGAAGCAGAGGTCCATCGGTGGCTGTTAGTCACAAGGTATAGATAAACACTCTGGGGCAGTGAGGCTCTGTATTCTTGGTGCTTGGGAGGCAACAGCAGGAGGGCTTCTGAAGTTCTGGCCCTGCTGGTGGACCTCCTGATGGCACCTGGGTTCTGGCCACTGTGTGACACAGTGTTGGACTGGATGGGCCACTGGCCTGATCCGACGTGGTTTTTCTTGTGTTCGTGGGCAGGCATTTATGCGGTCCAGCAATGCTTGGACACACCCTCCTGCTTTCTGGACTATATATCTCAGGATCCCAGCTGGGAATCAGAAACTCCTATTGAGTGATGGTGCTTTATTGATTAGTAGAGATCTTTAACAATGAAAAAGAAAACATATGGTGAAATTTTGGGGGGGGGAAATCCCAAGGAGAAACAAGTACTTAAAGATGATATCTGGTTAGGCATTGATCTCTGTGGAACGGCAATGCAGTCTTAGGCAGATAAGAAGGTACATCAGAAGGAAGAGACTGTGTGAAAGAGGGGAGGCAGTGAAGGGGAAGAGGATGGAGCAGGGATTTCAGCAGTGACACTTCCTGCTTCAGGGACAACCAGAGAAGCTGAAGTGGCTTTTTTGTACTTTTGGGAGACTCACTAATTAACCAGGAAGCATTTTCGTCTGCAGTTAAACACACCCCTGATTTCTGAGCAGTTTAACGATGCAAAACTGCTCTGAAGTGTATAGCCATTATTCTGAATTAAAGCGTGCTTCTGTTTCCGAGCTGTACGACATCTTTGAATGGTTGTATTCTTAGCATGTGCCTCCAGCCATTCTCCACTGAGCTCTTAAGGAGATCAATCCACATTTTTCTTCATTATCCGGCAAGCGGAAAGAGTGGCTGTCTTAACCGCTTCTCAGTCTGTCTTGAAGCTGCATCTAGCCAAGGAGAGTGGCATTTCTCTGGAAATTCATTGCCGTGGCCCCGTGCTCTCTGTGTTTGAAATCGATCAAGCCGCCCCGCGTGTTTATTCCGTCACGGCATAAAGACAGCCAGATGGGAAGTCACAGTTGTTTATTTCATCCTTGGTTACAAAGCCGAGATGAGACGCAGTGACATTACGAAAGCCGCTTTGCGATTGCTAGCTGGGCTCTAAAAAATGGCTACAGGTTGCAAAGTTTATTCAAATGGAGGAGGAAGGTGAGAAAGCCTCACTTTGTGCAGGAGTTAGGATGCTCATCAAATATGGACATTGAGTGCCTCTTCTTTGACTGTAGTCTGGTATTATGAGATAGTTCATGAAATCCAGAAGGCCCTTCTTAACAGGGGTCAACAAGTACCAGCTTGGCTTTTTACCCGGCTTCTGTTTGAACTCACCACCAGCTTCCTTTCCTCCCAAATCTCCTGTTTGGACTCACTACCAGCTTCTTCCCCTCTCAAAAGTCCTATAGCTGTTCAGAGGGCTTGGAGGAGAAGTATGACTTTCTCACTGCTGCGTTGGGCACGTAGAGAAGGAACAGTGGGAGAGACAATTGAGAGAATGGAATGAAGAATATATGTGTTGGTGGACATCATTACTAAAGGACCAGGAGCACATGCAAGTGGATTTCATCTGCCTTTGTCAGTAGCACTGTGAGTTATCTGCTAGTAGTCTTGTGAAGGGACGCCTACCTCTTCGATCCTGCAAGAGTACAGGTTACCAAAGTACATGCCTCACGCCCCCTGCATTTAAGAACAGGAATCTCTTGCCTTGCAACTCTCTTGAGAGGTGCTCCCGTCTCTACACCTGGTAGACCACTAGCTTACTTCTCCTGCTGGCCATGTGCTGTAACTACAGGTGTTCCTGAATGGGAGCATAGGCTTGGGGTTTAGAAGCGAACATGAAGCAAAACACACAAGCAGTTGTCCAGGCTAGGCTTCGAGTGTCAGGAAGTCGGGGTTATCGATCAAACCAAGATTATCCCAGTGTTCTTGCTTTTGCTGTCGGTAGAACTTTCAATCAACATCTTTCTGCCGTGCAGACAAATTCAGTTGCTCTGCAGGACTCCTGAAGTTACGTTCACTGTGGCCTAGTTCTCAGCACTGAAGAGCTCAGCCTTGTAGGAAATGCTCATGAACAAATGAAGCTGCCTTGTATTAAGCCAGCCTGTTGACCCATTTGACTCACTATTATCTGCTCTGAGAAGCGGCAGCTCTTCAGCTTCTCAGACAGAAAGATCTTTCGCGATATCTGCTGCATGAGATCCTTTTAACCGGAGATGTGGGGGTTTGAGCTGTCTCCAAATACACAAAACAGCATTTCCCAGTCGTCTGAGATCAGATTTTTCTTCTGGATCAAAACTGGAGGGTCACTCAACTCGTTAAAAAATGATGCATGCAGGTTCTTAGCACTGTTCAAGAATAGGCAAAGACATCTTCATTGCAAACGGGAGGTAGCCCAGTTCCTATTGCTTCCTTTTGTTTCCCACTTTTGTTTCCTCAGTCAAGGATGGGATTGTGGTTCTTCACAAATATTGACATTCTTGAGATTTACCCCATTCCTCTCAGCTGTAGCCTGGACCGAGGGCATCCTGAAATTCTTTCCCTTACTACCCATACATGAGCATAATGGGTGGCAAGGGACCTCTGTGCCTTGAGGGGCATAATGGATGCCTCCAACATTGTGGCTTCATTAGCTAAGGCACACGTGAGCCCTTCTTTCAATATGTAGTTTAGGAATCACCATTCGAGATCACATACAATTTTCCATTGCTGTAGGACCAAAAAAGTTAGCTAAGACTTCCTCTTCCATTGTCTTCGGTGTCTTCTCCAAGATCTCCTGCACCCAGGAATTCATTCATGTTCTCTAGCTACAGCGATAGCATCAAAGAGAATCTCAGGGACCTGACAGTTGACAGAAGATCTGTGCTTTTCATGTTCTGAGCACGAAGCACAGTTTCACTGGATTTCCAACACTGGCAGAGTAACTTCAAAGGCTGACCGGCACTGTGGGAGAACATCGTAGACTGCCCAGAACTGTTAGAAACATCTTAGAGGAATGAATATGCAGCAGGCTTTTAAATGCTGACAAGAAGAATTATTGATATGGCAAACAGTTTGACCCGTAGAACTGTCGATGCACCATCGTGGCTCTTGTGAAGGAGTAAGAGGGATCACAGCATTGCTGTAGCTGAGCACAGGGTGCTCAGTCAGGCTTTGGCGGGAGGGAGGTTTGGTGGCCAACCAGTTCCTCTGGATGGCCAACAACAGGGCATAGAGGCCGAGGCCTTCCCTTCATGTTGCCTCCTGGCTCTGGGATTCAGAGGCTTAGTGCCTCTGAACATGGAGCTTCCCCTCAGTCGCCATAGCTAGTCACCATTGATAGACTTGTCCTCCATGAATCTATCTATAAGATAAGTTGGAAAGCAGAAGATTTGGTTTTGCATGGCCCTTAAGGGCGTGGACTGGGAGATAAATTCAAAGGAGACTTGCCACATCTTAAAGACTCATGGATTCCCGCGGCTTCAGTTTTCTTGGGTTGGAGTCCAGTTCCGGCAGGGAAGGTGGCATGGTGTAGCCTGATTTCATCCAATCTCGGAAGCTAAGCAGGGTCAGTACTTGGGAGGGAGACCACCGAGGAAGGCTCTGCGGAGGAAGGCGACGGCCAACCACCACTGTTTAGTCCCTTGCCTTGCTGGGGCTGCCAGGAGTCAGCTTTGACTTGATGACATTTTACACACAGACATACACAGATTCCACTTCATGAGATGCACCAGCAAATTGTGTTAGACTTCACAAACTTGACACTTCGGCCACTTGTCTTCCCACCGACAGCAGCCAACAGTGTGGAAGGAGCTATCGAGTAATGTAAAATGTACTGCCGGAGGATGGGATACATCATTCTAGATATTATGGGGAAAGAGCGGAACTAGCCGCGCACGCAGCTGCCAATTTCAGCAGCAGGCAGGCCACATCACAGGGTTGCCAACTCCAGATTGGGAACTACCTGGAGATTGGGGGGGGGGGCAGATTCTGAGGAGAGGAGGGACCTCACAGAGTTCATGTTCCAATGCAGCCATTTTCTCCATGGGAACCGCTCTCTGTAGACTGGAGATCTGTTGTAATCCCGGGAGGTCTCTGGGCCCCACCCGGAGGCTGGCAACCCTAAAATCGTGACCGGTATTCCCTCTAAGCTGAGTTACCATGAGCTAGCTCACAGTTTTTTAAGCCTCAGGCTCACGCATTTTTGTCTTGGCACAGGAAGGATGTGGCTCCAGCGCAAACTCATTCATGCAGCAGCCCAATCGCTCGCTCACAGCTTTAATGCCAGGAGCTCACAGAGAAGAATTTTTGCTCACAAGACTCCACAGCTTAGAGGGAGCATTGAGTTCGGGACACCTTGTTCCAGCCTAAGCCCTCTCTCTCTACAAGACTACCCATCAAAGGACTGCTTTATGGAGCTGCTGAATATATTGCAGAGATAATATAAGAGAAGCCTTTTGCTCATTGAGGGAAAGTGTTATGCATCTCCGGTATCATCATCGTTATTAAGTGATCTCCATGAAATCTACCTGCCCTCTCCACGGTTAATGGCTTTTTAAAAAAGGTGTGCAGGGGGACGGACGACATCCAGCCTATTTCTCTTTAAGTGCCACCACATTCCTTAGCAAACGGGATAAGGTTTGCAAAAACACTCCCGAGATGTTCCTTCTGCGAGGAGCAGGAAGACGCACCATTATGAATAGCTCTGACCTAATTAGACAAGATGGATTGGATGCTCGGTGGGCTCCGACATTTGTATTAAGTATTTATAATCACGGGCGGATTTGCAGAAGCATGGCTGGGGTGACGACTGGTGGGCTGATAAATAAAAGGCAGAGGGGTGGAGGATCTCCAAGTGTGTGCATTATTAATTCAGAAGTACTTTTCTGCCTTTTCGCTTGCATGGAAGGAGGCAGCCAGGAGGGAACCGAGATTTTGGCATGGCCTGACTCCCCTTTTCCGTTCAGTCCTCCCCAGGGCTGCATTTTCGCAGACTCATCTCCAATTGGCTACACAATGAGATTTCCCTTGCATCCTAGCAAAATGGAAGGAAATGTTCTATATGCGTCCCGCTCATCAGGCTGCGGGCAAAGTTCCAGATGACAGAATTCCACAGGAAGAGGACCTGGTAGACAGGGTTAAGCCGCCAGGTCTGGGTCTTAGACCGGGGTCCCCGGCATGGTGCCTGTGGACATTGTGGCAATGTGAACACCTTTTCTGGTCACCACCAAGCAGAGCCAGGTGGGACTCTTGCCCAACAGGGCATCTGTTTGGCTTTTGAAGATCTGATTGGCTGCACAGATTGAATTATCATCATCGTCGTCGTCGTCGTCATCATGTGGCATTATGTGTAATATAGCCAGGAGATCCTAAGATTGTCTGGCAGCCAGAAGCTCTAGCTCTTTCTTAGCATTACGCACCACTAGGTGGCGACCTAGACTTTGTTTTTAAGACAAGAGATGTTTCAGAGGTGGTTTTTGCCATCACCTGTCTCAACCCTGGTGTTCCAAATACTAGCCAGGGCTGACTTGGCTTAGCTTCTGAGATCTGTCGAGGTCAGGGTGCAAGGGAGTCACTTCAGTGCTGTAAATGCCACCTTAGCTTTTATTTATTTACGTATTTACTTAATTCATTTATACCCCGCTTTTCTCCCCAATGGGGACCCAAAGCAGCTTACACCCTTCTCCTCGCCTCCATTTTATCCTCACAACACCCCTGTGAGGTAGGTTAGGCTGAGAGTGTGACTGGCTCAAGGTCACTCAGCGAGCTTCCATGGCACAAGCAGGGATTCGAACTGAGTTCTTCCAGGTACTAGTCTGACACTCTTAACCACTACACCACACTGGCTGTCAGCTGTCGGTCTAGCATCCCCGTTTTGGATAGCTTCTGTGACAAGAGGCTAGATCCAATGACATTTTGGGGGAAAGGCTTGATAAGGAGCATGCTTTGGACCACGTTTTCGGCTCTCCCCAATCCGTTAGCTCAAGGTATGTTCGTCAGCCCACTTCACCGCTTTTGAGACATTTCCAAAGTTTAAATGCCATCCCAGTTTTCCCCATAGCTGAAAAAATGGACTGGATCGGAGGACCCTCGATCTTTGCTGCTAGGACTTGATGACAAAGCAAGAGTTTGTCTCCGGCCAGCAAATGCCTTTTCAAATATTCATGTGGCCGGATGCAGTTCTCAATCACGGCACTCATTTCACGGAGACAGAGAAGGTGCGGGCCTTCGACCTTCATTCCCCGATCGGTTAACTTCCCGCTCCCCTTTCGTGAGCTCAGTATCCCATTTAGAGACAAGGGGTGTCCATCCATTGGCGAAACAAATTCGGAGTCCAGCGGCACCTTTAAGACCAACAAAGGTTTATTCAAGGTAGGAGCTTTCGTGTGCATGCGCACTTTCCCCATCAAATACACTGGAATGGAAGGTAAGGCTCAAAGTTATATACCGGGGCTAAACAGTAAATTAACATGTAACACGATGAAGATGTTTTAAGATATGCAAAGTATTTGAAAAAGCTTGCGTGTACACAAAAGCTCACACCTTGAATAAAACTTTGTTGGTCTTAAAGGTGCCACTGGACTCTGAATTTGTTCTGGCGCTTCAGACCAACACGGCTGACCACCTTGGGTCTACATCCACTGGTGAAAACGGGGTACCTGATGTCAGGGCTTTTTTTGTAGAAAAAGCCCAGCAGGAACTTATTAGCATAATAGGCCACACCCATCAGCAGAAACTCATTAGCCTATTAGGTCACACCCCTGGCAACAGCTCATTAGCCTATTAGGCCACACCCCCATGTTACCAGAAGTGTGGTAATCCAGCCACACCCACCTTTTGCTTCTCATTCTGTTTACCTTGTTTGTTGTCAAAACTCAGGGCTTTTTTTGTAGCAGGAACTCCTTTGCATGTTAGGCTACACCCCCTAATGTAGCCAATCCTAATGAATTCCTGCTGTTGGGTGTGGCCTATTATGCTAATGAATTCCTGTTGGGCGTGGCCGACTTGGGAGCCAGCCGGAACTCCGTTCCTGTGCGTTCCTGCCCCCAAATAGCCAGGGTGTGGCCTAATAGGCTAATGAGTTTCTGCCGATGGGTGTGGCCTATTACGCTAATGAGTTCCTGCTGGGCTTTTTCTACAAAGAAAGTCCTGCGGAAAACAAAACAATGGCCCACAGACTGGAAGCGCTCAGTCTACAGTCCAGTTCCGAAAAAGGGAGACCTCAAAGACTGCAGCCACTACCAACCGGGGTACTTAACACTGAGCTAGATGGACCAATGGGGCTGACTTGTTATAAGGTAGTTTTGTGTGACCAGCTGCCATCCCAGCGTCTCAGTTAGAGGAAGCTCGTGATTCTTCTAAGCAGAGATCCGGGAGACACTGCGATCTTCCACATGCAAAGCCGGCCGTTCCATCTACCTATCAGCCGACCCTCCTCTCTAATGAGGCTCTAATGAGCATAACACACATTAAAGAATCGTAATACACTTTTTTGCAGTAGGAAATAATTACAAGCGTGCCTTTGGGTCAGCGTTGCTCCCCCGTGTCCCGAAGAATCTTAATGGCATATTTCCTCTCCCTCTGCTTTGTTTTTCACAAAGCAAACTGCAACCCAGGGCTTTTCCCAGACACGCAAACGGAATGTAACACACACCAGAACACCCCGGATAATATCTCCTGTAGCTGACTCCATCTCTGCAAGCCATCTAGCCTCGACTCCAGGGCTGTGGAAACATGCGGGTGGAAAATAAACACCTTCCTTTTCTTCTCCACATTTGGACATGGATGAAAGCGCCTCCCCAACTCCTCAAGGTATCTGTGCAACTTCTCACCCCCATCACTCCCCCCTCCTTCGAAGACTGAGGTGAAAGGAAGGCTAAGGGACTCGGTTTCCCAAATCTCCCCACCACATCTCCTTTCTGGGCTCAGCCTGTGTTTCTGTTTTCTGCCTTGGATGTTTTCAAAGTTTGCTAGGAGGCAAAAATGCATTATGCATGAGTTGGGCCCCTCTTCTCCCTAGGCCTCAGATCTGGCAGGTGGTCCGTTCACGGATGGTGTCCTTCCTGTGCTCAACACCAGGCCTGGAGCCAATGAGAAACTGCCGCTCCGCCTGGCCTCCTGCCCACACTAAGCCTCCCGGTCAACAGCAACCTGGCATTGCCACCTCCCACCTTGAAAATACGTCCAGCTATTCCAGACTGCAGAGACCAAATGGGGCATGATTTAATATTCTTTTAACTGCTGTCAGCAATACAAGGTGACCTCTTGGAATCTGCTTGGGTATTTGATGCAGAGTAAGAAGTTTCTGTGGACAGCAGGCAAGGCTGCAGCACCTGGACAGCTCCAGGCAGATCTCCATCAATGTTGCTTTTCAATGGAGGCCACAGTGGGGCCTTTATATACTCTGCGCAGGACTGAAGCTTGCCAGAGCTCCGCCCTCTAAGCTGATGATGCAGTTTATTTAAAGGGCCAGTGCTCTGATATACAATGGGGAAAGCGGTGCCACTGGACGGCCTCAGATTAGGGGAACTCCAGTGAACTGGTCCACCTCTGACAGCTGGTAGGTACCTGGACTCCTTGCCAGAAAGAGCTGACGTAGGCCTGAATAACTTTCTACACCCATGACATGAGAGCCAGTTTGGCGTAGTGGTTAAGAGCGCAGACTCTAATCTGGGATAACCGGGTGTGAGTCTTCACTCCTCCACATGCAGCTGCTGGTGTGACCTTGGGTCAGTCACAAGTTCTCTCAGAGCTGTCCTCTCAAGGGCAGTCCTCAAGAGAACTCTTTCAGCCCCACCTACCTCACAGGGTGTCTGTTGTGAAGAAGGGAAGGGAAATGAGATTGTAAGCTGCTCTGAGACTCCAAGTGAAGGGTGAGGTATAAATCCAGTCTCCTCCTCCTCCTCCTATTATTACTATTATTGTTGTTGTTGTTGTTGTTGTTATTATTATATTTGTAGACAACCTTCCTTTGGGGAGCTCAGGGAGACTTACCTGGTTTTTCTTTCATTCGTTCTTTCCTCCCAACAACACTGCGAGGCGGGACAGGCTGAGAAAGAGCAACCAGCCCCAGAGCACCTGATAAGCTTCATGACCAATGCTCCCTCTAAGCTCTGAAGTCTTGTGGGCAAATATTCGACTTTGTGAGCTGGCATTAAAGTTGTGAGTGAGCAATTTGGCTCCTGCATAAATCAGTTTGCTCTGAAGCCCTCCTTTCTGAGCTCAGACAAAAATGTGTGAGCCGGAGGCTAAAAAACTGTGAGCCGGCTCACACTAACTCAGCTTAGAGGGAACCCTGTTCATGACCCAGTGGGGATTTGAATTTCGTGACCTGGCACTTTTGTTTCTACACCATATCAGCTCTCGAGGTTTCCTTCATGCCCTGCAGCTTCTCTCCGTCTTTTTTCTTTTTATTTTTTAAATAATTGCCTGACATCCACGCTGAAGAAGAGATCTGTTGAACTCCGAAGGTTGCAGAGTTTTGCTGGGTCCTGATCTGGATGTCCCAGGCTAGCCCAATCTTGTCAGATCTCAGAAGCTAAGCAGGGTCAGTCCTGGTTAGTACTTGGGCGGGAGTCCGCCAGCCAAGTCCAGGTTTGCTACTCAGAAGCGGGCAACGGCAAGCCACCTCTGACCGTCTCTCGCCTTGAAAACTCTACGGCAGGGCTCTTTTTGTAGCAGGAACTCCTTTGCATATTAGGCCACACACCCCCTAATGTAGCCAATCCTCCAAGAGCTTACAGTAGCCCCTGTAAGAAGAGCTCAGTAAGCTCTTGGAGGATTGGCTACTTTAGGGGTGTGTGGCCTAATATGCAAAGGAGTTCCTGCTACAAAAAGAACCCTGCCTACGGGGTCACCATAAGGCAGTGGCATGACTTCATCGTGTCTTCCACCACCGACGTATCGTTCGACCGTCGCTTCGGGATTTCTTCTTGAGCCGAATGACTTCGTCTCCTGCCGGCGGCCTCGATTCTGAACACAAACCCCTCGCGCCCGTGTTTCTTTGCAACGAAGGGAGCTCGCTTGTGAGCAATTCGACTCAGGGCAGCTGTATCACAAACAGCCTGGAAGTCAATAAGAAACCATCGCTACCCCCCCACACCGCTACCCTCGGAGGGTGATCTCTGCAGAGACTGCCAGTTATACCAGTTACAAGATCAGCACTCCGTTTAGTTTAATAATTCAGGAGAAGATTAAAATTTAATTCCATCCCCCCCCCTTTGCAAGCCCGCCTGCCGAGCGGGGAGTTGCATTTATTCATTAATCTGAAAATTATTATTGGTTTTAATTAAACACACAGCCATCCTTTCACTGCCAGGGGAGCTGAGGCCCCTTTGTCAGCTCCGCTGCGGGGTGATGAATGAAGCAATTGTAAGTGATAACCTGATTAATGTGTGACCATGAAGGAAGGATGGAGAGGGAGGAGGAGATTATTTTGGCTGTAGTGGGGCGAAAAGCAGTCCTGGAAACTCCACCGGATGGCTCACGGGGACATAAGAAGAGCCCAACTGATCAGACCAGTTTAGTCCAGCATCCTGTTTCCTAAAATGAGCAACCAGACGTCCCAAGGAGGCCTATAAACGGGACACAGCCGCCAACAACTTCCGCTGTTATCCCCTCCAGTTTGGTATAGTGGTTAGGAGTGTGGACTCTAATCTGGGAGAACCGGGTTTGATTCCCCACTCCTCCACTTGCACCTGCTGACGTGACCTTGGGTAAATCGTAAGCTCTTTCAGGGCTGTTCTCTCAAGGGCAGTTCTTGAGAGAGAGCTCTCTCAGCCCCACCTACCTGTCGTGGGGAGGGAAAGGGATTGTAAGCCGCTCTGAGACTCCTTTGGGTAGTGAAGGGCGGGGTATAAATCCAATCTTCTCCTCCTCCTCTTCTTCTCCTCCTCCTCCCACTGTTAGTCACAGGTACCTTGCCTCTGAACATGGGGGTTCCATTTAGCCATCATGGCGGTGAATGTACCTTGTTCCAGTTTTAACCCACATAAGCTAGTAGCCTCCTGCCCTGCCTTGGATAGCCCAGGCTAACCCAATCTCGTCAGATCTCTGAATCTGGAAGGGCGACCTCCAAGGAATACCAGGGTCGGGATGCAGAGGCAGCCAATGGCTAACCGCCTCTGAACGTCTCTTGCCTTGAGAAACCCTGCGGGGTCGCCGTCAGTCAGCTGTGACTGGACAGCACTTTCTACCACTAAGCTAGTAGCCATCGCTACATCTTGTGACTGTGAGTTCCATAAGTTAATGATGAGTGTCTGTGTCTATGTGTGAAGAAGCACTTTCTTTTGTCTATCCCGAATCTTCTGCCCAACAACTTCATTGAGCTTCCTGGGTTCTAGTCTTCTGGAGTGTGTGTGTGTGTAGACTTCAAGGCCAGTGAGAATCAGAGGCGGTTGGCCATCGCCTTCCTCTGCAGAGCCTTCCTTGGTGATCTCCCTTCCAAGTACCGGCCCTGCTTAGCTTCCAGCTTATGGCGACCCCAGCAAGGGGCTTTCAAGGCAAGTGAGAAGCAGGGGGGTTGGCCATTGCGTTCCTCTGCAGAGCCTTCCTTGGTGGTCTCCCTTCCAAGTACCGACCCTGCTTAGCTTAGACTTATGGTGACCCCAGTAAGGGGCTTTCAAGGCAAGTGAGAAGCAGAGGTGGTTGGCCATTGCGTTCCTCTGCAGAGCCTTCCTTGGTGGTCTCCCTTCCAAGTACCGACCCTGCTTAGCTTAGACTTATGGTGACCCCAGTAAGGGGCTTTCAAGGCAAGTGAGAAGCAGAGGTGGTTGGCCATGGCCTTCCTCTGCAGAGCCTTCCTTGGTGGTCTCCCTTCCAAGTACAGATCTCAGCAAAGGTCTTTCAGAGCAAGTGAGAAACAGAGATGGTTTGCCAGAGCCAGGGCCGGCCCTAGGCTTTTTTGCACACTAGGCAAGACTACCTTCTGCCCCCCTGTTCACCCACCAATTTTCAAACATAAATGCATTTTAGGAAAAACGAAAAACACAAAATTTAAAATTGCTATTTTTTTTAAATTGTGAGAACAAGTAATACGATCTCTGATTTTCTCTCTCACACAGAAAAATCACAAAGCATTTTGGAAACCCCTGTTCTCACTGTACAACTTGTTAAGCCCATCGACTCCAGCTAGTAACTCGATTCACAGGCCCTCTTCTCACAGCAGTTCCTTGCAAATGGAACTGGGCAGTGATGGGGATCCCGCTCAAATACCAACAACTGGGTTTGGCTAGAATAAAAATGTATCTTTCCTCTACTGCTTTTCAATTTGATTTAAATTCCCCATGAAGAAATTCAACTAAAAATAATGAAAACGGTGATGGGAGTTTTGCTAACCACCCACACAAAAACGCAAACACACAAAACCAGAATGTATTTATGTGACAACAGCAGAGGAGGAAAAAAACTAAATAAAAGGGGGCAAAGAACTTTTTACTGAGAAAGCAGAACGAAGGGAAAAGACTAAATTGACACATTTTGGAAGAGAGGCGATACAAAGGGAAAAAAGTACAAACATGAAAACATGCATCTCTGGAAAGCGGGAAGAGGAAGCAGAGGATAAACTAAACAAAGTAAGATATGGAGATTAATACAAAGCAAAAAAAAAGACATAGGTAGAGATAAAATCAGGGAAGAACAGAATGGCCACACAATTACATGAAAACGAAGGGAGCAGAGAAAAACTGTGAAGATCCAATAGAAAAACAATGACGCAAGTAACAGGAGAAAGAAAAAATAATCGCATATCAGGTGAAAAATCCAAAAGACCTTTGCTGAGGGTCGGTACTTGGAAGGGAGACCACCAAGGAAGACTCTGCAGAGGAAGGCCATGGCCAACCACCTCTGCTTCTCACTTGCCCTGAAAGACCTTTGCTGGAGTCGGTACTTGGAAGGGAGACCACCAAGGAAGGCTCTGCAGAGGAAGGCCATGGCCAACCACCTCTGCTTCTCGCTTGCCTTGAAAGACCCTTGCTGGGGTTGGTACTTGGAAGGGAGACCACCAAGGAAGACGCTGTAGATGGAGGTGCTGGCAAAGCACCTCTGCTTCTCACTTGCCCTGAAAGACCCTTGCTGAGGTCACCATAAGTCAGCTGTGACTTGATGGCACATTACATATACACATTAATGTGCAATGTGTAAAGATGACATGGGAGGGGTGTGGATGA
The DNA here is from genome assembly GCA_029375565.1 of Gekko gecko. NCBI lineage: Eukaryota > Metazoa > Chordata > Lepidosauria > Squamata > Gekkonidae > Gekko > Gekko gecko. Next base: position 26,140,580 of record JAPDNY010000016.1, read on the forward strand.
ACTGAAGGAATTAAACATTGCCGCACACTGCTCATGCTTCATTTCTAAAATTATTTTCAGAACTTCTCCTAGCTAGCCAGAAAGAAGGAGGAGGAGAAGAGGAGGGGGAGGAGATTGGATTTATACCCCCGCCCTTCACTACCCGAAGGAGTCTCAAAGCAGCTCACAAACTCCTTTCCCTTCTCCTCCCCACAACAGGCACCCTGTGAGGTTGGTGGGGCCGAGAGAGCTGTGACAGAACTACTCTTAAGGGAACCGCTCTGAGGGAACTTGTGACTAACCCAAGGTCACACCAGCAGCTGCATGTGGAGAGGTGGCGAATCAAACACAGTTCATCCAGATTAGAGTCCGCGCTCTAAAACACTACACCAAACTGGCTAATGGAACGGAATGCAGCACAGAGTGGATTTCTGGAACGGGGAGGGAACGAAAAATTCGGTCATCCCCCCACTAAAGCTCCCCTTGAATGCAAAGTTTTGAAGCGATTAGGGACGGATCCCTCTTTAAGTGGCACTCTTAAGGGGAAGAAAAAAAAGAGTTACAGGAAAAATTTCTCAGGGAGGCTTCTGCATATCTTATCAATCTTGGCAGAATTTATTTTCATGAGCTGGTGGTTTTTTGGGGGCCATGAAGTCACGGCCGACTTATGGTGACCCCCACACACACAGGTCTTTAAGGCAACAGAACATTCAGAGATGCCTGCCCTGAACTTTCTCGGTGGTCTCCCATCCAAGTAGTAGCTTCTGAGAATTTATGAGATCCGGGCTAGCTCCTAGCCTGGGCTATCTCTAAAAAAGTGGCCTTTTTTTTCGGTTTCAAGCTACAGGACTCCCTCTTGTGGCCACTAAGAGAATATCTACTCCTATTCTGCATTGCTCGGAAACGATCAGATGCCAGGATGCACCAAGAGATTCTCTGTGAATCGGTCAGATTTTGCATATGGTGTCTGCGGTAGGCAAGCAGGCATCCGGGCTGATAAAGTGTGATGTGACTGCGAAGAAAGCGAATGCAATCTTAGGATGCATTAACCGAAGCACTGTGTCCAGATCACGGGAGGTGGTGGTTCCGCTCTATTCTCCTATGGCCAGGCCTCACCTGGAGTACTGTGTCCAGTTTTGGGCACCACATTTTAGGGAGGATGTCGACAAGCTCGAGCATGTCCACAATGGTGAGGGGGTTTGAATCCAAGTCTTACAAAGAAAGGTTGAAAGAGTTGGGTATGTTTAGCCTGGGAAAGAGAAAACTTAGAGGGGACAGGATGGCAGTCTTCCATTATTTGAAGGGCTGTCATGTAGAAGATGGAGCAGCTCTATTCTCTCTTGCTCCGGATCGCAAGACTCGATCTAACGGGTGGAAATTACAAGGGAGCTGTTACCGGCTAGATATCAGGAGAAACTTCCTAACTGTAAGAGTGGTGGAGCAGTGGAACAGACTGCCTCGGGAGGTGGTGGATGCTCCTTCCCTGGACGTTTTTGAGCGGAGGCTGGACGACCATCTTTCGGGTGTGTTGTAGGGCTGTCTTTCGGCTACGCTCCTGCAGAGTGCAGGGGGTTGGACTAGATGACCTGCAAGGTCCCTTCCAACTCTAACATTCTATGATTCTATGAAAGAGTTCTGTTGCACTTGAAAGCTCATAGCATGTTTCGTGTCAATTGGGTCGGTCCTAGTAAAAGCTGTCGCCTCGACCTGGATACCCCAGGCTTAGCCCGATTTCATCAGAGCTGGGAAGCCAGGCAAGGGTCCACCCTGATAAGTACTTGGATGCGAGAGCACCAAGGAAATTCAGGGTTGCTGTGCAGAGGAAAGCAATAGCAGACCATCCTTGAATGCCTCTTGCCTCGATATTCTGACTGAGTTACCACAAGTCGGCTAGAACTTGATGGACCAATAAATAGATGAATAATAATTCTACCCCCAGAGTATCGCCTGGCTGTTGCTCTGAGATTTGCTCTCATCCCGATAGCATCGCCTCCTGTTGGTAGCCCCGGTTCTGAACATACGCTGCTTGGTTGCACGTCCCTTTGCAGTGAAGGGAGCTTGCTCATGAGCCACTGGCTGCAGGACGGATGTATTACGAACAGCGTGTTAAGTCGATAACCGCCTCTGTTCGTCTCTTGCCTCGCAAACCCTTTGGTTGGGTTGAAAAGTCGGCTGCAATTGGACGGCAAAAATTAAAATTAAAAATTAAAGGGTCTACACGTATCTCTTTCTTGGATATGGCACAGGCCGGTGCACCTTCTTCTCCATACTGTAGCCGGCACATCATTAATTTAATTTTAGAAAAATGGTAGACTGGAATGTAGAATGGTAGATTGGGATGTATTTCTTGGGTCCGGGGACCGGGGAGATAATGCTATGCAGCCAATCGCCCTGCTTCAAAGAAGATGCTGTAAGATTGCCTACGTGCTTGAGAGGAGATGGAATGGAGGGTTAACAGCAGGCTCTCCGTTAATTACTCTCAGCATCCCACAATTACTCTCAGCATCCCATCAATCTATTTCCTTCACCGCGTTCCCCCTGAATTAAACCGAACAACTGGTAACCATATAAACTGTGCTTGTTATTCCTGTTTGGTCCTTGCATCTGTTAAACACCTTCATTATGCTGTGTGCTAATTTACTGCTCAGCCTCTACATATATGTAAGAACATAAGAGAACGTAAGAGAACATAAGAGAAGCCAGTGTTGGATCAGGCCAATGGCCCATCCAGTCCAACACTCTGTCACACAGCAGCCAAAAATACCAGGTGCCATCAGGAGGTCCAGCAGTGGGGCAGGACACTAGAAGCCCTCCCACTGCTGCCCCCTCCAGCATCATGAATAGAGTGCATCACTTGCCCCAGACTGAGAGTTCCTATCTATACCTTGTGGCTAATAGCCACCGATGGACCTCTGCTCCGTATGTTTATCTAATTCCCTCTTGAAACTGTCTATGCTTGTAGCTGCCACCACCTCCTGTGGCAGTGAATTCCATATGTTAATCACTCTTTGGGTGAAGAAGTATTTCCTTTTATCTGTTCTAACCCGACTGCTCAGCAATTTCATGGAGTGCCCACGAGTGCTACCATGTAAAGGCAGAGGTTTCCCTTGCTCGAAAGCCAGTCGAATCCGACTCCAGAGTTGCGGTGCTCATCTCCGTTTCCAAGCCGAAGAGCCAGCACTGTCCAAAGACATCTCCATGGTCACGTGGCTGGCATGACTAGATGCCGAAGCGCACGGAACGCTGTTGCCTTCCCACCAAAGCGGTACCTATTTATCTACTTGCAGTCTCTTGCTTTCGAACTGCTAGGTTGGCAGGAGCTGGGGACAGGGACAGGAGCTCACTCCGTCATGCGGCACTCGGGTCTCAAACTGCCGAACTACTGACCTTCCAGTCTGCAGTTCAGTGTCTTAACCACTGAGCCACCTTGTGACATATATGTACAGACTGGTAATTTCCATTGCATTTTATCTGAAGGAGTGTGCGTGTACACGAAAGCTTATCCCTTGAATTCAACTTTGTCGGTCTTAAAGGTGCCACCGGACTTTGCTCTGCTGCTTCCGACCAACACGGTGACCCACCTGAATCAATTTCAGAAAGTTTTTTGCAAAGTCCTCTCGGCCTTTCGATTCCAAGAGAGCCCACGGACTCCCAGCCACGTTAGCATGTGAAGCGTAAGGCCGGTGGTGCAACGATGGCCTTATTAGAACGTATTTCCAAACCGGCTCCTGTCCGACCTCATGGAAGGCGGGTTCCCAGGGCCAAAGATGAAGTTTATGAGATGTGAAGAACAGCGGGGAGAAGGGAATCCTAACAACAGAGATCTTGTTTCCTAGAAATAACAGATCGTCCAAGGAGGGTAAGAGCGGCCGTCTCTGTAATAGCCGCAGATAAGATCAGCCTGTGGCTGGTGTTTCCACTCGAGGCCCAGACGCCAAGGCTTGGAGGCACCACAAATAAATTGTTAAAACCTGAGACAAATTAAGTGCAGCGGTCAAAGAGGCTGACAGGATCCACCACCCCCTTTCCCCTTATCTTATCCAAACAGAGTAAGGGAATACTGGGGAGAGCCGGCTCACCCTCCCCGCTTTGTCCCAAATATTGGGGTCACTGGCAAAGAGAAGGAGACGTCTGCCTCTAGGGGGAAAAAACCAGAGATCCTGGCACGGAGATGAGCGCTAATGGAGTGAAAAGATCTTCTCGTTGTTTGATATGTTATACACAGGGCTTTGCAGTTCCCTCGCTTTCCTGAGAGAGAGGTTTGGGAGGGCCCCAGGGGAAAAGGCCGTCCAGTTCCTCCCCTCTGCTGTGTATGTAGCTACGTATGTGTTTCCTCCGTCTTCAGTCTATCCGTCTCCCTCACCTCTCACACCCATATGTACACACACACACCATCTCTGGTGTTGGTGAGGAAGGCTTAAAAGGAGCCAGTATGGTGTAGTGGTTAGGAGTGTGGACTCTAATCTGGGAGAACCGGGTTTGATTCCCCACTCCTCCACACGCAGCTGCTGGTGTAACCTTGGGTCAATCACAAGTTCTTTCAGAGCTGTTCCCTCAAGGGCAGTTCTCGTGAGAGCTCTCTCGGCCCCACCTACCTCACAGGGTGCCTGTTGTGGGGAAGGGAAGGGGAAGGAAATTGTAAGATGCTCTGAGACTCCTTCGGGTAGTGAAGGGCAGGGTATAAATCCAATCTCTTCTCTTCTTCTTCCATCCCCACCCCAAACTCCGCCTTCCCCAGGCTCTGCCTCCCAAAATCTCCAGGTATTTCCCAACCTGGAGCTGGCAACCCTAGGGATTCTCTAGGGATTCCCCGAAACTCTATGGTTTGGCCTGGAAGTGATGTCACACCATCACCAACGACTGCCCTCGTACCCCCCTCCCCGCAGACTCCTGCTGCTTACCAGGCCTGGCAACCATAGGCCTCAGTCACCTACGACAACAACTAGGCCTCAGTCACCTACGACAACAATAGGGCCTCAGTCACCTATGACAACAACTAGGCCTCAGTCACCTACGACAACAACTAGGCCTCAGTCACCTAAGACAACAACTAGGCCTCAGTCACCTACGACAACAATAGGGCCTCAGTCACCTACGACAACAACTAGGCCTCAGTCACCTACGACAACAACTAGGCCTCAGTCACCTACGACAACAACTAGGCCTCAGTCACCTATGACAACAACTAGGCCTCAGTCACCTACGACAACAACTAGGCCTCAGTCACCTACGACAACAACTAGGCCTCAGTCACCTACGACAACAATAGGGCCTCAGTCACCTACGACAACAACTAGGCCTCAGTCACCTATGACAACAACTAGGCCTCAGTCACCTACGACAACAACTAGGCCTCAGTCACTTACGACAACAACTAGGCCTCAGTGACCTACGACAACAACTAGGCCTCAGTCAAGTTGACTACGCGCTTACAGACCAGTGTGGCTCACTGAAACAAGCAACTAATCCTAACTTCCAAACAGTTCCTCATCAGTTGAAGCTGCCGTGAGGGGATGAGGGGGGAAAACAAAACATCAAGAAGAATACACAATGGGCATTTAATCACTTCCAAATCAAAATCCTGGCAATTCTCTTCCCCTCTCCACCCCGCCCTGAGCGACGCCCACACGCGATATAGTTGCGCTAAACATCATTGATGGATGAGAGATGACATCACCGCGACAGGCCCAGCATCAGGAAGACATCCCCGTTACTTGTTCTCCCTCCAGTTCCCTCCTGCCCCTTGACAAGGGTGTCCCGCCCGATCCCCGGTTTCTCCTTTCATCCCCGTCTCTTGACAGCTTGTTTGTTATGTCGGCCCGCTTGGCTTACAAAACGCCTCGCGAGCCGATAGGGAACATCAAAGCGGGCCCCGCATGCCTGTCGTTTCTCTCCAAACCACCGGATTCCACACCCAAAGCCCGGGTTGGAACCCAGGACGTGGTTTGGGAGCCCACTGCGCTGAAGCGAAGCAGGTCTCCATCCAGTCAGTGCTTAGGAATGGAGATCGCCGGGGAATCGCTCGCTCTCCAGAGACCAGTCAGTAATTGAGGGAATTCGCTTCCACGAAAAGGGGTTTTGATTTAAACAGAGACTTCGCAATGGAGGATATGTCTGTTAGTCCGGTTGCCAGCTCCGGGTTGGGAAATATCTGAAGACGGTGGGGGTGGAGATGAGGCTGAAGTTGGTTCCTTATTCCCGGTCCCTCATTCATTACTTATTTGCAACTTGGTGGGGTGGAGCCTGAGGACAGAATGGTTTGGGGAGGGAAGGGACTTCAGTGGGGTACGATGCCATAGAGTCCACCTTCCAAAGCCGCCACTTTCTCTAGGTGAATTGACCTCTCTCGCCTGGAGATCCCTCTAAGCTGTGGAGCCTTGTGAGCAAACATTCTACTTTGTGAGCTACTGGTATTAAAGTTGTGAGCGAGCAATTTGCTACTGCATAAACTAGTTTGCTCTGGAGCCCTCCTTCCTGAGCGGAGGCAAAAATGTGTAAGCCAAGGAAAGGTTGAAAGAGTTGGGTATGTTTAGTCTGGGAAAGAGAAGGCTTAGAGGGGACAGGATTGCAGTCTTCAAGTATCTGAAGGGCCGCCATGCAGAAGATGGAGCAGATCTATTCTCTCTTGCTCCAGATTGCAGAACTAGATCTAATGGGTGGAAATGACAAGGTCGTTACCAGCTGGGTGGTCGTTACCAGCTAGATATCAGGAGAAACTTCCTAACTGTAAGAGTGCTTGAGCAGTGGAACAGTCTGCCTCGGGAGGTGGTGGACGCTCCTTCCCTGGATGTTTTCAAGCGGAGGCTGGACGACCATCTTTTGGGTATGTTGTAGGTATGTCGGGCTATCTCTTGGCTATGCTCCTGCAGAGTGCAGGGGGTTGGACTAGATGACCTGCGAGGTCCCTTCCAACTCTTAACATTCTATGATTCTATGGTCCTCACAACGATCCTGCAAGGTAGGTCAGGTTGAGACAAAAATAGTGGCTTCAAGGCAGGCTCATAGTTACAGTGGGGCATCTTGGGGCCTGGCCCCCTGACTTACCGCCAAGCCCCCCCCCCGACTTCCCATCCAGCCCAGCCTTGGAGATGTGCGCAGGGGTGTGTGCAGGGTGCCCCCTGATTTATTTAAAGGCCCCCCAATTAAAAAAAATCCTGGGCACAGGCCTGTTTCAAGGTTGTCTGTGGGGAGGGGGACATCTCCGTTGGAACAGCAGCTCCTCCTCCATCGATCAGATCCACGGAGCACGCCAGGGCTTTCACGGCAAGTGCAGATTCCGGACAGATACCTCCCCTGCCCGTTGGAGCCAGTTTTGTGATTCACCGATTTCCCTCTAAGCAAACACAGGACAGGCCCCCCCGCCCCCCCCCCGTGTAATCAGTGTTTGTTTATGCCTTTCCTTTCATGTCTGGCCGCTGGCTTTGTGTTTCCTTATGGTCATCAAAGGCCGATTTCCCCCTTGGCTTTTGTCAGCTAAATGGGCTGTAACAGAGAAGCGCAAACAAAGGAAACTGGTGACGTCTGGGTTGATTTTCAGGGCACCGGCTCGATCCCCCCCCCACATACAAGCACACCCGGACTTCGGTGCAATTCATCACGGTGGAGAATCCAGCATGGTTTTCAGATTTGCCTTCCCCCCCCACTCTGCATCTGCCCCATTTCAGAGGAAGGGAAAAGAGATTTGACTCCTTTGCGAGATGGAAGGCTGGTTCACCCAAATGGAACCCCCTAGTTTAGGGGCAGCATACCCCGAAACGCTAGTCGGCTAGGGGGCAAACATCAGGGGTGGAATGTTGCTTCCGTGCCCTGCTTGTGGGATTCTTGGAGACATCCGGCCCTCCAAGGTTGGAGGCAGGATGCTGGGAAGGATCCAGCAGTTCTGATCCAGCAGGGCTCTTCTTACAGTCTTAACGTGGGTTGCCTGCAGTAACGTTTCTAGACCAGCCATTCCCAAACTGGATGCCAGAGCACATTAGCGAGCTGGGAAAGCGTGACTCCTGGGTGGCCAGAGTCCTTGCCCACCGAAGAGGGTGCCTGCCGCATCTCTTCATGATCTACCGCTCAGGCCTCACATCATTCTGGTCACCCTTGGCTGTGGCCTCTCTGCCCCTGTGGTCTCTCCGAGCCTGGTCCAGTGCACAGATGGAGCAGAATTACCCATATCCAGAGGAGACTGCCCATTGCACCTCTGCATGTGTTTCTGCTCTGGGCCTGCATTCTTCCAATCTGCCTCTTTTTAGGCCTCTCAGTTACCCTCCCAGGGCATGGAATTACCAGCTCCTAGGCTCAGTGTCTCACCCTCAAAGAACTGAGAAGCCAGAGAAAAAGATGGCCTCCGCCTAGTGACTCTCTAGAACTCTCTCTAGAAAGTCCCCCAGTCTCTATGGTAAAACCCAGAGAGAACAGGGGAGGCAGCCTAGAGCATCACATGGGAGTGACATCACATCCTCCCCAGACTCTGCCTTCCGCAAGCACTGCCACCACCACCACCACCACAAACCTCTCAGCATTTGCCAAGGCAGTGTTGGGAGGTGGCAGGAAATCATCCTACATCTCTGTATCAGGCAGAGCCACAGCGGAATACCCATATCCAGAGGGCAGTGCCCGTTGCATCTCTGTTTGAGTCAGTGCTTCGGGTTGGCCTCTTTCCGATTAGGAGGCACATTCAGATCATTGGCACAGGTGGAAGAACACGGGGGAACAGCTCATAAGGTCTGTTTTCATTTTTAAAAAAACATCCTTGGGTGTGAAAAGAAGTGGGCGTCCAGCATTGATTCTGAAAAATAGCTATTAGGTTCACTCCTAGAAATTAGCTGAGGGCAGAGAAGGAACATTGTGCAGGGCTGTGGGCCCACCCAGAGCAGCCCTCGGTCAAGCAACCCCCCTTCCCGATCAGCGAGGACATTGGTTTTGGATTGTCCCCAGCGCCTAGAGTTTTCCAAGGTGAGGTTCCCACGGTCAAGTCGGCGCGACCCCGTCCTTCACTTCGACACGGTCATGGTGCTTTGAAGAACAAACCGACGGCCTCACCGCGGGGTTCTCTCGGAAAGCCAGCGTTCAGCAGACGGCGGTGCCTTACGCCAACTTCGGCTCCGCTTTGCGGCTCGAGCCTGGCTCCGCGGCTTAGTTAAAACATGTTATTAGAAAACGAGAGCAAGGGCAGCTTCCGTACGAGTTCCCCTTCCAACACACACACATTTTAGAAAGCTGGACGAATCGCCTTCCTGGGTCAGACCAAGGGGCCGTCTAAATTCCCCGTGTCTTTTTCTAACAGACGCCTTTGGGAAGCTCGGAAGCCGGGGAGAAAGACGATGGCCTCTCTGTGGCCTTTCCCCCTCCGGATCTTTGGCATTCAAAGATGGACTCCCTCTGAACCCGGGCCAGTCTGGTGGAGTGGTTGGAGTATCAGGTTAGGATCGGGGAGGCACAAGCTGGAATCCCCCGCTCTGCTGTGGAAGGTTGCCGGGTGACCTCGTTGTTGAGAGGAGAAAAGGGAGGAGAAGAGGGCGAGGATTAGTCACTTCAGGTCCCCATCAGGAAGAAAATATAGTCTTCCCTTGCTCGAAAGCCAGTCGAATCCGACTCTAGGGAGCAGTGCTCATCTCCTTTTCCAAGCCGAAGAGCCAGCTCTGTCCAAAGACATTCCCGTGGTCATGTGGCCAGCATGAATAAATGCTGAGGTGCATAGAACGCTGTTACCTTCCCACTTATCTACTTGCAATTTCTTGCTTTCAAACTGCTAGGTTGGCAGGAGCTGGGGCCAGAGACGGGAGCTCACTCCGTCACGCGGCATTAGGGTCTCAAACTGCCAAACTACAGACCTTCCGATCTGCACTTCAGCGTCTTAACCTCTGAGCCACCGTGGCTCCATCAGGGAGAAAGGCAGGGTACAAACGAAGTAAGTAAATAGAGAAAGAGGAGGAGGAGGAGGAGATTGGATTTATACCCCGCCCTTCACTACCCAAAGGAGTCTCAGAGCAGCTTACGATCTCCTTCTCTTTCTCTCCCCACAACAGACACCCTGTGAGGTAGATGGGGCTGAGAGAGCACTTTCGAGGACTGCTTGTAGGAGAACAGTTCTGAGAGAACTTGTGACTGACCCAAGGTCACACCAGCAGGTGCAAGTGGAGGCGTGGGGAATCATACCCGGTTCTCCCAGATTAGAGTCCGCGCTCCTAAACACTACACCAATCTGGCTCTCTAATAATAAATACGGAGGTTCCATTCTTAGTTCTCGTGTTTAATAGATCGATCCGCTTCTTATAGAGATTTACCTAATTGTTTCCAGCAACTGTCTTCCGGGAACAGCCCCAAAGTTCATCTAGTCGCAGCACCAAGGACTTGGAAACAACAGGCTGTGATATGAATGTTTACTGAGAGGCTGAAGATGAGAGAGCGAGGTTGGAAAGAGGGGACCTGCAACGCGAGGGGTAACTCACAAAACAAATGGCAAAGCTTTCCCAGATGGTATAATTGTGCAGAATGGTTATATGCATTGACTTCAATAAAACATAACATTTTTAAATGGAGAAGACTTGGGGTGGTAGGCTAACTTCGGACAACAGAGGGCATTAGCGTGTTTTCAAATCGAGAGCGTCTGGTCTGGGAATGGAATAAAAGCGGCAAGGACGCTGTCCGTCTGCTTTTTGATACGATGCAGAAAATTCGTGTAGGTTCAGGAGGATTTTGAACTTCTCGTGCCTTCCGTTTTCATTCGGAGTTCCCCTTTCGGTTTTGCTTCTCGCACGGGTGAATCGAACCCCACGGATTTTTTGGGTTTCCCACCTTCTCGTTCCGTTTCATGAATTTCTCCTGTAAAATGGGTGCCTTTGTCGAAACGTTATACCGTGATATACACTGGACATCTATTTTAGGTATAAATATTGAAAAGTACAAAGTGTGGTACCTTACAAGTCAGGTAAATAAATCAATCACTGTGGTTATCAGTGGCTATTAGCCACAGAGTATAGATGGGAACTCTCAGTCTGGGGCAGGTGATGCACTCTATTCTTGGTGCTGGAGGGGGCAGCAGTGGGAGGGCTTCTAGTGTCCTGGCCCCACTGCTGGAGCTCCTGATGGCACCTGGTATATTTTGGCCGCTGTGTGACAGTGTGTTGGACTAGATGGGCCATTGGCCTGATTCGACATTGGCTTCTCTTATGTTCTTATGTTCAATCAATCGATGTTCACTTTGGACCAATTACCCTTCCTCAGCTTATGGCCACCTGACAGGTTTGTTGTGGGAAGAAAATGGCGGAAGGGGAGAGATCTGCTCTGAGCTCCTGTATGCTTCGTTAGCTCACTGTAACGTATGCTGTTTTTTTGCTCGAAAACCCCATACACCAGTGTCGATCAAGAGAGATGTTGGGACAGTTACAATTTCTCAGACTAGCCTACTTCACTATGCATGAGTGTGGGTGTGGGGGGTTTCACCCATATCCCCGATTCCCTGGGCAGAAAGCAATTAGTAGTAGATCGAGGACAGACCAGAGAAAGTACTTCTTCACATAACCACGAGCCCTAATTTGTGCAATCGGCAGTTTCGGGGTGGCTCCGAACAAGAAACTCGACAAGCTCAAGGAAGCTAGGTCGGCCGTGGTAGCTGAATGGAACCTCAATGTTCACCACTCAATACCAGTTGCTGGAGAGCTCTGGCCCTCATACCCTTCTTGTTGGCCTACCGGGGGTGGGGGGAAGGATACTGTTAGGGTTACCAGCTCCAGGTTGGGAAATCCCTGGATATTTGGGGTAGGAGCCTGGAGGGGAGGGACCCCAGAAAGGTATAATGCCAGGATCAACCTTCCAAACCAGCTGTTTTCTCCAGGGCTCTGTTGTCTGGAGATAAGTTGTAATGCCAGGAGATCTCCAGGTCCCACAGGGAAGTTGGCAATCCTACTGGGACTAGCTGGTACTCCAGAAGGACTCTTCCCTGCATTCCAGGACATGCTAATGTAATAAATGGAGAGAAATACCCTAGTAGATTTCAGTTGTCGACTCCTGAGGAGTATTTTAAATACGTAGCCTGAATACGGGGGAACGTTCGACAGTATTAGGACGCAGAGAAGACGAAAGCACACCCGTAAACTTTTTGTGGGAGTCTCTACTTTGTACAGGGTCGCACTGAGCAGGGAGAACACAGCTACACACACGAGGGGCGCTTGGCGGATGACCCGTCTCCTTCTTCCAGCGTTGGAGAACCTGTTGAGGCTCTCGTCTGTTTATTTGATTCTTGCACAGAGCCGAATCCGGGATGGCTTTTTTTTTTCGGTTGGCCAGCGTGATGTGCTACGTCTCCCCCGGCTGTTGCTTTTAAACCACTCTAAATATTTACTTTTTGTTTAGGCTGGGAAGGGCGAGGATCTCTTAGGAAAGATTCGAGGACCGACGAGCACGTTGGGAGCAGTGTGAAAGCTACGGCCCTCTGGACACCAACTTGGCACTTCGCGTACGTAGGCGTGGGCTGCAGTAACTATTGCGGGATAGTGGTCAGAGTGCCGGGCTAGGTCTGAGGAGACATGGGTTCAAATCCCAATCAGCAACGAAGCTCGCTGGGTCGTCATGGGACTAAAACACTCTCTCTCTCTCTCTCTCTCTCTCTCTCTCTCTCTCTCTCTCTGCCCAGCCTCCCTCACAGGGCTGTTGGGAGAATCCCACGTAGGTATCCCACGTAGGTAGGGAGAACCATGTACACAGCGCTGACAACCAACAAAAGACTGGGGATGGAGGAGTGGAGACCGGGCAAAATGTCACACAGCATTGTGACACCACTTCCTGTTGTGTAACAGGAAGTGATGTCACCACATTGTGCAAAATGCCAGGATTTCCCCAAAACTCTATAGTTCATTTATTTAGAATTTGGATTTATAAATTGCTTAATCCCTGATGACTCGGAGCGACAAACAACGGGGGTAAAGCATATGATCCAAACGTTTCCAACAGTTTAAAAACAGATTAAAACAATTCCATAGTGAACAATACTCGGGTGGCATCATTCTGTCCGATTTCAACTGTGTCCCAACCCCATGGGGGGATAGGCGAGAGTGGGGGGGGGGGAGGGAGTGCCAGCCTAGACTGGGCCCCTTCGCTGTCCTCAACCAAAGGCCTGGCGGAACTTCGCTGCCTTGCAAACCCTGTGGAACTGCAAGAGGTCCTGCAGGGCATGGATGTCATTTGGCAGAGATTTCTTCCAGGCCGGGGCCATGGCAGAAAAGGCCCTGGCCCTGGTTGAAGACAGCCAGATCATAGAGAAGGAGGAGGAGGAGGGGGAGGAGGAGAGATTGGATTTATACCCTGCCCTTCACTAGGAGTCTCAGAGCGCCTTACAATCTCCTTTCCCTTCCCGTCCCCACAACAGACACCCTGTGAGGTAGGTGGGGCTGAGAGAGCTCTTTCGAGGACTACTCTTGAGAGAACAGCTCTGAAAGGACTGTGACTGACCCAAGGTCACACCAGCAGCTGCATGTGGCGGAGTGGGGAATCAAACCTGGTTCTCCCAGATTAGAGTGTCCGCGGTCTTAACCACTACACCAAACACGAAATCTCTAGAGTGCCATATGACCTCAAGTCATCCCTTCTGAGCTCCTAACTGAAATGACATTGTGGCCTTGCATGACAGCATGTTCGCCCCCCCACCGCCCCATTTATTTTCCCCGCCGCTCCATTGAATACCCACAGCAGATGGGGGGAGCACTGACAGCAAATCCCACACTTCCGGCTGACATCTGGTAACCCTGGAGGTTGGGTTTCCAGCTCCAGCCTGGGAAATTCCTGGAGATTTGGGGGATGGGACGTGGGGAGGGCAGGTTTCGGGGCGGGAGGGTTTAAGAGGGGTATAACGCCAGAGTCCACCTTCCAAAACAGCCATTTTCTCCAGGGGAAATTACCTCTATCATCTGGAGTGCATTTGTAATCCCAAAGGGCTCCGGCCACCACCTGGAGGTTGGTAACCATACGTAGGGAGAGAGTTCCCCCGCCCCAGGGCATGACGAAAAAGCTCAGATTCTTCAGTTTCTGGAATTGGAGACTAGGAGGTGTGGCAAACTCACTTGAAAGGTCCTGGGCGCAAAACATACGTCCAAAAGAGGCCGTGGGGCCAGAGAAGTCAAAAACGGCCACTCTGCTTGTCGAAAACCTCAGAACCGTCCGCCGCTCACCCTCTCTCTCCCCAGCACTAACCAGAACAGTATCAGCCTGACAGTCACGCAGACTTCTGAAGGCTCCGCACCATCTGCCGCTGACTGTTTGCGTCGCATCTGCCACAGACTTTCCGACACTCCTTTAATAGCCAAGTTGGTGTTTGTGCTGCTGCTGAAAGGCACGTTAGACAAAACAGAGATTTGTTCGTTAGCCTTCCCAAGAAGCCTTGCCAAGCTTGTGAAAATGGCAGATGGGAAGGGGGGGGATGTCGTACGAGGCGGCTTCAGCATTCATGCGCACGTCTTAACAGACATTCGTGTGCATTGGAGACAAGATGCATCCCTCCTCCTGTGCCCGCTGAGAGAATTTTACTTCTAGTCACTCTGGACTGGGCGTGGGCAGGGGAGGAACCCCAGTGGGATACAGTGCCAGAGAGGGCACCCTCCAAAGCAGCCATTTTCTCTAGGGGAGTTGATCTCTGTAGTCTGGAGATCAGTCATAATCTCAGGAGAAACCAAGGCCCCGCCTGGAGGTTGGCATCCCTATATAAACCAGGTGGAAATGGCCTGGATGGGAAAAATCCACACCATTGCCCTCACCCAACACTCTAATCTGGAAGAACCGGGTTTGATTCCCCACTCCTCCACTTGCAGCTGCTGGATGACCTTGGGCAACCCATAGTTCTGGCAAGAGCTTTCCTTGAAAGGGCAGTTCTGGAAAGAGCTCTCTCAGCCCCGCCTCCCTCACAGGGTGTCCGTTGTGGGGAGGGGAAGGGAAAGGAGATTGTGAGCCGCTCTGAGACTCCGAGTGAAGGGCAGGATATCAATCCAATCTCTTATCTTCTTCCATTCACCCACAATCCCAAGCAATGTGGGCCCGAGGTTGTGTGCGTGAGGTTGGGAAATACCTGGAAGTTTGGGGGCTGGAGCCCAGGGAAGGCAGCATTTGGGGAAGGGAGAGACCTCAGCAGGGTATAATGCCGCGGAATCCACCCTCCAAAGCAGCCATTTTCTCCAGGGAAACCGATCCCTGTTGTCTGAGATAAGTTGTAATTCCAGGGGGGCTCCAGGCCCCACCTGGAGATTGGCAACCCTCAGGGCACATTTGTCTCCCTCCGTTCACTGAGATTTCTGAGCCGGGCCAGCAAGTCCGTACTTGTTCGGAGCTTGGAAGAGCACAGGCTCTTCCCTGATGGGGAAGCTTTTTATTTAAAGGGGAGAGAAAAGGACAATATTTTAATACAGCTTTGTCATTCTCTTTGTTTGATGTCTGAGGAAAAAAAGTTGCATTTTAAAAAAAATATTACCTCAGCCCTCACTGTTTACTTTAGAAACAGCAGAACAAGAATTTGGCCCCGGGTCCCCTCTTCTTCTTCTTCTTTTGCGGGGGCTTTTAAAGAGTAATTAGAGCTTCTTCCGTGGCTAATTAAGCTCTCCAGTGAATGAAAACAAATTTCCTGGAATGATCTTTGGCTCATTCGGGATTTGCGCAAAGCATGCCTCTTTGTGCATCTTTCCTTACTGTTCCCGGAAGGGACCTGGCTGGGTTTCTCAAGAGTCTTCTTGCTGCTGGACTGGGCAGGGTGTGTCTGACATTTTGAAGAAGAAGAAGATGAGAGAAGAGATTGGATTTTATACCCCCGCCCTTCACGACCTGAAGGAGTCTTAGAGCACCTTACAATCTCCTTTCCCTTCCCCTCCCCCACCACAGACACCCTGTGAGGTAGGTGGGGCAGAGAGAGCTCTGAGAGAACTGCCCTCGAGGGAGAACAGCTCTGAGAGAACTTGTGACTGACCCAAGGTCACACCAGCAGCTGCACGTAGAGGAGTGGGGAATCAAACCCGGTTCTCCCAGATAAGAGTCTGCGTTCCTAACCACTACACCAAACTGGCTCTCTGGAGCATGGTAGTTCAGACTGTCAGACACCGTAGAAACACCATGCTTTACCACATTTTCAGTTCATTTGAGGACCTGAAAGGCCAGGAGGCCCTGGCTATGTTGCTCTGCACAAACTATATCAGGAGTTCCCAACATGGTGCCCGCGGGCACCACAGCAGCCACCAAGTGTGGAAGAAGAAGAAGAGGAGGAGGAGGAGACTGGATTTATACCCTGCCCTTCACTACCCAAGGGAGTCTCAGAGCGGTTTGCAAACTCCTTTCCCTTCCCCTCCCCACAACAGACACCCTGTGAGGTAGGTGGGGCTGAGAGCTCTCTGACAGAAACTGCACTTTTCTCAAAACAGCTGTGCCAGAACTATGGCTTGCCCAAGGTCATCCAGCAGCTGCAAGTGTAGTAGCGGGGAATCAAACCCGGTTCTCCCAGATTAGAGTCTGCGCACTTAACCACCACACCAAACCACACCAAGCCCTACTTTCCCCAAGCTCCATCCCCAAAGCCTCCAGCAATTTCCCAACCTGGAGTTGCCAACCCTACCGAGAAGCCCCCCTCCTGTAAAGATTTTATATTGGTTTTTTTAGTCCTGGAGATGTGGGGTTGGAGCCCGGGGGAGGGCGGGGACCTCAGTGGGGTACAATGCCCTAGAGTCCACCCTCCCAAGCAGCCATTTTCTCCAGGGGAACTGATCTCTGTAGACTGGAGATGAGCTGTAATTCCGGGGGATCCCCAGATAGAGTTGCCGGGTCCCCCTTGACCACCAGCAGGGGACGAGGGGGGGTAGGGTTGCCAGATCCAGGTTGGGAAACTCCTGGAGGTTTGGGGGTGGAGCCCGGGGAGGACAGGGACTTCAGTGGGGCACAACGCCAGAGAGTCCACCCTCCAAAGCATCCATTTTCTCCAGGGGAACTGATCTCTGTAGCCAGGAGATAGGTGTCAGGTTCCTCTGTCAGCTCACGCAACACAGGGCTTCTTCAGAAGACAATGTTTAATGGTGCATCAGAACTAAAGACACGTGTACATCTTGTGTCTGTAATGACTACATACAGTAGGACCTACTACGATATACTACATTCAAGCATCCCCCCCCCATAGCAGAAGCCGATGAATACAAATCGTGCGTGCGGGCAAAAGCAGCGGGCTATCAAGCAAAACAATCCTAAAAACCGTTATGGTTCCCAGCTGAAACTCCAGCAACTGGAGAGTGAAGCTCAGAGATCTGGTAAGAGGCAGTTAGCAACAGTGAGGAAAAGTTCAGACGGAGTACTCCCCCCGCATACCATACACTTGACAATTGGGTTGCCAGATCTAGGCTAAGGAATTCCTGGAAATATGAAGGTGGAGTAGGGCTGCCACCAGTGTTCCCTCTAAGCTGAGTTAGTGTGAGCTGGCTCACAGTTTTTTAGTCTCCAGCTCACAGATTTTTGTCTCAGCTCAGAAAGGAGGGCTGTCTTATGCAGTAGCCAAATCGCTCGCTCACAACTTTAATGCCAGTAGCTCACAAAGTAGAATTTTTCCTCACAAGACCCCACAGCTTAGCATTGGTTACCATGTTCCCCTCCCCGGGCCACTGGCAAGGGATGGGTTGGCATAGGGTTGCCAGATCCAGGCTGGGAAACTCCTGGAGATTTGGGGGGTTGAGCCTGGGGAGGACGGGGACCTCAGCAGGGTTTTTGTTGTTGTTCAGTCACACAGTCAAGTCCGACTCTTCGCGACCCCATGGACCAGAATACGCCAGGCCTTCCTGTCTTCCGCTGTCCGCTGAAGTTTGCTCAATTTCATGTTTGTTGCATCGATGACACTGTCTAACCATCTCATCCTCTGCCGTCCCCGTCTTCTTTGACCTTCAATCTTTCCCAGCATCAGGGCCTTCTCCAGTGAATGCTCCCTTCTCATTTGGTGGCCAAAGTATTGGAGCTTCAGCTTCAGGATCTGGCCTTCCAGGGAACAGTCAGGGTTGATTTCTTTTAGGACTGAATGATTTGATCTCCTTGCAGTCCAAGGGACTCTCAAGAGTCTTCTTCAGCACCAAGGTTCAAAAGAATCTATTCTTCGGCGCTCGGCCGGGGTACAATGCCACAATGACTCCGAAGCATGCATCCTCCACAAGGGAAACTGATCTCTGTAGTCTGGAGGTGAACTGTCATTCCGGGGGATCTCCAGGCCCCACCTGGAGGCTGGCATCCCTGCTCCACAGTACAGTCCTCCTCCAAGGCGTTATTATGACTCCCGGCCGAGTGCTTGCCACCTGGACAGGGCAAAAATTCACCCTCGGTTACGGAATCGCTTTTTTTGTTTTTTAAAGGCAATTCCATAATAGGCAGGCTTTTAAAACTTTTTTTGGCAGAGAGTCCCTTTTCCAAGAAGTCGTGGCCGCCCTCCCTCCCTCCACTAAAAGCCTGAATATGGTACGCAGACGGCTAACCCCGCAGGTCAAGGCCGGTACAAACAGCAAAATCCCGACGTCAGTGCCGATTTCGATGCTTGCCGCCTTAGTCACTTGCTCGAGAGGGCTTGGGTGCGAGGCTGCAGGCCAGTTTCACGCTGTTACATCGCAGGCCGGCAGGGGAACCGTGACAGTGAAGCATTGACTTTGCGCCGCGCCAGGGGATGCCAAGTCCACGCACAAGCCCAAGAGGAAGGTTTAACGCGCACTGTGATGGGCTGTGGGCCTCCCACGCTTTTGGCAGCCTCCTCCGCTCTTCCCAGGGCGTCTAATTTATAGCTTCTGTCCCCCTGCGTTTTACTAGAGACCAAGAAAATACATTCCAGTAGCTCCCGTTCGCTGAGGGCTGTCCTCCTTTCCTGGTTGTAGGGTTGCCAGCTTTGGGTTGGGAAATACCTGGAGGTTTGGGGGGCGGAGCCTGGGGAGCAGTGTTGCCTCTAAGCTGAGTTAGTGTGAGCTGGCTGTCACAGTTTTTTAGCCTCCGGCTCACACATTTTTGTCTTGGCTCAGGAAGGACGGTCCCGGAGCAAACTAGCTGATGCAGTGGCCGAATCGCTCGCTTGCAACTTTAATGCCAGTAGCTCACCAAGTAGAATTTTTGCTCACAAGACTCCACAGCTTAGAAGGAGCATTCCTGGGGAGGGGAGGGTTTGGAGAGTGGTGGGACATCACCAGGGTTACTAGGTCCCCCCGGCAACCGGCAGGGGATTGGTGGGTAGGGTTGCCAGATCCAGGTTGGAAACTTCTGGAGATTTGGGGATGGAGCCTGAGGAGGGCAGGGACCGCAGTGGGGTACACAATGCCATGGAGTCCACCTTCCAAGGCATCCATTTCCATCAGGGGAACTGACCTCTCTAGTCTGGAGATGAGGTGTCATTCCAGGGTATCCTGGTATATCTAGTCCACCCTCCAAAGCAACCATTTTGTCCAGGGGAACTCTTACAACTGGAGATCAGCTGTAGTAGTGGGATATCTCCAGGCCCTCAACTGGAGGTTGGCAGCCCTGTGTGCTCTCTAAGACGGTGTGCTCTCTAAGTCCATTTTGAGGCTGTGGGCACCTCTGGAATGTTGAGAGGACGTGGTGAACGTCACTCCAAAATGGTTGCCACAGGAGGCAGAGCCAAACCCAAAATGGCTGCTTCTGGAGGTGGAGCTAAATGGAATACCTCCTTCCTCACACCTCTGGGGGGAAAAGGAAATCCCAAATGGCTAAACGCGTTGACTAAACAAAACCTGGTTGCTTACCGGTCCTCCTCATCCTCCAAAGGAAAACCATTTCATTTCAATGAGGGAAGTCCTGCCTCACCATGGCCACACCCACTTTCTGAAAAGCTTGGTGGGCATCAAGAGAAGTACAGCCCACAAGCACTGTACTGGAGAACCCTGCTCAAAGGTCCGCTCTCCAAGATCTCAGTAGTGCTTGAGGGCTCATAACTCAGTGGTAGAATGTGCACCTTGGACACAGATGGTCCCAGGTTCAATCACCGGCGTTTATGATTGCTGTTTTTGTGATTTTTATTCTTTTTTTTTGTTTGTTTAAGTTTTTTTATGGATCATTTCAACAAATACAACAACCATACAATAATAGTAGAACAAAAACAAACAACTTTCACTACATAACACTGAGGCCGATTTCGCACCAGGAGCTGCGCCGCCATCACGCCTCCCGTTGCCCCGTTCCCATTGGTCAATTTCCCACTTGAAGCCACGCGCCCGCATTTTGACCTGCGGCTTTGCCCAATTTTCCCCGTGATTTCGTGATCCTGATTTTCCCCTGGTGCGAAATCGGCCTGAGTTTTGTCAGTATATAGTTCTCTGTAACATCATCTCTTTTATTACAACAGGGCTATATATTTACTATTTCTGTTATTTTCAAAAGAATTTGGGTTTTCTCGATCAAAATGATGGTGGGTTTTTTTGTTTTTTTTAAAGGGTACCATTTCTCCAGGTAATTTGAAGTAGCCAAGTGGTTTTCTGATCTCCTAATGTCTTCTGTTATTTTGTCCATAATGACATAATCCCACATTTTAGAATACCAGGCTTCTATTGAAGGGGAGTTTGACATCTTCCAATTTGTGGCTATAATATTCTTTGCAGCCAGTATTAGTATCGAAATGAGCTCACATCGTATATGTATTGTTTCATCTTATGAGCTGCTTCAAGAAAGTCTCTGAAGATGCAGCATGTGCGTTTTTTAAAATAAATCTCCAGGTAAAGGATCTCAACTCCCTGACTTCGGTAAGGTAAAGGGAGGTAAAGCTTCCCCTTGTTTGAAAGCCAGCCAACTCCAACTCCAGGGATGCGGTACTCATCTCCATTTCCAAGCCGAAGAGCCAGCGCTGTCCGAAGACATTTTGGTGGTCATGCAGCCGGCATGACTAAACACCAAGGCACACAGAACACTGTTACCTTCCCACCGAAGTGGTACCTATTTATCTACTTGCAATTTCTTGCTTTCGAACCGCTAGGTTGGCAGGAGCTGGGACCAGAGACTCCATCATATGGCACTTGGGTCTCGAACTGCTGAACTACCGACCTTCCGGTCTGCAGTTCAGCGTCTTAACCACTTGAGCCACCGC
The DNA here is from genome assembly GCA_029375565.1 of Gekko gecko. Lineage (NCBI taxonomy): Eukaryota > Metazoa > Chordata > Lepidosauria > Squamata > Gekkonidae > Gekko > Gekko gecko. The sequence continues at coordinate 26,161,614 of JAPDNY010000016.1, forward strand.
AGTCCCTGACTTGGGTAGCCCAGTCTAATCCAATCTCATCAGATCTCTGAAGCTAAGCAGGGTCGGCCCTGGTTAGTATTTAGATGGGAGGTCACCAAGGAAGTCCATAGCAATGGTAACCCACCTCTGTTCATCTCCTGCCTTGAAAACTCTATGGGGTCGCCATAAGTCAGCTATGACATGATGGCACTTTCTACCGGCAGTGGATCGCAGCAGAGCTGGGAAAAGACCTCGGCCTGAGTGAGTGTGAGCCAGCTCACAGTTTTTTAGCCTCCGGCTCACACATTTTTGTCTCAGCTCAGGAAGGACGGCTCCCAAGCAAACTAATTCATGCAGTGGCCAAATCGCTCACTCACAACTTCAATGCCAGTAGCTCAGAAAGGAGAATTTTTCCTCACAAGACTCCACAGCTTAGAGGGAGCATTGCCTGGGACCTGCTGCCAACCAGAGCAGACAGCGGTTGGTCTAGACCAAGATTCTGACTCCCTCTAAGGCAAAACATCTGGCAGATGGCTGCCATCTGAGGATCAGGTGTTTTGTTGGTGGGCGGGACACTGGGATGCAGACAGGAACAGAAACCAGACTCCTCACTCCTTCAGCTTTCCATCGAACGTCAACTCCGAGCCCGCCGTCCCCCCTAAGCATCTTTTCTCCACAATCTTTCTTTTGCGCACACCAAAAATGACCGAGCCTACGCTGATCGTTCTTGGCTGTCTTAGAGAGCTAATTAGGAGAGACCCCGGAGCTGCCAAGAATAATTGAATAACAGGAAGTTGTAAGTCTGTTCGCAGAAGGGTATGCCACATGGATGGGTCTAGGGGAGGTTAGGGGGTAGGGAAACAGAGACGCTTTGCGGCGAGGGAGGAGGCTCAAAGCCTCCTTGTTCTGGCAGGTCAACACGGGGAGTTGAATTACCTCTGCCAGCCTCCCTCAGAGAACTCCAGGGGGGTTCTTCATCCCTGAACACAACCTTACTTGTAGGTGCAGCTGCCAGCTTGGCTGGATCAACACATCGCCAGGTGATGTCCTGAATCCCACTGCACAGTTGGTTGGAAAGAGCTCCCCGAACGTACGTGTGGGCCATCACATATGTAGGCCCCGTGAAGTTCAGCCACAGAGAACAGGACAAACAAGCTGTCACCGTCTCCAGGTGGGCCTCTGACACGGCACCACAAGTCGAGGGTCCATTGGGGGAAAGAGGAAGTCTGGTCTAGTGGGGAAATTTGTCCCAAGCGCATGCCATCTATTCATGCTCCACCGCAACGTCGGCACAAGGCAGAAGAACAACAAGGGGCTCTCTGCTAATCCTGGTGTATATTTAGCCCCTGTGACAGGCCCGTGAGATAGATGAGGTGGAAAATTAGACAGTGGAGGATGTCAGTGGGTCTCGAACCAGGGAATGCGGCACCCGGGTTCAGACACCTTCCCGCTTGTGCCACCATGAACACAAACAACTGCAGATGGCCAAAACTGGCACTGCCCCTTCCAGATCAGAAAATGTTAGGACTCACAAGTTGATAGGTCTCACCTGAGTCATATTGCAGCTCTTGATTCACTGGAACTGTGGCATTGGAGGACAGTTTTAGGGCTTCCATGGAACACCAAAGGACAAAGACGTGGGTTCTAGATCATATCAAGCCTAAACTCTTCCCAGAAGCTAAAAGGACTAAATTGAGGCTATCGTTATTTGGTCACATTATGAGAAAGACAAAAAATCACTGGAAAAGACAATCATGCTAGGAGAAGTTGAAGGCAGCAGGAAAAGAGAGAGACCCAGCATGAGATGGATGGACTCAGTCAAGGAAACTGCAGCCTACAGGTTTGCAAGACCTCAACAAGGCTGTTAAGGATAGTAGCCAGTTTGGTGTAGTGGTTAAGTGCGTGGACTCTAATCTGAGAGAACTGGGTTTGATTCCCCACTCCTCCACTTGCACCTGGTTGGATGACCTTGGGCAAGCCATAGCTCTGGCACAGCTGTTCTTGAAAAAAGAGCAGTTTCTGTCAAGAGCTCTCTTAGCCCTACCTACCTCACAGGATGTCTGTTGTGGGGAGGGGAAGGGAAAAGAGTTTGTAAACCGCTCTGAGACACCTTTGGGTAGCGAAGGGCGGGATATAAATCCAATCTCTTCTCTTCTTCTTCTTCTATACTGGTGCAGCCCTTCCAGGAGACAAGGGCCGGGGTTCAGCAGGACAGGTCACAGGAAAGGTTGCAAGGAGTAACCAGGGTCCCGGCCAAAAGTCAGGGGTTCCAGAGAACAGGTATGCCAAGTCCAGTCCAAGCCAATAGTGCAGTCCAGTAGCAATGTGTCCTTGATGCATCCACAAAACTGCTGCTTCTCCCAGTGGATTTCATAACCAAGTCTTAATGAGCTATATTCCCAGCCCATTCCTTGGCAGTCATCCTGAAACTACTCATCCATCTTGTCAGTTGACAGCTGATAACAGGCCATGAGTCTCACACTCCTCCTTTCTTGCAACTCTGTGCACCTCTGACAGTGTCAGTGATGCTGGGGTGTGGATGAGCTAGGTAGGCTGGGAGTGGCTTCTGAAGACTTGTTTACTGGTTCACAGCTACAAGGCAATGGCTCGGGTTTGGCTGTAGGCTGTGCCTTCTGATCAGCTGGTAAGCTGATATCTTGATATCAGAGCACCTGCAGCCAGTTGTTCAGTTACTGGTTGAGGGCTAGCAGGCAGCTCTTCATCTGAGGAATCTGTGTTATCAACTGAGCACAGACTGACTTTTGACAGATAGAATGTTTTGGAGGACATTAATTCACAGGGTCATCAAAAGTTGGAAGCGACTCAATGGCACTTAATACACACACAAACTACTTCACACCGAGTGAGATCATTGGTCCATCTAGCTTTGTGTTGTCTATTCTGACAGGCACTGTCTCTCCAGGATCTATTTGAGCTATTTGAGATCTTTAGTGGGAGATCAAACCTCGGACCTTCTGTAGGAGGACTGAGAGCATTAAAGCTGGTCTATGGCCCCCTCCTGTGTTGGTTGTACTTTCCGTTCAAGTGGGATGACAAAGTCCTCATGCACATGTGTGACACATAGATATGCCAAACTGCACATGCCTTGTGCAATGGGCCGCAATGAACATGGTCAGTTGGGTTGGGCAGAGACTCTCCAGGGTTTCCAAGGTAGAACAGATTTTTCTAGCTGTGTTACCTGGGATCTTTTCATTGGAGATATCTTGGATTGCATGCAAACCATGCAATCCACCCCTGAGTTATTAGACCCTTCCTGGTACTCCATCTCCACAAAGAGGAGAAAATACATGTTTTTCACTGACATCTTTTCCAGGGATGCTGCAGACTTCCCAACAAACACATTTCACAGGTGAACACACAGCCATGATCACTCATGAGCTGACCCTCTGATCCTTTCATTTGTCTGCCATCTGCCCCAAATGGTAAAGAACATAAGAACATAAGAGAAGCCAATGTTGAATCAGGCCAATGGCCCATCTAGTCCAACACTCTGTCACACAGTGGCCAAAAATACCACGTGCTATCAGGAGGTCCAGCAGTGGGGTCAGTAATGGCAGTGATAGAGTTTTGTTTCCTTGACTTGTGGAAGCTTTTGCATCAGTGTAGTAGGCTGGTGGGCTGCGGTGGCTCAGTGGTTAAGACACTGAACTGCAGATTGGAAGGTCAGTAGTTCAGCAGTTTGAGACCCAAGTGCTGCATGACAGAATGAGCTCCCGTCTCTGGCCCCAGCTCCTGCCAACCTAGCAGTTCAAAAGCAAGAAATTGCAAGTAGATAAATAGGTACTGCTTTGGTGGGAAGGTAACAGCATTCCGTGCACCTCAGCATCTAGTCATGCTGGCCACATGACGATGGAGACATCTTCGGACAGCGCTGGCTCTTTGGCTTGGAAACAGAGATGAGCATCGCATTCCTAGAGACAGATTCGACTGGCTTTCAAGCAAGGGATACCTTTACCCTTTCAGTAGGCTAAATGACTTTACTCATGGTTATGTACAGCAGGCTCAGGCAGTTAAATGATGCGAAGGGGGCACTACGCCTTCTAATAAGGCTGCACAAAACTGTGCATATGCCGAATACCATTGACAGCACAGATTTAAATGAACACCAAATGGAAAAGATTTTTTCCCCCACAAACAGTGTTTATAATCTCTGGCTGACTCATTTGTTCGCTGTTTATTTATATGATTGCCTGCCGAGCCGCGTGCACTGACAAGAGGTCTGCGGGGGAGGGGAAAGTAGGAGTCCCATTGGGCTGTGTGATAAGGTGCATGCATGAAATGCTGCCAGTCGCATGATACAGCACGCTACTGTTTGAACATGCGAGGAGTAACCCTAGGAACAGGCTGAACGCCCAGCTTTTGATCAAGGGAGTTTCGCTGCCTCTGAACGTGGAGGCTCTTTTGCAGGCCTGGCTAACAGCCTTTGCTGGCCTTTTCTTTTTCGGTCTCATCTTTTTAAAAAAGCCATCTGAACTAGTGGCCATCGTTAGAAGAAATGTTCAGATCACACCCCATTGTAGTTATTAATGTCAATGTGCGAGCTGTCGTAACACATGCACATTGAAACATAAGAGCAGAAGGGCAGTCCTATAGATTCAGGCCAAGGGCCTGTCTCAGAGATTCCCCTTTCCTGGCACCCGCCCGCCAAATGTTTTTAGAAAGTGAGGGGTTTTTTTCCTAGCAAGGCTCCTGACTGGCCATTGGAGGTCAGATGGTCTGTGCTGATTAAAAAACATGTCATTTTGGCAGCTGCCACCACTACAGCACAAAGATCTTCACTGTATGACTGCAGGTAAGCTGGGCGTAAGCGAGAAGACGAACGATATGTTCATTTAAAAAGGCATCCCACGAAGCAGGGCTTTTGCCTGAAATGCCGAAGAGTTACTGTTTGCGTCGTGCATAATCTCACTCCCCGACATGTGTTTGGCTCCACCTACCGCAGCAGCCATTTTCTAGTCACGCCCGCCACCCTGTCTCAGAATTTCAACAGTTCCCACAGGCTCAAAAAGATTGGAAGACCCCTCGTCTATCTATTCCAGCATCCTGTTCTGTATAGTAGTCATCCGGGTGACCATTGAGGAGGGAATAATTCATGAGAGACTACTGCAAGGAGATTGAGGGCCTACCCTTGAAGACTGTCCAAAGAGTCCAGGGGAGGAGGACAGCTGTGAGACAGTTCTGGGAGAAAAATGCACGTCTGTCTGTACAATTTGAGACCCGTTTTAAACAATCGGGGAGGAGGAAATGAAGGCTTCGGGGTGTTTGAAGGTGCTGCTTACAAATTGTGATTTAAACAGAAGGGACGATCGGAAACCCTCTCCCCCAAATATTGCCAGTCTTTTGATGGGAATTGTCTGCGGAGGAAGTGTGGTTCAGTGGTTAGAGTGTCAGACTAAACTCTGGGAGACCCACGTTCGAATCCCCACTCTATCACGGAAGCTCGCTGGGTGACCTTGGCCCGGTCACGCACTCTCAGCCTAACCTACCTCACAGGGTTGTTGTGCGGAGGAGAGGAGAATGACGTAAGCCGGCTTCGAGTCCCCACGAGGCGGTCAGGCGGGGTATAAATGCAGTCAAATAAAACAAATAGATACATTTTGGTGGCGCTAAAACCTCTCCGCCGGCTTTCCGTCGGGTGCCAGGTGCTATTCAAGGTGCCGGTTCCAACTTGAAACGCTGCAGATGAATGCTAGAAATGTGATTACTTTTTAAAAAATCCTTATAACCTTGGGAGGGGGGGGCTAGCTAAGCACGAACGCATCTTTAGACGCAATGGAATATCCACATTCCTTCTCCGGGCCTGGGAGAGAAAGAAGGGCCTCCTTTCTTCTCCTCCTGTTTTCGCAGAGAACTCAAGACCCCCCCCCTCTATTAATCGCTCAATCTCGCATTCCAGCCGGGCCCGATGACATCTCCAAAGTAGCGGGGATTAAATTAATTTGTGTAAACATTACTCATCCCGGGGCAGACAGAGAGACGAGGCACCTTGCCGGTTGGAGCCGCATCAGCCGAGAAGGCAGCCGAGATACCTACCAGTCCTAACAAGGAGGGACGGCCGGAATGGCACCAGGCCGGTGTTCCAAAAGTCGTCGTCTCCGGATCGGCCCGTCTCAAACGGCTACCCTCTCCGCACGTATGGGACACCCCCGCGGCTCTCTCTGTTGACTTGCAAAGAACAGGGCTGGGGAAGGCAGGGAAAGTCACAATGAGGGATGCCAGCCTCCAGGCGGGAACGGGAGAATCCCCTGGAATTGCAGTTTATGTCCAGACTACAGAGCTCAGTTCCCCTGGGGGGAAAATGGACGCTTTGGAGGGCGGACTCTATGGCAGGGGTGACAAACATGCGGCCTGGAGGCCAGATGAGGCCCCCCCCCGGAGGGCTTCTATCAGGCCCACAGTGGAACGGACTATCTTCTGCTTCTTCTTCCAGTTCTGCTGCTGCTGCGTCATCGCAGGTTTGCAGCTTGCAGATACACACCTGAGCAGCATACTCAGGATTGCAACAGCACAGACATTTGGATGCAGTAATTCAGAGCAAGAGGTGTCCGTTATCAGACACTGTTAAATGAACAAGATATTGCAAGAGGGCTAACATTTTAAGCACATTAAAAAAAACACCTTTGTGCCTGTGTCCTTTATAAAGTTTATATCTCTGCTACCTGGCATTCTGCTTTATGACACACGCAGCCCGGCCCAATGAAGGTCTCATTTATGTCAGATCCAGCCCTCATGACAAATGAGTTCGACACCCCTACTCTAGGGCATTGTGTTCCACCCTGTCCTCCTCAGGCTCCATCCCCAAATCTCCATGAGTTTCCCCACCTGGATCTGGCAACCCTACTCCCATTCCCTGCTGGTGGCCGGCAGTTCGAAAGCAAGAAATTGCAAGTAGATAAATAGGTACCACTTCAGTGGGAAGGTAACAGCATTCCATGCGCCTTGGTGTTTAGTCATGCCAGCCACATGACCACGGAAACGTCTTTGGACAACACTGGCTCTTCGGCTTTGAAACAGAGATGAGTACCACAACCCTAGAGTTGGATTCGACTGGCTCTCAAGCAAGGGAACCTTACCTTTAAGCCAGTGGTCACCTCTGAATCTTGGGGAAACAAATCCCATCAATTAATTGCACCTTATGCATTAAGTTGCTACCTTAAGACTCCAATCAGCCACTAATTCTGAACATGCTGTGAAATCACTGTCTGAACACTTTGACTGGGTTTGTCACTGGTAGGGTTCCCAGCCCTGTCCTGGCAAATTCTAGGAGATTTGGGGGCAATACGTGGGGAAAGTGGAGTTTCAGAAGGATGTGACATCACTTCTGTTAGGAATTTTCCCTAGTCTTGTTGGTAAATGCCATAGAGTATACTGGAAATTCCTAGGGCGTCACCATCGATACCATTTCCCGCCACATTTTTTTCTCACACTCATGAAATTATCGAAGAAGGGATTTTAAGGGTAGGGATGTGGCACTGCCCACTTTCAGCGGGCAAATGACAAGCCTAACCACTAGGGGTTGGAAAGGACACATTTGGTGGGAGTCAGGTACTATGGTAAAGGAATGATAGTGTTTCTTAGCAGCCATGGAAGCTAATGGGAGCTAACTTTTAGAAGATTATAAGCCTATTAGGTACCCAAGAGACTTTGCAGAACGTCACTTCTCCTGGGTACATGAATATTTACAGAAACAGAGATCTGAGTTTGGAATACAGGTACTCCGTGCGTTATTGTTCATCACTGCTTTTGTGTCGCCTGTTGCCATTGCTGACGATCCTGTCCCTCTTACACCCGGATGCTTCCAAACCTCCTCTGTCTATGACCTACATTGCTACTAAAATCCAAGGCCCCCACCCCACCCCGGAGCCTTTGATGTGAAGTTCTTCCTTTCCAGTCGGATTTTCTCTTTCCTTACAACTGTTGCACCGCCATTCTATGACTTAAACGTTCTCCCCTCCTCTCCAGCAGGGCGGATGTTCGTGAACATTCCGTGACACCCCAGCAGCTCAGCCAATGGCTTTTGGGGAGGCGGGTCCCAAGCGAGCCGCAAGCAAGCTACACGGCACTTTGCCGTATCTGAAAGAATTGAGAGGGGTGCATTTTCTCCTCAGAGCCTGAAGAACAGGCACACACACACACACACACACACAACTTTTAATGTCTTACTGCATCGCACATTGAAACGTGTTCTTGCCTCTGCTCCCGAAACCGGTTTTGGCAGGCAGGGCTATTAAAACAGTTAAGTAGTTACCGTTCGAGGTGAATTTTCTTCTTCTTCCTCCAAACGGTGAGGTACAAATAAACACAACATTCGCCGCCCGTTCCTCAGCGGCCGCAGAACACGCTCCCAAAAGCAACACAGAAGAGGCACTTGTCTGAGGTTTAATGAGGGACAGAAAAAGAAACGGCTCATTTTCGGCTACTTACTCTCGCCCTCCCGCAGCCTTCCCAACCCCCATGACTGATGCCGCCACAAAACCACACAGGCAGCGGGGCCTGTGGAAGGAGGGGAGCGAGGCTCCAGTCCCTGCAGGCCCTCAAATACCCTCTGGCCTCATTTGACTTTGGCTCTGAACGGGGCTGACTCGCCTAATTCTGCCAACCTCCAGGTGGCGCCAGGAGATTAGGGATGCCAACCTCCTGGTGGGGCCTGGGGACCCCCCAGAAGAGAGAGGAGGAGGAGGAGGAGAAGAGATTGGATCTCTATCCCACCCTTCACTACCGGAAAGAGTCTCGGAGCAGCTCACAATCTCCTTCCTTTCCTCTCCCCAGAACAGACACCCTGTGAGGGAGGTAGGCCTGAGAGAGCTACCCCCCCCATCCCCCACCGGTAGCCTGAAGGGACCAGGCAGCCCTACCTGGAGGTCTCCTGGAATCACAACTAAACTCCAGCTGACAGAGATCAGTTCCCTTGGAGAAAATGGCTGCTTGGGAGCGTGGATTCTATGGCATTGCACTCTACTGAGGTCTCTCCCCAAAACCCCGCATGCTCTAGGTTTTACCCCCAAATCTCCAGGAACTTCCCAATGTGGAGTTGGCAACCTGAGTTATCAGAGAGAGGACTGTGGGAATTTGGCCCCCTCTCCGAGAGCCAGTTTGGTTGTAGTGGTTAAGTGCGTGGACTCTAATCTGGGAGAACTGGGTTTGATTCCCCACTCCTCCACTTGCAGCTGCTGGATGACCTTGGGACAGTTACAAGTTCTCTCAGAGCTGTTCTCTCAAAGGCACTTCCCAGGGTGTCTGTTGTGGGGAGGGGAAGGGAAAGGAGCTTATAAGGCTCTCTGAGGCTCCAAGTGAAGGGCAGGGTATAAATCCAACCTCTTCTTCTCCTCTTCTCTTCTTCCTCTCCAGAATATCTTGTGCCCCTTCCCTGAACACTGAGTTTTTTATTTAACGTAATGAAAGCCGGTATGGTCGAATTATTTCCAATAAGAGCTTGGGAGACCCATGCAAATCCCTACTCAGCCAAAAAGCCTGTCAGGTGACCTGGGGCTGGTTGCTGTCGCTCGGCCTCACCTACCTCGCAGGGCTCCCACGTCTGCCGCCTCAGTCTCCCTGGATGATGGGTGGGATGAAAATGCAGTCAATAGATGTTAAGGGTCAAGAGGCAGGAGGCCGTCCGCTCTGTTTTGTAAGCTGCTCCGACGGCCAGTGAGCTTCTTACAGGAATGAGCCGGTTTCTCTCATTGCATTCCTTTATCGATACAGAACTTCTCCCTAGACTGCCTTTCGGGATGCCAACTTGGGGATGGGAAATTCCTGAAGATTTGGGGGGAAGAAGAAGAGAGAAGAAGAAGAAGAGACTGGATTTATACCCCACCCTTCACTTCCCAAAGGAGTCTCAGAGCGGCTTACAGTCTCCTTTCCCTTCCCCTCCCCACAACAGACACCCGGTGAGGTAGGCGGCAATGTTCCCTCTAAGCTGAGTTAGTGTGAGCATGTTTGACACCCCTGGCCTAGAGTCCACTGTCCAAAGCGGCCATTTTCTCCAGGGGAGCTGATCTCTGTTGCCCGGAGACCAGCCTTAATCTCAGGAGCAATCCGGCCACCACCTGGAGGTTATGAAACTTAACACCAAACAAAGCTCCACAGTATTACAATTCCTAAGCGGCTCTTATTATTTCAATATACTACTCAGGCCAGTGCAATGCAATGTGAGGCCAGATGTTCATCATGAATAAGGACAAATAAGGCAGTTCTGAGACATTGTTCTGAGGGAGTTCCCTGTTGCTGCAAAACAAAGCAGTTTTGGAGGCACTGCTTGCCCGGAGAACCCATTGAACATGCCAGTCCTGACAATAAGAAGAAGAAGAGTTTGGATTTATACCCTGCCCTTCACTGCCCAAAGGCGTCTCAGAGCGGCTTACAATCTCCTTTCCCTTCCCCTCCCCACAACAGACACCCTGTGAGGTAGGTGGGGCTGAGAGAGCTCTGACAGAAACTGCCCTTTTTCAAGAACAGCTCTGCCAGAGCTTGTGACTGACCCAAGGTCACATCAGCAGGTGCAAGTGGAGGAGTGGAGAATCAAACCCGGTTCTCCCAGATTAGAATCCGAGCACTTCTCCACTACACCAAACTGGCTCCCATTAATATCTAGAGAGTGGGTCAACTGCTGTTCATCATTTTGTGTTTGCCTCAGGTCTTAAAGACTGGACTTACTTGCTTCATGGACATTTGTTTTCCCAGTTTGGAATTGGGAAGCCTGTTTCCCACCACACTTGGGGACACGTCGTTACCTTCAAGTTCTTAACTCGTCTGTGTAACTATTGCATTGTTTTGGCCTGAGTAGTATATTGAAATAATAAGAGTCGCTTGGGAATTGCAATACTGTGGAGCTTTTATTTGATGTTAGCGGGGCTTTTTTGGTAGAAAAAGCCCAGCAGGAACTCACTAGCATAACAGGCCACACCTATGAGCATATTAGGCCACACCCCCGACAGCACAGCACATTAGCATATTAGGCCACACCCCCATGTTGCCAGAAGTGTGGTCATCCAGCCACACCCACCTTTTGCTTCTTATTCTGTTTACCTTGTTTGTTGTCAAAACCCAGGGCTTTTTTTTTGTAGCAGGAACTCCTTTGCATGTTAGGCCACACACCCCTAATGTGGCCAATCCTAATGAGTCTCTGCTGCTGGGTGTGGCCTGTTATGCTAATGAGTTCCTGCTGGGCGTGGCCAACTTGGGAACCAGCCGGAACTCCGTTCCTGTGCGTTCCTGTCCCAAAATAGCCCTGGGTGTTAGGTTTCATGTGGTTTACATTTTGCATCGATTTCCTTTAATTGTTGTAAACCACCAGGAGGTTGGCACCCTATACTCCCAGAACCGACTACGATTTCTGACAAAATATCCCCCCCCCAAGGCAAAAACAAGGACAAAGATAAAGAGCCCCTGGTAAATGGAGAGACCGTTGGGATGTCTGCAGAGGTCAGCATGATGGATCTTCTTTTCTTGGCCCCAATTCTCCGAGGAGCAGCGTGGCTCCTTGAGGTCTGTTTGTCTCCATAAATCCATGACATTATTATAGACTTTGGAGTCCTCCTAATGTAAACCCAGCAAAAGGTCCCGTCCCGTCCCGTCCCCCGACATAATCCAGACCACTTTTTGGTTTATAAACTGGACTCCTCTCTGGGAGTCAAGTTCTCATAAATAAAAGCCCGGCTGTTCGCAACCCCCTTTATTAGAAGGTTATGAGGCTGGCCGGCAGGCTATTCGGGGCTTTGCCAGGATCTGGTCACTGAGAAAGGGAGCTGATTCCGGGTAATGAGAGCAGAAGATCCCCGTGGCCTTCTAGATGGTTCTGTAGGGCCCGGAAGAGGCCGTGAACCAGGCACACTTACGAAACGCGTGCCCTCACCTGGATGGCCCAGGCTAACCTGATCTACACCAGTTTGGTGTAGTGGTTAAGCGCGCGGACTCTAATCTGGGAGAACCGGGTTTGATTCCCCACTCTTCCACTTGCAGCTGCTGGATGACCCTGGGCAAGCCATAGTTCTGATAAGAGCTGTTGCTTGAAAAAGAACAGCTCTGAGTTGGGAAATTCCGGAGATTGGGAGATGGAGCCTGAGGGGGACAAGATCTGAGGAGGCGAGAGACAGGTATAACGCCACAGGCTCCACCTTCCAGGGCCACCATTTTCTCCAGGGGAACTGATCTCTGCGGTTTGGAGGTCAGTTGTGATTTCAGCCGCTGTCATTGGACTACTTTAGGTCTTCGTTCTCCCCTTTCTCCCCCCCTCCCGCCCAACCCCACGAAACGTCTCTGCTCCGCCTAGCCCTCTCCAAAGCCCTTGATGAGATCCCGTGAGATGAAACGAAGGTAATACCTGAGATGAAATGTTTATTTATTTATTTTTTTTTAAAGAAAATCATAGTAAAATTCCAGGCCTATCATTTTAACTGGCAGCTTAACTCCAGCACTCTAGGAACCGAGATTCTTGGGAGGGGGCCAAGTATGACACTGTTTCAGCACACTCTTAATCCTGGCTAATGGAGACCTGCTCCCGGCCTTGGGGAGGGGAGCTTTCCCCGAAAACCCGGTTCTCTCTTGCTGCCCTTGCTTCGAGACGAGTGGCAGAGAAGGGAACGCAGCCGGACCGAGACAGAAGCGCCTGTTGTCGATGGTGCTTTCTTCCTACGACACATTGACGCTATTTCTGCCCAACAGAAGCAATAACAACGTCAGAAAAGATCCTTGTTTACGTTTTGGTCTTCCCTCGCGGGGAATGAACCGCGCAAGAATTTCCGTTTCGCATCCCTTTCTCACTCGAATTATTCCCCCTATTAAGCTTATTGTATTTTTCAACATTTCTTTCCCCCGTACCAATGAAGTCTAAAGGACAAATGAGTCGCGTGTAAGGTAACAAAATGGCAGGGAAGAAACAAAAGAATAATTCCACCACAACGAAAAGGAGTAATGCCAAAATCAAGCACAGTGACAACTGAAGCAATCCAATAGAAATTAAAATAGCCATTTCCACACGGGTTACGTGGCCCAAGTTCAATGTGTTTGGGAAACTTTGTCCTGCTTCCCCACAGCATCAGGGTATGCTCCTACAGCTCTGAGGGTTACCCCAGTTTTTATCCAGTCTTTCTCAAACCTGGAGAGCCAGTTTGGTGTAGTGGTTAAGTGTGCGGACTCTTATCTGGGAGAACTGGGTTTGATTCCCCACTCCTCCACTTGCACCTGCTGATGTGACCTTGGGTCAGTCACAAGCTCTGGCACAGCTGTTCTCTCAAGGACAGTTTCTGTCAGAAGTTCTCTCAGCCCCGCCTACCTCACAGGGTGTCTGTTGTGGGGAGGGGAAGGGAAAGGAGTTTGTAAACCGCTCTGAGACACTTTTGGGCAGTGAAGGGTGGGGTATAAATCCAATCTCTTCTCTTCTTCTTTACTCTGAAGTTTTGGGGAAGATTGCAGTAAACCTGCTGTGCGGGCGGAGGGAAATCAGATTTTCTGGCTCACGTTGCAGCCATTTTGCCTGACCCTGTCCTCAGGACAACCGTTCCCTCCCACACCACTTTAAGGAATGAAGTCAAATTAATGAAACTGAATGAAATTAATGAGCAATAAGCTTAGAACATATAAAAGGAAGTACTTCTTCACTCAACATAAGAACATAAGAGAAGCCATGTTAGATCAGGCCAACGGCCCACCCAGTCCAACACCCTGTCACACAGTGGCCAAAAATACCAGGTGCCATCAGGAGGTCCAGCAGTGGGGCCAGGACACTAGGAGCCCTCCCACTGTTGACCCCCTCCCAAGCACCAAGAATACAGAGCATCACTTGCTCTATCTATACCTTGTGGCTAATAGTCACTGATGGACCTCTGCTCCATATGTTTATCTAATTCGCTCTTGAAACTGTCCATGCTCGAAGAGTAGTTACTCAAAGAGTAATTAACACATGGAATTCACTGCCACAGGAAGTGGCAGCGGGTACAAGAGGGGATTGGATAAACATATGGAACAGAGGTCCACCAGTGGCTATTAGCCACAAAGTATAGATGGAACATTCTGTCTGGAGCAGTGATGCTCTGTATTCTTGGGGCTTGGAGGTCAACAGTGGGAGGGCTTCTAGAGTTCTGGCCCCGCTGGGGGATCTCCTGATGGCACCTGGTCTTTTTGGCCACTGTGTGACAGAGTGTTGGACTGGATGAGTCATTGGCCTGATCCAACATGGCTTCTCTTATGTTCTTAGTAGCTACTAGCTACAAGGTATCGATGGAACACTCTGTCTGGGGCAGTGGTGCTCTGTCTTCTTGGTGCTTGGGGGACAAGAGCGGGAGGGCTTCTGGAGTTCTGGCCCCGCTGGTGGACCTCCTGATGGCACCTGGGTTTTGGCCACTGTGTGACACAGAGTGTTGGATTGGATGGGCCACTGGCCTGATCCAACATGGCTTCTCTTATGTTCTTAAGGGAAAAAAAGACATATCTTCATAAAGGAAAAGACTGGAGATTTGCTTAAAAAATGAAAGCTGGGAGTTCAGAGGATGTGCTATAGCCATCGTTATGACAGTATATCAATATTAACAATATCCTTGTGCTGATTTTAAAAATTGCAATGTCCTGTTAGCCCAGGAGAGGGGGCAGCTGCTTGCAGGGAACTGGGGCAGGGAAAATCTGGGGGAACCTGCCATGAAGAAGATCCGTTGCTGCTACACTTTATCTATAGCCATGCAAGCAACAGGGAAACCCAAAATCCCATCCCCATGTGGAAGACACTGTTGCTCCCATTAAGCCATGCAGTCCTGTGTGCAGAAATTCTACTTTGTGAGCTACCAGCATGGAAATTGCAAGCAAGCAGCTTGGCTGCTGCATCAGTGGCATTGCTCTGGAGCCGTCTGTCCTGAGCTAAGACAAAAATGTGTGAGCTGGAGGGGAAAAAACTGTGAGCTAGCTCACACTAACTCAGCTTAGAGGGGACACTGGTTGTAAGTGTTGGGATATCTGGTTAATATAGCAGAGTTTTGCCCAGCCAGAGAAGCGTGATCCTGAATGCAGTTAATAAACCTCCCAAGAAGTATATTGCAAAAAAAGAGACGGCCCTGAACCTCCAACGTTGTCCCCGCAGCCATGTGATATAATTCGCCCAGACCGTTCAGGTCATTTCCTGGAAGCCATTTCTGTTAAAGGCTTGTGGTACCTTAAAACAGAGCATCCATGCTCAGTGGCAGTGCACCTCCGATGACCCAATACTAGGGAGAATAAGGCAGGACGTGACAATCTCCATCTTGTCCTGTTCATGTGTTTTTTAGAGGTGCCTGGCTTTTGGAAACAGGATATTGGACTAGACTGCCCAATCCAACATGACAGCGACCATGATGGCCTTATAAAAGATGAAGTACATTCATGGATGACAGGTCTAGCACCGCCTATTAACCATAATAGGTAAGAATGGAGCCTCCAAGGTCAATGGCAGTATATCTCTGAACATCAGATACCAAGGCTTTCCAGCAAGGGAGTAATCCTGTTCTTATAAAGCATTAGATATATTCCCGACGGGCAGTTCTATCAAGGAAGATAGCTCCAAATGGAACTTCCATCTTCAGGGGCAGTATACCTCTGATGATCCATTAGATGGCCTTTTGATCTGATCCAGTAAGGATGAAATTCAGCCCCCCCGGTCATAGAATTTTGTTCTCGGGCTGCAGAGAAAGCGAAGCCGTCATAATAAAAGGGAAGAGTTATCATCTGATATTCTGCTGAGTTATAAATAGGTCGGGAAAGACATGACCAGACCACACAGTTCTGTTAGGCAGGTTTATAACACAGACGTACACACACATACGTATATAAAAGACAAGTTCGTCTCCCCTCCCCTGCCCCCGCATTTCATAAACAGAACAAGTGTGTGGTCCAGAGAGAGGCATTGCCAAATGACTTCTCCTCCATCACTTTAAATCACCCCTAACATGTGAAGGCAGAAAGTTGTTTGCGCTGGCCAAAAAGAAAGAGTTGTCATGAAACGGCTGCCTTTAAAACCCAGGAGTTTTGCTTATTGAAAAGATTTGACTTATAACACCACCTTCCTGCTGAAACTGACCTTTCGGACGACCGTCAACGAAAATTCACAAAATTTATTTATTTATTACTAGGAAGGGAAGCCCGTTGTGGAACCGAGACAACGGGCGCTAGACAGGCCCCCTTCCCGCGAAGAAGGTGCTGGAGGCAGGCGTATCTGGCGGCCATTGGGGAAGGAGCTCACCCGCCGTCCCCAGCCTCCGCTGTCCCTCTCGCTGAGACTCCGTCTCTCCGGGGCTGCAACGTCCCCCTGGCACTGGCCCTGCCTCGCTCCCCGGCCAGCACCGTCGGCTGGCACGCAGCCTCCTTCCCTGGCTCCTGGTGGCGGTGTTCGCCGCAGCGTTCGCCTCCGCCTCCCAGCCAATGGCACACCAGCAGTCTTGAGCGGCAGCTGGCGGGCCAATGGCAGCAACGCAGGCAAGCAAGGCAGCCAGTGGCAAGGGACCCTGTCTCTGACTGACAGGTCCCTCAGCCAACTGATTCCGGCGCGCATTTTCACCATATAAGGTATGACGAAAATCCTTTTATATATAAGGAAGGATTTTCCATTTATATCCCGCCTTGCCACAAATCGGCTCAAGGCGGCTGACAACATTCAATCAACAAAACAATGTGTTAAAATACACTAAAATAGACCTTCTACCTATTGTACAGTTCTGGTCACCACATTGGAATACTGTGTACAGTTCTGGTCACCACATTGGAATACTGTGTACAGTGTACAGTTCTGGTCACCACATCTCAAAAAGGATATTATAGCATTGGGAAAAGTGCAGAGAAGGGCAACTAGAATGATAAAAGGGTTGGAACACCTTCCCTATGAAGAAAGGTTAAAACGCTTGGGGCTCTTCAGCTTGGAGAAACGACGGCTGAGGGGTGACATGATCGAGGGTTATAAGATTATGAATGGGATTGAGCAGGTTGAGAAAGAAGTACTTTTCTCCCTTT
Organism: Gekko gecko; assembly: GCA_029375565.1. Lineage (NCBI taxonomy): Eukaryota > Metazoa > Chordata > Lepidosauria > Squamata > Gekkonidae > Gekko > Gekko gecko. Next base: position 26,178,579 of record JAPDNY010000016.1, read on the forward strand.
CTCACAATACAAGAACTCGTGGGCACTCCATGAAATTGCTGAGCAATCGGGTTAGAACAGATAAAAGGAAATACTTCTTCACCCAAAGAGTGATTCACACGTGGAATTCACTGCCACAGGAGGTGGTGGCAGCTGCAAGCATGGACAGTTTCAAGAGGGAATTAGGTAAATATATGGAGCAGAAGTCCATCAGTGGCTATTAGCCACAGGGTATAGATGGGAACTCTCAGTCTGGGGCAGGTGATGCACTCTATTCTTGGTGCTGGAGGGGGCAGCAGTGGGAGGGCTTCTAGTGTCCCGGCCCCACTGCTGGACCTCCTGATGGCACCTGGTATATTTTGGCCACTGTGTGACAGAGTGTTGGACTAGATGGGCCATTGGCCTGATTCAACATTGGCTTCTCTTATGTTCTTATGTTCTTATGTAGCATCCTAAAACTAACAGTGCTAGACAACTGAACAAACTGGTGGCGGCCTCCGTTTACCTTCCCTTCACCAGCGGCAATATCCACGTGATATTCATCAGACCATAGCGTGTTTCGGTGGCAAATTTGATTTGTGGCAGCTCCTAATCGAAGGCCTGATGGAAGAGCTCCGTTTTACAGGCCCTGCGGAACTGCAAAAGGTCCCACGGGGCCCTGATGTTCTCCGGGAGCTCATTCCACCAGTATGGAGCCACCACTGGAAAGGCCCTGCCTCTAGTAGCAGCCAATCTGGCCTCTCTCGGTTCAGGAAAAGCCAGGCGACTCCGGGTCCCTGACCTCGGTGCTCTCTGGGGCACAACCCCCTACACAAAACCGAAAACCTGTGACATAGGACAACGCCTTTGCAACAAATTCAGTCGATAGTGAAGCGAATTAATAACTAACTTACGGAACTTCCCACCACTGGGTGCAGGGATGGCCGCTTAGCTTAAAAAGGTAAAGGTAAAGGTTCCCTTGCTCAAAAGCCAGTCGAATCCAACTCTAGGGTTGCGGTGTCATCTCCGTTTCAAAGCCAAAGAGCCAGCACTGTCTGAAGACGTTTCCGTGGTCATGTGGCCGGCATGACTAAACACCAAGGTGCACGGAACGCTGTTACCTTCCCACCGAAGTGGTACCTATTTCTCTACTTGCAATTTCTTGCTTTCGAACTGCTAGGTTGGCAGGAGCTGGAACTAGAGAGGGCGCTCACGCCGTCATGTGGCACCCAGGTCTCGAACAGCAGAACTACCGACCTTCCACAACCTGCAGTTCAGCGTCTTAACCACTTGAGCCACCGCAGCTTAGCTTAGACGGCTGTAAAAGGGAATGAGACCAATTCACAGAGAGGAGGTCCATCGGCAGCAAGCAAATGCCGGGAGGGTTTCATATTTCTCATACCTGCCGTTTTGCCCCCCTCCCCAGAAAAAAAAAGTCTCTGTTTTGCTTCTCCAGGGTGCAAAAGGAGCTCCCAAGTATTTCTCTTCCCTTGCCCCACTTCCCCCCTGGCAAAATATTTCAAAGTTGCCCCACCTGGAGGCTGGCAAGCCTAACGAGCGTCCATCTGAGGAAAAATAAATTTCCCTCACAATCCGCAGGCCTCGCACGTCCGGGCCTAGCTTTGCCGTGACGTTTTCAACTCCCGTGGGAAAGCAGGGGGGGGGGCACACACCATCGCCGGCCTTGAGCACGCTCAGAACAGGTGGCGTTAATGAGGTCTGGTGTGGTTAACGACAGAGGCGAAATTGGCCGCAGGTGGACCGGCTAACGAGCCGGTGCAGAGGAGGTGTCCACAAGACAACACTCCTATCGGGCAGGGTTTCCCAAGGTTATCTGCGAACGGTGGGGTGTTACGATTGCAACGGTGGGCTTTCTCCGAACGGATAAGGGCCTGGCCGCATGGGAAAAGCCTTGCAATGCCAGGTCAGAGTTTCACGCGGGGCAGCTATCATGCAGAGCACACTGTGGGGCTGAGAGAGGAGGGAAAGCCCAAGTCCGATATGGACTGGTATCTCTTGCTTCCTAGTGGCTAAGTGCCAAAGCACTCGACTGAGAACGGATGGTTTCCCAGGCACTCAGGCTCAAAAGCAAAACATCAAAGCAGTGCCTTTCTTTCGTCCTTGTCCTCCAGCAGCTGCTACACTGCCTTTGGATGAACCATGGACTCTAATCTGGGAGAACCGGGTTTGATTCCCCACTCCTTCGTATGCAGCTACTGGTGTGACCTTGGGTCAGTCATAAGTTCTCTCAGAGTTGTTCTCTCACGAGCAGTCCTCGAAAGAGCTCTCTCAGGCCCAACTACCTCACAGGGGGTCTGTTGTGGGGAGGGGGAGGGAAAGGAGATTGTAAGCCGCTCTAAGATACCTTTGGGTAGCGAAGAGCAGGTTATAAATCCAATCTCCTCCTCCTCCTCCTCCTCCTCCTCCTCCTCCTCCTCCTCCTCCTCCTCCTCCTCCTCCTCCTCCTCCTCTTCTTCTTCTTCTTCTTCTTCTTCTTCTTCTTCTTCTTCTTCTTCTTCTTCTTCTTCTTCTTCTTCTTCTTCCATTCTTAGCTGATGGCTATTGCCACCCCTTTATCAGAGTGCAAGAGTCTTGCTGGATCAGAACAAAGGTCCATCTAGGACAGGGGTCTCCAACCCTTTTGCGCCGGTGGGCACCTTTGGAATTCTGACCCAGGGCGGTGGGTACAGCCGCAAAATGGCTGCCTCGAAATAGCTGTGGCAAGAGGCAAGACCAGCCACAAAATGGCTGCCACACTTTCCCTTCAGTCACACAGTGTAGATCTTTGTGCTGTGGCGGCAAAAAAAACCCTCCAGGATCCCTGGCCAAACTGGCCTGGAGGAAAATTGCATCCTGACCCCAAAGTGGCAATCGGCATTTCGCTGGGCATGTAAGAAAGTGCCACAAGAACTAAGCACTGAGGCAGCCCTTCCTGCCTTCCCTCTCATGATCTGCCTACGTTCACAGAATCAGCATTGCTGTCAGATGGCCATCTAGCCTCTGTCTGAAAACCTCCCAAGAAGGAGAGCCCACCACCTTCCGAGGAAGCCTGTCCCACCGAGGAACCGCTCTGACTGTCAGGAAGTTCTTCCTAATATTTAGCCAAAAACTCTTCTGATTTAATTTCAACACGTTGTTTCTGGTCCGATCTTCTGGGGAAACAGAAAATAACTCTGTACCCTCCTCTGTAGGACAGCCCTTCAAGTACTTGAAGATGGTCATCGTATCACCTCTGAGTTGTTCGTATTCTGGTAGAGGTCTTTTACACCACCTACTGCCGGCACTTTCTAACAGGAGATGCCAGGGATTGGACCTGGGATCTTCTGCATGCAAAGCAGAGACTCTTCCACTGAGCCCCAGCCCCTCTCATCCAGATGACGACAGCTATCAACTTTTGTTGGTCCCCAGGATTTGGTAATCGAAGGTACACTGCCTCTGAACATAGACGCTTATTGTTAGCTATCCTGTGCTTGATAGATCTTTCTCCCAGGAACCGCCTTTAAAAACAAACAAACAAAAAAGCAGTCAGAGCTCATGGCCTTCACCAGAGCTTGTGGCAGTGAGTTCAATGAAACAACATGATGGAATAAGCGTTACCAATGAAATTTCTGCCTGCCAGACTACCCTGACAAGTAAGAACGTAAGAACATAAGAGAAGCCAATGTTGGATCAGGCCAATGGCCCATCCAGTCCAACACTCTGTCACACAGTGGCCAAAAATACCAGGTGCCATCGGGAGGTCCACCAGTGGGACCAGGACACTAGGAGCCCTCCCACTGTTGCCCCCCCGCCCAAGCACCAAGAAGACAGAGCATCACTTGCCCCAGACCGAGAGCTCGTATCTATACCTTGTGACTAATAACCACTGATAGACTTCTGCTCCATATGCTTATCTAATTCCCTCTTGAAGCCGTCCATGCTTGTAGCCGCCACCACCTCCTGAGGCAGTGAATTCCACGTGTTAATCACTCTTTGGGTGAAGAAGGACTTCCTTTTATCTGTTCTAACCCAACCACTCAGCAATTTCATGGAGCGCCCACGAGTTCTTGTATTGTGAGAAAGGGAGAAAAGTGCCTCTTTCTCTACCTGTTCTATCCCACGCATCATCTTACAAACCTTGATCATGTCGCCCCTCAGCTGTTCCTCCAAGCTAAAGAGCCCCAAGTGTTTTAATCTTTCTTCATAGGGAAAGTGTTCCGACCCTTTTATCATTCTAGTTGCCCTCTTCTCCAGTGAAGAAAAAAAGCAGGTAAAGCTCTTCAACTGAACAGAACTTTCAAGAAATCCACAGGCCCTTCTTCCATTACTTCATTAAATATCGTGACGGCTAAATGGAACCTCCAAACGAGGAGGCAGTCCACCTGCGTATTGTTTACCTATACTGCCATTCTACATGAGAAACACTCAGGGGGCTTTAGCAGATGCTGGGCTACAAAGTCCTTCAGGGGCTGCTGATAGGTTTCTCAGAGGCATTCAGTTGGACTAGGTGGACCTGTTTGTCCACTTCAGCGGGGTTGTAGTGACATTCTAAATGGAACCTCCATGTTCAGAGGCAGTCTCTGACCAACAGATTGGTCATGCCCTGTTTGTGAACATGGTGGAGAGATATCTAGTTTGCCGGGGGGGTGGGGAGGGACAAAGGCTGGATGAGACGGGCATTTGGTCCAAGCCATCACGTTCTTCTCAGCTTCTGAATGGAACCTCCATGCTGAAAGGCAGTCTATCTCTGAATATTTGGTGTTGAGGACAAAAAGGCGTAAGGCGGGTAGCTTCCTTCACGAGCTTTCCAGAGGCACCGGACTGGCTTCCCAGAAACATGACTAAACTAGAAGGATTTCTTTCTCTTAATCTGGCAGAGTTTTTATGGTGTGATTTTTTTTTTAATTAAAAAATCTAGTCTAAATTTCCTTGTAGACAGGAAATAATGCAACATTATTTGCAATCGGTACTTTTCGGAGGGGCTGCATTTTTCCCCGGGCTGCCCAAGTCCCTGGTGAGCTTCATCCAGTCGGATCCCCAGAGCTCAAATTGGCGGCGTTCTGCCCTAGCTGTTTTGCAATCCATCAGTCCCAGCTGGTCTGGCCTGCGGTTTCGGCTGCAGCCACTGGTAAAGACATCCAACTGTGCTCTGAGCAGACACAGACATCCACAAGGCTGGGAGCCGGCTTGCCACAAATCTGGATCATTAATGACTCTGGGGGGTGGATTTCTTGCCACAAAGCCACTCAGCAATCAGGCAACTGGTCCTGGCTGATTCCGGAATCCTTGCCGGGTCTTGTTGAGTCTGGAATTCTGTCAAGGAGAGACGCTCAGATGAGATCACCGGGGACTGGAACCCGGATACCCCTTCTCCAACTCTGAGGCTGGGGAGCCCCGGCCTGATTTAGCTGGCATTTATTTGTTTGGTGGTGCAAGGAGGAGGAGGAGATTGGATTTATACCCCACCCTTCACTACCCGAAGGAGTCTCAGAGTGGCTTCCAATCTCCTTTCCCTTCCCCTCCCCACAACAGACACCCTGTGAGGAAGGTGGGGCTGAGAGAGCTCTTTCGAGGACTGCTCTTGAGAGTACAGCTCTGAGAGAACTTGTGACTGACCCATGGTCACACCAGTGGCTGCATGTGGACAAGTGGGGAATCAAATCTAGTTCTCCCGGATTAGAGTCTGCACTCCTAAACACTACACCAAATTTTCCTTGGGCTTTCGACTGAGTCCGTTTGATGTAGTGGTTAAGTGCGCGGACTCTAATCTGGGAGAACCGGGTTTGATTCCCCACTCCTCCACTTGCACCTGGCTGGATGACCTTGGGCAAGCCGTAGTTCTGATAAGAGCTGTTCTTGAAAAAGGGCAGTTTCTGTCAGAGCTCTCTCAGCCCCACCTGCCTCACAGGGTGTCTGTTGCGGGGAGGGGAAGGGAAAGGAGTTTGTAAGCCGCTCTGAGGCACCTTTGGGTAGTGAAGGGCGGGGTATGAATCCAATCTCTTCTTCTTCTTCTATAAATCCAGTCTCCTCCCTCCTCCTTCTTCCACCAGCCATTGCAAAGAAAGTGGCTGCCGTTTATTCTCCTGTGATTTTGGAAAGATGTGTGAATAGATGATCTTGATGGGGTGGGGGGACATCCTGGCCACCGGCAGGGGTAGGGCGGCTGGGTGGGTGGGAGTCACAGGGCTGCCAGATCCTGGCCTCTGGTGCTCAGGACGGGAGTCTGAGCCTCCTCCTCCTTGGCCTGCTCCCTCCCTCCTTTAGACAATGTGTCATTATAAGCCATGCATGCAGCTTGGGTCTCCGTGGGAGAGGGTTGCCAGTTCCCTGGTCCTGGCGGGGATTCACCTGATTTTTGGGGCTTCTGCCCATTGTTGCTTTGCTGGAAGGCAGGGGAAACCCCGCCCCCAAACAGCAACACAACGGCATCACCCAGAAGCGATGCCATCACATCGAGTATATTGCACAGTGATGCCCTCGCCCGAGAGCAAAGTCTATGGTTTTAAGCTGGTTTTACCTTAGAGTTTTGCCCCATAAACCAGAGCGTTGCCACGCAACATCCCTGGTGTGCTGACATCAATTCCATGTGACATCATCGCATTGGGGACGTCCTGGAACGCCTCCCCGAATCCCCCCCTGCCGGCATGGCGAGGGGACCTGGCCAACCCACCCTGAGAACCCCGTCTCTTTTGAGGGCTCCAGAAAAGATGGCCGCTCAGCTGCTTCCTGAGTCGAGGGCTGCCCACCTCCAGGTGGTGAGTTGGGGTTCCCCCAGAATTAGAACTGACCTCTAGGCTGTGGAGATCGCTTCTCTGTTGGGGTATCTGGTTAGTATAGCAGAGTTTTGATCCCGAGTACAGCAAATAAATCGCCTAAGAAGAATATTGCAAAAAAAAAAAGGTAAACATACATATATTCAGGTAAGATCCAGTTCGCATTCGGGTTGCAGTCGAAAGGAGAGAGCGAAGCCAAATCGCAGGAGTATTTTCCCTATCACAGATGGCCAGCTTGTCCGGCATCACGTGTGTGGGAGGATTAGGGTTGCCAGCTCTGGGTTGGAAAATACCTGGAGACTTTGGGGGTGGGGCCAGGAGAGGGTGGGGTTTGGGGAGGGGAGGGAGGGGCCTCAGCAGGGGACAATGCCCCAGAGTCCCCCTTCTAAGCAGCCATTTTCTCCAAAGGAGCTGATCTCTGTCAGCTGGAGATCAGTTGTAAAAGTGGGGAATCTCCAGGCCCTTCCTGGAGGCTGGCAACCCTAGTGAGGATGATGGCATTATCTCTACAGGAGAGACCAGCAGAGGCATGTGTCTCCATGGAAGGCCATGTGAGAGAGGGAGAGGACAAACGAGAGAGGAGGGGGGGGGTCAGAAGGTTAAGACAAATAGAGGCATCTCATTCAAGGAGATAACAGCTATACACACTTAGAGAGATGCAGCGCCCCCCCCCCCAATGTCCAGACATGCTGAGTAAAGAGCTTTTATGTCATGGTCTTCGGTGCATACCTTTGATGTCCACCATCGCTCCAAATGAGCTGGAACACAAGCAGCCAAGATGGCCATGCTCTCGTCTGCCTAGGCACTGCCCAGTGTAGGGAGCCGTCCTCCCAGGCAGGCATGTACGATCACCTTGCCACAAAGACAGCTCTGTCCCAGGGCTCTTTCTAAACATCTTACACCCCCTGCCTCCCCCTTTTTTCGCAAGCATCGATCAGTTGTGTGACACCTAGGAGCCCAGCACGGGCCTATGTTAACGTTTTCCAGCTCTGAGAGTTGGAATGCAACCGGGGTGGGCAGACAAACGGCTCGTCATCGCCAAGTATGGACCAACTTTGGCTCCCTCGCGAAATTTCCAGCCACTGCGGAGCCAGACACATTTACATTCTTCTATTTGAAGTTAAACCCTAATCCTTTGAAAGATTTGCAGTCTGAGCTACGGAGTCGCTCACCACCAGTGCGGCGTGAAGGGTTCTCGCTGTGCCTTGAAACCAGGGGCAGTTGTGAGCTTGGAGAGAGAGAGAGAGAATTCCAGGAGATAGAAGGGGGGGGGGAAGAGTGGTATTGGCGACGAGGTGCACTTTAACAGGCATTTGCCCATTCGGTTCGGTGCTGAGCCGGATTTGTCACGAAAATTCGTACCAAATTGAATTTTCAGGGGGGAAAGAGAATTGCTGAAGCAGAACTGGAGTGGAGTAGGTGGATTACCACAAGTGATGGGCAGCCTCTTTGAAAAGTGCAGCCAGAAGCCAAATCCCACATATGAGATTACGCCACTCGGATAATGCTTTGCAGCCCCCCTGTGGTTTGGGGATGGCTTAATAGGTCATCGAAATGATCTACCTGTGCCTGGAATATACCGCTTCGGGCAGCAGATGGAGCTCACATGACCGAATGAGCGTCGTTAATCCCTCTTTACCCAGATTCTCCATGAAATCCAAGGATCTGTTTCTTTCCTTTAAAAAAAAAACAAAACAATTTGGATTCCGTTTCAGATTAATTGATTCGAAGAAAAGGTCAAAGAGGGGAGAGGGGGAAGGGAAGTTCTGCAAAAAAAGAAAATTCAGAATTTCACTTTATATGTTTGCCTCTTCTATGTTACCCCAGACGTTCCCATCCTCCCAGTAGACCCACCATCCTGCGTGGAACATCAAAAAATCCCTTGCAAGGGCTGAAATTACAAAGGGGTGTCCTAGAGGAATAAGAGAAATCAAAGAGAAATCAAAGAGAAATTCCTCTTTTGAAAGAGAAAAAGATAAGAAGAGGAAGGAGGAAGGAAGGAGAGGAAGGAAGGAAGGAAGGAAGGAAGGAAGGAAGGAAGGAAGGAAGGAAGGAAGGAAGGAAGGAAGGAAGGAAGGAAGGAAGGAAGGAAGAGAAGGAAGGAAGAAGAAAGAAAGAAAGAAAGAAAGAAAGAAAGAAAGAAAGAAAGAAAGAAAGAAAGAAAGAAAGAAAGAAAGAAAGAAAGAAAGATGGTTTTATACCCCACCCTTCACTACCTGATGTTAAGGCCGAAGGAACCAAGGGGAGCCAAGTGTATTTTGCGAAAGTGCTGATCGAAACTCTGCCCCTCGATCCACCCCTATCCTAGCAGAGTTGCTCTGACCAGGCTGTGCAGAATGCGTGTGGAGCATTCAGCTAACCATATCCGAGTCTGGCCGTGGTCTCGGCATTGTAGGACCTGACGTTTTGCCAGCAGCTGTGACTGGCATCCTCAGAGGTATAACACAAAAAGACAGAGTACTCTCTGTGTCAAGGTGAGAAGGAAAGTGGTAGGCAAGTAATTTATATCTATTCAGGGGTAGGGCTGAGTCATTATCTTGTAGGAGTGAACATGCTAATGGAGGAGCTTTCCTGAGGAGGTTCTTTTGTCTATGGATTGTTCCCTGAGGAGGTTTCCTGTTTCCTGAGGAGGTTCTTCTGTATGTGGATTGGCTGTTGAAATTCTAATCTTATCTGTATTGACTTTCTTCATTCCACGTGGGAACTTTCAAACAAGAAGGAGAGGAAGTTCCCCACTGCGGTTATTTTTATATGCATTTATATTTTTGTAAATGTTCCACTTCTCCATTTTTATGCTGCCGTTTTTGTAGATCTGTTCATATTGTGTGTGTTCGTGACACCGTTTTATACACAGTGAATATAGTATTTATTCTTGAAGTATACCCCACTTATACATATATATACATCAGATGAAAAAGAAGAAGAGGAGGAGGAGGAGGAAGAGGAGATTGGACTTATACCCCGTCTCAGAGCGGCTTACAACCCCTTTTCCCTCCCCACAGCACACACTCTGTGGGGTTGGTGGGGCTGAGAGAGCTCTCTCAAGAACTGCCCTTGAGAGAACAGTTCTGAAAGAACTTATGACTGACCCAAGGTCACACCAGCAGCTGCATGTGGAGGAGTGGGGAATCAAACCCGGTTCTCCCAGCTTAGAGTCCACTACACCAAACTGGCTCTCATGTACTAATTGACTGATACACAGCAAATCTTGAAAATGCATTTGGCGTAGGGTTGCCAATCTCCAGGTGGTAACTGGAGATTTCCTGGATTACAACTGATCTCCAAGCGACAGAGAATCATTCACCTGGGGAAATGACTGCTTTGGAAGGTGGACTCTATGGCCTTATACCCCACTGAAGTCCCTCCCCCCCAAACTCCACCCTCCCCAGGCTCTACCCCCAAAATCTCCAGGCATTTCGAAACCCGGAGCGGACAGTCCTTATTTGGTGCAAGGGAGAAGCACACATGAAACTGCCTTCTACCGAATCAGGCCCTTGGCCCATCAAGGGGTCAGGATCGTCTACTCCGACTGGCAATGGTTCTTCAGGGTCTCAGGCCGAGGTCTTTTACATCACCTCCCGAGCAGTCCGTTTAGCTGGAGATGCCGGGGGTTGAACCTGGGACCTTCTGCATGCCAAGCCGATGCTCTCGGCTCTACCACCGAGCCACAGCAGAACTGCAGGGATGGGAAATTTGAAAGCACTCCCAGATCTGCCTGGAAACTTCATTTCAGGCACGCCGTACTCTCGGTCCTATCACCACCAGAGCATAACAAGTCATTTGCCCCCCCTCTCCCCGACCTGCACCGAGCACTGCCAGACTAACCCCTCGGGCACGAGTCAGCTGCCCAATCACGCTGGCAAGCCTACCGTGCCTGCAGCGCTGCCAGATAACCAGATGCTTTGGCAATGCAGCAGCTGCTCCTCTTTCCATGGTACAGCGATCTCTGCAGCTGCAGCCCCGGGCCATGCAGACACCTCGAGGTGCCAGAGGTTGCGCTGAGGAATGCGGCTGCCGCCCACCTCTGCCCTTGGGAGCCACAACCCTCAATGGTTCTTCTTTGCCAAGGGAGGGTGTTGGACTAGAATCTCACTTCGCCAGCCCCCAAGCCGGTTACCCGGAAAAGGAGCGTGCAAACGGCAGAGCTGGATTCTCATAAAGTCCACCAACTGCCTCATAAATCGGCCTTACTTCTGGATTTCCAGGCAGGGGCTTGGACTCAGCACCTCTAGCCTTTGGGAATTCGCGCCTTCTCACTCCCGGACATATATTGCAAAACAGAGGGATTTCCCCCTCCTGCCGCCATCTTTCTCCAACCTTATTCCCTTTAGGTTTGTTCCTTTATTGTGGTTTTTTTAAAAAACATTTTCTTTTTATTGTTATTTTCCAAACACAAGAAACAATGACAGGTTTCATAAATTGAAAGGAAATCATTACATTAAACACTTTTTTCTTGATCGTTACGGGCAGGGCTCTTTGGGTAGCAGGAACTCCTTTGCATATTGGGCGACGCATCCCTAATGTAGCCAATCCTCCAAGAGCTTACAGAGCTCTTCTGACAGGGGCTACTATAAGCTCTTGGAGGATTGGCTACATTAGGGGTGTGTCGCCTAATACGCAAAGGAGTTCCTGCTACCCAAAGAGCCCTGGTTACAGGCAGTCCAAACCCATTGCCGGCAAATCACAATAATCGAAACGTTCATATTTCTTTTACTATGAGCCTGGAAAGATTATTTCTCTGCCTACCTTCTTCTCGAGGCTTTCCCCCCCTCTCCATAGCTTTAAACACTGCCGTTTCACTTATCTTCTAATGTTTTAAATTATTGTGAACCATTAAACTTAAACGAATATATTAAGGCTTATCTATGTCTTAATTTTTTTTTCTCTTTTGCTTATTATTATCAGCTAAGTATCTGTTCGGCTTCCATCTAGTTCGTATTGATAAACGACAGGCAAAGTAAGTCAGTACTCAAGTTACACTGCGTCTTATTGTTTGTTCCTTTATTGTTCAACTTCTTTTGGTTCCGTGCTGCATAACTCTCCTTTTAAGTTCTGGTTTTCGCAGGAGAATTCCGAAACACAAGCTTCGGAGCTAGGACACACACACATGGGGCTCCCCGCCACCTTTCAGCTCTTTCTTGCTAATTTTCATCTTTCCTCCTCCACCCACACTGCTGTGTTACAGATGCACGCACTGATAGAACTTGACAGGAAAAACAACCCAGTGGTTGCACCCAGGTTTGTTTGTTTTTCCCCTGTGTGGTGTTTTACCCGTACGCACATGCGCTCCTGAACTTGGGTGGGAGTGTACAGAGAACCGCATCCAGACAAATGGCTGGTAGAATTTTAACCGTGCACATGGGCTGTTGTTGTTCAGCCGCACAGTTGTGTCCGACTCTTTGTGACCCCGTGGACCACATCACGCCAGGCCCTCCTGTTCTCTGTTGTGTTCTGGAGTTTGCTTAATTTCATGTTCGTTGCATCGGTGACACTGTCTAACCATCTCATCCTTTGCCGTACCCCTTCTTCTTTGACCTTCCATCTTTCCCAGCCATCAGGGTCCTCTCCAGGGAGTGCTCCCTTCTCATTTGGTGGCCAAAGTATTGGAGCTTCAGCTTCAGTCTCTGGCCTTTCAGGGAACAGTCAGGGTTGGTTTCTTTTAGGATTGACTGATCTGATCTCCTTGCAGTCCAAGGGACCCTCAAGAGTCTTCTCCAGCACCATAATTCCTACACATCTATTGTTCGGCACTTGGCCTTCCTTAAGGTCCAGCTCTTGCAGCCATGCAGTACTACTGGGAATACCATTGCTTGGACCATGTGGACTTTTGTTGGCAGGGTGATGTCTCTACTTTTTGTTATGCTGTCTAGGTTTGCCATCGCTTTCCTCCCAAGGAGCAGGCGTCTTTTAATTTCATGGCTGCAGTCACCGTCTGCAGTGAGCTTGGATCCCAGGAATGTGATTTTTCTATAGGTAATGGTTGAGGAAACTCTGTTTCACTGTAGAAGGAGGAGGAGGAGGAGGAGGAGGAGGAGGAGGATTGGATTTATACCCCACCCTTCACCACCCAAAGGAGTCTCAGAGCAGCTTACAATCTCCTTTCCCTTCCCTTCCCCACAACAGGCACCCTGTGAGGGAGGTGGGGCTGAGAGAGCTCTTTCGAGGACTGCTCTTGAGAGAACAGCTCTGAGAGAACTTGTGACTGACCCAGGGTCACCCAGCTGGCTGTACGTGGAGGAGTGGGGAATCAAACCGGGTTCTCCCAGATTAGAGTCTGCGCTCCTAACCACTACACCAACCTGGCAGAACAAAATGTCGTAAAATGACAAAACAGGAGAAACCCCCTTGTTCTCTTTCCAAACTTTTTTTTTCTTTTGTCCCCGAACTGCTTTTGAAATCTCTGTGGTGGGGTCTCCCATCTGAAATCCTTTTATATGTCTTCATTTGCATGACAAAGAGTTTAAAGGGAAGAGAGGTTGGGCAACCAAAGCATTTCCTGGTATGAAATCTCCCCCTGGCACATCAAAAACCTACCATGGCTGTGTCACATCTCTGCTCTCCACCCTACCCCACTCCCCGCCCTTTTTTTTTTTGGAAATGCTCAAATGATATATTTTTTAAAATGCCACTAGCGCATTCCCAGCCACGCAGGCAAGGATTTAATCATGTCCTCTATCAGATTCCAAATAACATGAGCCTCCTAAAAACAACTCTGTGTTACAGAACAAAATACCACAGAACATTTCCGGCAAAACTGGCCGACTCTCTTACAGACTGGTGGATATTGAATGCTCCCGAATAAACCGCTGGCGTGGAGATTCAGATCTCACTTGGCCTGTTCGAAGGGACCCGTCCTGGACTTTCTGGCTGAGTGATGTCTCAGTGGTTCTTAAAGTCAGATGCCAGCGACTGCAGGCCAGAGGCAAAGAAGGGAGATCTGGGTTCTCCAACCCAATAAGCTGGGCACGTACGAACATGTGAAGCTGCGATATAACGTGTATGGTTGCCAGGGCTCTTTTTGTAGAAAAAGCCCAGCAAGAACTCATTAGCATAATAGGCCACACCCAACAGCAGAAACTCATTAGTGTATTAGGCCACACCCCCATGCTACCAGAAGTGTGGTCATCCTGCCACACCCACCCTTTGCTTCTTATTCTGTTTACCTTGTTTGTTGTCAGAACCCAGGGCTTTCTTTGTAGCAGGAACTCCTTTGCATGTTAGGCCACACACCCCTAATGTAGGCAAAACTAATAAGTTTCTGCTGTTGGGTGTGGCCTGTTATGCTAATGAGTTCCTGCTGGGTGTGGCCAACTCGGGAGCCAGCCGGAACTCCGTTCCTGTGCGTTCCTGCCCCAAAATAGCCCTGATGGTTGCCATCTTACAGGTGGGGCCTGCCGTTCTCCCAGAATTGCAGCTGATCTCCAGATGACAGATATCAGTCCCCCTAAAACATGTTGTTGGAAGAGAGTTTTACGGATACCGTGGGCCACCAAAAAGACAAAGAAGCGGGTTCTAGATCCGATCGAGCTTGAACTCTGCCTAAAAGTGACAACAACCAGACTGAGGCTTTTGTACTTGGGTCACATTATGAAAAGACAACCGTCGTGGGAAAAGACAATAATGTTAGGAAAAGATGAAGGCGACAGAAGTCAGGTAGTGAAGGGGGAGGTAGGGCTATTTCTGGGCAGGAGTGCACAGGAACGGAGTTCCACGCCCAGCAGGAACTCATTAGCATTATAGGCCACACCCCAACAGCCGGAACTCATTAGGACTGGCTGCATTACGGGGTGTTTGGCCTAACATGCAAAGGAGTTCCTGCTACAAAAAAAATCCCTGGGTTTTGGCAACAAACAAGGTAAACAGAATAAGAAGCAAAAGGTGGGTGTGGCTGGATGACCACACTTCTGGCAACATGGGTATGTGGCCTAATATGCTAATATGCTGCACCGTCAGGGGTATAGTCTAATATGCTAATGTGTTTCTGCTGATGGGTGTGGCCTATTATGCTAATGAGTTCCTGCTGGGCTTTTTCTGCAAAAAAAGCCCTGGGTGGGAATACATCCAATCTCTTCTTCTTCTTCTTCTTCTTCTTCTTCTTCTTCTTCTTCTTCTTCTTCTTCTTCTTCTTCTTCTTCTTCTTCTTCTTCTTCTTCTTCTTCTTCTTCTTCTTCTTCTTTTTCTGTCCCTTCCCCAAACCATGCCCTCTCCAAGCTCCACCCACAAACTATAGAGCTGTAACAAGGGCAACGCAAGCGAGGCACTTGCCTCAGGCACATGAAACTGAGGGACACAGATAAGGTTGCCAGCTCTGGGTTGGGACATTTTGGGAGTGGCACCTAAGGAGGGCAGGTCTGGGGGCAGAATGCCATAGAGTCCAAACTCCAAAGCAGCCATTTTCTCCAGGGGAACTGCTCTCTGTCGCCTGGAGATTAGTTGTGACAGCGGGAGATCTCCAGCCACCACCTGGAGGCTGGCAACCTCAGGCACAGGTAAAGTATACGACGACTAAAATAGACACTGTGTTGTTATCATTCTTGTTATTTATGTATTTACCTTTTTAACCCAAAATAGCAACTATGAAAGTAGAGGGGGTGCAATTCTATGTTCTTGCATCGGGGGCAACAGTAGCTCATTACTGCTCTCACTACATCTCCAGGAATTTCCTAACCCCGAGCTGGCAACCCCAGGAACATACCAAAGAAACAAAATAGACGGTGGGAAAAGCCATTTCTAACAATATTCTATCAATAAAGACTTCTGCAAGCTTATTTGTCTGAACATTATATTAAAGTTAAGCACAATGTTGTAATAGAAGGGAAACGTTGTAAAGTGGAATTTTTGAACAGATGTGTACAACATGTCTTACGAAATAAACCTTAAACGTATATGTCTCCCATGTCAAAGGACAAAAGACAAGCCGCAACAAAATGCAAAACAGAAGACGAGTCAAACGAGAACACATGACGTCGGGTTACCAGATGTCGTCTTTCTAGAGGACATGTCCTCTTTTGTTAGTGTTTGTCCTCCTTGGGCCTGCTTTTCTAAAAAAAAAAATGATGGAAATGTTCTCTTTTTGGGTTGGGAGAAGTGTTCCCTCTAAACTGAGTCAGTGTGAGCTAGCTCATAGTTTTTTAGCCTCCGGCTCGCACATTTCTGCCTTAGCTCAGGAAGGACGGCTTCAGAGCAAACTAATTTATGCAGCAGCCAAATTGCTTTCTCACAACATTTAATGCCAGTAGCTCACAAATAGCATTTTTGCTCACAAGCAGGGCTTTTTTGGTCGAAAAAGCCCAGTGGGAACTCATGAGCATAATAGGCCACACCCAACAGCAGAAGCTCATTAGCATATTAGGCCACACCCCTGATATCACAGCTCATTAGCATATTGGGCCACACCCTCATTTTACCAGAAGGGTAGTCATCCAGTCACACCCACCTTTTGCTTCTTATTCTGTTTACCTTGTTTGTTTGTTGCCAAAACCCAGGGCTTTTTTTGTAGCAGGAACTCCTTTGCATGTTAGGCCACACACCCCTAATGTAGCCAATCCTAATGAGTTTCTCCTGCTGGCTGTGGCCTATTATGTTCATGAGTTCCTGCTGGGCGTGGCCAGCTTGGGAGCCAGCCGGAACTCCGTTCCTGTGCGTTCCTGCCCCAAAATAGCCCTGTTTGACAAGACTCCACAGTTTAAAGGGAGCATTGGTTGGGAGGCTGAGCTTCAGCTTAAATAGTTGGGGTATTTATAATAGGGTTGCTAAACTCCAGGGGTTGTTTGGAGATCCCCTAGGGTTGCCAGGTCCCCCCAGGGGGCAGGGAACCCCCTGCTTGAGAGGCCTGTTCCCCGCCGGCCTGGATTGGGCCACCAGGGGGAACCCCACCCCCAAAGTGTGTGCCGTGCACGGCGTGAAGACGCCACCCAGAGGTGATGTCATCACGTCGGGCACGTTACCGGGGGACGCTCTATCATTCGAGGGAAAACTCTATGGTTTCCCCTCGAATGATTGTGGCCCCACCCCCAACGTGCCCGACGCGATGACATCACTGTCCCGGCTGGGGACAGGACTCCCCCCGCTTTCAGGTAATTTCCACTTGGCAACCCTAAGATCTCCTGGGATTATAACTGCTCTTCAGGCAACAACAATCAGTTGCCCTGGATAAAATGGCCGCTTCGGAAGCTGGACTCGATGGCATCATCCCCGGTTGAAGTCCGTCCCTTCCCCCAACCCTACCCTCCTCAGGACACACACCCCAAACCTCCAGGCGTTTCTCAACCTGGAGTCGGCAACCCTAATTTATAATAATGAGATTTGTCACAGGGATCAGTTGTTTGAAGTAGCCAGTCGGGAAATATGTCCCCTTTTTTGGCTTTCCAAAGGACGGCAACCCACATCACAACAAGCCAGACTGGATGAGAGGAGATTCGTGCCTCCTCAGAGGATAGGGTTGCCAGGTCTGGGTTGCAAAATAACTGAAGACTTTGGGGGTGGAGCCAGGAGAGGATGGGGTTTGGGGAGGGGAGGGGCCTCAGCATAGTACAATGCCATAGAGTCCACCCTTCAAAGCAGCCATTTTCTCCAGGGGAGCTGATCTCTGTCAGCTGGAGATCAGTTGTAAAAGCAGGCGATCCCCAGGCCCCACCTGGAGGCTGGCAACCCTATCAGAGGAGACGGTGAATGTGTGAATGAATGAAAAGCTGCCGCTGGACTTCTCTGTGGAATTACATGCCTGAGTGAGCCGCAATGGCCCAGCCTTGGAGCCCAGACAATTCTCCAGCGACGAAAAGCGTTACAGATAAGAGACTGTTCGGACGATTACTTGGATTGACAGCCTGCGAACAGGAGGGAAAGGCCTGGCTCCGGCCTAGCCAGCGAAGCAGAAAGCGGCCTTGCTCGGGACCAGCCCTAGGTCAAGTGGCTTGGCGCCTCGGGTGTATTAAAGCCATTTACGAGAGGCTGAGATGGATTTATAGGGCCTCCCAGAGAAGGAATGAGCTCCCTTGGGGGCCAGGCGGTGGTGCCAAGTTGCTCATCAAGCGGATACAAGGAAGATACTCAAGATCTAGATTTTAGTCATAAACATCTGGATTCACAAGCTCCATACATTGACCCCAGAGGGAATGAGCCAAACTATGGATCTCTCGTGCCACCTGTGAACTGGATTATCACCTTAGTAAAAAGGTAAAGGTTCCCTTGCTCGAAAGCCAGTCGAATCCAACTCTAGGGTTGCGGTGCTCATCTCTGTTTCCAAGCCGAAGAGCCAGCGCTGTCCGAGGATGTTTCCGTGGTCATGTGGCCGGCATGACTAAACACCAAGGCGCACGGAATGCTGTTACCTTCCCACCGAAGTGGTACCTATTTATCTACTTGCAATTTCTTGCTTTTGAACTGCTAGGTTGGCAGGAGCTGGAACTAGAGACGGGAGCTCACTCCGTCAGTCGGCACTCTCGGGTCTCGAACTGTTGAACTACTGACCTTCCACAGCCTGCCGTTCAGCCTCTTAACCACTTCAGCCACCGCAGCTCCTGGATTATCACCTTACTTGGACTTAAAAAAAAAGGGGGGGGGAGAGAATATTCCCTTTAAATATCAAAAGTTTAGACTGTTATCGAACTGGAATACATTATGACGTGAAATGCAGATTTTAACTACTGTCACTTTAATTAGAGAATACACATATGAACTGTTGACAGGTGCTGAAAGATTTAATGACCAGAGAACAAGGTCAATACTCTGCAGACTTAAGAAAGACAGGAGCTAAGAAAGAAGGTCTATGACCTTCGGCTGCTTAGTGTGGTAAGAAAACTTTGTGAAGCCGAGCTATATTAGAAGTATTGTATGACTTTTAGATTCATGAATTGTGTCTTTTAAACAGCCTTTTGTAGGACCGGCAACAAACATCAATGAATTTTATAAAAGAAAGCTTTCCCCCTTTGGAAGACTTCAAGCAAGGAGAGGCTGGCATAGAATTCTGGAAACTCCCGGTTAATATATATATATCTGTTTTAGGATATTATAATAGCACACAATACACTTTATAAGATATTAGTTATAAATAGAACACATTAAGTTATAAAAAAGGTTTTTGCAGTGTATATGTTTGTTACTTGAATCCTCTAACACCGCAGTTCGGGTTGCTACAGCCTCTAGGAAAGGCCTGGAGATCTCCCAGGATTACAAGTGCTCTCCACTCCAGAGAGGTCAGTTCCCCTGGAGGAAAAGACAGCTTTGGAGGGTGAACTCTGTGGTATACCATAGAGTCTAGGAGAAATGGAAGTCCCAGAGTGACATCACATCCCTACTTAACTCCCTCCCCCTCCAACTTCACACTTCCCCTTCCTCCAGAAATTTCTGTACCCACACCTGGCAATCCTAATACTCAGGCACTCGCCGGAACATCAGCAATTGATTAATTTTGTTGCCTCTCCTTCTATCGATTATGTTTTTGTCCTCAAAGGAGCTCACGGGGACAGGACATGGGCTGTCTCCCTCTGCCAACAACAGCCCTGATAGTGACTTTTCTAAGGTCACCCAGTGACCCTCATGGCTGAGTGGGGCTTTGAAGTCATGTTACTAACCTTCAGGTGGAGCCCGGCATTCTCCCAGAATAAGAACGGATAAGAACATAAGAGAAGCCATGTTGGATCAGGCTAATGGCCCATCCAGTCCAACACTCTGTGTCACACAGTGGCCAAAACCCAGGGACCATCAGGAGGTCCACCAGTGGGGCCAGAACTCCAGAAGACCTCCCACTGTGGGGCCCCCCAAGCACCAAGAATACAGAACATCACTGCCCCAGACATAAGAACATAAGAGAAGTCATGTTGGATCAGGCCAATGGCCCATCCAGTCCAACACTCTGTGTCACACAGTGGCCAAAACCCAGGGGCCATCAAGATGTCCACCAACAAGGCCAGAACTTCAGAAGGCCTCCTGCTGTGGCCCCCCAAGCACCAACAATACAGACCATCACTGCCTCAGACATAAGAACATAAGAGAAGCTATGCTGATTCAGGCCAGTGGCCCATCCAGGTCAACACTCTATGTCACACAGTGGCCAAAGCCCAGGGGCCATCAGGAGGTCCACCAGCAGGGCCAGAACTCCAGAAGCCTTCCCACAGCTGCCCCCTAAGCACCAAGGATACCGAGCATCACTGCCCCAGAAAAAAAGAACATAAGAGAAGCCAATGTTGGATCAGGCCAATGGCCCATCCAGTCCAACACTCTGTGTTCCACAGTGGCCAAAACCCAGGTGCCATCAGGAGGTCCAGCAGCGGGGCCAGAAGCCCTCCCACTGTTGCCCCCCAAACATCAAGAACAGAAGCATCTAAGCTGAGGAGTCTTGTGATGAAAAGATTCAACTTTGTGAGCTGCTGGCATTGAAGTTGTGAGCGAGCGATTTGGCAGCTGCATAAATTAGTTTGCTTGGGAGCCACCCTTCCTGAGCTAAGACAAAAATGTGTGAGCTGGAGGCTAAAAACTGCGAGCTAGCTCACATTTGCTCAGCTTAGAGGGAAGACCACCGAGCATCCCTGCCCCACACATCGTGTTCCATCTATACCTTCTGGCTAATAGCCACGGATGGACCTCTGCTCCATATGTCTACCCTATCCCCTCTTGAAGCTGTCTAGGCTTGTAGCCACCACCTCTTCCTGCAGCCGCAAATTCCACACATTAATGACTACACAGATCAGTTAGTGACTACAGAGAGACCAGTTTCTCTGGAAGAAATGGCAGCTTTGGAGGGATGGGCACACACTATGGCATCGCATCCCAGCTGAGCTCCCTCCCCCAGGTCTCCAGGAACCTCCCAAGCCAGAGCTGGTGACCTTAATCTGAACTCGGTTCTCCATGGTGCAAATCCAATGCTCTACCCAGTTGAAATGGTAAATAAGGCATGGCAAAATGACAACTCCTGGCTGTTCCAGTAATGGAGGGGGGGGATGAGCAGGAAGACTGGGAGAAGTTCCTTTGAGTGTGAGTCTGCAAACCAGCTCTCCCTCACTCAGATGGGAGACGGGGCGTCCCCTCTTTCCCACCGCTGTCCCCTGTCCTTTCCGCCATTGTCTGTCATCGTAAATAACTTCGGCAGTAACTGAACTGACATTTGTCTGCCGCAAGCCTATTGTTACCTACCATTTACAACCACCCTGTCTCCGTTCCTCGTATCCTCGTTCTTGTGTGCTCCGGGGAAAACATGTTACATGCCTAAAGGGTGCCTCCACATCCAGAGGCAGTAAACCTCTGAATAGCAGTGCTAAGAAGAAGAAGGATGATGATGATGAGGAGGAGATTGGATTTATACCCCGCCCTTCACTACCCAAAGGAGTCTTGGAGCAGCTTACAAACGCCTTCCCCTTCCCCTCCCCACAACAGGCACCCTGTGAGGTGGGTGGGGCTGAGAGAGCTCTGACAGAAACTGCTCATTTTCCAAGAACAGCTGTGCCAGAACTTGTTATCAGAACTCTTGCTTAGGCTGGCAGAAGTGATTAACTTGCAGCAGCTGAGAACTGTCATCTAAAGTGGCTGACAGCTTGCAGTTTAGAGCTCTATCCTGGTAACAGCTTTCTGTTTGGTATAGTGGTTGTGTGCGGACTCTAATCTGGGAGAACCGGGTTTGATTCCCCACTCCTCCACTCACAGCTGCTGGATGATTTTGGGCAAGCCATAGTTCTGGCACAGCTGTTCTTGGGAAAGTGCAGCTTCTGGCAGAGCTCTCTCAGCCCCACCTACCTCACAGGGTGTCTTGTTGTGGGGAGGGGAAGGGAAAGGAGTTTGTAAGCCGCTCTGAGACTCCTTTGGGTAGTGAAAGGCAGGGTATAAATCCAATCTCTTCTCTTCTTCTTCTCTTCTACATAACCCAGCAATGTCGGGCCCCGGGAAAACTGTCCTTGGAAACAGCTCCTCCACGATCGCCAAGGTAACATCCTTGACAGCTTCATGCACTATGGATACACCAGGCAATGGTGCCAGCAATGTGGCTACATCACTTCCAGTGTGTACCAGAAGTGACATAATCACGTTGGGGGACAGCTCTGGTATTTGGGCAAAAACTCGATGGTAAAATTGGCCTCTGCCATAGAGCTTTTGCCCAAATACCAGAGTGTCGCCTGGATGTCACCGATATGATGACATCACTTCTGGGGCACGCCGGAAGTGACATTGCCATGTTGCTGGCAACAAAGCCCGGGCATCCCTCTCTCTCCTGGCAAGTCCCTCTGCCAGCCAGCTGATTGGCAACCATAGCCTGAGACGAGTTCCTTCACTAAGCAGGACAAGTAAACGTTTCTGGCTGCTCCCTTCCCCATTCGTTCCCGACTTTTGGCGAGTCAAGAGTTTCATTCCTCTCCCTGCCAAAGATCCCCTGTGAACGTCATGTCATCTCTGTCTGGATACACACACTGTTTGTACTTCCGATACATATGTTTGTGTATTGATAAAGTCTGTTTGATGCATATTTGATAGGCTCCGGTTTGGGATGAGATGTCAGCATCTGCTGAGCGACGGGGCGGCTGCTGATTGAAAGATCGAATTATTCCCCCCCAGCGCCCAGAATGGTTGTGCCAACTGGCCTTGATCTGGTTCTGCGAAACAGCCTTCCATTGGCAAATGAGTCACTTGCAACAATATTATGTTCTAACCTGCACTGGGGAGGAAAGTATGGGGTTTACCTGTTATTAGAGGAATGAGAAGTGTGTGTGTGTGTGAGAGAGAGAGAGAGAGAGAGAGGGAGAACACACCAAATAGCTCAGAGCTATAGTTATGTGTCATATATGTTAAGTTGGGAGGCGAAGACAGTTCTTTTTAACGACATGTCAGGATGGTTACTAATTCAGAAAGCAAATAACTCTTTCTGAGCATATTCCTCCTTTTCCTCTCCTCCTCCCCTCTCTCCCTTTTCCTTCTAGGCAGATTTAGTGTTGTGTTTGGAGATGATTCAGAAAGTAGTCAAAAGATAAATACATTGGAAGCCGCGCTAAAAAACAGACTTCGGGAGGTGGCGGGCCACAGACTGACATACGTCCGCTTGCGCACGCGCACAGTCAGGACGGCAGGCAGGCCTCTCTGACTCCAGACCCGGTGTTGCTAGAAACCCTTCTGTCTGCTGGAAACAGATCTGAGAGTTTGAGGTGCATTCAGGATAGGGTTGCCAGCATCCAGGTGGGGCCTGGAGATCTCCCACTGTTAACGACTGATCTCCAGACCTTTGGGAAAATTTGGTAAAAACAGTTAACTATTCAGAGTTTGCAATGGATCTTTGTTCACTGGAAAGGAAGCATTTTCTTTATTTGTAAAAAATCTTTATTTCTAAAAGGTTAGGGTACACGGGGAAAGCTACAAAACAACAGACACTTAAGACTACGGTCGAATCTGCATTTGCATTTTAAATCAGTCACGTGCTGCTGTGACGCCGTCTTTCTCTATGCTTGTTTGAATGCTGTTTGGAGAAGATTCTTTTTAAAGCAGTGCAGAGATGCAATGACAGTGGAGCCGCCCTGAAAGGACGATAAACATATGTGGACGTGCGAAAGGATGCTAGCACTGTTGAGATGTGAAAACGACACCAAATGTGGACAGCTTTTTTGAAGAGGGAGTCAAAAGGCCGGGACGCTGGTGGGAAAGCCAAATGCAGATTCAGCCTACATCTTTACAGACTGACCACACAGTTGGTAATGGAGATTCCTCCTTTCTTCTTGACCCCTAGAAGGAAATCCCCTGAATGCATTAACCAATGATTGTTAGTAAATAGTGCTCTAGTTTCCCGGGCTTTCTTCCCATTGGCTTTCTGCCGGGTTCCCTTCCAGGTCAGTCTAAACAACAGCACATGAGTTAAGGGCCTTAACCCTCCAATGAGTGAATTTAGACCTTGCCACACACGTATTTCCAACATAGACAACCAAGAACAGTCCCCCTGGAGAAGACGGCTGCTTTGGAGGGTGGACTCTATGGCATTGCTACCTGGCTGAAGCCCCTCCCCTCCCCAAACCCCGCCCTCCCCAGGCTCCATTCCCCAGATTTCCAGGTATTTCCTAACACAGAGCTGGCGACCCTAAGGCAGAAGTACAGGAATTAGAAGGCACTTCTCTGCTCACCAGCTAACAACAGAAGGCCAGGGTCCCAGGATTTATACCCAGTCTGGCTGATCCACAGAAGAAATGCTCTTGCACACTAAAGCATTTGCCCAGAATTAAACTCCGTTGGTCTTCCAGGTGTCACTAGACTCAGACATTGTTCGATTGCTTCAAACCAGCACGGCTGCACACCTGAAATGACACAGAATTTCAGTGTTTCGGATGCATGAAATTTTGCCAAAAAAATGCTAAAATGTAGCATATCTTTTGTACCGGAATTGTTTTTACGGCATATACTTCCAGAAAATCGTAAAAAGCAGGCTTCTTATCTTATTTTACATGTAGTTACAACCGCTAGAATATTGTATGCTAAATATTGGAGAAGAAAGGAGACACCTTCGAAAAGAAGAAATAATAAATAAACTACTCGAAACTGCTGAAATGGATAAATGAACTTTAATTTTGAAAGGACAAAAAAAGGAAAACGTTGAAAACACGTGGTCAAGATTTTACAGATGGACGGAAGGATACATTAAATGAACTGTGTACACAACTGAAGTAGAGGACAACATGAACATTTACAATAATATGTGCTAAAGTTTTACTGAACAATAAAAGGTATAGAGATTTATTTTTTACTTAGAGATGTATGGATAACTTAACAGGATGGATAAGAGATAATCTAAAGAGATGGGTAGATTCTCCCAATGAATGTCTGTATGTATGTTTGTTTGCTTTTGTGTGTTTTATACAAAATAAAATTGTTTGTTTTTTAAAAAAGAATTTCAGTGTTTCATTTTGTTTTTAATTGCAGACTGCAAATGGGTATTGGGGTGCAAAAGGTAAAGGTAAAGTTTCCCTTGCTCGAAAGCCAGTCGAATCCGACTCCAGGGTTGCGGTGCTCATCTCCGTTTCAAAGCCGAAGAGCCAGCGCTGTCCAAAGACGTTTCTGTGGTCATGTGGCCAGCATGACTAAACGCCAAGGCACACGGAATGCTGTTACCTTCCCACCAAAGTGGTACCTATTTATCTACTTACAATTTCTTGCTTTCGAACTGCTAGGCTGGCAGAAGCTGAAACTAGAGACGGGAGCTCACCCCGTCATGCGGCACTCTCGGGTCTCGAACTGCTGAACTACTGACCTTCCACTGCCTGCAGTTCAGCGTCTTAACCACTTGAGCCACCGCAGCACAGTAAGGCAGCACAAATTTCAGATGGAGTCACGCCCGGAATTTTTGGAGCATTCCATGCGCCCCTGCAACTCCGCTGTCGACATCGCTGAGCTATTGTTTGCTGCCTATGTGCCTGGGGTCACCCCTGGAACCACCTGCCGCCGCCAAGAAAAGGAAAGAAGAGAGGGAAAGAGGATATTGAATGAAAATTTGGCACCGAAGCAGATGTACTTATTCCGACAGAACTAATTTTACATTCTTTGCACTGGAGTGGAAGGGACCACAGCGAAGAAGGAGAGGGGGAATCATACTGGATCCAGATCTTAACAGATTCCTGGTTTCTGCTTTCCGGGTGCGGCTGCGCTCTCTGGAAGACATGTGGGGGGGGGAGGCTGGGCTCTCAACATCACGACTTCGAAAGATTCCTAACGTCATGGGAGGAGGAGGAGAAGAACGGGATCAGGAATTCCGGAGGCTGTTATGAGATCGTGATGAAAAACAAATCTGTTTGCCGTGCATTGCCCAACTCTGCTCCCATCTGCACCTGAGACCTTGGTCTCACGTTTGCACGGCACGCATGTTTTCGTTGCGTACGCACGCCGGGTAGTTTGCTGGGGTAAACATAAGAACCGACTTGCCAGATCAAGTCACTGAGTCTAGCATCCTGTTTCGGGCCCACGCGGGGTGGGAAGGCCGACCCCTGTTTCTGCTCCTCGGTTGGGAGGGGCTGTGGCTCAGTGGAAGAGCGTTAGGTCCCAGGTTCAATCCCTGACATCTCCAGTTAAAAAGGACCAGGCAGTTGGAGATGTGAAGGACCTCAGCCAGTGTCCTCGGAGAGCCGCTGCCAGTCTGAGTAGACAAGTTTGACCTCAATGGACTAAGCAGGTCGCATAATATCCATGAATTATCAAAATGTAATCACTTTTGGCATGCTTGGATTATTTTGGAAAGATGGGCGCAATGCCCATTAAGTATCTACAGATATCCCTGTATCCTGCCTATTACTGCTAATCGTAGTGATAACAATGCCAGCGGAACTGATCGTTCACAAAGTTTACCAAACAGCATTCCTGCTTCTTGGCTTCCTGCTCTGCTCTCCCCTGCCAGCCCTGTTCTAAAAGCACATGTAGGCCTGAGCAGCTTTAATATATTAAGCAAAGCTTTTAGAACAGGGCTGGCCCAACTGTGGCTCAGGAGCCACATACGGCTCTTTCACACATATTGTGTGGCTCCCGGCAGGGTGGCTGGGAAAGTGAAGGGGAGGAATGCCTCCCCGATCCATCTTCCCTTCCCAGCCAGTGTTCCCTTTCCTGGGTAGGCATGAGAGCAGAAGGAAAAAAGCAACTTTAGCTTTAAATGCAGGGCTATTTCTGGGCCGGAACGCACAGGAACGGAGTTCCGGCTGGCTCCTGAGTTGGCCACGCCCAGCAGGAAACCACTACACCAAACTGGCTTTCCAAACCACACCAAACAGATATTGTATTTTCTTTTCTCATTTGATCCTTGCGGCCAAATTGCCGGCCTCCAGGCAGTAGCTGGAAATCTCCCGGAATTACAGCTGGTCTCTAGGCGACAGAGATCAGTTCCCCTGGAGAGAATGGCTGCTCTGGAAGGTGGACTCTATGGCATTATACCTCACAGAGGTCCCCCACAAACTCTGCCCTCTCCTCCTCCCTCCCCCAAACTGCCAGGAATTTCCTAACCCTAAATTGAAACAGGATGTCGGACTAGAAGGACTTTTGATCTGATCCCCAAAGGACAGCAGAAATTAACAAACAATCCTGAACGGGTCTTCTCAGAATCCTATTCGGTGTTGGAGCGAGCAACTCTGCATGCCTGGATATTGAGGGTGGGAGGCACTACATCACTCTAAGGGTGTCTAGATGTTATCCCCTTGAACAGGATGCCTCTCTTTGTCTTAACCTGGTGGCTGCCCTCCGACCTCCCTTCTCATTTTGTCTTCTCCCTCTCTTCACATGGCCTTCCGTGGAGACACATGTCTCTGCAGGTCTCTCCTGTAGAGACCATGCCTTCATCCTCCCACACGCCTGAGGCCGGACAATCTGGCCATTTGTGACAGGGAAAGCCCTCTTTAGATCTGGCCTCTCTCTCTCCTTTCAACCGCAACCTGAATGTGAACTGGATATACTTGAATAAGCGTAAGTTGACAATTTTTGCAATGTAGTTCTTGGGAGATTTATTTATTGCGCTCAGTGGCCACTTCTGCACTGTCATTTGAGTCACCCATTTGTCCCTATTGCTTTGGGTTACCCCCCTTCTCCACATGGGTTTTGCTCCCTCTGAGGCTACTAGAGAGAGCAAAAAAACCCTGAAGCAGTATGGACAAACGAGTGACAGAAAGGACCGGGCGGAAGTGGCCTGCACCTCGCTTCTAGGACTGTGCAAACTCTGCTATATTTCCTAAATATCACAATAGGGTTATGGGTGCCCAGAGTGAATTTTAAAGTTTAAAAGGAATCTTTTCTTATTTGTTTGTTTTTCTCTTGCTCGAGCAATTCTGAGGCTTCGCCTCCTGCTGGCAAGAACAAAAGACGCTGGGCTGACTCCCAGGAAAGTATTCTCAGGATTGCACTGCTGGACAATCATAGCAGTCAAATCTTAGGAACCGCTATTAGCCAAGACAGCAGTCGGAGGCACTTTATCTCAGAATACCACGTGCTAAACATCTGCCCACACGGGAAGCTGCCTTATACGGGATCAGACCATGGACCGAGCAAGGTCAGTATCGTCCGCTCAGACTGGAAGCAGCTCTCCAGGATCTCCAGCCAGTTTGGTGTGGTGGTTTGGAGCATGGGCTCCAATCCGGGAGAACCGGGTTTGATTCCCCCACTCCTCCACATGCGGCTGCTGGTGTGACCTTGGGTCAGTCACAAGTTCTCTCAGAGCTCTTCTCTCAAGAACAGTCCTCAAAAGAGCTCTCTCAGCCCCACCTACCTCACAGGGTGTCTGTTGTGGGGAGGGGGAGGGAAAGGAGATTGTAAGCTGCTCTGAGACTCCGAGTGAAGGGCGGGGTATAAATCCAGCCTCCTCCTCCTCCTCCTCTTTGGAGCCAGTTTGGTGTAGTAGTGGATAAGTGCGCGGACTCTAATCTGGGAGAACCGGGTTTGATTCCCCACTCCTCCACTTGCACCTGGCTGGATGACCTTGGGCAAGCCATAGTTCTGTCAGAGCTGTTCTTGAAAGAGCAGTTTCTGTCAGAGCTCTCTCAGCCCCACCTACCTCACAGAGTGTCTGTTGTGGGGAAGGGAAGGGAAAGGAGCTTGTAAGCCTCTCCGAGACGCCTTTGGGTAGTGAAGGGCGGGGTATAAATCCAATCTCTTCTTCTCTTCTTCTTCTTCTTCTTCATCTGTGAGTGCCTCTCTGGCATACTTTTCCTGCTAAATAGCTGGCGACATTTTGGATTGGGGCCCGGCGCCCCTCACTCTCACATAGGCAGGCAATCTGCCTCGCTTCCCTTTGCTATCAGACCCTCCTGGATTTTAAGCTAATAGTCAAAAGCAGAGACAAGAGAGGATGGCTCCTATCATCACAGATGGCTATCGGCCCTTAATACAGCTTCGAGCTCACACTCACACACACAGAATTGGCAGGGGGAACCCCCGAAGAATGTGACCTGTTGAAAACCCCTGGAGTCGGCTGGAAGGGCGGCTGTCGATAGGGGACTGAGATGTCTAGCCCCCCGCGGATGAGCAGTCAGGCAGCCGATCTTTCTCTGATTTTTGTTTTTGACAGTTCGCTTGAAAGCAGACAGGCAGGGGTGGGAGAGAGACGAAGAAGAGTTAGATCTCCCTGCCCGATCTGTGGAGTAGAGCACACATAATATATTTTTTATGCTTACGGAGGTATTCGTTCCTTGCTCTTCCGAAAGCAACTTACAGCGTCACTCTCTTCTTTTTATCTATTTATTTATTATTTATTAATCCCGGCTCGTATACCGCCCTCCCTGCGAGCGGGCTCCGAGTGGATCACAACGACAAGTCCCATGAGCTAAGGACAGATCGCACTGCAGTTTGTTACAACGGTCTTATAAATTGGAGCTGCTGGGCCGTAAACCAGACTGTAGGACTGCGGGCGGTACAAAGATCGAAACTTCGGCGAGCTTCTTTGTCCGTTGGGGTCGGCAGGTCATACCTGGCTACCGGTGGGGATATCCAGGCTCTGGGGAAGCCAAGCCAATCCAGGGAGGGAAGGCAGTTTAAATTGGCGCCTGGGAAGCCGATCCAGAAACTGTTTTCCTTCCCTCGGGTTCCCCATGCATCCCACAAGCCGCGGGGCACCTGGGGAAGCCAATCCTGGGAGGGAGTTGCGCCGCCAGGGGTGTGGCCTAATATGCTAATGACTTCCTGCTGGGCTTTTTCTACAAAAAAAAGCCCTGATCCTAATTATCTTTAGGACTTTATAGATCCATTTGTATTTCTTTACACAATGCCACCTGGAACTTGGTAAAACTAAGTGGGGCACAGGGCATGGGGGGCCCCTGCCCCACAGCAGGGAGACATAGCATCGGAGAGGGAAAGCCGTCGGCCACATTCCCCACCAGCCTGCCGAACCCCTGGCGGTGCTGTCTCTCCACGCTGTGTTCCAGCAACAGGAGGCTGTAGCATGGGAACCGATCTTCCTGATCAATAAACCGTCATCAGTCTGAGGCAGTCCCGTGATTAATGGTGCGAAGACAGAATTATCACCTTGTTCTATCTGCAGGTACAATCCAGCCCCGGAGCGTTGGCAGGAGGGAGGGTTGGCACGGAGGTTGTTTTATGAAGTTGTCCTTCACAGCTTCCCTCGGCACTTGTTTTCCCATGAGAAATCCTGCGAGAGACAGAGCGGAATGCGTTTCCCAGTCCATTTTTGGCTCACGGGCAACGCTGCCTCTAAGCTGTGGAAGTCTTGTGAGCAAAAATTCTATTTGGTGAGCTACTGGGATTAACGTTGTGAGTGAGCCATTTGGCTGCTGCATTAATTAGTTTGCTCTGGAGGCATCCTTCCGGAGCGAAGACAAAAATGTGTGAGCCGGAGGCTAAGGAACTGTGAGCTAGCTCACACTAACTCAGCTTAGAGGGAAGAAGAAGAAGAAGAAGAAGAAGAAGAAGAAGAAGAAGAAGAAGAAGAAGAAGAAGAAGAAGAAGAAGAAGAAGAAGGAGGAGGAGGAGGAGGAGGAGGAGGAGGAGGAGGAGGAGAAGAAGAAGAGGAGGAGGAGGAGGAGGAGGAGGAGGAGGAGGACATTGGATTTATACGCTGCCCTTCACTTGGAGTCTCAGAACGGCTCACAAACTCCTTTCCCTTCCCCTCTCCACAACAGACACCTTGTGAGGAAGGTGGAGCTGAGAGAGCTCTTTCCAGAACTGCTCTTTCAAGGACAGCTCTGACAGAACTATGGCTTGCCCAAGGTCATCCAGCCAGGTGCAAGTGGAGGAGTGGGGAATCAAACCCAGTTCTCCCAGATTAGAGTCCGCACACTTAACCACTACACCAAACTGGCTGGTCACGGGGCGTAGCATGTCCCACCCAAACACAGACGGCCAAGATTTTTCTCATTTTCTCTAGGGAGGGACAGACATTCGAGGACAACAACCGTTTCATCACTGTTACCCATCTGCCTTGGAAGCCGTACTGGCGGTCCCGGGTTCAAGCTCAGCCATATTCGGTTCCAGGGTCCCCAGTGACAGTCAAGGCCTTTCTCTGGTGCCCGTCAGAGTCAACAATATTGAGCTGGATAAAATAGAGGTCTGAGCAGGGTCGTCAGAGACCAATGGGAGAGGAAGGGGGCGGGGACGGGGCGGGGGGGGAAATGGTTTTTACCATAGAGTTTTGTCTGAATCCTAGAGCGTCACGGCAGCAAGGTATTCGCCGCAGTGACATCACGCCATCAGCACGACACCAACATTCTGGAAATTATTTCTCCCACCATCCCCTCATTCCTCCGGGCAACAAAGAGGG
This sequence comes from Gekko gecko, assembly GCA_029375565.1. Classification (NCBI taxonomy): domain Eukaryota; kingdom Metazoa; phylum Chordata; class Lepidosauria; order Squamata; family Gekkonidae; genus Gekko; species Gekko gecko. The sequence continues at coordinate 26,209,485 of JAPDNY010000016.1, forward strand.
AGGCCGGGATACTGAAGTGGAAGACCTGGCCACTCTAGGTCTGACCCGGTTTAAGGAATCACACGAACACTGAAACTGCCTTATACTGGATCAGACCCTTGGTTCATCAAAGCCCGTGCTGCCTACTCAGACGGGCAGCCACGCCCCAGGGTCTCAGGCAGAGACCTTTCCCATCACTGGTCCTTTCAACTGGAAATGCTGGGGATTGAACCTGGGACCTTCGGCACGCCAAGCAGAGGCTCGGCCCTCTTATGATTTAACACCGAGGGAGTGTAGCACAGTGGCAGAGCCCCGAGGCACAAACCTTGGCATTGCCAGTGAAGGGATTTCATGTAGCAAGTGCCGGGAGAGACCTCTGGCAACCAGCCCATTGCACATATGGTAGGCAATAAAAAATGTATGGGGCAAGGAAAGACCGTTTCCTGCTGTTTCATATGGTCATTGTCAAATCTAATTAATAATATCTGCTAAACAGTGTGAGAAAGGCACTCTGTACATGCGCAGAAGTACTTTGCCTCGTCTTTACATATGGGTCTGCTCCAATCCCACTGTAAAGCAGGCTGCACGGAAGAAAAAGAGGAGGAGGAGAAGGAGGAGAAGGAGATTGGTTTTATACCCCGTCCTTCACTTGGAGTCTCAGAGCGGTTTACAATCTCCTTTCCCTCCCCCTCCCCACAACAGACACCCTGTGAGGCAGGCGGGGCTGAGATAGCTCTTTCCAGAACTGCTCTTGAGAGAACAGCTCTCTGAAAGAACTTGTGACTGACCCAAGGTCATACCAGCGGCTGCATATGGTGGAGCGGGGAACCAAACCTGGTTCTTCCAGATTAGAGTCCGTGCTCCTAACCACCAGACAAAACTGGAGGGATTTAAAGAGTGAAAAAGGGCATGCACCAAATGCCACGCACAACCGGACCCGCTAATTGTGTGAGCAGGCAACAATGTGGCCGACAAGGTACAGCATGAGCTTCTAATGGCAAAAAAGTTTCTGCCTGTCAGGACGGAGCAGCAGACTCCAGTTCTGGAAGGGGCCGAATCCACCATCCCCTTCCAAACGCGGTTGTCCGCCAACAGCCAGGGAACGCGCAGCTATAAACTTAAACAGATTTAAAAGCAGTTACAAGCAGGTGTTTTATAGCATTTGGAAGGGGGGTGTGTGTGGAATGAAAGGAGGCTGGCTCGCGACCGCCGCAAAGAAAAACTCCAGCAAAATTGCGGTCAGTTTTGGCAATATAAAATCACCGTTTCATGCTTGGCTGAAGGACGGCCTTTCTCTCCTGCCCGCCGCCTCCCCTTCTCCGAGTGGTGAACTTCAAAAGCCAACATGATTTGTATGACATTGTAAACTCACACATAGCAAAGCTGGAGAGGGGGAGACCGGAGCCGACGCCAGGCTTCAGGCGTGAGACGGGGGAGTTGGGGCGGGGGGGGGGAATGAACCTTGCTTGCAACCCAGAAACGCTCAAGCCATTTCTCCCCATCAGAAGTTCTTCTAGAACCTGGAGCTCCTGAAAGACCTGAGCTGGTGTTTGGAGTGATGCATATCTGTTCCTGATTTCCGCTTCTCCCACTTTGGGATTCTATTCAGACGTCTAAGAACATGAGACCACAAGGGAAGCCAAAGCTGGATCAGGCCAATGGCCCATCCAGTCCAACACCCTGTGTCACACAGTGGCCCAAAATACCAGAGGCCATCGGGAGGTCCAGCAGTGGGGCCAGGGCACTAGAAGCCCTCCCACTGTTGCCCCCCTTCAAGCACCAAGAATACAGAGCATCCCTTGCCCCAGACCGGAAGGTCCTGTCTATACCTTCTGGCCAATGTTCTCTCTAAGATGAGTTAGTGTGAGCTAGCTCACAGTTTTTTTTAGCCTCCGGCACACACATTTTTGTCTCAGCTCAGGAAGGAGGGCTCCAGAGCAAACTAATTTATGCAGCAGCCGAATCGCTCGCTCACGGCTTTAATGCCGGTAGCTCACAAAATACCATTTTTGCTCGCAGGACTCCACAGCTTAGAGGGAGCATTGCTTGTGTGGCCAATAGCCACTGATGGACCTCTGATCCATTTTTGTTGGTTTTTTTTTCAGTCGCGCAGTCAAGTCCGACTCTTCACGACCCCATGGACCACATCACGCCAGCCCCTCCTATCTTCCGCCCTGCTCTGGAGTTTTCTTATATCCAATTCCCGCTTGAAGCCGTCCATGCTTGTCGCTGCCACCACCTCCTGTGGCAGTGAATTCCATGTGTTAATCACTCTTTGGGTGAAGAAGCCCCACTGGTGGACCTCCTGATGGCCCCTGGTACTTTTGGCCACTGTGTGTGACAGAGTGTTGGTCTGGATGGGCCATTGGCCTGATCCAACATGGCTTCACTGTTGTTCTTATGTCCATTTAAAGCAGGGCTATTTTGGGGCAGGAATGCACAGGAACGCAGTTCCGGCTGTTTCCCAAGTTGGCCACGCCCAGCAGGAACTCATTAGCATAACAGGCCACACCCAACAGCAGAAAATCACGAGGATTGGCTACATTAGGGGTGTGTGGCCTAACATGCAAAGGAGTTCCTGCTCCAAAAAAAGCCCTGGGTTTTGACAACAAACAAGGTAAACAGAATAAGAAGCAAAAGGTGGGTGTGGCTGGATGCCCACACTTCTGGTAACATGTGGGTGTGGCCTAATATGCTAATGAGTTTCTGCTGTTGGGTGTGGCCTGTTATTAGCATAATTAGCATTAGAGTTCCTGCTGGGCTTTTTCTACAAAAAAAGCCCTGATTTAAAGGATTCCTTTAAATGCTTTTGGGCCTTTAAGAAGCTGGGAGCCCTTTAAGGAAGGGGGCTGGCCCTTTAAGAAAAGGGGCGGAGCTCCAATAGCCCCCCCCGCCCGTAGCTACAGGCCAGTGAATACGGCTTACAAAAGTCTCACCTCTCGGTCTTTTGATTCGGCACTGGGTTGTCAGTGAAGCCCTGCCAAGAGTTGAGGCGGAGAAATGGCAACGCGGTATCTTATCGCTCATGTTTGGAACCGGAGCCAGATTTTGAGGGATAGGGGGAGAGGAGGATGCGATGATGTTTCTCGCTTGTGGTGCAGGCGATGAGTAGATGACGCCTCCGGCGAGATCTTAGGAAACATTACCTCCTACAGCCAATTACTTTCCTATCTTGCTCGAGCCCAGATGGCTTCCCATCCCATAAACACAACACTTCCCACCGTCAATGAGCCCCGTGTGGTGTAGCAGCTACAGGTGTCGGACCAGGTTCTCAGAGATCTGGGTTCAGATCCCCACTCTGCCGTGGAACCTTGCCGGTTGATTCGGGGCCAGCCACTCCTTCTCAGTCCGGACTACCTCACAGGGTTGTTGCGAGGATAAAGCGAGGGAGAAAGGAACTTGTAAACAACGTGAGCCTCTCGGAGGGAGGAATGGCTCACGAAGTGCCGTCAAGTCACAGCCAACTTACAGCAACCCAGCGGAGTTTCCAAGGCAAGAGACGTTCCCAGGTGGTTTGCCGTTGCCTGCCTTTGCATAGCGACCCTGGTATTCCTTGTAGAGCTGCCAGCCTCCAGGTGGGACCTGGGGGATCCCCCGGAATGACAGCTCATCTCCAGACTACAGAGATCGGTTCTCCTGGAGGAAAAAGAATGCTTTGGAGGGTGGACTCTAGGGCATTGTACCCCACGAGTCCTTTTCTCCCTTTCTCACAATACAAGAACTCGTGGGCATTCAATGAAATTGTTGAGCAGTCGAGTTAGAACGGATAAAAGGAAGTCCTTCTCGCCCAAAGAGTGATTGATACATGGAATTCACTGCCACAGGGGGTGGTGGTGGCGGCTACAAGCCTGGACGGCTTCAAGAGGGAATTGGATGAACATACGGAGCAGAGGTCCATCAGTGGCTATTAGCCACAAGATCTAGATAGGAACTCTCTGTCTGGGGCAAGTGATGCTCTGTCTTCTTGGTGCTTGGGCAGGTCAATAGTGGGAAGGCTTCTAGTGTCCTGGCCCCACTGGGGGACCTCCTGATGGCACCTGGTGTTTTTGGCCCCTGTGTGACAGAGTGTTGGACTGGATGGGCCCTTAGCCTGATCCAACTTCAGCTTCTCTTGTTTTCTTATGTACGGAGCTCCCTGTCCTCCCCAGACTCCATCCCCAAATCTCTAGGAGTTTCCCAGCCTGGATCTGGCTACCCTAACCCTCACATTCCCATCGAGCAGTGTGGGAGTGTCTGCCCAGGGCTGCACTGCTGGCTCACCAGTCTGCCCATGTGGGTTTTCCTTTGCACTCCCCTCCCAGCCCAGGGGGCCTTGCAGTGAGGATACAACAACTCGGACCACTGCTAACAAACAGAAATCCAAAGATCGGCGTACACGTGGGCATGCCCTCCCACACACAAATTCTTTGCTTGTCAGTTCTCCAGTGACTGTTGCTAAAGCTCAGGATGGTTTTGTGGGGTGTGGCCAGAGACCTTTCAACACCAGCGCATGAATCTCTTCCACAACACAAAAGTCTGTCAAAAGGTCTGGAACACCTAGTTATGCTTTCACCCGCCCAGTTCTTCCAAGCTCTGAGTATGGGCAATTGAACAGCCCTGACCTGGAAGTAGTTCTACCCGAGCCAGGTCAGGGTGATCCAATCAGCTGCTTTGGGCCATCCAACTGCCACTCATTTCTTCCCCCTAGCCCTGATAAATCACAGCCTCCTTTTTGTTCCTATTCTTGCCTTTCCAGGATGCCTTGGTTAAATTTTTTTAGTGCAGCATCATGAGGGGCACCATCGAGCAACGGCGTGACATCACTTCCGAGGGAGACCCAGAAGTGGTGTCATGCCTCTCTGGGAATTGCCAGAAACTCTATGGTAAAACATAAAATAGTTTAAGTAAACCAGACCAAATGAAGCAACCTTATCGTGTTAGGCCATCCGTTCCCCTAGTTCAGTTTTGTCTCAGAGGTTAAGGTTGTCAATTCGGGGGTGGGAAATTTCTGGAGATTTGGGGCTTGCACCTGGGGAGAGGAGAGGGCTCAGTGGGGTATAATGCCACAGAGCTGACCCTCCCGAGAAGCCATTTTCTCCAGGAGAATTGATCTTTGGAGATAGATTGTAATCCTGAGAAAGCTCCAGGCCCCAACTGGAGGTGGTTGGTGACCCTACTCAGAAGAGACTGGCAGCAGTAGTCCTGGGTCTCAGGCAGAGAAAGAGTCTTCCCCAACTCTTCCTACTCAAGATCCTTTTAACGAGAAGTGCTGGGGATTGAACCTGGGGCCTTCTTGTGGCAAGGAAATGCTCTATTATAGCATTTCCCCAGCATAGTTCTTGGGCAGCCCATAGAAGAAGAAGAAGAAGAAGAAGAAGAAGAAGAAGAAGAAGAAGAAGAAGAAGAAGAAGAAGAAGAAGAAGAAGAAGAAGAAGAAGAAGAAGAAGAAGAAGAAGAAGAAGAAGAAGAAGAAGAAGAAGAAGAAGAGGAGGAGGAGGAGGAGGAGGAGGAGGAGGAGGAGGAGAATGGATTTATATCCCGCCCTTTACTTGGAGTCTCAGAGCGGCTTACAAACTCCTCCTCACAACAGACACCCTGTGAGGTAGGCGGGGCTGAGAGAGCTCTTTTGAGGACTGCCCTTGAGAGAACAGTTCTGACAGAACTATGGCTTGCCCAAGGTCATCCAGCAGCTGTAAGTGGAAGAGTGGGAAATCAAACCTGGTTCTCCCAGATTAGAGTCCACACACTTAACCACTGCACCACACTGGTTCTAGGAGACTCATATCTCCAAAATGACTTGACCCCCCCACCCAAGTCTCTTCAGTACCTACGGCCACACACTTCCACCCTCCCTTTCCAATTTGCAAGTTCTAGGTTGGAATTTGGGGAGTGGCATCAGAGAAGTGTGAGGTTGAGGGAAGTGCGGGACTATAACGGGCTATAATGCCACACAGTCCACTTTCCAAAGCTGCCATTTTCTCCAGACCGACCGATCTCTGTTACCTGGAGATCAGCTGTCAAAGCGGGAGAACTCCCGCCGCCCCCTGGAGGCTGGCAACATGACTTTCCGAGCCAAAATCTGCCCCGTTCCACAACAAGGGCACCCGTAAGACAAGCGAGGCGAATGATCGGAAGGATTAGAAGCCCTGCCAGTCACAGAGAGTTTGCAGAGCCGGGGTTTTTCATCTCTGTCGGGTGAGGAAAGGCAGGCAAGCCGACGCTAATCCAATGTAAATACCCGTGGAGTCAGTCTGGAGTACGGCATCAGAAACCATTTACAAAAACCTGAAATCCGACGAGGGCTTAAGGAACGAGGACCATAACCTGTCAGGTCCTTGCCAGGGAAAATATTCTAAAGGGCCGCACGAGAGCAGAGCCCGCGAAGCTGTCTGGGTGCCAGAAGGACGGGTTGCACTTGGAGCGACAGGAAAGGGAGGCGAAGGAGAGCGGTTGCACCAGGAGAGACGCGGGATGGTACAATCCTGGACTACAATCCTGACCACAACACGCTGAGAACATAAAGAACATAAAGAGAAGCCAATGTTGGATCAGGCCAATGGCCCATCTAGTCCAACGCTCTGTCACACACAGTGGCCAAAAAGACCAGGTGCCATCAGGAGGTCCACCAGTGGGGCCAGGACACTAGAAGCCCTCCCACTGCTGCCCCCCCCCCAAGCACCAAGAAGACAGAGCATCACTTGCCCCAGACTGAGAGTTCCCATCTATACCTTGTGGCTAATAGCCACTGATGGACCTCTGCTCTATCAGTGAGTAGGAACACTTGGATCTTCCCCATTCTGGGCCGAAACGTTGCCCACAGTATGTCAGGGCCATGCCTCTTCGGCTGCAACCCACTTGGAAGATTTCTAAAATGGATTCCGGAATCCGGAGTTTTAAGTTTTGTCCAGAGCACCGTGTGCACATCATTTACCGCTGCCGTCGCTTCTCCGTTCATGTTTCCCCCTCTATGGTAGGCAGGCCCATACCCAGGATTTTTTTTATTTGAGGGGCCCTTTAAATAAGTCCAGGGCTCTTTTTCTAGCAGGAACTCCTTTGTATATTGGGCCACACACCCCTAATGTAGCCAATCCTCCGAGAGCTTACAGAGCTCTTCTGACAGGGGCTACTGTAAGCTCTTGGAGGATTGGCTACCTTAGGGGGTGTGTCGCCTAAGATGCAAAGGAGTTCCTGCTACAAAAAGAGCCCTGAAGAAGTCGAGGGGCACCCTGCACAGACACCCCCCACAACCCCCCCCCCCAAGAGAGTGCCCCAAATAAAATGAAAAATTGAAAGTCAGGGAGCCTGGGCTGGATGGGAAGTCAGGAGGCCTTGGTAGTAAGTCGGATGTTAGGAATGTGCACATTTCTTGGGTCAACGTCGCAAGAAAGCAAACCTCAGAGCAATGGTGCATTAAACTTCTTTTCTTGTGTGCTCAAAACGACAGTCCCGCGGCATCCTAAAGACTAACTGGCTTATTATGGCAGAAGCGTCTGCGGGCCCGAATCCGCTGGTCCGATCCAGAGTCCAAGTGCATGAACGTGCAACTGAAAACATGCGCCTTTGGCTCATGAAACTGCTGCCACAATAAACGTGTTGGTCTTTAAGGTGCCAGGCGAGTAGCCGATCAAGCCTGAGCCAGGCCCATAGACAGGATTTTTTTGTTGGGGGGGGATTTAATTTTTTAAGGGGGCGGTTAAATTACAGTGAATTAAATTAATCGGAATGCCTGTCTCTAAACGGGGAGGCTCCGAGCCTGTTTCTAGCCCTTCCTTTCAAGGCACAGGGCAGCGAAGCGCGTCAGTTCCTAGGGAAAAACAACTCAGGGGGCATTTAATTGCCTTCAGAAGGCACCTAAATGCCTTTCAAGTTCCCTTCCACAAAGCTTAGAATGGCACCTTCTATACATCTCCAACAATCCCCCCTTTCTGCTAGCCCAGTACCAGTGAGTGTCAAACATGCGGCCCGGAGGCCGGATCAAGCCCTCGAAGGGCTGCAATCCGGCCCACGAGGCCCTGGCTGTTTCCTGCTTCCTTTTCCAGTTCTGCTGCTGCAGTAACCCAGAGCAAGAGGCATCCGTTATCAGAGACTGTTAAACAGACAAAAATATTGCAAGAGTACTAGTGTTTGAAGCATGTTTTATTTAAAGTTTAAAAAAATCTTTAATTGCGTTTTGTGTCCTTTATAAAGTTTATATCTCCGCTACCAACAAGGCCCAACAAGGTCTCATTTATGTCAGATCCGGGCCTCGTAACAAATGAGTTCGACACCCCTGACCTGGGTCACGGTCAAAAACTAAGTTTCTGGCATTGCTATTTGGGGGCAGGGCTTTTAATTAAGGGGGCAGGGCCCCGAAATGCTCCGTTGTAGCTACGGGCCCTGGCCTGAGCAATCTGGAAAAGCTAAGATGACCAAACTGAGGCTCCTCCTACTTCGGTCCCATCGTGAGAAGACAAGAGTCACTGGAAAAGGGAATCGTGCTGGGAAAAGCCGAAGGCAGCAGGGAATGAGGAAGACCCAACAGGAGATGGAAGGACTCAGCAGAGGAAGCCACAAAGGCCGTCAGTTTGCAAGACCCGAGCAAGGATCCCCTGGAATTACAGCTCATCTCCAGTGCCCCTGGAGAAAATGGATGGTTTGGAGGGTGGGCTCTATGGCCTCGTACTCCACTGGGGTCAAGGCTCACCAGGTCCCTCTGGCCACCAGCATGGGATGGGGGAGGGTAGTGCTGCCAGATCCATGCTGGGAAATTCCTGGAGATTTGGGGATGGAGCCTGGGGAGGACAGGGACCTCGGTTGGGGTACCATGCCATACAGTCCACTCTCCAAAGCATCCCTTTTCTCCAGGGGAACTGACCTCTGCAGTCTGGAGATGAGCTGTAATTTCAGGGAACCCAGGTCCCACCTGGAGGCTGGCATCTCTACTGAGGTCCCCGTCCTCCCCAGGCTCCATGCCCAAATCCCCAGGAGTTTCCCAACCGAGATCTGGCCACCCTATGTCACATTCTCTACCAGTGGCCAGGGGGGACCCAGGACCCCACCATGACAGCAAGAAAAAGAGGTGATGACCATTGGTGACATAGGAGAAAAAATGCCCACATTGGGTTAATCTGAACATTCAATTTAGCTAGTCACTGTTGCTACCATAGCTATAGGTTCTGGGGTTAAAGTAAACTCGGAAATAGAGAGGGGCGTGCAAGACGGAACCTGGAAGGGTTGCCAAACCACCAGGGGCTAGCTGGAGACCTCCCACTGTTACAACGGATCTCCAGGCAACAGAGATCAGTTCCCCTGGAGAAAATGGCCACTTTGGAAGGCGGGCTCTATGGCGTCACACCCCACTGAAGTCCCTCCCCTCCCCAAACCCCACCCTCCACAGGCTCCACCCCCCAAATCTCCAGGTTATTTCCAAATCCCAGAGCTGGCACCCCAATGGCAACATAAGAGATCCAAAGCAAGCAAAATGGCCACACTGGGTTAATCGGAACATTCTAGGGTTGCCAGCCTCCAGGTGGGGCCTGGGGATCTCCCGCTTTCACAACTGATCTCCAGCTGACAGAGATCAGCTCCCCTGGAGAAAATGGCTGCTTTGAAGGGTGGACTCTATGGCATTGTACCAGGCTGAGGCCCCTCCCCAAGCCCCGCCCTCTCCCGGATCCACCCCCAAAGACTCCAGGTATCTTCCAACCCAGACCTGGCAAACCCTAGAACATTCCATGTAGCTAGTTGGTGTTGCTACTGTAACAATACGCTCGGGGGGGGGGTTTAAAGCAAACCAGGAAGGGAAGAGGGGCATGCAAGATGGAGTCTGGAGTAAACTAGTTCCCAGCAGGAACTCATTAGCATAATAGGCCACACCCAACAGCAGAAACTCATTAACATATTAGGCCACACCCCTGACAGTGCAGCATACTAGGCCACACCCCATGCTGGCCCTTGGACAGGCCGGGGAAGGCACGGGGAGGCATTTAAATGCCTCCCGGATCCTTCTAGGGCCCCCCCCGGCCCCCCGCCTCGGAGTCACTGGGGGGTCGCTCTCCAGGCCTTTCCCCTGTAGCCACGCACACAGAGGTTTTGGCTGTAGTGGGCGTGGCCAACTCTGAAGCTAGCCGGAACTCCGTTCCTGTGCGTTCCTGCCCAAAAATAGCCCCGCTAGTTCCCAGTCTCTTAACCACGGTTAGGATATGGAGAGCATTCAGCCTGCATCACACCTAAGCAACAATTCGGTCATCCAAGGGGTCCCCCTGCACCCTTCGTGCTTCTAAACAGCGCTTTAAGAAAGACTCAAAACATTGCACGGAGTGAATTTTCCACATTTTTTTTTTAATCGCCGCCAACGCCAAACCAGCTCCGTAAAGAAGTCAACACTCCCCTCGCCAGCCGGCGGATCCCGTGCCAGGTCACTTTGGCAGTTAGTGCGGTGCACGTGATATGTTTACAGCTCTATATGCGTGCCCCCGGGGGGGCGGCTGTGTATACAAGGTGACTAAATATACAGATTTATTTATATATCTTATTAAAACATAAGACGACAAAAAGGAAAAGCCAAAGAGTCTCTGCTTAGAACGGTCGCGGTCGCAAGAGGTGTCTTCTCGTTTCTCGCCCTTCTCGGATAACAAAAACACAAAAGTCACCCAACCCGCAGGAAGCGTTTAACTGTAAGAGACTGGCAGCGTAATGCTAAGTAGTCGACGGGCTCGGCGGGGTGTAACTGCTTAGGTCTGCGCTGTTAGGGAGAGACGTGACATGGAAGGACACGCAGAGCTGCCGCTGAAAACATGTCTTGTGTCTGGCTTATCCTTTCTGTCACATCTAGTACTACCTGTGACAGGTCTTTCCGTGATGAACATCACTTCCCACTGCTGGTGTGGAGGCAAGGAAATGGGCAACAGTCCTGAAGGCATGGGCTAAGTGATGGCAAATGGTAGGGCTACCGTAGCCCTGAGTTCTTTGCAAATCTGAGCTCCACTCTAAGTGACAATTAGGAGGCGTACTTGACACGAGACTGCCAATTCCAGCGGTAGCTCTGCGTTCCTTGCAGTGTTGAGCTCCACTCTAAGTGACAGCGATTAGGAGGCGTTGACGCAAGACTGCCATTTCCAGCGGTAGCCCTGAGTCCTTTGCAGATCTGAGCTCCGCTCTAAGTGACAGCGATTGGGAGGAATACTTGACACAAGGCTGCCAATCCCAGCGGTAGCCCTGAGTTCCTTGCAATGTTGAGCTCCACACTAAGAGAATTACAGGACAGATCTCAGCATCTCCAAAAGGAAGGCGTGGCAAAGTTTGCCAGCCGGCCTGCATTGTTCGTGCCCAAACACATTGAGATGTCAGTTCGGGTTCTCCCCACCCCCACCCCTTGTTAATGCGAAACGACCACAACAGAGCACGCGATAGCTCAGTCCCAACGGAAACCACGTTGATGCCGTGGCGCCCGATTCTGCCGTCCAGACTTGCATTCTTCGATCTTCTTAGAGCAGGGTGGGGAGCTTTGCGGTGAAGTATGGATAACTTAAATAATATACAGTTCTTTTAATTATAATAATAATAATTATTAAACTATTTGAACAACACCGTAGAGCCGTCACACAAAAGCCTTCGAAGCAACAGCTTCTGATTGCGGGAGATCAAGTTGGAATGCCTGCATAAATCAGGGATCTAACCCAGCTTGGGGGGGGGGAGGCAGACGGACCCCCGAATTTGTACCGGGGAGGTCCCACCCTTCTTAATTGGCTTTGCTTGTCTCTCATTCATGAATCAGAATTTGGGTTGCCAGTCTCCAGTTGGTGGCTGGAGAGCCCCCAGAATTACAACTGTTCTCCAGGTAACAGAGATCAGTTCTCCTGGAGAAAATGGCTTCCTGGAGGGTGGAGTCTATGGTATTGCACCCCGCTGAGGTCCCGCCCCTCCCCAAACCCCACCCTCCCTAAGCTCCACCCCCAAAAAAATCTGCAAGTATTTCCCAATCCGGAGCTGGCGATCCTAAATTCCACTTGTTGGGAAAGCTTTGCCGTTCTTTTGAGTTGATTTACTACTGTACTTAAATCTGACAACTTCTTTGGGGAAACTTCAAATGGGTCAGCCCTCAACCCTACAACCCCCTCATCAACTTCCGTCCAGTGGCTGGTCAGGAGCACAATATCCAAGATGAGAATCTTACCAAATTCTGTAATTTAAGTTGTTTGATGATAAAACAACAATAACACGTTCCTTGTGATCAGGCAAGCCTGGTTAAAATGGCCTTCCGTTCCGTCACACGGCCCGCGAACAGAACGATCACCAAAGCTGCCTTTGAAAACTCGGGTTTTAAAAAGTCGGCAAGTGAACTGGGGAGGAGGAGGAGGAGGGGAACCCAAAATGTGAAAAGGGACACGTTAAAACTGGGTCGCGTTTTCAGCCCGCCCTTTCTCTGAGGAGCTCGAGGCTGTGTCTGTGATTTCCCCCTCCTCCGTTTTCTCCTCACGACAACTCCGTGAGGGTGATTTGGAAGGCGGTGCGACCGGCCTAAGGCTACCCCAATACGCTGAGGGGAGATCTGAACCCAGATCTACCCCAGTCCTACTCCAGCTCTCTAACCACTACACCACACTGCCTCTCAAATGCCCATGCTAAATACGTAAAGCCTCGTGTCGGATTTCTCTGGATTTTGGCATCATTGTTTCTATGGAAACCTGAAAGGATCCAGATTTGGCTTTCGGAAATGACCATTTTGTGGGAGAAAAGATGGCGTTTCTATGATGGGAAAACAGATTTGGGTTCTGCATTCAGTGGCTACAGCGGTCCACCATTTCCCCCCGCCCCTCAGACTGTTGTCACACCCCATGGCGGAAGGGAGGTACGCTTGCTCAACTGAGCCAGGAACGCCCAGAGTCCGTTGGCGACGAGAAGGCAGTTTTCCGGGAGAGGAGAGGGGTCAAAGTTCAGAGGCGTACGTTCTTGGTTATGATTCTTTTTTCTTCCCCGCTGTGAGGCAACAACGGTCACTCGGGATTAGACTCCCATGAACATTCCCATGAAATCGGACCCGTTCTGAATGGTAATGGGTGCGCCGGCGCTGTTATCTATGAATATCGAGGTGTACTGTCCTGCCTGTATTGTAGAAGCAAAAGAAGAAGAAGAAGAGATTGGATTTATACCCTGCCCTTCACTCGGAGTCTCAGAGCGGCTTGCCATCTCCTTTCCCTCCCCGTCCCTATAACAGACACCCTATGAGCAATGCTCCCTCTAAGCTGTGGCGTCTTGTGAGCAAAAATTCTAATTTGTGAGCTACCAACATTAAAGTTGTGAGCGAGCGATTTGGCAACGGCATAATTTAGTTTGCTCTGGAGCCCTCCTTCCTGAGCTGAGGCAAAAATGTGTGAGCCAGAGGCTAAAAAACTGTGAACTAGCTCACACTAACTCAGCTTAGAGGGAACACTGTTGGGGATACAAGCTTTCCTTGGCCTAATTGATAGGTTCATTAAGAAAAGGTTTCGTCAGGGCCTAATCTGATCAGGAGGCCTGGAGGTGGATGCTCCCATTCAGTCTCTATCTTTCAGGATCAACCTGAAAGATGATGAAGAGGTAAGCCCCCCCCCGCTATTATAGTAGCAAGGGGAACCTACAGGGGCCCAGGGGCTGGGGTCCAAGCATGGAGCTGTGTTTGCTGAGGCAGAAGAGCCCCACGCCGTGAAGGAACAAATCCCCACAGGGAATGGGAAAAGAGAGACTGCAAACGTTGGCCTTTCTTTCTAACAACGGGCAGGAGCTTTGATGTGTCATTCTAAGGTCTCTCCAGTCTGCTATTATCAGGCAGAAGTTAGACTTCGGCTCCAGCCCCTTTACCTGTAGCTGCAGCAATCCGTGGACGTAAACAGTGAAGATCTTGCTATTGCTTTCCAGGCCCGCAATCACTTCCAAAGACCTACGGAGACACAAAAGGAAGGGGAACCGCGGGGAACGTTAGCTTGTCGAACTCACTGCCACGGGACGTAACGATGGCCATGGGCTTAGACAGCTTTAAAAGAGGAACAGGCAAATTTGTGGAGGAGAGAGGTCCAACAAAGGCAATTGAGCAAAACAGAACCTCCATTTCAGAGGCAGTCTACCTCTGAGCAGCAGCAGCTGGAGCAAACAACCAGAGAAGACATCATGGGTAGCATAATGGTTAAGAAAATGAACTACAGATCAGGAAGTCCCTGGCTCAAACCTCTACTGTGCGTAAAGCACAGTAGGTGACACTGGGCCGGGTGCTGTCTCTCCTTCAGCCTGTCCTACCTCGCAGGGCTGTTGTGAGGATAAAATGGAGGAGAGGAGAACCGTGTTAAGCCACTTTGGGTCCCCCGTGGGGAGAAAGGCGGGGTACCCGTGAAGTCGAATAAAAACGAAAAACAAGCAGCTGGTATGGAACCACAGCCGAAGGCCGCATCCTGACAGGTGCGGAGTGACGGTGTGCACCTGCATGCATAAATCTCTCGTCCTTCTCCCTCCCCCACGATGTTGCGCATGAAGGGCAAACTGGGCACCGCATGCCATTACGCCATTCCAGTGTCGGCCGTTGCCAGCTGATTGCCGGTCGGGACTTGCTCTCCTATCGGCAGAGCGACGGGCCTTATTCCAACCAAAGCCCAGTTTGCCACTCCCGGCAGCTGTGGGTGAAGCCCAGGGAAAGGAGGCCGAGCCAGATTCTCCCCCGTCTCCATCATTCCCCAGAGCTGAAGGTTTTGTGCAACTGGTCTTGCTTGTGAGTTGCATGCAGTCGGTCACATTTTTTATGATGCCCAGTGGGTATTATTATTATTATTACAAGAAGCGGAACCCACGATACTCACGGGGGGGGGGGAGTATTCCCCACAGCTCCCAGCTTGCAGAAGCAGGAGGAGCTCCGCATCGAGAAGGAGGAAGCAGCCGCGGGGGAGCCCAGCAGGTGGGCCCGCCAGCCCGCCAAGCATTCTCCTGCCCCCCCATGGCAGTGAGGCAGTTCCCAGTGTGTTCTGCGTGCATGCACAGGGAACGCTCTTTTACTTTTGGGGGATTTAAGTATCCCCCATATAGTTTTTTCAGATTTTCAGATTTTTCTGCACACCTGGGGAGTGCTTCAAGTGTGCAGGAAAATCTCTTTGCCCCCTGTGTGTGGATTTAGATATCTGCATGGGCATATTGGGTATTAAATATATACAGATGATGATGATGATGATGATGATGATGGGGAAGAGGAGGAAGAGGAAGAAGAAGAATCATCTCCCTATCCCAACTTGCGCCAGGGTCTGGGCAACGTACAAGGCATGATGCCATAAAAAATACAAAAACATCAAAATTCGAGGACAGCCAGACATCTCTAGAGATCACCCACAAGTTGTTATTCGAAGAGTGTAAGGCCCTCCCGGGGACATACCGAAGGAAGCGGCGGTCCAGTAGGTAACGTTTTACGTTTCTTCTTCGTATAAGTTCCCAGAGTCCCCCACCAGCACATTGATGAGATTAATTCCAAGCGCCAAAGGAATCTTGCGACAATTGTTGCAAGGTGATTTCATGGGAGCTGAGAGGACGTCCCAAGCATGGGGCGGCAAGGGAAATGGGCGGAGCTCTAGAGGAAAATGGGGGATGTGTGGGTGGTGACACGCCCCATCTCCTGACATTCAAAGGATCAGTGGATAAAGGACCGGGAATGACCTTGGCTAGAAAATGTGCACAGCCTTGCTGGCTGGAGGAGGCATTGCGGGACTGGATAGAACAGTGACCTGACTCGGTCATGTAACCAGTATATCTGGGCCACAGCTGGGAGGTAGGTCACCTGCAGTTAAGGTTGACAGGCCAAACCTGGCAACCAGGGGGAGGGTTGAGGGTGGGGACATGGGAGGGTGCGGCAGTGGCATGGCTACATCGCTTCCGGGGGAAATCCAGAAGTGTCGTAGGGTAGCTCTAGAAATTGGCAGACGCTTCTTGGTTTACCACAGAGTTTCCATTGACTCCTAGAGATACCCTACACATCACTTCTGAGGTTTCCCCAGAAGCGACGTAGCAATGATCACAACACTTCCTCCCCCCTCCCACCACTGCTCAGAGCAGCAGCAGGCAAAGGTCACCACCAGGTTGCCATTGCAGGCAAACGATCCCAGAATCACTCCTTTGTATTTTCAGTTACTGACACTTAAGATGATGAGCATGAATCAGATATGGAAGAGCAAAGACATCAGCCTAGCAATCAAATGCAGATTAGTCTGTGCTATTCTGTTCCCCATAGCAACCTATGGCTACAAAAGTTGGACCGTGAAGAAGCAAGACAGGAGGGAAAATGACTCATTTGAGGGATGGTGCTGGAGAAGGCTCCTGTGCATTCCTTGGACAGCAAAGGTAACAAACAAACAAGTATTGGAGTGCATAAAACCAGACATGCCATTGGAAAGAAAAAGCACAAAACTGCAACTGATTTATTTCGGCCATGTCACACGGAAGGACTCACTAGAAAAAACAATTATGCTTGGACTGGTTAGCTGCAAAAGGAAACTGGGCCACCAAAGAACACAGCGGCTAGATACCATAAATTTGACACCAGCCTGAGCACGGAACAACTCAAAGAAAAAGTACAAAAAGGGAAAATGTGGAGAGAGCTGCCCCTTAGAATCACCAAGGGTCGAACACGACTGAATGGCTAACAAGAAGAAGAAGAAGACAGCCAAACTTAGAAAGATCCTTGCTTGTGACTTTGGAAGGACACAACCAATCACATTTTTATCCTGCCTTTTCTCCAGGGAATCCAGGTTGGCGCGTGTGTTTCCCCCCTCCTATTTTATCCTCCATCAAACCCTGTGGGGCAGCGGCAAGCCAGTTCTGTTGATTTTTGATTCTGCACTGGCCGGCTGACATTGGTTTGTCTCAGCAACCGTCTCCTGTCCTTGATGTTTCTCCGGTTTCTCTCCAGCCCCTGACAGGCCACAGACGCAAACAATAAGGTTGAAAAAATTGTTAACTGACAGAGGCAAAATTTGATGTGAAAAAAATTAAGATTTGTGGGTTCTTTTGCAAGGAAGGAACAAGACGTTCGAAACAGGCCGCTTTCTGAAAATGTGGTCTCCCCTGTAATTAAGTGAGAGGAAACCTAGGATTCGCCATGGTACTAACCCGATGCTCTAACCACTGACTCCCCATGCTGGCTGCCTAGCACATTCCCTGCCAGCGAACAATCTTTCATTAGACGGGCCACTGATCTGACTCAGCAGGGCTTTTTTTGGGGGGGGAAGATGCCGGAACGCTCAAGAAGGAAATCTGTATACCAAAACCTCACGAACTTTTAAACATTTCAATAAAACGAATTTTCTCGAAGAGGTTCCGGAACTCCGTTCTGGCGCGTTCTCCCAGAAAAACAGCTCTGTGGACTCGGTGTGTGGCCATGTAAGTTGTCTGTGTTCTAGTGTTGCCAACTACGTGTTGAGAAATACCTGGAAATGTTGGGGACGTGCCTCGTGAGAGCAGGTTTTGGGGAGGGGAGGGAACTCAGGAAGGTATAATGCCATAGAGTACGCCCTCCAAAGCAGCCATTTCGTCCAGCGGAACTTATCTTGGTCGTCTGGAGATGAATTGTAATAGCAGGAGGTCTCCAGGTGCCACCTGGAGGTTAGCAACCCAACTGTGTTCAAAATGGATCCTGAAGAGATCCTCACCAGTCCTAGCTGGGGGTGTGCGATGGACTCCACCAGATCCCCTCTCTGGGGAAACCAAGGCCTCTTGCCGAGCCAGGGGGGTTCACGGGTCACTGCTTACCATTACCTCAGTTTTACGAATAAGACGTGCCAGCCCCATTTCCAACGCCTCTTGGCCAACGAAACCTACGGAAAAGGCCTGGCATGGGTTCTCTGGGGCCCTGTCTGTTGTTTCATTCTCCAATAAAGTGTTTAAATTAGAACTTTAATGGGGAGAGCAATTCCATTGGAGTCACGCAGAAGGGGATAAATGGCGGGGCGGCGTTCCCAAAACTCTGCACGCGAATGTAATGGCTTCCTTGGACTTTAGAGAGCTGCCAGCAGAACCATCCGATGACAATTTCTTTTCAGTGTTTTTTTCCCCCCTTGTGCCGTTGTTGTTAATCGCGCAGCTGTGAGGGATGGAGAGCGATCGCCCTGGGGGAAAGGACTGGGTGAGCGCCACTGCCCTCTGCTGGATGACCTTCAGAACCCCGTAGATTTTACACCACAAGCTCAGGTGGGCCTCTGGAGGAGGGTTGCCAGGCAACCGGCAGTGGGTGGAGACTTGCCAGGCAGGAAGGAAGCCCAGTCTACATTGCTGGTGGCGTGGTGACATCACTTCCTGTGTGTACCAGAAGTGACATCATTGCATTGCAACAACACTCTGGTGTTTGGGCAAAAAGTCTACAGTAAATATGGCTTCTACCATAGAGTTTTTGCCCAGATATTAGAGCGTTGTCATGATGCGTTGATGTCACTTCCACTACGTGCCGGAAGTGATGTCATTGCTTCACCAATGACAGCGGCCTACATTTGCCTCCCCGGCTGGTGAGTCCCCCAGACAGCCCGTAGATTGGCAGTGGTGGACATGGTCAGGGTGTAGGTGATTCCCCTGCCTCCAGCAGAAGGCTGGCAACTAGGGATGCCAGCCTCCAGGTGGGACCTGGGGATCCCCCGGAATCACAGCTCATCTCCAGACTACAGAGATCAGGTCCCCTGGAGAAAACGGCTGCTTGGGAGGGTGGACTCTGTGGCACTGTACCCCACTGAGGCCCCTGTCCTCCCCAGGCTCCCCACCCCCCAAATCTCCAGGAATTACTCAACCTGGATCTGGCAACCCTGCCCTCCCACTCTGTGGCAATCCCACTCTGGAGGGAGGTACAAGTGGTTGTCAGGGAGATGAAGGCTTCCTATCTGACCTACTTCCAATTCAGGATGGTTCTGAATTTCTCATCCCTGCTGTTTCTCTCTGAAAATTCCCATCTGATACAATAGTTAGAGAGCTGGACTGGAAGAACTGAGTTTGAATCGCCATTCTGCTGCGAACCTCAGTGGTTGATCTTGGGCCAGTCCCCCCCCTTCTCCTTAGCCTACCTCACAGGACTGTTGTGGGGATACAGTAAGGAGTATGTAATTCTTCTTAAAACTTCTTGGAGACAGGGTGGGATACAGAACACACGACGTAGATAGTGTCCGTTTCCTTCCTCGCGGGAATCCTTTCTATCGTCCTTTACTGGAAGCTACTTTCTCGCCCCCCAAGCCACAGTTCCCCCCCTAAAACATACAACAGCTTGTTCTGTTGTTTGTGCATCAGTGAACTGGCATCACATAAACAGCATATCTTGCGCGTGTAAACACCATATAAATAGCCCATTAAAACATACCAGCTGCATCCACAATACCAGTGACTCTGCCAAGTCAACAGCGCGAATGGGAACCATCAATAAAAACATATAAATGGATAGAGAGAGAACATTTTTCTGCCCCTTCCAAAGGACTAGAACTCCGAGGCGCTCAGCGAAGATCACAGGCAATAGATTCAGGGCGGCCACGAGGAAAGCATTGTTCGCACAACAAGTGATTAAAATGTGGAATTCGCAGCTGGAGGACGTAGCGACGGCCACAGGCACAGACGGCTTTGAGAGGGAACTGGACAGGGCTATTTTGGGGCAGGAGCGCACAGGAACGGAGTTCCGGCTGGCTCCCAAGTTGACAACGCCCAGCAGAATCTCATTAGCATAATAGGCCACACCCAACAGCAGAAGCTCATTAGGATTGGCCACATGAGTTTCTGCTGCTGGGTGTGGCCTGTTATGCTAATGAGTTCCTGCTGGGCTTTTTCTACAAAAAAAGCTCTGGAACTGGACATAGGGTTGCCAGCTCTGGGTTGGGAAATACCTGGAGATTTTGGGGGGTGGAGCCTGAGGAGGGCAGGGTTTTGGGGAGGGGAGGAGCCTCAGCAGTGTGTAGTGCCACAAAGCCTGCCCTCTAAGCAGCCATTCCCCCCCCCAGGGGAACTGATCTTGGCCGTGTGGAGATCCAGTGTAATGGTGAGAGAGCTCCAGGTTGGCAACGCTAATTGGACAGATTAATGGAGGACAGGCCTATCAGAGGCTACTAGCTATGGTGACTACGTGGAACCTCCAAATACATAGGCAGTAGCCCTCCAAATATCAGAGCCAGGAGGCAACACCAAGAGAAGGCCTCGGCCTCTATGCCTTGTTGTTGGCCCTCTAGAGGAATTGGTTGGCCACTGTATGTATGAGGATACTGGACTAGATGGACCTCTGGTCTGATCGAGCAGAGTTCTTCTTATAGTCTTAAAAGAAGAAGAGGAGGAGGAGGAGGAGGAGGAGGAGATTGGATTAATACCCCACCCTTCACTCGGAGTCTCAGAGCAGCTTACAAACTCCTTTCCCTTCCCCTCCCAACAACAGACACCCTGTGAGGTAGGCGGGGCTGAGAGAGCTCTTTTGAGAATTGCTCTTGAGAGGACAGCTCTGACAGAACTATGGCTTGCCCAAGGTCATCCAGCAGCTGCAAGTGGAGGAGTAGGGAATCAAACCCGGTTCTCCCAGATTAGAGTCTGCGCACTTAACCACTACACCAAACTGGCTCTCAAACAGGGAACATTTCCATATCCCTACTGCCAATGTGTCTTAGGAAGGGTTCTGAAATTCTCCTCCGAGAATTTCTCGCCAGATATTGGAAGTCCAGATGGTCAGGTTTGGTTTCCAAACAGGAACCCGCGCACTTGAAATCCTCCATTTTTTAAAATTTCCAAATTGTGTACAGAACCATGCACACATACAGTTTGACGCGAGGGCCTCTTAACTGCCAGAGCTGAGGGTCCTCTCGAGGTCAGAGTCCGGCCCTGGCACGGACCAGATGCGCCCCTCTACTTAACTTTCCAAGCCGTAGGGAAATGGCAGGAAAAATTCTCGGCCGGCCCTGCCCCTCTGTGAGAGCCAAAGCACTATTTCAGCGGCATCCGACGGACTCACGTGTATCGGTGGCAGAGGGATTCGATGCAGATCAGAACCCGGACGTTGTCTCTGGCTCGTAGCTGCAGTTTGCTTTTTAGCTCGCTGTGGTCTTCGGGGGCAAAGGAAAAGCAGAAGTGAAATCAAAGACTATCGCCGGCACCTGAAAACAGGCAACAGTTCCAAATACACCACGTTCTGCATGTTTCCATTTCCATTTTAAAAGTCAAGGCTGTGGGCAATGCTCCCTCTAAGCCGTGGAGACTTGTGAGCAAAAATTCGACTTTGTGAGCTCCCAGCCTTAAAATTGTGGGCGAGCGATTGGGCGACTGCGTCAGTTAGTTTGCCCTGGAGCCATCCCTCCCTGAGCGAAGACAAAAATGCGTGAGCCGGAGGCTAAAAAAACTGTGAGCTAGCTCACACTGACTCAGCTTAGAGGGAACACTGGCTGTGGGGCACTTTTCAAAGAGTTCTGATTTGCAGTTTAGGGGATTATGTTCAAGTTACTGTTCCACAGGTTTTGCTGGTTGGTTTGGGGGGGGGGTTTCGCTTCAAATTGGCCCTCTGGGCTCATTTGAACAGAGCCGAACTGAAGCAAGATAGATCGCAAATTCAGAGTTAACTTCTAGAGCTTTGGGGGCTCCACCGTTGAGACAGCGGCCCGAAGAAGTCAGAGGAAACGGACAGCAACCTAGGTAGGGTTGCCAGCCTCCAGGTAGGGCCTGGGGATCTCCCGCTTTGACAACTGATCTCCAGCTGGTGGAGATCAGCTCCCCTGGAGAAAACAGCTGCTTTGGAAGGCGGGCTCTATGGCATCATGCCCCACTGAAGCTCCTCCCCTCCCCAAACCCCGCCCTCCTCAAGCTCCGCCCCCACATCTCCTGTTTTTTCTCAATCCAGACCCGGAAACGCGGGTTCACCCACCCTCATCTAGCAGAAGCAGCTGATACTACTCACCGATGTGGACGTTGGCTGAAAACTGGTAAATGCCGGAGAGCAGAGCTGTGAACCGCCCAGTCGCCAGGTTTAACCCCGATCCTCGGAGGAAAACTCCTTTAGTCGAAGGCTAAGGAGAAAAGGGAACATTCTGGTAATTAAAATGGATCTCCAGATGAGTCACCTACAGCTGCCGTTGGCTGGGTTGCCAGCTCTGGGTTGGGAAATACCTGGAGGTTTGGGGGGTGGAGCTTGAGCAGGGCAGAGTTTGGGGAGGGGAGGGGCTTCGATGGGGTATGAGGCCACAGAGCAGTGTTCCCTCTAAGCTGAGCTAGTGTGAGCCAGCTCACAGTTTTTTAGCCTCCAGCTCACACATTTTTGCCTTCGCTCAGGAAGGAGGGCTCCAGAGCACACGAATGTATGCAGTAGCCAAATGGCTTGCTCACAACGTTAATGTCAGTAGCTCACAAAGTAGAATTTTTGCTCACAAGACTCCACAGCTTAGAGGGAGCACTGCCACAGAGCCCATGGTGTAGTGGTTAAGAGCGGCGGACTCTAATCTGGAGAACTGGGTTTGATTCCTCATTCTTCCACATGCAGCCAGGTGGGCGACCTTGGGTCAGTCACAGCTCTCTCAGAGCTGTTCTCTCAAGAGCAGTTCTCTCAAAGCTCTCTCAGCCCCACCTACCTCACAGAGTGTCTGTTGTGGAGAAAGGAGATTATAAGGGTGTCTGTTGTGGAGAAAGGAGATTATAAACTGCCTCACAGGGTGTCTGTTGTGGAGAAAGGAGATTATAAGGGTGAACTCAAGCGTGTCCAGAAGAGGGAAACCAGGATGGTGAGAGGGTTGGAATCCAAGTCTTACGAGGAAAGGCTGAAAGAGTTGGGTATGTTTAGCCTGGGAAAGAGAAGGCTTAGAGGGGACATGATTGCAGTCTTCAAGTATTTGAAGGGCTGTCATGTAGAAGATGGAGCAGATCTATTCTCTCTTGCTCTGGATTGCAAGACTTGATCTAATGGGTGGAAACTACAAGGGAGTCATTACAGGATAAATATCAGGAGAAATTTCCTAACTGTAAGAGTGGTTGAGCAGTGGAACGGTCTGCCTTGGGAGGTGGTAGATGCTCCTTCCCTGGACATTTTCAAGCGGAGGCTGGACGGCCATCTTTTGGGTATGTTGTAGGTATGTAGGGCTATCTTTTGGCTATGCTCCTGCAGAGTGCAGGGGGTTGGACTAGATGGCCTGCAAGGTCCCTTCCAACTCTAACATTCTATGGTTCTATGATAAGCTGCTATGAGACTCCAAGTGAAGGGCAGGGCATAAATCCAATCTCCTCCTCCTCCTCCGTGGACCTCCTCCGTGGACATTTTCTTCAGGTGAACTGATTTCTGTTGCCTCGAGATCAATTATAATTGCAGGAGATCTCCAGCCACCACCTGGAGGTTGACCACCCTAGCCATTGGTTCCCCTAGTTCCCATCTAAGTCCCACTCCCAAGCTCAGACCTTGGCGTCTCCACATGAAAGACCCCAGGTATTGGGAAAGACCTCTGTCTGCCAACCAATCAAAGCAGAGAAGGCTGCCCTTGATGGACCAATGGCCCATGGTCTCTCTGCTTCTGTCCGGCCGCAACAAAATGATTCGGAGCTAAGTTCAATGGAGGACAGTTGTGCTTTGATGGAAGCCACAGGAATTCTGATGAGATTAATAAAAATATCTCAGGGACGGGGGAGAAGCAGAATATCACCAGGGTTCAGGGTTGCCAACTTCCAGGCAGGGCCTGGAGATAATTACAACTGACCTCCAGAGTGCCAAGATCAATTCCCCTGAGGGGAAAATGGCTACTTTGGAGGGTGGGCTCTATGGCATTATATCCTGCTGAGGTCCCTCCCCTTTTTAAACCCCACCCTCTTTGGGCTCCACCCCCCAATCTCCAGAAACCTCCACCCCATAGTTGGAACCCTACTAGGCTGACCCCCGATTTCCTCCTCAACGTTTCGAGAAGGCCGCTGACATTTCAAAAGGAGGAATTTTGCAAAGGGAATACCTAATCCCTTCTGTGGCGTTTTCCCTCCTCCGTCTTTCGTGTTTTAATTTTCATAAGGAAAACTAGCAGGCCCAAAGCCCCTGGTTTCACAACCCTCATATGAGGGAGACGTCTCCCGTCACGAAGCTTGTGGGAGATTAGCGGACTAAAGCTAAAATAAACTCCGGGCGGCAAGTTTCTTATTGGCTTTGGCGCTCATGGACTCGGCTTGGCTCGCGCTCGGGAGAAAGGGAAAATTCGCTTCGGCACGCCAAGAACGAACCCAGGAGGTTCTAGTGCGGCCGCATCAGGATTCGGGGGCCTCTGTCGGTGCTCAGATGGGTAGGGTTGCCAACTTCCAGCTGGGGCCTGGAGATCTTCCACTGTTAGTACTGATCTCTAGACAGCAGAGATCTGTTCCCCTGGAGAAAATGGCTGCTTTGATGGGGGGGGACTCCATGGCATTTACTCTTGCTGAGGCCCCTCCCCTCCCCAAACCCCGCCCTCCCCAGGCTCCACCCCCAAAATCTCCAAATATTTCCCAACCCAGAGCTGGCAATCCATACAGTGATCGCAAAATGGCATGAGAGAGTCCAGTGGCTAGAGCGGCTGAGCTGAACTCCATGATCGGCAGACTCACATGATGTATCTGTTACCAGACTGTACAGACTGCAGGTAAAGGTAAAGGTAAAGGTTCCCTTGCTCGAAAGCCAGTCGAATCCGACTCTAGGGTCGCGGTGCTCATCTCAGTTTCAAAGCCAAAGAGCCGGCGCTGTCTGAAGGTGGGGAAGACCAAATCTAACCCTAGTTTAGACTTCCTCTTGGGTTACGGATCTCTCCCAGCATTATAACAGCTCTCCAGGCACATGGACACACACGAAGCTGCCTTCGACTGAATCAGACCCCTGGTCCTCCAAAGTCAGTGTTGTCTACTCAGACTGGCAGCCGCTCTCCAGGGTCTCGGATCCAGTTTGGCATAGTAGTTAGGAGCGCAGACTCTATTCTGAAGAACCAGGTTTGATTCGCCACTCCTCCACACTCAGCCAGCTGCTGGTGTGACCTTGGGTCAGTTGTAAGTTCTCTCAGAGATGTTCTCTCAGGGGAAGCTCTCTCAGAGCTCTCTCAGCCCCACCTACCTCACACAGGGTGTCTGTTGTGGGGAGGGGAAGGGATCGGTTGTAATAGCGGGAGATTCCCAGGTGCAATCTGGAGGTCGGCAACCCGATGCTGGTGGGTCTCTTCCTGTTTCTTTGGGGTGGTGGTCAAGTAATGGAGACACGTGGCCTTACCCTCATGTCTAAGAGCTGTTCTCACAAGGGCAGTTCTTGGGAAAACTCTCTCAGCCCCACCTGCCTCACAGGGTGTCTGTTGTGGGGACGGGAAGGGAATGGAGATTGTAAGCCGCTCTGAGACTCCAAGTGAAGGGCAGGGTATAAATTAAACATTTTCTTCTCTTCTTCTTCTCTTCAGGCTGAGGTCTTTCTCATCACCTACTGCCTCGCCCTTCACCACTGCGGATGCCAGGGACTGAACCTGAGGCCTTCTACACTGAGCCAGGGCCTCTCCCCAAACTACAGAGATCAATTCCCGGGAGAAAATGGCTGCTTCGGAGGGTGGACTCGGTTGCACTGTACCCTGCTGAGGTCCCGCCCCTTCCCCAAACCCCACCCTTCCTGGTCGCCACTCCCAAATCTCCAGAAATTTCCCAGCCCAAAGTTGGCAACTTGAGTTCAGATGGGCCGTAAGATAGCTCTGCGGTTGCGTTCTTGACACCTCTGGTGTCTTGTCGGCTCCCCTCCCCTCCCTACTCCCAGAATTAGGGGAAGCCGCCAGGCCCATTTGGCAGCTCCGCGTTGCCCACTTCATTAAAAGCAATTAAGCTAAACGGAGGCGGCGACTTAATTCCCTCGAAACCGCCGAGTTGAAATGGAAAAGCAGTTTTCCGGCACCAGAAAATTACCACCTGATAAAACATTCCTGTTCCTTCACGTCTCACTCTGTGGCTTGAGCCTCTCTCCCTCTCCCACACACACACAGAGAAGGAACGAGACAATGGAGAACTCCAGGAAAGTGCCATCGGGCGTGGCGCGCCGGTAGGTTAAACCCCTCGCCAGTTCGCCCTCGGCGGGATGCCCTCTGCCCCACTGAGCCGGGGAGATTTCAAAGCTGTTTTAATTGTGCATGGAGAGGGGGGGCAGAGATATTTACAGCCGTCCCCCTCCAAAACGAGCCACCTATCAAACTGTGGTTCTGCTGAAGTAATTTCTCACATTCTTCCCTTCCTCCATGGCATCGGAGTGAGTCAGGGGTCCCCCAACCTTTTTCAGGAATTCTGTGACACTGTGATGGGCCTAGCGACAAAATGGCTGCCACACAGTGGCTGCCTCAGGAGGCAGACCCGGCCACAAAATGGCTGCCGCTGCTTGCGTTCAGTCACACAGCGAAGATCCTTGTGCTGTGGGGGTAGCTGCTGTCATGCTCGAAAAGGACCCGGCTCTGGTCGACGCCAGACGTGCCACCCTAAGCGGTGGGATAGGCAACAGTTGGCTGCCCGAGGGCCACAGTTGATGCACGGGGACACAGGGAGGGAGTCGGTCCTTCAGAGTTCTACTGGGCCCTTTGCCACCAGCTCCATCTGGGGGCCACGGACCAAACCAACATGGCTCGACATTCTGGGAACTGCGAAGATGCACCCCACCCGAGGACAGGAGCACATCTGACCTGGATAGCCCAGTGAAGCCTGATCTCGTCGGATCTTGGAAGATAAGCAGGGCTGCCCCTGGCAAGTACTCAGAAGGGAGTACCTCCAAGGAATACCAGGGCCAGGATGCAGGGGCAGGCAATAGCAGGCCACCTCATTGAAATGTCCAAGCCCCGCTAGGGGTCGCCAGAAGTCAACCATGACTTCCAGGCATACACACACACACACACATACACACACACAAATACTCACAAAAGGGGGGGGTAAAAGGCTCCAGGAATCTGCCCGCTACCCTACAAGCCGCAGTTTATCTATCTATCTATCTATCTATCTATCTATCTATCTATCTATCTATCTATCTATCTATCTATCTATCTATCTATCTTTAGCCTGCCCTCCCTCCAAAGTGCTCGGCACGAGGTACGCAGGTCTATCTCGCCTCCCCCTTTCATCCTCGCAACAGCCCTGCGAGGCACAGTCACGTGAGCGAGACTGACCAAACCAAACTCGCCCAAGGACTTCCGAGGCGAAACAGGAATCTGAACCCAAGCCCCGCCCGACCGCTACACCACGCGAGCTCTCTGTGCCGCACTGCCGCTCGCCTGTTCCTTTTTGCTCTTTCTAAAGCGCCTCGTCAGTCTGAGGTTTGATATCACCCTCTCGGCAGAGCTGCCGCCACGCAAATCAAATCCAAGGAGCGTGGCTCGCTAGCACTGAGCACAAAGGAGGGGGGAACCCGAAGCTCGCTCCTTATTTTTTGTTTCCCCGAAAGAACCATCTCCTGCAGGGAGCCGGTGTGATGCCCTCATGACAGAGGAGATAATCCAGGGAAACGTCAAGCCCGTCAGGTCCTGCACGAAACGGTATGCGCGGACGCACCCAAAGACGAGGGTGTTGAAACGCCGCAGTGACAGGGGCCCTCTTTTGCCTTTCGTCACCCCTTGGGTAGTCCTCCCTCACCAGGCTGTCGGCGCCCACAGCTGCGCCCGAGACACTTCCTTAACACTGCCGCAGCACAGACAAGCCCCACAAAGCTGGCACAAATGTGCCCGCTGGCATGGGAAGGCACCAGGAATCCGAGGAGCGTAATTAAAAAGGAATCGACTCCTTTTCGCTAAAGCCCCGGCCCGTCCACTGATGGCTATTAAGATGTCTCGAGTCTCCTTCGCAGGGCCAATTAGAGTGGCACCAGGATTATCTCTCGCTGTGGGGACCCTGCCCTGGCCTACACCGCAACGAGCCGTCAAGCAGGGAGTGCCTTCCCCCACACGCACACGCCTTCGCGCAATGCATTGTGGGAAGCCCGAGGGTTCCAGACGCAGCTAGGCCAGAAGGTTTCAGAGACAGGCTCGCCCGCCGAGCCTGCCTCGTTTGAAAAAAGCAAACATTCCTATCTGAGGGGAGAACGTTCGATCCCAGAGCCACCTTTAAGGATGACGAGGTTTAATTCTGGGTATACGTTTCTGTGTGTCTCTGAAGAAGTTTGCATGCACCCAAAAGCTTATCCCCAGAATCAGGTTGGTCTTAAAGGTGCCCCTGGACTCGAGGTTTATAAGATTATGAATGGGATTGAGCAGGTTGAGAAAGAAGTACTTTTCTCCCTTTCTCACAATA
The DNA here is from genome assembly GCA_029375565.1 of Gekko gecko. NCBI lineage: Eukaryota > Metazoa > Chordata > Lepidosauria > Squamata > Gekkonidae > Gekko > Gekko gecko. Next base: position 26,237,637 of record JAPDNY010000016.1, read on the forward strand.
CAAGAACTCGTGGGCACTCCATGAAATTCCTGAGCAGTCGGGTTAGAACAGATAAAAGGAAATACTTCTTCACCCAAAGAGTGATTAACACATGGAATTCACTGCCACAGGAGATGGTGGCAGCTACAAGCATGGACAGTTTCAAGAGGGAATTAGATAAACATATGGAGCAGAAGTCCATCAGTGGCTATTAGCCACAGGGTATAGATGGGAACTCTCAGTCTGGGGCAGGTGATGCACTCTATTCTTGGTGCTGGAGGGGGCAGCAGTGGGAGGGCTTCTAGTGTCCTGGCCCCACTACTGGACCTCCTGATGGCACCTGGTATATTTTGGCCGCTGTGTGACAGAGTGTTGGACTAGATGGGCCCTTGGCCTGATTCAACATTGTCTTCTCTTATGTTCTCTTATGACTCTGACAACACGGCGACCCACCAGAATTTGTATTTGATGCAGTGGTTAGAGTGTCAGACTGCGGCAGTGAGGCTCTCTCTTCTTGGTTCTTGGGGGGGCAACAGTGGGAGGGCTTCTGGAGTTCTGGCCCTGCTGGTGGTGCACACAAGCTAGGGTTGCCTACTTCCAGGTGTGGCCCGGAGATCTCCTGGAATGACATCTGATTCCCAGATGACAGAGATCAGGTGCCCTGAAGAAAATGGTTGTTTCGGATGGTAGGGTCTGGGGCATTACACCCAGGGACTCCTTTTGTAGCAGGAACTCCTTTTCATATCAGGCGACACCCCCCCTAATGTAGCCAATCCTCCTGGAGTTTACAGAGCTCTTCTGACAGGGGCTACTGTAAGCTCTTGGAGGATTGGCTCCATTGGGGGGGGGTGTCGCCTAATATGCAAAGGAGTTCCTGCTACAAAGAGAGCCCTGCTCGTACCCCAGTGAGGTCCCTTTACTCCTCAAAGCCTTCCCTCCCTAGGCTGCACCCACCAACCTCCAGGTATTTAAGAGCATAAGAACATAAGAGAAGCCATGCTGGATCAGGCCAGCAGCCCATCCAGCCCAACATTCTGTGTCGCACAGTGGCCAAAACCCAGGTGCCATCAGGAGGTCCACCAGCAGGGCCAGAACTCCAGAAATTCTCCCACTGTGGGGGCCCCCAAGCCCCAAGAATACAGAACATCACTGCTCCAGACATAAGAACATAAGAGAAGCCATGTTGGATCAGGTCACTGGCCCATCCAGCCCAACATTCTGTGTCACACAGTGGCCAAAACCCAGAGGCCATCAGGAGGTCCACCAGCAGGGCCAAAACTCCAGAAGCCCTCCCACTGTGAACCCCCCCAAGCACCAAGAATACAGAACATCACTGCTCCAGACATAAGAACATAAGAAAAGTCATGTTGGATCAGGCCAATGGCCCATCCAGTCCAACATACTGTGTCGCACAGTGGCCAAAACCCAGATACCATCAGGAGGTGCACCAAGAAGACAGAGCTTCGCTGCCCCAGACCAAGTGCTCCATCCATACCGAGTGCTCCACCCCCTTCTCTTCTTCTTCCTTCTTCCTTTTTAAAACAGGAAAATATCCAACGCTATTTCAAAACCAACCAACCAACCAACCAACCGACCATTGGCTACTGCTCGCTATGGAAGGAGGAGGAGAAGACTTTGCTCCCAACTTCAGCCGTGGGACTGACTCAGAGCTTCTCACAGGTGGACTCTTGGAGACGACTGTTGCCCTCATCACAATTAAGGGATCACCGAAATCCCCCTTAGTCACGATGACAGAGCACAGGGAGGAATTAAAAAGGCCGGGATAAAGGGGTAATCAAGGCAGCTATTATTTACGTGGGAAAGACGTTAATTATTAGTGTGTCAATGCTTCCAGTCTTCAAAAAAAAAAAAGAATCCCTGTTTCTTTTCTTAATCGCCTTCTACATTTCTGACGCTGACGATTCGGAGACGCGAAAACACACAGCCTTGTGGCGAGAGTCTTCTAGAAGTTTCTGTTGGTTGAGGGGGAAACCACTGGTTTTCCACGCCCTTCCTCCACGGAGCCCAGAGTGGCACGCGTGGGTCTCTCTTCCTCTGTTTTATCCTCATAGAATCACAGAGCTGGAAGGGGTCCCTAGAGGCCATCTAGTCCAACCCCCTGCTCAGTGCAGGATCAGTCTAGAGCATCCCTGACAAGTGTTTGTCCAGCCGCTGCTTGAAGACCATCAATGAGGGGGAGCTCACCACCTCCCTAGGCAGCTGATTCCACAGTTGCACAAAAAGTCAAAAAGTTTTCCCCAATATCCAGCCCTTTAAAAAGTTTCCCCCAATATCCAGCCCTTAATTTAAACCCACTCTTGTGCGTCCTCTCCTCTGCTGCCAACAGGAATAGCTTCCTGCCCTCCTCTAAGTGACGGCCCTTCAAAGACTTCAAGAGAGCCATCCTGTCCCCCCTCAACCTCCTCTTCTCCAGGCTGAACAATAATCCTGTGAGGTAGGATTGGCCGACAGGGAGTGACTCAGTAAGAATTTGAATCCGGGACTCCCAGAGCCTAGCTCTGACCACCCCACAACACTGGCTCTTCACTACTCAACAACCTGAAGCGAAAACGTGGGTATCGTCCCTCAAATGAGAGCTTGATCCCTCAAACAGCCTCTCTGACTCACACACATCAGTTTGTACCCACCTGAGGCCTGCTTTGTTATGAGTCCCCCCCTTCCAATAATATATACATCCAGGGCTTTTTTTGTAGAAAGAGCCCAGCAGGAACTCATTAGCATATTATGTCACACCCCTGACAGCACAGCTCATTAGCATGTTAAGCAACACCCCCACGTTACCAGGACTGTGGTCATCCAGCCGCACCCACCCTTTGCTTCTTACTCCATTTACTTTTGTTTGTTGTCAAAACCAAGGGCTTCTTCTATAGCATGTTAGGCCACACACCCCTAATGTGGCCAATCCTAATGAGCTTCTGCTGTTGGGTGTGGCCTGTTATGCTAATGAGTTCCTGCTGGGCGTGGCCAACGCGGGAGTCAGCCGGAACTCCGTTCCTGTGCGTTCCTGCCCCAAAACAGCCCTGTATACATCACATGACCACACCTGAAGCTGCCTTCTACTGAATCAGGCCCTCGGTCCATCGAGGTCAGTACTGTCTACTCGGACTGGCAGCGGCTCTCCAGGGTCTCAGGCGGAGGTCTTTCCCATCACCTACAACCTGATCCTTTTAGAATCATAGAATTGGGAGGTACCTCCAGGGTCATCTAGTACAACCCCGTGCACGATGCAGGAAATTCACAAGTACCTTTCCCCCTCCAGTGACCCCTGTTCCATGCCCAGAAGAGGGCAAAAAAACCCTCTAGGATCTCCAGCCAAACTGGCCTGGAGAAAAATTGCTTCCTGACCCCCAAAGTAGCGATCGGCATTTCCCTGGGTGTGTAAGAAAGGGCCATGAGAACTAAGCACTGATGCGACCCTTCCTGCCCTCCCTTCTCGTGATCAGCCCAAGTTCACAGAATCAGCATTGCTGTCAGATGGCCCTCGAGCCTCCGTTTGAAAACCTCCAAAAAAGGAGAGCCCTCCACCTCCCGAGGAAGCCTGTTCCACTGAGGAACCGCTCTACCTGTCAGGAAGTTCTTCCCAATGTTTAGCTGAAAACTCTTCTGATTTAATTTCAACCCGTTGGTTCTGGTCCGACCTTCTGGGGCGACAGAAAACAACTCCACACCATCCTCTATAGGACAGCCCTAGGACTTGAAGACGGTTCTCATATCCCCTCCCAATCGTCTCCTCTCCAGGCTAAACAAACCCAGCTCCTTCGGCCTTTCCTCACAGGACTTGGTCTCCAGACCCCTCACCACCACCTTCATTGCCTTCCTCTGGACACATTCAAGCTAGTCTGTAAAATTGTGGTGCCCAAAACTGAATACAATACTCTGCTGGGGATTGAACCTGGGACCTTCTGCATGCAAAGCAGACATTCTACCCCTGAGCTGCAGCCCCTCCAGCTCATCCCTCCAAGCTCACGTTCCTTGCTATGTCCTCACCATCTGGAAGTTCTGGAGCTCCATCAAGGTTTTCTTGTCCACGATGATCTGCCCCTTCAGCTTACAGTGGAAAGCTTCCTCCACTCGCTTGTAGGGCGACATTTCCTCCAGGGACAGCAGGAGAGGGGGTGTCTCGCTGGGAGGGGCTGGCAGTGCTGGGGACGCCCGCCTTTCAGTAGCTTCTGAAAGAAAAGCAAGTAGGAGGCCTGCATTGTTGAGTGCCACACTGGCCCTTACATGGCGGTTTTCTTTCCAGAGGATGTGTCTGTTTGGCCTGAATTCACACATACTGAAATGTGAGGAAGCAAAGTTGCACAAATATAACTACTACTGCCCCAACAGCATCACATTAAAATTGGGCCTTTGAACCCCATATCTGAAATCCCTGTTCCATTCAGAAGCGCTTTCACATAAAAGTCGACACCAGCCTGAGCATGGAATAACTCAAAGAAACATTACAAGATCAGAAAACGCGGAGAGAGCTGGCCCATAGAATTGCCAAGAGTCAAATATGACTGAATGGCTAACAACAACAACAACCCCATATCTGGGAAGTTACATGTAAATAAAAAAAACATAAGAAAAGGCCTGCTGGATCAGATCAAAGACCCACCTATTTCCGTATTCTATTTGTCACAGTGGCCAACCCAGATGCTCCTAGAAGTAGGTTTCCCATTTACCTGCCCAGGCAGCAGAAATATTAGGTCCCAGCCCCAGTTTCCTGCCCCCAAGGAATGGAGGAGCAGGAGGAAAAAAATGGCCTCCTTGTTGTGACACTCTAGGAATTTACCTTACTCTCTATGATAAAGACCATAGAGACTATGAGAGGCAGCCTAGAGTGCCACCCAGAAATGACATCATATTCTCCTCAAACTCTACCTTCCTTAGGCATTCCCCCAAATGTTTTTTGCAGCTCAGATAGATCTCTTCCATTCAGAAGCCTTTTCACATAAAACCTGCTGACTGCTGCTGGCCAGTCAGCTGCTGGCTAGGGTCAAAGGACCCTGACTTCCTCCTCTTACCTTTCAACATCTCCTTGAACTCTTGCAGCAAGACTTCCTGGGTGACTTCAGCGCCAGGAGGACCCGGTGGCCCTGGGGGGCCTGGGGGGCCAACAAGCCCACGCTTGAAAAAAAGGGAGAGAAGTAAAGATAAAACAATAACATACAAATTAAGCTGGGCTTACTCAGCACCTGCTCTAAGAAAGCAACATACATAATTATCCTGTTGGCCCAGTCTACTGTGACTGGCATGGAACATGTGAAGCTGCCTTATACAGAGGCCCCCTCCCAACATTCCATCCCCCCCACTGACATTCCTTCTCATCCTCTCAACATTCCTTCTCAACCTCCCAATATTCCATCCCCGTCCCAACATTCCACTACTCCATAGTACAGAGTTCCCTGTGATATGCTCTGAACACCTGTGGCTCTCTCAGCCCCGTTATCTCAGATCCTTTTGCTATCAGTGCCAAACTTCTTTTAACCTGAAACTATGAACTATGGTGGGTATGTCATGCTCACTGTTCAAGCAATCAAGTCTAAACCTTATGCTTTGTCTCAGATTTCTGTAATCCTAGTCCTATTACATTGCTTACTAGTTATCTCAGCCTGTTCATTGTATTGACTTCCACTGTGTAACCCACCTGGAGTCCCAGTGAGATAAGGGGATTCTAAATAATGGAAATACATAATAAATATGATCACAGAAAGTCAAGGACTACAATCAGAGCCACCAGATGGATGAAAACGACTCTTGCTGCCAGGGACCCCAGCCCTTGACCATATTGCCTGCGCCAAATCACACAGCCCCACATAGTTCATTGGTTTAGGCCCCATTGTGGGTTCTAGTTTTTGGTCACACTAGGGCAGGAGGCCCCAACCTTTTTGAGCCTTTGGACCTGTTTGGAATGTTGAGGCAGGGTGGCCACAGGAGGTGGAGCCAAGCACACAAACACACACACAAGAAGATGGGGAATGTGGAATAGAATCATACACATACAGAAAGAGTACAAGCCAAAAGATAGATAATAGAGAGAGGGAGAAGACAATGATGATGACCAATGGATGAAAGGGAAGATAAAGCACACAGAGAAGCAGACCAAAGAGGGAAAGGGTATAACACCCACGGAGAAGACCAAGGGGGCAATAACAGAGAGAGAGAGGGAGGGAGAGAGAGAGAAAAGAAAATCAAGGAGGAAAGCAGCCCATCACTGGCCCTGCCTTCACCATTGCCCCCTTCGACCTTCCTGCAGTACATGGCAGGCACTCAGGGAAGTGCCTGTGAGCACCATGTTGGGGAACCCTGTACTAGGGTGCAGTGGAATGTTGGGCTGGGGGACGGAATATTGGGAGGCTGAGAAGAAATGTTGAGAGGATGAGAAGGAATGTTGAGAGGAATCTGAAGGAATGTCAGCAGAGAGGGATGGAATGTTGGGAAAGGGGAAGGGATTTTAGGAGAATGAAGCTGGATAGCAAGAAAGGGGACTGAATGGGTTCAAAGGTTGACAGGGGTTTCTGGAAGAGCAGGAAGAAATATTTAGAGAAGTGGACATAATGTTGGGAACTAGCTGCTTTAACACTGGCAATAGACATTGTTAAGGCCAGCTACTCTTTCAGGAACAACCTACTAATTTCTTATCTTTCCCTCTGCATCTCTTTTTGTTGTTGCCATCATCAGGACGATGTACAAATGAAATCCACGTGCGACGCGGGTCGGTGATGCGAGGGTCTGGAGACTCAAGCATCTAAGGAGAGAAGAAGAAGCGTTTGAGGGCATTGTGAATTTCACCCATTTTGTAGCAACTTTTTTTTTAAAAGGCTCCAGCATTCAACATTCCTTGTCCTCTGACAAACCAGAAAAGCAGAAGGTAAATTCTGGATCTGAAATAAGAGGTGATGAATTTTAGATTTAAAAAAAAAATCTTACCCGGATTACCCAAAATACTAGAACTCAAGGGCATCCAATAAAGCTGATGGGCAGTAGATTCAGGACAAACAAAAGGAGATATTTCTTTACACAGTGAAATATTAAAGTATGGAATTTGCTACCAGAGGATGTAGTGATGGCCACAGGAATAAACTGCTTTAAAATGGGATTAGACAGATTCATGGAGGATAAATCTGTCAGTGGCTACTAGGCATGGTGACTAAGCAGAACCTCCACATTCAGAGGTAGTCAACCTCTGAATCCTAGAGCCAGGAGGCAACAACAGGGGAAGGCCTTGGCCTCTGTGACCTGTTGTTGGCCCTCCAGAGGAACTGATTGGCCACTGTGTGAGACAGGATGCCAGACTAGATGGACCACTGCTCTGATCCAGCTCTTCTTACATTCTTATGTTTTCAGATTTGCATGTGGGAATTCCCTGTTCAGCTCAGAAGCTCAGATGTCAGATTACAATCAACATGGGGTTTGAATATAGACTTGGTGTTGTTTTAAAAAATAATAAACACCCCACTTAAACTACTCCAGTTGCTGCTCTTGTTATTGTCATGATACACATATTCTTCTTTCCAGATTTTAAAAATGTACAGGAAGGCGTCGAAAGTAAGATGGTTGTTGAACCATGATGCACTTGAAGCTCTGGGAGAATTTTAAAAGATGATGCAGGCTTTTGACTGAGTATTTGTGGGTACATGCATGGAAATGCTCAAATGCTGGCAATGAAACATTATCCTATGAAAGACTGAAGACAGATGTAATATAGGAAGGTTGAAGACAGATGTAACATACGAGGACTCACAGTTGCCTACTTCCAGCTTCAAAAATGAACTGTTTTCTGCCCTCCTTCCCCTCCTTCAGGTTGGTTGCCTTTTCCTGGACTTTCCTATCTACTTACTTCTTCCACTGGCTGGGGAAAGTTAACAAAGTTCCCAGTAAAATTTAGTGACTGATAAGGAAGGGATGTGGCAGGGCTCAAAAGGAAGAACGGAAACGACTTCCTTCCATCTCAGGCCCCTGGGCAAAAAAGAATAGTTGCTTCTCCTTCCGTGGGGCATATATGGGTCTTATCTTTATTCACCCCACCGCCAGCATTTTTGCAGGCAATGTTTCTGTACATGCCTCCCGATGGCAAGGAACAGTGAGTCGTGCAGAGATGCACTGGGCACCCTCCTAATTCTGCTGGTTCAGGCGTAGGAATGAACAGATCCTGCCCCCCTTTTCATTCTTCAATTGTACTGGAATTCCCTTCTGTGCGGCATTCCGTTCCTCTTTAATTTTGGTTTAACCCAGAATTGAAATGAGGACGATATTCATGTTAAAACTGAAAATAAATTCCAGAAGAGGAGTGTGCGTAGTACGCCACAGATGCCAATCCCTCCCACTCGTGTGTTGCTTCCCTCCCTCTACGCTACTGATCAGCACGCACATATTGATGAAACCTGTTTTTGTGCAGTGTTTTCCCAGACGGCACACGGACACCCACATATTTCTTAAATGCTGCACAAAAAAAGGAACCTTGGCATCACCATGCAAACAATCACACTGAGATGCCTTTTTTTTTGCAATATTTTTATTCTATGTGTACTTGCTGTTGGAGTGAGAGACTCAGCCTGCCTGGACGCTGGGGGGTGGTGGTGGTGCTGCATCACTCTAAGTGTGCATAGGACAGGGGTGGCCAAACTTGCTTAACGTAAGAGCCACATGGAATAAACATCCGATGTTTGAGAGCCGCAAGACATGCACAAATATCACACACGCGTTTTTATTTAGAAATATGTAAGTTTGCTTTTTTTATGAACATTAAATGAGACCGCCAAAAGTAAAAAAAACAAAAGGGGTAAAAACAGATATTGATAACGATATTTATTTGTCCAATGATATTTATTTGTCTAAGAGAGAGAGAGAAAGAGGTGGAAAGAAAGAATGAAAGAGGTGGAAAGAAAGAGAGAGAGAGAAAGAGAGAAAAGAAAGCAAATAGGAGGGAGGGAGAAAAAGCATGCCTCTCCTTCGATTCCCCAGCTGCCTGGCCGGGAGCCGCACAATATGTGTGAAAGAGCCACGCGTGGGTCCCAAGCCACAGTTTGGCCACCCCTGGTATAGGAGTTATGTCCTTGAATGGGATGCCTCTTTTTGTCTTAACCCGGGAGCTGTCCTCTGATCCTTCCTAGCCCTTTGTCCCCTCCCTCTCTGCACATGGCCTTCCATGGAGACATATGTCTCTGCAGGTCTCTCCAGTAGAGACAATGCCCTCATACTCCCACCCACATGACAAGCTGGCCTTTTGTGATAGGAAAAGTACTCTTTAGATTAGGTTTCTTTCTTTTCTTTCAACGGCAACCTGAATGTGAACTGGATCTACTTGGATAAATGTAAGTTTACCTTTTTTGCGATATACTTCTTGGGAGATTCGTTTATGGAGCTCATTATTACGCTTCTACGACGTGGCAAAATTCCGCCAGGGCTGCGGTCACACGCGCTAAAAAATCCACTTTCCGTGCACTTTCCAGCTGGATTTTACTGTGTAAACTGGCAACGTCCAGTCGGAAAGTGCACTGAAAGTGGATTGAACGTGGATTATTCAGGGTGTGTGACCGAATGCACCAAATATCCCAATACTTGCAACACAGAAGAGGTGGAAAAGGCACGACAAGACTAAAATTCTCTCCCCGCCACCAGTTTGAAAACAAACAGTTGAACAACAGAGGAATTCCTAATTCATCCGTTCTATTCTGGAAACAACTTCAGTATTCAAGGAAAAACTAGAGGAGGAGAATTTTGGAATCTACCCTATTAGGCTTGTCATTTGCTCGTCCGTGGGAAGTGAGCCCCGGGGACATGCCTACATGACCCGGAAGTGATGTAGGCACATAAGGGATGTTGGGGGGACGATGTTGGGCAAAAACTCTATGGCAGAATTAGTTTCTACCATAGAGTTCTGCCCCCAAACTAGAGCATCGCCCCCCAATGTCCCCGATGGGCTTACATCACTTCCAGTTCACGTAGGCCCGTCGTGTTAATTTCCAGCATTCTTCCTTGTTTGGGGGGGTAATTTCTTCCCGCTGGCCAGCTCAGCAATGATGGAGAGATGGACCCCGAAAGCAGGGGACACCCCACCCCGGTCTGGCATCCCTACTTCCCAGATCTCTAGGCATTTCTCAACTTGGAGTTGGCAACCCAAGCCAAGCAGGGTTCAGTTCATGTCCTAGGAAACTCCGGCATGAAATCCCCGTTCCTGGCATCATTAAGCCTATGATCATGCAAATAGATTTCTGTTTTGACAAGAATCTCAGGGATGCGTACGCAGGGTGCAATTTCCCTGGAACCAATACACACACACACTCACTGCAAAACCTGGCATAATTCAGCTTCCTGAACATGAATTATTCCTTGTTGTCGTTTTCAAAGAAGAAGGGCCTAACACTTCCCTTCTGCGGCAATACCTGCAAAGATGATAGAAACGGGAGGGGGAGGAGTGACTACATTCAATCTCTTGTGGTTGGAAGAGGGTTGCCAACTTCCAAAGCAGCCCTGAAGTCCTCCCAGAATTGCAGTGGATTCCCAGACTACAGAGATCAGTTCTCTATTGGGTTACCAACCTCCAGGTGGCGCCTGGAGATCTTCAGATTGATCTCCAGATGACCAAGACCAGTTTCCAGGGAGAAAATGGCTGCTTTGGAGGGTGGACTGTGTGGCACGGTGCCCCACCCTGAGTTCCTTCCCCTCCCCAACCCTGGCCTCGCAAGGCTCCACCTCTAAATCTCCAGAAATTTTCCAGCTTGGAGCTGGTAACCCGGGGAGCAACCTCAAGCCATCCTGTGCTCTGCGGGTTGGATGGCCAGGTGTAAAGCAGGGCCTGAAAAATCTCCCAGAATTACAACTGATCTCCGGACCACGGAGATCTATTCCCCTGGGAGAAAATGGCTCCTCTGAGGGATGGATTCTATAGGGTTACACCCCACAGAAGCCCCTCCCCTCCCTAAACCCCGCCCTCCCCCGGCTCCACCCCTAAATTGCCCGGAATTCCCCAACACACAGTTGGCAGCCCTACAACTTCAACAGTCTGGGTTCGTCCTTGAACTATCCCACATGTACATATTGGGTAGAAAAGAGGTGTGGCATAGAGTTGCCAACCTCCAGGTGTGGGGGGAAGCTGGAGATCTCCCAGAATCCCGAATGACCACCAGACTATGTAAATCACTGGTTTATCTATTTAAAACCCGCATCCCACTTCTCCTGGAGCAAACGGCTGCTTTGGGAGGGGGACCGTACGGCATTAGACCCTACCGAGGTCCCGCCCCTCCCTAAAGCCTGCTCTCCCAGGCGCCACCCTCAAATCTCCAGGTATTCCCAACCCCAGAGTTGGCAACTGCATTTCCCATGGGAACCATTTGGGGGAGGGGGCAGGGTCCAGATGAAATTGCTTCAGGGCCCCCCTCTGGGGCACCAGCCACCCTTTGGGGGATACCACCGGCTTTGCCAACTCCGTTAAGTCCTTTTTTGGCCCCAGGTGGGTGCCGGCGGAACCGCAGCTGTCTGCCTCTCGCGCCAGCCAAAGGAAGTGTGGATCCTGAGTCAGTCCTCGGCAGAGCCCCATTCCCGCATTCCACGATAATTGAGTAATTAGTGTCAAAGCACAGCACACCCTCCCGTCTCGCAGACATCCCTGGAACGGGACCAGGAGGCGGCGATTCTGGGAGACCCCAAATTGCTAGCTCCGAAGCACAGGGAAGGGAGGAGGGGTAGGATTAGCCCCACGAAAGCACTCCTGGCTCAAACTGGCCGCTAAGAATTTGGTTCTGCACGTTCCCTGTTTAAGGCCGCCTTCTGAGGATCAGGCACCCCGAACAGGTGAGAGTTTGCGGTCTGCCAAATTCTCTTCCTTCAGATTTCTTCCCAGGAAGAAGGAGGAGGAGGAGGAGAAGGAGAGGAAGAAGAGGAGGAGGAGGAGGAGAAGAAGAGGAAGAAGAGGAAGAGGAGGAGGAGGAGGAGGAGGAGGAGGAGGAGGAGGAGAAGGAGAAGGAGAAGGAGAAGGAGAAGGAGAAGGAGAAGGAGAAGGAGAAGGAGAAGGAGAAGGAGAAGGAGAAGAAGAAGAAGAAGAAGAAGAAGAAGAGGAGGAGGAGGAGGAGGAGAAGAGGAAGAAGAGGAGGAGGAGGAGGAGGAGAAGACGAAGAGGAGGAGGAGGAGAAGAAGAGGAGGAGGAGGAGGAGACTGGATTTATACCCTGCACTTCACTACCGGAAGGAGTCTCAGAGCGGCTTACCATCTCCTTTCCCTTCCCCTCCCCACAACAGACACCCTGTGGGGGTAGGTGGGGGCTGAGAGAGCTCTCCTGAAAATTGCTCATGAGATAACAGCTCTGAGAGAACTTGTGACTGACCCACGGTCACACCAGCAGCTGCATGTGGAGGAATGGGGAATCAAACCCAGTTCTCCCAGATTAGAGTCCACGCTCCTAACCACCACACCAACTGGCAGAGCCAGTGCATTCAGAATAGGGTTACCAGGTCCCCCTGGCCACCATTGGGGGATTTGGGGGTGGAGCCTAGAGAGTCCAGGGACCTCAGTGGGGGACGATGCCACAGAGCCCACCCTCCCAAGCGGCCATTTTCTCCAAGAGAACTGATCTCTGTACTCTGGAGACAAGCTGTAATTCCAGGGAGTGACCAGGTCCCACCTGGAGGGCGGCATCCCTATTTTGGACCAGTGTTCCCTCTAAGCTGAGTCAGTGTGAGCTACCTCACAGCTTTTTAGCCTCCAGCACACACATTTTTGTCTTCACTCTGGAAGGATCAGGCTCCAGAGCCAACCCAGCAGCCCCAACCGCTCGCTCACCACTTTACCGCCAGTGGCTCACAAAGTAGAAATTTTGCTCACAAGACTCCACAGCTCAGAGGGAGCCCTGGCTTGGACCCATCCGTCCTCTCAGGGTCTCACGTGCAACAAATGCACCAGAGGGCATGTGCACGTCGGGGAAACGCCCCACTCGAAAGAGTCATGATGAAATCACAGCTAGGGAGGGACTCCATAATGCCGCCGAGCCCGCCCTCCAGGGCAGCCATTTTGTCCAGGGGAACCGATCTCTCTCGTCTGGAGAACTGCCATAGCGCGAGATCTCCAGGTGCCACCTGGAGGCTGGCCACCCCGGCAGCCGTCTTGCGCATGCCCAGTGGACCGACTGCACGGGCCCGGCGGCCAATGCTCCCTCAAAGTTCTGGCGTCTTGTGAGCAAAGAATTCTACTCTGTGAGCCGCTGGCATTAAAGTGGTGAGCGAGCAATTTGGCTGCTGCACCAATCAGTTTGCTCGGGAGCCACATCCTTCCTGAGCGAAGGCAAAAATGTGTGAGCCGGAGGCTAAGAAACTGTGAGCCGGCTCGCACTAACTCAGCTGAGAGGGAACACTGCGGGCGACCTCTCCGCCTGCCGCCGCCGCCGCCAGTGTCTTCTTTCAGGGACAAATCCCTTTCGGAGCGGCAGCCAGGCCTTCCCCGCGCGCCGCCGTGATTGACGGCTGAAAGGAGGGCTCTGCCCTGGTGGGATTATTATTGAATTAGGACGGCATGCAGCAGCCATCCGGGGAATAAGCCTCTCTGTTGATCTTGGCAGGAGCTGGCAACGGCAGCCGCAACGGCGCTTGTGGCCGAGCCGGGTATGGCCCGAGACCCACGTCTGCACCGCCGGGGCAGGCTGGGAGCTGTAGCGTCTGCGGCTCGGGCGTTGGGCTGTCGCGGTTGGCGTTGCGGGACCCAGTCTGGGAGGCCCACGTTCAAATCTCCACCCTGGTGACTTGGGGCCAATCACACGCTCTCGGCCTAACCTACCTCACAGGGAGGGTTGCCGGGTTCCCCCCGGCCACTGGCAGGAGATGGGGGGCCCTTGGGTTGCCAGATCCGGGTTGGGAAACTCCTGGAGGTTTGGGGGTGGAGCCTGGGGAGGGCGGGGACTTCAGTAGGGTACCCTGCCACCCTCCAAAGCAGCCGTCTCCTCCCGGGGAAATGATCTCTGTCGCCTGGAGACCAGCTGTGATTCTGGGGGATCCCCAGGCCCCACCTGGAGGTTGGCATGCCTAGTCCACCCTCCCAAGCAGCCATTTTCTCCAGGGGAACTGATCTCTGTCGCCTGGAGACGAGCTGTGATTCTGGGGGATCTCCAGGTCCCACGTGGTCTCTGGCATCCCTACTTTGTTGTGATGCTAAAATTAGGTACCTGGAAAGTGCCCTCAAGTCACAGCCGACTGTTTTCAAGGCAAGAGACATTCACAGGGGGGGTTTGCAATTGCCTGCCTCTGCATAGTGACCCTGGTATTCCTTGTAGAGCCGCCAGCCTCCAGGTGGGACCTGGGGATCCCCCAGAATTTCAGCTCATCTCCAGAATACAGAGATCAGTTCCCCTGGAGGAAATGGGTGATTTGGAGGGTGGACTCCATGGGCATTGTGCCCCACTGAGGTCCCTGTCCTCCCCAGGGTCCACGCCCAAATCCCCAGGAGTTTCCCAAACTGGATTTGGCAACCCTGCCCCACCCCCATCCGCTGCTGGTGGCCAGGGGGCACTCAGCAACCCTACGTGAATCTCATCTTTTTTATTCCCATTTCACAGATGGGGAAAACTGAGGCCAATTGCCCAAATGGAGGGACCCGGCAACCCTATGTTGAATCTCATTTTTATTCCCATTTCACAGATGGGGAAAACTGAGGCCAGTTGCCCAAACTGAGGGACCCGGCAACCCTATGCGAATCTCAGTTTTATTCCCATTTCACAGATGGGGAAAACTGAGGCCAATTGCCCAAACTGAGGGACCCGGCAACCCTATGCGAATCTCAGTTTTATTCCCATTTCACAGATGGGGAAAACTGAGGCCAGTTGCCCAAACTGAGGGACTCGGCAACCCTATGTGAATCTCAGTTTTATTCCCATTTCACAGATGGGGAAAACTGAGGCCAATTGCCCAAGACCAATTACTTACCCAAGGAAGTGACGGCTCAGCTGGGACTCGAACCCAGTGCCCAACAGCACCCCCCTTCTACTTTTTCTTCCTCCACCCCCACCCCCAACCTGTCGATGCCCCGCCAGATGACAGCATCGGGAATGCTCACCGTGTCAGAAAACACCACTCGACCGACTAATTGACAGGCGCCCCCAAAATTGCCCGGGTAGAAAGAAACCATTGTCTTCTCCAGTTGTCTCCGGGCAGAAAATTTTCTCTTTTTTTTCCTCCTGGGGGTAATTAGCTCCTATTAACTAATTAACCACTATGAGGTAATTACCCGCTATTAAGCCCCTGCGCAGACACTCACGGATTTAAAAGAAAATGACACTTCTAAAGAGTTGCAAAACCTTAATGGGAATGAAGTGTCTTGAGGAGGCATTAAAGGTTTGGATCTCAGGGGGCCACGCCCCTGGATGAGGTGCATCCCCCCCCAGTTCGACTTCTCCCCCCCGCCGCCGCCTTCCTTCCCCCATCTGCCGACAAGCCCCAAACCGTCTGGCACACCAGATCCAACATCCCTTTGCACGTTCTTGCGGAGACTGCCTGGCGCTGATCAATAAAGCCAGGTTGCCAGTCTCCAGGTGGGACCTGGAGTTCTCCCGGAATCACAGCCAATCTCCAGGCGACAGAAATCCGTTCTGCCTGGAGGACCTGTCAGCTTTGAGGGTGGACTCTATGGTATTACACCCAGCTAAGGTCCCTCTCTCCCCAAATTCCACTATCCCCAGACGCCAGCCCCAAAGTGAACTTGGGCAGATCGTGAGAGGAAGGGCAGGAAGGGTTGAACCAGTGCTTAGTTCTCGTGGCCCTTTCGTACACGCCCAGGGAAATACCGTTCACCACTTTGAGGTCAGGAAGCAATTTTTCTCCAGGCCAGTTTGGCCGGGGATCCTGGAGGTTTTCTGTCATCTTCAGGGCGTGGAAAAGGGGTCACAGCGGGTGTGGGGGAAGGTATTTGTGAATTCCCTGCATTGCACAGGGGGCTGGACTAGATGACCCTGGAGGTCCCTTCCAACTCTATGGTTCTATGATTCTAAATCTCCAGGAATCTCCCAGCTCAGAGCTGGCAACTCTAGGACCACTAAGACTGTCTGGTCCCACCTGGCCACAGGTGAAGATGGTTTTGAAAGGGGGTTAAACAGACGCATGGAGGATCGGTCTGTTGGTGGCGTCTTATCGGTGCTTGCATAGCAAAACGCTTTCTGCACAGTGGTTGGCCAGTCTGCAAGAGCGGATGTGCGCGCGATCAGGGTGCCATCTTGTAACAATCATGAGAGTTGTGCATGTGTGTGGCAAAGTATTATCCATGTGCACTTGCACACGGACAGCACAGAGAAGGGGGGAAACGCAGGCGAAGCGAAGGAGCCGGAAAGGTCAGCAAGCGGCACGTGCTCCGATTCTGGAATTAATTTCAGAAAATTCTCCTGGATAAACCAGATTTAGAGAGTGGAATGCGCCACCCGGAGAGATTCCAGAGCCAGGGAACCTGACTCCTCTTAGAAGAAGGAGAAGAGTTGGATTCATACCCCGCCCTTCACTCGGAGTCTCAGAGCAGCTTACAAACCTCCTTTCCCTTCCCCTCCCCACAACAGACACTCTGTGAGGTAGGCGGGGCTGAGAGAGCTCTGAGAGGACTGCCCTTGAGAGAACAGCTCTTAGACACAAGGGGCAGGCCAGCTGTCTCCATTACTTGACCCCCCCTCAAAGAAACAGGAAGAGACCCAACAGCATTGGGTTGCCAACCTCCAGGTGGCACCTGGGAATCTCCTGCTATTACAGTTCATCTCCAGACTACAGAGATCAATTCCCCTAGAGAAAATGGCTGCTTTGGAGGGTGGAGCCTAGGGCATTATAGCCAGCAGGGGTCCCTCCCTTTCCCAAACCCTGCCCTCCCCAGGCTCCACCCCCCAAATCTCCAGGTATTTCCCAACCCAGAGCTGGCAACCGTGCCCCACCATCTCACAGACAACGGCAGCTTTTAAACCTCCCCCAAAATTCTCGTGTCGAGAACCCCCGTCTGAATGCCGACATTACAGGCTGCCGAACGCTCTCTTCTCTCTCTTATTTCTACTCTGCAAGACTCGGTCCCCAACGGTTTGAAAATGTAACGACGCAAACAGCTCCTCTGGAAGTACAGTTTGAAGAATGATGGAATGTGTAGTGGTAATTGGCTTCTGGAACTCACTGCTACAAGAGGCGGCAACGGCTATGGGCCTTAAGTGATGGCCACAAAAATATACTAAACCGATTCATGGAAGATAAGTCTCTTCCCTCTATTCTCATTCGCCTCAGACCACAAGCCGGAAATTGTAATTTTTGCCAATTGACTTTTTAAAAATTAATGTATTGATATTAATACTGTCTGTATTCACTTTATAGCTTTAATGGAAGAAGAAGAGGAGGAGGAGGAGGAGATTGGATTTATACCCGCCCTTCACTCAGAGTCTCAGAGAAGCTTACAAACTCCTTTCCCTTCCCCTCCCCATAACAGACACTCTGTAAGGTAGGGGGGGCTGAGAGAGCTCTTTCAAGAACTGCCCTTGAGAGAGCAGCTGTGCCAGAACTATGGCTTGCCCAAGGTCATCCAGCAGCTGCAAGTGGAGGAGTGGGGAATCAAACCTGGTTCCCCAGATCAGAGTCCGCGCACTTAACCACTACACCATGTTGTATATCGCCCAGAGCCCTACAATAGTAGGGATTGGGCAATGTATAAATGTAATATAATAAACAACAGATATATAGGCATGATAACCAAATAGATTTTTAAGTTGCTCTATACCAGTGTTTTAAAATTGATTTCTTAAGTGATCGTTTTCCTATTTTTATATCCTGCCCTTTTCACCCCAAGGGGGACCGAAAGCGGCTGACATCCCCCTCCCCCTCTCCTCTCTTTTATCCTCGCAACAACCCTGGGAGGTAGGTGAGGCTGAGAGAGCGGGTGACCGGCCTAAGGTCACCCAGTGAGCTTCCAGGGCACGAGCGGGGAGTCAAACCTGGATTTCCCAGATCCTAATCCGGCACTTTAACCACTACCACAAGTTCCCTTCGATCACACACAGGAAGGAGTGTAGTGCGTGGAGAAATGTTTCAGAGAAGCAAGCAGAAATGGAACCTCCGTGTTCAGCAACGGTGTACCTCCGAATGCCAAACGCTGGTGACTGAAAACAGCAGACGACCCTTGCCGTTATCACCCTGCCAGTGAACACCCAGAACCGTCAGGGCCGGCCGAGGCTGGAAACTGGATGCTGGGTTAGAAGCAACGCTCCCTCTAAGCTGCGAGCAAAAATTCTACTTCGTGAGCCACTGGCTTTAAAGTGGCGAAAGAGCAATCGGGCCGCTGCAGAAATGCGTTTGCTCCGGAGCCCCATCCTTCCTGAGCGAAGACGACAATGCGTGAGCCGGAGGCTAAAAAATGGCGAGCGAGCTCACACTGACTCAGCTTAGAGGGAGCACTGGTTAGAAGAGCTCTTGAGATCGGATCGAGCAGGGCGAGACCGAGCTTGTTAAGGACATAGGCAGAAATTAGGATCCGGAGATCTCCCACAAGTACAACTGATCTCCGGACAACAGAGATCATTTGGAGGGTGGGCTCTCTGGCAGTATACCCCGCCGAGGTCCGTCCCCTCCTCACACTCTCACCATTCCCTGCTCCGTTCCCAAACCTTCAAGGATTTCCCAACCCAGAGTTGCCAATCCTAGCCAGAGTTCGATCAAGGCACAATACAGGACAAACCATGTGAACAACAATAACGGCATCGATCGATTCCCGCCTCTAAAGCGTTTTGCTCATGTTAAGGTTTCCCATGCTCGGAAGCCAGTCGGATCCGACTCTCGGGCTGCGGTGCTCATCTCCGTTTCCAAGCCGGAGAGCCAGCGCTGTCTGAAGACTTCTCCGTGGTCATGTGGCCAGCGTGACTAGATGCCGAGGTGCACAGAATGCTGTGACCTTCCCACCGAAGCAGTACCTATTTATCTATGTGCAGTTTCTTGCTTCCGAACTGCTAGGTTGGCAGGAACTGGGGCCAGAGACGGGAGCTCACTCCGTCACACAGCACTCGGGTCTCGAACTGCCATACTACAGACCTTCTGGTCTGCAGTTCAACATCTTAATCTCTGAGCCAACCTGGGCCATGTTGCCTTGTGATGATAGATACAACAACCATGCCGGGTAGGTCAAATTGCAGACAGAGGGAGACTGAACCCATAAGAAAAGTGAGATTCAACCCAGGGCCTTCTTAATTTGCAGGTCTGTTTCCCAGCTGCTCTTAGAAGGTGAGAGAAGAAAATCGGAGTTCAGGGGCACCTTTAAGACCCACAAAGTTTGATTCCAGGTATAAGTTTTCATGGGCATGCCCACTTCTTCAGAAGGTGAGAGTAAAAGATCCACGCGGGTGACTCCCAGAGACCAGCGGCTTTCTACGGCCAAACGCGATACCAGCCCAAACCCGAGCGTATGCCGCTTTCTCCTAAACACGGGCATCCCAAGAGTAGCTGGCAGACCTCTTAACACGACCCCTTTAAGATGGGCACCTTTCAGAAGTCAATGCCTAATGTGTGAATGTGGGGGTGAAAATGTGTGCATCCTTCCGGTACGTTTTTCCGAGATCTGTGGCTCCCTTTTGAGTGTGCACCCAGAGTGGCCAAATCAGTATCTGGCTCTGAAACATATTAAACAGCAGTGAATGCTGCCGTTTCAGATCCTCTGGGGATGCCAGCCTCCAGGTGGGACCTGGGGACCCCCCAGAATTACAGCTTATCTCCAGACAATGGAGATCGGTTTCCCTGGAGACATTGGGTGTTTTGGAGGGTGGACTCTATGTCATTGTCCCCCACTGAGGTCCCTGTCTGCCCCAGGCTCCACCCCCAAATCTCCCAACCTGGAGCTGGCAACCCAGCCCCCCACCAATGGCCAGCGGGTAACTGGCAATCCTACATTCAGCGACGTCTTCCCGAATATCTGGTTGCTGAAGAGGATAGCGTAACAGTATCCTGTATGGGGCTATCTCACGCGGACCGGACGTCTGTGCTTAAAACTATGCTAAAAACAGCTCACATCCCACCCTTGTTTACTCAGGTCCCCGCCTCATTTAACTCAGGCCTAAGGCAGACCGTCACACCTTGTGGCGGTCGGTTCCGTAAGCGCTGCGTGAAGAATTGCCTTCTATCCGTCGACTATGTTTAAGGGAGCCTTGCCCCTGAGAGATCCCGAGGGCATTGGAAAGTCACAGCTCTGATCTCTCTCTAGCCCAGCCGTTCGGTTTCCGGGGGCAGCCCGTCGGAGGCCTCTGGGAAGCCGTCGGGAAGCCGCAAATAGGGATTAAAGGGAACTGATCCCCCGTTGTCTGTCTAAAACTTATTTAAACACGATGCCGGCTGTCAGAACTCATCCATGCGACTTGACAGCAGCGTTCCCTCTAAGCTGAGTTAGTGTGAGCTAGCTCACAGCTTTTTTAGCCTCCGGCTCACACATTTTTGTCTTGGCTCGGGAAGGGAGGGCTCCAGAGCAAACTAATTTATGCAGCGGCCAAATCGCTCGCTCACAACTTTGATGCCCGTAGCTCACAAAGGAGACTTTTTGCTCACAAGACCCCACAGCTGAGAATGAGCATTGCTTGATAGGGGCCAAATATCTGGTTGAAACCAGGCTTCCCGCTAAGGGCCATCATCACGTCTTGTGGACAGTGTTCCCTCTAAGCTGTGGAGTCTTGTGAGCAAAAGTTCTACTTTGTGAGCTGCTGGCATTAAAGTTGTGAGGGAGCGATTTGGCTGCTGCATACATTAGTTTGCTCTGGAACCCTCCTTCCTGAGCCATGACGGAAATGTGTGAGCCGGAAGCTAAAAATCGTGAGCTAGCTCACACTAACTCAGCTTAGAGGGAACACGTCTTGTGGAAGTGAGTTCCGTAAGGTAACTACAGGTTATGTGAAGAAGCGTTGCCTTTTATCTGTCCAGAAGTTGCCAATCTGTATCATTGTGAATGATCCTGTCTTTGGGTGTTAAGACTTTACTTCTGTGGAGCTCAAAGTGGAAATTCACGGAGACCGAGAGTTTGTTGTGGCATAATGGTTAGAGTAGGGACTGGGATGCCGAGCTTCAAATCCCCACTCTCCCACGAAAGCTCATTGGGTGACCCTGAACCTATTCTAATCTCTCGGCCTTACCTGCCTCACAAGACTGGTGTTGTGAGGAAGAAGAAGAAGAGGAGGAGAAGGGGGGGAGAACATTGGATTTATACCCTGCCCTTCACTACCCGAAGGAATCTCAGAGCTGCTTACAATCTCCTTCCCCTCCCCACAACAGGCACCCCGTGAGGTAGGTGGGGCAGAGAGAGCTCTTTTGACAACTGCCCTTGAGAGAACAGCTCAAAGGGAGCTGTGACTGACCCAAGGCCACACCAGCAGCTGCACGTGCAGGAGCGGGGAATCAAAGCTGGTTCTCCCAGATTAGACTCCACGCTCCTAATCACTACACCAAACTGGCTGCGTGGAAGGCAAGTGTCTCTCTTTCCACAGCGTTCATAATTTTACCTCTGTCCAGCCAAGAAATCCATCAGCAGAGCTCACCTTCCGACATTTACCTTCAACATCTGACAGAGAGCCTCTGAAAACGTTAGTCCCGCTCTTAAGTTCCCAAAGCTGGCAGTCACCAGTTCCTCTGCCCTCTAATTACCTTTTAAAAATGTATTGGTGACCATCACTTCATCTTACAGCAACGACTTCTGTAAGCTGAACAGTTTCAGTGCAGCCAATAAACATTTAAATGTGGCTTGCGGCACTTGCAAGTCACTCCCGTCCTTCCTCAGTTTGCCCCGTCTGTGAAATGGGAATCCAAACAAGCTACCTTGTACAGGCGGAGGACCAAAGGAAGGGTTAACACATGGTGCCACTAGATTGTAGGATAGACGGTAAACCTACAAACACTGAAAGATGCTCGGGGACATCTGTTTTGACACCTACCTTGGAGTGCCCGTGCAGTTCTTCACTGTTGGAGAGTGTCGTGTTGAAGGGTTCTGTGTACTGGTTCGGCTCCTTCGCCTTCTTTCTCTCTTTCTTTGCCGCCGTGGCTCGGAAACGGGAGAACTCCTGGCACAGCAAGGTTGCCAAAACGAACCAGCTCCAGTATCTCATTTTGGCTTTGGTGGACATCTTCTGGATGGAAAGTCCAGAGTCCAAAGATGGAAACGCGGTGAAGCTAAAGCTCGGAAGTAGTTGTCGATGTCTTCTCTCCTGGCCCAGTTAAACAGTTTTATTCCCAACTGAGTTCGGTTTGGAAGAACCCACAATCATCAGAAACAAACTCTGGACAGCTCAACGATCACGCTGACGATGTACGTTCTGGAGGACTCCTCCGTCAGGGCGGCTTGCGCAGGTCGAAATCCAAAAATGGGTCGGACTGTGGCTGATCAACCCAAACAGCTCCCCATCCAATCTTTCCCGCTCGACCTTTCTCGCAGAAGAAATGTGCCAGCCTTGAGTTCCAAATGTGTACAAAGGCGAAACCAGAAAAACACGAGGAACCGACCGACAACAGCGGAGGACCAAAAAACTTAAACTGTCGGAGACTGAGATGGTCTTGGGAGCTGACCCTTGTGTCCTCTTTGCCTCAGCGACCAATTTCACCTCTGGTCACGGAAGCCTGCCAAGGCGGTCCATTCCAAGTGGTCCATCCATCCAGTTGGAACGTGGCAAAGCGGTCCTTTCTCCCTTACCAAGGGACAGGTCCCCCTTCTGAAAGGACCAGACGTGGTTTTGGACTGCCCAAGATGCTACGCCACCACATGTCAAGGGTCGGCGCCCTTCTTCCCACAGTCAAAAGAATTTCTCAGGCACCTCTGAGGAGAAGCAACAGAAGGCGGTTCCGCCGAGCTAAAACTCCAACTTTCCGCCACCTTCCGCCAACTGCGAATCCTCCCCAGAGATCCAGAGGGAGGCCAAATTTGCTCGTCCCTCTCCCTCTCGGGAGGTCCTCTCTGGAAGGGATGTTTCCCTCTGACTGCGCTCCGAATTTCCCTCGCCTCCTGCTCTCTCTCTCTCTCTCTCCCTCTGCTCCACCTCAGCAAATAAATACTTCTTTTGTGGGAGAGTTTTCCATCAGCTTGAAGGAGGGGTGGGAGAAGAAAAGAAAGGAGGGAGAAGCACATCTGGGGAGAGGGAGGGCTCACAGCCCAATGAGCCGCCAGGGCCAGCCTTTCCCCACTCCCGTTAAGGGGAGACGGGGCGGCTGAGTGGAATCTTCCCCCGTGCCAAAGAGATTTACATCAGGCCTCGTCTTTCTCCTCCCTCCTTCTCCACCTTCCCCCTCGTCCTCTTCCCTTTATTATCTGAAGAGGCATCGCCACTTTTCGGCGGAGAATTCTGGAAGAATGTGCGACTGGGAGGCGGGCGGGAGGCTCTCCGCCTCTGGGCTTCAGGCCTGGGCCTGAGCCTCATTTTGGGGAAGGGGCTTCCAGAACAGGGCCCAACTGTCATTTCTCAGTCTCCTGGTTTGGTATAAGCGTCAAGGGCACACGGCTGTTATGCTCGACGGCGCAGCTGAACCTCCACGTACAAAGGAAAGGTACCCCTGAAGACCACATGCCGGAGGGATTATAGGGGGTGCCAGGTCTGTCGTCGTTGGGCGCCGCCCAATCCCACAAGTCTAGGGTTGCCAGTCTCCAGGTGGGGGCTGGGGATCTCCTGGGAATTTACAACTGTTCTCCAGGTGAAAGAGATCGACACACACACACACACCGGAGAAAATAGCTGCCTTGGAGGTAGGGTTGCCAGCCTCCAGGTGGGAGAGAGGAAAACGACCACTGCGATGTGTTACCTCACGAAAGTCTCCACAGACCGAAAGTCTCTCGTTCCAAAATCCCGTTTACTCAGTGTAATTCGAACACCGCTGGTAAACTGAATTTTGGAACGAGAGACTTTCAGCCTGTGGAGACTTTTGTGAGGTAACACATCACGGTGGTTGTTTTCCTCTCTGCTTCCTTCCTGTGATCTCTCTCCTTTGTTTGCAGCCTCCAGGCGGGGCCTGGGGATCTCCCGCTTTGACAACTGAGCTCCAGCTGGCAGAGACCAGCTCCCCCGGAGAAAATGGCGGCTTGGAAGGGCGGACTCTCTGGCGTTGTGCCATGCGGAGGCCCCTCCCCTCCCCAGACCCCGCCCTCTCCCGGCTCCGCCCCCAAAGTCTCCAGGTATTTTCCAACCCAGACCTGGCAACCCTACTTGGGGGGTGGACTCTACGGGATCATGCCCCACTGCGATCTCTCCCCTCCCCAAATTCTTCCCCCCCCCAGGCTGCATCCCCCAAATCTCCAGGCCACTGGTGGGGGTTGGTGGGGATGGAGTCGCCATCTCCAGGTTGGGAAACTCCTGGAGGTCTGGGGAACGGAGCCTGGGGCGGACAGGGACCTCAGTGGGGTACAATGCCATGGAGCCCACCCTCCAAAGCATCCATTTTCTCCGGAGGAACTGATCTCAGGGGATCCACCGGTCCCATTGGGAGGCTGGAATTAAAGGAGGAGGAGGAGGAGATTGGATTTATACCCTGCCCTTCACTACCCGAAGGCGTCTCAGAGCAGCTTACAATCTCCTTTCCCTTCCCCTCCCCACAACAGACACCCTGTGAGGTAGGTGGGGCTGAGAGAGCCCTCTCGAGAACTGCCCTTGAGAGAACAGCTCTGAAAGAACTTGTGACTGACCCCAGGTCACACCAGCAGCTGCATGTGGAGGAGTGGGGGATCAGACCCAGTTCCTCCCAGATCAGAGCCTGCACTCCTAACCACGACCCCAAACTGGCTAACAGGGGACCACTGCCTTCATGCCCCATCTGTGTGCTTCCTGTACACATCGGGATGGCTATTGGAAACACAAAGAGGGCACTAGGACAGTGGCTAGAGGGTGGGACTGCCAATCTCCAGGTGGTCTCTGGAGAACTCCTAGGATTATAACTGGCCTCCAGGCAAGAGAAATCAGTTCGCCTGGAGAAAATGGCTGCTTTGGAGGGTGGGCTCTATGGCATTGTACACCCCTGAGCCCCCTCTCCAAACCCCACCCTCACTTAGGCTCCACCCCCAAAATTTCTACATATTTCCCAACCTGGAGTTGGCAGCTCTAATAGAGGGCCAGGAAAGGCCAGGGAGACCAGCTTCAAAGTCCCACAAAGTTCCCTGGATCATTGGGCCAGTTCTCTCCCTCTTGAGAGCCAGTTTGGTGTAGCCGTTAGGAGTGCGGACTCTAATCCGGGAGAACCGGGTTCGATTCCCCGGTCCTCCGCATGCAGCTGCTGGCGTGACCTCCGCTCAGTCACAAGTTCCCTCAAAGTTGTTCTCTCAAGGGCAGTCCTTGAGAGAGCTCTCTCAGCCCCACCTACCTCACAGGGTGTCTGCTGTGGGGAGGGGAAGGAGACTGTAAGCCACGCTGAGACTCCTTCAGGTAGTGAAGGGTGGGGGATAAATCCAACCTCCTCCTCCTCGTCTCTTGCTACCCTCCCTCACAGGGTACCTGCAAGGATAAAATGAAGGAGGGGAAAAACATGCATGTTGCTTTGAGGTCCCTGGAGAAAGGGCGAGGTAAACTAAAAGGGGGGGATAAGGCAGACCTTGTTCTGATCCAGCAGGGCGATTTTTTCTCGTGCTCCAAGTAGAACCTGCATGTGCAAAAGCAGGCTATCTTAAACCTGGGAGGCAACGTACTTGTGCATCTCTCCCCGACTACTACTGAAAACAGAACACGGGGACTAAATGGAACTGGGTCTGATCCTGCGACGCAATGCCAATGTTCTTGTGTTCTTGGGAGCAATGAGGGCGCATCCAAAGGAATTCCGTCGAGGCTCTTGTCTCCCTCCCCCCAGTTGTGACCAAACTTTGGGGAGACCCTCACACTCTTTGGAGACAAACCAGCACCCACCCTGGCACAACCGGCTAGCTTCACGGCCCCCGATTATGGGCTTCCCAGGATCATCTGGCTAAAATTGGCAATAGATAAACAGGTACTGCTACAATGTTCCGTGCACCTCGGTGTTTAGTTATGCCAGCCACCGGACCGCAGGAAAAGTCTTCGGACAGCGCTGGCTCTTTGGCTTGGGAACGGAGATGAGCGCCGGCCCCTCGAGTTGGATTCGACCGGCTTTTGAGCAAGGGAAACCTTTACCTTTTAGACTGTGTTAAACAGGCTGCTAGACAAAAAGGTCTACTGGGCTCGGGTTGCCAACTCTGGGTAGGGAAATACTAGGAGATTTGAGGGGTGGAGACTGGGGAGGGCAGGGTTTGGGGAGGGAGGGACCTCACCCACCTCGGCGTTTAGTCATGCCAGCCACATGACCACAGGAAAAGTCTTCGGACAGCGCTGGCTCTTCGGCTTGGGAACGGAGATGAGCGCCGGCCCCTCGAGTTGGATTCGACTGGCTTTCGAGCAAGGGAAACCATTACCTTTTAAACTGTGTTAAACAGGTTGCTAGACAAAAATGGTCCACTGGGCTAGGGTTGCCAACGCTGGATAGGGAAATACCAGGAGGTTTGAGGGCTGGAGACTGCGGAGGGAGGGACCTCACTGGTATATAATGTCATACACTCCACCCTCCAAAGCAGGCATTTCTCTCCAGAGGAACTCTGTTGCCTGGAGTAATTCTGGGAGATCTCCAGGCCCTACCTGGAGGCTGGCAACCATACCAGTGTTCTGATTCAGCCCCCCCCCTGACTGTTGTTAAGCCCAGAGAAGTTTCTCAGGAGAGTTCTGCAGTAACTTTAATCGGGACCCACAGAAATCATTAAAGCAGTTCATTGAATGGTGTTGGCATCTTCCGTGAGCTGGCGGAGAACTGCACCCCCTAGTGGGCACGGCTGGTCCAAATGCCATCACCGTTTGCAATTTTAGCCCCTGCAAAATTTGGAGATTCCAACCCTGGAGAAAATCCAAGCCATTTCAAGGAAGGAGGGGGGAAAAGAGTTCCAATAAGCCTACTTAAGTTGCAGAGGCCTTTCACACCTCTCCAAACCTCCGTCCCTGTGGCCACCCCCAGGACTTGTATATCCTGGTCCAAAGCTTGGACTTTTCACCTGGATCGAGCCAGGTAATCTTTATAGTGTGGGGGCCTCACTTTAAGTGTCACATTAGGACTGGGGTGTGTGTGTGTGTCACAGGTTCCCGCTTCCATTCCACCGTGAAGTGCACACTCTCTTTTGGCCTGACTTACCTCGCAGGGTTGTTGTGAGTGTAAAATGGGAGACGGACTGGATACACTGCGCTCTTGAGCCCCTTGGAGGACAAGTGGGGGGAAATAAAGGCAGCAGCCGTGTTGTGCGAAACCCCTAAAAGGCTCACTGCAAAGTTCTGGTAGGGAAGTAGTATGGTCTAAAGGTTAGAAGGCCAGGAAGTTATCAGAAGAGCGCCATTCCCGGGGTGGTGTAAATCCGTGCAGGTGCCCACCATCTTTCGAGGTTCCTTTGCACGAAACCTCTGAATCCCAGAGCCAGGAGGCAGCATCAGAGGAAGGCCTTGTCTATGCCCTGTCGTTGGACATCCAGAGGAACCGGTCAGCCGCTGTGCGAGAAAGGATGTTGGACTGGATGGACCCCTGGTCTGATCCAGCAGGGCTCTTCTGATGCTCTTATGTTCCAAACGTGTTCAGCAAAACCAGCGGCCAAGGTTTCCTCAAAGCCAGACAATCTGCAGAACTCAGCGACAGCGAAAGAATGCGTTAAAATGCAACTACTTCCATGATTCCAGTTGCAGAAGCCCAGTCTCCTTGGCACGCGGCATGTGTTTGCTTTGCTGGTGCCACAGACGCCGAAGGTTCCTAGATGTGCCTTTGGGGTGGTTGCATGCAGACGTGGAGGAACGGGGTGGGGTGGGGCCCCCCAGAAAGCAGCCCTCCGAAGGAACGCCCGCCCCCTCCCCAGGCTCCGCAGACCCGTCTGGGCCGCCGAACTGCCGTCTGACAGATCGTCCTATTAACGTATCATCAAGTGCAGCTTACAAATTTGGGATGCCGTCTGCAGCTAACCTGAAAGGGGGCAAGGAGGACCAGGCGACGCCAGGAAAAGTTAAATATTATTAACAAAGAATGGCTGCCGCATAGTTCTCAAGGAATGCACGATAGTTGGAGGGGAGAGAATGGTGGGGGGGAGATGTTCAACAGGTTAACCGTTTAATCTCTGTACTGAAATGGGGCATGTTTGTTTTAAATAAAGGGCAGGAACACCCTAAGGACGTAGGAGGAAGAAGAAGGAGGAGGAGGAGGAGGAGGAGGAAGAAGAAGGAGAAGAAGACGAGGAGGAGGAGGAGGAGGAGAGGGAGATTGGATTTATACCCCGCCCTTCACTACCCAAGGGAGTCTCAGAGCGGCTTACAAACTCCTTTCCTTCCCCCTCCCCACACCCTATGAGGTAGACGGGGCTGAGAGAGCTCTGACAGAAACTGCTCTTTTTCAAGAACAGCTCTTATCAGAACTATGGCTTGTCCAAGGTCATCCAGCAGCTGCAAGTGGAGGAGTGGGGAATCAAACACGGTTCTCCCAGATCAGAGTCCACGCACTTAACCACTACACCAAAACTGGCTCGAACGAATTCATTTTTAGAAACAAGACCCCCACCGGACTGGGCCAAGTCGGAAGACTCCAGGGAGGCCACAACCGGGTCAGAAAATTAGCAGCTCTCCCCACAACCGCTTCTCAGAGATAGAGCTCCTCTGTCTGTGGAGGCTCTATTTAGTTCACACAGCAAGGCAAACGGCTGCAGATTGATTCACCCTCTGTGGATCTGTCTCACCCCTTTTCAAGTCATCTGAGCGAGCAGCAGTTCTTGCGGCAGTGAATTCCACCAGAAAACCACACCCTCATGTAAAGATGCAAGGTGTCAGCCCTGATGGGGTGGTGGGGGTGGGAACAACATTGGGGTAGGTCATCGGATGGTTTTAGAAGCTTCTTCTCTCCAGGAACCCTTCCTACATAGATTCTTTAGTCATGGAACCCAAAGGATTCTGGGACATTTTATCTTCACAACAACCCTGTGAGGTAGAATCATAGAGTTGGAAGGGACCCCCAAGGGTCGTCTAGTCCAGCTCCCTGCACAGTGCAGGAAATTCACAAATACTTTCCCCCCCCACAACCCCAGTGACCCCTGTTCCATGCCCAGAAGAGGGCAAAAAACATCCAGGATCCCCGACCAAACTGGCCTGGAGAAAAATGGCTTCCTGACCCCCAAGTGGCATTCAGCATTTCCCTGGGCGTGTAAGGAAGGGCCACAAGAACTAAGCACGGAGGCGACCCTTCCTGCCCTCCCTCTCATGATCTGCCGAAGTTCACTGGATCCGCCTTGCTGATGGATGGCCATCCAGCCTCTGCTGGAAAACCTCCCAAGAAGGAGAGCCCACCACCTCCCGAGGAAGCCTGTTCCACCGAAGAACCGCTCTGACTGTCAGGAAGTTCTTCCTCATGTTTAGCTGAAAACTCCTTTTGATTTAATTCC
The DNA here is from genome assembly GCA_029375565.1 of Gekko gecko. Lineage (NCBI taxonomy): Eukaryota > Metazoa > Chordata > Lepidosauria > Squamata > Gekkonidae > Gekko > Gekko gecko. The sequence continues at coordinate 26,267,001 of JAPDNY010000016.1, forward strand.
AACCCGTTGGTTCTGGCCCGACCTTCTGAGGCACCAGAAAACAACTCCGCCCCATCCTCTCTAGGAGAGCCCTTCAAGGACTTGAAGATGGTCATCCTCTCACCTCTGAGTTGTCTCCTCTCCAGACGAAACACACCCAGCCCCTTCAACCTTTCCTCACAGGACTTGGTCTCCAGACCCCCCTCACCATCTCCGTTGCCCTCCTCTTGGACACCTTCCAGCTTGTCTACGTCCTTCTTCAACTGTGGTGCCCCAAATGGAACATGACATAAGAACATAAGGGAACATAAGAACATAAGAGAAGCCCATGTTGAATCAGGCCAATGGCCCATCTAGTCCAACACTCTGTCACGCAGCAGCCAAAATATACCAGGTGCCATCAGGAGGTCCAGCAGCGGGGCCAGGGCACCAGAAGCCCTCCCACCGCTGCCCCCTCCAGCATCAAGAACAGAGTGCATCACCTGCCCCAGACTGAGAGTTCCCATCTATACCCTGTGGCTAATAGCCACTGATGGACTTCTGCTCCATATGTTGATCTAATTCCCTCTTGAAACTGTCCATGCTTGCAGCACGACACTCTAGGTGAAGTCTAACCGGAGCAGAGTAAAGCGGTACCATCAGAGCAAGAACGACAAGGCCAAGAAGGTATCGCGGCAAGTACGAATTTGAACTTGGATATTGCCAGGGTAGCGCAGCGCTGTCACCAGTGTTCCCTCTAAGCTGAGTTAGTGTGAGCTAGCTCACAGTTTTTTTAGCCTCCGGCTCACAGATTTTTGTCTTCGCTCGGGAAGGACGTGGCTCCAGAGCAAACTAATTTTTGCAGCGGCCCAATCGCTCGCCCACAACTTTAATGCCAGGAGCTCACAAAGTAGAATTTTTGCTCACAAGACTCCACGGCTTAGAGGGAGCATTGACTGTAACCACTACACAACACTACACTCCCTTTGCTTGGCTAGAGGACCACTGTTGTTAGCTCCTCCCTAACCACCATCTGCCTCATGTTTCCAAGCAAGATGCCCTTGCCCATATTATGAAGAAGAAGAGATTGGATTTATACCCTGCCCTTCACAGGGTGTCTGTTGTGGGGAGGGGAAGGGAAAGGAGACTGTAAGCCGCTCTGAGACTCCTTTGGGTAGTGAAGGGCCAGGTATAGATCCAATCTCTTCTTAGATCATTTGACACAACCTGGCCCCCCAGGGCCTTTTTTTGAACACAGGAAAGTACCTTCGACTAAATCAGACCATCAGTCCATGAAGGTCAGCAGGGCTCTTTTTGGGCAGGAACGCCCAGGAACGGAGTTCCGGCTGGCTCCCGAGTTGGCCACGCCCAGCAGGAACTCATTAGCAAACAGGCCACACCCAACAGCCGAAACTCATTGGGATTGGCCACATTAGGGGTGTGTGGCCTAACATGCAAAGGAATTCCTGCTACGAAAAGAAGCCCTGGGGTTTTGACAACAAACAAGGTCAACAGAATAAGAAGCAAAAGGTGGGTGTGGCTGGATGACCACACTTCTCATAACATGGGGGTGTGGCCTAATATGCTAATAAGTTTTTGCTGTTGGATGTGGCCTATTATGCAAATGAGTTCCTGCTGGGCTTTTTCTACAAAAAAAGCCCTGAAGGTCAGTATTGTCCACGCTGACTGGCAGCCGCTCTCCAGGGTCTCAGACAGAGGACTTTCCCATCACCTACAGCCTGGTCCTTTTAAACAGGAGATGCCAGGGACTGAACCTGGGACCTTCTGCATGCCAAGCAGAGGCTCTGCCACTGAGCCCCGGGCCCTTTCCACACACCAGCCAACGACCTGCACTCCTTCAGCCCCACTACCTTCCACTGTGAAGGTCTCCCGCTCCCTCCTCACCCCTTAGGCCTGAAATGGCTCATCAAGAATATCTAGCCGATGCAGCCGCTCTCATTTTCTTCCTACCACGTTTTTAAATTTATTTTGGCCTTTTGTATTGTTGCTACCCCTGCCACCCCCCACCCCCCGCAGGTTACATTTCATATTGCAAGCCCTTCGGAGCAGAGACCTGGTCTTTTCATTGCCACTCTACAAAAAAATCTCCAAGCCTTAATTTCTAGACATGGGGGGGGGGGGGGGACAGACGCTTTTGAGAAGCTCGGATTCCCTGGCAGCCGTCCTGATACTTACATAGCCCCACAGCGCCACCTTCTGGCAAGAGAAAGCAGCTGTTAAAAACGGAGCAAAGTGAAGCCAACTACCTGGTTCTCAGAGCTATACTGCCTCTGAACATGGAGGCTCTGTCCCCATAGATCTGGGTTTGTTTTTTATCACCAGGGTTAGACAACCAGTTGCCTTCATGCTCTTTGCGGCCTTCCTGGAGGAAATGCAGATCTCCTGTTTGCTTCCCCAACACCGCCCCCCACCCGAGGCATCCTGCCTGTCTACATGGGGGTCACTTTCCTAAACCTCAAAGTGAACCAGAGCATAATAGTGTTGCCTAACTCAAACAAAAGTTGCCAACATCCAGGTGAGGCCTGGAGAGCTCCCAGAATTACAACTGATTTCCAGATTACAGAGATCAGTTCCGGGGAGGGGAGGAGGGGGGAAGGCTGCTTTGGAGAGTGGTCTCTACAGAAGCATGCCATGCTGAGGTCTTTTCCCAAACCCCGCCCAGCACAGGCTCCAGCCCCCATTTCCAGACTGCGCCCCCCAATCCCCAGGAATTTCTCAGCCCCGAGTTGGCAACCCAGCCCAAACAAGGGGCACCGAGCCAAGCATCCTGTTCCAAAAGATGCCAACAGGATGCATTTAGCTATTGTCCAGCTTGTCTTCTGCAGCTAGTGCTGCAGGTAGACTGCAGCTGCGCAGGGAGGCTCCGTTCACAACCAGGTATGGCCGAGATCTGCCTCTTACTCCACAGTTCTCCTTCCAACAGCTGTACCTGTCCTGTTTCTTCCTAGCAATCTCAGGAGATACACTGGCCTTTTCTCAGGGCAGATCTTTTCCTACAGGAGCAAATACATGCCACTCCAGCAGGCAAAATGATCCGGTCAAGGCTAGCACTGTTTGTGGAATGCTGGCTGGCCAGACGCCCCCGGGGCCTTCTCGAACTCTGCACCTCTGCAAGGCATCTCCGGCTCAACCCAAACCAAGTACCCGGGAGCAAGTTTGTAACGGCGATGGCCGCGTTTCATCCCTCTCCCTTCCCCTTTCAGCCTTGCCCAAATAAATATTTACTCCGTCTACTAGCTGTGCACAAAGACCGCTAATCAACCGCTGGGCAGGCTCCCAGTCGAGAGGGATTCCTCGGTTAATGGAGGCAGCAGATATCCCTTCGATAAACGGGAAGAAAGTTCCCCGGGGGAAGGCCGAGAGACATCTGGCGTGGGACCAGGCGCGTTGGGCGCGTTACGCCTTTTTGCCCAGGAATTCTGTCCTTTTGATGAAGACGCTGCCGCAAAAAAAAGGATTCTTGACCTCCTTCGCCAGTTCCTTCCCTACCTCAGGCCTGGGCCTGCACCTGTGACAAACGGCACCACGCGCTTTTTGAGATTATTTTTATTTACTGCATTCATACCCCACGCTTTCCCCAACAGGGACTCAGAGCCACTCACAAGGTTGTCCTCTCCTCCAGTTTCTACTCACGACGACCCTGTGAGGTTGGTAGGGCTGCTGCGTGAGTGGCCCAAAATCACCCAGCGAGTTTGGGGAGCGGAGCAGCGACTCGAACCTGGGTCCTCCCGGATCCTAGTCAGACATTCTAACTGCTTTTTGCTACCAAGTCGCAACTGGTGACCCCGTGGGGGTTTTCAAGGCGAGAGATGTTCGGAGGGGGTTTGCCATTGCCTGCCTCTGCACAGCGACCCTGGGTTCCCTTGGAGGTCTCCCATTCAACAACTGACCAGGGCCGACCCTGCTTAGCGTCTGAGATCTGACAGGAACAGGCTCCCCAGGCCAGGGCCAATTCTAACCACCACACCAAGCATTTTCAGACCGTACACACTGGGTGCTGTGCCCTACGGGAATAACCCCTCAAATAGAATAGTAGCAAATCAGGGAGAAAGGTTCCCTGTGGTGCTAGTTTTCTACATTCAAGGAGTTGCATGCATGTTTTTAAGGCCGGAAATAGAGCAAGTTCCGGACTGAATTACGGTTATTTAGCAGAAGAAATTGGATTTATACCCCACCCTTCACTACCCGAAGGAGTCTCGGAGTGGCTTACAATCTTCTGTCCCTTCCTCTCCCCACAACAGACACTCTTGTGAGGTAGGTGGGACGGAATGAGCTCTTTTCAAGGATCGCTTTTGAGGGAACAGCCCTGAGAGAACTTGTGACTGACCCAAGGTCACACCAGCAGTTGCTGCATGTGAAGGAGTGGGGAATCAAACCCAGTTGTCCCAGATTAGACTCCGTGCTTCTAACCACTACGCCAAACTGGCTGTCAGGTTGAGAGTGCATGACTGGTCCCAAGCTCACCCAGGGAAGCTTCCGTGACAGAGTGGGGATTCGAACCCTAGTTGCTTATCATCTCTGTGTCCCCGTCCCCCCCAACAATCCCTCAAAGGCTCAGAGCTATTCCAGTATTTAAGATGATGGTCAGGTGCCACTGCAGGGATGCAGCAGAGGCCCCCTGGAGATCTGTTGGGGTTTCTGTAGCCAGAAGTCTGTTTAGATATGCAGAAAAATCTGTTTGTAAAAAGGAAACCTTCCTTTGCTGCCCTAAAAGGACTGATGAGGACTGAGCGTGCTCACTGCCGTGCTGGGAATGTTGAGAGCGGTTCTGTTGAGGCGTCAGGGCAGCTCTGAGAAATCCTGCTGGGGGGGACAAGGACACATCCCAACTCTCCCAGCGAGCACTGAGAGGGGGCAGCAAAGGTTACCTTAACACGCCCGTTGTCCCGATTGCTTATTGTACTCCGGCAATCCCTCATCACGCCCCCCAAAATGCATTAACGTGATGCTGCAGTTTCATCTTGCAAGCTACTCCTCAAACAAGGAAAATGGGAGTCACGGCAAGCTCCGTGCAAGCGTACAAAGATCTCCCAACACGATCGTGCAAAGGACCCCCCCCCCCACTGGCAGTTTGGCAGTTCTGACCTAGGACCTGAACGCTTGCCCCGGATGGCAAACGTCTGGTACAGGGAGACTGCCAGTGGCTTGCCCAACTCATTGTGGGGGTCAGGCCCAGGAGGTGTTGACGGCCCTATTGCACCGCTAAGCTGTCTGCTGCACTCTGCCCACGGAAAACACACATTGCTGTCTCGGTGACCCCCCCTCTCCGGGCCTGGCTGTGTCTTGTTCCGGCTGGAGCCCCTTTGGGAGAGTCGCACGGCTCTTGCGAAGAGCCAGAGTGCAGCGGCACCTTAAAAGAGTAATACAATTTGGGGCAGGGGAGACGCTTTCGTGAGTCTCGCTCTCTTCTTCAGACACAGCCAGGACTGCTTTGGAGCCTGTGCGCTTCAGGCCCTCCGGCCAAACGTCGCTTGCGGCGCGCGGGGAACTCACTGGCCGAGCAGACGCTTTGCAGGCGGGACGGCCCAGGCTCATTGCAGCTGGTTTTTCTTAAGGCGAGTTGCAGATAGGAAAAAGGTGGCTAGGACGAAGTGTAAAATGGGGGCGAGAGTTGCATTGTAACATTTGGCACAGTGGCTGATGACGGAGCGCTTGCCTGTTGTTTGACCGTGGATAAATGCGGCCGAGCGTTGCAGAAGCACCGCTGCGTTGAGGTTGGCTCGCCTTTCTTCGTTGCGATAGCCTTTCTTCGCAAGGACGGGCTTGAGGCCTGCTCCCCCCCCCCCAGCACTCAGGGAGGGTCAAAGCAAGCTGATCAAAGCTCCCCCTCCTGGTCAGCTGCCGGAACTGCAGGCATCTGTTAAGAGGAAGTGGTCGTCAGGAGCTGAGGTCACTTCCCCTGCCATTCGAAGACCTCACTTGGTCCCAGCGTTCCCCCTAAGCTGAACTAGTGTGAGCTAGCTCACAGTTTTTTAGCCTGCAGCTCACACATTTTTGCCTTGGCTCAGGAAGGAGGGCTCCAGAGCAAACTCATTTATGCAGCAGTCAAATCGCTCGCTCACAACTTCAATGCCAGTAGCTCACAAGGTAGAATTTTTGCTCACAAGACTCCACAGCTTAGGGGGAACACTGCTTGGTACCTTCGGCATTATGCACCAACTACTCTCAAATATTGTGACGATGAAAAGGACAGCTTGTTGTTCTGATAGTTAATTCTTTTTAAAAAAGAAAACTTGATTAATGTTTGGCAATACTCGAACACTTCACTGACCAAATCTTTTCTATCATTCAAAAGTGCCGAGACCCAAAACAGTAAAGGTAAAGGTTTCCCTTGCTCGAAAGCTAGTCAAATCCGACTCTGGGGGGGCAGTGCTCATCTCTGTTTCCAAGCTGAAGAGCCAGCGCTGTCTGAAGACGTGAAAAATATGCCTGCTTTTGGAAATCCAAACTAGGGGTCTTCGACCTTCTTGGCTCTGCGAGCACCTTTGGAACTCTGACACAGGGTGGTCAGCATGATCACAAAATGTCTGCTGCAAGAGGCGGAGCCAACCACAAAATGTCACGGAGGTTACACATGACTCTAATGGCGCCTCCTGAATGTGTCAGGCAGGAAGTCCTGTTGAAGAGGACGCCTTTCGATCTGCACAGCCAAGCTGGCCAAAAGCCCCACGAAGCCCCATCTACTTTCTAAAGCACTTGGGCAAATTCCAGGAAGGTATCACTGGCCACCATGGGGCCCGGGAGCACCATGTCGGGACCTCAACCCAAACCTTGTATATTGCTAAGGTAGGGTAGGCTACAAACCATTATGTGTCACTATGCAAAGCCGAGACAGGGAGAGGGGGTCCTCAGACTTATGTGACCCCCCCCCACCTTCAAGCACACAATGAAACACTTTCACTCCACAGGAGAGCGTGTTGTTACATCCCTGGTTTAATCCGAGCGGAGCGAAGCCGCGGTTTGCGGTCCGGACACAACAAGCTATGGCTTGCTGCGGAAGTATTCCATTAACCGAACCATGGGTGGAGGGACCACCCACTCTTGAGGAGCTCCCGAGTTGGTCAAAGAACAGGCCACGCAGGGTTGCGGGCTACAGGTTAGGAAATACCTGGAGGTTTGTGGGCGGGGCCTCAGGAGGGCGGGGTTCGGGGAGGGGAAGGACTTCGATGGGATATGATGCCACAGAGTCCACCGTCCAAAGCGGCCATTTCCTCCAGCCAAACTGAACGGTCGCCTGGAGATCGGCTGTCACCCCAAGAGATCTCCAGCCACTGTCTGAAGTTTGGCCACCTTAAAACCACAGCCCGGGCTACTGGGTCTCACTGTCGTCCTGTACAGACTGAAAAGCACACTTTGGAATGTGTGGGACCCTCCTGTGCGGCTGCACGTGGCAAAGGAAGATTCGCAGCAACAATCGCACAATCTCCGAGAATCCTGCATGCCGACGATTCTCTTATTGAGGCAGCCCCGGATAAAACTACCGGGAAACTGCAGGGATTCTTCAGAACGTTGTTTCGAAGACCCTTTCCCCAATGATTCCCGATCTACACCCCCCCCGTCCAAAACGTTAAAAGAGAAAAAAAGAGACGCCTCGCTTCTGTTTACAACAGAGAAAACATAAGCCTTTCTAGAAACAGAGATACATTAAGATCTTCTCCGGACGAGAGCCGATGAAAAAGCGTGTACAGGAAGCTGAGGTGAAGAACAGTCATAAATTAAATCTGGGAAAAAAAAAACCCAAAAAAAAAGAAAGGGGGAGGGAAAAAAACCACCCTAAAAGGGAAGGCGAAAAGAAACCACCCTAAAATCTCCAAAGTGTTTTATAAATACAGATCTTAAGCCACCCCCCGGCACGCTCGGCTCCACCCCCCTCCGCCGCTCCCGGCCCCCCGCCGTTCCCACCCCACCCCCCACATCAAGATCTCTTCTTTACGAGGTTTCCTTCCGTTGTACGGATCTATCCAGTCGGCGTTGCCTAATCCATACCTACTGCAGAGAAATTGGTCGAAGCATCTTATTTACTGTTTTGCTACCCTAAATGGCTCATGGGTTTATTTAATGCTGGCAAACGGTGCTCGGCCCACCCCGCCGCGCCGCCACCACCATCACCCCTTAGCCTTCTCACAGATCCCTCAAATTATCCCATCCGGGCAGAGATCGAAGCTCTCTCTTCTTTTAAGCTACAAAAAAAAAAAGTAAAACCAGCCACTTGGATTCTGAAAAGGCATGGGGGGGGGAATACTGCATTCTTCAGAACACAGGAGGTAACTTTTATTGAGCGGGAGGGCGGGGGGATTAAAAACGTGAGCGTATCGGATTCTAACTCTGACGCCGCGTGTTTTTGACAAACCTGGAACCGTTCGCAGGAGGCCCCGCTTTCCCGGAGGGGCTCTGAAGAGTTGGCGACCGTTCGGAAAGGCACTGGGGGTTTGCCTCTGAGCCAAGCCAAAGCTTGGGGGAAGGATCCAGCAGATACCCCCCCCCCCCAACTCTCTCAACCATGAGCCATTTCCCCGGCTAACTATTCAAATGCACGTTACGGGAAGACCTCTAGTCGAGTTCTCCCCTGCTCTTCTATTTGGGTGAACCGCTGGCTTGAGTCCGGGGCTGCTGAATGCGGGGCGAGTGGTTAAGCTTCCCAGTGGCGGGAGATCTGCCCCAAAGGGCCTGGGGCTGCCCAACTATGAACCGGCTTCTGCAAACTGGTAGGTGCAATCCATTAGCGTTCCCTCACTTCAGGTTAAGGGGGTAAGGCTACATCTCCGAACTGCATCCCGTCACGTTGACAACAAACTCCTCGTGGGAGAATCCCTTCTCCCTGACACACTAGATTTCTACGAGCAAGGTGGGTGGGTGGAAAAGGAGAGCTTTCAGAGGGCCCCCCGCACACAAAACACACACACCTTCATGAGAAGCATCACCCAATTGGTTCTGCCGATACGAACTATCTCAGGGGCAGGGACCTTCACGGTCGCCCGAGAACTCAGCGGTGCGCTCTGTCATGCTTCCGCTTCCCAGCACCCCCAGCTTTAAAGGAATTAATCCCAAATCCCTTCCAAGACTGTCTGCTCTGGATTTTCTCTTTATTAAAATCAAACGTTAAAAGAAGGTAACATCCGGCGGCCAGTTGCAACCCGGAAGCACGTGTTAAAAGCAAGGGGGAATTTTCTTCTCGAGAACTAAACACCGACGAGCACGAACTCGAAAAACCCTGCATCGAAAACGCCCGCGAGACACTAGGGGACACTGGACCGGTTTCGCGGTCCGCTGTCTGGTTTCTGGGTGAACTGGGTGCGGTGCAGCTCCTGCCGGCCCGGATTGAGCGACAAAAAAAAGTTACGTTATTCTGACAAATTTAGACAAAGGACATCCACGCTTAAGAACGCACACCGTGTCATCCAGAACGGTGCAACGATCGCCATGATTACCGCGAGACAGCAAAGGGTGTCCCCCCTACGTTCCCTTTTTACGAAACGAACTGTCTCCTTCCCCCCTTAGCACCAAGTTTCACAGTCGCCACGCTCGCGGGACACGAGAGTGGGATGAAATTTTGTTTCCCCCTCGCCTCTAACTCTAATGAAAAATAAAACTTTACACACAGCTAGACCCACGCCACGTGGCCCCTTTGGAAAGGAAACGTTGCCATTTGGAAAGGAAACGTTGCCAACTCTCGCCCGACGCTTCCGGGAGAATCCTATTTCTAGTCATCGTTTCGTGGGCTAAGGTGGGAACCGGATGGTGCAGCGGAGTGACTCGGGGGAGGGGGTATCTGAAGGGGAGAAAGGCCACCGGACCCTTCCCCAGCTGAGGGGTTTTCCTCTGCTCCTTGCAACGAACGCCTCCCCGAGGCAAAGGGCAAGGGAGAGGATAAAGGAAGCAGTTGGAGTGGAAGAATTAATCTTCCCCCACTTAATCCCCCCCTGTCGATCTGGCACAACTTTCCACATCTCTGGGAGACCCCCGGGTGGTACCCGGAAAACGGTGGGCATTTCCGGAGACAAAAAACGGGGCTTTGATACCAATGCAAACATCGCCACAGAAAATCCGTTTGTGGGCTCATAATCTTTGGGGTTTGCTCTTTTTTACTCTCCAGAGAAAAACTGGGCATTTGGGGAGGAGGGAGTGGATGTCGACCCTCTTCTTCTCTGCTCCATCCCAACGGTGTCTGCTTCCAATTTTAAAGATTTTTTTTAAAAAACTGCTCCTAGCTTCCCCCTTCCCCCAAACTAAACCCATGAGCCAAACCAAGTTTTGTTTTTACCTGTACATCACATTGTTTATCCCGGGGTTGGAAGTCTGATACCCAGAGAGTGTCCCCAAAATGCGTTTGTTTGATTTTGCTGCCACTACCGCTAATTTGGTCATGGAACCGGTGCAGAGCGCCCTCACTCCTGCGCTATGCTTCTCAGGACGTATTTGACCGTGTAGGCAAAGGCTGCGAAACCGACTATAACAAACAAGTTCGCCAAAGCTCCGCCCAGGAGTCCGTGGTTCCGATTGGCCTGCTGGAGGCCCGGGTGGTTAGCGGCGGCCAATGGCACGTGCCCGTTGAGGAGCGGCAGCCCGTTCTGGCCGTGATGCGTCTCTCCGTCGGGAACGACGTCGGGCAGAGGGAGGGCCGGGGGCCGGCTGTGGAGCTCTTCTTGTGCCTTTTGCTTCTGCTTGATTTCCTAGAGTGAAAAAGACGGGGAAGGCGGAGAAAAAGAAAAACCTCAGTGGACGTTAATACGTAATCTAGCTGACTGCTGAACAAGCCTAAGAGAGCCTAAGGTGGTAGGATTGCATTTCTGCAGGCGAGGCCCTTTGTAGGTTTTGCTTGGTTTTTAAAAGTCCTCGCAGGAAGAAAGCTAGCACCTCAGCATTCTGAAGCCCAACACATTTCCAGCTGCACTAGTTTTCTACTTGCAAGGAGGTGAATTTTTTTTTAAAGAAAAATGCTGAGGAGCATTTTAAAAAACACCCAAACACATCTGAAGCAGAACCCTCCGGTTCCGCTCTGTGGCACAGGTAAAACAGGCCTTTGGATCTACAGATCAGTGTATTTCAGACTGTATCTTTAGGGAATCAGTTCCGAATTGTTTAGGGAAACAGTTCCAAATTGCCACCACCTCCTGTAGCAGTGAAACCCAAAGAGTGATTAACACTTGGGATTCACTGCCACAGGAGGTGGCGGCGGCTGCAAGCATGGACAGCTTTAAGAGGAAATCAGATAAGCCTATGGAGCAGAGGCCCATCGGTGGCTATTAGCCACAAGGTAGAGATAGGGACTCAGGGGCAGGTGATGCCCTGTATTCTTGGTGTTTTGGGGGGCAGCAATGGGAGGGGTCCTGGAGAGAGTCCTCCCTCTTTCTGCGTTATACCTCTGAGGATGCCAGTCACAGCTGCTGGCGAAACGTCAGGTCCTACAATGCCAAGGCCACGGCCAGACAACCCGGAAAATCTACAGCAACTAATGAGCCTTAAAACATGGCTAGTTTTCTTGAGGTCTTCCCCCCCACCCACACACACGCGCACCATTACCAAGGCACACTGCCTTGAGCTCTTCTGCAGAGAAGCGGGTTAAAGATGTTAGGAAACACTGCCTAAAAATATTTTTACCTTGCCCTTCCCCCAAGATGTTCAGAGAAGCACCGAAGGCCCCTATCCTCCCCCCCACCCCTTTACCCTAACAGCCACTCGGGCACGTAGGCTGGTGGTGGAAAGTTCCATCGACTTGCACCCGGCTTATGACGTCGCCTCGGGGTCCTCGAGACAAGATGTTTTCGAGACGAGAGACAAACAGAGGCGGTTTGCCCTTCCCTGCCTCTGCGTAGCAACCCTGGACTTCCGCGGCAGGCTCCCATCCAATTGCGGACCAGGGATGACCCTGCTCAGCTTCCAATATCTGGGGCTAGCCTGGGCCGGCCGGGTCGTCGGCCATCCAGGCTGGAGTTTAATATTAAAATGCATCTGTCGTGTGGCCGGCTAGCTGGTATTATTTATTTATTTATCACTTCAACTTCTACCCCGCCCTCTCCGCCGAGGAGGGGAAAACCAATAAAACGATATACACCTCACAATAAAAATACATAAAACCTAATTTAAAACCGTTAATATATCAGTGGCGGTCCAGTTTAGTAAAGTGCATTCATGAACACGTTCAGCGGTAAAGACCATTCTAGGTAGCTTCTAGCTCTAAGTTGGCGCCGGGCATAGCTGTAAACATTGGTACCTTACCTCTACCACTTCGGGGAATAATTCACAGAAAACTTTGTCTTTCAGGTTAAACGCTAAGCTCTGTGAAGCAAGCTGTCTTTTCTGTGGAGAGAGGGGGACAGAGAGGAAGTCGTAAGAGGCGGCGGTCTTCTGTACCGAGATACATTCCTACCGACCTCGACAAACATGCTTTTGTGTGCTAAGTCCAAAGAGGCGGTAAGAATAGGGGACATCTTCCTGGGGCATCTACCCCGGTGCTCTTGCGGAGGGCATCTCAGACTGGCAAAGGGGTCAACGAAAATAGCCCCTTTCCCCCAATACCCCAGCTCACTGTTTTTATCCTTTCCATGCAATGTTATTTTTAAATTCCTACTTTTTTAACATTTCAAATTCATGAGCTGTTTGGGGAGAAAAACAGACCAGAAAGATTTTTAAACATATACACCTGTCAAACCATGTTTCGCCGTGCTTGCTTTGGTTGCCATAGTTATTGGGGGAGGGAATTCCTGCGGGGAGGGGGTAGAGTGAAGGAGTGAGAGAATGGGACCTTGGCTTCTAGAGGACATAACTTTCCTCACAAGTAGCATCTCCTTTCCCTTTCCCAGGGTAAGGTGTCCTTGAGAGCTTTTCTGTACCAACTTGAGCTGCAGATAACCAAGACATATATCTTTCACTTGGTTGAGATGGCAACGTTAGGGGTGGTGTGAATGTGACGTATGCCTGGGGGAAAGGAACGGGCTTTTATTCGAATTAGCTATCATAAGCTTGTGCCTGTCAAAAGTCTTCAGTTCTAACACAGTGACTTTCTGGATCTTGCATACATCTCAATAAACTTATCACTGCCAAGAGAGAGTTGTTGAGTGTAACTGGACTGACAGTACAGTATCTTTTGTGGGTCGTCCCCCCCTAAAAAAGGACAATTTTCCTTTGTGTCTCATGAGATCGTATGTGTGCAATGGGATCGTATCTTTTGTACACATGGACAAAAGGGGAGAGAAATAATGCATGGGACAAGTGTAGACTTGCAGAGAAAATGGGCAGAAAGAGGAAATGTAGCTTTAGAACTCGCAAAACATACAACCTCTTCCCATCTCTTTAGAAACATAGAGCTGGAAGGGACCTCCAGGGTCATCTAAACAAACCCCTTGCACAATGCAGGAAATTCACAGCTACTTCTGCTCCCCCCCTGATGACCCCTGCTCAATTTAAAACTCTGTTGGATCATCCAGGAGTTTCTGCGTACGCAGCCCAGATGGACTTTTAGACACACACATACAGAACATTAAATTGGAAGCCAACATTTTAAAAAGGATGCACCTGACCGAGGAGGCTACTCACAGTGAACTCCGATGTTTCTATGCTCCCCAAAGTGGGGCCTTTTTCCACCATAAAACTAAGCAGCCCCGTTAGGATTGTCGAGACCGACCACGCCGGGTTCCACGTGTCGGGGTGGAAATCGGTAATTGAAAGACATAGCCTGTGAGGAGAGGGGGAAAGTGTTATTCCAAAAACGTTCAGAGAGATGGCTTTGAAAAGATGTGTTCAAAGCAACTTACAGACAAATTTGGGGGGGGACACAGACATTAAAACCATTCTGAGTTATTTTAGTTGAAGTACATAGATAGAACTGTTCTAAATAAATACTTAACAAACCACTAGAGGTGCGTGCTCGGCATATACTGAGCTGAATAAATACCCCCAAAAGGATCTTATTGGTATTTTTCAGGTATTTATTCAGCCGAATACAGATTAGACAATCTGATTCGACTCCCAAAATAACCATGCCCGAATAAAAGCCGACATTAATTGGGCACGGCTAGAAGGCATTTAAAGAGACTGCGGTTTCCTGAATATTTACTAGAATACCAATACAATATTGATACTGGTATTTCAGAAAATTTGGGAACACCAATTTTTCGGGTCCAATAGCCCCAAATCAGGGGGAAAAAGCTAATTTTTTTTTCCGCACACCCCTACAGATCACATTCAACTGAGGGGGAAAAAGATAAGGGCAAACATACAAAATAACATACAGATATACAGCCAGTCAAAAACAACCCTTTAGGGCACTGACTCTTAAACCAAGGGGGTCAGGACCCCAAAACAGGGCACATGTAAGTCGCCAGGCCAGGTGGGGCCAAAATGAGCGGGAAGAGGAGGGGGTTGCCTCTTCGTCACATGCAACATGACCATAAAGCCTGCTGCTCGGTAACGCTACGTATCTCTAAACACTTCTAAAACACGCGGTTCAGTCACAGCCAACGTGGCGATCCTAGAGGATTTTCAAGGCAAAGGATGTTCAGAGGTGGTCTGCCATTTCCTGCCTCCGTGTCACAGCCCTGGTATTCCTTGGAGGTCTCCCATCCAAATCCTTAACCAAGGCTGACCCCTGCTAGCTTTCAAGAGCTGATAAGATCACACAAGCCTCTCTCAACCTAATCTACCCTCACAGGTCTGCTGTGCAGAGAAAATGGAGGAGGGGAGGGAAAAATTGTAAGCCAGCTTTGGGCTTTCACGGAGGAGAAACGTGGGATATCAGTGGAGTAAATAAGCTGCTAAAATAACTGCCACTGGCGTAAGTTGTGGCTTTCAGTCTCAGCTTTTCTTCTCATTGGGAACCCACAGAGGTCCTAAGGGAGGACCCAGGGCCTGATGGTAGATGGGTAGAGGACATATTTTACATGCATAAGGGCCCAGGACAGCAGGGCTGGGATGGGCCTTGGGGTGGGGAGTTGCCCAGCCACTTTCAGGTTAGCTGAAGAACACAAGAAGAGCCTGCTGGATCAGAGCAGAGGTCCATCTAGTCCCACATCTTGTTTCACACAGTGGCCAACCAGTTCCTCTCGAGGGCCAGCAACAGGGCAGAGAGGCCGAGGCCTTCATTAGAACATCAGAAGAGCCCTGCTGGATCAGAGCAGAGGTCCATCTAGTCCCGCATCTTGTTTCACACAGTGGCCAACCAGGTCCTCTGGAGGGCCAACAACAGGACAGAGAGGTCGAGGCCTTCATTAGAACATCAGAAGAGCCCTGCTGGATCAGAGCAGAGGTCCATCTAGTCCAGCATCCTGTCTCACACAGTGGCCAGCCAGTTCCTCTGGAGGGCCAACAACAGGGCAGAGAGGTCAAGGCCTGCATTAGAACATCAGAAGAGCCCTGCTGGGTTAGACCAGTGAGGGGCCATCTAGTCCCACCTCCTGTCTCACAGTGTCCAATCAGTTCCTCTGGAGGGCCAACAACAGGGCACAGAGGCTGAGGCCTTCCACTGATGTTGCCTCCTGGCTCTGGGATTCGCAGGCTTAGTGCCTCTGAACCTGGAGGTTCCCCTCAGTCACCACAGCTAGTAGCCACTGACAGACTTCTCCTCCATGAATCTATCTAATCCCCCCTTTAAAGTCAGTTATTCCTCCAACAGCGAACTCCACATTTTATTCACTCTCCGTCTGATCGTCCTACTGCCCGTCGGCTCTGTTGGAGGCCCTCAAGCCCAAGTCATTTGGAGAGAGGGAGAGAAAGTTCTCGTGGTCAACTCCCTCCACTCCATGCAAAATCTTACAAACCTCATCATATCCCTCCTCTTTTCTAAACTGAAAAGGTATAAACCAGATGCACTCTCATACACACAGAGAGAGAGGCCAAGATGGACCAATGGTCTGACAGCATCGAATGGCTGAATAGGTTGGCGGGATGGTGAGCACGGGGGAGAGAAAGAACGGACACCCACGAAGCCGCCTTCCACTGAACCAGTCCCTTGGCCCCATCGGGATCGGTCCTGTTGACTCCGACTGGCAGCAGCTCTCCGGGATCTCAGGCTGGAGTCCTTCGGCTCACCTCCCGCCTGATGCTTTCAACAGGAGATGCTGGGGACCGAACCTGGGACCTTCCGCCTGCCAAGCAGAGGCTCTTCCATTGAGCCACCGCCCCCCTTTTTGCAAGATTTGGGGACCCGATCAGTGTTCCCTCTAAGCTGAGTCCGTGTGAGCCAGCTCACAGGTTTTTTAGCCTCCGGCTCACACATTTTTTTGTCTTCGCTCAGGAAGGATGTGGCTCCAGAGCCATGCTCCCTCCAAGCTGTGGAGTCTTGTGAGCAAAAATTCTACTTTGTGGGCGACGGGCATGAAAGCGGTGAGCGAGCCATTGGGCTGCTGCATAAATGAGTTTGCTCTGGGGCCCTCCCTTCCGCAGCTGAGACAAAAATCTGTGAGCCGGAGGCGAAAAAACTGTGAGCTAGCTCACTCTAACTCAGCTGAGAGGGAACTCTGCTCTGGAGCAAAACTAATTGATGCAGGGGCCAAATCGCTCGCTCAACGCTTTAATGCCGGTAACTCACCAAGTGGAATTTGTGCTCACAAGACTCCACAGCTTAGAGGGAACGTCGGACCCCATCAAAATTCAATTTTTTTTTGCCCAAATGAGAACAAACCATGCTTAAGGGCCTAGGCTGACCCCTCCACTTTCTCTCAAAAATCATCCAAAAACTCTAGCCTGGTGGGGCTTGGCGGGCCCCCCACCCCACCTACACCGACCAGTCGTTCCCCTAAAAAACTGACCTCGTAAACGATACATACCGTGTATTGCATTTAAATCTTCCATTAGGCGTTATCATATAAATACTCGGAGGTTTGAAAGGAAATTCTCTGGGGAAAATCAGTTTCCCGTGGTAATAGCCACCTGCGATGGGGGAGAAGAACAAAAACACGGTTACTCGCTTGGGAAGCAGCAGGAGCTATCCGAAGGGCTCACGGGACCTGGGTGAGGCCCTCAGAGACTAAACGCTGCCGTTCTAAGGGGTGCAGCCCTTTGGAGGACCTGGCACAGGAAGGATTTGTGGAGGTGGTGGCAGCTACAGGCATGGACGGCTTCAAGAGGGAATTAGATAAGCATATGGAGCAGAAGTCCATCAGTGGCTATTAGCCACAAGGGATAGATGGGAACTCTCAGTCTGGGGCAGGTGATGCACTCTATTCTGGGGGGAGGGCAGCAGTGGGAGGGCTTCTAGTGTCCCGGCCCCACTGCTGGACCTCCTGATGGCACCTGGTATTTTTGGGCACTGTGTGACAGAGTGTTGGACTGGATGGGCCATTGGCCTGATCCAACATTGGCTTCTCTGATGTTCTTATAGATGGAACACACTGTCTGGGGCAAGTGATGCTCTGTATTCTTGGTGCATGGGGGGGTGGGGGCAACAGTGGGAGGGCTTCTAGTGTCCTGGTCCCACTGCGGGACCTCCTGATGGCACCTGGTATTTTTGGCCACTGTGTGATGGGCCATTGGCCTGATCCTGTGACTGGATGGGCCATTGGCCTGATCCAACACTGGCTTCTCTGATGTTCTTATGTTCTTATATTGATTTCTCACCAGGGATCACGGGCCCCGAAGCAGCAATTACTGGAGACACTTCAAATCCCCACAACAAAACTGAACCTATTAAATTCTCTGGTTAAACACGCTTTTGTGTACTGAACTCTGAGAAAGGTCGGAACAGGGTCCTGGGAAAGGCATCAGCCAACGAGGTTCTCATCACATCCTGGCTGGACTACTGCAAGGCACTTGGCATGGGGCTTGCCCTCGAAGACTGTTCAGAAGACTCCGTGCCAAACGGGTCGGCAAAGCTGCCATCTTAGAACAGATGCCGATTTATTTGGCACAAGGTGTGAACCGGGCCAATGAAAGGGAGACTACTTATTTATTTATTAGATTTATATACCGCCCTCCCCGTAAATGGGCTTAGGCCGGTTTATATCAGGTAATATAATACAATTAAAACAACGTTACAATTACAGTTTGCACAGAATAAAATCATAAAATACCATGTAAAAATGGAAAGATCGGATGTCAAATCAAATCCAGGTGTCAAGTCGGATGTCTAATCAGATCCAGGCTAAAAGCTGGGGAAGGGAGGGGGACGGCCGCCACCTCAACCAAATGCCCGGTGGAAGAGCTCTGTCTTGCAGGCCCTGTGGAACTGCAATAAGTCCCGCAGGCCCTTGATCTCGTACGGGGGCTCATTCCCCCCAGTGGGGGCCAAGGCCGAAAAAGCCCTGGCCCTGGCCGAAGCTAACTGGATGTCCCTGGGGCCAGGGAGTGGACCACCAAGAGATGTTTGGGGGATGCTTTGAGGGGTTTGCTCATGAACGATAAGCCGAGCTCAATTTGAACATCGCTTCTCCCTCCCCTGCCGGCAGGATGGCTTTTCTCCCATCATCTTTTCCCCTTCGAGGCACCAGAACTGAGAAGCTGGCTGACGGTTTGGGTTTTCGTGCCGTTATCAGTAAAGAAATTTTTAGAAACGTGAGCTGCATCTGCTACCGCGCTTCGCCCGATCTCACAATGGAATTCTGATTTGTTCATCACGCACGGCTGAAACATGCGCTGCAAAGGCTGAAACGTTAGCTCAGCCCTGCATTCTCCGTTCGAAGGCTCCTCGACCCAGTTCTTCAGTAAATCATACGGTTACACATTTACCTTCGTACGGCGTCATCTCCGGTCCCCGTACCACGTAGTGCCTGGGGGAAACAAGGAACCTCGTGTTATGCTTGTCGGATTTCTGGGGGAAGGGGGAAGGTCACCCAGAATCAAGTTACAAAGAGATCTCTGCCTCTGGGTACTGCTTAGACCTGCATACTCCTGGAAGGGATGTCCCCCTCTAGACATGGCCTACCAGGTAAGCCATCAATTACTACATGTGGGAGATACCAAAGGTCACAAACCACCAGTGGCTATGGCACCCACAGAGCAATATGTAAGCAAGCCATTGTACACAGTTTGGTGTAGTGGTTAAAGGTGCAGGCTCTAATCTGGGAGAACCAGGTTTGATTCCCCACGCCTCCACTTGCAGCTGCTGGATGACCTTGGGCAAGCCATAGTTCTGACAAGAGCTGTCCTTGAAAGGGCAGTTTCTCCCAGAGCTCTCTCAGCCTCACCCTATCTCACAGGGTGTCTGCTGTGGGCAGGGGAAGGGAAAGGAGTTTGAAAGCCGCTCTGAGACTCCGAGTGAAGGGCGGGATATAAATCCAATCTCCTCCTCTTCCTCCTCGCTAAAGCAGAAATGTTACACATTGTTACTCAAACTCCCATGCTTAAAAAGTATATATAGATTGAAAACGGCAGAGCAAAATTATACAGAAAAGACTGCTCTGTATCAAGGTGGGCAGAAGGAAGACCTCCACCTACGGATGGACCGCCTTAGCTGGTGACGGGGCTCTTGCAAAGAATTCTGGTCTGGGTTGAGCCGGGTCTGATCCTGCAGAGAGGCACGTCTTCCGTTTTTATGAGAACAGATTTACCATCATTTCCATATGGCTCTGCTAGACCCGAACTATTAAGGGACCCGGGGAACGGACTCTCGCTTTGTGAACTGAAAACGGCGCACGGCGGTCTGTGGGGGATTCTAGGACAAAACAAACAAATCGCACAGGACTGATGCTGGCCCCCACGTTCCGTGAACCTGGTAGCCTCCTACCAATCTGGAGTCTTCTGAAAGTGACTTCCCCCTAAGCCTGTTCCATTTCAGGCGTACGCTCCTACGACGGCCTCAAAACGTTCGTTGTTGTTGTTGTTCAGTCGCACAGTCGAGTCCGGCTCTTCGCGACCCCATGGACCAGATCACGCCAGGCCCTCCTGTCCTCCGCAGTTCGCTCAATCTCATGCTCGTTGCATCGATGACACCGTCTAACCATCTCATCCTTTGCCGTCCCCTTCTTCTTCTTTGACCTTCAGTCTGGGTGGCCAGAGTATTGGAGCTTCAACTTCTGTTCTGCAGCAGTTCAAAATGTTCTGCAGCAGTTCAAATCCCCGCTGGGATATCCAAGAAGAAAACTGCCTGCCTCCGGGGTACTGGGAGGTTCCGAGGGACCCCAAAACTTTCCTCCGATCCAGCAATGTTCAAATGATGTGGAAGGAGTTGCTACGAGGAGGTATTAACTGCTGTTTTGCTAAATGCTTATTATTTTTGTCTCCCCGCTTTCGGGAAAATGCTTAAGGGGACCACGGAAGACGCTCAAGTGTGTGGGGGGGTGCCATCCAGGTCTATATGTACATCTGCCCTGGGGCAATAAGTGTGCTTGATACACACAGACGTTTTTGACCATCTGCCATCTTGGGGGGGGGGGCGGCCCTGAGCTATGTGGCAAGGCAGCCTAAAAAGGTTCTAAACAAAATAATTTTTGAATCCTTTCTTTTAAAAAGGCACACGCAGACGATGGAAGGCTGGAGCCATCCCCCCCCCCGCCAATGCTCCCTCTAAGCTGTGGAGCCTGGTGAGCAAAAATTCTACTTTGTGAGCTACTGGTATTACAGTTGTGAGTGAGCCATTTGGCTACTGCGTAAATCAGTTTGCTCTGGAGCCCTCCGTCCTGAGCTAAGACAAAAATGTGTGAGCCGGAGGCTAAAATACTGTGAGCTAGCTCACACTAACTCAGTTTAGAGGGAAGAAAAAGAAGAAGAGGAAGAGGAGGAGGAGGAGATTGGATTTATACCCCGCCCTTCACTACCTAAAGGAGTCTCAGAGCGGCTTACAAACTCCTTTCCCTTCCCCTCCCCGCAACAGACACCCTGCGAGGTAGGTGGGCCTGAGAGAGCTCTGACAGAAACTGCTCTTTTTCAAGAACAGCTGTGCCCAGAACTGTGGCTTGCCCAAGGTCATCCAGCAGGTGCACGTGGAGGAGTGGGGAGTCAAACCTGGGTCTCCCAGATTAGAGTCTGGGTGCTTAAACACTACACCAAACTGGCTCTACGCCAACCTTGCCCCACACAACACCATGCAGCAGTGAGGTAATCTGTGCACTTGAGACATACAGATGGAGAACGTCGCCGGCTGCAGCTGGTTCCCTCCCTGACCTCACCTCACTCTGAGTTCTGCAGGTGCCAACCTTCAACTGGGCAAAACCAACAACTTCCCGTACACGTGCCCCCTCCATGGTGGCCCCCGCCTCATGGAACAGCCTGCCTGAGGGGGTTTCGGTTTCCGGCGTCGCGAATGGCGGCCGCTTCTCGGGACGTTCCCGGAGGCGGTTAGCCCACGCGCAGTTAGGGGGGTCTTCGCATATGCGAAAGACCCTAGTGAGCCTTAGGTTAAGGCTCCGAACCGGGGGCGCTTGGGGAGTAGCCTCTTTGCCGGCAGACAGCCGGGAAATTGAGGCTTTCTCCCCGCCCCAATCGGCCCCGCTGCGGCGTGCCCGTAATGGGACTTAGCGGCGCCACCGAATTCCAGGAGTGAAAACAGCGCTATGGTTCAACATAAAAAGAAGTAGTGGCATCGAATCGTGAGTTGAAGATCTATTTTGAAGCGTAAATCGGAGCCCCCTGCATGCGTATAAGCGTTGGGAGGAGGAGGAGTCCCCACCCTCCTCGAGAAGCAAGTTATTCAAAGGGAGCGCGAAGGGGGCAGAAAGAAAACAAAGTGTTGGTGAAAGTACCGTTGGGGCTGCATGGAAGAATGTGTTCATCTTAGCTTCCTGGGGGATGCGGCACGAACTTTTTAAAAGTAAACAAAAAAACAAAATGTCGATAATGGAACAAGCCCTGCAGACACCGGAAGAGAAGAGAGGAGGGACTTCCGGTCCAGATAGCCCCCCCAAGAGCTTGCTGTCAATCAACAGAAAAAGGAGATGCTGTGCCCCCTGCTGGAACAATTGCAGAAGATCAACCAAACTTTGTTTAAAATGGAAAGTGTTCTCATCAGTCGACAGAAACAGATATTGGAAACAACTAGAAAGATGAAGGAGATTGAACAGAAATCGAATTTGATTCCAGGTTTCCAGGGCGCTAAAGAAGAGGAGAAAGAAGATCTCGGATTTACCTTGACAAATGTCTTGGCACCCCTAACTGGCAGTGGAGCGATAAAGTTAAAAGAAGAGGTGGATAAGGCTCCCAAAGCCTATTCCGCCTTTATAAAAAGAAATACTCTGCCAGTAGAAGGGGATGTCGAGCATAGCAGGCGACAAACGGGAGATCTAATTTCATCTGTTGAGTTTGTGGAGCCCTGGAAGCTTGAAGGCCAGAAGTTTAAAAAAAAAAAAGAAAAGAAAGAAGAAGGATTTCATCTTCAAAACACAGAAACTCCTGAAGAGACACGCCAGCAGGAAGAAGGATGCAGCATTCAAAATTGGGATAAGTGCAGAAGACAGCAGCCCAGGGGAAGGTGATGGAACGGAAGACTTCAAAGTTAAAATGGACTTAATCCATAACTGGAAGAAAATTAAGAAGAAGATACTTTGAGGACTGTTCGTGTTACATCCGGAAGGAGCTGTTTAATTACTAACCCCAATGGACTTTACTAACTGCATTAACAGAGTGATTTTGGACTTTGTTTTAGTTAAAAAGAAGATCTTCTAACCATGATGGATGCCAAAACTTGGTATTGGTTATTAACCTAAACTAACTCTCACTAACAGAAAAAAATTTTCACTCCACCTTTTTCTTTCTCCATCTGTCTACCCTTCCTTTTTCTTATAAAAGAATAAAATTCTCTCTTTTTTAGAGAGTTTTACAACAAAAAAGAACAGCCTGCCTGAGGAGGTCATGAAGGCTCCCCCCTCTCCTGGCTTTCGGCAAACTAGGCAAAACTGGATTATCCGAGAGGGCCTTCCTACGCAGGTAAGCACTGCCCCAAAGGCTTCCCGAAATTACTCAGACAAATTATTAGGGACTGGCGGTCTGTACCTCTGCGTACTTCACTTGCTACGGCTTGGATCCAGTTGGGTAATTTTGACTCATTTAATTGTGTCGTGTCCATGTTAACACATTTATGCCTTGGTTCGGGTCTGGTTTTTAGACTCACGGTTGGGTCGAGAAGCCCAAACCCTATTTCACTGCTTACCGAACGTCCCATCTTCTTGATTGCATTGACTCGCTCTGCGTAAGAATGCAAGAGAAGCCACACTGGACCAGGCCAACGGCCCATCTAGTCCAACGCTCCGCGTCACAGCGGCCAAAACCCCGGTGCATCACCCACCTTGAGCCCCAGCTTGAAAGACAGACTGTAAATAATGTCGATAAATAAGTGAAGTGGCACCTCATGGTCACGCTGGAGTGTGACAAAGAGATGGGACACGGCAGGGCTTTTTTTGTAGAAAATGCCCAGCAGGAACTCATTAGCATAACAGGCCACACCCAACAGCAGAAAATCATTAGCATATTAGGCCACACCCCCATGTTATCAGAAGTGTGGTCATCCAGCCACACCCACCTTTTGCTTCTTGTTCTGTTTACCTTGTTTGTTGTCAAAACCCAGGGCTTTTTTGTAGCAGGAACTCCTTTGCATGTTAGGCCACACACCCCTCATGTAGCCGGTCCTAATGAGTTTCTGCTGTTGGGTGTGGCCTATTATGCTAACGAGTTCCTGCTGGGCATGGCCAACTCAGGAGCCAGCCGGAACTCCATTCCTGTGCGTTCCTGCCCAAGAGTAGCCCTGGGACACGGGATGTTTTGGCCGTGCAATGATCTCAGGCGGAAGATGCCACGGGGCAGGCATGGGCCCTCCCCGCTTCCTCTGTCAGTAAGCGGCCGGGCTGGTTTCCTGATCCTTACCATTCGAGGATATTTGATGGGAGAGGTTCAGCGCAGATATAAGGCACTGGGTCTTTTTTAATGCGCAGGTAGTCCTGTTTGAGTCTCTGGGTGGCTGTCGTGGGCGCCCGCTTGGTACTGTTGCTGCTCATCTGGGGATAAAGAGGGAAAGGTTATAGCGGCACCCTCCTCCTCTTGGGCTGCTGCGGTGGCACGATGACCGAGCAGGTGAGTCTGACCACTTTAACACATCACCCTTCCAGCTGCTGGGTTTCACTGTATTCTATTCCTCTAAATAGACTTGGAGGCTTTTTAGTTTAAAAGGGGGGGGTCTATCGACGAACTAACTAGATGGGCTTGGCGCTGCCCACATACCGGTGCCCAAATGCCCTGTTTCCACCTTTTCTCTACTGGGTTAAATGTAATATAATCAATTGCCTTGGGAGCACAGAAGCTTCGCGCAGTATCCCCGATCCCTCCGCATCTCCCAGTTAAGGGGAAAATGCTGCTCAAACAAATGACAAAGACGGTCTGACTCCAATGGTCACAAGAGAAAGAAATTTTACTTACAAAAACAGAAGCACATCTTACATGACGTATTCAGTAGGGACACAGAACTCATTGTGAACAGATTAACTTCAAAAAGGGTTAACTTGCTACAGCTCCGAGCCCAGATAGAGAGAGAAGAGAGGTCCCATATAAAACAAAGGGCCAGCAAAGCTCAAAGAGGCCCAACTTCTAACCGAGGAGAGGGTGGGGCCAACCGCCAAGTGTACCCCAGGGAGAGAATTCTCTCAGCCTTTCCTCTCCCAGATCCTCTTCCATGCAGAGTTACAACAGCCAACATTCTCTCCCTTGCAGAACATTCATCCCCGGAGCATCTACCCAGAATCTGGGACACTATCTTGTTGATCTCTGACATACCCCTGTACCCCAGGAAAGGGATTCTGTCAAGTTCACTCCATGTCTTATTGAAGCAAAATGTTATTACTACTCTGAGCAATTAAGGATGTAATTGAATATGTAATGCAATCTGGAATGGTAGATTTAAATGCAGTTCTTTGTTTTGGGGACAAGGAAAACTCCACACAGCCAAGATGTTGTGAAATTCACCTCCAGGCTTGGAAGGAGATGGATGGGGGGGGTTCCAAGGGTGGGATTCTCACAGATTAGAACACAATACACATCAGTCTCCGGTTCTAATATCTCTATTAGCTATGTGGTTCTCCCCAGCACGAGTTGAACCAAAACAGATGATAACCAGGGGCTAAGCTTGTCATTCTTTTGACCTGTTTTTTTTTAAAAAAGGTGTTCTCACTATTTTGCATGCTCATTTAACAAACCACTCCTATATATACAACTACAATCTGTGATTCCGTTTCACTGTACCTGAAGGAGGGTGCGTGCACACGAAAGCTCACACTGTGAATAAAACCTAAAGGTGCCACTGGATTCTAACTTTGTTCTGGGACGCTGTCGGTCTCCTCGCCATCTTACCCTCACTGGAGAATTTATGTTGAGCAAAGAGAAAAGTGAGAGACCCGAGATCACCCAGCGAGCTTCAGGGCGTAACGTGGATTTGAACTGGGACCTCCCCAGTCCCAGGCTTATGTTCTAACCACTACAGTGTACTAGATCTCACTCGTCTCAAACACGAGGCAAGGTACTTCAAACAGCAGCCAGTAAAACCGGCAGAGGCCGTGCATTGAGAAGAAGATGGCACGGCGCTTGGGCGTGTTTCAGGCACAGACATTATTAGCCTTTCTACTCGCAAGCCGCCGGGACCTCTGCGGAGAAAGTAGAGCGGGAAACGTCCTAAATAAATAATAATGTCTGTATTAACCAGACTCTCGTCCCCTGGAGAAAGAGACAGTTCCTATTTCAATCTTTCAGATCCCTTCGGAGCGTCGGCTTTTAAAGCGAGCGTCCCTTATCTCTCTTTTGGAAAGGGCGCGCGGAGTTGCCAGAGAATTCTAAAGCGGAAAGAGAAGGAAGCGTATCAGCGAGTCTATTGTGAGGAAAGGAAACGAAAAAGCAAAACCCGGCTGGCGTTTCTGGAACGGGCACCGCTGACGAGCCGGCCATTCAGTTTCAGCACGCGGAAACAAGGTGACGCTTTTTGGCTCGCTGGGAAAGGGGACAGCGGTGAATATTTACAGAGGGCTGGAAGCTACAGAAGGGGTGAACATCAATCACGCCTGGCTCCCAGTTTACACAGAAATACTTCCGGGATGGGAACAGAAGAATCCAACCCATTTCGAGCATTCTGACACTTTGGAGAAACCCCTGAGCCGACAGGGCCAAGCCAGGGGCTGGCGCACTCCCTGCTCTTCACCTAATTCTGGACTTCTGTGGGCCGCCATGGCCACAGCTTGCTGGGACATCCAGACATCCAGTTGGTGCTAACATCAAAAGCAGGATCCTGATTACTTAGTCTCATCTGAAGTGTTAATTCTATAAACCCCAGACTTCGAGTGTGTTTTAATTTTGATTGATAAACAATAGCTAAAGGTTTCCCTTGCTCGAAAGCCAGTTGAATCCAACTCTAGGGGGCGGTGCTCATCTCCGTTTCCAGGCTGAAGAGTCAGCGCTGTCTGAAGACTTTTCCCGTGGTCATGTGGCTGGCATGACTAGACACCAAGGCACACAGAATGCTGTTACCTTCCCACCAAAGTGGTACCTATTTCTCTACTTGCAATTTCTTGCTTTCGAACTGCTAGGTTGGCAGGAGCCGGGGCCAGAGACGGGAGCTCACTCCGTCATGCGGCACTCGGGTCTCGAACTGCTGAACTACTGACTTTCCAGTCTGCAGTTCAGCGTCTTAACCACTAACCCAGATAGCTAGTTGCACTCAGATTCTTACATTTATAGAAGATGGTTGCAAACCCAACTGTATTATCAAAAGACACATTAAGAGTTTTAAATTGTTAAGTTTTAGATAGATACACTGAATAGAATATCAAGAATATTATTAATCTTAAATAGTTTGCATTCTTTGGGATTCTCTGAATCAATCGTTTTATATTTATTTAATAAAAATAAAAAAAATGGGAAAGAAAGAAAAAAGGCAGGATCTGAAAGGTTTAGACCAGGGGGCCCCAAACTTTTTGAGAACGTGGGCACTATTCAAATTCTGATACAGGGCCGTGGGCCCAACCACAAAACAGCTGCTGTAAGGAAGGGAAGCCAACCACAAAATCTCAGGGAGCGACGTGATACAGAACTCTAATGGTAATTCTTCGATGTTTCAGGAAGAAGCTCTGTTCTAACAGGATGTTTTTATCAGCACAACCAATCAGAAGCTCTGCTGGGCAAATCCCACCCACCTACCTAGACCCACCCACTTTCTGAAAGCACTTGGTGGAAACCAGGAAAGATGTTGGCAGGGGCCCATGGGCACCACGTTGGAGACCCTTAGTTTGGACGGTAGCACCAACTGCTTCGGAATGCAAGAGCGTGCTGGATTGGATCAAAAGTGGAGCCTTCTGTTTCACACAGTGCCCAACCAAATGTCCTTAGAAAGCCCACAAGCCGGGCATGGCTTGTTACTAACACCTGTTACTATCCCCAGGCCTACTGCCTCCATACATGGAAGTTCTATATAGACACTGCAGCTAACAGACAAAGAGATTGGATTTTATACCCTGCCCTTCACTATCCGAAGGAGTCTCAGAGCAGTTTACCATTTCCTTTCCCTTCCCCTCCCCACAACAGACACCCTGTGAGGTAGGTGGGGCTGAGAGAGCTCTTTCGAGGACTGCCCTTGAGAGAACAGCTCTGAGAGAACTTGTAACTGGCCCAAGGTCACACCAGCAGCTGCATGTGGAGGAGTGGGGAATAAAACCCAGTTCTCCCAGACTAGACTCCATGCCCTTAACTGCTACACCAAACTGGCTCTCATTGACGGGCCTTGCCTCTCCATGAACTTGTCTAATCCCCCTTTAAAGCCGAATGCAGTTAATTCTCACAGCGAACAAGGACTTTCTTCTATCAGCCCTGAATCTGTTGTCCATCATTAGGTGGCCCCGGGTTCTGGCATTACAGGATGGGGGGATTTCCCCCTTTTCCAATCCCACGCACCTATCAGCCGTGCATCTACCAGCCCCCCACCCCTGCCAGCAAAAGATAGTTAGAAGAAGTCCAGAAAAGGAGGACGGGAGGGAGAACAAACAAGAAACGGGAACGTGCACGCCTGTGGGCACGTTCTAAGTGTCCCAAGAGGGCCCCCATACTGCCGCCCTGTTTCCATTTCAAAACTGATGCTAAAAACAGCTTTGCCTAAGAGGAAAAGTACCCCCCCTTTTTTTTTTGGTTAATCAGGGCTGTCCGTAGCCTGAAGTAAGTAAAGAACTCCCTCCAGGCAACCAGGCACATTTCCAATCAGACGGCAGATTCATTTTTGTGTGAGTGTGTGTCTTCTATCCCCCCCCCACACACACACACACCTTTTACTGGGGAGGTATGAAAGCTAGCAAGAAAGGCTGCAGGGCAAGTGACCACAAAAGGTAACCGCTCCCATCTGATAAGTTCAATGCAGGCAGTTCTGAATTATCTCGCAGGGCCCGGCCTTCATCAACAAGGGAAATTGGGGGCTATTCTTTGGCAGATAAAAAGGGTGAGTTTTAAGCTCCCAGGGAGGGTCCGGCCTTGGGGCGGCTCATTAAGTCTTCCGTCCTCTTGCCATTGGGCAGCCTCTGCCGAAGGTCGAGGATCTGATAAAGCCTGCCTTTAACTAGTGGAATGTGGATGCAGGGCGCACCCAGAGGTGGGCTTGCACAGCCATTGGGAAGAGGGGATAAAAAGGGGAAAGAAAACAACTTGGATGGAAAGGGGAGGGGGAGAAAGAAATGCGGCAAAACAACTGACTAGACTGACGTTCGGCAGCACCTTAGGGACCAACAAGATAAGCTATTTAGAGTCATAAGAATATAAGCAGAGCCCTGCTGGATCAGACCAGTGGTCCATCTAGTCCAGCATCCTGTCTCACACAGTGGCCAAGCAGTTCTTCTGGAGGGCCAGCAACAGAGCATTAGAGGCCGAGACCTTCCATAAGAACATCAGAAGAGCCCTGCTGGATCAGACCAGAGGTCCATCTAGTCCAGCAACCTGTCTCCCAGTGGCCAACCAGCTCCTCTGGAAGTCCAACAACAGCGCATAGAGGCCAAGGCCTTCCCCTGATGTTGCCTCCTGGCTCTGGGATCCAGAAACTGACTGCCTCCGAAAATGAAGGTTCCCTTTGGCCACGAGAGGTAGTAGCCACTGATAGACCTGTCCTCCATGAATGTGTCTAAACCCTTTTTAAAGCTGCCTGTGCCTCTGGCCACCACTGCATCCTCGGCCTGTAAATCCCGCAATTTAATAACTCAGTGTGTAAAGATGCAGGGCAAAGTTTGAGCCCGGTGGCACCTTTAAGGCTTACAAAGTTTAATTCTGAGTTTAGCGCCTTTCTTGTGCATGTACACTTCTCCTGAGGAAATGTGCAGCATGCACACAAAAGCTTATACCCAGAGTTAAATTTTCTTGGTCTTAAAGGTGCCACTGGACTCAAACTTTGTTCTGTTCCTTCAGACCAACACCTGAATCTGCGTAAAGATGTATTTCCTTTTGTCTGTCCCGAACCTACTGCCCATCAGCTTCAAAGGTCCCCTGGAGAAATCCAGCCGGTGTCTCAGGTGCTGCTGGACTTGAGCCTCGCTTTTCTACTGCAGACCAGCATGGTCACCCTCCGGAACTGCCAGTAGGAGGCTTGCCCAATGAGAAGTTAAGGGAACTTTGCATGTTAACTGTCAAAGACATACTCCAGGGGCCTGCTGCAGTTAACACTCGGCTAACTTGATAACAAGCACGCTTCATCTCCCTCTTTCAAAAAAAAGAAAAGAAAAAAGAATTATCCCCGTCCTGCTCCTCCAAGCCACGCCCTGCCTCCACAAAAGCCAAATCCACGTAACGCCTTTTATCGGGCCAACCAAGTCAGCCCAAAACGCCGGTCGAGCTTTTGAGCCCACCAGAACTCTTTATCAGGATGGGCGTTGAGGGGTTTTTAGAAAGACTGGAGAGTGGAAAGCAGACCTTTCTAGTCCACGAGGTCGATGCCTGAGCGCACCGGCTCCCTCAGTGAGAAGCCGTCAGAATGCAGCATGAGGTTACAGCGCGTTCTCTGGGAAGTTTTGCTCGGTTAGTTCGCTGCCGTTCCTTGCTCTTTCACTGAAACAGAGAAACCGCCTGAGGTCTGTCCGAGATCACCCCAATGACCACCCGAGACAGAAAGCACCTTCGTAGCCTGTGTATTAACAATGCCAGGGATACCTCTGCGGTGTTCTACAAAGAACACAGCCGGATCAAAGCCAAAAGATTTCGTTCTTCTTTGGGGGGATTCTGCAGGGGGAGCCAATGTGGCCGTACATTCCCCCCCCACCGCATCCTTCCAAAAGATTCTGGAGACCAGTGTTCCCTCTAAGCTGATTTACCGTGAGCTAGCTCACAGTTTTTTACCCTCCGGCTCACAGATTTTTGTCTTGGCTCAGGAAGGATGACTCCAGACCAAACTAACTTATGCGGCAGCCGGATCGTTTGCTCACAACTTTGATGCCGGCAACTCACAATGTAGGATTTTTGCTCACAAGACTCCGCAGCTTAGAGGAAGCATTGGCTGGAGCCCTTCCCTGTCCTCCCCACGGCTTCCTTGCTTAGCTAGCAAATCCTCTCCTATATAGATAGACCAAGTCGGGTAGCCGTGCTAGGTCTGTCTGTAACGGTAGAAAAGAGCCAGAGTCCAGCAGCACCTTAAAGGCTAACACAATTTGTGGCAGGGCAGGAATTTCCCCGACTCACTGCTCACTCCTTCAGATACCCCTGTAGCAGCGGAAAAGAGCATGAGCAGGCATCTAGATGGCAGCTGTCAAAACAAACTTCTGTACCTGAGCAGGCTGTGACCCAACCCAGCAAGGTGGTTATTATGTCCTTAGACAAGCCTCCGACAGATCACGTCACAGCGGACAGGTCTATCAGGTTCCACTAACTGCGAGAGACCAGAATGGAACCTCCATGTTCCAAGGCAGTGTACCTGTGAATGCCCAATGCAGGAAACAAATACAAGGGGAGGGCCATTAGACTCACACTTGGCTTTTCTTTCTCTCAATTGCTCACGGTTAGACACGACTCCGATCACTACGCTGGACAAGGGAGACCTGATGGGATTCTGAAGAAACTGTTGCAGAATTAAGGTTCGTCTGAGCCTCGGTCCTTTGCTAAAACTCTGCAAAACCTCTGGCCAGGCCCGTAGCCAGGATTTTGTAATTCAGGGGGCCTTTAAATAAGTCAGGGGGCACTGACGTCACAAAATAAAATAAAATAAAATTTTAAAAACTCACTTTTGCAGCATTCGCACTCTGCTTGCCTACATGGGGAAGCAAGCCACGCTTGGGGAAGAGTCAGTGGCAGGGAGTCCTCCAGGTGGCCCAGAGAGTTGGGAGTCGGGGGGGGGGCTGGATGGAAGTAAGTAAGGGGGCCTTGGCTGGAAGTCAGGGGGCCAGGCCCCAAAATGCCCCGCTGTAGCTATGGGCCTGCCTCTGGTATACTTATAATACTTATTTCTACAGTAATTAGCCTACATAGTTGCAACCTTGGACCTGTTCTGCTCCCAGGAAGCTTCAAGCCGCTGCTATGTGCTGTGTGCGGCCTTCACTGGACAAGACATCGCCTCATGTGACTTTTGCTTACTGGGAATGTTTATATTTCACCGCAGTCAGAAGTCACTATCAAATTTTGAATAGATAAGGAGTATCAGAAACTAGCTTCCTTGATTCTGTGAGTCACCCTGGCTGAATCCAGCTTTCCTTGACTTCCCTGACTCCAGAGATAGAAAGAAAGGGACTGACTTTGTCGTAGACGTCAGATATATGTCAAATGCTCGTCACAGATGTGATTGACAGTTATGTTAGCTCCAACGGGTGAAAGAGGGTACTTATTGTCTGATTTGTTCCTGGTTGTTCGGATCAACTACCCTCAGTTATGGGTCTTGATAGAACAACCAAGGATATTCTTTATAGAATTACAAGTACACTATTTATGTATTGGGGTTATGATGAAATATTCTGAGCTGAACATTGAAATGCTACAAAAATGTTTTCTGATTTAAGAATGTGTAACGGGATAAACTGAGTCTTGATTTAGAACAACTCTCTCTCTCTCTCGCTCTCTCGATGCAATTGGGAAGTCAGCTTCTCTGCCTCCCAAAAACTGAACACAGTAGGAAGGAGTGTGAATGCAAGCCCCCGCATCCTTCATTTCCCTGATAGAAACTGACCTCCGGAAACTGACAACTGTGGAGAACAAGCAACAGGATAAGCCGACCATGGTACGGAATAGAATACTGAAACAGGAGAACATGTCATTTGATCCTGCAAGATAGTTATGTTCTTATACAGGGTTGTATTAATTTGTACAGGCCAATCAACAGCAACTAGCCTAGTGAACTTCCACAAACAGAAATAGCCCAGTCAGAGGAGAGAGCATCTGGTCAGCCACTGATGGCAACTGGATGCTGGATGCTTCAATCCCGCAGGGAAGCGCTGCTGTTCTCCTTAATGGTGATGGGAAAGAATTGAGCCTCCATGTTCAGAGGCAGTCTACCTCTACGGCAAAGATGACAGGACCAAGCAACAGGAGACGGTTGTTACTCTTCAGACCTGACTTGTGGAGTCTCTCCAGCTTCTGTTGCAAGCAGGGCACCAGACCACAAACTTTTAGTTTAAGTCAGCATGGTTGTACTTAACAGATGCTGGCGTAAATGACAATAGCTACTCAGAGAGGGATTTGTTTTCTGTTATTTAGTGCATGATACGGAACTCAAAGGACCTGACCTAGAAATACAGTCTGTATTAATTCATAATTAAATTCGGCCTCAGCACTGAGAGCCAATCTACCTTTTAGTATAAGATGCTGAGGGCAAGCTACAGAAAAGAGGTGTTGCCAACGATGCCCTGATCATGGGCTTCCAAAGAGGCATCGAGAGGGATTAGTTAATGTCAAATGCCGAACTAGATTCGAACGTTGAGCCAGCGGACTTCAAAAGACACACTACTGAAGAAAAATCTGCAGGCTGAAAAAGGATCCCGCAGCCTTATCCACCAACGGCGACTCTTAATAGCCAAGCTCGCTGAACAGAAACCTTCAGCTTCAGGTGGGCAACTTTGTCGGTGTGAAGCGACAGAACACAGTCCAAGTCCAGCAGCACCTTTAAGACCAACAACTTTAATGCTGGGCATAAGCTTTCGCGTGCATGCGTGCTTCTTTAGATAGCAAAAGAAGCACGCATGCACACGAAAGCTTATACTTCGTTAGTCTTACAGGTGCCCCTGGACTCGGACTCTGTTCTATTGCTTCAGACCGACTTTAAGTCTGGGCATAAGCTTTGGCTTAGGCATGCACGCACACGAAAACAGACCGAGGATGAAACCCTGCTGGTCTCAAAGGTGCCACCGGTCTGTCAACTTAGTCCTCCAGCTTCAGAGGCAGCACGCCTCTGAACAGCAACGGGCAGCACGGATGGTTCCCAAACCAGTAAGGGGCGGAGGGGGGGGTCGAAGGCTGCTGGGATCCAGCAAAGCCGCTTTCCCGTCCTCCTCAGCCGCCAGCGGCGCGCAGAACCTCCAGATCCAGGAGCAGTCTACCTCTGCCCGTCAGGCGCTGCTGGGAGACCGACGAGGCGCGGCCCCCCTGGGCGAGGGTGCTGGACTGCCCCAGCCGGGCTCCTCCCCGCGTCCTTCCTCCCGAGGGGGCAGAGGCGGCTGCAAGGCGGCTCCCGAGGCTCCCTGCGCTCCGGGCAGCCTTGGTGTCTCCGTCCCCCCCGCCCCAGCGGGCCCCTCCCCGGCCGCCAAGAGCCTCGCCCCCGCCCGGCCCCCTTCTCTCCGGGCCTCGAGCCAGGCCGGCGCCGGCGCCTCCGCCTCACCTCTCCCCGCCGGGCCCAGCGCCCTCTTGCGCGGCTTCGGGCTCGGGAGCGGGCTCCGGGGTCCAGCCACTCCGCCCAGACGGCTCCGCGCGGATCCCTTCCCTCCACAGCGCCGCCACCGTCCAAGATGGCAGCCCAAAGCAGGGCCAGGCAGGGACCGGCTTCCCCTCGCCCGGCTTCCGCTTCCTGCCGCGGGAGGGACGGACACTTCCGGGAGACGCGCTAGGCGGCGGGGAGAAAGCCATCGGCGAGGGCGGGGAAAGGCGTTTCGGAGGGCAAGGGGAATGGCCGGTCTAGGACGTTGTTTGTCTATGGTTCCGGGCGGCCCCGCCTTCTTGCCCGGGCCTCGGCCCGATGTGCGCCTGCGCCTGACAGCTCCGGCCTGCTTCTACCCACGCCGCCCACCCTTGCTGTTGCTATGGTGACCGGCGGGCAAGCGCGAAGGCTGGATTGCGGCCTAGTCGGGGAAAATTTAAAGACAATATAAAACCTCCCGTAAACGTGCGCTGCCCTGCTCGAGCCCATTATGACACATTATGATTATTTGTTTTACCTGTTTGTTTTACATTTATCTCACATTCTGTGCAAAGCAAACAAGGCACGCAGCTCCCTCACGCACAGTGCAACTGATCTAGGCGCACGCGAGATCACGTGTACCCGGGCTCCCAAGGAGATGCAAACGTTTGTATTCAAAATGGCACCTAGGGCTGAAGGCCTCTGAGCATGTGCAGAGCGCTTTTGCCCTGGCACATTTTTTTTTAAGACAAAGCGAGTTCTTAATCTGGGTGTGCAGAGAGTCTACTTTGAGAGAAGAGGGAAATGAGGTTTTTAAAAACCTTTTAAGTGGACAAAAGGTGGTGTCTCAGCATTGCAAAACAAAGTACCTTCTCTCTGTGAAAGGAATGAATTGCTGGCTCTGGTTTAAACCAGGGGTGGCCAAACTGCAACTCGGGAGCCACCTGTGGCTCTTTCACACAATCGAACGTTAATAAAAAGCAAATTTGCACCTCTGGGTGATCTTATTGCGCCAGGCACATCAGCTCAATTCAGGCACTTTGGGGGCAGAGTGCCCCATGGGGGCTAGTTCCAGGCCCGCGGGTTGGGGGCCCTTAGAGCAGGCAGCCCCCCGCCCCCTGGGGAGACCTGCCAGCCCTGCTGGGAAGAATATAAAGCCATAGAGTCCATCCTCCAAAGCATTCATTTTCTCAAGGGGAATTGATCCTCTGTAGTCTGGAGATGAGCCATAATTCTAGGGGATCCCCAGGTCCCACCTGGAGGCTGGCATCCCTAGTTTTAAACAAGTGATATTTAATAAACAAGCTATCTATGTAGACTGGAGATCAGTTGGAATTCTGGGGGAGGGATCTCCAGCCCCCACCTGGAGTTTG
This sequence comes from Gekko gecko, assembly GCA_029375565.1. Lineage (NCBI taxonomy): Eukaryota > Metazoa > Chordata > Lepidosauria > Squamata > Gekkonidae > Gekko > Gekko gecko. Next base: position 26,302,017 of record JAPDNY010000016.1, read on the forward strand.
GCAACAGGAAGTTGGTGGGCTCCCTCCACGTGAGAGAATGCTGAACCTGGATTGAGCCATGGCGGTATTCCTAATTTTCTTTTTAATCGTATTTTTAATCTCACCCTTCTTCCTAGGAACTCAGACCACCCATACATGGCCTCCTCTTGTTTTATCCTTTGAGAAATGATCAGGTAGGTTTGGCTGGGTGGTTTCCCGAAGCCGGTGACCTTCATGTCTACGCAGGGCAGCAGCGGTAGAATATTCCACCTTTTTAAAACAGGTAAAAAAAAATAAATCAAAAGTTTATTTTAAAAAAACGAATAAAATAATAGCTAGGTAGAAAGGCAGACCGACAGACAGCGGAGATGGATACTTTGTGATAATTTATTCGAAATATTCTGTCGTTCCTCCTTCCCGTGTCCAAATGATGGCCACCTACACAGGTTTTACGAGGCACGATGCTGACGCCACCACACCCTGCTTCCACTCCATCAGGTCCCCTGGCACACATGCGCTGTCTACCTCCCTGGGATCAGTTAAGGATGCCAGCCTCCAGGTGGGTCCCTGGGATCCCCCGGAATTACATTTCATGTCTAAACTACAGAGATCAGTTCCCCTGGAGAAAATGGTTGCTTTGGAGAACCAGTTTGGTGTAGTGGTTAAGTGCGCGGACTCTCATCTGGGAGAACCGGGTTTGATTCCCCACTCCTCCACTTGCACCTGCTGGATGACCTTGGGCAAGCCATAGTTCTGGCACAGCTGTTCTTGAAAAAGAGCAGTTTCCGTCAGAGCTCTCTCAGCCCCGCCTACCTCACGGGGTGTCTGTTGTGGGGAGGGGAAGGGAAAGGAGTTTGTAAGCTGCTCCGAGTGAAGGACGGGGTATAAATCCAGTCTCTTCTCTTCTTCTTCTTTGGAGGGTGCACTGTGGCCTTGTACCCACTGAGGTCTCTGTCCTCCCCAGACTCCATCCCCAATTCTCCAGGAGTTTCCCAACCTGGATCTAGCAACCAATGCTCCCTCTAAGCTGTGGAGTCTTGTGAGCAAAACTCCTGTTTTGTGAGCTACTGGCATTAAAGTTGGCGAGTGAGCAATTGGGCTACTGCATCAATTAGTTTGCTCTGGAGCCATCCTTCCTGAGCGAAGACAGAAATGTGTGAGCTGGAGGCTAAAAAACTGTGAGCTGGCTCACACTAACTCAGCTTAGAGGGAACACTGCTGGCAACCCTACCCTGCCCTCTCCAGCTAGTGGCAAGAGGGGACCTGGAGACTCTAGATCAGTGCCGGAAGACTAAAGGGATCCCAGGGGAGTCATTGTCCCGTCCCTTCCAGCATCTCCCTTCCCATGTGTTTTGTATTGAGCCCGAACTGTGCTTGCAAAAAGGGCTTCGCTTAGGACGCATAACAATGGCTTGCTAGGATCCTAGAACAGACCAGTAGGGAGGCAGGGATCCTAGAGAAAACCAGTTGGGAGACAATGGAGTGTAAATAGCCTGTCCTTGGGAGTGGGGTGTGTTTTGGGTGTAACCTTTTCCCAGGGCTTTTTTTGTAGAAAAAACCCAGCAGGAACTCATTAGCATAATAGGCCACACCCATCAGCAGAAACTCATTAGCATATTAGGCCACACCCCGTGACAGCACAGCTCATATTAGGCCACACCCCATGTTATCAGAAGTGTGGTCATCCAGCCACATCCACCTTTTGCTTCTTATTTTGTTTACCTTATTTGTTGTCAAAACCCAGGGCTTTTTTGTAGCAGGAACTCCTTTGCATGTTAGGCCACACAGCCCTAATATAGCCAATCCTCATGAGTTTCTGCTGTTGGGTGTGGCCTGTTATGCTAATGAGTTCCTGCTGGGCGTGGCCAACTCGGGAGCCAGCGGGAACTCCGTTCCTGTGCGTTCCTGTCCAAAAATAGCCCTGCCTTTTCCAGGCATAATACCAGGCTTTGGGGACCGGGATTTCAGTCTTCTTTCTCTTGCTGAACTACTAATAAACTATGAGCCGATCACTTGAACGCGTCTGAACCCCGCATATCGCTCCATGTAAAGCAAAATTGCCCTGAGGTACTTGAGATTTAGGGTTGCCCCTTGCCAGTCTCTGGGCAGTAGCGGGAGATCTTTCAAAATTACAGCTGGTCTCCGGGTTACCGAGATTGGTTTCTCTGGAGGAAAATGGATGCTGAGGAAAGCGGACTGTATGGCATTATGCCTACGGTTGCCTGGGGTATGGTGTCAGTCACCAACCCCCCCGGAGGCACCTGGAGATCTCTTGCTATGACAATCGATCTCCGGATGACCAGTGTTCCCTCTAAGCTGAGTTAGGATGAGCCAGCTCACAGTTTTTTTAGCCTCCGACTCACACACTGTTGTCTTCGCTCAGGAAGGATGTGGCTCCAGACCAAACTAACTGATGCAGGAGCTAAATTGCTGGCTCACACCTTTAATGCCAGTAGCTCGCCAAGTATTTTTGCTCACGAGACACCACAGCTTCCAGGGAGCATTGCAGATGACTGAGATCAGTTTTCCCGGAGAACGTGGATGCTTTGGAGGGTGGGGTCTAGGGCAATGCTCCCTCTAAGCTGTGGGGTCTTGTGAGCAAAAACTCTACTTTGTGAGCTACTGGCATTAAAGTTGTGAGCGAGCGATTTATGCTCCAGAGCATAAATTAGTTTGCTCTGGAGCCATCCTTCCTGGTAAAGTAAAGGTAAAGGTTCCCTTGCTCGAAAGCCAGTCGAATCCGACTCTAGGGTTGCGGTGCTCATCTCCGTTTCCAAGCCGAAGAGCCAGCGCTGTCCAAAGACGTTTCCGTGGTCATGTGGCCAGCATGACTAAACACCAAGGTACATGGAACGCTGTTACCTTCCCACCGAAGTGGTACCTATTTATCTACTTGCAATTTCTTGCTTTCGAACTGCTAGGTTGGCAGGAGCTGGGACCAGAGACAGGAGCTCACTCCGTCATGCGGCACTCTCGGGTCTCGAACTGCTGAACTACTGATCTTACAAAGCCTGCAGTTCCTTAAAAATTACAGTGTTTTCCAGATATAGTATAACTAGGGTTGCCAGCCTCCAGGTGGGGCCTGGGAATCTCCGGCTTTGACCACTGATCCCCAGCCGACAGAGATCAGCTCCCCCTGGAGAAAACGGCTGCTTTGAAGGGTGGACTCTGTAGCACTGTACTATGCTGAAGCCCCTCGCCTCCCCAAACCACACCCTCTCCTGGCTCCACCCCCAAAGTCTCCAGGTATTTTCCAACCCAGACTTGGCAACCCTAAGTATAACCTCCAGGTAGTGGCTGGAAATCTCTTGGGATTACAACCAATGCTCTCTCTAAACTGTGGGGTCTTGTGAGCAAAAATTCTACTCTGTAAGCTACTGGCGTTAAAGTTGTGAGCCAGCAATCTGGCTGCTGCACCAATTAGTTTGCTCTGGAGCCCTCCTTCCTGAGCTAAGACAAAAACGTGTCAGCCGGAGGCTAAAAAACGGTGAGCTAGCTCACGCTGACTCAGCTTAGAGGGAACACCGATGGAGATCAGTTCCCCTGGAGAAAATGGCCACTTTGGAAGTTGGTCTCTGTGGCATAATCCCCCACCAAAGCCCCTCCCCTCCACAAAGCCCCTCCTCCTCAGACTCCACCCCCAGACCTCCAGGTATTTTCCACCCAGACCTGGCAACCCTACCTAAGCATCAACATCTGACCTAAAGCCTGGCAAGGCTAAAAACAAAAGCCAATTAAATCAGGCGGGGAGGCAAAGCTTGCTGGCGTTAATTCCGTGGCACTATGACTCTCCCGTCTATCTGGTTTGTGGTTCGTAAAGTGCCTTGTTGGGTTTCTGTGAGAGGAAAGGAACGTCCTACTCGGCAATGTCCTTTGGGGATAAAAAGCACTCACTCTCCAAAACACCAGTGTATAATTAAGGGGTTTTATTATTTTTTTGCTCAGCCAAGAGAGAGAAGAGAGAGAGATCTCTCCATGACTTCTCCTGGCAACTCCTACAGTATAAATAGACACGTGGATTTACAGCACACCGGGCAGCCGGCTTGGGCTTTTTCTTGCCGGCTCTCACACCTCTGCCTTCGGGATCATCCCTGATCCACTTCTGCTTCGTGTCCCTTTGCAAAATAATGAAAACAAGAGCCCTGTTGCGCCCAGTCCGTGAAGCAATTATCTGTCATCATGGGCTGTTTGGCAAGTGGCTGGATATTCCATCTTATCCAAACTCTTTCTCCACTCCCCTGCACGGTTCCATCAACCCGAGGCTGCTCCGCAGTCGCCGAGTCACCGATCCGGTATTTTAATCTAAACATGAATGCTAGTGTGTTATTAGGTAAATTCGTCTCCCGAAATGCTTTTAACACCTCTTCCGTCTTGCTTCTCCCATATGCAAATGGATCCGTAATTACACCGCCGGAGCAGCATCGCTCCTCGTTTGGAAGAAAGTATCCAGTCCCTACCGTGGCTGGATGGATGTTTTCCCATCAAGGAAGAGAAGACGTCGGGGTTTTGCAACTGGCACTGTTGCCAGGGATTTGTCTCAGGTGCGCAGGCCGGTCCCTTGTCTCTGGAGAGAGTCACAGCCAAAGTAAGTGAATGTTTCTCGACGCTGAAGGACATAAACAGGGCCAGTCGGGTGCAATGGGTATGAGAGGCTGGTGGTTGGGGCACTGCGATCCCGGCAGTGCCAGATTAAGAGAATCCTTGAGAATTTATGATTTGCCTGGAGAGATCCCGGAGAGTTTCTCCCACCCAGGTAATACTGAGCTCAAACGGACCAATGCTCCAACTCCGTGTTAGGTAACTTCAGACGCCTAGGCTACTGAACTGCACGGGGATCCTACAGGCCTCTACATGTACTATTCTCTTGGAGAGAGGAGATGTGTCTCTCAGTGGTAGAGTGTGTGCTCTGCAGGTCCCGGGATCGAGGACTGGTATCACAGGAGAAGGCCTTTCTCCGTTTGAGACCCCCGGGTGCAGCCACTGGCAGTGAGGGCAGACAAGGCTGAGCTAGATAGGCAGTCTCCTTTCTCAAGGGGGTTTCCCCAGTCTGGGTACCCAGCTCAGTGTTTTTTTAATTTCTTGGTCTGCCCCCCCCCCCCAATTTGGTGTCTTTCTGTGGTTTTCGTATCGTTTCTCCACGTTTTATCAAACCATCTTTTCATCCAATTTTGAGAACGTGGGGGGATGTCAAAGGAACCGCCGAAAGGCAGCAAATGTAAAACGATGTGAGGAAACTCGGAGGACACCCCGCTCCCCCATCCCGCAGTTTGGAACCCAAAACTCTGGGGAAACCTCTGCGTGAGAGAAAGAAAGCCACTCAGACTTTTTGCCCAGTCCTTTTGGTTGTGTGGGGCGGGGGGTGGGGGGGAGAAAGACGGCCGCATCTAGGGAAATCCTTATTTTTATTAATTATTTTTTTTATTTATTCCAGAGCTCTAAAGTAGGAAGAAGTACAATTCCCCCCCCATCACACTGCAAATCTTGCCTGCAAGAAGCAACAGGGGCAGGATGATAAATTAAAGAAAAAACTAGCTTTGCCGCAGGCAATAAAATAGCTCGAGGGCCCCACGGGATTGCAAGGGCGACCTTGGTGCTTTTCACGTGCAGGATTGCCAACTTCGGGTTAAGAGATTCCTGGAGACTTGGGGGGTGGAGCCTGGGGAGGGTGGGGCTTGGGGAGGGGAGGAGCCTCCGTGGGTTATAACGCCATGAAGTCCACCCTCCAAAGCAGGCAATTTCTCCAGAGGAGCTGATCTCTGTTGTCTGAAGATCAGTTGTAACTCTAGGAGATCTCCAGATCCCACCTGGAAGTGGACGCTCTTACCTGCGTGATTTTCTTGCTGCTTGCATCTCTGGAGCGGGGTGGGGCTTACTGCAAACTGTGCTTGCCGGTCCGGGCATCTGTCCAAGCTACAGTTAGCACAAACCCAAGTCCGCAAAACCGTTTCATGTTTGCCGGTTCCAGTTTGCCGGCCAGTTGCATGTCGTGATTTGTCAATCCAGACAGGTGCGATCATAGAGGGCTCTTCAGTCAACTGCGTCCCAGATTTTGGTGTCATGTTCGTATTTTCTTCTTATTAGAACTGCATGGTTCAGGGTTTGGTTTGGTTTTTTTCGTGGAAGAGCAGCTGATGAGATAAATTTTCGTCTCGGGTACCATGTTGGGCCTGCGGTACAGGAATCTGTGCTCGCAGTGTCCTTTATGAACTTGCTAGCTTGGCAGCTCATAGGATGGCTTATGAAGAGGATGTCGGGTTGCCAGGTCTGGATTGGGGGAAATACCTGGAGGTTTGGGGGGTGGAGCCTGGGGAGGGTGGGGTTTGGGGAGGGGAGGGGCCTCAGCAGGATATAATACCATTGAGTCCCCCCTTCCAAAGCAGCCATTTTTCTCCGGGGGGAACTGATCTTGGTAGGGTTGCCCGGTCCCTCGAAGACGCTGGCGGGGAGATGGGGGGATGTTCTGGGAACCAGAAGCATCTTTGTGCGGTGTGCCCTGCTTCACCCAGAAGTGATGTAGGCACGTTGGTGATGTTGGGTTTGCTGAGCAGTCGGGTTAGAACGGATAAAAGTAAGTCCTTCTTCACCCACAGAGTGATTAACATGTGGAATTCACTGCCACAGGAGGTGGTGGCAGCAACAAGCACGGACAGCTCCAAGAGGGAATTGGATAAACATCTGGAGCAGAGGTCCCATCAGTGGCTATTAGCCACAAGGTATCGATAGGGACTCTCAGTCTGTGGCAAGTGATGCTCTGTATTCTTGGTGCTTAGGGTGGGGGCAGCAGTGGGAGGGCTTCTAGTGTCCTGGCCCCACTGGTGGACCTCCTGAGGGCACCTGGTATTTTTGGCTACTGTGTGACACAGAGTGTTGGACTGAATGGGCCATTGGCCTGATCCAACATGGGCTTCTCTGAAGTTCCTATGTTATGTTCTTATGGGGGGGGCAACACTCTGGTTTTGGGGCAATACTCTGTGGTAAAATCAGCCTCCAACCATAGAGTCTGAGGTCTTGGCCATCTGGAGATCAATTATAACAGCAGGAGAAGACAAGAGACTAATTGCCACGGAGGCAGAGAGGGAGATGCAGTTGGCTGAGGTTTGGATGCCGAGCATCAGCTGTGGAACCGTGCTGACACTGAAGGCGCAGTCTCAAGCACGCTCACTAGGGGGCACTGTTCCCTCTAAGCTGAGTGAGTGTGAGCTAGCTCACAGCTTCTTTTAGCCTCTGGCTCGCACATTTTGTCTTAGCTCGGGAAGGACGGCTCCCGAGCAAACTAATTTGCGCCGTGGACAAATCGCTCACTCGCAGTAGATCACAAAGTAGGATTTTTGCTCACAAGGCTCCACGGCTTCGAGGGGGCATTGCTAGGGAGCCAGTCGCATTGAACTCAGTGGGATTTACTTCCGATCGTATGTCCTTGGGACTGATCCCTACAACCCATGCTGGATGGTGACGCTTCCCTCACACACAGGCACTGTGGGGGCGGTGGACCTTTCCTGGGTTACAGACAGCCTGCTAACCTAAAAGAACTTCTCACCCACAATGCTAAACTACTTCACAGTAACATGGCCTCTGGTGCCCAGGCCTGCAATGAACCAAGATGCCAACTTTGCTCTCATATAGATCCTAGGAACGCCATCAGTGGACCCAGCAACATCAGCTATATCATCTCAGGTTCATATTCCTGCTCATCCTCGAATGTGATTTATGCCGTCATGCGTCAACCATGCCCTACCTGGCCAGTCCCTTCCACAAAGAATTAATGGACAAAAGTCTGACATTAGGAGCCACAACATTCAAAAACTGGTGGGGGGCACATTTTAACCTTCCAGGGTGTTCAGTTGCTGACCTAAACACAGCAGCTGCCTTACAAAGGAATTTCAAAGGCAGATTAGAAAGAGAGACTGCTGAATCGCAACTGGAAAATGAATGCATCCTCCTGGACTGAATTGAGACCTAGGTTTCCTGTCTCATTACCAATGCTGATTTCTCCACGCCTACTGTCCCTTTGCGTGTCATACCTAACCCAATCACGCCTGCTATTGTCATGCAGCTACTTTTGTCATTCACCTGCTACTGTCATTTGGCATCTGAAATCGCTCCACTCTCCAAGATATAAAGACAGATGGACCTGCATTCTAGCTGTGTCTGAAGAAGCGGGCAGTGACTCACAAAAGCTGCTACCCTGCCACAGTCTTTAAGGTGCGACTGGACTCATGCTGTGATCACTATATTATATTGACTCTTTTAGGTTATGAACTCCCCATTGAGAAATACCTGGAGATTTTGGGGGTGAAGCCTGGGGAGGCCAGGGTTTGGGGAGGTGATGGACCAAAGTGGCCTATAATGTAGGGTTGCCAGTTCCCCCCTGGCCACCAGCAGGCAGTGGGGAGTAGGGTTGCCAGATCTAGGTTGGGGAACTTCTAGATATTTGGGGATGGAGCCTGGAGAGGACAGGGACCTCAGTGGGGTACACAGTGCCATAGAGTTCACCCTCCAAAGCAGCCATTTTCTCCAGGGGGACAGATCTTTGTAGTCTAGCGATAAGGTGTAATTCTGGGGGATCCCCGATCCCTCCCAGAGGCTGGCATCCCTAGTACATTGCCATAGAGTCCACCCTTCAAAGCAGACATTTTCTCCAGGGAACAGATCTTTGTAGTCTGGCGATAAGGTGTAACTCCGGGGGATCCCCAGGTCCCTCCTGGAGCCTGGTATCCCTAGTACAATGCCATAGAGTCCACCCTCCAAAGCAGACATTTTCTCCAGAAGAAGTGATCACCGTTGTCAGAACATCCGTTATAATTCCAGGAGATCTCCACCTGAGGTTGGTAACCCTACTCACAATGGAGAAGCAGCACTGTTGATCTGGGAAGGGATTCCAGGCAGGACAGGGGCACGGGAGGGGTAGCAAGAGAACATGACAACAGAAGAGAACAGAAGAGGAGCCATGTTGGATCAGGCCAATGGTCCACCTCGTCTGACACTCTGTGTCGCTGGAGAACTTTGGATGGTTGAAGAGGAGGAGCGAAGATCACAAACAGGGCCCTGTCAAAACGTAAGGGCAGAAATGCAGGGCGGAGCAAGGGATGTCGAACGACTGCTTTGAGGCCGGGAGAACGGGTCTTCCTAATGAGTTTGTTGTCGCTGAGGCGAGATGTTTGGTTGCGGCTTTTCCTTTTCCTCTGCCAGACCCGGATGGCCACCTCCCCGTGTTGATTTGAAAACACCGTCTTTTGTATTAAAGTGCAGCCTTCCGATCCCCGAAACACGATCCAATGTCATAATACAATTGGGGGAAAAGGTACAACAGCCAAAGCGAGACTAACAAACGAAGAAAACGCAACAGCGAAATGGCAAAAGGGGGCTCCTTAAAGACAGATCCAGGCGGGGTCGCTGTGTTGATCCGAAACAACAGGACAAAGTTTGAGTCCAAGGGCACCTTTGAGACCCATGAAGTTTAATAAAGTTTAATTCAACTTTAATAAAACTTTGTTGGACTTCAAGATGCCACTGGACTCAAACTTTGTTCTATGGGTTCCTTCAAGCGTGGCAAAGGGAAGATCTGAAAAAAGCAGGAACATACTGGGTTCGATCCTGCCGACTCTTTTTCACTCCATCTGGCCCGGTTCTCCTCCACACCTGCAGCCCCCTGTCCCACATAGCTCTTGTTCATACGGGTCCCCTGATCCCCAGTTTGTTGTAGTGGTTAAGTGCACGGACTCTAATCTGGGAGAACCGGGTTTGATTCCCCACTTCTCCAACTGCTGGATGAGCTTGGGCAAGCCATAGTTCTATCAGAGCTGTCCTTGAAAAAGAGCAGTTTCTGTCAGAGCTTTCAGCCCCACCTACCTCCCAGGGTGTCTGTTGTGGGAAGGGGAAGGGAAAGGAGTTTGTAAGCCACTCTGAGACTCTGAGGGAAGGATGGGGTATAAATCCAATCTCCTCCTCCTCCTCCTCCTCCTCCTCCTCCTCCTCCTCCTCCTCCTCTTCTTCTTCTTCTTCTTCTTCTTCTTCTTCTTCTTCTTCTTCTCCTTCTTCCTTCTTCCTTCTTCCTTCTTCCTTCTGGTGGTCAGAGGGGACGCCTTTCCTCCCTTTCTCATCAGTGGAAAAGTTGGTTGGTTCCAACCCACAGGTCTGTGGCTCCCTCCCTTAGCCACCTGCCCTGGCTTCCACAAGAACCTCTGAACGCTCACATCTGAATTAAAGTTTCCTTGCGCCAGTCTTGGACGGATATGAAATCTGGCGGAAAGAATCTGACCACTCACTCCTCCCCTGGCCCATCATCCACCTCCGTTCCCACGGCATCTCGGAAACGGGCAGGATGGAACACGGCTGGTCAACAAGGCCAGGGAGGAAGGAGTGGGAGAAACCACTCGTGTCTCATCTTCCACCACGTTGGGGAACGAACAGCGGAAACACAAGCAGAGTCACACACGGTTCTAAGCCAATTGATTTAGAAGAGAATCTCTGCTTTGGATTTGAGTTGCCAGGTCTAGGCTGAGAAGTTCCTGGCGGTTTCAGAGTGGACCCTGGGGAGGGAGTCAGTGAGGTATGATGCCATAGCATCCACACTAGGGTTGCCAGCCTCCAGCTGGGGCCTGGGGATCTCCCGCTTTTACAGCTGATCTCCAGCTGACAGAGATCAGCTCCCCTGGAGAAAATGGCTGCTTGGAAGGGTGGACTCTGTGGGCATTGGACCATGCTGAGGCCCCTCCCCTCCCGAAACCCCACCCTCTCCCGGATCCACCCCCAAAGTCTCCAGGAGTTTTTCAACCCAGAGCTGGTAACCCTAATCCACCCTCTGAAGCAGCCATTTTCTCTGGGGGAAATGATCTCTGTAGTCAGAAGAAGATCCATTGTAATTCTGGGAGATCTCCAGGCCCCACCTGGGGGCTGGCAACCAACGCTCCCTCTAAGCTGTGGAGTCTTGTGAGCAAAAACTCTACTTGGTGAGCGACCGGCATTAAAGCTGTGAGCGAGCAATTTGGCTACGGCATAAATCAGTCTGCTCTAGAGCCCTCCTCCCTGGACGGAGACAAAAATCTGTGAGCCGGAGGCTAAAAAACGGTGAGCTAGCTCACACTGACTCAGCTTAGAGGGAGCACTGCTGGCAACCCTAGTTGGACCGTTAGCAGCACTGTGCAGATTTCCATGAGGCATGATTTAGAATTTTCCCAGGCCTACCATCAATCCCGGTTTCTATTTCATTTCCTGGTCGTTCGTAGAACCCAGGATTCTTTATTTCCGTGCCGTTTTGGTCCCCCCTCCGTTTCATCGCACTGTGTTTTCCACATAAAGCATTCACATTTTGACACGGTTCACACATCAATAAACCGGCACTGTATTTATATTAAACATATATAAACGGGATCGGTGCTGCGTTAAAAAAACACGCACATAAACCGTGCAAGGTGCGTCCGCAGCACAAACCCATGTACAGAACCAACAGTGGAAAAACGGAGAGCCAAAACAGTCGGCAAAGTGGCAAAAGACCCGAGACCCCTGAGAGGCACTCCCAGTCACGGATCTGGACAGGCCCCTCGCTGACTCAATAAGGCCGCTTCGGGCATTCATGCGCCGCCTCTACCCTGTCAGGCGCCACTAGCCCACGGAAGGAGGCCCAAGTTCAGCGAACCTCTTAAAAATTCAGCAGAAGCCACACGGCCGTCCATAAACAGTTTCACGACTCCAGAGCTCTGAGGTTCCCATCCGGCGTGATGAACCGCTCCGCAGTTTTGCTGAGTAAGCGTTGGGCAAGAACTCGTGGGCACTCCATGAAATTGCTGAGCAGTCGGGTTAGAACAGATAAAAGGGAGTACTTCTTCACCCAAAGAGTGATTAACATATGGAACTCACTGCCACAGGAGGTGGTGGCAGCTACAAGCATGGACAGCTTCAAGAGGGAATTAGATAAGCATATGGAGCAGAAGTCCATCAGTGGTTATTAGTCACAAGGTATAGATACAAGCTCTCGGTCTGGGGCAAGTGATGCTCTGTCTTCTTGGTGCTTGGGGGGGCAGCAGTGGGAGGGCTTCTAGTGTCCTGGCCCTACTGCTGGACCTCCTGATGGCACCTGGTATTTTTGGCCGCTGTGTGACTCAGAGTGTTGGACTAGATGGGCCATTGGCCTGATCCAACATTGGCTTCTCTTATGTTCTTATGTTCTTATGACAAGCCACACGGCAGCCCCGCCTTCCACACCCTTTGCGTTATCGATCGTGAATCAGCCAAACTATGCCACAGATGGCTGGTCCAGCCCCGACAGTGTGTGGAAACAAGAATCCCGAGGAGGGATCGACAAGTAAAGTGTTCTCCCGTCAACAAACAGGAAAACCTTCCCAAAAGAAATAAACACAAGCGACTCTCTTTCACGTTCCGCACGGTTTGGTGATTTTTCCCTTCTCCTCCTGCGATCACCGGGAAGAAATTCCGGAAGAGGTTTGCGGCACGTTTCGGGTTGTTTTTCTCTTCGGGCTGCCAGAGGGACTGGCTAACCGCTGAACGGCATCCTCCTCTAAGCAAGGGCAGGGGAACCAAGAAGGAGAGGCCCAGCTCGGTCATAACCTGCAGCATTTTGCTGATGGGGAAAAAGGACATTTTCGTACCCTTTCGTACACCCCTGTTTTCACAAGACACACGCCCACTTTCTGTAATTACAGACTGCCAGAAGCTTATTTCTGCCTCTTGTAGAGGCGCCAGCCTCCGGGTGGGACCTGGCGATCACCCAGAATTCCAGTTCATCTCCAGACTACAGAGATGAGTTTGTTTCCCTGGAGAAAAAGGATGCTTTGGAGGGTGGACTCTACGGCAGGGGTGTCAAACAAGTGGCCCGGGGGCCGGATCAGGCCCTTGGAGGGCTTCCATCAGGCCCACAATGGAACTGGCCGTCTCCTGCTTCCAGTTCTGCTGCTGCTGCGGCATCCTAGCTTGCTTCACCAGACTCTCTCAATCACTCTAAGCTGAGTCAGTGTGAGCTAGCTCACAGTTTTTTAGCCTCCACACTAGGGTTACCAGCCTCCAGCTGGGGCCTGAGGATCTCCCGCTTTTACAGCTGGTCTCCAGCTGACAGAGATCAGCTCCCCTGGAGAAAATGGCTGCTTTGAAGGGTGGACTCTATGGCATTGGACCCTGCTGAGGCCCCATAAGAACATAAGAACATAAGAGAAGCCAATGTTGAATCAGGCCAATGGCCCATCTAGTCCAACACTCTGTCACACAGCGGCCAAAATATACCAGGTGCCATCAGGAGGTCCAGCAGTGGGGCCAGGGCACCAGAAGCCCTCCCACTGCTGCCCCCTCCAGCACCAAGAATAGAGTGCATCACCTGCCCCAGACTGAGAGTTCTCATTCTATACCCTGTGGCTAATAGCCACTGGTGGACTTCTGCTCCATATGTTTATCTAATTTCCTCTTGAAACTGTCCATGCTTGCAGCTGCCACGACCTCCTGTGGTCGTGGCCCCTCCCCTCCTGAAACCCCGCCCTCTTCATGTTTTCCCCTGGGGCCTAGGCTCTGTGGTGAATGTCAGTAAATCAATAGCAGGTTTGCAGCTTACAGAGCTAATGTTTTAAGCACGTTTTTATTTTAAGTAAAAAAAAAAAATCTTTGTGTTTGTGTCCTTTATAACGTTTGCATCTCCGCTACCTGGCATTACATTTCATGACGCACACGGCCCGGCCCAACAAGGTCTCATTTATGTCAGATCTGGCCCTCATGAGTTCAACACCACTGCTCTACGGCATCGTACCCCACTGAGGTCCCTGTCCGCTCCCGGGCTCCACCCCCGAATCTCCAGGAGTTCCCAAACCTGGAGCTGGCAACCGTACCCCCCCACCCTCTCTGCCAACGACCAGGAGGGATCTCGCAACCAATGCCCCCTCTAAGCTGTGGGGCAGTGTTCCCTCTAAGCTGAGTTCGTGTGAGCGACCTCATAGTTTTTTAGCCTCCGGCTCACACCTTTTTGTCTTCGCTCAGGAAGGAGGGCTCCCGAGCAAACTAATTTATGCAGTCGCCAAACAGCTCGCTCACAACTTCACTGCCAGTAGCTCCCGGAGTAGAATTTTTGCTCACGAAAGCCCACAGCGTAGAATTGGAGCATTGCTGTGGAGTCACGTGAGCCAAAATCCTGCTTTGTGAGCTGCAGGCATTCCTGTTGTGAGCCAGCGATCTGGCGCCTGCATGAACCAGTTTGCTCTGGAGCCACATCCCTTCCTGAGCGAGGACAAGAATGGGTGAGCTGGAGGCTCAAAGCGGTGAGCTAGCTCACACGAGCTCACCTTAGAGGCAACACGGCGTCGCAACCCTATCCCGTTGCGCGTTGGCCTGAGAATTTTCCCACCAGCCCTTTCTGCTCTGCCCGTACTTCTAGCACGCAGACTGATGTGACGGTCTGATCACTGACGCAGATTACGCCAGCCTGCTAGACACGTCCACAGGGTCCCGTTGAACAGGTGGAAACCTTAGGTATGTATGGGGGGTGTCCTCCCTGTGTGATAGCCCAGTTGACCTTGGGTTCTGAAGCAAGACTGTGCAGGTGAGCTGACCCCTAACCCTTTCCTTTTAACGGTTGCTCGAAAAGTAGACTCTTTGCTCACAAGACTCCACAGCTTAGAGGGAGCACGGACCTGCAGGAACAGAGTTGCTCAATATCATTTCTAGCCCCCTCCAAAAAACCCTGGAAGCGACCGTACCATGTGACGTTCTAGGAATCCTCTTGATTTCTGTGGCAAAGACCATAGAGATCAGAGGGCTCCCTAGAGCACTGCACAACGTCACTTCTGTTTCTTTCAGCCGTTTGCTCAGTCTTTCATACAGTGCCCCCGCTCGTTTCCCCCTGCCTCCCTACTGGGCACATGAGGCGGGATGGAGAGGATGGGCAAATGGCAACCCTGTTCTTTGCCCACCCAAGATCCTGGAGAATCACTGCTGGTCACAGCAGGCAGTACTGAGCTAGAGAGACCGATGCTCAGGCGCAGTAGAAGGCAGTGCTGCACGTGTTCATATAATCATTTCCGAGTCTCAGTTCTGAAGATTTCGGCCCCTTCTCCCCGGGGATATCTGGAAGTTAAACTCCAAAGCAGGAGCGTTGCATCCCATGTTCCCGCTAAGCTGTGGAGTCTTGTGAGCAGAAATTCTACTTTCTGAGCTACTGGCATTAAAGTTGTGAGTGAGCAATACAGCTGCTGCATAGATTCGTTCGCTCTGGAGCCCTCCTTCCCGGGCCAAGAGAAAAACGTGTGAGCCGGAGGCTTAAAAAACTGTGACCTAGCTCACACCAACTCAACTTAGAGGGGACACTGGACCTTGGCCGTCGTGGACACAATCACATGCACAGACACCCAAGCGCCGTGCAACGCAGAGCTTGTCCTCTCTGGGCTATTTAACCAGTAGGCAGAGACTGTCCCCGGTAAACAGGAATAGCGGCACATAGGTTAAGGCCGCTGAGTCAGTTCCTGGCAGGCACAGGCAAGACTCTGAGATGAAGAAAGAGGACCTTTGATGATCACCACACGGGGCAGAGACTTCAGGAAGCTACCAGGAAGTCCGCATCATTTCCCAGAATCCTTGACAAACAGAATTTAAGCCTGTACCAGTGTTGGGGACGGACGGACTTTTCTATTGATGGAAGATAGCTTCAGTATTACACTATCGGTGCAATGCTAAGTGGAGTTGTACACTTCTGTGGCCATTGACTCCAACGGATGTACAAGGGTGTGACTTTGCTTAGGACTGCACTGCTAACGATCCTCCCTGTTGCCTCTTCGGCGCCTCCTACAAAAGGTTCCCCGCCGCCAATGAAAAACAGGGGTCCCGGTCACATGGAGCGTTTGCCCCGCCAAAGACACGGTAGCCCTGCGGGGTTTCTGGGCGGGATCACACAGGCACCTCTGGGAGGCGTAGCACTCCCGTGGCCAACGCACAGCTTCCCTCCAAAGCTGCGGAATAAAAAACTACCAGGAAAGGAGCACTGGTTTCTGGAAACCCCGGGGCAAAGGCTGGCATCTTATTGCGGGAGCACCAGTATCCTGCAGCATCCAATGCCCGCCCATGTCCTGGGCAAACTGGATGCTGTAAGTTTCCATGGGATGCACACCAACGCCGAATGGTGCATGCGCACACGCAAGACACCAACAGCGGCCGGCCCCCCCCCAACGGCGCATGCGCACATTACACCAGCGTGGCTTGTGCGCTCGTGCTGCGCCTCTTTTTCGCCACGCTGCAGCATCGCGGTGTGATCGGCGCTCAGAGCTGGAGCGTGGGAACTCGGCGGACCGTGTGATCGGGCTACTTTGCCTTATTTTGCTCCGGGACAAACAGCCACGCCTCCCCACCGCGTTTTCTGGCCCGTATGACCAGGGCCAGGGTGTCCCAAAGGTGTAATTTGTGAAATCTTGGAGGAGACCTCCTTGGCGTGGGAGAGGCAGCCCCTTCAATCCCAGACATCCCATCCCCCCATCGTCGAAAGACTCCGTTGGGTAATAAATCCAAACAGTGACTTGAAGCCAGGGGCCAATCGCAAGTGGAGATGAGGCCCTCCTCTCATCTTCCTCCGTTTCCCAACGCGTGTCCTTCTGCTGTCTGGTCTTGCCTAAGCCTTGAATGTCAAGCCAAGTGCCCTGGCTCACAGCCGAGGCTGGCAATTACGTCGTCTGCCTGCATTCCCAGGCCGCTGCAGATGCAGACGCCATGCGTCACTTCCAGTCTCGTGTGCACGTGCAACGGCCATGTTTGTTTTTCAGCACGGCTGTTTTTTTCCTTGCCCGCAGCCTCCATCCTGAACGGAGGTAAAGGCAGAGGCCTCAACCGCTTGCGCAGGTTGTCGGCTGACGGATGCCGGACCAGCCTGGGAGGCATTCAGGGTAGAGTTCAGGGCTCACCATCACCGGAGGGGATATTGCTTCTAGCCAAGGAAGACCTCTGGCATCCTTCAGAGTTCTGGTTTTGTCGAAACTCAGATGCCAGGGATCAAGATCAGTTGCAACGACAAGAAGGGCAAAGGGCAGAAGTTCACCAGAGAAGAACAGATGTTGGCCTTGAGATCTTGGGTTGTGTCTCGCTGTGTTAGGATTTAAGAGAGGCAAGGTTAAAAGCGATAATATAGATCAGGGTATCGAATTCATTTGTTATGAGGGTTGGATCTGACATAAATGTTACTTTATCGGGTCGGGCCATGTCTGCCATGAAATGTAATGCCAGGTAGTGGGGATATAAACTTTATAAAGGACACAGGCTCCGCCCCCGCATGTAGCAGCTTCTCCAATCCTCACTGAGCTGTGGTCAGAGGAGGCGGGAGGGCAAAAACACCACGACTCCTCTTTCTCCGCCTTTGCTGCCATTCCCCCCACACTATTTTACCCCAGCCATTTCCTTTCTATTTCTTGACAGCTGTGACCACACACACTTCGTCACATGTGCACTCACCCGTCCCCCACCCCCCACAGCCTCCTGCCTTCCCTCCCTCACACCAGTTGCTTGCGGGCCGGGTAACAGCCCTGGAGAGGCCGGTTCTGGCCCTCGGGCCTCATGTTTGACATCCATGATATAGATGGTATCGCAGGCTAACTTCACACATGTTGGATAATGCGCTTTCAGTGTAGCAATCCTTTGCAGCTGGATTTTCCTGTGCAAAACAAGAAAACCTACTACAGTTTGGTGTAGGGGTTAAGAGAGCGGACTCTAATCTGGGAGAACCGGGTTTGATTCCCCACTCCTCCACATGCAGCCGCTGGTGTGACCTTGGGTCAGTTACAAGTCCTTTCAGAGCTGTTCTCTCAAGGGCAGTTCTCAAGAGAGCTCTCTCAGCCCCACCTACCTCACAGGGCTTCTGTTGTGGGGAGGGGAAGGGAAAGGGATTGTAAGCCACTCTGAGACTTCTTTGGGTAGTGAAGGGTGAAATCTAAATCCAATATATTCTTCTTCTACTACTTGCTAAAGTGCATTAAAAGTGCATTATCCAACATGTCTGAAATTGGCCTTAGTCTCCACCCTGACCTGGATGGGCTGGAGTAGCCCAGTCTCCTCAGATCTTGGAAGCTAAGCAAGGTCGGCCCTGGTTAGTACTTAGATGGGAGACTCCCAAGGAAGGTCATGGTCACAACACAGAGTCAGGCAACAGCATAACCACCTATCAATGACTCCTCCCTTGAAAGCCCCCTGGGGTTTCCGTAAGCCAGTTGCGACCCGAAGGCATTTTCCTCCACCACCATCACAGTCTTCAGAGGTTGCTTTTCCGGATCTAGTGTGCAAAGCTGTTAGAAATGTGGTTCACCCAGGTGCTATTTTGGAGCCTATGTGATGGTCGTGCTCAGAAACGTATAAACGTTAGGCATACGGTACGGCTTTGACGATCACAGCATTCAGAATCCCCCCCCCCTCCCGAAATCAATTCGGAATTTCCGTCTGAACGGAGTAAAAGAGATAGGATATGTTAGTGCCTTCCTTTTGGAATTCCTTTCATCAGGGCTTTTTTTGTTAAAAAAAAAAAAAAGCCCAGCAGGAACTCATTAGCATAATAGGCCACACCCAACAGCAGAAATTCATTAGCATATTAGGCCACACCCCTAACAGCGCAGCTCCCTCCCAAGATCGGCTTCCCCCGGTGCCCCGTGGCTTGTAGGGTGCCTGGGGAACCCAAGGGAAGGAAGGCAGTTTCTGGATCGGCTTCCTCAGGTGCCCCGCAGCTGTGGGGTGCCGGGGAACCCAAGGAGGGGAGGCAGTTTAAACTGCCTTCCCTCCCTGGATCGGCTTGGCTTTCCGGGGGGGGGGGGGCTGTAGGTGTAGCCAACTCGAAAGCCTGCCAGAACTCCGTTCCTGTGCGCTCCTGCCCTGAAATAGCCCTGCCTTTCATGTACTTATGTGAGAGAATGCATACACTCTAAGTAACAAGAATGGACTGTGCTCTGAGCTTCTCATGGGGTCGTCAGTCCCCCAGGGGGGGCCTGAAGCTCTCCTGGGAAGACAACTGATTTCCAGACAACGGGGATCAGTCCCCCTGGAGAAAATGGCTGCTTGGAAGGGTGGCTTCTCTGGCAGTAATATCCCGCTGAGGTACCTCCCCTTCCTAATCCTTGCTCCGCCCCCAAATTCCCAGGGATTTCCCCACCTGGAGTTGGCAACCCGATGCAAGAGAGCAAAAGGGGGGAGGGTGTTTTCATGCCTTGTTTGCGGACTTCCTGGGACAGGATTGCCAGCTCCTGGAGATTGGGGGGGGGGGGTTGCAAGCCAGGAGGGAGTTTCCTCTGATCAGTCAGAATTGATCTGCCAGGGAAAAAACCAGCCTCTTTGTCCTTATTGGATTTCCTGGGCTCTGGAGAGGCCTTGCTTGAAGCAGGCGCTCCCTCCCTCTAGGACAGGAAACATTGCCGGTCGCTTGTGGGAAGGGTGGTGGCTCGGATTGCCTGCGGCTTTGGCACAAAGACTCTGCCTGCATTCCCCTCCACCCCCTCCGTTCGCTGCCGTTTACACAACACAATTTCCTAATCGATAATCTGGGAATTCTTCCCTTTCCAGGAATATAGATGCAGGCGGTAGCCGTGCCGGTCTGAATCAGCAGAACGAATTTAGAGTCCGACGGGGCTCTTTTTGTAGAAGAAGCCCAGCAGGAACTCATTAGCATATTAGGCCACACCCCTGATGGCCCAACTCATTAGCATATTAGGCCCCCATGTTACCAGAAGTGTGGTCATCCAGCCATACCCACCTTTTGCTTCTTACTCTGTTTACCTTGTTTGTTGTCAAAACCCAGGGCCTTTTTTGGAGCAGGAACTCCTTTACATGTTAGGCCACGCACCCCTCATGTAGCCAATCCTAATGAGTTCCTGCTGTTGGGTGTGGCCTGTTATGCTAATGAGTTCCTGCTGGGCGTGGCCAACTCGGGAGCCAGCCGGAACTCTGTTCCTGTGCGTTCCTGCCCCAAAATAGCCCTGGAGTCTGGTGGCACCTTTAAGACCAACAAAGATTTATTCAAGATGTGAGCTTCTGTGGGCAGGCGCACTTTATCAGATATATTAGAATGGCAGTCAATGTATTCGAAGAAGTGTGCATGCCCACCAATAGCGCATACCTTGAATAAACCTTTGTTGGTCTTAAAGGTGCCCCCTGGACTCTAAATTTGTTGTACTGTTTCAGACCAAGACGGCTGACCAACTGTCAGCAGATTGGAGTTTGGAGTCCGGTGGCATCTTTAGAGACCAACAATTTTTTTTAATCCTGGGAATCAGTTTTCATGCGCTTGTGCGCTTCTTTTGGGTCGGCGAGCGGGGGGCAGAAAGTTCGGACTGGAGGATCAGAAACGAATCATGACAAACGGATGACAGATCCGACCCAGATACATACCGAAAAGGCTAATTGGCACTCGGCAGCGCTTGGCAAGAGGGAACATTAAATCAGGAACCACAGAGGCTCAATTAACGAGGTATTCGACCAATGCTTCCGTACTAAGCGGCGGGCGGATGAGCAGGCTCCGTAAAGCAGAAGGCTTTGGCAATAACATGGTCACCCAAGTTCGTTGCATAAATGATAAGTAACAGAGGATGCTAATTATCAAGTGAAAAGGGCTGGAGGGGGGGTTCTTTTGGAGTTTCCAAGATTCCTTCATCTTTCTAACGAGGAGCAGGCGCTTTAATTAGCTTGTGAAACACATGACCACGGGAGGGTAAAAAGCTGCAGGTATAATTATGCCCGCACCAAGGCCAGTAGGCATTTCGCAAAATAAGAAGTCCGAGTATCGTCTGTGCACATGTGGAAAACAGCATATAATTATGATGCTTTTTGCCAACAGCGAAGCTAGGAATGCACGCACATGTGTGTAAAGTGCCGTCGAGTCACAGCCGACATACGGCGACCCCGTAGAGTTTTCGAGGCAAGAGATGAACGGGATTGCCAATTGCCTGCCTTTATGTACTTAGAGTTTTCGAGGCAAGAGACAGAGGTGGTTTGCCAGTGCCTGCCTCTATGACAGCCAGTTCGGTGTAGTGGTTAAGAGCGCGGACTGTAATCTGGGAGAACCGGGTTCGATTCCCCACTCCTCCACATGCAGTGGCTGATGCGACCTGGGGTCAGTCACAATTTCTTTCAGAGCTGTTCTCTCGAGGGCAGTCCTCGAAAGAGCTCTCTCAGCCCCACCTACCTCACAGGGCGTCTGTTGTGGGGAAGGGAAGGGAAAGAAGATTTGTACGCTGCTCTGAGATTCCTTCGGGTAGTGAAGGTCGGGGTATAAATCCAATCTCTTCTTCTTCTCTGTGGAGACCCTGACTGTCCTTGATGGTCTCCTGTCCAAGAACTAACCACGGTTGACCCTGCTTAGCTTCCAAGATTGGAGGAGATCGGTTTAGCTTGGGCCATCCAGGTTAGGAGCTAAGGATATCAGGCACAAATCTTCCAGTGCTCAGAAGAAGGTGATATTCAGGAGGCAGTCTATTATGGAAAATTAACTGCAGCTCATTCCATGTAATGATTAAACTGGTAAGAAAAATCTGTAAGTTTCTATTGGCCCCAGGCAGACCACATGACCTGCTCCAGCCTTTTATTAAAAAGATGGTCTTGCTGGTAATCGTCTTCTTTAGCCAGTGTTTGGTGATGGCGCGCATGTCGAATCTAGAGAGGTGCTCACATTCCTCATGACAGATCTCTAGTTTCATTTGAAAATTCAAGTTCCTTTTACGGCTCTTCCGTTCTCGGGGTGAAGTTGCTGTCATCCTTTTCCCGGAGCATCTTAACTAAATCTGATAGAAACCGCTGTTCCAACTGATGCCTGGTTTTGCGTTGGTTGCATTGAAATGGTATTGTTGTCGTTCAGTTGCACAGTCGAGTCCGACTCTTTGCGACACCTGGATCACATCACGCCAGGCCCTCCTGTCTTCCGCCGTAAGAACATAAGAACATAAGAGAAGCCAATGTTGAATCAGGCCAACGGCCCATCCAGTCCAACACTCTGTCATACAGCAGCCAAAAATACCAGGTGCCGTCAGGAGGTCCAACAGTGGGGCCAGGACACTAGAAGCCCTCCCACTGCTGCCCCCCCCAGCACCATCCTCCAGAGTTTGCTCAATTTCATGTTCATTGCCTCGATAACACTGTCTAACCAGCTCCTCCTTTGACGTCCCCTTCTTCTTTGACCTTCAGTCTTTCCCAGCACCAAGGTCTTCTCCAGGAAGTGCTCTCTTCTCATTTGGTGGCCAAAGTATTGGAGCTTCAGCTTTGGTATCTGGTCTTCCAGGGAACAGTCAGGGTTGATTTCCTTTAGGATTGACTGATTCAATCTCCTTGCAGTCCAAGGGACTCTCAAGGGTATAAAATGGCTTTAAAATCACATGAAACAAATAAAAATGGGAAATTTGCCAAAGAAAACTGGCAGAAAATAGGCCTCTCCGGCCTTGATGCATGAAAGTTAAAATATGGTAGCGAGGGGGAATTTCTACATCCCCAGCTGAATCTACGCTTAGCCTTGCCCATAACTCTAGCTGTCTCAAGGTATCCACAGACTCATAGAATCATAGAGTTGGAAGGGACCTCCAGGGTCATCTAGTCCAACTCGCTGCACAATGCAAGAAATTCACAAACACCTCCCCCCACACACACCCGCGGTGACCGCTGTTCCATGCCCAGGAAACCTCTAGGAGCTCCAGCCGAACTGGCCTGGAGAAAAATTGCTTCCTGACCCCAAAGTGGCGATCAGCGTTTCCCTGGGCATGTAAGAAAGGGCCATGGGAACTAAGCACTGATGCAACCCTTCCTGCCTTCCCTCAATGTAGGCGTTTTAAAAAAACAACAACGATTAGGAAGAGTCAGAGAAAACAGTGTCTAGCAATGGGTATCAGCCATGATAGCTAAATGGAACCTCCATATTCAGAAACAGTATATCTCTAACTACCAAATGCTAGGGGGAAGCAATGAGCAGGACTGTACGTTCTGGCTGTGGTCATTCCAGAAAGGAATCTGGCAGAACTGGAAACAGGTTGCTTGGCCAGATAGACTTCAGTCTCATGCCGCAGCTGACTAGAGCTGTAATGTCCACGTCCCATGAGGACTCACACACGGATACTAATAACAAGACTAATCTAAACTTCCGAACAGATGCTGGGGATGAGCAGCGGGAGGGAGAGGGAGGGAGAGACGCCTCCTTCCTGCCCTGTGTGTAGGTTCCCAGAGGCTTGTGGGTAACTGACCACCACTGGAGACAGGATGCTAGAATCGTGGTTCTGTTTTCAGACTCACCCTAACAACTTTTACATTCTCAGAATGGAGAACCAGTTTGGTGTAGTGGTTAAGTGCGCAGACGCTGATGGGAGAACCGGGTTTGATTCCCCACTTCTCCACTTGCAGCCAGGGCCGGCCCCAGGTGTCTGGGCGCCCTAGGCAGGAGAGCCTGGGGCGCCCACCCCACCGGAGATGCCAACCTCCCGGTGGGGCCTGGAGGACCGGGGAAGGGGCGGCGCGGCTCTCCGGGGCCCCTAGCAGCCGCGGGGCACCGGGGAGAGCCGGGGAACGGGCGGGCGGCTCTCCCGGCCCCCTTGCAGCTGCGGGCGCCGGGGAACGGGTGGCGCGGTTCTCCCGGGCCCCTCGCAGCTGCGAGGGGCCCGGGAAGAGCGGGGAAGGGGCGGCCGCGGAACACCCGCCCCTTCCCTCCCTCCCAGTGGACGGGCGCTCAGACTGGCGGCGGCCAGCGAGCGGGGTCTGTCCCCGCTGGCCGGCCGCCACCATGCCGCCCCCACCTCTCCACCCCCCAAGGGCTTCTGAAGCGCCCCGGAAGGGCGCTCAGACTGGCGGGGCGGCGGCAGCGGGAAGAGTCCCCACTGGCCAGCCGCCGCCATGCCGCCCCACCTCTCCACCCCCCCAAGCCCTCCACCCCCCCCCCCAAGGAGCGCCGGCCGCCCCTTCCCTCCCAGTCCCAGCGCCGGCTGGAGACAGGGGGTGGAGCGCCGGCTTCACCGGGGGTGGGGCCGGGGGCGCTTTGGCGCCCCTATGGGCCCCAGCGCCCTAGGCGAGCGCCTAGCTCGCCTGAGTGGGCGAGCCGGCAGTGCTTGCAGCTGCTGGATGACCTTGAGCAAGCCATAGTTCTGCCAGAGCTGTTTCTGAAAGAGGAGTTCTTGAAAGAGCTCTTTCAGCCTCGCCTACCTCACAGGGTGCCTGTTGTGGGGAGGGGAAAGGAATTTGTAAGCTGCTCTGAGATTCCAAGTGAAGGGCGGCGTATAAATCCAAGCTCCTCCTTCTTCATTTTGGTGTAGTGGTTAGGAGCGCAGACTCTAACCTGGGAGAACCAGGTTTGATTCCCCACTTCTCCACATGCTGCTGCTGGGTGACCTTGGACAAGCCACAGTTCTCTCAGAGCTGTTCTCTCAAGGGCAGTTCTTGAAAGAGCTCTCAGCCTCGCCTACCTCACAGGGTACCTGTTGTGGGGAGGGGAAGGGAAAGGAGATTGTAAGCCAGTCTGAGACTCCTTCAGAGAGTGAAGGGCAGTGTATAAATCCAATCTCCTCCTCCTCCTCCTCCTCCTCCTCCTCCTCCTCCTCCTCTTCTTCTTCTCCTCCTCCTCCTCCTCCTCCTCTTCTTCTTCTCCTCCTTCTCCTCCTCCTCCTCGTCTGGATCATTTTGGAATGTGAGTAGGGAAACAGCTCAGAGTCTCCAAGGTGCTACAACTTGTCCTCTTCCTTTTGTCTCTCAAGAAGTTCCCTCGGCCCTCCAGGTCTGCCATTGCAAACAGCCGCTTTGTTACAGCTGCAGGCATCGACAAATCCCACCAGATTCGCAGGCTGGATTCCCAAAGTGGCCCCATAGCTGAGAGACAGCCCGGAGAATATCCTTGTCAAGGAGAGCGTTACTCCACACCTGAATCCACACAGGTAGCTCAGTGGCTTTGGATAATCAATGTTTTTACCACATCCACGAAATGCTCTCTTGCTTCCTACGGATCAGTTATATTCACGTACCAAAGTGTTAAGTCTGTCGGATAGGCATGCCCCATCAGGAGCATTTCCGGATTAACTGGGGATGCCTTGAAGTTGGCAAAAAAAGAAATGCCCCTTAAGAGCAAATTGTTGCCTGCTAAATCAGTTCAGATGGCACCTTCGGAGGAGGAGGAGGAAGAAGAAGAAGAAGACTGGATTTATACCCCGCCCTTCACTCAGAGTCTCAGAGCGCCTTACAATCTCATTTCCCTTCCTCTCCCCACACCCTGTGAGGTAGGTGGGGCTGAGAGAGCTCTGAGAGAACTGCTCTTGAGAGAACAGCTCGGAGAAAACTGGGACTGGTCCAAGGTCTCCTAACTGGCTGTATGTGGAGGAGTGAGGAATCACACCCGGTTCTCCCAGATTAGAGTCTCCCGCTCTTAACCACTGCACCAAACTGTTTGCAATTATGAGAGACATGCTTTTTATGTACCATTTGTACTTTCTCACGCTGGTAAAGGGAAAGCAGAGGCCGAAGCAGCTATTCCCAAACTGTGTGCAGAAGGAAATGAATAAAGTAATGAAAGGCTCTCAGGAGCCCAGCACAGCACCCGCAGAGGAGGCTGCCTGCTGTGTCTCTGCATGATGCATTCCTCCAGCCTTTCCTTCTCCTGAGGCTAGTTAATTCATCCCTGTCTCTGATTCAGGTGGGACTGGGCTGTTCAGTCACTCCGACCACAGAGGTGAACCCCTTGGGAGGATGTTGCCTGTTGCATCTCTTCATGAGCCGGCGCCCGGCGCCATTTTGAACGGAATCAGAACACACACTTTCTTGCAAAACGCTAGACCTAGTGAAGTTCTGGGCCCCGGGGCATCGCATTTTGGATGAAACAAGTTTCTCTCCGCATTCCCCATGCTCAGCCCATCTCACGATCCGCTGACTCCAGGCGTTTTCGGATACCTGGGAGTCAATGTTGGGAAGCTTCTAGTCTGTGCTCTAGTGCCCCCTTGTGGTCAGGAAGGAAAGACAGTATTCTTTCACAAACACACACACACACACATCCCGTAGGGTTCCAGTCCCCGAACTGGCTCTCAGAAGCCCATTGGTCCAATTTAACAAGATCAGACCACTTCCCCACCAGGCTTGGGTTCGACTGGGAAACAGCCGATCTGGCCTCGCGTTGGTTTCTGACTCTCGCTTCGGGTATCACGGCCTGCCATTCTTCCAGCTTCTTTCCCGCTCTGCCAGCGATCACAGCCTCTTTCTTCTACAGTCCAGACGGCTGCCAGGTCTCAGGGTTTGGCCTCAGGGTTTCACACACAGGGATGGGCTTGTGTGGTATATCCCTGTCGCTCCACATGGCATTTTCCCCTCCCGGCCCCTGGAGTGGCCACACCCCGTGCCACCGGGGGTCCTTTTTGTTTGTTTGTTTGTTTAATCAGAAAATGACATATGATTGTATCATTCTAATGATCCACCCACTAGTTACTCCGATTTCCTGTCTTTCATCGTTTTTAAAAAAGCAGCTTCCCTTTTCGTTGCAGAGATATAAGGGGATAGGCCTATCCCTGCAATTAAAGGGGATAGACACCTGCTTTTTTAAAAAAGAAGAAGAAATATAGACAGATGGTTATAGTGTTATCCCACAGGCCAATTGCCAGTTTGAAAACTAAAGGCCCTCTGATGGTGGAGGAGACTGTGGTAGGGGAAATGGTGCCAGTGTGGGTGAGACCAAGAAGATCTAACCTTTCCCATCCACCAGGGCACCAGCACAGCTTTCCTGCAATCTTTCCCAACCAATTGCAGGAAAACCAGGCTTGGGAAGGTCACAGGAAAGACGGGGAAACCCCAAGAGGATCACAGAAGCATCATGATGCTGGGAGGGAAACACCCCAACTTCCCAAGGACCTACAAGTCAGGACAAACAACCCGCATCTAAGTGACAGGACTGCCGACTCCTGGATGGGAAGTTCTCAGAGACTTGGGGGCAGAGCCCAGGAAGGGCCGTTTCAAGTTAGGGAAATGGCCAAGGGGAAGGGTTTGGTGTAGGGATTAGGAGCACAGACTCTAATCTGGGAGAACTGGGTTCGATTCCCCTCGCCTCCACGTGCAGCTGCTGGTGTGACTTTGGGTCAGTCACAAGTTCTCTCAAGGGTCGGTCACAAGTTCTCTCAAGGGCAGTTCTCGGGAGAGCTCTCTCAGCCTCACCTACCTCACGGGGTGTCTGTTGTGGGGAGGGGAAGGGAGAGGAGTTTGTAAGCCACTCTGAGACTCCTTTGGGTGGTGAAGGGCAGGGAATAAATTCAATCTCCTACTCCTACTCCTCCATTTACCCCCCATGCTTTGGTCCCAATTCAAATCAGGACACCAGACACCTGATTTTTGGAGGTTACTCATGGGCCTCCCAGTTTCACGTCTGTTTTTGCACTCCTGAAATTCCAAGAAAAATGAATGAGAAAGAGGGGAAATGGCAACAGTGAATGAAGGGGGGAGGAATGAAGACAACCCTTCCGAGTAGGGTTACCCGCTCCAGATTGGGAAATACCTGGAGATTTCAGGGGTGGCGTCTGAGGAGGGCACGGTTTGGGGAGGGGAAGGGCTTCAGTGAGGTTTAATGCCACGGAGTCCGCCTTCGACAGCAGCCATTTTCTCCAGGGGAACTGATCTCAGTCGCCTGAAGACGTGTGGTGATAACAGGAGAGCTCCAGCCCCCACCTGGAATTTGGCAACCCTGCCCCAGGGACAAGCCCAGGAGGAACTGACGGGCTGTGTTTTTGGAAATGGAGGGCAGACGACGGTACAAAGGGGTGGAGCCAAGAAAAGTTTCAATGTCTGGTGACAAGGGCTCAGGCAATGTCAGAGCGTGGCCACGACCAGCAGGAGGACTTCTGAGGAAATCCCCAGAGGAAGTTCCTGGCTGGAATTTGGAAAGAGATTTCGATTCCAGCCTCGCCGAGGAATCTGGTAAACATCCGCAGGGATAAGTCTGAGGCCACTACCCGGACCTGGATCTCGTGTCGGTAAGGTTGCCAGCCTCCAGGTGGAACCTGGAGATCCGGAATTCAGTTGATCTCCAGAGGGCACGGATCAGTTCCCCTGGAGAAAATGGCTGCTTTGGAGGGCGGACTCTGTGGCGTTGCTCTCTACCGAGGTCCCCCCCCAAAAATCCCTCCCCGTCCCCAGGAACCACTTCCCCAGATCTCCAGGAATTTCCCAACCCAGAGCTGGCAACGCTAGGTGTAGGTGTGGTGAGCGCTCGGGCATTCAAAGTCCTCCAGAGTAGGGAGCAATCTTCCTTTTCTGCCACTGTCTCAGATCCTGAAATAAGACACAACTGAGACCCAAGTGCCTCTTTCTGTCAGAAGGACACAACTGTAGGGTTGCCGGCTCCAGGCCGGGGAATTTGCGGGTGGACCCTGAGGAGGGGGGGATTTGGGGGAGGAGCTTCAATGGGGTATCAACAGGACCTTTTTTGTAGAAAAAGCCCAGCAGGAACTCATTAGCATCATAGACCACACCCAACAGCAGAAACTCAGTCGCATATTAGGCCACACCCCTGACAGCACAGCTCATTAGCATTATTAGGCCACACCCCCATGTTGCCAGAAGTGTGGCCATCCAGCCACACCCACCTTTTGCTTCTTATTCGGTTTATCTTGTTTGTTGTCAAAACCCAGGGCTTTTTTCGGAGCAGGAACTCCTTTGCATGTTAGGCCACACACCCCTAATGTAGCCAATCCTAATGAGTTTCTGCTGTTGGGTGTGGCCTGTTATGCTAATGAGATCCTGCTGGGTGTGGCCAACTTGGGAGCCCGCCGGAACTCCATTCCTGTGTGTTCCTGCCCCAAAATAGCCCTGGGTATAAGGCCATAGAGTCCACCTTCTAAAGCGGCCGTTTTCTCCAGGGGAACTGATCTCTGTCGCCTGGAAGTCAGTTGTAATCCCTGGAGATCGCCAGCCGCCACCTGGAGGCGGAGAAGAAGCAAACAGCCATGATGTGTTGTGCCAAAAAAAGGTCTCCAAGGACTAGAAATTTCTTTTTCCGATATTCACTTTACTGGAAGGAATTCAGACGCCATCAGCACCAACCAGCCATGCGTGTTATATTTCGTTTCGTATAACTTTATCAAAATGGGTAACGTTGAAATACCTATATTTCAGTTTGGTGTAGTGTTTAAGTGTATGGACTCTGATCTGGGAGAACCGGGTTTGATTCCCCACTCCTCCACTTGTACCTGCTGGATGACCTTGGGCAAGCCGTAGTTCTGATAAGAGCTGTCCTTGAAGAAGAGCAGTTTCTGTCAGAGCTCTCTCAGCCCCACCTACCTCACAGGGTGTCTGTTGTGGGGAGGGGAAGGGAAAGGAATTTGTAAACCGCTCTGAGACACCATTGGGTAGTGAAGGATGGGGTATAAATCCAATCTCCTCTTCTTCTATCCAATTACAAAACTAAAATTCTATTATTAGTATTAACAAGAGAGCAATACAAGACTATACAAAACAACAAGCAATTTTATAATATACTTGCAGTATTAATCCACTTGAGAAATACTCTATTCATATCCCAGAGTAACACTCATCAGATCCATTAGTATAATATAAAACTACTCTTGCTAACTTTCTTATACCTGTCTACAGCCCATCGCTGCTGCCAGCCGGCTGTTGGTCAGACCTGCGTCTTAAAGGGACAAAGCCCAACTCTCTCTTTGGTTTACACTACCTGGAGGCTGGCAGCCCTATACACAACTGTGTTAAGCATCATAAGACATACCAAGGCTGCCCCTGACACAAAAGCTGATAGGGAGGCCCATGTTTCCTTTTGTCTATGAGGCAGTCCACTGTGAGGTGTTTGAGCCCTATTGGGGTGTAACGGTTAACATATCAGACTAGGATGGGAGAGAAGCGAGTGCCAATCCCCATTCTTTCCTGAAGCTCGCTGGACGGCCTTGGGACAGTCACGCTCTCCCTTAGCTTAACCGACTTTGCAGAGCTGTAGTGAAGATAACTTGGAAGAAAGGAGAACGGCGTATTCTTTGAGGGAGGGTGAGTTTCGAAAAGGTGAGCGACTGACGTTTGAAGCTAAAGCAGGTTAAGATAAGCAGGGCCTTCACCCTAGGATTGGTTAGCTTAAAATGGAGGGAAAATGTCACCTGGCAGCAAGGGATGGTATAATCATACCCCATCCCCCCTTTCTGGGTCCATGAGAATCAGGGATATTTTGGGGCAGGAACGCCCAGGAGCAGAGTTCCGGCTGGCTCCCGAGTTGGCCACGCCCAGCAGGAACTCATTAGCATAACAGGCCACACCCTACAGCAGAAACTCATTAGGACTGGCTACATTTGGGGTGTGTGGCCTAACATGCAAAGGAGTTCCTGCTCCAAAAGAAGCCCTGGATTTTGACAACAAACAAGGTAAACAGAATAAGAAGTGAAAGGTGGGTGTGGCTGGATGACCACACTTCTGACAACATGGGGGTGTGGCCTAATATGCTAATGCACAGTGCTGTCGGGGTGTGGCCTACTATGCTAATAAGTCCTGCTGTTGGATGCTGCCTATGATGCTAATGAGCTCCTGCTGGGCTTTTTCTACAAAAAAAGCCCTGACGAGAGGGATAACAAGAGAGAGGCCCGCTTTCATGATTTTTTTCTCCCCTAAGTGGCGAAATGTTTTCCTAAGAAATCTCTGCTCGGCCCTTAACAACCAGGCCAGCTGGAACCTCTGGTGCAGACGTGCCACAAGAAAGGGAGAGGAAGAGATAGAGAATGTGTTGCACATTCATTGAACGACTGAAGCTGAATTTCATGTTGGGATTTAGGATAGATTCTGGAGTCCGGGCCTTGCGTTCCGTCGAGTCGCTTCCGACTTATGGCGGCCCTGTGACTGAATGACCCCCAGAACGTCGTCGTAACAGCCTTGCTCAGGCCTTGCCCACGGAGGCTTCCTTGACGGAGTCAATCCGTCTTATATTGGGCCTTCCTCTTTTCCTGCTACCCAACTTTTCCTTGTGTTATTGTCTTTTCCAGTGACTCGTCTTCTCATCATGTAAACAAAGCACGAGCACCTCAACATTTTAGTGTCTAAAATAAAAGGTTAAGGTAAAGGTTTCCCTTGCTCAAAGGCCAGTCAAATCTGACTCTAGGGGGCGGTGCTCATCTCCGTTTCCAAGCCGAAGAGCCAGCACTGTCCGAAGACGTTTCCGTGGTCATGTGGCCGGCATGACTCAACGCCGAGGCGCATGGAATGCTGTTACCTTCCCACCCGAGTGATACCTATTTATCCACTTGCAATTTCTTGCTTTCGAACTGCTAGGTTGGCAGGAGCCGGGGCCAGAGACGGGAGCTCACTCCATTATGTGGCATTCGAGTTTCGAACTGCCGACTTACAGACCTTCTGGTCTGCAGCTCAGCGTCTTAACCCCTGAGCCACCGCGGCCCCCTTTAGCTTCTAGAGAGAACCAAATGTGATTGGACCCTGAACTGTCTCTTTGGCAGTCCGTGGTCTCTGTAAAACTCTCCGCAAATGCCAAATTCCAAATGAATCAGTTTTCTTCCCGTCATCTTTCTCCGCTAAAGCAGCCAATTAGGTCCAACTCCTTATCCAGTAAAAACCATATCGGGGCCACTTTCAGGAGCTGGGGACGGAACTTCCTCTAAGGTACACGCAAGCCATAATGTATGGCCTCGTGCATTCTGTTGTACCGTGATTCATGTGCTCAGTTCCCCGGAAAAGGGTCTGTGTTCTCCACCATACCACGGAAGAGCACCACCTTGCTGGTCCCGTCTGACTCGCTCTTTTTGTGCAAGAGACTTTGTGCCTCACTTGCTAGGGTGGGGTGGTGGTGGTGGTTGTTGTTGAGCAGGCAGAGTGTGACAAAGCTCCGTCCAGACGGGACGAGGCCCACGACAGGTCGTCTCACCCATGTTCATTGAGCAATTCTCCTGTGACGCAGGCTTTCTTGCATCCCGGCCCACAAGGATTCCTAAACTTTATTCTAACCCTACATTGGCGGCGCTCGCCGAAGTCTGTGGGCCTCAAAGTCGTCGGAACTGAGTTTTTGACCATAAGAGAGACGGCAGGGCCTCTGCCGTTCTTGCCGAGTGTAAAAAGCAGGGCTGGGGAAAGGATGCCAACCTCCAGGCGGTGCCCGGAGATCTCCTGCTGTTTCAACTCATCTCCAGGCGACAGAGGATCAGTTCATCTGGAGAAAACGGCCACTCTACAAGGCGGACTCTGTGGCATTGTACCCCATTGAAGCTCCTCCCCTCCCCAAACCCCGCCTTCCTCAGGCTCCGCCCCCAAATATCTGGGTATTTCCCGGCCTGGAGCCGGCAACCCTACAGTTGTGTCCTTCCGACAGAAAGAGGCACTTGGGTCTCAGTTGTGTATTATTCCAGGATCCGTGGACTCTGCGGCATTACGCCCCAAACCCCGCCCTCCTTAAGCTCCACCCCCCAAAAAATCTCCTGGAGCTGGCAACCCTAGGCGGGACCTGGGATTACAGCCCATCTCCAGACTAGAGAGATCAGTTCTCCTACAGAAAAGGGATGCTTTAGAGCAGGGGTGTCGACCACATTTGTTATGGGGACTGGATGTGACATAAATGAGACCTCGTTGGGCTGGGCCAGGCGTGTGCCATAAAACGTCATGCCAGGTAGCGGAGATATCAACTTTATAAAGGACAGAGACACGAACGGGTTGTTGGTGTTTTTTTTAACTTAAAATAAAAATGTGCTTAAGACATCAGCACTCTCGCAATATTTTGTTTACTTAACAGTGCCTGGTAACTGAGACCTCTGGCTCTGAAGGATTGCATCCAAAGGTCTGTGCTGTTGCAAACTTGAGTGTGCCGCTCAGGTGTGTATCTGTAAACTGCAAACCTACGATGACACAGCAGCAGCAGCAGCAGAACTGGAAGTATCTTCCGGCATTTCCACATGGAAACGGAACGGTGTTGGGGGTTTACCTTAGTGGCATTGCCCAGGGATGCTGCCAAGTTTCATGGCCACACTGGCTCGATTTGAAAACTCTAGAAGGTTCTCTCTGCTTGGGACTAACTACAGGTAATAGCAGTGGCTGAACACTAGAACTCGAGGGCATCCAATATGGGCAGTAGGTTCAGGACAGACCAAAGGAAATACTTCTTTGCACGGAGAGTGATTAAACTGTGGTATCCGCTGCCAGAGGATGTAGTGATGGCCACAGGGATAAACAGGTTTACAAGGAGATTAGATAGATTCACGGAGGATAAGTCTATCGACGGCTGCCAGCCAGTGTTCCCTCTAAGCTGTGGAGTCGTGTGAGCAAAAATTCTACTTTGTGAGCGACTGGCATTAAAGCTGTGAGCGAGCGATTTGGCTACTGCATCAATTAGGTTGCTCTGGAGCCCTCCCTTCCTGAGCTGAGACAAAAATGCATGAGCTGGAGGCTAAAAAACTGTGAGCTAGCCCACACTAACTCAGCTTAGAGGGAACACTGCTGCCAGCCAATGTTCCCTCTAAGCGATGGAGTCTTGTGAGCAAAAAATCTACTTTGTGAGCGACTGGCATTAAAGTTGTGGGCGAGCGATTTGGCTACTGCATAAATTAGTTTGCTCTGGAGCCGTCCTGCCTGAGCGAAGACAAAACTGTGTGAGCTGGAGGCTAAAAATTGTGAGCTAGCACACTAACTCAGCTTAGAGGACACTGCTGCAGCCAATGTTCCCTCTAGCGATGGAGTCTAGCAAAAAATCTACTTTGTGAGCGACTGGCATTAAAGTTGTGCGACGATTTGGCTACTGCATAAATTAGTTTGCTCTGGAGCCGTCCTGCCTGAGCGAAGACAAAACTGTGTGAGCTGGAGGCTAAAAAATTGTGAGCTAGCCCACACTAACTCAGCTTAGAGGGAACAGTGCTGCCAGCTAGGGTGACTGAGGGGAACCTCCACATTCAAAGGCACTAATCCTCTGAATCCCAGAGCCAGGAGGCAACATCAGGAGAAGGCCTCGGCCTCCATTACCTGTTGTTGAGGAACGGGTTGTCCACCTTGGTAACTTCCATTTCGTTGTATCTGAAGAAGAGTGCGTGCACACGAAAACTTATATGGGCTGTTAACTTCCAGGTCGTTGTACCTGAAGGGGTATGTGTGCACGCAAAAGCTTATACCTTGAACACCTTGGTCTTAAAGGCGCCAAACTTTGCTTGGTTGGCCACTGCGTAAGACAGGCTGCTGGACTAGATGGACCATCATTGGTCTGATCAAGCAGGGCCCTTCTTATGAGGTCGTGGTGAAAACGGATGCCTGTTTAAACATCAGCTGCATACAAAGTGGCACCAAAGAATAGCAAACTGGGAGCACTCCGCACTGGGGAAATGGGTGGAACATGAAGGCTACGTCAGGGAGCAAGACCTCCCCGTTATCTTGGGGGTCCCAGATGCCTGGGTGACAACTTCAGCTCTGCTTTTCCATCTCTCGGAGATTTCTATTTCACGAGAAGGGCTCCTTCAGCACCACAGTAGCCCAAGGGGAAGGGCCGTGGCTCAGTGGAAGAGCACCTGCTTGGCATGCAGAAGGTCCCAGGTTCAATCCCTGGCATCTCCAGTTAAAAGGATCAGGCAGGAGCACTGTTGGTGGGATTGCCCCTTTATTGCTAATTTTTGGTCAAAAATACTAGATTTGACAGGCAAAATACTAAACTGTACGATTCCAAGTTCCCCTGAATTGGTCCTGCTGAATTACTGGCCTGCTCTTATCCTATCTACACAGAAAGTTGAGTTAATAGCCTTGTTTTTGATCACAGCAAAAACCTCGATCGCCCAGCACTGGAGAGCAAAAAATACTCCTACAATTCGACAATGGTTTATTAAACTCTGGGATTTAGCAGTAATGGGTAAGTTAGCTTCCCAGATCGTTACGGCAGAAATGCCATCTAAGAACAATACATTTTTAGAAAAGTTGTTGTTGTTCAGTCGCACAGTCGAGTCCGACTCTTCACAACTCCATGGACCAGATCACGCCAGGCCCTCCTGTCTTCCGCTGTCCGCTGAAGTTTGCTCAATTTCATGTTCGTTGCATCGGTGACACTGTCTAACCATCTCATCCTTTGCCGTCCCCTTCTTCTTTGACCTTGTGCTCTGCCTCCGAAAGATATTGATGTTATGTTTAATCAAGCAAGTTAGCATCACTGCTGTTAGCTAGATTGTAAAGACGTACGATACTCTATCAAAGTGATATCAAATAAGAATTGTTAATTTAAGTCTGGGCGGCTGTAAGTTGGACTCGTTTTTGTGCTACCGTTGTTGATATTGAAAATTGATAAAAATTAAGTTCTTAAAAAAAAGGGATCAGGCAGTCGGTGACGTGAAGGATCTCAGCCTGAGATCCTGCAGAGCTGCTGCCAATCTGAGTAGATTGGGTTGCCAGCTCTGGGTTGGGAAATTCCTGGAGATTTGGGGGGTGGAGCCTGAGGAGGGCAGGTGTGGGGGGGAGGGGCCTCATCAGGGTACAATGCCCTAGAGTCCGCCCTCCAAAGCCGCCATTTTCCTTAGGGGAGTTGATCTTGGTCGTCTGAAGATCTCCGGGTGCCCCCTGGAGGTTGGCTACCCTCCAAATGGGCAATACTGTCCTTGATGGACCAAAAGTCTGATCCAGTATAAGGCAGCTTCACTTGTTCATGGGTGTGTTCAAGGTCCGGTCCAGCTGCCGAAAGCGACACCAAGAATAGCGGAAACACGATTATACCTGGTTTCACACCCGCTTCGTTTCCCCGACGTCGCCATCTGCAGCCGCCCGGAGCTTCTTGGAAGAAAGATGGGATTTTAAAAAAAGACCTCAAAAGATAGTAATCTTCCAGTTAATCTCGGGATCTCCGAGCATGGCTGCCTGCCAAGGTAGTGACGAACCGGCATAAGTCATGATATGCGCTCAGCAGTTTGACGCGCTCCTTCCCAAAAGTACAGCTATGTTATCGGCGCGCCAGAGTTCTTTAATACCCAAGAACTGGTGGAGAAATAGAAACCAGCTACTTCCCAGATCCTCACCTAGCGATTTGCCAGAACTGGGAGGATACTCCTGCTACGTGTTCCCTGAAACGTACGTGTTTATTCGTTCGCTTACTGTGCTTATACTCTGCAGAGACTTGAGCCTTGAGTAGATTTAATGAGGCATCTTGGAATGAGGATCTCAGTAACCTTAGTCCACCATCCTGCCAACATAAGAATCTCCGCTTTCATAACTTCCGCAAAGCAAGTTTCTGGCCTTCAATTTCGGAGGATTTTTCCTTTTTTTTTTTTTGCAAATTTTTCAGCAAGAAGAATGGAAATATTATGAATGTACTATGTGCTTCAGAGCCTTAAACTACTTGGGCCAATCGAACCCAGAGAACCGCCTTCTCCCATATCGACCTACGTTTTAAGAAGCTTTGACTTGGACGGCCCAGGCGGGCCCGATCTCGTCAGATCTCGGAAGCTAAGCGGGGTCAGCCCTGATGGTGTTTGGAAGGGAGACCGCCGAGGAATACCAGGGTTGCGATGCAGAGGCAGGCAACATTGCAAACCCACCTCTGAACACCTCTGGCCTTGAAAGCCCCACGGGGTTGTTTGAAGATCAATAAATGAGGCCTTTCCGCAGGAAAGTAGGTCTCCCAAACTCCCAGCAGGCCTGGAGATCTCGCAGAAATCCAGCCCCTCTCCAAAAGATAAAGATCAATTCCTCTGTAGAAAACGGCTGCTTTGGAGGGTGGACTCTATGGCATTATACCACGGTGAGGTCCCTGTCTGCCTCAAGTCCTACATTCTCTAGGCTCCCTGGGTGGTGGCATTCAACAGGGCCTTCTTGGTGGTGCCATCCCCGCCCCAACGACTGGCATAATCCATCTTATTTATTTATTTATTTGTTGTCAAATTTGTACCCCGCCCTCCTCGCAAAGCAGGCTCATGGTGGCTTCCAGGTAGCATAAATACAGAATAAAACATACATAATTAAAAACACAACAGTTAAAATAATACAATACAAAGTGCTGGCAGCGATTAAAAATTCGATTAGATGGAGTGCTTTCAAATGGGTTTCCAACAAATGCTAGACGTTCTTCTGCTCATCAACTCTTATGACAACTGCTCGACAGTAAGCACTAGACGTTCTTCTGCTCGTCGGCTCTCAAGGCAGCCGCTCGATGGTAAAGTTACGGGCCGGGGGCGACAGCGGCGGCGGCGGCCCCTAGTTAAATGCCTGGTGGAAGAGCTCCGTCTTGCAGGCCCTGCGGAACTGAGAAAGGTCCCGCAGGGCCCTGATCTCCTCCGAGAGCTCGTTCCACCAGGTGGGGGCTGCCACTGAAAAGGCCCCGGCCCTAGTAGCAGCTAGCTTGGCCTTCCTCAGGCCAGGGAGGATCAGCCGGTGTTGAGACCCAAACCGTAGTGCTCTCTGGGGTATATACGGTATCTTGGTATCTAGGAATACTGTAAAAAGGTTTGCCTGGCTATTTTATTTAATTTTTTAAATTTATTATTTCAATTTGTATCCCGCCTTGCCATGGAACTGGATCAAAGCGGCTAACAACCTTAAAAGCAATAAAACAATGAATACAGTAAAATCCAATAAAATATAAATACAGCTGCCTAAAAAATCTGACAAAGAACAGTACAAATGATGAAATGTTGCTGGCGGCATACAATATACAGACAAAGGCAATATCCAACCAGTGTTTCATGCGGGCTGTGGTGTATTCCGACGGCGCATTCGTCAGTGTTGATTTTATGTGTTGGCTGCTTGTAAGGATATGGGCACCATATTTTAGGAAGGATATTGACAAGCTCGAGCATGTCCAGAAGGGGTCAACCAGGATGGTGAGAGAGTTGGAATCCAAGTCTTATGAGGAAAGGCTGAAAGAGTGGGGTATGTTTAGCCTGGGAAAGAGAAGGCTTAGAGGGGACATGATTGCCGTCTTTAAGTATCTGAAGGGCTGTCATGTAGAAGATGGAGCAGATCTATTCTCTCTTGCTCTGGGTTGCAAGACTCGATCAAACGGGTGGAAATTACAAGGGAGTCGTTACCAGCTAAATATCAGGAGAAACTTCTGAACTGTCAGAGTGGTTGAGC
The DNA here is from genome assembly GCA_029375565.1 of Gekko gecko. NCBI lineage: Eukaryota > Metazoa > Chordata > Lepidosauria > Squamata > Gekkonidae > Gekko > Gekko gecko. The sequence goes on from JAPDNY010000016.1 coordinate 26,339,949, forward strand.
AGTGGAACGGTCTGCCTCGGGAGGTGGTGGGTGCTCCTTCGCTGGACGTTTTCAAGTGGAGGCTGGATGACCACCTTTCGGGTATGTCGTAGGGCTGTCTTTCGGCTAGGCTCCTGCAGAGTGCAGGGGGTTGGACTAGATGACCTGCAAGGTCCCTTCCAACTCTAACATTCTATGATTCTATGATTCTATATGTATGTTTTGTAATATTTTTAATTGTCTACATTATTGGCTTATTTAAAGGATTTCTTTACCCCGCTCGTGAGAAAAAGGCTTCTATTAGGGGCAGTTTCAAAAAATTTTTTTGAAAGCCACATAAAACACAGGTGTGAACGATGTTACCTGTCTTAAGCCTGGTTCACACATGCAGGAGAAGGAGGTACGGATGAGGTTGTTGAATGGACTGTACCCCTTCAGGTTGCAGGTGGCGGATCCCAGCCTTCCATGTCCCTTGGCATGAGAAGAAGAAAACTCCCCGCAAGCAGAAAGCTGGCACAGAAGGAAGAAAGGAGTCTACTTCCTAACTTAGTTTGTTGTTCTTGCTTTCTGCCGGCATGGAATTTGGGGGGGTGGGGCGCGTTCCAAATCGCAGCCCTTTTCCACCAGTCTGAAAGCCATGAAGACCATTTCCTCCAACCCAGCATTCCCCTGCATGTGTGAACTGGGTCTTAGGACAAGGAACTTTAATCAGAAGTAAAGTAATTGGAGCTCAAGTCCCCCCCGCCCCTGTGCAGTAAATTAACCAGGGCCTGTCGTAAAGATTCCTTTTGCTCTCACAGTTTTCTCTGTGACTGATTTTTCTAGTTCACTCACTTCTGATCTTCTTGGGAAGCGCTGGAAGTTAGACTGGCAACCCGTCATCGCCTAGTTTAAGAAGTTCCAGCCCCTTTTTGGTGCATGAGTCAACGGCTGGATCTACATAAATAGGCTGGACAGCTCCCTGGCTGTTACTTAAACTTTGCAGGCTCTCGCCTTGGCATTTCGTTGGCAGTCTAAGGTCGAGCGGGAAGGCGCTTTCTGGCCGAAGCATCCGACCTGACTCGGCGGCGAAGGTACAGTGAGAGACATTCTCCTGGCGGCTATCAAATACGTGCGCATGGTCTGACTGATACGAGGATAATGGCTGAAACAGCCACATAATTGCTATATTGAGGGTTATTCACCAATAATAATTGCCGTCTGTGCAAGCGTATGATTACATCTCTTTCTGAGTGCATTTGGCTGGATGGGTTTGTAGAGCCGGCTATAATTTTGACTCGGTAGACAAGCATAGGTAAACATGGCAGAATGGACTGTACTGTGACAGGTGGGACGTGCTGCGTGCTTTCCCCAAGGTGGGGGGGAATGCTCCCCGAAAGTAGAAACCTAGCGAATCAGGAAGAATAGTCCAGTTCTGATTTGGATGCATGGGTTTTCTACTTGGAAGGAGGGTTTGGGGGTTTGTCTGTTTTTAATCCATGCAAAAACGTCATTTCTTGTCTACCTGCTGTATCTCTAAAGCGGTTCTGTTCATTTACTCACCTCATTCTGTCCTGTGAGCAGACAAAGCATCAACAGGAGATTGCCTTGAATTGCTAGAGAATTTCCTTGTCGCCTCTCTTTCTCCCTACCCTTGCACAGAGAATCCCTTTCCGTGATGGCGATCAGCGTTCCCTCTAAGCTAAGTTAGTGTGAGCTAGCGCACAGGTTTTTAGCCTCCGGCGCATACATTTTTGTCTTGGCTCAGGAAGGACGGGCTCCAGAGCAAACTAGTTTATGCAGGAGCCAAATCGCTCGCTCGCAACTTGAACGCCAGCAGCTCACAAAGTAGGATTTTTGCCCACAAGGCTCTGCAGCTTAGAGGGACCGTTGATGGTGATTGTTTTCAGGTGCTCAGAAAGGTTCTACCCCCCACCCCAGTTGCATGGGCAACCTACCCTGCCGTCTGTCTCTGTCCTCCTTCTCTCTTGATTCATTCGTTCATCTGCTAGCCATACTCTCCCCTCTCTTTATAAAGCAGTAGCCCGGCTGAACCCAGGCTGAGTCCGGACTGGAAGTTTGAAGCGGGAGGGAGTCGTGGCAAAAAAGCCCCAGAACAAACTGTTCCGGGTTTTCCCGGTCACACTGCACCGACTGATGCCGGAGCATACCGGGGAGGAGGCGCGAGGGAGCGTTCACACTGTTGGCCCATAGGTGCGGCTGTAAGGCGCGGCTTTCTGTTTTGCTAATCTGGAGATATGCACGTATGCGCATGAGCGCATATGCGCATATGCGCACAAGCAAAAATTGCGGATTTGAGCATTCACACCGTGTTGGTGCGGGATACATGTGGGATAGACATGCTTTCGGGGGTTTGATACCACTTTTACCAGGTATCTTTTAAACTCAGGTGGGAAGTGGAAATTAGATAAACATCTGGAGCAGAAGTCCATCAGTGGCTATTAGCCACAGGGTATAGATGGGAACTCTCAGTCTGGGGCAGGTGATGCACTCTATCCTTGGTGCTGGAGGGGGCAGCGGTGGGAGGGCTTCTCGTGTCCTGGCCCCACTGGTGGACCTCCTGATGGCACCTGATATATTTTGGCTGCTGTGTGACAGAGTGTTGGACTAGATGGGCCATTGGCCTGATTCAACATTGGCTTCTCTTGTGTTCTTATGTTCTTAAGTGTTACAAGACGGGTTGAGTACGGCTGGGGAATGCTGGACAGATGTGCCTGTATGAGTGGTCCCTTTAATCCGCTTGTGAAATGTTGCTGAAACGTGCCTCTCTCGGGGCAAACTGCCAGTCTGAACTCAGCCCAGACTGAACGAGTCCCGCCTAAATCCTATTAAAATCAAGTGGGGTTTTACTGAACAGATTATAACCCGATCTTTCCAGAATCCCATTTGGGATGACTAGCATGCCCCTTGGATTTCCTGGGGATAACTGATTCCACAGTTCTGCAGAAGTGGGCGTGCACACGGAAGCTTCTACCCAGAATTCAACTTTGTCGGTCTTAAAGGTGCCGCCGGACTCAAACTTTGTTCTGTCGCTTCGGACCAACACGGCTGGCCCCCACCTGAATCTGATTTCACCCTGAACAGGCATCTGTGTTTCTCTCCCATTCACTCCATTCCTTTTTCTTCATTCCTGAGAGCCAGTTTGGTTGCAGTGGTTAAGTGCGTGGACTCTAATCTGGGAGAACCAGGTTCGATTCCCCCACTCCTCCACTTGCACCTGGCTGGATGACCTTGGCCAGCCATAGTTCTGATAAGAGCTGTCCTTGAAAAAGAGCAGTTTCTGTCAGAGCTCTCTCAGCCCCACCTGCCTCCCAGGGTGTCTGTTGTGGGGAGGGGAAGGGGAAGGGGTTTGTAAGCCGCTCTGAGACACCTTTGGGTAGTGAAGGGCGGGGTATAAATCCAATCTCTTCTCTTCTCTTCTTCTCTTCTTCTTCTTCTGTAATATATGTATGTTTGGTTAGTAGCTGAGGATTCATGCTAGTGTATGTTCGTCTTTTATCCATCACGGGAGTGTCACTCCGTAAGGACGGACTGCTTGCTCATACCACAGCTATTAGATGATTTCCCCCTGAAAATCTCTGTTTTCCATTCACACTAATTACAGTTTCGGAGTACCTCTCGCTCTCTAAGTGTGGCTGACATAGGGTTTGATCATGCTGGAAAAGTTAGGAGGTTTCTCCGTGCGTTCATTAACGGCTGCGATCCTAAACACACTAATTTGGGCATAAGTTCCATTGGACTGAGCGGGACCTCCTTGTGAGTAATCGTGCTGACGCTCCACGTGACTTCAGATTTCAAGCGATCATTGCATAACGTCTATTCTTTGCGAGCAAAATGCCGTGTCAACGGCCGCTCGGTTTTTTGCGTCTGTTGTCAATAAAAATTCTTTAGGCTTCTACAGGGGCACTATGAACGAGGTCCCCGAGAGTAAATCCAGTTTAGTTAATACATTGATGTGTTCCTTTCTAAAAGATAACGGGTTGACGGGGCAAGAACATAACAGACGATGGACCAAACTTGTCCATTTCTGCTCTTTCTATTCCAATATTAGAGAAAAATTACAGGGCCACCCTGCATATGCTCTGGCTACAGTTTGGTATAGTGGTTAAGAGCGCGGACTCTAATCTGGGAGAACTGGGTTTGATTCCCCACTCCTCCACTTGCAGCTGCTGGATGACCTTGGGCAAGCCATAGTTCTGACAAGAGCTGTCCTTGAAAGGGCAGTTTCTGTCAGAGCTCTCTCAGCCCCGCCTACCTCACAGGACGTCTGTTGTGGGGAGGGGGAAGGGAAAGGGGTTTGTAAGCCGCTTTGAGACTCCTTTGGGTAGTGAAGGGCGGGGTATACATCCAATCTCTTCTTCTATTCTTCTATATATCAGAGACAGGTTTTTTTTGGGGGGGGTTGTGGTCCCCATCATCTCTTGTACCTCACTATCCTTGTTTTGGCCAGTGATGGATGCCCTTGTCAACATTTTGTTCCCGTCATCTGTTGTCATTTCCCAATGTCGAGGTCCCTCCTTAGAGTCTGTTGGTCAGGAAGCCGTTTTTCTCCAGGCCAGTTTGGCTGGAGTTCTTGGAGGTTTTTTGTCATCTTCTGGGCGTGGAGCAGGGGTCACTGGGTGTGTATGGGGACAAAGGTATTTGTGAATTTCCTGCCTTGTGCAAGGGGTTGGACTAGATGACCCTGGAGATCCCTTCCAACTCTATGATTCTGTGAGACCTTTTCAGGAGAGAAATAGGTGCATTTTGGGGAGGGGAGGCGGCATGGTATATCCCGATCTCATCAGTTCTTGGAAACTAAGCAGGGTCAGTACTTGGATGGGGGACCACCAAGGAAGACTCTGCAGAGGAAGGCAGCGGCCAACCACCTCTGCATGCCCCTTGCCTTGAAAGCCCCTTGCTGGGGTCGCCATGGGTCAGTTGCAACTTGACCGCACTTACTGACATGCAGGGCTCTTTTTGGGCAGGAACGCACAGGAACGGAGTTCCGGCTGGCTCCTGAGTTGGCCACGCCCAGCAGGAGCTCATTAGCATAACAGGCCACACCCTACAGCAGAAACTCATTAGGATTGGCTACATGAGGGGTGTGTGGCCTAACATGCAAAGGAGTTCCTGCTCCAAAAAAGCCCTGGGCTTTGACAACAAACAAGGTGAACAGAATAAGAAGCAAAAGGTGGGTGTGGCTGGATGACCACACTTCTGGAGACATGGGGGTGTGGCCTAATATCCCAGTGAGCTGTGCTGTCAGGGGTGTGGCCTAATATGATAATGAGCTGTGCTGTTTGGGTGCGGCCTATTATGCTAATGAGTTCCTGCTGGGCTTTTTCTACAAAAAAAGCCCTGCTGACATGTGCATCCTTTCCTCTAGCATTCAAGCATGTTAATGCTGCAGCCTCAGAGAGGGTCTACTTTGTATTGCTGATGACATGCTGTAAGGCAATTATGTTTAAAGTATATTTTTAACCAAAAGAACAAAACCCCTCTTGGCTTTTAGCAGATGCAACATGATGGATAACGAAAGCAAACAAGATGGAAGTCGAACAGTCCTTTGTCAGTGCTGTACCCATTAGGGACTTCTGCTGTTTTCTAGCTAGAAGAGCCAGAGGAGAGCCAGTTTGGTGTAACGGTTAAGAACAGCGGACTCTGATCTGGAGAACCAGCTGGGTGACCTTGGGTCAGTCACTGTTCCCCCAGAGCTGTTTTCTCAAGAGCAGTCCTCGAAAGAGCTCTCTCAGCCCCACCTACCTCACAGGGTGTCTGTTGTGGGGAGAGGAAGGGAAGGAGATTGTAAGCCGCTCTGAGACTCCAAGTGAAGGGCAGGGTATAAATCCAACTCTTCTCCTGCAACTCCTCCTCCTCAAATTTCCCCATCAGCCCTCCACATCTTCTCGTGTCCTGGCCCCACTGCTGGCCCTCCTGATGGCACCTGGTATATTTTGGCCCCTGTGTGACAGAGTGTTGGACTAGATGGGCCATTGGCCTGATTCAAAATGGGCTTCTCTTACGTTCTCTTATGTTCACATGCAGCCAGCTGGGTGACCTTGGGTCAGTCACAAGTTCTCTCAGAGCTGTTCTCTCAATAGCAGTTTTCAGTCAGAGCTCTCTCAGCCCCACCTACCTCTCAGGGTGTCTGTTGTGGGGAGAGGAAGGGAAGCAGATTGTAAGCCACTCTGAGACGCCGAGTGAAGAGCGGGATATAAATCCAACACTACTTCTTCTTTGTTGTCATCTAGGGTACCATCCCAAAAGCAAGTCAGGCCTGATAGTTAGCTGGTGGAGTTGTGTATACTGAGACGCCAAGCAGTCCAAAAAACAGGGACTGAGTAGTCTGAAACGGTTCTCATGCAGACGGACCCAGCTTCACTCTCTGTCATATCCTGGCAACATTCATAGACAGTACTGAGCTAGAAGGACCAGTGGCCTGACAAAGTCGGAGGCTACTTTGTTCATGTCCTGAGTTGGAGTCCAGCCTGGTCCCATACAGGCTAGTTTTCTATATGGAGGAATCTTGGGTTTGGGTTGCAGTTCAGCAGCGGAGCACACGCTTGGGATTCAGTAAGTCCCAGGGTTATTCTCTCAACCCTTCCCAGGTGTTGGGAATGACCTTTCTCTGTCTGAGACCCTGGAGAGCTACTTCCGTTCATTACGGACTGTGCTGAACTAAGATGGGCCGGGGGTCTGCTCCAGTATGATGGAATTCCTTCTGTCGCTAAGTGGTCAAGCACAAGCTGTTGCATATAGAGCTTGTCAAGGTCAATCTCCAGTTAAAACAGGCCCTTAGCCAGGATTTTGTGGCTTGTGCAGCAAAAATTTTTATCTGGTGGGGCTGAAGATCTCAGTGCAGAAAGAAAAAGCCATTTAGCCAATAGAAAGCTGTTGCCAGGATAGGTCTTTACATTGCAAGCTGTCAGCCACTTGAGATGACAGTTCTCAGCTGCTGAAAGTTGATCACTTTTGCCAGCCCAAGCAACATTTCTGAGAACAAGCCGGCAGGTGGGGGTGACGACTTCTGTAGTCAAGAAAATTAACACTGAGGCAGAAAAACTCTCTTAAAGGAGACCAGTTTCTTGACACAGAGTTAGAAGGGATCCTAGAGGTCACCTACTCCAACCTCCTGGCTCAGTGCTGGAATTAGTCAACTACAGAACCCCACCCTTCTTAAAGGAGTGTGCACCTTTTAAAAATGTTTTAAAATGATTGAAAAAAGCATGTACGGGAGAAATTCATGTGGGGCTGCGCCTTTAAGAAAGGGGGCAGAGCCCCGCAAAGTCCCATTGTAGCTACAGGCCTGAGTTAAAAGCCTATCAGATTGCAAGTCGCGGGGGGAAACCCGTCTATGCCTGAGCCCCCTGGAGAGTCACTGCCAGGCCAGTGGGCTGACCCAGTACAAGGCAACGTCACGTGTTCACGATTCCCAAAGTGAAGCGTGTCAGGGTTGGAATTTACCTGGAAGAGATAAACCCTGCCCTGAAAAGATCTGACCATAAATCACAGACGTGCGTAGGCCGGTTGGCTGTGCAATGCTGGAAAGGCCTCTTTGAACATGTTTGGAAGCACCCTTTCTTATTACACCATACACCGCCGAGCTCAGCCTGGATCTTGCTTGCGGTCCTGAATCAGGGCGATTCCTGCGAGGTGGCGCTCGAAAGACTACGGTGATTCAGCCACGGTCTAGCTCATCGGGGCCAAAAGACTAGCGGGGCCTGTGAACCCTGCACCTGTATTCCCTCTCGCTACAGCAGGGAAGAGTAAACGTTTTCATAGCGCCCAGAGAGGGCATCTTATGTCGTTCAGAAGTTGATGTTGCTTAAGTGTTTCGCATCTCCTCTGGCTCGAAGCCGAATCTAGTACTGAATGAACAGAACCGTAACTAGGAGTTTGAGAAGCCCTTGGGAGGAAGACTGGAGCACGGGGAAAGACTGAAGGCAAAACGCCTTCAGGAAATAAATCTGGAATGAAAGTAAGCAGAACGTTGAGGTTTCCAAATGGCTCGAGGGCCACCTGACAGCAATGTTGATTCTGTGGACCGAGGCAGGTCTTGACAGGGAGGGCGGGAAGGGTCGCCTCAGTGCTTCGTTCTCGTGGCCCTTTCTGACACGCCCAGGGAAAAGCTGATCGCCACTCGGGGGTCAGGAAGGCATTTTTCTCCAGGCCGGTTTGGCCGGAGATCCCGGAGGGGTTTTTTCGCCATCTTCTGGGCATTGAACAGGCGTCACTGGGTGTGTGTGTGTGAGGGGGGAGCAGTTTACAATCCCTTTCCCTTCTCCTCCCCATAACAGACACCCTGTGAGGTAGGTGGGGCTGAGAGAGCTCTCTCGAGGACTGCTCGTGAGAGGACAGCTCTGAGAGAACCTGTGACTGACCCGAGGTCACACCAGCAGCTGCATGTGGAGAAGCAGGGAATCAAACCTGGTTCTCCCAGATTAGAGTCCGCTCTCCTAACCACTACGCCAAACTGGCTCTGGATACATAAATACATGAAGCTGACTTACATTGAATCAGACCCTTGGCTTATCAGAGTCAGTATATTCTACTCAGACCGGCAGGGTCTCAGGCTGAGGTATTTCACATAACACCTTCTCATCTGTTAAACTGAAGATGCCGGGGATTGAACCTGTGACCTTCTGCATGCCCAGCAGATGCTCTGTCACTAAGCCACGGCCTTCCCGAGGATACTTAAAGTATTTGTTCCTGCAAAAGGTATGCTTGTTAGTCAGACTGAGATCATGAAGGTTGGCCAGTTGCGGGGAAATTTTCGTTTTTTGTTATCTGACATCGATGCATACGTCTCTCATAAAGTTTCATTATTTGCCCTTGCTGCAAAGAATCTACATTCCAAAGTGGCATCGGGAAGGGGCATTATTCAGGCCACGGTGTTAAATTAGTCGTATTTTGTTACGGATCTCTGGTATTTTTGTATATTCTGACTTTAAACCTGCAGCTTGTTCACAATTTGTGTTTTGTTGAGAGTCTCTTGGACTGCCAGGAGATCAAATCAGTCAATCCTAAAAGAAATCAACCCTGACTGTTCCCTGGAAGGCCAGATCCTGAAGCTGAAGCTCAAATACTTTGGCCACCAAATAAGAAGGGAGCACTCCCTGGAGAAGACCCTGATGCTGGGAAAGACTGAAGGTCAAAGAAGAAGGGGACAGCAAAGGATGAGATGGTTAGGCAGTGCTATTGATGCCACGAACATGAAATTGAGCAAACTTCAGCGGACAGCGGAAGACAGGAGGGCCTGGCGTAATCTGGTCCATGGGGTCGCGAAGAGTCAGACTTGACTGTGCGACTGAACAACAACAACGGCCAATGACTAATTACAATAAACTAAACTGTAAATCTAGTAAGAGTTGGCAGGCCAGGGAAATATACTGCACCTGGATGTTCATTTGGCCCATCGCTAGTTCTCCTTCTACCTTCTCGCTGCACAACACAAGAAATGAACTTCCTTTGTTGCTGTGTCAGGAACCAGCAGAGGGCAGCGTCCTTTAAGGACTTGGATTCTTGGGTTTCTAGTTTAGCCCTTGCTGGCATAAGGGAGCTCACAGTTCCACGCCAAGCTGTCTCCGTCTTCTGCCCACGTTCTGCAGAGATAGCTGGATGTGGTACAGAAGGCTGAAGGCAAGGACACCACTGCATCGCCTCTGCTTTCGTCCTGTGACATCTAAGTGCTAGAGAACATGTGATGTGACGTCACCGTGTTCTCAGTTTCCCCTGCTCCCTCTCCATATCACCGGCAGCCGCTTGCAAGGGGGTGTGTGTGATGATGCCACGTGATGTCACAATTTTGTTGTTTCCTGAGCTCTGTCAGGGGAAAGAAGAGGGGAAGATGTGGATTACTGCTCTAAGAACATCAGAAGGACCCTGCTGGATCAGACCAGCGGTCCATCTAGTCCAGCATCCTGTCTCACGCAGAGGCCACCCAGTTCCTCTGGACGGCCAAAAACAGGGCAGAGAGGCCGAGGCCTTCATAAGAACATCAGAAGAGACCTGCTGGATCAGACCAATAGTCCATCTAGTCCAGCATCCCGTCTCACACAGTGGCCAAACCAGTTCCTCTGGACGGCCAACAACAGGGCAGAGAAGCCGAGGCCTTCATAAGAACACCAGAAGAGCCCTGCTGGGTAAGACCAGTGAGCGTCCATCTAGGCCAGCATCCTGTCTCACACAGTGGCCAACCAGTTCCTCTGGAGGGCCGACAACAGGGCAGAGAGGCCGAGGCCTTCCTAAGAACATCGGAAGAGCCCTGCTAGATCAGACCTAGGGTTGCCAGGTCTTTGCCTTCTGCTGGTGGGGGATTCCTGGCTCCTTCTCGGGATCTTCTGGCACTCTATAGTACCATAGAGTTTTTTTGCCAAGTGCTAGAGTGTCCCCTCAGCGCCGGACACGTCGGTGTGATCCCGGGACTTTGGGGGTGGGGTTCCCCCGGCTGGATCCAGGTTGGCAGGTCAGGGGCCTTAAAAGAAGGCAACTCCCCCTGGGGAATGGCAGACCAGCAGTCCATCTAGTCCAGCATCCCATCTCACACAGAGGCCAACCAGTTCCTCTGGAGGGCCAACAACAGGGCATAGAGGCCGAGGCCTTCATAAGAACATGAGAAGAGCCCTGCTGGATCAGACCAGTGGTCCATCTAGTCCAGCATCCCATCTCACACAGAGGCCAACCAGTTCCTCTGGAGGGCCAAAAACAGGTCACAGAGGCCGAGGCCTTCCCCTGATGTGGCCTCCTTGCACTGGGATTCAGAGGTTGACTGCCTATGAACGTGGAGATTCCCCTCACCCACCATGGCTAGTAGCTACCGGTAGCCCCCTCCTCCACGAATCTGTCTAATCCCCCTTTAACGCTGCCTATGCCTTAAGCCAACACTACATCCTCTGGTGGTAAATTCCACGTTTTAATCACTCTCTGTGTGAAGCTGAACCCGTAGCGTCCTGGGAGACCATAAACGCCAGCACAAGTGTTTTGCCCTCAGGCAACGATCTAAGGTGAAGATCAGGGAAGGAAGGACCGGTTTACTAGAGCTGCACTACGCCCATAAACGTCTCGGCTAACTTTATCTTTTGGCAGCGGTATCTGTCGGCACACTGGAGGGACAGAATAATATTTAGGAAAGCAGGCATTCTCTAACTGGCCTGCAGATTTCAACGAAGGACGCTGGCCACGTTAAGGTCAAGATATTGTCATGTTCTGGTTTGGGCCAGGCCTCACGGTGTTCGGTTTTACGAGGGAGTCAGCCGTCAGTCATCGCAGGACAAGCATCAGCCGGCTATTCTAAGTAGCATCAGGACAAAGTTTGAGACCGGTGGCACCTTTAAGACCAACCAAGCTTCATTCAAGGTCTAAGCTTTCATGTGGAGGAGATACACTGAAATGGAAGTTGCCAGTCCATACACATAGGCAGGGCTTTTTTTGTAGCAGGAATTCCTTTGCATATTAGGCAACACACCCCTAATTTAGCCAATCCTCCAAGAGCTTACAGAGCTCTTCTTACAGGGGCTACTGTAAGCTCTTGGAGGATTGGCTACATCAGGGGTGTGTCGCCTAATATGCAAAGGAATTCCTGCTACAAAAAGAGCCCTGCATATAGGTAGAGCAGGGTGTCAAATATGCAGTCTGGGGGCTGAATCAGGCCCCCGGTGGGCTTCTGTCTGGCCTGCAGTGGGACCGGCTGTCTTCTGCGTCTTCTTCCGGTTCTGCTGCTGCTGCGTCATCGTAGGTTTGCAGCTTACAGATACACACCCGAACAGCATACTCAGGATTGCAACAAGCACAGACGTTTTGATGCAATCATTCAGAGCAAGGGGTGTCCGTTATCAGACACGGTTAAATAAACAAAATGTTGCAAGAGGGCCGATGTTTTAAGCATGTTTTTAGTTTAAGTTTAAAAAAACACCCCTTTGTGTTTGTGTCCTTTATAAAGTTTATATCTCCGCTCCCGGGCATTGCATTTTATGTCACACACGGCCCGGCCCAACACGGTCTCGTTAATGTCAGATCCGGGCCTCATAACGAATGAGTTCGACAGCCCTGAGGTAGAGGATGAGCAGCAGATTTGCCATACAGCATAACAAAGTTGTTTCGCAGGTGAAGGACCAGACTGGAATAACAAGCCTAGATTATACGATCACGATTTGTTTGGGTTTAATTCCGGGGGGGGAAGCATAGTGAAGGAAATAAATATATCAGAATTGGAGATGGGCAGATGTACCCTCTGTAACTGTGGAATGCTGAGCGAAGCCATAGGGGGGATAGGGGCAGGCGCTTAGCCTGACAGAGTCCGATAACCGAGAGCCAAGACTGAAGGCAAACTCTGGGACTGAGCTTTTATAGGGTCTGACGACATGCGATTGGTCCTGGGGAGTCAGCTGACCAAAATGCGGCCGGGCAGCGGAGCTGGGACTGCAGCCTAGGTGGCGCCCTTGAGAAATAAAACCCGGCCTTCGAGGTTTGTTGTGGAGACACGGGCCTGGCGGCGCGAGAGGGAAGCTCAGCTTCTGCTGGTCTTGATTCGCGATGCACCCCTTGTCACCCAACGTCTACAAAAGGCTGTTCAGTCACAGGGTATAGATGGGAACTCTCAGTCTGGGGCAGGTGATGCACTCTATTCTTAGTGCTGGAGGGGGTAGCAGTGGGAGGGCTTCTGGTGTCCTGGCCCCACTGCTGGACCTCCTGATGGCACCTGGTATATTTTGGCCGCTGTGTGACAGAGTGTTGGACTGGATGGGCCATTGGCCTGATTCAACATTGGCTTCTCTTATGTTCTTATGTCCCCGTTGCCAAATAGCAGGCTCCTATCCAGCTGATTTTGGAGTAGCCACTTTGGCTAGCCGTCGTCTTTCAGGCTCAGTGGAAGGTTCGGGCTTGGATTTCTTTCACCTTTCACACGCCGGGCTCTGCCCATTTCAGAGCCGGTACGAAGCTCCTTCTTCCCCAAGCATGCTGAGGTTCTCTGCAGGAGCCCTTCTTGATAGTCTTCCTCTTCTTCCGGCACGTTCCGTACATCTCCGCATCCGCAATAGCAAAGCGATCAGCTGACAGAAAGTCCTTTCCTCAGATCCTTCCCCAATCAACATATCTTGCAACTGCTGGGTATCTCTGTGGCACAAACTGGATCGTGATTCAGGGGTGTTGAAATCTTGGGATGCTGCAGGAAGTGATGTCTCGCGTGAATCAGAAGCCGTCACTCATTCCTCTGGGTGGTAGGGGGCCCATGTCCTAACTTCGGACTGAGCGTGCGGGGGATGCTGCCTCTGAATGAGATGCAAGAGGCAAAGAGTAATCGAAGGCGTTGGTCACGAAAGAGGTCTGGTGACGGTCGGTCACTCTGATTCGGTTCCGGGCCTAAAATTCCAGTGTTTCGGCCTCTTCTAAGGACGAGACGAAAATTTGGAAGCCGGCTGATTCAGTTTGAAAACGCCCGTTTCGATTTCGTTTCTTCCTTCTTCTTCTTTCTGGTATTTTTGTTTGTGTGTTTGTGCATATGCGTCCACATGCCTGGAAGTCATCACTGATTTCTGGTGACTCCTAGTGGGGCTTAGAGGCAAGGAACGGTCGGAGAGGTGGCTTGCTATTGCCTGCCTTGCGTCACAGCCCTGGTATTCCTCGGAGGTCTCCCTTCCAAGTACCTGCCAGGGTCGGCCCCGCTTAGCTTTCGAGATCTGACGCGATCGGGCTTGCCTGGGTATCTAGGTCAAGGTGTTTCTTCCTTCTGAGATCTCATATATTAGTTTCCTCCACCAGGCACCATCCGCTTCCTCCACCCGGCCTAGCGTTGCCAACCTCCAGGTGGTTGAGGAAGAGCTCCTAGGATTACAACAAATCTCCACATGACAGAGGTCAGTTCGCCTATAGAAAACAGCCACTCTGGAAGGTGGACTCCACAGCATTATACCCCATTGCTGTTCCTCCCCAAATCCCAGGCTCTGCCCTCAAAATCTCCAGATATTTCCCAACCCGGAGCCTTCTCCGTGATGCACAGTAGCCTAAACATTGTTTCTGATTGCCTGAGCAAAAACTAAACCGTTAGATCCTGTGAGTTCCGTCACACCAAGAACGTTCCTATCTAGCAAGAACGCACCACCTATAATTGGGTGAATTCAAATGTAGTGTAGAATGTAAGAATACCCCGAGATAATTCCAGGGGCAAACTCACGTGGTAGTGCAGAATGTAAGTTCGGGGACAGGGTCGAACCAGGATTTAAGGTCTAGTGCAGAAAGGACCAAGGGTCTCACGAGGGATGCACAGTTAGTGGATGTGCACTGAATCCTCCCTGGGGATCTTGGTAATACACATGCGCTCTCTTCACACACATACACACACACTCCACCCATTATAATGATGGCTAACCTGCTTATTCAGAAGTCACAGTTGCCTCCTCATGAACGCAGATGATGTTCGCTGGCTTTAGTGGCTTGCAAAGCAATCAGACGTGTTAATGAAGGGTCGCTGTAGGAATGGCCGTGAGTCACGAGGCTGTGAGAAATCTCCATGCGCAGAGAGCAAGAACGGCAGGTTGATTATTTATTTATCTAGCTGGACTCGGGAAGCATGGGCGGAAGTTCCCATTCTGCCCCGTCTACTCACTGGGTGACCCCAGTCGCTCAGCTTTTCGAACCTTACAGAGTTCCCATAAGGAAGATTTGGGATAATAAGTGTTGCTGGCTCTGGGTTGGGAAATTCCTGGAGGGTTTGGGGGTGGAGCCTGGGGAGAGCAGGGCTGGGAAAGGGGAGGGGCCTCAGTTTGGCGTAGTGGTTACGAGTGCGGACTGGGAGGACCGGGTTTGATTCCCCACTCCTCCACTTGCACCTGCTGATGTGACCTTGGGTCAGTCACAAGCTCTGGCACAGCTGTTCTCTCAAGGACAGTTTCTGTCAGAAGTTCTCTCAGCCCCACCTACCTCACAGGGTTTCTGTCGTGGGGAGGGGAAGGGAAAGGAGATAGTGAGCCGCTCTGAGCTTCCTTCAGGTTGTGAAAGGCAGGGTATAAATCCAGTCTCCTCCCCCCTCCTTCAGTTGGGTATAATGTCATAGTGTTCGCCCTCCAGAGCAGCCATCTTCTCCAGAGGAACTGATCTCTGTCACCTGGAGGCCAGTTGTCATTCTGGGAGATCTTCAGTCACCAACTGGAGAGATGTGCAACCCTAGGATCACCCCCTTTCTATCTAGGTCACTCTAGTGTCCTTGGAGGAAAGGTGGGGTAGAGATGTGAAAAGAACAAATGAAACGTTACGTTACAACCTTTGGATGTCTGGAAGTAGTGTGAGTCGACGCACAAAAGGCTTCCGTTTCCTCTCTCCGTGCCCCGGGCCTCGTTCAGGTCTCTTTATGTCTCCCGCGGGAAGAGATGCATTCTTTCCTCACACGAGGGGTTGCCTGCTCTGGGTTGGGAAATACCGGGAGACTTTGGGGGTGGAGCTTGGAAGGGGTAGGGTTTGGGGAGGGGAGGGGCTCCAGATGCTACCCAGAGGTTGGCAACCCTACCTTGAACTGGGATAAGACTTGGGAGTGTGGATTGTGGAAGTCCAATTTGCCATGGCTTCCTCTCCCCACCTCTTCTGCGGAACATCTGAAGTGGCTCCCTGATTGTTGGTTGGTGGGGACAAACAATCAGGGGTGTGTCCAGGGCTATTTTTGGGCAGGAACACACAGGAGCGGAGTTCTGGCTGGCTCCTGAGTTGGCCACGCCCAGCACGAACTCATTAGCATAACAGGCCACACCCAACAGCAGAAACTGATTAGGACTGGCTACATTAGGGGGTGTGGGGCCTAACATGCAAAGGAGTTCCTGCTCTGAAAAAAGCCCCCTGGGTTTTGACAACAAACAAGGTAAACAGAACAAGAAGCAAAAGGTGGGTGTGGCTGGATGACCACACTTCTGGTGACATGGGGGTGTGGCCTAATGGGCTAAAGAGCGGTGCTGTCAGGGGTGTGGCCCTGGGTGTGTCCATTGTCATAATGCCTTGCTCCCAGAGGCAACCTGACCGGCTGTAGAACCACCGGGCTAGGTGAACACTGCTGAATCACGGTCAGGTACAGCAAGCTAGATCTCGCATTCCTGGGTCCGCCACGCGACAGGTGTCGACCGTATAAGCGCACCCTCATTCAGGATGCCCTGAAATCTCTTCCAGGTGTCGAGCATGGAGCAAGAAAAGGCGGAGAAACAGAAGGAGGAGAGGGAGGAGGCCCTTATCGAGTTCTACAGCTCCTTCAAAGACCTGTTCGAGTTCTTCTGCTTGAACACCACCATCCATGGCACCATCCGCCTGGTTTGCTCATCCCGCAACAAGATGAAGACGGCCTTCTGGGCTCTCCTCTTCCTCGCCAGTTTCGCCATGCTGTACTGGCAGTTCGCGCTCATCTTCAACGAATACTGGAGCTACCCCGTCATCATGACCATATCCGTCCACTCAGAACCAAAGATGTTCCCGGCCATCACCATCTGCAACCTGAATCCCTACAGGTAGATAAAACTGGGCAGAGCTTGACTGTGCAGCCTGCTGGCTGTACAGGGTCCATTTTCAAGTTGAAAGGGCTTAGAAACAGCCCATGAACGGAGCTAGGGAAGGCATGGAATGCCAGGATAGATGGATACCGACGTGAGAGACGAGATTGGTGTAGTGGTTAAGAGCGGCAGACTCTAATCCAGAGAACCAGGTTTGATTCCCCACTCCTCTCCATAAGGGCCACTGGGTGACTTTGTGCCAGTCACAGTCCTCTCAGAACTCTCTCAGCCCCACCTGCCTCACAAGGTACCCGTTGTGGGGACAGGAAGGCAAGGCAGTTGTAAGCTGCTTTGAGACTCCTCCGGGTAGAAGAAGAAGAGATTGGATTTATACCCTGCCCTTCACTGCCCAAAGGCGTCTCAGAGCAGCTTACAAACTCCTTTCCCTTCCCCTCCCCACAACAGACACCCTGTGAGGCAGGTGGGGCTGAGAGAGCTCTGACAGAAACTGCTCTTTTCAGGAACAGCTGTGCCAGAGCTTGTGACTGACCCAAGGTCACATCAGCAGGTGCAAGTGGAGGAGTGGGGAATCAAACCCAGTTCTCCCAGATTAGAGCCACACACTTAACCACTACACCAAACTGGTATAGAAACCAACTCTTCTTCCTCCTCCACACAAAGCCAGCTGGGTGACCTCAGCCAGTCACAGTTCTCTCAGAACTCTCTCAGCCCCACCTGCCTCACAAGGTGCCTGTTGTGAGGAGAGGAAGGGAAGGCGATTGTAAGCCGCTTGGAGACTCCTTCGGATAGAGAAAAGCGGGGTATAAGAACCAACTCTCCTTTGTTTTCCTGTGCATGAAGCCTGTTGGGTGAGGTTGAGCCAGTCACAGTTCTCTCAGGACTCTCTCAGCCCCACCTGCCTCAGGAAGGGAAGGCAATTGTAAGCTGCCTTGAGACTCCTTCAGGTAGAGAACCTAAGAGCATAAGAGAAGCCAATGTTGGATCAGGCCAATGGCCCATCTAGTCCAACACCCTGTCACACAGTGGCCAAAAATACCAGGTGCCATCAGGAGGTCCAGCAGTGGGGCTTCTTCTTCTTCTACTCTTCATCCTGCTTGGAAAGGATGAATGGAGTACAGGGATAAAATCTGAGAACACCCGGTTTTAACCGGAAAATGTCAGTTTCTGACATGGGTTCCCCCTGTTCAGGGCGGATTTACGGTGTGTTAATAATGTCCTGACCGAAATCAATAAAGCGAGATCCAAAATAATTAAGAGAATGAAAATGACCCCCGGCCCGAAAGATGTCTGTGTGGCCTCAGCTAGGGCCCATGGCCTTTTCGGCCCAGGCCCCAACCTAGTGGAATGAGCTCCGGCTTGAGATCAGGGCCCCGCAAGACCTTTTACAGTTCCTGTGAGACGGAGCTCTTCCTACCAGGCCTTGGGGTGAGGCAGCCGACATCAAGTATCACCTGGGCCCTCCTGCTACCATCCTGGTACTTTCTGTCACCATCGGTATCATCGATCATGGTCTTCAATTTTCAAGGACACAGAATGAGAACCAGGTAATTACAATCTGGAATCCCTTCTGGGATTTAGCCCTTTCTGCCGCTAACTATTTAACACCAGGACACTATTGTAATAGTTGTGTCATAGTTTGATGACCATTCGTTTTAAGGGTTGAGTTTATAATCCCTGGTTTTATTGTCTCATATTAATGTTGTAACCCGCCCTGCGCCTGCTTGTGGGAAGGTCGGGATAGAGATTGAACTGAATACGTATAAAAATTAGGATGAATAGGAATCAAAATTAAAAGAAACAATACCTTGCACATTCGTGCACTCGTACTGGGAAGGAAGGATCTACTGCTCAAAATGGCTGATGTTCTGGAGAGCCCCTGAAGGCAGTGGGAGCGTGCCAAACGTTTTCCTTTTCCAATTTTCAGGCCAAATCTACTTTGGATTGCCATTAAAACTTAGATATGAGAATGTACACCTCTTTGAAGTCCTTTCAGTTGCCGTTAGTTGTTGCATCTGCTGCCGTTTGGGCCGTGTTTTTGCTTCTAATCGCTGTGCCCTCAGCCTCTGGGTTCATCATATAAGCCAGGGGTGTCAAACAAGCGGCCCGGGGGCCAAATCAGCCCCCCAGAGGGCTTCTCTCAGGCCCGCATTGGAACTGGCCGTCTTCTGCTTCCTCTTGCAGTTCCGCTGCTGCTACGTCATCGTAGGTTTGCAGCTTACAGGTACACACCCGAACAGCATACTCAAGATTGCAACAGCACAGGCATTCTGATGCAATAATTCAAAGCAGGAGGTGTCAGTTATCAGACGCTGTTAAATAAACAAAATATTGCAAGAGGGCTATATGTTTTATGCATGTTTTTATTTTAAGTTTAAAAAAACCCCTCCTTTGTGTTTGTGTCCTTTATAAAGTTTATATCTCCGCTACCAGGCATTACCTTTTATGACACACACACGGCCCGGCCCAACAAGGTCTCATTTATGTCAGATCCGACCCTCCTAACAAATGGGTTCGACACCCCTGATATAGGCGATCCTGGCTAATCAAGGATCAGATTGTTCATGGGAAGATATCACAATGATTCAAAGTTGATTGGGGCCCTCAAAACCCTTTGCCGTTTCTGTCCCTTCCTAGGGTCGACGCCGTCCGTGAAAACATGGCTGAGCTGGATAATTTGACGAGGAAAAATTTCTTTGAGGTATATGGCTTCGACATTCCACAGAGTGTACTGGAAGATGATCTGAAGTCAGATGATTGGCTGAACAATAAGTTGAACACGGTCAACGCCTCCAGCTTCCATCTAAATGAGAGCTTCGGGCTGCTGAAGTCCGGTAAAAACCGGGAAAAAGTGGGTTTCCGGCTGGTAAGTTGAACCTTTCGGAAGGCTGTTATATTTTGCACTGACTCCGTACCACGCTAAAGATGAAATGGAAAGCACTGGACTCGGACCTTTGACCAGACACGCTCAAATTGTGAGATAACAGAAACTGTTGCAAAATTTCTTTCTGGTGCTACTTCTATTCGCCCTTTATTTAATTGATCGGTTTTCTACCGCTGGCATATTTATATGGCAGTTCCTTTTATATCTGTTTTTTGGAGTATTATTTTATGTCATTGTTATTTATATGAGTTTGCGAGTGTTACACACCAATAAAGGTAAACTGGATTGGAAACTTTTCCTTGCATCTCAAGAACAAAGGACGTGGATCGTGTCTGATTGCTAAGGCCCTGTGATGTCTTGAAATCCAAGGCAAATCCAAAGCAAAGCACACTTCTGCACATGAATTTATATCTTCTTTGAGCCTCACCTGCCCTGGTCTGTGTTCCTATCCATTTGCTGAGCATGCAGAACAGAAAGGGGAGTGGCATTTGTAATGCGCATGAACAGGGCTTTTTTTGTGATGGGGGGGGTGGCCATGATACAGGGGACAGCAACAAGGAGGGAAAAGAGAAGGGCCCTGATGGGCTTTTTTTGTAGAAAAAGCCCAGCAAGAACTCATTAGCATAATAGGCCACACCCAACAGCAGAATCTCATTAGTGTATTAGGCCACACCCCCATGCTACCAGAAGTGTGGTCATCCTGCCACACCCACCCTTTGCTTCTTATTCTGTTTAACTTGTTTGTTGTCAAAACCCAGGGCCTTTTTTGTAGCAGGAACTCCTTTGCATGTTAGTCCACACACCCCTAATGTAGCCAATCCTAATGAGTTTCTGCTGTTGGGTGTGGCCTGTTATGCTAATGAGTTCCTGCAGGGTGTGGCCAACTTGGGAGCCAGCCGGAACTCCGTTCCTGTGCCTTCCTGCCCCAAAATAGCCCTGCGAATGAGCCTTCTGGCCAGCATAGTTTTGCATTTTTTAAAAAAATATGGTCTCAGATGAGAGCCTCAGCCCGGCGTGAAAATGTGCCGAGTTTTGTCAAGCTGCCACCGATATATTGCCTAAGGCGAAATCTGAAATGAACACGGGGCAGTCTGGTCAACTGCGACAGAAAAAGCTGGTGTAGTCCTGAGGTAGCGGAATGAACTGTATCACTGCATAGTTTCGGTAGGAAGAACGCTTCCCGAGAGAAAAAGAAAACCTCCCCGCAAGCAGAAAACTAGCATGGGTGACAGACGGCCACGACAGAAACCTCTCCGCGATTGGTTTAGTTTCCTATCTGGGGGCTGTTATTTATTTATCTTTTAGCAGAGGCGCATTCAAAACCGGAAGCCCCCCACCTGCAGACTGGAGTGGTACAGTCTGTTCCGCCCAGGGGTGGGCGGGGATCTGCAGCCCTGTTCCTTCCTCGTTCCCAAATTTCTCCCTTTCGCTGTTCTGCTTCCCCTTAACTCCAGCATCAGCAGGAACGGTCTGGCCATTCCAAAACTGGGTCACGCGCCGTTTGCCACCGCCTTCAGCGGGCTTATCATTTGCATCTCCTCTACTGGCCATAGATAAAACACCGCGAGAAATGGAACATTGACACGACCAAATGTATAATGGTGATGTTTTACTGAGGGGCTTTCTAAGGACTCTTTCACACGAGGAAAACGACACACATGAAGGATCTCGATAGAGCTAAATGTCAAGGCTGCTTTTTCATGGAGCAAAACAGATTGGAGTCTAGGAGCGACTTAGATACCAGAAAGAGTTTCAAGGTATAAGCTTTCGAGAGTCAAGGTCCGTTTGTCAGAATCATAGCGCTGGAAGGGACCTCCGGGGTCACCTAGTCCAACCCCCTGCACAAGGCAGGAAATTCACCAATACCTCCCCCTTCACACCTGCAATGACCCCTGCTCCACGTCCAGAAGTTGACAGAAAAAACCTCCAGGATCCCCGGCCAAACTGGCCTGGAGAACAATGGCTTCCTGACCCCAAAGTGGCGATCAGCATTTTCCTAGGTGTGTAAGAAGGGCCACAAGAATGATGCAAACCCTCCCACCCTCCCTGTCACGATCTGCCTAAATTCACACAATCCGCATTGCTGTCAGACGGCCATCTAGCCTCTGCTTGAAAACCTCCAAAGGAGGAGAGCCCCCCACCTCCCGAGGAAGCCTGTTCCACTGAGGAACTGCACAAATGGTCAGGAAGTTCTTCCTAATGAGCTTTGACTCTCAAAAGTTTATACTGCCCTGACCTGGATCCCATCGGATCTCAGAAGCTAACTCGGGTCAGCCTTGGCTAATATTTGGAAGGGCAACCTCTAAGGCTGCGACACAGAGGTGGGCCATGGCAAACCACCTCTGAAACGTCTCTTGCCTTAAAAAAAACAACTACCAAGTGTAGCTCGCTATCTAGTGGTGCATACTGCTAAAAGAACTTCTGGCTGCCAGACAATTTTAGGATCTCCTGGCTATTCTACACACAATGCCATACAATAATTATTAGTTCGTTATTGTTATTACCCTGAAACTCTCGCTTGTCTCTAAGGTGCTAGTGGACTCTGGTCTAACCGTCTGACTGCAGGCCATCAGGGCTACCCTCTGGAATTTTTTAAATGGTGTTTTATTGACGTGCAAATGTCTCCCAGAAACATGGGGTGGGGTGGGGGGGAAAGCTGCACGTGGACTGTAGATCTGGACCCAACTTTGTATTACGGTCGCTTAGTATTTCTCTTCTCTTCTACCCCCCAACAGTGCAACAAAACAGGCGGAGAATGCTACAAAAAAGTATATCTATCCGGGGTCGACGCGCTCCGGGAATGGTACCGTTTTCACTACATGAATATCATGTCTCAGATCCCACCGATCAACTTTTCCCCCAACAAGCAATGCCCTGGGGGCGTGCAGGACTTGGTCTACTCTTGCCGGTACAATCAGCAGCGCTGCCCATCCAGGTAACCTGCTCTTGGAAGTGCTGGTTTATGTTAGTAAAAGTATGTGACGAATGCATGTTCTTGTTCATGCTGGAACTGAGACAAGGCCAATCTGAATTCTGAAAGCATAGCACCTTCTTTCCTTCCTTCCTTCCTTCCTTCCTTCCTTCCTTCCTTCCTTCCTTCCTTCCTTCCTTCCTTCCTTCCTTTCTCCCTCTTTCCCTCTCTTCTTTCTCTCTCTCTCTCTCTCTCTCTCTCTCTCTCTCTCTTTCTCTCTCTTTCTCTCTCTCTCTCTTCCCTCCCTCCCTCTCTCTCTCTCTCTCTCTCTCTCTCTCTCTCTCTCTCTTTCTTTCTTTCTTTCTTTCTTTCTTTCTTTCTTTCTTTCTTTCTTTCTTTCTTTCTCTCTCTCTCTCTCTCTCTCTCTCTCTCTCTCTCTCTCTCTCTCTCTTTCTCTCTTTCTTTTTCTTTCTCTCTCTCTCTCCCCTTCCACCCTTCCCTTCTTCCTCCTTCCCTTCCCTTCCCTTTCTCTTCTTGCCCTGATGGTTGTGAATGTGAGCAGTACTCAGTGAAATCTCAGCCACGGGAGAGGCTGAATAGCACTTCCGAGGAGGACTGCCCTCACTCAGACTCGGCTTCATGGCACTATGATATCTTCACACTGGCCACCCAATCCCAGATTGGTCAGATCATGTAAAGGGCTCTGTTTCTTGCTGGTGGCACAGTCTAGCTGATCATCCTCTGTAAAGCAACTGTTGGAATGCACATCAAATTGGAGTGAACCACTGCAAAAATCATGAGGCTGTGGGAGGCTATTTAGAGACAATCTGGGCTCCTCTGAAGTCCTTTTTGTGCTGGAAATTCTGGCTCAGCCTTACGGCTCTGTCCCATTTGTATCCCATCCTTCCCCTGAAAAGACTGGGATGCCCTCTCACCCTCCTTTTCTCTATGCAACAACCCTGTGAGTTAATTCAGACTGCAAGGTAACGGGCACAAAGTCATTCGGTGAGCTTCATGGCTGAGGAGGAATTTGAACACACTTCTAACCAGACCAAGAGAACAATCTGAAAGCAGATCTGCTCAGAATTCCACTCGGGTGAGGCTCACTCCTGGGAAATTGTCCTTGGGATTGTCCACTTGAGAGCTCGTGTGGTGTAGTGACCACCGTGGCGGATGAGGACCCTGAGCAAAAGAATTTGGATCCCCACTTCCAACATGGAAGCTTTCTCCTTCTCCTTCTCCTTCTCCTTCTTCCTCCTCCTCCTCCTCTTCCTCCTCCTGTTCTTCTTCCTCCTCTAGTTCTTTTTCTTCTTCCTTCTCCTCCTTCTCCTCTTCTTCTTCCACCTCCTCCTCTTCTTCTTCTTCTGCTTCTTCTTCTTCTTCCCCATCACAAACACTCCACCTGGCCTACCTCACAGCATTGGTGTTGTCAGAGAATGGAGGAGGAGGGAATGGGATTCTAGCTTGCTTCCTATCCCAAATGTGAGGAGGAAAGCAGGGTATAAATGAATAACTACGGGGGGGGCACGCACTGCTCCAGCCCCTCTGCCCCACTGCCATCGCCGATATTCTTTGCTTCACCTGACCCATGGGTGTGCCCTGCCACACTCTCCAGTCCCTCTGGAGCAGAGCTAATTACTGGAGCGACACCCAAGGGTGTTGGTGGATTTTCCTCCCACTGGGATCAACCGAAGCCGTCCAAGGGGGAATCCTTCGGGGTGGCTGCCTGTCCCGCCCGATCCCCGTGTCTCCTGAGGTAAAGGGCAGGCCAGAGACACTCCCGGCACCACCCAGTCCTCGCCGGCTCGCTTTGCATTGAGCACGGCAGCCGTTTGGGAACAATCTGATAAAACGAGTGCAAACCTGCCGCCCACACCTGGTTAAATAACCTCTCCTTACACTCGCCCGGGAGTGTTGCCCTGGGGGCATCGCGGGTACATTGCAAAACGGGGCAGGAAGGAGCGCGGGCCACGGGGAGGTAAAGGCAGGCAGGTGAATTCCCCGTAATTGCGGTTTCACTGGCTGAATCGGCCGATAACCTTTTGCAGTCGGGAACAACGCCTTCGGCTCCTACCACCTGCCGGCTGCGTGCTGCAAGGGTGACAAGGAGCCGCTCCTGATGAGCTGCCTGCCGGGCTCTTGCCTCTCTGTACGCGACTGCAGTCTTCTCCCCGTGCCGGCAGCTTCAGGATGGAGAGTCTCTGCTTGTAGCCTTCAGCAGGGCTCTTTCTCTCTCCTCTCTCTAAGCTGTGGAGTCCCGAGTGCAAAAATTCTACCTCGTGAGCCACTGGCATTAAAAATTTGAGTGAGCAATTTGGCTACTGCATAAGCTCGTTTTGCTCCGGAGGCCCTCCTTCCTGAGCAAAGGCAAGAATGCGTAAGCCGGAGGCTAATGAACAGCAAGCTGGCTCACACTGACTCAGCTTAGAGGGAACACTGGTCTTCTGTCTCTTTGGACTCAGGGTCGGACTTTGATCCCCAAGGGGGGGGTCTATTAGGGTTGCCAGCTCCAGGCTGGAGATTAGGGGGATAGAGCCGTGAACAGTTTGGGGAAGAGAAGGACTTCAGCAGGGTGCATGGCCTTAGAGCGCGGCATCCAGGGCGGCCGTTTCCTCCGGGGGAACTGATCCCTGCAGTCTGGAGATGAGCTGTAATTCCAGGGGATCCCCAGGTCCCACCTGGAGGTTGGCAACCCAGGATCTACTGGGTTTTTGTGGGGGTTTTTTGTAACTAGACGTGCATCTCTGTCTCCCTCTCTTTCTCCTTCTTCCTCATTTGCCTACCCTAAAAGAAAGAAAAGGGGGGGAAAGTCCAGCTCAGTCTTGATTTGTCTTAAACTAGAATCCATGATAACGCAGGACGTTTACAATGCCAAGCAGAGACGGAGAGCCCGCTTTTCACTGGAGACAAGTGGCTTTCCCCCCTCCATTCCCCCGTTGTTCCAAAATTCCACTCTGTGCCACATTTCGCCCCTCTTCTCACCCTTCTAAAATTCAGCCATAGGCCGGTGGCAGAGCACCTGCCCAGCACACAGAAGGTCTCAGGTGGTCCCAGGTTCAATCCCCGGCATCTCCAGTCAAAGAGGTCCAGGCAATAGGTTGATCTGGAAGACCTCCGCCAGAGACCCTGGTTGAGGGCCGCTGCCAGTCTGAGCAGGCAACACCGACCTTGATGGACCACTCAGTATAAGGCAGCTTCTTCGTGTGTTCAACCAAATAACAAGCACTTACTTGTGGAAGGGGCCGTGTCTCAGCAGAAGGACCTCTGCTTTGCATACAGAAGGTCCCAGGTTCAATCCCTGGCTTCTCCAGTTGCAAAGGTCCAGTCGGCAGGTGATAAAAGACCTCCTCCAGAGGCCTTGGAGAGCAGCTGCCTGTCTGAGTAGGCAACACTGACTTTGATGGACCCAGGGTCTGATTCAGTCTAAGGCAGCTTCATGTGTGTTCAGGTGTTCAGTTCCAGAAGTGGGGCATGTGCAATTGGTTGCAGCTTTTAGTCCATTCATTGGATGGAGATCTTCTCGTCCCCTCTTACCAATGCACAGGTGTGCACTGATAACACAGCAAAAAAGGGGGAAGGACGACCCCTTTTAAATTTACGGATAACTTCATTAAGATTCTCCTGGTGCATCAGTAAAGGGCGCCTGGCTAGAATGGATGGAACAATGAAGCTCGGGTGTGTAAAGAGGAACCGCGTTCCTGCAGGTGCAAGCACACCTTAGATTGTGGTAACGATCCCAGCAGCAGGTCTATCACGATCCACCGTTTGAATATCGATGACTTCAGTCGATTTGGTTTGGTAATATCAAGACTCCTCACACAGCATGGCCAGCAGTGGGGGATGAGTCAGATTTTCATGAGTGTGCATCTTCGGGGGGGGGGGGTTAACACCTGAAATATTCTCTAACACCCCCTCCCCCCAAAAAAAACTCAACTTTTTTTGCACCAGTCGGCTCCTCTCCATTGCCCCTCTTGGGTTATCCTTTGGTGCCCTTAAATGGAAAAGGGTGAGGTTCCCCCCCACCTGTGCAAGCTACATAGGCCAGCCAATCAGGGATCACATAACCAGCATGGTGCTGCTGACGTGGTTAGGGATGGGGTCAAATTTCTCATCCCTGTTAGACCCTCAGATCTCAGTTTCAATTTCACTTCTTACTTCTGCAAATTGAACCCGTGACTCTTTTGAAATAAGAAAGAAGCCACTCATTCCTCAACACAGCGACGGGCAGCCCGAGTTGGCTATCTGATGGACATCCCGGTGCTGAATCAGAGTGCCAGCAATGCTTCTGGCTCACACTCTGAAGGAAATAATAGTCTTGCACCCCCAGGAAATGCATCCTCTCCCTTCTACCCCAGCCAGGGTTGCCAGATCTACCCTGGCCACTGGTGGGGGACGGGGAGGGTGGGGTAGCCAGATCCAGGTGGGGAAACTCCTGGAGCTTTGGGGGTGGAGCCTGGGGAAGACAGGGCCTCAGAGGGGTACAATGCCACAGATTCCACCCTCCAGAGCATCCCTTTTCATTAGGTAGGGTTCCCAGCCCCCAGGTGGAGTCCCCCCACTTTTGGGGGCTTGGATCTGCCACCAGCCAGCTGGCCGCCGGGGAAACCCCACCACCAAACAGGGATTTCATCGCACAACGTACCCCAACGCGATGACGTCACCTCGAAGCGACGTCAGCGTGTTGGTGACGTTCCACATGATGCTCTGGTTTCTGGGCAAACTCTATGGTTTTGAAGGCATTGTGCACGACATCCCGCCCGTCCCAAATCCCCCCACCACAACAGCGAGGGAACTCTATCATTAGGGGAACTGATCTCTGTAGTATGGAGATGAGCTATAATTCTGGGAGATGCCCAGATCCCACTTGGAGGCTGGCACCCCTAACCCCAATGCGTGCAAGACTTTTCGCCTACAAGACTTTGGGCCGTTGCATAACCGATCTGATAAAATGTGGCTTAGATAAATTGCAGATTAAACGCTGCGCTCTCGTGTGGCTTCTTGCCATCCGTCCTCCCGGCCCCATCTGCCCTGCCGAGGACACGGTGTGACTGTACCAGTTGTTCTTTTGGCGCAGCCAAGGCGGTGGATAATCAGCCGCAGTACCCAAACAAGAAGCCGAGGAATCCGAACCACAGAACTTTGGGAGATAAAGATAGAACAAATGTTTGCCCAAGCAGTTAGCAACACCTAATTTTATGTACTTTGCAGTCTCCAGAGGTGGAGTTCACACGGGCCTTTGATCCGTTCTGTTCTGTTTCGAGGAAACATCGCTCATAAAAGTAGTCGCCAAATTTGAATGGTATTTAATAGGGGGTTTGGAACATTCGTCACTGGTGTGGTCATTCGAGAGGATTCTGAATTTCTCACCCTCGCCGGTTCGGCTCAGACGATTCCAGTTTGGGATTTGTTTGTCTCTTTCGAGAACCACTTTTGTGTTCACACCCCATTCTGTTTTCTAACATCTGATCTCTCTTGTTAAATTGTGGCATATAAATGGCATGTAATGTACATTGGTGGTATAAAGACGGCATTAAAACGCCACAAAGGAAACAAACATAATGAAATCGGGCACGCCAAATCCAACAAATGTGTGTGTTTGTGTAGAGTGCCATCAAGTCACAGATGACTTCTGGCGAACTCAGCAAGGGGCTTTTCAAGGCAAGTGAGAAGCAGAGGCGGTTGGCCATGGCCTTCCTCTGCAGAGCCTTCCTTGGTGGTCTCCCTTCCAAGTACCGACCCCAGCAAGGGGCTTTTCAAGGCAAGTGAGGAGCAGAGATGGTTGGCCATGGCCTTCCTCTGCAGAGCCTTCCTTGGTGGTCTCCCTTCCAAGTACCAGCCCCAGCAAGGGGCTTTTCAAGGCAAGTGAGAAGCAGAGGTGGTTGGCCATGGCCTTCCTCTGCAAAGCCTTCCTTGGTGGTCTCCCTTCCAAGTACCAACCCCAGCAAGGGGCTTTTGAAGGCAAGTGAGGAGCAGAGGTGGTTGGCCATGGCCTTCCTCTGCAGAGCCTTCCTTGGTGGTCTCCCTTCCAAGTACCACCCCCAGGAATGGGCTTTTCAAGGCAAGTGAGGAGCAGAAGTGGTTGGCCATGGCCTTCCTCTGCGGACCCTTCCTTGGTGGTCTCCCTTCCAAGTACCGACCCCAATAAGGGGCTTTTGAAGGCAAGTGAGGAGCAGAGGTGCTTGGCCATTGCCTTCCTCTGCAGAGCCTTCCTTGGCGGTCTCCCTTCCAAGTACTGACCCCAGTAAGGGGCTTTTCAAGGGTTAGGAGCAGTCAGCCGACCATATCAATCCATAATAGAAAACCCGTAACACTAGACAATCCAGTAAACACAATTGTCGCTGCTCTAATGATGTCCCACTATAACTGTGATCTCATACCCGGGCCAGTACACCTCGATGTTAAAACGGTGGTGGTACAGTAGCGGTGGCAGCCCCTACTCAAACTGCATAAGGTCCCGCAGGGCCCTGATCTCCTCCGGGAGCTCATTCCACCAAATGGTAGGGGCCGCCACCAAAAAAGCTCCGGCCCTGGTTGCAGCATATTTAACTGCCTTGGGGGCTGGAATGACCAGCAGGTGTTGCCCCCCTGACCGTAGTGCCCTTGGGGGAACATATGGGGAAAGGCTGTCCCTCAGGTAAGCCGGATCCTGGCCATATAGGGCTTTAATGGTGAGAAACAGCACTCGAAAGCAAGTGAGTAAAAGAGAATGTTTCCATCTCAGTGGACGGAATAAACCCAAGATATCCGGGAAGCGTCCGAATGCCGGTGTTTTGCTTGTGCGCCTCGTCTTGGTTTCGCCTTCTGACATCCTCTCCTCCCCTCTCTCTCCTTCGGGCTGACTTTACAGCGACTGCAGACACTTTCACCACGCGATCTACGGAAGCTGCTTCACCTTTAACAGTAACGGGACGGATATCAAGTGGCAAGCGTCCAAGCCGGGAATACTTTACGGTATGCACCTCGAGGGAGAACGGCTGCCGGCCCTGCCCGCGTTATGCCCACGGAGGACTAAATACCCATAAAATCTTCTACTGATAACTTTAAAAAAACACACCTGAGGGGTTGTGGTTCAGTGGTCGAGCAGCTGCGTGGCCTGCAGGAAGTCCCAGGTTCAGTCCCCTGGCACCTCCATTTAAAAGGATCAGGCAATAGATGATGGGAAAGATCCACACCTGAGGCCCAGGAGAGCTGCTGTCAGGCAAAATAGGTAACATTGATCTTAGTGGACCAAAATCTGGTTTGGGAGAGGCCGTGGCTCAGCGGCAGAGCCTCAGCCTGGCATGCAGAAGGTCCCGGGTTCAATCCCCGACATCTCCAGTTAAAAAGGACCAGGCAGTGAGTGATACGAAAGATCTCTGCCTGAGACCCTGGAGAGCGGCTGCCAGCCTGAGTGGACAATACTGGCCTTGATGGACTGATGGTCTGATTCGGTATGAGGCAGCCTTATCGTGTTCAGTAGAAGGGCATCTTCATGTGCTCAGTATCCCACATTTCCTCCAAAGAGCTCAGGGCCGTGCGTCTGGTTCTCCCACCTGTTTTATCCTAACAAGAACCCTGTGAGTTTGGCAGGACGTAGGTACCACTTCGGTGGGAAGGTAACAGCGTTCTGTGCGCCTTGGTGTTTAGTCATGCCGGCCACATGACCACGGAAATGTCTTCGGACAACGCTGGCTCTTCGGCTTTGAAACGGAGATGAGCACCGCAACCCTAGAGTTGGATTCGACTGGCTTTCGAGCAAGGGAACCTTTACCTTTACCTTTAAGCACCGTGGCTGAGCGAGGATTTGAACTCAAGGTCTTCCAATCCTTACCTGGCCAGTTTGGTGTAGTGGTTCAGGGCGGCAGACTCTAATCTGGGAGAATCAGGTTTTATTCCCCACTCCTCCACATGCAGCTGCTGGTGTGACCTTGGGTCAGTCACAAGTTCTTTCAGAGCTGTTCTCTCAAGGGCAGTTCTCAGTCAGAGCTCTCTCTGCCCCAGCTACCTCACAGGGGCAGAGAGAGCTCTGACTGAGGGAAGGGGAGGGGAAGGGAGGGGAAGGGAAAGAGATTGTAAGCCCCTCTGAGACTCCAGGTAGTGAAGGGCAGGGTATAAATCCAATCTCCTCCTCTTCCTCCTCCTCCTTCTCCTCCTCCTCCTTCTTCTTCACTATGCTAGTGCCTCTAGCTCCCATGGGTGCCTCTAATGTTGTGGTTAGGAATGACGCAAGTGATGCAGCACCCCCAGGCTCTTTGTAGTTACCTCTGTTGTTGCTGACTATGGTGTCGGCGCATCCAGGTAAGACCCTACACATCAGGGTCTGCAGGGGGACAACCGGGAGGAACTGGCCTTAGCCACAAACTGATGTAACTTCTTGGAACTGGTGTGAACACATGCTTCTGTTCTTCTCCCCCTCTCCGTCTCTGCCCCTGTTTGCTACCAGGCCTGTCCCTCATCCTAAAGGTTGAGCAGAAAGATCACATCCCGCTGCTGTCCACCAAGGCGGGGGTGAAGGTCATGATCCACAAGCACAACCAGTCACCGTTCTTGGAGCACGAAGGGTTCGATATTAGGCCGGGGATCGAATCCACCATCGGAATGAAACAGGTGGGCCTTCCCATCTCGGAAAAGGGCTTCTCAGAGTCGAAAGAAAGCTGGCAGAGAGCAGGGGAGAGGGCTGGATTTCTCACCCCTGCTGTTTCGATCTCAAGTCCTCCTGACCTCGTTTCGCTCTCGCTGCTCGCTCGTGCGAACTGAAATGGCGATCGTTCGTTTTCGTGCTGTGCTCTGTTTTCATGCAAGGAATATTCCCCATGAAACGTACACATTTTTAAAATATGCATCAAGAAATCGCCACAACATATTATAAGTATAAATACCGCAAGATTGCATAGAAAACTGTACACGATGGAAACCATACAAATGAAGCTACGATGCACAGAAGTCTTAAATACTGCACCGATACTGTCTGCTGGGGAGGGTCTGGGATGTGTTGCTGGCTGTTGGGGGGTCTCGTGCAGTCTAAAAGGCTAGCATTGCTTCTCCAGCTGCGTGATGGGTAGAGAGGGTGAGAGCAGGGATGCCAGCCTCCAGGTGGGACCTCAAGATCTCCCCGAAGTACAGCTGATCCCCAGCCTACAGAGATCAGTTCCCTGGAGAAAGTGGCCATTTTGAAGAGCATACTCTTTGGGATTATAACCCTTTCCCAGGCTCCACCCCCAAATCCCCAGGAATCTCCCAATCCAGTGTTGGCAACCCTAGGCAAACCAAAAAGAGACGTAGCCCCGGTTTAACTTGCCCCATAACGTCATCTTGAGCTGCGCAGAACTCCAGTGTCTCCGATCTAAACCACCTGGCGATACTCTCTTCTCTTTCCACGACTCTACAGGTCGAGGTAACCCGCTTGGATGGAAATTATGGTGACTGTACAACAGACGGAAAGGACGTGAATGTCACGCTCATCTACAAGAGCAATTACACACTGCAGGTACAGGCCAGGGAGAGGGTCCGCTGGCCGAGCTGGTCCGCTCATGTTTATACCTCCTCCCCTACTCCCGGAAGACTGCCAACAGTTATCAATTGGTTCTTTCCAGTTCAATCCCCCTCCACTCCCTTTACCTTCTTAGAATTGCCCCACAGATCCAGATTCCTGTGTTTCTGGACCTAACTACGGTGCCTGATTACTTTCCCTTCCTGCCTCTCCTTTCCCCCTAGCTTCCCTCAGTTCCGGTCCTCTTCCAATTCTGCTTCCTTCCGCTCTCAACCGCCTCCTATTCCTGGGCCTGAAGTGACATTTTCCCCTCAGCTCTTCTCCCTCAGTCCTTCTTTCCCTCACTAGTCTTTCTCCTTCAGCCTTTTCTCTTCCACTCCTCAACCTCTACTTCTCCTCAGACCTTCTGTGATGTCTTCCCCCTCCCACTCTTGTTTTTTCTTTAGTCCTTTCTAGGATTGCCAACCTCCAGCTGGTGGCCGGAGATCCCCTCAGATCTCTGGACCACAAAGATCAATTCAGCTGGAGACAACGGAAGGTGGAGTCTGTGGCATTGTGCCCCATTGAAGTCCCTCCCCTCCACAAGCCCTGCCCTCCTCAGGCTCCACCCCCCAAAAAATCTCCAGGTATTTCCCAACCCGGAGCTGGCAACCCTATTGCACACCACTTCGGCTCCTTTTCCATGTCTTTTCTCCTCAGGTCTCTTCCTCCTCTTGCCCCTATGCAATGTTTCCCCTCCTATCCCTTTCGTCCAGTTTGGTGTAGTGGTTAAGTGCGTGGACTCTAATCTGGGAGGACCGGGTTTGATTCCCCACTCCTCCACTTGCTGCTGCTGATGCGACCTTGGGTCAGTCACAAGCTCTGGCACAGCTGTTCTTGAGAAAGCACAGTTTCTGTCAGAGCTCTCTCAGCCCCTCAGAGGGTGTCTGTTGTGGGGAGGGGAAGGGAAAGGAGTTTGTAAGCCACTCTGAGACTCTGAGTCAAGGGCGGGGTATAAATCCAATCTCTTCTTCTTCTCCTTCTTCTTCTGTTCTTAGCTCTACCATTATTGAAGAGAAGAAGAAGAGATTGGTATTTACACCCCACCCTTCACTCAGAGTCTTAGAGCAGCTTACAAACTCCTGAGAGAAACTGTCCTTGAGGGAGCAGCTCTGACAGAACTATGGCTTGCCCAAAGTCATCCAGCAGCTGCGAGTGGAGGAGTGGGGAATCAAACCCGGTTCTCCCAGATTAGAGTCCACACACTTAACCCCTACACCAAACTCGCCCTCGGCCCTGCAGCTGTCACTGATGTGACTCTCAGGTGCAGTTCTGCTAAGCCCTGGCCTCTGCCCGCTGAGAGCCAGTTTGGTGTCGTAGTTAAGAGTGGCGGACTCTAACCTGGGAGAACCGGGTTTGATTCCCCACTCCTCCACCTGCAGCTGCTGGTGTGGTCTCGGGTCAGCCACAAGTTCTCTCAGAGCTGTTCTCTCAAGGGCAGTCCTCGAAAGAGCTCTCTCAGCCCTGCCTACCTCACAGGGTGTCTGTTGTGGGGAGGGGAAGGGAAAGGAGTTTGAAAGCTGCTCTGAGACTCCGAGTGAAGGGTGGGGTACAAATCCATTCTCTTCTCTTCTTCTTGCCATAAGGACAAGAAACTTAGTTCCATTTTCCCTCTCTCTCTCTCTGGTTTCTCCTCACAGGCTTGCCTGCATTCCTGCTTCCAGCAGCTGATGATTAAGCACTGCGGCTGTGGATATTATTACTACCCGTTGCCCGACCCTAAGGACAAGTACTGCAATTACAACGATAAACCTGACTGGGGTGAGGGCGCGCAGGACTGCAAGCATGTGGGACCGTCTGATTGGGCCGCCGAGCTTCACCCGTTCCATGTGTTTAAGTCCCCTTTATGACAGGGGTGGCCAGTTGGCAACATGTAGGGTTGCCAATCTCCAGGCGGTGGCTGGAAATCTCTTGGGCTGACGGCTGATCTCCGTGTAGCAGAGATCAGTTCCCCAGGAGAAAATGGCTGCTTTGGAAGGTGGACTCTATGGGATCATGCCCCACTTCTGAAGTCCCTGAATGGGGCTGCCAACCTCCAGGCGGTGGCTGGAGATCCCCCGCTATGACAACAACTGACCTCCAGGCGACTCATTAATTAATTTGTTAATTAATAACCTGGAGAAACAGGGTTGCCAGGTCCTCTTCTCTCGCCAGCGGGGTGTGGGGGCGCTTTCCGGGAGTGGGAGGCGGGGCGACATTCCAGTGTTCCCTCTAAGCTGAGTTAGTGTGAGCTAGCCCATAGTATTTTAGCCTCCGGCTCACACATTTCTGTCTTAGCTCAGGAAGGGATGTGGCTCCGGAGCAAACTAATTTACACAGCAGCCAAATTGCTCACTCACCACTTTAATGCCTTGCAAGGAAGAATTTTTGCCTACAAGACTCCACAGCTTAGAGGGGGCATCCAGCCACACCCACCTTTTGCTTCTTATTCTGTTTACCTTCTTTGTTGTCAGAACCCAGGGCTTTTTTGGTAGCAGGAACTCCTTTGCATGTTAGGCCAGGCCACACACCCCTCATGTAGCCAATCCTAATGAGTTTCTGCCGTTGGGTGTGGCCTGTTATGCTAATGAGTCCCTGCTGGGCGTGGCCAACTTGGGAGCCAGCCAGAACTCCGTTCCTGTGCGTTCCTGCCCAAAAATAGCCCTAAGTGTAACATCAGTAGGCCCCAATCAGAATAAGTACTGCTTCAAGGGGAAAGTGGTTTTCCTTAGAGACAAACAGCAATGCAGGCTGATGGAGAGGGAAAGCCAGGCAAGGGGCACCAGTCTCCACTTCCTGCTGTCTCTTGAAAAAGCCATATAATTAGTGGAACCATAGTGTAGACAGAAGGAGCTGCTCTACCTCTCCCTCTCCCAAAAGACTAGTTTCATCCAATGAAACTGATGGGCAGTAGGCAAAGGGAAATACTACTTTACGTAGAGAGTGATTCAAATGTGGAATGTGATGGCCACACAGGAATAGACAGCTTTAAAAGGGGATTAGATAGATTCATGGAGGATAGCCATGGTGACTGACATAGTGCCTCCACATCCGAAGGCACTAAACCTCTGAATCCCAGAGCCAGGAGGCAACATCAGGGGAAGGCCTCGGCCTCTCTGCCGTGTTATTGGATCTGCAGAGGAACTGGTTGGCCACTGTGTGAGATGGGGGCCCAATCTGCATCTAACGTTTGCTCCGCTGTTTTACCAAACCCACAGTGGAACAGAAAAAGATGCAGCTCAAAACAGCATTCAAATACCCTGGGCCAATGCCCGTACTGACCACAGAGTCACCCCTGAATGGCCATAAAATAGCCATAAATCTATGCAGACGTCTACCATAAAGCCGAGAGATCAAACGAAGCGCAAGCGGCATGCCGTCTGGACAGTGCCATAAAATCCAACAGTCAATCAGAGTGAAAGCAGCATGCAATGAAGAGGGGAATTTCTGTTCCAGCGTGGGTTTGGTATAACAGCAAAGCAAACGCTGGATGCAGATTGGGCCAGGATGTTAGACTTGATGGACCTCTGGTCCTATCCCACAGGGCTCTTCTGATGTTCTCACCCTCTGTGCCTTGCTGGTGCAAGCTCTGGCACTTTGAAACAGGAAGTGCCAACCAGAGTGTCTTCCATTAGAGACAGCAAGTGCTAACCAAACAGGACGTGGACGGCAAACGGAACAGCCACCGAACTCTATTCATCCGGAATCAGAAAGTGCCGATAAAACTTTATTGGGGTTGGTCCGGGACCCCTTGGGTTGATGGTTCTAAGCCAAATTCAGTTTTTCAGCTGCCTTCTCCTGAACACGTCCTTTCTTCTTCCCCCAGGTCACTGCTTTTACCGACAGTACGACCAGTTTGCCAACCACAAACACAGCTGCTTCCAAAAATGCCGAAAGCCATGCCAGTGAGTGTGGAAACCCTCCCGTTCTTTTAAAACAGTAGAACGGCTCAGCCCTTCGCTCCTTTCATTTGCCCACTTCGTGCCTCTGGACCTGGGGCTGCCGGCTTCCGGGTGGGGACTCAGTAAGGAAAAAAAATGTGATATAATGAAACCTTGTTAGAGGAAAAATATATCTTCTTTAATTATCCAGCGAATAACAAATCATCTTCTTCGAAGAAAACACCTTCAATGATTTGTTATTCACTGGATAATTAAAGAAGACATATTTTTCTTCTAACAAGGTTCTGTTCTTATATCACGGTTGTTTTTCCTTACTAAGTTCAGCCTGTCCTGTGATCTCTCATCCTTGACTTGACTTGACTTCTCAGTCAGGCCTGGAGTTCTCCTGGGATTATAATTGACCTCCAGACTGCAGGGATTGGTTCCTTGGGGAAACGTGGCCGTTTTGGAGGTCAAACTCTATAGTATACCATAGATCCTAGGTGGAAATCCCTCCCCAGATTTCCACATCCATAGGTACGGCCCCCAAATCTCCAGGAACTTCCCACGTTGGAATTGGCAGCCCTGAAATGTCCTCTCCTGGTCACCTTCAAAGTTAAAAGACCCTCCAAGGGTGCATATTGGTGTACATGGTTAGAGGAATCAAACCACTGTGGAGCTGGGCTCATCTCATTTTGGTCAGTCTCCGCTGAAGGACTGAGCACAGGAGACACTGATTCTGCTGGTTTCCAGCACGTGCATAGCACTGATTGGCTAGCCTTCGCATAGCACTGATTGGCTAGCCTTCGCATAGCACTGATTGGCTAGCCTTTGCATAGCACTGATTGGCTAGCCTTCGCATAGCACTGATTGGCTAGCCTTCGCATAGCACTGATTGGCTAGCCTTCGCATACCACTGATTGGCTAGCCTTCGCATAGCACTGATTGGCTAGCCTTCGTGATGTCAGAAAGCCATTTGGTCCCTCCCCAGAGCCGTTTTTCATAATTTAGAGAAAAACAATAATGGATGTTTCAGTGCTTTAAAATGGCACTGGCATGAGTAATTAAATCTAACAGATTTAAATCAAACACCATCTTGGTGTTAGAACAAATAATTTTGTAAAAAAAAAAAAATGGCTGACAGCCCAATCGAAGCACGGTGTCCATAAGGAAATCACTGTTGGATTCAGAGGCAAAAGCATTTATTATTTTAGATGGAGAAAGGGCCTCCCTAAAGCAAGGGGAAGAAACCCTTCTTGTTCGTCCATCCAGCCATCCTTACCCCAAATAAGAATTTTCAATGGTAATTACTTGTAAGTAGGGTTGTATACCGCTGGCTGTATGCTGTGACAATAAAAATTCATTCATTCATTCATTCAATGCAGACAAAACAGTCCCCAGGGTTACTTGAGGAAGGCCACCAACTTTCAAACTAATTCACATGTGCAGAGTAGATATGAACAAGAAACGTGCTAGATTCAAAGCACTGAATCCGTTTCCCTTCTCCTCTCGGCAGTGAGACCTGGTACCGACTTTCAGCAGGATACGCCAAATGGCCGTCAACCAGATCTGAGGTAATTTGCTCTCCCCTCTTACTTGCCCTCCGCAAGTGACCGGTTGACCCAGTCCCAAACAGGGGCTACGCCAATCAAAGAGCGGACGTATGTTCACCGCCTTACATCCTGTCGGATCACTTCTCCATCTGTATTGGTACCCTCCATTCCAAGATTCTTGGGCTTGAGAAGGTCTTTCCCACCTTTAACTGTGATGTCAGAATCTGAACCCAGGGACCTTCTGTGCGAAAAGCGGTGCTCTAACACCGAGCCACGCAACGCCTCCCCGCTTTGTCCCCCTCTACCTACTGCCGCCTCTCGATGACAATTCCAAGGACGGCAAATTGGAGTCACTGTTCTCTCTCTCTCGTTTCTTGTATTCCAGAGATGGATTCACAAAGTTTTGAAAGAGCAGTACAACTACAGCATGGCCACTGAAAGGTTAATGACTAAGTTGTTTTTTTTTTACTGGGGGCTGGGGAGCGGGAGACAGATCCTTTTGTTTCTTATCAAAGTTATTGGGTGAATTGGTTCGAAATCTCAGTTCCGCTGCAACCCCCTTTTCCCATCTGTTTCAGGAAAGACATTGCCAAAGTGAACATTTTCTATGAACACCTGGATTACTATTCCTTGGACGAAACTCCTGGATACAGTGTAAGTCGGACGTTCTTGTGTTTTAGGAAGGCTTCTCAACTCCTCTTCGTCCCAGTTTCTCCCCGGGTTTTGGGGTTTCCAATCACCTCGTCTCGTTTCTGAAACGGAACTGATAAAGTTAGGAATCCTCCAGCGACGAGCGCTGTTATTTCCCAGTTCTAAATCCCGTACGCCCGAGGCGTGGTTTGCCAACTTTTCAGGTCCTTCCACCGCTGACATCTTCTTTTCCTCTTGTGTCATCGATGCTCATGGTTAAAACACTTCCGAAGGAAAAAAAGAAAAGCTGCTGCGATGGTAGAACTGTATCAAGATTCTTTTTATCTGGTGTTCTTAACCAGTGCTTTGGAGGGAATATGTGCATTAGTAAAACACCACACAAAAAGAATCTTGACGAAGTCCTGTGCACGGACACAGCAAGGCTGCTTTTTTGCAACGTTTTATCAGTGCACACTTGCAAATTGGCAAGCGGGAGGGTGAGGAAATCCAACTGAACTAAACATCCTCCCATTCCAGAATCAATCACAGAAATTCTCCTTCTTGGGACAGGTAGAATACAGCACAACACGAAATGATAGAACAATAAAGGAATGGAACGGCAGAAAAGCAGTAATCCCTGTCCCATTTATTTCATTTGTTTAATGTACTTCTAAAAAAGATTGCTATTCCTTCCCGTTCCAAGGGCCTATGCAGTGGTTTGCGACAACAATCAAACACCCATAAAATACAAACCACAATATAAAACTGCTACATAAATATCTATACTCAAACAGGAACACTAATTAACCTCATGCTTTCCGCCTTCCCGGAATCCTTCCGCATTGGTTTGTCTGCCTGGGATAAGAATGCACGATGAATATTTACCCGTTTTCATACATTGCTGTTGTATTGGTCCTTTCACCCTTTCTCTGCTGCTACTGGTCCCGATCCATTTGTTTCTTTTAGATCATTTTTATTGTCATTTTAAGGCAACTGGCACGTAACATGCATCAGCATTAACAACAAGGAGAATTTCTTCTCCCTCTCCCGACAGACTAGGGCTCAAGGGTATCCAGTGAAGTTGATGGGCAGTAGGGTCAGGATGGAGAAAAAGGAAATACTACTTTACACAGAGTGTGGAATTTGCTACCAGAGGCTGTAGTGATGGCCACAGGGATAGACAGCTTCAAAAGGGGATTAGACAGATTAATGGAACATAGATCTATCAGTGGCTACTAGCCTTGGAGACTGAGGGGAACTTCCACATTCAAAGGCACTAAGCCTCTGAATCCCAGAGCCAGGAGGCCACCTCAGGGAAGATCTTCTGATGTTCTTCTCAGGGGAAGGCCTCGGCCTCTCTGCCCTGTTGTTGGCCTTCCAGAGGAACTGGTTGGCCAGTGTATGAGACAGGAGGCTGGACTAGATGGACCACTGGTCTGATCCAGAAGGGCTCTTATGTTCTAATGAAGGCCTTGACCACTCTGCCCTGTTGTTGGCCTTCCTGAGGAACTGGTAGGCCATTGGGTGAGACAGGAGGCTGGACTAGGTGGACCACTGGTCTGATCCAGTAGGGCTCTTCTGATGTTCTAATGAAGACCTTGACCACTCTGCCCTGTTGTTGGCCCTCCAGAGGAACTGGTTGGCCACTGTGTGAGACAGGAGGCTGGACTAGATGGACCACTGGCCTGATCCAGCAGGGCTCTTCTTTTGTTCTTAGTAATCCTGTTGAATTTTGTTAGTGAGTAAGTCAGGGTGGAGGTAGGGAGATGAGCTTGGTTTCATGGTGTGCCTGGAGAACATGCACTGGAAATCTTCCACTCCAAGCCATCTGGCTGCGAGATTCAACAGCGTCCATAATACAATGCAGAGAAGTAGCTGCTCTGAAGCAGGGATCATTTTGAACCCCTTATCCCTGCTGTTTTGACTCCCAAAACCGAATTCAGTCTTACTTCTCCCTTCTGTAACAAAAACCTTTCCTTATTTGGTTTGTATTTTGTTTCTCCCTGCCCCCCCCCTTTAGCCGACTCTGGCAATGTCCAACATGGGAAGCCAGTGGAGTCTGTGGTTCGGTTCCTCGGTGCTGTCGGTGGTGGAGATGCTGGAGTTCCTGGTGGACATCATCATTTTGTCCCTCATCTTCTGCTACCGGTGGATAACAGCCAAGAAGATCAACGTGATGGCCCACCCGCCCGCCATCTCAACCGTGAGCTTGACGTTGGAGAAATACCGATATTTGGAGGAGGGCCTGGCTGCCAGCCAAAACATGACTCGGTTATACCCAAGTGACGGAGATGCCTCCTTGGACAAAAAGGGCATCCCCGATCCCTTCTCTAAATACAGCGGGTGCCCCATACCAGAACTGTACCCAGGAGTGGTGCTTAATGGGTATAAACACCAGGAGGACCATGGCGCAGAAACAGGTCTCAACAGGTAGCGACGTCTGAAAATAACTACAGAAAAAGTACCCAGCAGGGCCCGTGTCCATATCTTGGTTATGAAGGTTGCTTCAGGACAGTGGCTTTCATGGGAACTGTGGGCAGAAGGCGTGACCTTTGCCCCCGGAAACGCCAACGTCAGGTGTACGGAACTTGACATCTGAAAACTGAAGTTGGTCGTGGCCTCCTTTTGTCTTCCAAACCTCCTCAGACCATCCAGTGGGGAACAAGGTGGTGTCCGGAAAAGGGGCCTTTCTACGTGCCGAGATAAATCCCGGGGGCCGGGTTCCACCCTTCACTGCCTGGGGCTGAGTCCAGTAGAAGTTCAGCCGCACACAAGGGCAAGGCATCCGCCTGCATTTGTCTTGATTCCTGGAACGATGTGAAAACCTTTCCGCATTATGTCGCAGGAACCAGATCGGTCTCATTTTCAGGTATTTTTGACCTGTAGCCTCCTTTCAAGAATTGTGAAATATGTTCTTTTGGGAAGGTGATGAACTTGTTGTGGGGGGGGGAAGGGGAAGGAAAGCGGGGGGCACCTGGCAGCGCCCCAGTTCGACGTAAAATCAGCTCTCCCGTTAAAGCGCTCCTGAGGAAACCAGATCCAGCAAGGCATCTCCTGACATGCCTATCAGCCTGTCAACATTTCACAGCGTACCCAAGTTAAATGTTAAACTGCCTGCCCATTACCAGATGTCTCCCGCGGACATTTACGAGCCCATGTCCTGTCTGTTAACAAGCCAACGGTATCGCTGGAAAACCCGAGAGGGTGCGAATTAACACTTGGCCGTACTAATTGTAATCTCGTGTCCAAGATAGCGCTCTGGTTTAACGGGCAGCCGATTCCTGTTGAGTTAGTCCATAAAAATTCAGAACAAGAACATTGTGTTTAAGGCAGGGTTTTATAGTGGGCTTCTCTCCAAGCAACGCAGGTGAAAGCAGAACTATCAGTAGAGGAAATGGATGTCGGGGGCTTCTGAGGATCTGAAGGAGGGGGCACGTCTTTGGAGACAACCCCCAACCCCCCGCCTTGAAGCACAGGGGAACGAGACGGTGTGATGTCAGGTCTCTGGGACTGGCAGGATTTCATTTGTGGAACTCAGCCTTTAAGGAGTTATCTTTAAAGCTTGTCGGTTACTTTAACGGCCAGACTGTCCGATAGCTACTTGCCAGATTTTTTCTAGACGATTTCCAAAATCTTTGGGGTGGATTTTTTTTAAAAAAATGGGGAAATAGGCTGCCTTTCAACTAAAGGGAGGCTAGTTTAAATGTGTTTGGGAATGCTTTTGGGAGGACACGCGAATACATGAAGCTGCTTCACACCGAATCAGACCCCTTAGTCCGTCAAAGGCAGTGTTGCCTTCTTAGACTGGCAATGGCTCTCCAGGGTCTCAGAGAACCTTCACATCACCTACTGCCTGATGCGCTTACCTGGCGATGCCGGGGATCGAACCTGGGACCTCTGATGCTCTCCCACAGCACCTCCTCACTCAACCTTGTTTCAACTGGGTTCAAAAGATCACTTTGCTACAGGTGTCCTGGAATCCAATATGTTGAAAAACTTCCCCTTTGATAGAAAAGAGCCCCGGTCACACGGAGCATTTGCCCCGCAAAAGGAACGATAGTCCGGAGGATTTTCCGGGCGTGATCACACCGGAACATTGGGGAGGCATTGCGCACCCGTGGCCAACCCGTGGCATGCCGCCGAAGATGCGCATTTAAAAGGTACCTGGATCGACCTATTGGCAAATGGTTTGCCACGGGCTGCCTATGGACCCCTGCGGTGTGATTGCACCAGTGTGCAGCTATTCCCCCGGGTCGTCCCCTTTGCTGTGTGCATCCGATGGAGGAAGCCCCGTGTGCCGCCGCTGCGTCTGATCACCTAATGACAGATCAGATTGCGACGGCACAAATAGCCATGCTTCCCCCCCCCCGCGTTATCTGGCCCATGTGACCGGGGCCATAATTAGCCGGGCATACCACCAGGGGCTTCCTAAGCAGGTCTACTCAGAATCCAACTCGGGTCTATTCAGAAGAAGAAGAAGAGTTTGGATTTATACCCCGCCCTTCACTGCCCAAAGGCGTCTCAGAGCGACTTACAAACTCCTTTCCTGCCCCCTCCCCACAACAGACACCCTGAGGTGGGGCTGAGAGAGCTCTGACGGGAACTGCTCTTTTTCAGGAACAGTTGTGCCAGAGCTTGTGACTGACCCAAGGTCACATCAGCAGGTGCAAGTGGAGGAGTGGGGGAATCAAACCCGGTTCTCCCAGATAAGAGTCCGCGCACTTAACCACTACACCAAACTGGCTCTCAATAGGGCTTACTCCCAGGAAAATGTTCTCGGGATTGCACTGTAAGATACTTTACTTACTGGATGACTGTGAAGATGTTCCCGTTCATTAGACATGCAGTTTAGAATGAGCCGGGGTGATTGTGCACGCCTGAATAAGGTCGAATCAGCGAGAAAGCCGGGACCTTGTTTTTCATGATAACTGTGTTGCCTCTCTGTATAAAATATGTACTGTGTGTCTCCTACCTTTTATTATTATTATTGTTTTTTACTTCTATACTGGAGGGAGAAGAGTGCAGCTGTAATGTGATTGTAATTTATTTGGGCGTTTGTTGGTGCGTGAAGCGTGAGGAACGGTGGGAAACGACTGGCCTTATGGGTGTAATTTAATAGCAATAATGTAATAACCCTCCCGTCTTGTTTTCATCCGCTTTTGTCCTGATTTTGAGGATCAAGGAAGAACTAAACTGACCTGCGCCGACTGTTTTGTAACCCTTCCCTAATAAAATGGCAGAGGGTGTCTTTTCATGCTGTTCTCGTAGTCTTTTACTCGGTATGTGAAATTTCTTGGTCCGGGAGGGGAGGGAAATGGATGTTATCTCGGAAAACTGGTTGCAATTTTATCCTTGTGGTCCTTTCTGCACTTGGATCTCATCCCTGGTTTTATCAGAGTTCAACTCGCAACAAAACACCTTGCATTTATCCCTGGTTACAACAGCATCCGTTTATCCCGGGAAAAGTGTGGGGTGAAACCGGGGTGACCTCAATGTAATGTGGAAACAAAAAAATACCCCTGAGATAATTACAGGGGTGAACTTGAGTGTAGTGTAGAAAGTAAGTTCGGGGACAGGGTTGAACCAGGATTTAAGGTCTAGTGTGGAATCACCCAGTATCTCAGTCCCTGGTGGGAATGGGGGGAATTGCTTCACCTGTTGAATTGCTGCCTGTTACACTGCCGATAAACGCAGAATTCTCGGTCATCAACACAGAAGGACAGGCTACACCAAAACTGCTTTCTGGCGGCGCTTTACTGGTGCACGTGTAAAAGTCAAGAAATGAACTAGAAGCTGCCACAGTTGTGTGTTCACAGTACTCTACACAGAATTTAGAAACAAAACAAAAAGACAGAACAACGGAGGATTCCTGCTTCATTCCTTTCCAGATTGGAAACAAAACTTTGCCATTTGGAACGGAACGTAGATCTCCCCCCGCCCCGGCCACCAGCAGGGGTTGGGGGACATAGAGTTGCCAGCTCCAGCTTGGAAAACTCCTGGAGATTTGGGGATGGATTTAGGGGAGGACAGGGACCTCAGTGGGGTACAATGCCCTACAGTCCACCCTCCA
The DNA here is from genome assembly GCA_029375565.1 of Gekko gecko. Lineage (NCBI taxonomy): Eukaryota > Metazoa > Chordata > Lepidosauria > Squamata > Gekkonidae > Gekko > Gekko gecko. Next base: position 26,383,804 of record JAPDNY010000016.1, read on the forward strand.
AAGCATCCATTTTTCTCCAGGGGAACTGATCTCTGTAGTCTGGAGATGAGCTGTAGCTCCGGGGGATCCCCAGGCCCCACCTGGAGGCTGGCATCCCAAAACAGAGGCAGAGAATTTCAGAAGTAACCCTAACACTGAATGCAGCACTGCTCTAACAGAGCAAGCAGCTGGATACGGCAGGCAGAGTGGAGATTTTATTGACGTGTAATACGAGAAGGCTTGGGTAGCAGTGATCCTCGGTAGGAGACGGGATATTGTGAAAGCATCCCTCTTCGTAGGCTGATGGCTGCCTTCATACTCTGCCACTCCTTTCGGCAAGATCACAAGGCAGAGAGACGCCAATTATGGTGGCGTTTGTCTTGTCAATTCTGGCAACCCCCAGGCCTAGGAAGCCGCCCAAAGTAGCTGCAAGGGAGCCCTTGACAACCGTGGCTTCCTCCTCCCAAATGACTCTGCCAGCCAAGCCCGTTTATAATCCCAGTTAATCTGTTCCAGTACGAGACAATGGCGCTCGATTGTAATTCAGGATCAATAAATCAGGCTGCCTAATAACCACCCCTACACATAAGGTATGGCTCTCTCTTTGTCAGCCTTGTAGGAAGTTAATTATTGCTTGTGAACTTCCAAAATGGAAGGAGGAGGAGGAGGAGGAGGAGACTGGATTTGTACCCTGCCCGTCACCACCCAAAGGTGTCTCAGAGCAGCTTGCAATCTCCTTTCCCTTCCCCTCCCCACAACAGACCCCCTGTGAGGAAGGTGGGGCTGAGAGAGCTCTTTTGAGAACTGCTCATGAGAGAACAGCTCTGAGAGAACTTATGACTGACCCAAGGTCATGCCAGCAGCCGCAAGTGGAGGGGTGGGGAATCAGACCCAGCTGTCCCAGATTGGAGTCCGCGCTTCTAACCACTGCACCAAACTGGCACTCAGGAAGGAGCTGGTGTTCTGCTCAGATGTCATCACTTGCCTGAGAACATAAGAACATCTATGCAGCAAAAATTAGGGTTAAGGAAGCTGGTGAAATCATAAGAACATAAGAGAAGCCGATGTTGGGTCAGGCCAATGGCCCATCCAGTCCAACACTCCCTGTGTCACACAGTGGCCAATAATACCAGGGGCCATCAGGAGGTCCAGCAGTGGGGCCAGGACACTAGGAGCCCTCCCACTGTTGACCCCCCTGGTAATTCTGGAGTTCCCCACTATTCGTTGCTTCCAAGGTGAAACGAACACCTTAGAAATTTCTCCCTTTTTAAAATTCTACGTTTCCAAATCTTGCCTCGGATGGTTTCAGCTCCTCCGGTTGTTTGTGCTTTTCCTGTCCTCCGTACTATGAATGTACAACTTGTCTATTCGTAAGCAAAGAAGCAATACAGTTATATAACGATTCCTTGTGACTAGAAGTTATGTATCACCGATACATAAATAGTCTGGGCCTGAATCCCACTCCTATCTAAGCCTGGTATTGGAAACAGCAAAACCTGATTGGCTACTCTGCGTAGAAGGCCAATCAGGAGACTGGAAAGGTTCTGGAGGGAAGAGACTTCATTGGTTGTTATGTAACTATTCTGATTGGTTATTAATGCAACTAGGGGCGTGTTGACGCCAGCCCGGATAGTTTAAAAGAGAGCCTGTTGCTCTCCTGTTGTGTTGTTGTTCCTACCTTGTTAATAAAGCTGAATTCCTTGTTATGAGCTGCTGCCTCAAGTCTCCTACTTAACACTAGAGTTACCAGCTCTGGGTTGGGAAATATCCAGAGATTTTGGGGGTGGAGCCTGAGGAGGGCGGGGTTTGTGAGAGGAGGGACTTCCATGGAGTACAACGCCACAGAGACCACCTTCCAGAGTGGCCATTTTCTCCAGCTGAACTGATCTCTGTTGCCAGGGGATCACTTGTAATCCCAGGAGTTTTCCAGCTACCACCTGGATGTTGGCAACCCTTCTTGCGACTCCTATTTTACTTATGCACCCTTTCGGCACTCTGGAGTCCCCATTTCTCTACATTCCTCGCATATTTGTTTGAGAGAGCATTTGGGTGGCCCAAGTCTGCCTTCTCGCAAAACAGGGTCACGTTTTCCTGTTCATCACAACTGCTCCAGAATGCTCCGGAAGGTTTGCCAGTTTGGTTGTAGTAGGTGTAGTGCGCGGACTCTAATCTGGGAGAACCAGGTTTGATTCCCCACTCCTCCACTTGCACTTGCTTGTGTGACCTTGGGTCAGTCACAAGTTCTGGCACAGCTGTCCTTGAAAAAGAGCAGTTTCTATCAGAGCTCTCTCAGCCACGCCTACCTCACAGGGTGTCTGTTGTGGGGAGGGGAAGGGAAAGGAGTTTGGAAGCCGCTCTGAGACTCCTTTGGGTAGTGAAGGGAAGGGATAAATCCAATCTCCTCCTCCTCCTCCTCCTCTTCTTCTTTTCTGAAGCCCTTCTCCAGATCTCGGACTCCTGCTAACCTTCTCCCTTTGTCTGCGTCTCGGCATAATTCTCCTTCTCAGACCCCCAGCATTCCACTCGGCATTATCTTTCCTTTCTCGCCTCCAGCCTTCCTTCTGTCCCGCTCTTCAGAGACGGGGCACGCATCCACGCAGCCCTCTCATGGACTAGGCGTGTGCGAGACATAATTGGCCACCTTAATTATCCGAGATAACAGCAGTTGTTTGACTTGGGGCATTCCAAAGTAGACAGTTGTATTCTGTTTGACTCTCCAAATATTTTGATTGCCTTTTAAGTTTCCTTTCTGCCTCGCCTTCCATCTAATCCACGTGTACCTAATAAAACAGAACTTTATAAAAACAACGGTCTTGTTCTTTTATGGGAAAATACCAAAATCAGTCTGCGACCTGTGTAGACACGGACTCAGGTCTCAAAAGGCTCAGAGCTGGGGGTGCGGGTGTGAATGGCCATGCCTGTGTACTACCCCCACCCCACCAGTTCCTGGGCAACAAAACTAGTTAGCAAATCGACTTCAGACCACGGCTTCCCATTTTGGCTTGATGTCTGATTGCAAACTGGTGGTGCTGGAGAGTGCTGTCAAGTTACAGCTAACTTATAGAGACTCCACAGGGTTTTCAATGCAAGGGACGTTCAGACGTGGCTTGCCATTGCCAGAGATAGATGAATGGAGGACAGGCCTATCGGTGGCTACTTAGCCATGGTGACTAAAGGGAACCTCCACATTCAGAGGCAGTCAACCTCTGAATGCCAGTGCCAGAAGGGAACAGCAGAGGGAGGCCTCAGCCTCTAAACCCTGTTTGTTGGACGTCCAGAGGAACTGATTGGCCCCTGTGTGAGACAGGCTGCTGGACTAGATGGACCACTGGACTGGTCCAGCAGGACTCATCTGATGTTCTTATTAAGGCCTCAACCTCTCTGCCCTGTTGCTGGACCTCCAGAGGAACTGGTTGGCCTCTGTGTGAGACAGGAGGCTGGACTAGATGGACCACTGGTCTGATCCAGCTGGGTGCACATACCACTGGTTTAGAACCCCCGTGCTGGAGGATCAAATGAAATTGTATCCTGTATTTTATCCCAGACAGAGTCAGTAGACAATGCTGATATGGCTAGACCAAAAGTATCAGGCCAAGTGCCATCAGGAGAGCCATCAGTGGGGCCAGGACACTAGAAGCCCTCCCACGGTTGCCCCCTCCAGCACCAAGAATACAAAGCATCACTTGCCATGAACCAAGAGTTCCTATCTGTACCTTGTGGCTAATAGCCACCGATGGACCTCTGCTCCGTATGTTTACCCAATTCCCTCTTGAAGCTGTCCATGCTTGTAGCTGCCTCCACCTCCTGTGGCAGTGAATTCCCTGTGTGAATCACTCTTTGGGTGAAGAAGGACTTCCTTTTATCTGTTCTAACCCGACTGCTCAGCAATTTCACTGAGTGCCCACGAGTTCTCATATTGTGAGAAAGGGAGAACAGGCCTTCTTTCTCTACCTGCTCTATCCTATGCATAATCTTGATTTGATTGACTGTGCACACCTGGGCAGCAGCTGCTACCACAGTACGTGGATCAGGCCAGAGATCCGTCTGGTCCAGTGAAGTAACTCCTACGGGAAAATCCCACACGACAGCTCTGTGAATTAGTGCCGTGACCCACTTAGAACAGTTTCCGTGCGTTACGCACCAAGAAGAAATTAGGAATTGGAAAAGGTGTGTTGGATTCCGTAAGGCTTGGCCTGCTGATGCCCTTAAAATTCGGCACGGCAGATACCTGGCAAGTGGGACCATATTTTGTTTTAAACAGATTACCCGTTGCTGGGACTCTGAGTTCATATGAATCACGGATAAGGGCACCAAGACTGAAATGTACACAAAAGCAAGCGTCCTATTCTTTATTTACCAGGGACAGTCTGGATTTTTCTGGTACCTGCCCTCCAGTGTCCCTGTCTTACCTTTTGGAGAACTTCGGGGAAATAGGCGTGCAAAAGTATCTATATTTGGCATCAGAGTATAATAAAGAAGGATGTTACGATGTTCAGTTTTGAAAACAAGAAAGATATAGACACAGACATACAAACATGTACTATTTGGAATCACTTCCAAGTAGAGTTCCCAACCTCCAGGTGGGGGCTGGAGAACTCCTGGGATTATGACTGATCTCCAGGCTATAGTTACCCATCCCCCTGGAGAAAACGACCGCTTTGGAAGGTGGCCTCTAAGGCATTATACCCCATTGAAGCCCCTCCCCTTCCCAAGGCCCACCCTCCCCAGGTTCCACCCCCAAAATCAGCAGGTATTTCCTAACCCGGAGCTGGTAAGCCTACTTCCACGTTATGGTACTTCTTTGGCAAATGAGAGCTTCTCATTTTTAGCAGGCTCAGACCTCAACTTAGTAGGATTCTAGAAACATTCACACACACACAACATATTGGAAGTCAAGATATGTCAGTACATTTCCTTGCTGAGAAGGGATGGTGGCTCTGTGACCCCATTCTCCAACCAGGCTACCAACCAAGCCTCTGGCCTCCCTGGGGTTGGGGAACAGACAACAGGGACAGGCACGAACCGGCAGACGAACTAAAGTTCGTCACAAATTTTGGCCGTTCTGTGGTTCGCAAAGCGATGTTTGGGAACTGAAGAACTGCCACCAACTACCATTATTTTTGGTGCCGTTCATGATGGTTTGTGAAGCCACGGGGAGCAGAAAGCAAGGTTCAAATGGCTCCAAGCAGGGTTTAAATGAGCCATTTAAAGTTTAAATCCCTTCTTTCTGTGGCTTTTCACAGGAAGCAGAAAGCAGGGTTTAAATGACGGGGAACCATTTATACCAACCAGCTGAGAAGTGATCCCGCCACTCAGTTGTTTGGAAACCCCTGCTTTCTGCTCCCTACGAAAAGCCACAAGGAATAGAAAGCAGGAATTTAAACTTTAGGTAGTTCATGAACTAATATGAATTGGGGTCAGTTCGTGAACCAACCTCCCAGTTCGTATGGGTTCATGGTTCAGTTCATGGTTCAGCCACGAACCATAAACTGAACCACAAAAAGGTGGTTTGTGCCCATCCCTAACAAAGAACTAGTTCCAGGGGCTAAATGTTGATTAAATTGGCAAATCAAACAGGGCAATAAGAAAAAACAATTAAAGAACACAGTTCTTAAAACAGTGCATATTGTTGAATGTTTTTAACCACTCAATAAGCAGTTCATAGCCAAATTACTATTTCTGAGACTGAACACGTTGGCTCATACCAATCACAGAGGCAATAAAGCCAGATTTCCCAGACACAACTGGGGTATTCTGGGAATCCAGAAAAACACAACTTTGTAAATGAACCAAAATATATGTTAAAACCCCCAAATGATCTATTGAGGACTGAGCATGTTCTAGGAGGTACACAGACTGTTGAGAATCAGTTCAATGGGAAAACAGACAACAGAGAGAAGTTCCGGAGAATGTAAAGAATCCCAAGGGGAATATTTAGGAGTGAACAAATGCCACTACGGAGCCAAAAATGTTAGCCTCAAGAAGAAACCTTGGAACATTCCACAAAAATCAACTCGCTCATGACCAGAAAATTTTACATTCCATTGTGGACAGATGCCATGATTTGTGCCTCATCAGGAAAGTTTGGAACATTCTGGAACAGTCAAGGAGCCCACGGCCCATTCAGTCTACATCTCGGTTGGCGGAATGCCACCAGGCAGCTGGAAACTTTTACCTCGGAGCGCTTGAAAACTACCAGAAGAGCCAAATTTGCCTCCCAGCATTCCTTGAGATTTTGCAACTCACCATGAGGCATTACCTCACGCCAAAAAAAAAAATAAAGGGTTACGGTTACGGGTAGGCCTTTGTTTGACCTTATGACCGAACTCTTCCCTCTCCCTTCCCTGAAACATCGGATGATTTAGTCAGAACGGGCTGGAAAAATAAAAATAAATCACAATTTGTCCTAAATTATAAATTACCCATATTAAGATTACAAAATGTCCCAGATCTTTTTTTAAAAAAGCAATGGACGGAAACAGAAACACGTATCGCGAAGCTGTCCTTGAAGATATCCCAGAAAGTCTGATTGGTACAAAACGAGGCAGCGACACTCCTGCGCGGATTGACTACCTGGAACATACCACTTCGGGTTGCCAAATCCAGCTTCAGAAATACCTGGCGATTCGAGGGAGGTGCCCGGGAGGGTGGGATTTAGGGAAGGGAGGAACCTCGGCAGGGTATAAGGCCGCACAGTCCACCTTCCAAAGCAACCATTTCCCCCAGAAGTGGGATACATTTTAAATAAAGGAATAATAAGCAGTCTGGAAATCAGCTGTAATTCTGGGAGGTTGGCCACCCTAATCCCACTTCAACAGTACTGACTGACTGTTTGTTTCTGGGCCCAATTCAAAGGGCTAGCTGACACCTCTAAAGCCATTCAAGGCCAGGGGGCCTTGTACCCATCGGACGGCATCTTCCGCTTATGCGCTCCTGCATTGCTCCGCTCTCGAGACAGACTCGGTGGTTATTAGCCACGAGGTATAGATAGGGACTCTGGGGTAAGGGATGCTCTGTATTCTTGGTGCTTGTGGGGGGGTCAACAGTGGGAGGGCTTCTCGTGTCCCAGCCCCACTGCTGGATCTCTTGGTGGCACCTGGTATTTTTGGCCACTGTGTGACACAGAGTGTTGGACTGGATAGGCCATTGGCCTGATCCAACCTTGGCTTCTCTTATGTTCTTATGACTTCTCCCTGTTGAGCCAGTTTGGTGTCGTGGTTAGGAGCGTGGACGCTAATTTGGGAGAACCGGGTTTGATTCCCCCACTCCTCCACATGCAGCCAGCTGGGTGACCTTTGGTCAGTCACAAGTTCTTTCAGAGCTGTTCTCTCAAGGGCAGTTCTAGGGAGAGCTCTCTCAGCCCCACCTACCTCACAGGGTATCTGTCATGGGGGAGGGGAGAGAAAGGAGATTGTAAGCCGCTCTGAGTCTCCTTTGGGTTGTGAAGGGTGGGGTAAAAACCCAATATCTTCTTCTGCTCGAGCCCTCTCTTAGGACTGGCCACCTGGCATGAATCAAATCACAGGCTTTTCCTCTGGCATTTCCACACTTTTTGGACTGGGGCTGCCAACTCTGGTGTGAGAAATTCCTGGAGATATGGGGGTGGAGCCTGAGGAAAGGAGGGGCTGGGGAGGGGGAACTCAGTGGGGTAAAATGCCACAGAGTTCACCCTCCAAAGCAGCCATTTCCATGACAGGAACTTATCTCTCTCCTCTGTAGGGTGTTCAGCCTTCTGAAGCTCCACCCCCAAAATCTCCAGATATTTTCCAACCCCGAGCTGGCAACCTGAGCTTGGAAATATCTGGAGATTTTTGGAGATGGAGCCCAGGAAAGTGAGGTTTAGGGACGAGAGGGACATCGGCCATACAGTCCCACCTTCCAAAGTAGCTATTTTCTCCAGCAGAAGTCAAAATTGGTCCCGGTCACACGAGCCGGATACTGCACCGCTGAACGGAGGCAAATTAGAGCCGTAGCAAAAAGATGTGCGGTAGTGCGATCGGTCGGGTCCCCAAGATGCCGTGCAGACTCCAACAGCTGGCGATCACACGGCGATGTTGAAGCGCATCAAAGGGTTCCGCTTTCGCATTCTTGCGCATGGGCAATCTTACATTTCTTCGCATACTGTGGAGGCTTGGAAAAAACACATCCGGTGCGACAGGATGCATGCACGTGCCGGACGCGCTGAATTAACTCCGCTTCCGCGATCCGACGCTCGCCTGTGACCCGCGTCTTCCGGTTGCTACTACCCTTTTGCTGGTACTTTTTAAATCCGCTTCTTCGGGCCGACGGTGCGGGTTGGTGGCGGGTGCGCTACGCTTCCCAGATGTTGCCGTATGATTGCGTCCATTTGATGCGCCCTCAATCCGTCCGTTTCGCGGGGCAAATCCTCCCGTGTAACCGGGGCCATTAATTCAGAGTAGGAGGTAAAGAGCATTGGGTCGGAAAAGCACAAGAAATTCTTTTGGGTTTGTCAAGATCCTGCTTGTTTTTAAGCAGATCCTGCCTGTTTATTTGCTTAGCTCTTTCCTTCGCCTCCTGTATTACCCTTTTAGGCTAGCCCCCGTCTCTAAAGAAATTTCCCAAAATACCTGCTTCTGTGTTGTAACAGTAATCCAATAAAGAGCTTCCGTGACTGTTTGCAAGAGGATTTTGCCACGTCACATAGTAAGGTCCAGTTGCAAAGCGCACTGACAGCACGTTATTTCATGTGTGTGAATGTGTCAGTTAAAAATGTGTGAGCATTAGTATACAAGACGAATGACAAACCCAGGCTCCAGCCGGCCCTCTGTTTTGCCGGGGATGGGTGGGTGGGGGTGACCTCATCTGACTCCTGGCCCTCAGCGGCATGAACTTGTACTCCGTAAATTTCAGCCCATAAAACCCCCAAAGACAGAACTTCTCTTTCCTGGTCTGAAGAGGTCTAAACCAGAAAATTATGACAGAATCGCATCTGGTGTACTGAAAGGGGGGGGGATTCTTTGCCATCTTTATTTATAATCTCGTAAATAACATTCTGTCCCTCGAGGCCTCGCGCTCCCTCCTCCCACAACATTTTAAAAAATACATTTCCTTTGCTCAGCGATATATTACATTTCCATATATAAACAAGAGATTCTATACATGGCCGACACCAGGCAGTTGTGCCGGGGCCTGTACCCTCACGAGCTCTCCCAAAACTCAATTTGGTAACGATGAAATAGTATGATATTTTTTTCCCACCCGCCTTACAGTGTTGTTGTAAAAAATTCACTTCATAATGCCCTTGAAATGCCTTGCGCACCCTCAAAACTGTGCAATGTGTCAGTCTTTAATCTTTGTGCACAAGAGACAATTTCAGACATTTGTTTCTTTGGAAGCCTGGCGGGATGAGAAACAAAATACCCTTAAGTGCCATTTTTCTGCTTTGGGACAGACTCTGGTTTGGTCTACAATTAGTGGTTGCCAGTTTGGTCTACAATTAGTGGTTGGGAAATACCTGGAGATTTGGAGGTGAACACTGAGATTTGGAGAGGGGACCAGCAAAGCACACTGGGGGGGGGGCTTCATTGTTGCAGGGGGGATTTAGATTAAGGTAAACACTTTAGCTGCTCCCCCAGTGACGTCGGCTCAAATCCTGTAGTCCCCAATCCCTTCCACACAGGCCAAAGATGCCGTGTTTCATCAAGTCACAGATAGAGCCAGTTGCCTGAATTGTCCTTAGGTGACCAGAGGGGGCTACGGCAATTTAATACGGTAGTGAGTCGGATGTGGGACTGGAGTGACGTGTGTTCAGATTAGGATTATCATTCTGCTGGGGGGTGGGGGGTGGGCAAGTGCCTGCCTCTGGGCTTCGGGCTTGGCCAGGCGTCTTTGCTCCAGTGAGAGTAGGAGGCGGGGCAGGGAGTGCCTATGACACGTGGTGTCGTGATGTCATTTCTGGTTCATGCCCAGAAATGACGCCACAGCGCTCTAGGAAGCCGCACTTCTCTGTGGCAAAAAGAAAGAAAGAAAAACAACACAAAAAACTTGTAGTTTTTCTTGTCATCAATTCACAGCTGACTTATGGCGACCCCAGGGGGTTTTCAAGACCATAGAAGTTCAGAAGCGGTTTGCCACTGCCCGCCTCAGCCACACAGCCCTGGTGGTCACCCAGCCAAATATGAAGCAAGGCCGACCCCCGCTTTGCTCCCGAGATCTGACTCGCCTCGGCTGCCTAGGGCAGGGTAAAAACATAGAGATGAGCAAATTTCTAGAGTGTCCTGATGTCACTTCCAGGTCACTCCCTGACCTGCAAAGCCTCCTGCTACGGCAACCCTAGTTTCAAATCCCCACTCAAAGCTCACAGAACCTAATCTACCTCATGGTGTTATCGTGAGGAGAAACCGAAAGAGGAGAAACTGAGCTCCTTGGAGGGGACGCACGTGAGGAAGCTTTGAAGAAACGGTGCCTGTGTTTTGTTCAGGCCACAACTAGTTACAAGCAGCTTGCAAAGAACAATTGCGCGCTTTGGAGGACTTATTCACGAGATTGCACTAGCCTATTCACACACTTTTTTGCGGGAGCAGGGAAAAGGGCCATTCCGTTTCAGTGAGGAACCGTGTCAAAATTGCAGCGAATCTCGGCAGAGTGGCTACGAGCCGCGTAGAGTCGTCCCCATCTTGGCTGGACCGGCTCCAAGACGTTCAGTCAGGTCTGTCCCTTTGCCTTCCTGTGTGGCACGTGGTCTTGACTTTCCCCCCCGAGTTCAAAGGCTCTGCCGTCAGGAGACAAAGGGACAGTGCCGAAGGCTGTGGCTATCGGTAGGAGTGACTAAAATGGAGGCTACGGCGATTGAGTTTTTCCGGGTTGTTTGACGCCATGTGAGAAAACTCCCGGAAGATGTCGAGATAGGTTGCATCTCCTGTGGAAGAAAGACGAGAGGTGATTGCCGAGCAGACTGTGTCGCGGGCAAGATCTAGCTAAGAAGAGGCATTCCCTTCGAAGATGTAGGAGTGCCTCTTTCAGGATCGGATGGGGGGAGATTGGACGCTTGAAAGTTCGTACCCCCCCCAAATCTTGTTGGCCTCTTCAGGGGCTAGTGGACTCAAGCCTAGTTGTTCTACTGAGGATTGGCATGGCTATCCTCTGAAACTCCTTTCTTTGCATGAGAGGGAATGCCTCTTACGGTTGCCAGGTCCAGGCTGGAGAACTCCTGGAGTTTTGGGAATGGACCCAGGCCCGTAGCCAGGATTCTGTGGCTTGTGGAGCAACTTTTTTTCTAGTGGGGCTGAAGCTCTCAGTGCGGAAAGAAAAGCCATTTAGCCAATAGAAAGCTGTTGCCGGGATAGATCTCCACATTGCAAGCTGTCAGCCACTTTAGATTACAGTTCTCAGCTGCTGCAAGTTAATCACTTCTGCCAGCCTAAGCAACAATTCTGAGAATAAGCCGGCAGGTGAGGGGTGATGACTTCTATAGTCAAGAAAGCTAACACTTAGGCAGGAAAACTCTCTTAAAGGAGACCAGTTTCTTGACACTGAGTTAGAAGGGAACCTAGAGGTCACCTACTCCAACCCCCTTGCTCAGTGCAGGAATTAGTCAACTACAGCACTCCACTCTGCTTAAAGGAGTGCACGTCTTTTAAAAAATGTTTGAAAATGATTGATTTACAGGAGAAATATTTGTGGGGCTGTGCCTTTAAGAAAGGGGGAGGAGCCTCCAAACGCCCCACCATAGCTAAGGGCCTTAATGGAGTCTGGAGAGGGCAGGGACTTCAGTGGGGTACACCACAGAGTTCACCCTCCAAAATATCCATTTTCTCCAGGGGAACTGATCTCTGTAGTCTGGAGATGAGCTGTAATTCCGGGGGATCCCCCAGGTCCCACCTGGAAGACGGCAACCCTATTCTTCTAAGATGAAGGAATGTCTCCTAAGAGTCCTTCCCATGTGAGAGAGAATAAGGAAATTACCTTTTCTAAGGTGGAAGAATACATCTTCTAAGATCCTGTCCTACGTGTGAGAGAAGGTAGAATGCCTCTGATGGCCACCCATTTTTATAACTTCCTATATTGCAATAATTAACTTTAAAAAATTAATCGCACTATTTTTTCAACCAAAATATTAATTGATTCCTGAGACTGAAGTTACTGCTCAATTCAACCCATTAATCTAAGCCCTGCAAATTGGGCCTTCAGCCCAGAGTTTGCTCATCCATCCATCCATCCATCCATCCATCCATCCATCCATCCATCCATCCATCCATCCATCCATTCGAAAAGATTTCTATCCTCCCCTCCCTGCGCTGTGTAACTCTGAACATGTGTAGTGTGTTTTCTGTCTCTTCCATACCGAGATATTACAAACCTCAGTTTTTAAAAGCTCTCTCAAAATTCCAGAGATCTTTGACCTGAGAAGAAATCTTACATTTGCTCAAATTCAGCAACAAGCTGAGCGGTGTGGTCAAAAGGATTAGAGCAGGGGTCCCTGATTGGGTGTCTGTTGGTACCCACTGGGTCCCACCAGGTGTTTTTAAAAAGCGAGCGGGGCTTCTGCACAGCAGGGCTTCTGACTGGCCACCGGAGATCTGATTGACTCTGCAGATTTTCCAAAGGGTTGCTTTGGCGGCCATTTTCTTCGGGGGAACTGATCTCTGTCCGCCAGAGGTCAGTTGCAATCCAAGATCGCCAGCCGCCACCTGGAAATTGACCACCCTACTTGTAGAACACACACAGCACGTTGGTGTGGCACCCTTGTGTTGGGTCCCTTAGAAGCCGCTTGCTCACACAAACAGGTTGTGTTGTTGACATTTCTATCTTGCACCCACTTGGCATGGTTGTGTATCTCATTCAGCCGTTGGGTTTCCAGCTCTGAGGTGGGAAATAACTGGAGATTTGGGGAGGTGGAGCTTCAGGAGGGTGGGGTTTGAGGAGGGGAGGGACTTCCACAGATTATAACGCCTAGACTCCACCTTCCAAAGTGGCCATTTTCTCCAGGGGGGACTGATCTCTGTCGCTGGAGGTCAGCGGTAACAGCGAGAGGTCTCTAGCTGACACCTTTCAGGCAGTCCCATTCAGCCGAGGCCTAAACTCAATCCAGCATGGCTGCAACTGTTGCCCTTCGCTGATCAGCACTGCTTTGTCTCTTAAACGAGCAGGAATATTTCATGCTGAGGGGAGCAGTAAAGAAACAAGGCAGGATAGAAATATTTTAAATAAAGAAATACAACCATCTGTGGGTGGGACATGTCCTACAGTTATGTCTCAAGGCTGGGGTACGCGCTCCGTTTTCTAGGGGCGGCCCCTAAATGTTCTGTCCCTGGGAAGCTGGTGGTCTCAAGATATAGTTGACAACAGAGCAAAAACCAGGCGACAGCTGGCACCGCGGGAGAATTAATTTTAATTCCCTGAGACTCCCTGGGGGTTCCACATATACTTCATCAGAGTCATCTGTAAAATCAGACTCTGCTATTTTACGGATCCTCCCTGATGCAGTGTATGCAAAATGCGTGGGGGAATTAAAATCAATTCTCCCACCATGCCAATTATGTCCTGGTTTTCTCTCCATGCTTGGTGCGGCCCTCGTTTGCTCGTTGCATGGTCCAAGTGCACACAACTCGGCGACTTCGCTGCAGTCTCCAGATAATGCCAAGATGGAACGTCTCCTGGGAATCTGCACTCACCTCCTTAAGTTCTCTGACGAGGGCAGTCTACAAAAAGATAACTAAAAATATTCTAGCCCTTGGCGAATGCCTTATTCCAGGGGTCCACAACATGGTGCCCATGGGTGCCACTGGCACATTCAGCCCAGCAAGGCTTCTGATTGGCCGCTGGAGATTCAACTGGCTGGGCAGACATGTTGCTTTCACAGCAGTCGCCGGCACAGCACAAGGATCTTCACTATGTGAGTGAAGGGAAGCTCTGGCAGCCATTTTGTGGCTGGCTTTGCCTCCTGCGGCAGCCATTTTGTGGCTGGCTTTGCCTCCTGCGGCAGCCATTTTGTGGCTGGCTTTGCCTCCTGTGGCAGCCATTTTGTGGCTGGCTTTGCCTCCTGTGGCGGCCATTTTGTGGATGCGCCCACCATGATATTCACAGGTGCCCACAGGCTAAAAAAAGGTTGCAAACCCCTGTCTTATTCAACTGTTAGTAGTCTGGGTTGCGAGGACTGCCACTTACACAGGCAAGGCGGGATGTAAATCTAAAAATAATAATAATAATAAAGGTGAGCACAAAAGTGCCACAGGAGCATTGCCATTTCCACACGCCAGCGAGGCTCACTCAGTAACCACTCGCAGGACAACTCTGCACTTTCAAGCACACCTCTAACCTGAAGAACAACCCCCTCCTTGGATTTTCAAGCTGCGTAGGACAGGTTGTTGCAAGAGTAAACAGACACGGCATGCGGGAGGTGAGGAAGACCCCCTCAGCCATTTTGGGGTCTCGGGCACGGAGACGAGAACAGGGGTGTTAGAAGCGTGTCCCTACGTCTGTCCGCAACAAGTTGGAAGGTATCAGCTGGTAGAGTTAACACAGAAAATGAAGAGACACAGACAGTAAGAGGCAAAGCCAAGGAGACAGACAAGTTTCATCTAGATTTTTATTAACGGTGTTTCAAGAGACGATAGTAGGAAAGGGGAAAGGGGTGGGCAGTAAGACATCAGAGCAGCAGAAACTGTTGTGTAGTTGTTTTTTTCCTCCCCGTGTGTGTGTGTCTGTGTGTGTGCATACTGGTAGTTTCGTCTTCTCTGTGTGTGTTTTTTGTTTTTGTTTTTTGTAAAATCATACAAAGATAAGAACATACAGAGTTTTCCGGCTCCAAAGGTATACTCAGTATAGATTGAATAGGCAAAAGTGGAATGGACAAGAGAGAGAAAGTTGTTTTAAAAAAATAGTGTTACAAAGATTGTACTGAAAGCAGGCAGAACGTGATAGAGGAGGAGTTAATAAGTTGGAATGTATTTACAGACAGCATCTGTCCCCGACATGGTGGCCGTCTTCCCTCCCGACTCCCCCCAACCTTTTCATGAATTTGCAAAACCCTTTAGAACAGCCACACATAGTGACTTCAAGTTAATCTACGTGTTCGGCAAAAAAACCCACGTGGTAGAGTCCTTGAACTTCAGAAGGCAGGTGGAGGGAAACCCTACTCAGAATACTTTCTTGTATAATCTCTTCCCTTGCAGGCAGAAAATTAGCTCACCAGGGAGCAGACTAAGCTAGCCTAGTCTTCCTGATTTGCTTGTTTTCTTCCTGATGTGCATGCAAAGGGTTATCAACATACACACACACACACTTTATATATATTTATATACATATATGTCATTCCTTGCATGTTGAAAACTAGCCCATCAAGGAGAAGGCTAGGCTAGGACCTTGCTTCCTGACATGCCGGTTCTCTGTATGCAAAAAGTTTATGTGCACATATAGATGTGCACAGAGAGAGAGGGAGACAGAGAGAGGTTTTATAGACAGCTCCCTGCATGTAGAACAACTAGCTCAAGACAGAAAGGTTATAATTCATATCAGGAAGAACAAAAAACTGGGATCTCCCGCTGGCTTTCTGAAGTGGCAGGATATGAGGCAGATAGTACCACGGGATTTTGCCGACCACGTAGCTCAGCTCTGAGACCCGGTGAAAAGAACTTTCTTTCTCCAGTGCTGTTTTGATAGGAAGTGAGACAGCCTCAGACAGTGAAAAGAGGACAACTCGCTGGCTCAGAGACGTCTGTCCTGTGATTAAAATGATATATCCTCATGCTGCCGGCTATAAATCTCCGGAGAAGAGGCCCGGCATTACAGCATAAATGCATAACACGTACTCTTTGGGAGACTGTGGGGGACGACACAGAGACAATCAGCCACCTCAGGTCAAAGGAGGATGATCAGAACCACGCCGGCCCTCCTTGAGGGTGCTCTCTTATGGGGCTTGAGGGTGTATTAGCTGGACTATGGGGTCAGCCTTTGCACTGAAATTCCACTGACATCAATCGGGTTTCAATGTGCCTGGTTTCACACTCCATCGATTTATTGGGAGGATGCTGCTAAATTGTACCCCAAGCAAAGGGCTTATCACATGGCAAACTTGTTGCCGGGCTGTACCGCATACAGATGGGCAATCTCACGAGTGACCTTCCGCCACCCCAAAACAACCCTGCCCTCAGAAAGCTAGCATATCATGGAGAAGGCCAGGCTTTATCCTTCCTCCCCAACATCCAAGTAGCTGAGTACAGAGTGTTTTTAGAACACAAGTAGGGTTGTACAGAACTTGGCCCCTGGTTTCCATGGTGCTTTCCCCCTTTTCTTTGTTTCTGGGCGGCAGCTGCATGGAATGTTCCTGACGCCTTTGCTTTCAGGACTGCGCAAATCCTGCCCAAATGCAAATCCTGCCCGAATGCAGATGGCTGCCATGTCTTTGAATGGCATGCAAGTGATGTAATATCTGTTACCTTCGAGAGGATTTGCATCTGCATGCAGATTCTGCTGCTATTCTTAGGGCTTTTCCACATTCCCGTTTCCCTTGCTTGTGTGTTCCTTTTGCTTTGGTTCCCCCCCCCTTTTCCCGCATGTGTTTTGCCCCCTCTAGTGGTCGATTCTATATTACACCGCTTTACGTCCGGCATCTCTCCCTGCAGATTAAAACTGAAGGTTTTCATGCCGGACATAAACTGATGTAATTTTGAAGCAACCACTAGAGGAAGCAAAACTAGAGATGTAAAATTTCCAGAAACTTTGAAGCTCGGGGGAAAAAAACCCAGTTTTCCACTGTTTTTTTCGGGGGGTGTGTGTGTGGAAATTTTTGGGAAAATTGAAAAAAAAATGCTACATTAGCACTTCTTTTTTTCTTTTCCAGACTGAAAGTCATTCTGTTACTTTAGGAACATAAAATATGACTACGGACAATTTTACTGGGCATGAAATCATCACAACTAGCCTATTAAAAAGTATAGTGTATCCAAACAATTATTACAAACAGAATTTACTTTTTAAAAAATAATATTTATTTGTAATTGTAACAAACGGAGCAACAGTCTCCTGAACTGTTTACTAGTTTATGTGGAACAGACAAAAAAAACCCAAAACCTTCCACAGAACAATTTTTAAAAATCCAGAAGTAACAATTATTCATATTTACTCTCCACAGTATTAAATAAAAATTTAAAAAAACCCTATTCTCATAAAAAGAATTGAAGAGGGGGGAAGTGTATAGAAGGGAGTGTGGGGCTACGTTTCAAAGAATGGGCATGAAATTTAATCAGGTTCCTTTTCTGAGCTGTAATTATCAGTATCAGTTTCAGTCTCTGCTTCTGCAGCTACTCTGTTGTGTCTGTCATTATCACATTCCCTGATCCATTTTTTTTTCTTTTCTTTTTTTCAATTTTTCCAATTTTTCGGAAAAAAACAAAAAAGGCTTCAGGGAAAAAACAAAAGCAAAAAAACCCCAAATGTTTTTCCCCCAAATTTTTCCAGTTTTTTTCCCGGATCTTCACATCTCTAAGCAAAACTCATGTGGAACAGACCCCCCCTCCCCCAAGCAAAAGGAATACACAAGCGAAGAACATGAGAATGCGGAAAAGCCCTTAATGGGATACACCTCAGAATGCATGTCGAAATGATGTCTGTTAGTCTGCGTGGGGTGCATCCCTGAGTATAGATCCAAATGATGCCATAATGTCTATTGTGTTCCCTGAGATGCACATCCAAAGGCAGAAGCTTACTTTTAATGGGATGTGCCAAAGGCACGTCAGTGGTGTCCATTATTTTTACAGGGATGTGGATCCGGTTGCGCATCCCCATTCTTTCACACCTTAGTTACATTACACAAGTATTTGTGCTGCCAGCTATTGATAATTTTGGATACTGCAGCCAGAAAGGGTATAGCCCAGGCATCGTTTATGCACCCTGGTGATGTTCTGGGAGCATCCTCTTACATTGCCCCATCCTCCACATAAATGCGCATCCTCCACACGAGTGCGCCACAGTTCTCCGTGCGCATCTCTTTCCAGTTGTGAATGCCAGTTCCCCACATTCCCTATTTTGCTCCTTGGCATCCAACCAAGGCAAATTAACGTGTTCTTCCAGAGCTTCCTAACCGTGCAACTCATCTTTAGTTAGTGACTAGAGAAATGCACACCTATGCATCCCTGGCCTGGAATTGTGTCCGCGGAACCATACATAGCAGCAAGGCACACCCTAGGGTAGCACCAGCAGGGAAAAAACAGTGGCCAGGAGCATATCTGAACACATCCCTAATGAAGAAGGGATGACCAGAACACATCCCTAGTTCTGGAGGCGTGGCTTCAAAAAAACAATGTGGACAGAATGGAGCAGGTGCAGAGGAGAGCGACAGGGATGATGGGGGCGGGGCCTGGAGATGAAGCCCTGTGAGGAAAGGCGGAGGGACTTGGAAATGTTCAGCCTGGAGAAGAGGAGGTTGAGCGGGGACAGGATGGCTCTCTCGAAGCATTTGAAGGGCTGTAATTTAGAGGTGGGCAGGGAGCTGTTCCTGTTGGTAGCGGAGGAGAGGACTCGCAAGAATGGGTTTAAATTAAGGGCGGGATATCTGGGAAAACTTTTTTGACAGTAAGAATTGTTCAACAGCAGAATCGGCTGCCTGGGGAGGTGGTGAGCTCCCCCTCCCTGGCAGTCTTTGAGCAGCGGCTGGACCAACACTTGTCGGGGATGCTCTAGGGCTGATCCCGCACTGAGCAGGGGGTTGGATTAGGTGGCCCACACGGCCCCTTCCCCACTCTATGATTCTAGGAAGCATCACGAATCCTAGTCTCTGTTTTTAGTGCTCCTAAGCGCATGGAGTCCCCCGTCCACAGAAGTTCTGAAGGGTGGGGGTGGGCTGTCATCAAATTTCTAAGAAAACAGCACTTGTGGTACTTTTTCAAGCGTTCTCGCTCCCCCCGCCCCGGTACCAATTCCCTCCCCCCCCATATATCACATGCACGGCATCCTCCCCTGCATCAATGCTCCTGCCCCACACACGTTCACGGTCAGCTGACCAATGGTCAAACCCAAACCAGTTTGCCTTTGGATGAGAGCAACAGCCGTTTTTTTGCTCACACGTACCCATGCCTCGGTCTGGCCCACACTGAGACCCAGTGTGGTATAAGGCTTATCACTAGCGCCTGGAAGACCTGGGTTCAAATCCCTGCCCTGCCACAGAGCTCACGGAATAGCCTTGGATCCGGTCTGTCCCACCCTAACCTACCTCCCGAGGCTGTTGTATGATTAAGAGGGGGTGGGGGCAGGGGAGGGACCTCAGCTGGGGTTAAAATGCCATAGAGTCCACCCTCTGAAAGTGGACCGTTTCTCCAGGGAAACTGACTGAGTCTGGAGATCACTTGAAACCCCAGCCCCTCCAGGTCCCACCTGGAGGTCGGGCTGTGAAATCTAGGTTGGGAAATACCTGTAGATTTTGTGGGTTGGGGCATGGGGATGGAGGGGTGAGGGGAGGGGCAGGCTCACAGTGGGGTATCATGCCCTCCAAAGCAGCCATTTTCCCCAGGAGAACTGTTCTCGGTCACCCGGAGATCAGTTCTAATTCTGGGACATCTCCAGGCCCCACCTGGAGGCTGGCAACCCTACATGGAGGCTGCTAACCCTAGGAGTGGCTTTGTCTCGCTCCCCTCTTTTGCATCGTGTGCCGTGACAGCGAGCCGAGGAGGTTATACGGGATCGTTGCTGTTTTGGGACTCGGCCATAAGGGCAAAATAATAGGTTTGGGCGCTGCTTTCTTCGCAAAGGCAAACCCGCCGTCCCGCACGCGAGCCAACGCTTGGCCAAGGAACCCTCCCTCCACTCCGGGGGTGGGGGAGAAAGGAGAACAGAAAGCAGGACTGTTTGGCATGAGATATTTCAAGCAGGATTGTACACCACACAAGGAAAAAAATACATCCATATCGAAAGAGAGGCAAAAAGAAGGGACGAGCCCCAAACCATGGCATATGAACACCGAAAATCCTTGCCGCAAACAAACCTGAAATTATATACAAGTTTCCCCAAACTTCCCTCTCTCGACCCCAAACGCACGCAGCCTGTCTGCCTTGTTCGACGTCAGCCGACAGAGGAGCCTATTGTAAATGCAGTTGGCACCCCGAGAATTTATTTATTTTTTTAAAGAGAAAAGCTTTTGGAAAAGCGGGGGTGGGGGAAATGCGCCGGTTGGATCCATGCGCACCTGACAACCTGTAATCTATGTGCCGGAAACAAAAACAAGGAGTGGGAAAGGAACGGAGCGGCGGGAGAGATTGGCAGGGCTGCTGTTTTGTTTTTTTATATATATAAAAAGAAAATACATGCCTCAGCAACTGTACAAAAAGGGGGGGGGGAAGAGAGAGAGAGTGCGCATCCCAACATTAAATACAGCCAAACTGTAGTGAATGAAAAAATAATAATAATAATTACATGAGCCCTCCGGGGCTTTTCTCAGCAATAAATTAAATACATAACAAGGTCACCCTTTTCATAAAAAAAAAATGACAGCACGTAAACCATGACCTCCCCCCCTTAAAAAAAAATGCGGAAAGAGAACCCAATACTGTTAAGCAGGAGATGTGCACAAAGTTGATATTACACCTCTTCATGAAAGATGGTAACCACTGCATCTGAAAGAGAGAAACCATCCCAGGGCTCTTTTTGTAGCGGGAACTCCTTTGCATATTAGGCCACACACCCCTCACGTAGCCAATCCTCCGAGAGCTTACAGAGCTCTTCTTCCAGGGGCTACTGTAAGCTCTTGGAGGATTGGCTACATTGGGGGGGTGTCGCCTAATATGCAAAGGAGTTCCTGTTAAGAGCCCTGCCAGTCACGCATGATGGGACTCTCCCACCCCACAGCTCAGACCCATGGAAATTCACGGCAGTGACCCGTCTTCGGACTGTAACCTGTACACTTTCAGGTTAAAACACCTTTAAAAAAACAAACAAAAAACCCAAGTTGTTCCTGTGCTACTAAATGCCAACAAAAATGGGCGAGAGGGTTGGGGGGAACTGGAGGGGGGTGGCAGAAATGCACCCCTTCCACCGGAAAGATCTGTGGTCGTTCCACGCAACTGTTCTGTGCGTAGCAGAGGTACGGCGACTGGATGTTTCTGAGGGGTCGGGGCCTTCTGAAGATGGGTGCAACCATGGGGTGAGGGAAATTTAAGGAGATGGTACCTTCTGGAGTTGCTTTATACAGAGCTGGACCGTTGGTCTGTCTGGCTCAATAACATCTGCTCACGAGCGGTACCTGAACTACCTGAAACCCTTTTAACTGGAAATGCCGGGAGATTGAACCCGGGACTTTCTGCATGCAATGTGGCACAGCTTGTCTGCGTCTCAGGAAGCGAACGGTCCTTCCAAACCCCTGAAATCCTTCTGACCGGAAATGCCGGGGACTGAATTTGGGACTTTCTGCATGCCAAGCAGGTGCTCCGCCCCCAAGCTGCGGTATTTTTCCTGCACTGTTTCAGGGTGTACCTATCTCACAAATCCTGTCTTTTAAGACCAGCTTAACTGTCGTGGTTCCATCCCCACCACCGCCTGCTGCCCACACTCCAAGAATCCTGGAACTTTTAGTTTAGCGAGGGCTGAGAGATCACCTCTCTGCCAAAGACAGGGACAGTCTGGGAAAGAAAGTTTGCTGTGGAGGGACTCACGGCAAACATTCGAAGGTGAGCACTTGGGGCACGTTCAATACATCACTGCTTGTTTAAAAAAGCCGTGTATTTAAAGAATACGGTTGTCTTTCTTTTTACACTGTACAGGGAGAACAGATTTAGATTCTTTGAGAGATAATCACATGGGCTCTGAAACACTGCGGGGGGGCGCTATAGCCCCCTTTGCCCTTCCGAAATTGTGCCCTTGGTTAGAGAGCCCCAGACCTCCTGTCCTCCGGCTCTACAATTTCCACAGTTCTTCTGAGAGCAATAGGATGGCGTGAGACGTGGGAAACTTGTCTTTTCTACCTGGGAGAATGATACGGATGTTCAAGTTATCCTGAGGTAGTTTGGTCACCCAGATGGGCTTTATGACTTGAGCTAGCATCTATGTTGCTTTTTTTTTTTAAGTTTCCACTCAACGTTTGTCCCAGGATGTGATTATACACCTTCTAGCTGAACGTCTCACATGTGCAGAAGTCCATCTCCCTGCACTGAAATTCAAGTGTTAACACCAACCCAGTTGCGTGACCCAGCCTTGAAATCTCTGGTTCTTTATTTTGCGGACAAAAGAGATCGAGGCAACCACAATCAGTCTGGGAGAAGAAAGACCGTAACACCTCCCAAGTTTCTCATTTTATGAGTTCCTTCAAGACAAAACGGCTAGAAAAGGGCTGGTGATGGAAGGAGAGAGAGAGAGAGACTCATTTTCTTGAATTCATGGTCCTTGGTTCTGGATTCTCGTTTTCTCTCTTACTTGGGAAGGTAAAGGTAAAGGTTCCCTTGCTCGAAAGCCAGTCGAATCCGACTCTAGGGTTGTGGTGCTCATCTCCGTTTCAAAGCCAAAGAGCCAGCGCTGTCCAAAGACGTTTCCGTGATCATGTGGCCAGCATGACTAAACACCAAGGTGCACGGAACGCTGTTACCTTCCCACCAAAGTGGTACCTATTTATCTACTTGCAATTTCTTGCTTTCGAACTGCTAGGTTGGCAGGAGCTGAAACTAGAGACGGGAGCTCACTCCATCATGCAGCCACTCGGGTCTCGAACTGCTGAACTACTGACCTTCCACAGCCTGCCGTTCAGCCTCTTAACCACTTGAGCCACCACAGCTCCTACTTGGGAAAAGACAACGCTCAAAGGAATTCTGGTAGTGATCACTGGACGTTAGGTTTCGAGGGAGAGTGCTTTCAATGCGAAGAAATCCAAGGAGCAGAGGAGGGAAGGCTGGAGTCCTGGAGGTCACCCTGAAAACTTTTTTTAGGCTGAGAGGCGGGGTAAGAGTGTTTGAAATTAATTAATCAAATAAGCGCTCTCGTCGGAGGCTCAATCATGTATGCTGTGTGGCGCAGAAGTTGGAATTGGGGGGAACCGACGGGAAGAGGTAAACAGTCTAAAAGCACAGCTGCTCCTTGGGGGGGGGACACAGAATTTTACTGGAGATGCTGGGACGGGCAAACAAACTACCTTCTATTTACACAAAAAGTGCTTCCAGTTTATAATCTCCAACGGGATAGTGGCAAAAGGGTCTTCTCAAGAACACCATTTTGATTGTGGGTACAGAGGCAGAGAGTCGGACCAGGTGTGCCGGGTTTCAAGGCCTCACTGCCACGGAGCTCACCTTGCGTCAGTTGCTCTCTGTCTCAGCCTACCCCTGCCTCACGGGGTGTTGTGAGGATAACATAGGGACGGGAGAAATAGGGGTGCAGCCCTGAGCTTCTCAGATAAAGGGTTGGGGGTAAATGTAACAGAGAGAATATGTTGCTATGGGATATACGACAGAGGGCTTCTCCGCATTCTTGTTTTCCTTGCTTGTAAATTCCTGTTTCTTCAGAGGTTTCTTTCCTGTTCTGCTCTTGCTTTGCTCCCTCTAGTGGTCAATTCGATATTACACTGGTTCATGCCCGGCATATCTCCCTGCAGATTTAAACTTCAGGTTTCTATGCTGGACATAAACCAGTGGAAGGTCGAATTGACCACTGGAGGGGGCAAAATATATGAGGGAAAGGACCTCCTCCAGAAAAAACGGGAACTTACAAGGGATGACGATGAGAATCCATAAAAGCCCAGGAGGAAGGAAAGGGAGGGAGAGAATGTAGCTACATAGCAGAAAAGAAGCAAGGAAAGATGGATGGATGGCCAACATCTGTGTAAAAAACTAGACTGTATTCACTGTTCTTTGATAAGAAGAAACATACTCATTCCACTGAGGAAGCAATTACCACCTGCGTCAGGACTGTATGCCCATTACTATCACTTTTCCTCAGACTTTATCAAGGGCAAAAGGTTTCCAGTGAGGTGGGAGTAGTATATCATTGCTGTCTTAAGCTTGGCTCAAGACTGCCTGGTGTGATTCAGTGGTGGGGGAGACAGGGAGGAGAGACAGCACTCAATAACTCCTTCAGCCTTGCCACATAAATCACCAAAGGTGACATGGCATGGAGACAGCCAGTCTGGGAAGTGAGTAACTCAGAGTTAGGGTCATGCAAGATTACATAAAAGAGGATGATGTCATCTCTAGGGGCAAGGAGAAAGTGCCTTGAGGGTATGAGGACAGGGGGTGGGGCTGCCAAGGCCACATGACGATGGCCCGATGGCCATTGGTTGGATACAGCTGCAGGTGGGAATGACCGAAACGGGACAATCGGCAACCTCACTGCTTAGGCTAGGAGGTACAGCTTACTTACAGGGAAGTCCTGTTTTTGCTTAATGGGACGTACTTCCAAAGAAGGATGCCAAGGACTGCAGCCGTAACCTACCCAGGAGTCTGTGCTCAAGGCTCAGAAGGGGATGGGAATACACAAGGTCAAGCCGTATGATTGGCAGGCAGTACGCAGCTTCTGGGTTGGGCAGTCCTGGTGTAAATATTTAGTGCACTGTCTGCATCGCCTTTGCCTGGTCAACGGAACAGAACGTTCTGCTTAGTTTCAGCTCTAGACCTCACGCTGCTCCCAGTTTACCTCTCCGGGTCCTGTTCTGGCAACCAACAGCAGCAGACCGGACCCGGATCATTCCAGATCCGGATTCGGGCACAGCTGTCTGCGCCGACCCTTGCCGCTGAAAATCTGAGCTGAGACAGTTAAGAACCGTCAACCTGAGACAATGGCATCTCTTGTCGCTCCCAAGGAGCCCCTAGATTTCTAGCCAGGGCATTTGGAAAGGGAAGAACCCAGACATGACAGACTACAGGAAGGGTGGAGGATGGCCCTGGCTAGGACTTGGATGGGAGGCCACCAAGGAAGTCCAGGGTCGCTACACAGAGGCAGGCAACGGCAAACCACCTGCGTTCACCTCTTGCTTTGAAAACCCTACGGTAGGAGTCCTCAATATGGAGCCCGTGGCACCATGGTGCCCACCAACACTTTTCTGGCACCCGCCAAATATTTCTAGAAAGTGGGTGGGGCCCGGTAGGGCTTTTGCGGTCCTTCTGATCAAGTACTGGAGATCTGATTGGCCGTGTGGATTTTTTCCAATGTTGCAGCTGCCACCACAATACAAGGAAGCGGCGGCAATCGTTCTGTGGCTGGCTCCACCTCCTGTGGCAGCCATTTTGTTACTGTGCCTACCATGCTATGTTGGGATTCCAAATGTGCCCACAGGCTCGAGAAGGTCGGAGAACCCTGCCCGGCTGTGACTCGACAGCGCTTTCCAGAGGAGGGAGATAATTTAGTCCAGCTGAGACGCCCGGTGGCATTGGCCTGCCGGTATCAAGTCATCCATCCTCTCTGCCTTGAAGGGACATCGTAAGATCCAGTCGCCCCGCCATAGTCTCACCTGGGTTAACTGCCACTCTTTATACACAACTGTCAAAGGAATGACCTACTTCTAAGTCCGAAGCAAATCCCGGTCTCTCTTCTGACAAAGACCATAACACCCCCCCCCCAACGTTACTCGGAGAGTAAGAACGGGTCCCGCTCCAGCAAAAAGCATAATAAATAAATAACCCTCCCCACCCACACCTCCCTGTTCCCCTCCCCCGAATACCCCTAATCCCGGAATCCGAGAAATCCAGATTCGTTGAGCCCTCTGCAGTCATGCATTGGTGAGAGGGGGAAATCACAGTCTCTGTAAGGACGTGCATGCAAACGGCGATCCCCTTCTCCAAAAGAGTTTAAGTAGGAAATCCATCGTGATTTAGGAATATAAATCCCCTGGTGTGCTCCGGTAAATTGTTGCATTGAGCCCCTGAAAGGCTAGAGGAGAGTGAC
Source organism: Gekko gecko (assembly GCA_029375565.1). Lineage (NCBI taxonomy): Eukaryota > Metazoa > Chordata > Lepidosauria > Squamata > Gekkonidae > Gekko > Gekko gecko. The sequence continues at coordinate 26,409,589 of JAPDNY010000016.1, forward strand.
CCTACAGTTCTCCCTGGGTGTGTTTTACAAAACAAAACAAAAACCCATCGCCGGCGATGAGCCTCTTGTTCCAAGCCTCACCGCTTTGGTAAGTCTCAGGGTGAAGACAGGCGTAACATTTAAAGAGAGATCATGGCCGGTTCGGTTACGTTGCTGAATTTTGTAAATACTATGCTTGGATACGCTCGGCTCTATTACACATCGAGCTGGGAGGGAACGCCCAGAGGATGCGTGAGGTTTCCTTTGCGAAAGCTCGTAAATAATGAGCCAATTCAGAACTGAGCTGAGGGGCATCTGCCCATCCCAATGGAAATTCCCTCTTTTGTGTTTGCCGCAGAGTCCGTCCTTGCCCTTCCCGTGTGTTTCAGCCGGACTATCTGCCTTTTCAGAAACAAAATCTTTAAAAGATGAATGATTGAGTGGCGCTTCATACAAAGCCGTTCCATGTACACAGAAAACGAGGCTAGACCCTTTCCCCCTGATATGACTGTTTTCTCTGTGCAGGGAAACGTTTTGCACAAAAGAGTATTCAGTCCTGGGAGACCCCGCCAGCAATCCGAAATGGGACGGCCCAGACACAGGTTGACCGGCACAGTGAGAATTAGGCCACAATGATTTTGCAGTAATTTTGTCTCTAGGCTACCAACTGGTTTGTTCATCTACATTTATCCTTTGCGCAGGACCATTTTAAAACCAGATTCCAAACTGCTCCGGGATTATGCGGGAGGCGGCCTTCCCAACACCACGAGTGCTAGCCTATCCGTGCCTTTCTTCATCTGAGTCGTTTTCACAAAGTTGCACAACTTGTATTTTTCAGAGCACGATGGGGGAAAAGGAAAGGGTACGTTTGTATCAGACCCGAAGCTCCCACACCGGCCTCACTGCTCTGCAAATATTACGTGTCTTCACCCTAAAAGGATTGCATCCTTTTCTTGGAAGCGGCTGAGTTATGGCTTTGACCAGCTAAGCTTACCCCCCTGGAATTTTTTTTTTTTTAAAAAAAGGGAAAAGAAAATGAGAGGAAGCATTTTGCTAGCATTAACCTGAGAGGATGTAAGTTGGGCAACCATGCCTCTCAATCCAAGAACTACAGCCCACGGGTGGTACACGCCAAACAGGTCCACCACCAGCCCCGCCAAGCCCCATCAGTGCCACACTCTAAAGAGGAGAGCAGACCAATGCATTCGATTCCAAACCACCCAGTGGTTTTCGCATCAAACCAGTCTCTGCCCCTTCTGCAGTCCAGTTGCAAACTGACAGCCCCCCCCATGCTAGGAAAAAAGAGAGAGAAGAGCACAAGAGAGACAAGAGTAGGAAGGCCACCTCTGAGGATATCTGGTTCAGTTCCTATCCTGATTCTTTCCCCCTATATATGGATAACTCCCCCCCCACCCCCAGTTCCCCTGGATCCTGTTCTTATGCCTGATAACAGGGTCCGAATTGTTTTCTAAGCAGCAGCTACTGTCGACCCCCAAAAGTGTACACGGGAAGGGGTGTGTGTTTGTGTGTGCGTGTGTGGTTCTTATTCTCGTGCTTTCGATGGTCCCTTAACCTTTGTAAACTGGCACGCCCCGATTTGTGTTTGGGCCCCGACCCTCTTCCCAAAGCGAATCTGCCCGCATGTCCAAAACAGAAGCCTTCTCTAGACCCGGATATGTCAATTTACATATATATTTATTCGAAAGGTTCTCCCCTCCTCCCCTCTCTCGCTCTCTGTCTCGCTCTCTCTTTCCGTGCGGCCTTCCACCGATCCGCTCTTAAGCTACCGGGATCGAGACCTTCCGCTGGGCAAAGCCCGTCCCACCCCCGAGACACGCATCTAACAGTTTGTTTGTTTGTTTTTCCTGGGCTCAGTCGGTATCCTTAAATTTCGACCCAAAAGAGGAGGAAGAGGAGGCAGCAGGGTTGCGGGAGTCATCACTAACACTCATCTATGTTAAGGCTGATGAACTCCTGTATACACTTTCGGTACTGGAGCTCTGTGGGGCTGTTGTTGGGATATTGACCTGGATGACCAAAGGGGCCCTCAGCTTCACGCATCTCTTCGTTCATTCGAGCCAGACGCAACCTGCGAGAAACAACGAGGAAAGGCTTTCGTGAGGCTTGGTGGGAAGAACCGGGAAAGGCTCCGGGTTTCAGGGTGCTCGGGGCCAGAGGACCTCTCACTCGCACGTACGCAGGCCCCTCCCTCTTAGGGGTACGGAGACAGAGAGGTGCCTCTGCAATGTCGACCGTCTGTTGGTTCACGGTAGCGGGTCAGGGATCAGTCGCGGCAGGTCCTCCCCTGGACCTGTATGCTGTTTCACAACGCTGATCCCCGATGTCGAACCTGGGATCAACAACCCTACTGATGAACCTTCTAGGCTTCTACGGCAGTCATATTGAGGCCCTGGGTGTGCCACGGCAGGAGGGAAAAACTACATAGGCAAGCTTCTCTCTATTCTCCCTCTTCTCTTGCACTAGGGGTAACCAGTGAGTTTTGGCCTAGCACTCCCTGAAGTTGCAAATCTGCATCTGGGATGCACAACTTAGGACTGTAGGCTGTGGCACACAGAACTGAATGCTCCTTCATATGAACGAACGAACGAACGAATGAAATCTCTCTTTGTAAACAGAAAACGGGAGTGAAGGCAGCATGGTATAGCCCGATCTTGTCAGCTCGTGGTAGCTAAGCAGGGTTGGTACTTGGAAGGCAGGCCACCAAGGAAGGCTCTGCAGAGGAAGGCAATAGAAACCCCCCTCTGCTTCTCACTTGCCTTGAAAGCCCCTTGCTGGGGTCGCCATAAATCTAAGCTAAGCAGGGTTGGTACTTGGAAGGGAATTCACTAAGGAAGGCTCTGCGGAGGATGGGAAACCACCTCTGCTTCTCCCTTGCCTTGAAAGCCCCTTGCTGGGTTTGTCATGTCAGCTGTGACTTGACGTCACCATAGACATACACACACACCCCACACAGAGAAAAGTAGTATGTTAGGGAGAAGGCTAGATTAGAATTCTCCCCCCTTAATGTGCTCGTTTTCTATATGCAGGGCTACATGGTATAGCGCACACCTGTAGATGTGGGTCCACTGCCTCTGTGAGAACTAGACACTCTCAAGCCTATGTGCTGGGCTTGACTCGAATTTACTGGAATCTTTTGCAGCGTCGAAACCTGTCTCGAAATTTCGTTTAGGGGGAAATCTATGGTGACGGCATGTCTTGGCCTTATTATTTATTCATTTTGTTTGTTAGATTTGTACCCCGCCCCTCCTCGCCAAGGCAGGCGCAGGGCAGACCTGTTACACGGGACGTTTCCCCAACAGGCTTACAATACAATCTCGAGCAGTTACACCCTTCTAAGTCCATTGACTTCAATGAGTTTAGAAGGGTGCGACTCTTCTTAGCATTCTGCTCCCAGATTCCCATCATGACGTCCAGTGGTGGTGAGAGGCCAAGGAAGACACTCACCGCACAGCTTATTTAACAACCTACTGCAATGTTTTCCACCAACCCCAGGCCCTGACTCTTGGAACTCTTCTATGCAATTTTGGTTGCTGGATCGAAACACATGGAATTCACTGTCCCAGGAGGTGGTGGCAGCTACAAACATGGACGGCTTCAAGAGGGAATTGGATAAACATATGGAACAGAGGTCCATCAATGGCTATTAGCCACAAGGGATAGATAGGGACTCTGGGGCAAGTGATGCTCTGTATTCTTGGTGCTTGGGGGGGGCAAGAGTGGGAGTCAACTGGTGGACCTCCTGATGGCACCTGGTATTTTTGGCCACTGTGTGACAGAGTGTTGGACTGGATGGGCCATTGGCCTGGTCCAACATTGGCTTCTCTTATGTTCTTATGAAACTCCCAATTCTTCTTCCCATAAATTTCTTTGGCTTGTCCTGCCCAAATAGGATGCTCCAGATTTGCCCTCGAATTCCATGGTAAGTAAAAGAAACTGATAGCAACTCCATGAGGCTTAAGAATTTGGTCGCCTCTGCCTTGGCTGAGCAAAAATGACCGGGCGGGGAAGTAGAAGAAGAAGAAGAAGAGATTGGATTTATACCTCGCCCTTCACTGCCCCAAAGCATCTCAGAGCGGGGTACAAACTCCTCTCCCTTCCCCTCCCCACAACAGACACCCTGTGAGGTAGGTGGGGCTGAGAGAACTTCTGACAGAAACTGTCCTTGAGAGAACAGCTGTGCCAGAGCTTGTGACTGACCCAAGGTCACATCAGCAGGTGCAAGTGGAGGAGAGGGGAATCAAACCCGGTTCTCCCAGATTAGAGTCCGCGCACTTAACCACTACACCACTACACCAAACTGGGGAGGTCGACATCAATGAACATCCGCCACCTCAACCACGGGCCTGGTGGAATACTCCCTCTAAGCAAAGACAAAAATGAGCGAGCCAGAGGCTAAAAAACTCTGAGCTAGCTCACACAGACTCAGTTTAGAGGGAGCCCTGGGCGGAACATCTTGGTCTTGCAAGTCCCGTGGGGCCCTGATCTCATGTGGGGGAGCGTTCCACCAGACTGGAGCCAGAGCTTATGAAAGGGCCCGGATCCACTTACAAGGTAACAATGTCCGCATTGGCGGCCTGGACCGCGATGCTGAGAGGGTCCTGCCCATCCTCGTCGACTGCGTGCTGATTGGCTCCTCGCTTCAGGAACAAGCAGACCTGACTGCCAAACATAAAAACAATCCAGGTCAGAGGAAACATCATCCTGTCGAGTGGAATTCAAAGGAGAACAAAAATTCTGGCTAAATAACAGACCAGAGTGGCGGAAATCTACTCATCCCTACACAGAACCTACATTTGTTATCTCGTATGAAAAAGCAGATAGACGTGTCTAGGAAAGGGGGGAGGTCACCAGTTTCCTAAGCCTGCAGTAGAGCAAATAATTCTACATAACAAAGTGAACCGATCCACTCGGTATATGGGAGGACTCGTTCTTCAGCCATATTTGCGGGAAAGGCAGACGAACTTGTCTCCAAATGGGTTTTGATCTTTATTTCCCACCCCCTCCCTCTGGCCTTAATAAACATCATTTGCTCCTGACCAGGATGTGGAATGACTGACTTACCCAGTGTGGCCCAAATACGTTGCATGGTGCAGAGGTGCACGCCCTCGGATATCTCTTTGGTTAACATCCGCTCCATTCTGGAGCAAGAATTCGCAAGCTATCAAGGAGCCCTGTTGGAAACGGAGGGGGAAATTAAGACACTGTTCCGGGCGTCTCAAGTGACTCAAACAGGTTTCATGTCATTCCTTCTCCCCCAAGGGACCCTGGGAATTGTAGTCCCGCACAAGGGGGGTACTGGCTGTCTCATGGCATCCTGACAAAAGTATAGCTCCCAACATTCTTTGGGGGGGCAACCTAGAACAATTGAATAGGTAAAAACAAAGTACTATAACTTTGTCATTTTGATTTGCCTTCTGGTTTTTTTTCTCCCCTTGAGACATTATTAACAACGCCCTGATTTATACGGTCCAGGCTAACCCGATCTTGTCAGATCTCGGAAGCTAAGCAGGGTCGGCCCTGGTAAGTACTTGGATGGGAGACTACCAAGGAAGTTGAAGGTGGCTGTGCAGAGGCAGGTAATGGCAAACCATCGCTGCTCTCGTCTTCAACACCCTATGGGGGTGTGCCATGAGCAGGCAACAGCGGTAAAAACAAAATTTCATATGTGCATGTGTGTGTGTGTGTGGAGGAGGAGATTGGATTTATACCCCGCCCTTCACTACCCAAAGGTGTCTCAGAGCGGCTTACAAACTCCCTTCCCTTCCCCTCCCCACAACAGACACCCTGTGAGGTAGGTGCGGCTGAGAGAGCTCTGACAGAAACTGCTCTTTTTCAAGGACACCTCTGACAGGACTATAGGCTTGCCCAAGGTCATCCAGCAGGTGCAAGTGGAGGCGTGGGGAATCAAACCCGGTTCTCCCGGATTAGAGTCCACGCCAGTGTTCCCTCCAAGCTGAGTGGGTGTGAGCTAGCTCACAGTTTTTTAGCCTCTGGCTCACACATTTTCATCTTCGTTCAGGAAAGAAGGCTCCGGAGCAAACTAATTTATGCTGTAAGCCAAACTGCTTGCTCGCAACTTTAATGCCGGTGGCTCACAAAGTAGAATTTTCGCCCACAAGACTCCACAGCTTAGAGGGAGCATTGGTCCACACACTTAACCACTGCGCCAAACTGCATGCATATGCACCTGGAAGTCATGGGGACCTCTGGGGACTGACCCCTACTGGGGGCCTGGAGGATATCCAGAGAGGCGGCTGAATAAAGCCTGCCCCCGCCTCCCGACTGCTGGCATTCCAAGGAGGTCTCCCATCCAAGTGCTTGCCAGAGACGACCCTGCTTAGCTTCCGGGATCTGACGAGATCGGGCTCGCCTGGGGTATCCAGCTCAGGGCAGCAGGCGACAACCTGATGGTGCTTTCCACTAATCAACAAACAAGCCCAAAACAGAGCAGAGATTCTTCTTATGAAGAAGCCTGTGTACGGATTGGGCAACAGCAGCAGAGACAGCGGTGATAACGGCACAAGACAGAACTCTCGCGTCGGGCTTTTGCGTGACCACAGAGATTTCCTACCCCCATTACAGCTTGGACCAACGGGGTTTTGTTCTCATCTTCGTCGTTCACCCAGTTGACGTCGGCGCCGTGGGCCAGTGCCTCCGCCATGACGGGCAGGTTCCTGGCCCGTGCCGCCTTGTAAACCAGTAAGCCGGGGTGCAGCTCCCGCAGGTCCTCCAGGTCGGAGGCCTCTTGCTCGATTTCGGCTTCTCCGCTGGACTCTTCTGACACCTCGCATTCTGTGGCGACGGGAGGGGGAGAAGGAAGAAGAGAAGAAGAGGAAGAGGAGATTGGATTCATACCCCGCCCTTCACTCTAGAGTCTCAGAGCGGCTTACAAACTCCTTTCCCTTCCCCTCCCCACAACAGACACCCTGGGAGGTAGGTGGGGCTGAGAGATCTCTGACAGAAACTGCTCTTTTTTCAAGAACAGCTGTGCCAGAGCATGTGACTGACCCAAGGTAACATGAGCAGGTGCAAGTGGAGGAGTGGGGAATCAAACCCGGTTCTCCCAGATTAGAGTCCGCGCACTTAATCACTACACCAAAGTGCAATAAGAGGGTGGAAGCTCAGACATCTGGTTGCGTGCGAGGTGATGGGGCAAACGCCTTGCACGCAGAACGTCACAAGCCCTGGTATCTCCAGTTCCAGGATCTCAGGTCTTGGGAAAGGATTTCTTTTCCAGGGCCCTGAAGTATCACTGCCAGCACTGACGATGCTCAGCTAGACGCAGGGCTCTTTTTGTAGCAGGAACTCCTTTGCGTATTAGGCGCCACACCCCTAACGTAGCCAATCCTCCAAGAGCTTACAGAGCTCTTCTTACAGGGGCTACTGTAAGCTCCTGGAGGATTGGCTACATTAGAGGAGTGTGTCGCCTAATATGCAAAGGAGTTCCTGCTACAAAAAGAGACCTAGCTAGACGGAATCTGTGCACCTACCCTCCTCCGTGACGCTGTCTACTACCGAGCCGAACACGAGGACGTCGGTGCTACCGTCGGTGCTGCCCCCGAGCCCGCTGTCGCTGCTCAGACCTGCGGGGCCAACAAGAGACAAACCAAGTGCATTTTAATACGTGGGGACTCAGGGGTACCCATCTGTCCACTCCCTCCCGCCACTTGCACATGAAAATGTAAGTGCGCCACCTGCTGGGAGAAAATGGCCTTGTCCCCCTAGCAAACCACCACTGATGAGATCCGAAAGGTGTCTGAGATGAACTAAATGAGGGTACAATCTACCCCAGGGTGCTTAGGGACAGGGTTATGATGTCATAAGGGAAAATCCAGTGTTTGTCTTCCCTGGTTTCTAGGTAGGCTATACAACGTTTGCGTTGGATATCATTAAAAAGCCAGTAAGCAATGGATATATCAAACATTATTATTCATATTATTAGTATCAGTATTAGACATTTGGACTAAAAGCACCAGGATATTGCAGACGGAGAAGCCAAAAAGGGCAGGGTGACATGGCCAAAGACACAACTGCAGGTCAGTGGCTTCAATTTTCCCTTAGGTGGTTACCCAAAATATTTGATAGTGCGGCAATATACAAACACCACAGAATGAACAAATGTAATTTTCATGCTTTATCCTTCAGGGATGCTCTCCTGACACTGGGCTTTTCCACATTCTCATTTACTCGCTGCTAAGGTCTTGTTTCTTCAGGGGGTTTTAATGTTCCGCATCTCGGTTTCGCTATCAGGTTAAATCTGCAAGGAGATATGCTGGAAATAAACCTGTATGATATCGAATCGACCACTAGAGGGAGCAGAACATGTGTGGAACAGGAAAGAAAACCTCGACGAAACAGAAATTTAGCAGTAAGTAAAATGCGGAAAAGCCCACTGAGAAAGCATTGAGAAGCTTTTTTGTGTGTGTGCGTGCCAATCTGGGTATTTCCATGATGCTGTTCATCTGGGATAATTCCTCTCCACCAGTGTTGCGAAGTTTTCAGTCCAGGAGCCCAAAAGCTACTTAACACATGTCATGGGTTTCTGGCCTTTTCCCCCTTCGGGGCCAAACATCTCCTCCCTCCCTCCTCTTTACACCATAACATTATCTGTTTTAGGAAATCCCCTGAGTTCTTGAGACCTGCTTAAGAAACACAGACCACAAATCCCCACTGGCCAGCAAACTAGTGTGGTCCTTTGACTGCAGTCCTCTGAATTTTCCAGCTACCTGCAAGAAGTGGTGGCAGCTACAAGCACAGACAGCTTCAAGAGGGGATTGGATAAACATATGGAGCAGAGGTCCGTGAGTGGCTATTAGCCACAAGGAACACTCTGTCTGGGGCGGTGATGCTCTGTATTCTTGGTGCTTGGGAGGGCCACAATGGGAAGGCTTCTGGAGTTTTTGCCCTGCTGGTGGGCCTCCTGATGGCACCTGAGTTTTTTGGCTACTGTTTGACACAGAATATTGGACTGGATGGGCCATTGGCCTGATCCAACATGGCTTCTCTTATGTTCTTAAGGTCTACCCCATCATTCTTTCACAAAATCAGATCACCCCATCAGCAGCATTCTTGCTGTTTAATGTGCATGCATGAACTATCTTAACACATGTGCACTAAGGCACAAGGATGGAAGAGCAGCCTTGTCTCATCGAAGGGTCCATATAGCCTGGCATCCTGGTTCCAACAGTTAGATGACCCCTGAAAACCCACCAGCAGGGCATAAAGACAAAAAATGCCAGTTGGCCATTTGCCTCCTCTTGTATTAACGTTCACTCTCTCTTTGTTCAGGTTTAACTGCCCATAAGCCACAGGCCAAGAAGATACGTTTATAGAACAAGATTTATACTGCTCATTTACCTGCTAGACTGCTGAAATTAATTACGAACCTTTATTCTGGGAATTCGTTATGCATTAGACAATTCGGGCTCTGTATCTAACCGAATTTCTGCCCTCTCAAATTCAGATAACACTGTTTCCAAGCACAGGGATTCAATTCTTAGCTAACAGTGAATAGATCCTGACTGGAACGACTGCAAATTTGTCTAATCCGTTTTAAGAACCTAATAACGGTCTTGCTAGATCCGACCAAAGCACCATGTAGTCCAGCATCCTGGTGTTCCACAAGCAGGCCTTCTCCCGTTGCTAGTCCCTGGCAAACTACAGTACCTTTGAATGCAGAGGTTCCATTTAGTTATCAAGGCTACCAGCTGCTGACAGCTATACCTGCCATAAAAACATCTCATCCTTTATAAGAATATAACGCCAGCCTCGCTGGTTGAGACTGTGGGTCTACCTAAGCCAGCAATTTGTTGATAAAAGAAGATAATGAGAGGCTTCTAGAGAACAAGCGGGGCTTCAAGGTGACGGCCGTTCCTTGTAGTACGTATGACCCTGATACCAGGTCGAAACACTAGATCACCTTCTGGTCCCTACTGTTAGCGTGCACAGGTGAGCTAACACCATCAGCTAAATTCAGGTGGGTAGCCATGTTCATCTGAAGCAGGGGAACAAAGTTTGAGACCAGCGGCACCCTTTAAGACCAACCAATTTTGTGTGCACCACACTTCTTCAGATACACTGAAATGGAAATCCCCAGTCCATACGTATAGGTAACAGGGGTGAGCAGCAAATCAGCTTACAACATAACGAATATGTTTAACAGACCGAACAGGAATAACAAGTTTTGCTTGCAGGGTTACCATTTGTACCTTGGATCAAACGTTGTTGGTCTTAAAGGTGCCACTGGGCTCACACTTGGATTTACCCTGAGCTGAGCTGCAGGAACGCAAGAAAAACCCTGACGGATCAGACGAAGAGTCCATTTAGTCTTAGCACCTGGTTTCGAACAACAGCCAGCCGGATGCAGCTGGAACGCCCCTGAGCTGGTCGTGAAGGCTGTTTGGAACCCGCGGGTACACTGCCTCTGAACATGGATGCTCCGCTCAGCACAGCTAATTGCTACCCTTCAAGGTGGCCGCGAGTCTCTCGCCAACGCTGCGCTGCTGAGGCATCCCCTTACCTCCGTCCAGGAGGAACGGCGAACCGCTCCTACCGGGACCATTGCCACTGTCACTCCAGGGGCCGGCTGCCGGGGGTTGCTGCATAGAGATGTGGTTGCTACCTAAGAGGAAGGCGGACGGAATGTGAGGGGAGTTCAATGTCACAGGCACATTTTTCTTTTTTCAAAAAATAATGCAGCAATCAGCGTCTTGCCTCCCTTTAAAGGGCCAAAAGAAGGGGGGGAAAGAAAAGCGGCCCGTTGCAAAGGTTTGGCGAGAAGGGGGAGGGGGTGGAGAAAAAAGAAGCCCAGACCAGCAACATAGAAAACACCCCTCCCGAAAAATGATAACGGTGCAATGAAGGGGAGGGGGAAAAAAAGAAATGAAAGGCTATAGAGGTTGAGGCTGGTGAAAAATAACTGACTGGTTCTCTCGCTCGCCTTGGTTGTGTTCAATTATTTTTCGCTCGTCGCAACTCAAAAGCACATGCCCTAGAAGAGGCAGGAGGGAAAAGCTCAGGCAGTGCGAAAGCCAGGGACAGACTTGGCTTTACTTACTGCGTGGCCCAGATCCAGCGCCGGTGTCGAAGTACGAGAAAAGGGAGTCTAGCTCGTCGGGGCAGAAGAGGGAATCGCGGCGGAACTTCCTCTCCAGGGTAGCAGCTGTTTGCAAATAGAGACACTTTAAACAGGGGGAAATGCTGGGGGTGTCGGAACTGAGACGAGGGCGAGTCACCCCCCGTTTCCTTCCAGCTAAGGATAAGCGAATGTCTCCTTGTTTGTTTCTTTTTATATCCCTAGATATATTTCAGCAGTTTGGGTTTTCTGCAGGCTCCTCTCCGCCTCGAGCAGGTGCACAGAAACGTGCCAATTAAACAAATAGATAAATTCATGGCTGGTTTTGTGTATTTTGTTTATATTGGGTGCAAACGTGATATGTTTTTTAATAAGAAGCATATATGGTATTTACACATATGATACGTGGGTAGCTGTGCTGGTCTTCAGTAGAAGAGCCAAGACTCAAGTCCAGTAGCACTTTAGAGACCAACTAGATTTCCAGGGTATAAGTTAAACTGATGCTATCGTGTTTTAAACTGGAGCCATTATGAGGACTAGAACCAGAGCACAATCACAGCAAAGACTTGGGGGGGGGTGTTGTTTTTCATATTCCAGGCTTCACTGTAAGTCCGAAAGAATCTCACCCCAGAGAATCATAGAATTGGAAGGGACCTCCAGGGTCATCTAGTCCAACCCCCTACACAATGCAGGAAATTCACAAATACCTCTCCCCCATGCCCCCCAGTGACCCCCAGCTCCATGCCCAGAAGATGGGGGAAAACATCCAGGATCCCTGGCCAAACTGGCCTGGAGAAAATTGGTTCCTGACCCCAAAGTGGCAATTGGCATTTCCCTAGGCATGGAAGAAAGTTAAGCGTGATATTTTTGTTTAAACTCAGCTCCAATACCAGCTCGGGTCTTACTGACTTTGTTCCTAGCATGGAAAGTTCTACATTGGCTTGAAATTCCCAACAGGACATTAGGGAAGTGTGAATCTGCCTTTTGTCGTGACTTTCCATTTTTCAAAGGTTGTAACCGTGAGCCTTTTAACCTCACCTGCTCTCTTTGCTATCATCCCTGATCCATTTGTTTACTTTTGGGTGCAAAAAACGCCCCCAACAGATTTCCATTTTAATAGTAACATTTCCATCGTTTTTCATTGGCAGACAACTGCAGTTGCATCCCAAGAGGAGAAAAGAAGAAGAGATTGGATTCATACTCTGCCCTTCACTTCCCAAAGGAGTCTCAGAGCGGCTTACAGTCTCCTTTCCCTTCCCCTCCCCACAACAGACACCCTGTGAGGTAGGCGGGGCTGAGAGAGCTCTTTCAAGGACTGCTCCTGAGAGAACAGCTCTGAGAGAACTTGTGACTGACCCAAGGTCGCACCAGCAGCTGCATGTAGAGGAATGGGGAATCAAACCCGGTTCTCCCAGATTAGAGTCCGTGCTTCCTAACCACTACACCAGACTGACTCACCCACATCGAAACCCGGGAATTTTCAAATCAAAACTGCGTTTACAAAATTCAGTAATACCCCTAGAGCTTATCCGGCACTTGTAGATATAACAATGCCCACAGCACAGGCTGGCTAAAGGTCTCCTTACACGATATGTGGAATGCAAGTCAGGTAGGGAGATTCTCCAAACCCAATTTGACCCGAGACTCATTTTTAAAAAAGTGGTGGCAGAAAGTGCTGTTAAGTTGCCACCCACTTATGGCAACTCCAGGGGGTTTTCTTTTCTTTTCTTTTTATAAGTTTATTTATATTTTGAATAAATTCAAATCCAAAAGTTACATATACATTTTCGAGTCTGATTCCACATTATTGTTCAACCATGCATAAACTTTTGACCATCGCTTCTGGTACACGTTATCATCTTTACTCTGTAACTCAATACTTAAATCTATCCATTCCAGCTATTTCGAACAATCTACATATTAGTTCTTCCCTGGTGGGAATCCGCTCGCTTTTCCAATGCTTGGCTAGTAAAATTCTAGCTGAAGTCAAGATATATATTATAAGATAAGAGTCATTATGATTACAGCTGTCTGGAAGTATGTTTAATTAAAGTCAAGATATATATTATAATTTAATTAAAGTCAAGATGTATATTATAAGATAAGAGTCATTATGATTACAGCTATCTGGAAGTACGTTTAATTAAAAAAATCTGGTTTTAATGGAAGCTCTATATTGGTTATTTCTCGTATCACACTACGAAATCTTTCCCCGATATTTATAAATCTTTCTGCATCTCCACCACATATGATCGTAAGTAGCCGCATTATTCTTACATTTCCAGCAGTTATTTCATGTGGCAGGAAAACACTTAGCTATTCTGCCCGGAGACCAGTGCCATCTATGAAAGAGTTTGTAAATATTTTCTTTGTACAAAGAAGACCTCATAAGTTTTAAGGCTTTCCAAATTTTTTACCATTGATCTAGTTCTGTGTTATGTCCTATGTCCTGCAACTCCAGGGGGTTTTCAAGGCAAGAGACGAACAGAGGTGGTTTGCCCTGCATAGAGACCCTGCACGTCCGTGGTGGTCTCCCATCCAAGTACTGACCAGGGCCAACCCTGCTTAGCTTCCAGGATATGGTGAGATCAGGCTAGCTTGAGCCATGAGGTCAGGGCTGAAAATACGGCTACTGAGATGTCCTCTTTTGAGAGGACACGTTGGGAGGCAGAGCCTGTTTTGCCCTCTAGTCCCCCAGCGGAGGCAAGCTTCAGCTTCAAGAGCCGCAGTATTTAAAATGAGATTTGTCATTGCCATCAGTTGTTCGAAGTGGTCAGTTGGGAAATATGTCCTCCTTTTTTGCTTTTCAAAATATGGCGACCCTAGTTAAAAACACGGGGGAGGGAGGTAAATCGGCTCCGGAACAGGGTGCAGTCGAGGGGGGGGGAAGGTTTTCAGCCCTCCATCCCACCCATCCTGCACGCTTTCAACAGATTAAAAAAATGGCCACTGGGGGATGCTGTTTGTCTTGCTGCCTGTTCTCAGTCTCTATCAACTGCCCATATGGTGTAATGAGATCCTAAGTCTCAACGCAGAGGTGCTGCGGGGGGAAGGGGGAGAGCATACAGATGACTTATTGAGGCTGATAGCATTCCACTGGCCATCTTCGTCCACCTAATTTCGCACACTTTAAATCTGATATGTAAACCTCCTTGGACAGCACTGACGGAAAGGTGGGGGAGATACTTATCTTACGTATCTTACTGTTTTTTTACTCAAATATCTTGAACAGATCGAGATCCAACCCTCTTACAGGCAGAGGGGCGGTGGGTAATGCGTCTTTTACATAAATGCAAAAATAAGTAAATCCGTGCCATTGTTTCCCATCCCCAAAATAAGACCCCCCCACTCCCCCAATGATCTCCTCTGAGCTTCCTTTCTTTCTGGAGCGGTTACGTTATCCTAAGGAGTCCTTATTTATATTTCTTTATTAAACACTTTCTATTTTGCCTTTCCTCGTGGTTCAAGGCAGCTTAACGATAATAATTTCAAACGTTTTCGGTTTAATACCAAAAACAAAAGAGCAAACCCCAAATCTCTCCCCACCACCACCACCCTGTGTTCTAGCACAGCTCGGTGACCCGGACCTCAGGCAGGCAAGAGGGACGAGGAGGGAGAGGGCAAGTAGCAGCGATTCCCCACCTGAAGAGTGCGCTGCCGGCGATGCGTTCCCCGCCTCGTGCCGGTACTTCCTACGGGCGGTGGGGGCTTTTGTGGAGCTGTTGCGCCTTTGGCATTTCTTTACGCTCCACCGCCGGGGCTTCCTCTCGTTCTCAGCCAGGGTCTCTGCGCTGGGCAGCTTCTTCAGGAACTTCTTCTCTACGTATTTGACTTTGATCCAGGCTTCTTTGTCTTGCCTGTGGAGGGGGAACACTGAAGTTGGTCGTACCTGTCTCCCATAGTTCCTTCTAAGCTGCACTAGGGGCGCTGGTGCACAACATTCTAACAGGCTGCTCAGGGATTTCTGCCCTCCGCTCACAAGGAAAGGGGTGGGTGAAATTTGACTTGATTCTGCTTCCTCTTGTAATGTTTAAATTATTCTTAAAACATAGTTTGAGTATAATTTAATAGAATTCATTCTGAGATTTTTGCACGGTTATGGAAATAATCTAAAAAACTAACGTATGCGATAGCCAAACGTAGACCCGTTCACAGCTTTAATGCTACTAGCTTTTTTCACTGACAAGGTAGAATTTCTGCTCACAACACTGTGGAGCTTAGAGGACAGACTATTTCTGCCTTTGTAATGCTCCTAGGACATTTCTTTTTTTTTTTTTAGATTTTATTTATTTGCATTTTCCTTAGTTACAGAAAATAACAGAAATCACCAACAATAACAATACAAATAGACAACCACAATACTCCTAGGACATTTCAGTGGCAGAGCGGCTGCTTTGCAGGTAGGGAGTCCCAGGTTCAGACCCCAGCATCTCTGGTCAAAAGTGAGGCTGGGGAAAAAAATGACCTCCGCTTTAGACCTCGGTGAGCCACTGCCGGCCTGAATAGCCCAAACGGGTCTCTGGGTTGATGTCAGTCTGCTGTATGCAGAAGAACCTGATACGAGTTCATCAGGGAAGGTGCTAAGCTGCCATCAGGGATTACTGAGTGTTGCGATTGATGTTTTATATAATATTCGATTGTTTTTATTGCAGGTTGTGAGCCGCCCCGAGCCTGCGTGCGGGGTAGGGAGGGATATAAATTAAATAAATAAAAATAAAATAAGCTAATGAACATGCTAATGGAGGAGCTTTCCTGAGGAGGTTCTTTTGTCTATGGATTGTTTCCTGCCGCAAGAAGCGTAAGTTTGTTAGTCTTAAAGGTGCTATTTGGGCTTTTTACTATTTCGCAGCAGCAGACTAACCCGGCCGACTCCTCTGGATCTACGACCAGACGACAGAGAGCAGGTCCCCTGGAGAACGGGGCAGCTTTGGAGGATGGACTCTGCGGCATCACATCCCTGCTGGGTTCACGCCCCTTCCCAGACTCTGCTCCCAAATCTCCAGGAACTTCCTGACCCGGGAACCTGACCATGTGGGGCTACGGAAGATCGTACTAGATCAGGTGAACCAAAGGTCTGGTTTAGGAGCAGAATATAGATCTGATTCCAAAGGGCAGAGACATACCAGGCGGCGAGAGGCAGGGGCAGGAGGAGGGGGGTGTCGGCAGGGAAACCAAGAGTTGTTTCAAGAGGCCCCTCTGGGCAATCATAGGGTGGGGGCGGGACTGAAGGGGGACAAGCCGTACCTTGAGCTCCCTGCGGTGGGCTTCTTCAGTCCCAGCTCTTCGCACTGCGCCTCGTAAATCTGATTCATGGTGGCGTTGCCCAACTCGCACATCAGCTGTAAGCAAAGGGGGGGGCAAAAGGGGTTATGCTACGTACGGTAAGTGCCGTCCGGTCGCGGCCGACTTCCTGGGACCCCGGCAAGGGGCTTTCGAGGCGAGTGAGAAGTAGAGGTGTCTGGCTGTTGCCTTCCTCTGCGGAGCCTTCCTTGGTGATCTCCCATCCAAGAACTGACCGAGCTTCGTTTCCAAGGTTTGATGGTATCGGGCTATGCCATACCGCTCCACATCCCTCAGAAAGACCCTCTAAAAGAGCCAGCTTGGTGTTGTGGCTAAGAGGGGCGGGCTCTGATCTGGAGAACTGGGTTCGATTCCCCACTCCCGCACATGGGTGGTGACCTTGGGGCAATCGCAGAGCTCTCTCAGCCCCTAAAAATAAGTCTAGCTCACCATCAGCATAAAACTAAGAGCTAGAACTTGTGGCTGCCGGACAATCTTAGGATCTCCTGGCTATTCTGCACACAATGCCGTATGATAATTATTTATTATTGCCCTCTAAAAGCTGCTCCCCAAGAAGGTCCCGCTCTGATCTGATCTGATCTGCCCTCCCTCCTGGACCTTCCCTAAACACGCAGGAGGTGAGGGACTCTTCTTCTTTGGAGGCTTTTAAGCAGAGGCGAGATGGCCCTCTGACAACAATGGTGATTCTATGAATTTAGACAGTTCATGAGCGGTTGGGATGAGTCAGAGCTCGGCTCTTGTGGCCCTTCCTTATATGCCCAGGGGTGATGCCAATTGCCCCTTTGTGGTCGGGAAGGAATTTCCTTCCAGGCCAGACCGCCCTAGGAATCCTGAAGGTTTTTTGCCTTCCTCCGGGCATAGAGCAAGGGGTCACTGGGGTGCGTGGGGAGGTAGCTGTATATTTCCTGCAATGTGCAGGGGGTTGGACTAGATGACTCTGGGGGTCCCTTCCAGCTCTATGTTTCTATTGCCCGAGCCCCAGACGACTTTTAACATCTTCCCCCTCCTGCTTTTCCAGTTTGAGGTCCAACCTGACAGGCCTTCCACTTGGGGTACAAAACGACGATGTCTGATCTACGGGTCTGCACACACCATCCTGCCTCTACCCCTTCTCACACCTGCTTCCCTCCCTTGCTCCCGCTGTTTCAGCACTGCAGATTCAGGCCTTACCTTCAGTAATTCCGGCTCCCAGGAATCCAAGGTGAGAGACCGCACTTTAGAACAGTGAACTCCCAGGCTCCTATGGGGGAGATGCAGAATAAAGAGTAGGTGAAGTAGCAATTGCATTGAGTGTGTTAAATACAGCTGAGGGATTTCGGCAGAGATGCAGAATCCAACATCTGTAAGTCATCCTGACCAGTGACTAGCTGTTTCTTTTCAGTGGTCCCTCTAGTCCAGCCTCCGGTCTCACATAGCGCCCAACCAGTCGCTCTGGAGGGCCAACAACAGGGCAGAGAGGCCGAGGCCTTCCCCTGATGTTGCCTCCTGGCTCTGAGATTCAGAGGATTAGTGCCTCTGAATGTTGAGGTTCCCCTCAGTCACCTGGCTAGTAGCCATTGACAGACTGATCCTCCATGAATCTATCTAACTTCGTCTAAAGCTGTTTATTCCTGTGGCCATCACGACATCTTCTGGCAGCGAATTCCACATTTTAATCACTCCCTGTGTAAAGTAGTGTTTCCTTTTGTCCGTTCTGAACCTACTGCCCATCAGCTTTACTGGACGCCCTCAAGTTCCTCTGGAGGTCCAACAACAGAGTACAGAGGCTGAGACCTTCCCCTGATCTTGCCTCCGGACACTGGGATTCAGAGGATGACTGCCTCTAAACCCAGAGGTAACCTTCACTCACCACAGCTAGTAGCCTCTGATAGACCTCTCCTCCGTGAACCTGTCCAGTCTACTTTTAAAGCTGTCTATACCTATAAAAGGTAAAGGTTTCCCTTGATCGAAAGCCAGTTGAATCCAACTCTAGGGGGCGGTGCTCATCTCTGTTTCCAAGCTGAAGCCAGTACTGTCCGAAGACTTCTCCGTGGTCATGTGGCCAGCACGACTAAACATCGAGGCGCACAGAATGCTGTTACCTTCCCACTGAAGTGGTACCTATTTATCTACTTGCAATTTCTTGCTTTCAAACTGCTAGGTCGGCAGGAGCTAGGGCCAGAGATGGGAGCTCACTCCGTCATGCGGCACTCTCGGGTCTCGAACTGCTGAACTTCCAACCTTCCGGTCTGCAGCTCAGTGTCTTAACTTCTGAGCCACTTCAGTCTATACCTATGGCCATCCCTAAATCCTCTGGCAGCGAATTCCACGTTTTAATCACTCGCTGCGTAAACCAGTACTTCCCGTTGTCTCTCCTGAACCCGCCCGCCCGCAGTAAGAACATAATAACATAAGAGAAGCCAATGTTGAATCAGGCCAATGGCCCCTCTAGTCCAACACTCTGTCACACAGCGGCCAAAATATACCAGGTGCCATCAGGAGGTCCAGCAGTGGGGCCAGGGCACCAGAAGGCCCCCCACTGCTGCCCCCTCCAGCACCAAGAATAGAGTGCATCACCTGCCCCAGACTGAGAGTTCCCATCTATACCCTGTGGCTAATAGCCACTGATGGACCTCTGCTCCATATGTTTATCTAATTCCCTCTTGAAACTGTCCATGCTTGCAGCTGCCACCACCTCCTGTGGCAGTGAATTCCATCTGTTAATCACTCTTTGGGTGAAGAAGGACTTCCTTTTATCTGTTCTAACCCGACTGCTCAGCCATTTCCTGGAGTGCCCACGAGTTCTTGTATTGTGAGAAAGGGAGAAAAGTACCTCTTTCTCAACCTGCTCAATCCCATTCATAATCTTATAAACCTCGATCATGTCACCACTCAGCCGTCGTTTCTGTACCTGTGTATCCCTGAGCATTCGATGCATAGTAAGATGCCCAAGTTGATGCTAGCCCACCGGGGGTCGGCCTGCCCGCAGTCGCAGCACTGGTCGTTGCCCGGGATGCTCTGCACCCTCTGCAGGATGGTCTCCCCCTTGGCGCTCCGGTCCCTCGAGTCGGTGGCCGAGTCGATGCTGCTGGTGGAGGGGGAGGCGGTTCGGTCCAGCCTCTGGGGGAAGAGAGGAGAGCCAAAGGCTGTCACCGGTGCCGCGAAGGAAACGATAACTGTTTCTTACGCGAAGCGGGGTTGCTAACAAGCGAGGGAAAAGACGCCCCGCCCCCGTGATAGAACCCCTAGGCCAGGGGTGGCCAAACACGCTCAGCGTAAGAGCCGCAGAGAATAAACGTCAGATGTTCGAGAGCCACGTCGGCTTCCGGTCGGAGTAAAATGGCGAATTGACACACTTTGCGAGTTGTGCAGAGTGTACTGCGGCATCTGATGACAGTCTGGGCTTTATCCGGCCCAGCGCAGCACTCTCCAGGCGGGGGAGTGGCAAGCAAGCAGCGAAGCCTGAGGGGGAGTTGAGATCGGTGTGGATAAGCTTCGGAGGAAGCTTGTTTACACTTTGATCTCCTTCCGTGAAGAGGGCAGTTGCAAATCAACTCTACAGATGCCAGCCGGGCTGAGAATTCAGCATAAATTCGCCATCTACCGATCTCTTTATCATCAAGATTAACATCGTTTACAGAAGAAGCACCGCGAAACCCCGAGATTACAAGCAAGGTAACAAACGAATAAGCGCTTACCGGTTTAAAGAAGATTGTGAAATTGAAACGTACGGATAAGCGTTGAAACCTTTAAGGAACTATTCCGCTTGAATTAAAAGTAAAACGAAAGCTTTCCTTTAGAGAAAAAGGCTGAAAAGTGACTTTGTTTTGCATTCCTGTGGTCAGTCAAGTCTAAACTTTACGTAGCAGAAACGAAACTAACTGTGACTCTATGATACAGGAAGTGGGCTAGAGTGGAGGTTTTAGAGGCTGTTGTGCTCGAAACGGACGGACATTTTATTGTGTGACACCACCCTTACCGGAAGTTGGATTACAGAGATGGACAGATGAACAGGAAGTTTGGAAGGAGCCTACTCTAGCCGGAAAATCATAGAGAAATTGCGCCCGACATTTTGGGGAGGACTAAATTTTAAAAAGTTATTTTCAAGCCGAAAAAGCGTTTAAACAAGTTTTAAAGGTGGCGATTTGGCTTGAAGACTGCTAATATAAAGACTGACTAGCATTGAAGTTGTCTCCAAGACGGATTTGAGGTCAAGACCCAGAGCTGCTTCATCACCTAGCCCAAGAATGACTGCAAAGGAAAAAAAGAGTGGCAAGCAGCTATGGAAGCGATGGAAAAACGGATGACCGAAGTGGTGCAGAATCTTGGAAAACAAATAGAATCACAGCTGCAACAACAACTGCAACAACAGCTGCAAATTCAATTGGAGCAAATAGAACAAGTGCAAGTCCAAGTACAGAAAAAAATATGGAGGAACTGAAAGAACTGGTACTTACAGAAGTGTCAGGGATAAAAAAAGATACAGAAGAACTCAAAAAGGAAGTCAAAAGTCTGGTGACAAAATCTGAAGATATGGAGCAAAAGGTTAAAAAAACCCTGTCAGAAAATACAAGACTGGAGACCATGATGGAATATAGGGCTACTCAGAATCATTTGAGACTGAGAGGGATAGAAGAGGAGGAAGATCAGGATCTACGGGCTCTAGTAATTAAGACATTGACAACTTATGTAGGGGAAGATGAGGGAGATTTGGATGCAGACTTTGACTTGATTTATAGAGTAAATTCAGCTTATGCCAAAAGAAAGCAATTACCCAGAGATGTGATTGTTCAATTCGTGACAACAAAGATGAAGGAAGACGTTTTCAAGAAACAATTTACACAACCGTTGGAAATTAATGGAAAGAAAATAATAATTCTGAGAGAAATTCCGAGACCGATTCTACAAGACAGAAAGAAATTCAAGAAATTGACAGACAGACTAAAAGAAATGAACATTAGGTTCAGATGGGAGATTCCATATGGACTTACATTTATGTATAACTCGGTGAGATCTACTCTTAAATCTGAAGGAGACTTATACAGATTTAAAGAGAGCAATCTGGATGATTTTAAAGATATTTAACTCAACACCACTATGGATTACAAATTTTTATCTTGGAACGTAAATGGACTAAATTCACCAAGCAAAAGAAGATTAGTGAATCACTGGCTGGAGAAACAAAAATGTAATATAATTTGTTTACAAGAAACACATATTAGAAAACAAGACAACAAATATTTGACTAATAAAAAATTGGGAGAAGAATTTCATTCCTCAGCAACTAATAAGAAAAAAGGAACAGTGATTTATATTTCAAAAGAATTGGATCCTAAACAAATTTTCTCGGATAAAGAAGGAAGGTATGTTGGCGTGGAAATACTGATGAACAGAAAAAAGACATTGCTTATAAATATATATGCACCCAATGGTGCAAAAGAGACTTTCTTCAATGACTTGACTAAAGAGTTGGATTGTTTAAATTATGACCAAATTGTTCTTGCTGGAGACTTTAATGGTACAGTGAATAACACATTGGATAGAAAGTCCAAAGCAAGTGGAGAGACAGTTGGAAAGTTACCAAAAAATTTCTTTCAATTGATGAAGCAAGAGAAACTGGAAGACGTTTGGAGGAAGTGGAATCCTAAGACTAAGGACTATACATTTTATTCGAATAGACATAATTCCTTTTCTCGAATTGACATGATTTGGATGTCAGAGGAGATGGCGCAAAAAACTTATAAAATACAAATTTTACCGAAAACTAACTCTGATCATAATCCCCTACTTTGGATATCTAAAGCAAAACCTAAACAGTTATATTGGAGAATTAATGAAGATTTATTGGATCAAAAACAAATTAATGAGATCTTAAAAAAGGAAACGAAAAGTTTTTTTGAACTGAATTTGAATAAAGGTACGGATATACAAGTTGTATGGGATGCTTACAAAGCAGTAATGAGAGGTATGCTTATCTCTCTGAACTCCAAGGACAAAAAGCAAAAGATCCAACAACAGAAAGACCTTCATGAAAAAAATCGACAAAAAGAAAAGGAATTAAAGAAAAGACCAGGGAAGAAGAAGATTATTAAAGAGATCCACTTTCTGCAAGATCAGCTGAATGTTCTACTAAACAGAGAATTATATTGGAATTTGAAGAAATTACAGCAAAAAGCATTTGAGGGTGCAAACAAACCAGGAAAGTTTTTAGCATGGCAATTGAAAAATAGAAAAGAAAGGAATTTTATAACTAAGATTACTGAAGATGGAAAGGATGTTATGAGCTTGAATGGTATAAAAAGGGCTTTTTTAAAAATATTACGCCAAATTATTCAAAAAGAAAGGAATTGATCAACAGAGAATCAAGAAATATTTGGAGACGATTGAAGTTCCAGAGCTGGGAAAACAAATTAAGGAATTATTAAATGGTTTATTAACGAAAGAAGAAGTGACAATGGCGATAGAAGATGCAAAGTTGGGCAAAGCTCCAGGACCAGATGGCTTTACAGCAAAGTTTTATAAGAAATTTAAAGAGGAGCTAACCCCTATTTTAGTACTACTGTCGAATGAGATAAGAAAGACCAAACGGATCCCAGATTCATGGAAAGAAGCAAACATTTCATTGATACCTAAAGAAGGTTTGGATTTGACTCAAGTAAAGAATTATAGGCCAATATCGCTATTAAATAACGATTACAAATTATTTGCAAAAATAATTTCAGAGAGACTGAAAAAATATCTGAAAGATACAATAGCAGAAGAACAAGCTGGATTTTTACCAAACAGACAAATCAGAGACAATTTAAGAGTGGTGATAGATGCAATTGAATATTATGACAAGCATCCTGAAAAAGAAGTTGGATTCCTCTTCCTAGATGCGGAAAAAGCTTTTGACAATTTAAATTGGGAGTTTATGCTGCAAGTTATTGAAAAAATGGATATTGGACAGTCCTTTTTAAACATGATTGTGGCAATATATTCAGAACAAAAAGCGGCTTTGAATATAAACAAAGAAAAGACGGACTTCTTCCAAGTCCAAAAGGGAACACGTCAAGGCTGCCCGTTATCCCCGTTGTTGTTTATTTGGATATTGGAAATATTATTGACAGTGATAAGAAAAGATAACAGTATTGAAGGACTTACAGTGAAAGGTTTTGCCTATAAATACAGGGCATTTGCAGATGATGTAATGTTTATGATTCAAGACCCAATCGAGAAAATACCACAACTGATGGAAAAAATTGAAGAATTTGGTTCAGTTGCGGGATTTTATGTTAATAAAAGTAAAACCAAAGTGATGTGCAAAAATATGACGAAACAAAGACAAACAGAACTTCAAGAGAAAATTCAATGTGAAGTAGTTACAAAGACTAAATATCTTGGAATTGAATTAACCATGAAAAATATTGACTTGTTTAAAAACAATTATGAAAAGGTGTGGCACAAGATTCAGCAAGATATGAAGAAATGGGACACTTTGAATTTATCATTGATGGGAAGAATCGCGACTGTAAAAATGAATATTTTACCGCGTTTGATGTTTCTATTTCAGACTATTCCAATACTAAAACAAAGGAAAGTACTGGATTCGTGGCAGAAAGAATTATCCAAATTCGTATGGGCAGGAAGAAAGCCAAGGATTAAAATGAAAATTTTATGTGACGCAAGAGAGAGAGGAGGCTTACAACTACCAAATCTAAGACTGTACTACGATGCCGTCTGCTTAACATGGTTGGAACAGTGGATTAATCTGGAGAATAAGAAGCTATTGGCCCTGGAAGGGCATGATAACAAATTTGGATGGCATGCATATTTATGGTATGGAAAAGTAAAAATGGATAAATTTTTTAAACACCACTTTGTAAGACAATCACTGTTTGAGACATGGATGAGATATAGAAAATTCTTCTCAGAAGAAAGACCACTTTGGATTGTACCAGCTGAAGTGATCAATCCATATTCAAGAAATCAAGGGCTAGACTGGCTACCTTATAAAAATCTTTTAAAATCTGAAGGGAAAAATTTTGTGTTAAAAGATAGATTTGATGTTGAATTTGAATATGATTGGTTGAAGTATAGACAGATTTATGATTTATTTAAGACCGATAAAA
The DNA here is from genome assembly GCA_029375565.1 of Gekko gecko. Taxonomy (NCBI): domain Eukaryota; kingdom Metazoa; phylum Chordata; class Lepidosauria; order Squamata; family Gekkonidae; genus Gekko; species Gekko gecko. Next base: position 26,434,054 of record JAPDNY010000016.1, read on the forward strand.
GAGAACATGGTTTTAGAGAAAAGAATATTGAAATTGAAACTGTATGGCTTGAGAAAGATAAAAAAATGATTTCTAAACTGTACAAGGTGCTATTGAAATGGTATACTGAGGATGAAGTTGTAAAAGAGCAAATGATAAAATGGGCTGTAAATGTTAATAATGAGATATTAATGACATCTTGGGAATACTTGTGGAAAAAGTCAATGAAAATTTCAACTTGTGTAAATGTTAAAGAGAATTGTTATAAAATGATGTACAGATGGTATATGACGCCTAAAAAAATTGCTATTATAAATGAAAGTATGTCTAACAAATGTTGGAAATGTAAGAAACATGAAGGATCCCCCGTGATAGAACCCCTAGGCCAGGGGTGGCCAAACACGCTCAGCGTAAGAGCCGCAGAGAATAAACGTCAGATGTTCGAGAGCCACAAGACATGAACAGATATTACATGTATGTTTTTAAAGATATGCAGATTTGCTTTTTTATTAACATTAAACGAGACTGCCAAAAATAAAAGCAAAAAAAACGGAAAGTGATGATGATATTTATTTGTCCAATGATATTTATTTGTTTGCGAATGATATTTATTTGCCTAAGAGAGAGAGAAAAAGAGAGAGGTGGAAAGAAAGAATGAAAGAGGTGGAAAGAAAGCGCGAGAGAGAGAAACAAGCAAACAGAAAGAAGCAAATAGATGGGAAGGAGGGAGAAAAAGTACGCCTCCCCTTTGCTTCCCCAGCCGCCCTGCCGGGAGCCGCACAGTATGTGTGAAAGAGCTGCATGTGGCTCCTTAGCCACGGTTTGGCCACCCCTGCTCTAGGCCAAACCGTGGCTCCCGAGCCACATGAGGCTCTTTCACATATATTGTGCGGCTCCCGGCAGGGTGGCTGGGGAAGCGAAATATCATTAGCAAACAGAATATCACTGGACAAATAAATGCCATTATCAATATCTGCCTTTACCGCTTTTGATATTATTTTTGTCAGTCTCATTTAATGTTACTAAAAAGCAAATCTTGCATATTTCCCAGTAAGGATGTGTAACATTTGTTCACGTCTCGCGGCTCTCAAACATCTGACGTCTGCTCGATGTGGGTCTTACGTTAAGCAAGTTCGGCCAACCCGGCTCTAGGCCAAAAGGAGAAGTGCCGTTTACCCTAGCCGTGACAGATGTCACTCGCTTAATTTTTTAAAATCTTTTTTTTTTTAGTTCTATCCACAATTTTATGTACTTATTTTGAAATAAACCCATTAAATCTGAGGATGATTGAACAGGGTTTCCCAGGAAAACATCTTTGTCTTTCATGCATTATGATCAGGGCTTTTTTTGTAGAAAAAGCCCAGCAGGAACTCATTATCATAATAGGCCACACCCAACAGCAAACTCATTAGCATATTAGGCCACACCCCTGCCAACAAGCCCATTAGCATATTAAGCCACCCCCTGACAGCACAGCTCATTAGCATATTAGGCCACACCCCTGACAGCACAGCTCATTCGCATATTAGGCCACACCCCCATGTTACCAGAAGTGTGGTCATCCAGCCACACCCACCTTTTGCTTCTTATTCTGTTGACCTCGTTTGATGTCAAAACCCAGGGCTTTTTTCGGAGCAGGAACTCCTTTGCATGTTAGGCCACACCCCCCCATGCAGCCAATCCTAATGAGTTTCTGCTGTTGGGTGTGGCCTGCTCTGTGAATGAGTTCCTGCTGGGCGTGGCCAATTCAGGAGCCAGCTGGAACTCCGTTCCTGTGCGTTCCTGCCCAGAAATAGCCCTGATTATGATTCATGGTTGTCATATGTGCTACCAAACTCTACCGCTAGATGGTGATACAGGAAAATTCCTACAAATAGACACACCTGTTCTGCTCCTACGGTGGGTCAGTAACCATGACTGGCAATTAAGGAAACAGATGCTGAAGCGAGTAGAGACTGAAGAACAAAAAACACAATCTTCAGCAGTGTGTGACAAGTGTGCATATGGAGTGTGAAACCTGGTATGAGAATTAGGGTGCTCCAAGCATGCCCCAGTTTCCATCTGTGAAATCCTGAAGGGGATGTGTTTCTAAAATAGGAAATGGCGCTCCATTATTCAACGGATAGAAATGACCACAGAGCATCCCTGATCCCTGACCTCACCTCAATATAGCAGCTGTCAGGACTCTCTCTGTACGCAGAAGCAATGCTAGCTTGGACGGCCTGGATCCAGGCCTGGCGCAGTTTCTCCGAATCGGCCTGCAGCATGCAGCTCCTGCAAGGGGTGGAAAAGGCATCCGATGATTGACTGAGGAAGCGGCAGGTCGGCCTCAGTTCAGATAAAGCGGAAAAAAAATAATTTAGGGGGTTTACAGTATCACAACATGGAATGGAGCAATGTGCAAACGGATGCAGTGACATGTTACTGAACCAAGTAAAGTGCAAACGGTTAATGTAAAGTGCACTTGAATGAAGTAAAGTGCAAAGAATGCAGTAGAGTGCAGATGAACAAAGTAAAGTGCAACTGGACAAACTAAAATGCAATGAAGTAAAGTGCACCTGAACAAAGTGAAGTGCAAGTGGGTGTCATAAACTTTGAATGGGTGCAGTAAAGTGCAACTGAACAAAGGTAAAGTGCAACTGATGTAGTAAAGTGCAAAGAGACATTTAATCCCGATGAATCTGAGGGAAGTCCCCACAACTAACTTGGTGGGTGAGACGACTTCAAAGCAAAACCTCCTCTCTATATCTTCGCAGGGCTTCACGGTGCAAAGTCTGAGGTCTTCCACCACCACTGTGAGGACGTCCTGAACGGAGAAGAACGGCATGTCAGGATAGGCCCCTTGGAACACACAACGAGAATGTGAAGACACGATCTACGTGCGGAAACTTTCACCTGTGTCAATCTTCTTCGAGGTGGCGAAGCCTTTTGGCAATTGTTTATTCGCTCGTGATCCAACCTCTCTTAAGTGCCATATCGGAGGGAAGAGGTCAGGAGTGTTGGGACCACTGCCTGCCCGATTCCTGAACCACTGGCTGGAGGAGGGAAATACAAAACTGCTTCTTGCAATAGCATTATCTGGCAATTAATCTTCTAGGCACGGGATCAAACACAGCCGTATGCCTAACTGAGGGGTCCCCAACCTGGCAACCCTGGGTGCAGTGGCACCTGCCAGCAGCTTTCCTGGGACCCACCAAGTGTTTTTAGAAAGTGGGTGGGGCATTTGCCTAGTGAAGCTTCTGATTGGCCATTGGAGATCTGATTGGCCATTCAGATTTTTAAAAATGTTCCTTTGGCATACAGTCACTGTGTGACTTGAAAGTAAATTGCAGCAGCTGTTTCGTGGCAGTCATTTTGCTCTCATCACCCTGTGTCAGAATTTGAAAGGTGCCCCCGGGCCGGGCCCGTAGCCAGGATTTTGAAGCTTGTGGGGCAGAAAGAAAAGCCATTTAGCCAATAGAGAGCTGTTGCCATGATAGATCTCGGAATTCCAAGCTGTCAACCACTTCTGATGACAGTTCTCAGCTGCTGCAAGTTAATCACTTCTGCCAGCCTAAGCAGCAGTTCTGATAAAAAAGCCGGCAGATGGGGGGGTGATGGCGTCTATAGTCAAGAAAGCTAAAACTTCGGCAGAAAAACTCTCTTAAAGGAGACAGTTTCTTGACCCAGAGTTAGAAGGGATCCTAGAGGTCACCTACTCCAACCCCCTTGCTCAGTGCGGGAATTAGTCAACTACAACATCCCACTCTGCTTAAAGGAGTGCATGCCTTTTAAAAAATGTTTGAAAATGACTGAAAAAAGCATTTACAGGAGAAATTCATGTGGGGCTGTGCCTTAAGAGCCCCCAAGAGCCCCACTGTAGCTGTGGGCCCGCCCCAGCCTCAAAAAGCGTGGGGAGGGGACTCCTGCCCTAATCAGACTGCTGGTCCATTTAGCTCAGCACTGACTGCTCTGACTGACACCAGCTCTCCAGGAGCTCAGACCGAGAAAGGTCTTTCCCAGCACCTGAGATCCTTTAACTGGGGTTGTTTGGGAACAAACTTGGTAACTTCTACATGCACAGTATGCACTCTGCCATTAAGCCATGTCAATCCCACACCCCAGTGTTCCAGCACAAATTTCGCCTCTTTCCATAATATTTTCTGGGATCATGATCAATTTCATTTCCCAGCCACCACCAAGACTGGGCCAACCCCACTCCCCGAGAATCAGATGACCGCTGTTCCTTCCATACCACAAGAAGCATAACTTGCAGACGCCTGCGTACTAAAGCTCTATTAAAGGTACTGGGAAAGCTGGTATCAGGAGATTGGTACCGTCTGGATACCTGTTGAGCGACACATTTGGCAGTGTCCAACTCCAGATGGGAGAGACTGGGCTAGCTTCCAAATTCCCCAAAGGGAGAAAAAGTGCATGGAGGCGGTGGGGTAAGGATGGGAGAGAAATGTGGCCTTGGTGCCCTCTCCGGGCACATCCCTGGTGATCGGGCTGCCGCACATGCAACGCTGCGGTGATTCGTCCTTACGCCTTTCGTGCCTGTGGGCACCAGGGAGGGGATAAAAAGAATGCAAGGAAGCCCGCCAGCTCCAAAACAGCTTCAATGGCAAGGGGGTGCGGCTACAACATTAACTGCAGTTGGGGGGCGGGAAGCTGTGACGGGGGGACCTGTGGCCACGGGATGTGCTCGGCCAACCATCAAAACCCGAAGCAGGCTCTGAGCACCAAAACAGGACAGAGCAAGGTGTTTCCTGCGCAGCGAGACCAAGCACGGGGTCGGAACCCTCCTGACAGGTCTGATCTGCCTCCCTTCCGTGCCGCGCTGAACGGTCCAAGGATCCCATGAATGGCAAAGCGTCAGACAAGACATCTAATCTGCTAATGTCATCCCAGGCGTCCTGGCTGACCTTTAGCTTCTTCTGGTACACCAGCTGGCTGTTCTGAATGGAGAACCACCTCCTGGGGAGGGGAGAGGGGGGAGAGGGAGAGAGACAAATGAATGGAAGTGAAAACGGATAATCCCGAAAGGGGGCAGGCAGGAAGGCATTTTGCCGCCTTCAAAATAAAAGCAGAGCTACAGGAGGTTTGAGGGGGAAACAGGGCTACTAAAACGAGTGGGGCAAGTTTCTAGTCCACCTTAGAGGCTGCAAAACAATATAAATGGTAACAGCCCAAGACAACTAATGAACCAGAAAGCAGGCTGACACTCAGCGCTTTAGGATGAAATGCAATGCAATTTCTTTAATGTATTTAACAGGACGAAACTCCCCGGAGTTGACTTTCGTTTTGTTCACAACTTCATCCGAACACACTGAAGCGCCGTGGTATCAATCTCTCTTGAAAACCTACCGTTCACAGTGTCTTCACATTAAATTCCATGCCATGATTTTTTTTTCCAAAGTAGTTTTATTCATTTTTCAATTACAACAATAATGAGTAAGATAGGGTTAGTTTACATATACATATAATACTTTATAGTGCTCTATACATTCTCATTTGCAATGTAGTATATTCATTTCCATACAGTCATACTATGTGTCTTTAGTACTCTTTTGAAATACTAAAAAAGCTAGAGAGCGCTTATTACATCAGGTATTGTTTCTTTAGTGGTTAGATGTGCTAAAAGGCCATGATTTCAAGTATTAGAATGTATCCTCATCCATTTTACTGGCAAATCTTGTCCCGGGCATACAAACAAATCAATCCGCTGATTTGAATATCACAAGAAGACTCTGTGAAACAGTAGGTTTCCAAGAGAGATTACCACGGTGCTTCAGTGTGTTCGGATGAAGTTGTGAACGAAACGAAAGTCAATTCCGGGGAGTTTCGTCTCGTTAAATACATTAGAGAAATTGCATTTCATTTCATCCTAAAGCGCTGAGTGTCAGCCTGCTTTCTGGTTCACATGAGAGGCTGCAGCATGTTTTCAAAATGGACTTTCAAGAGAATCCGTTGACAGGACGGACGCAGCACCTCCGGGTTATCCCTCTGGAATTGCACAGATATAACGGGAGCCCTGAAGGATGAGATCAATAGTCTGTCTTGTCCCACATCCCGTTTCCCACACTGGGCGACCACATGCTTCCCGTAAGGCCTCTAAACAGAGGCCAAAGTCTCTCTCTATTTTTGCCCACACCACCCCCCACTATCAACTGACAATCAGAGGTATACCATGGCCAATAGCCATGGATATCTTTCTACTGCACTGATTTATTTGTTGGTTTATTTATTCCCCACTTTTTCCACGGAGACTCAAGGTGGAAAACATAGTGCAAATCGACGCAATCAGTAGGACGGGACATCTAATAAGCAATGTAAACTAGCAACTATGGTTGATGTGGCACTGAATCTCACAAGTTAATGATGTATGGTGAGAGGAAGCAATTCTTCTGGGCTGTCCGAAATCTATTACCCGTCAACTGCACTGAGTGACTTCTAAGGTCTGGTCTTATGGGACAGAGAGAAAACAGAACACCTCCATGTAGCCGCACGTGAACACACACGGAGCTGTCTTAGACTGAATCAAAGCATCGCTCCATCAAGGTCAGAACTGTCTATGCAGCTCTCCAGGGTCTCGGGCAAAGATCCTTCCCATCATCTGTCACCCCATCCTTTTCACTGGGGATGCTGAGGATAGAACCTGGGACCTTCGGCATGCCAGGCAGATGCTCTTCTGCTGAGCCACGGCCCCTCCCCAGACAGACACTCTTTGAGTACGGGGCACTGCCTTCATTCCTTGCTTGTGGCCTCCCCCGGTGAAAAGCTGGCCTTTACGGGAAACTGGGTGCTAGACTACGTGGTCTGTCCCAGGAGGATTCTTTGGAGGTTCTTATTACAGCACAAAAGAACTCATACCGAGACCCTTAGGTCTCATATATCTATGTTGCTGTTCAGTCGCACAGTCAAGTCCGACTCTTCGCGACCCTATGGACCACGTCACGCCAGGCCCTCCTGTTCTCCAGAGTATGCTCAATGTTATGTTCATTGCATCATATATCTATGAGGATTCTTCAATACATGACAGCAGTCGGGGTGGGAGTGGGCTTGCCTTGCTTTATGGACGCCAGCCCCTAAATGGGACCTGGGGATGCCCCAGAATTACAGCTCATCTCCAGACAACAGAGAACAGTCCCCCTGGACAAAATGGATGCTTTGGAGGGTGGCTGAGGGGTGACATGATCGAGGTTTATAAGATTATGAATGGGACTGAGCAGGTTGAGAAAGAAGTACTTTTCTCCCTTTCTCACAATACAAGAACTCCTGGGCACTCCATGAAATTGCTGAGCAGTCGGGTTAGAACAGATCAAAGGAAGTCCTTCTTCACCCAAAGAGTGATTAACACACGGAATTCACTGCCACAGGAGGTGATGGCAGCTGCAAGCATGGACAGTTTCAAGAGGGAATCAGATAAACATATGGAGCAGAGGTCCATCAGTGGCTATTAATCACAAGGTATAGATGGGAATTCTAAGTCTGGGGCAGGTGATGCACTCTATTCTTGGTGCTGGAGGGGGCAGCAGTGGGAGGGCTTCTGGTGTCCTGGCCCCACTGCTGGATCTCCTGATGGCACCTGGTATATTTTGGCCGCTGTGTGACAGAGTGTTGGACTAGATGGGCCATTGGCCTGATTCAACATTGGCTTCTCTTATGTTCTTAAGTTCTTATGACTGTAGGGCACTGACCCCCACCGAATTCCCTGTCCTCCCCAGGCTCCACCCCCAAACCTCCAGGAGTTTCCCAACCTGGATCTAGCAGCCCTACCCCCTTCCCATCCTCTGCCGGTGGCCAGGGGGACCTCCCAACCCAGCTTGCCTGCTTTGGCCAAATAATTTTGCAGGCGAACGGGAAACTTCCCAGGGGGCGTGAACCCCTTACCGGTTCCAGGTCTTGAACGCGTTGCTTGCTCTCTTGAAGAGGTAGCCTTCCATCACAACCCCGTTGGGGGCGTCAACGTTGAATTCCACTTTGGAATCATCGTAGGAGAAATCCTGCAGAGAAGCAGAGAGCACCCTCAGTCACAAGAGCGGCTGCTGAGAAAGGGAGGAAGAATCTAAAGTCTCATTTGCGGCAGTCGTAAGGTGTGACAAGAAATAAATGACGTGTTTTTTTTATTTTAAAAATATCCGGGACGAACCGGGCACCGTGTAATATTCAGGAAACGGATTCTTCTTACGACGCATAATGCTCTCGTGGAACGCACTGCCACAGGATGTGACGGCGAGTTTAACTGGCACACGAAAACCCTTGCTGGTCTTAAAGGTGCCGGCGGACTCTGAATTTGTTCTACTGGTTCAGACCAACACGGCTGGCCGACTGGATCTGTCTTCAGGAGAGCAGACAAAATAACATGGAACAAAGGTCCACCAATGCCTAACCGGAAGCTCTTTCAAAGTCCGTCTCTGAAGGGTTAGTTCTCGTCTGCAGAGGCGGCAAAAAGAGAACAGGCCCTTCTTCCTTCTGGCCATTTGGTGGGTCGTTGTGAAAAACGGGATTCTGGACCAGAGGGACACTTAATCTGATCCAGCAGGGCTCTTCATATAACGTGTCTAAGCCTGGACTTGGCCTCAGGGTGCGGATTGAGAAAAACAACGGCGGAAGGGCATGTCTCCGTTACAGATATGTATTGTTGCATGGTAGTTTGACTGCAATGGCTTTATTTATTTATTGTTTAGACATTTAGGCCCTGCCCTTCCCCGCAAGCAGGGCTCAGGGCGGCTTACGACAGAATAAAGACACACAATCCGAGTTAAGTTAAACCAGCATCAAAACACAATACAGAATCATAAGTAAAAAGCAATTCCAAGGTGGTGAATAATTTAAACAGAAATTAAAACTACCCAGCCTCCGAGGGGGCAGGTAAGGGGGGGGAACCTGAGAACGCCAGACTACTTGTTGTTTCGCCAGACTACTTGCTGATCCTTTGCCCAAAGGATCCTGGGAGCTGTAGTTTTGGAAGGAGCTGAGAAAGCTTTCTAGCCCAACCCCTCTGAACAATATTTTTCCTGGGGAGAGTGAATGATTTTTAAACTAGTAAAAGGTTTTGACTACACATGTAATGGAGCGAGGTGGTAGAATTATCTCTGCTGCAAGACTTGCAGGCAAAGAAGACACTTTTTAAGAACAGCAACAACAAAAATCCCTTTGTACGTAGAACAGTATTACAGCAAAGGTTGGGCTGGAACCTTTCTCCCTGAAGAACTAGCTGTTTACTAGCAGGGAGGGGTTGTTTTAAACACGGGAAGACATTTAATAATGGCATCCTCCCTCCCGCGGTTGGATTCTTTCACCTGAGGACGGCGTCTACCGCTGCTGGGCCCTTTGTCATGCCAATTATTCTTCCGTGACTGATCTTGCTTGCAACCGGATCCCCTCTGCCGGAGCGCATTATTTCCCCACCCTGCCGCTCAATTAAAAAAAACCAAACCAAGTGCCTCCGCGGTGGGGAATTTGGAGGCTGCGCCCATTAGCTTAAGTGCCCCGACCACTTTGGTGCAGGAAGGCCCCAGCGAAGCCTGGCGGTTGCTAGGCAACGTGCACTCCACTCTCATTAGGATGAGTTATATCCATGCGGAGAGATGCTGGCCCCGCCAGGAAGGTGTCATAATAAGAGGAATCAGAAGATGTCATGGGACGGGGATGAGTCATGTCTTGGGACGGGTGGCCTCGTGCTCAGCTGGAGCCGGCCGTGTCGCCAAGAGCGCTTCCAATTAAAAGAAAATGGGTGCGGGATACGAGCCCTTTCCGCTGCCAGGCACGGCCTGGTTGGGCACCAACCAAGGCCCGCAGCCTGCCGGGGGACCTGGCCCAGCTGGAGACACTGGGATGACCTCCCGTTTCCCCGAGGAAGACACGCCTGGAGGCAACAGGGGAAGGAGGGTGCAAGAGAATCGTGCCGTGATAGCTTCTCGGGGATCCCCGTGAGTCACCTTGAGGCCCCCACAACCGCCCTTCCTTGCTACTTTTAGGGGGTAAGAGGAGTGCAAGAAAATCACACCCATGGCACAATTTGGGGAAGGGAGAAGGCCGACGTGATGGGGGGATGGCCGTGATTTGGGGGACAAAACCACAGTGGAGGGACAGCAACAAGGAGGCGAAAGAGAAGGGCACTGCAATGGAAAGACCCGTAGAGACTCTTCCTTGCCACTTTTAGGGGTAAGAGGAGTGCAAGAAAACCACATCCTTGCCACAATTTGGGGAGGGGAGAAGACCGATGTGATTGGCTTGCTCAGGGTCACCCAGCAGCTGCAAGTGGAGGAGTGGGGAATCAAACCCTGTTCTCCCAGATTAGAGTCCGTGCACTTAACCACTACACCAAACGGAAGGCAAGAAGGAAGGCAAGGGAGAAGGATGCTCGGAAGGAGATGGGGTTGGAGAGATTGAGAGGAGAGGGCTCAAAGCCTGATTTCCTGCCAGCGTGGGATAAGGAGCCAACCCTGGGGCGTACGGAGAAAGGAGACATGGCTAGCGATGCCTTGAGAGAAAGAAAGAGGAGCTTAGCAGAGGTGCTTTGAATCAGGCAGAGGGCTGAAGTCTTTAGGGAGGGAGGCGGAATCAGCCGGAGCGGTGATGCTTCAGAGAACAGGCAGGGAAGCTTTGCTAAGCCACGCCACCCCTTTTGGAGACAGACTCAGATCTCCTGCCAAACGCCCCTGTCATCTGTTCGCCTCGCTTTCATGTCATTTCAATAAATCACACCCCTCGGGCCCTTTTACATCTCTCCTTCCAATCCCCCCACCGCTTTCGAGTTTCTACGGCCAAGGATGCCTGGGCTGGCATTGAGAGCTTTCCTTTTTTTAAAAAAATATATATTCGATCAGACAATGGTTACCCGGGGAACCCTCTGAATGCCACAAAAGGGAGCACAAAGCGGAAAGGGCATTCCAGGAGAGGCACCGGCCCTCCGTCCGTCCGTTGGGGACGGAAATTATCCCCTTCCCGCCTCCCGAAACACGGATATTTTCAAACTGGCAAATGATGAGAAAGAACTGGAAGTGGGAGGTGAGAGAACGTAGGCAGAGATCTACAAAGGGGGATTTAAAAAGAAATATTTTAATCTTGAAGGGGAGGGGGAAACACTTTACGAATCCAACGTCAGGGTCAAACAGGGTCGCAGCAGTGAAAGCAAGACTTTTTTAAACAAAAAAATAATTTATACCCCACCTTTCTCTCCGATGGGGACCTAAAACAGCTTACATCCTCCTCTCCTCCATTTTATCCTCGCAACAACCCTGTGAGGTAGGCGAGGCTGAGAGTGTGTGACTGGCCCAAGGTCACCCAGCAAGATTCCATGGCACTAGTGCAAATTCGAACCTGGCTCACTCAGATACTAGTCTGACACTCTTAACCACTAACCACTACACTGGCTCTCACTGACTTCTACACGAATCAGTGTTAGGGTTCCAGGTCCACTTGTTCTGCTGGAGGGGGTGGGTGGGAGGGAGCCTTCTGGGAGTGGAGGGGGTGGGGTAATGTCACTGGTGTGATGTCCCTCGGAAGTGATGTGATCACGCCGGGGGACATGGCGTGGCGACACTCTAGCATCTTTGCCAAAACTCTGTGGTTACCATAGAGTTATAGTTACTATGCTACGATTACCATAGAGTTTTAGCCAAAGTGCTAGAGTGTCACTGTGCAATGTCCCCAAGCATGATGATGTCACTTCCGTGTGACACCGCACCGACAATGCTGACATACCTGTTTGGGAGTGGGGCTTCCCCTGCCAGCTAGCTGGCTGGCAATGGACTGAAGCCTCGAAAATTGGGGGAACCTTCATCTGGGCCGGGGGTCTGGCAACCCTAATTGGTGTTAAGAATTGTCACATACAATACAGGTGTGCATTATATAGGATGGTATCTGGGGTCCGTAATTAATACCTCAGGGGTCTCAGAGACTCTCTTGTGCTCAGTCACTTGCTCAAAACGAATAAAACAGTATCTGGCAGCTAACATCACCTTAACTGCTGCATCAGTAGAATTCTTAAAGGGGAGTTTTCCCCATGTTGGGGTAAATGGGACCCCCGATACTGTGGATTGCACGATTTTATTCCCACATTGCTTTCATGAATAACTCATGTCATTTGATCAAACTAAAAGACACGCAGAGAGCAAGGGAGTCTCAGAAGCACCACAGAGCAATGGATTCTCTTCATGTCTTCAAAATACACAAACTTAAGTGGTCTCGGGAGAAACTGGCTGTGATTTGGGGGGGGACTCTTTGGGGGCTCTGAGTGTCAAGGGGCTTCTCGATGGACCAGACCCTTAAGGTTTTTTCTTCGTCCATCCATGAAACATCCACCCCATTTCCGAACACGCGATGTGGCAGGTCAGCCACGAATGCAGAGTCACCCATGCATGCAACGAAAGACACCCATCACATCCGATAAGGGACTTCTTACACGAAGCATAAGGACAGGAGGGGCAGAGAAGGACAATCTCTCTTCCTTAGGACCGCCACCGGAACCTGACACTGCATCTGAATCCAGTTACGTCCTTTCTCTCTCTCTTCCAGAGCCAAGTGGCGGGGATGTGGCAAAGCTTCCTCCTGGACCGTCCAACCCCGAGCTGAGGAGGAACCGATTCCCCCAGCGCTTGCCGTTACTGCTCCACAGTTTTCTCTTTATGCGGAGTTCCACTGCCCTTGAATCCCAGGTTCACCCAGAGGACGTCTACAGTTAATTCCTGCACTGGGACAGGGGCTGTTTGCTGGACCGCTGGTCTGATCCAGCAGGGCTCTTCCTACGTATTTAGAATAGTGGCTGTCTTTGGCATGGCTGATGAGTTCACTTTCAAACTCTCTGTGTTGGAACACGACTGAAGAACACCCCCCGGGGCCACTTACACCTCCAAACTGATGGTCGCAAACCAGTAAGTCCCTATCCCTAAATCCCCAGTCTCACAGGAGGGCAGAATGGGGGGGGGTATTTCACTCATTTGCACCCCACCTTTCTCCCCAAGGGGGACCCAAAGTGGCTTACATCCTCCTTCCTCTCCTCCATTTTATCGTCACAACAGCCCTGTAAGGTACTTCAGGCCAAGAGTGTGTGACTGGCCCGAGATCACCCAGTGAGCTTGTATCGCACGAGTGGCGGTTCGAACCCAGGTCTCCCAGATACTAGCCCGACACCTTTAACCTCTACACCACACCGGCTCCATCCAGGCTGTAGCTGGACGGGACTGCTCCGTATTGAGAGAAAAGCATTCTGAGTGTGCTTATACGTCTTCAGAGGGAAATGTTAAGTGGCTTATCCGAAGCCACAGATGAAGACTGACAGGTTTGGGCCAGTTCCCATTAAATGCAACTGTGGGCAAAGAACGTTTTTTGAGACGAAAGCAGCCCTTGGGGGGATTCGCAGTTTTGAGCAGAACAGTGGCAGCGGTGGAAGAAGAAGAAGAAGAAGAAGGAGGAGGAGGAGGAGGAGGAGGAGGAAGAGGAGGAGGAGGAGGAGAAGAAGGAGAAGAAGAAGAAGAAGAAGAAGAAGAAGAAGAAGAAGAAGAAGAAGAAGAAGAAGAAGAAGAAGAAGAAGAAGAAGAAGAAGAAGAAGAAGAAGAAGAGATTGTACTTATACCCCGCCCTTCACTACCCAAGGGAATCTCAGAGCGGCTTACAAACTCCTTTCCCTTCCCCTCCCCACAACAGACACCCTGTGAGGTGGGTGGGGCTGAGAGAACTTCTGACAGAAACGGCTCTTTTTCAAGGACAGCTCTTGTCAGAAACTAGGACTTGCCCAAGGTCATCGAGCAGGTGCAAGTGGAGGAATGGGAAATCAAACCCGGTTCTCCCAGATTAGAGTCCGCTCACACGTCCCTGATCCCACTGCCCCTTCACCCACTGACCGTTCTCCCCCCCCCCATTCTCAATTGCCCTGTGTGATACACATCTGGAAACCTTCATGGGAAGAAGCTGCCGGAGAAGAGGATGAGCGTCCCACATCCCTTCTCTCCACCACACTTCTGCTCAGAATTGGCTTTTCAACAGAGCTCAGTTTTTCTCAGAAAACAGATCTGGATGCGAAGGAACCGCTAGGCTAAGCTAGTATTCTAGTGAAATTCAGGGACAAAACTCACAGGCCATTACTCTTTTTATTATTCCTTGATATTTATTTCTATTGACTGAAACGTATACCACTTGCGTCCGTAACCACTTTTTTACCTCCACTGAAAGATGTGCATCTTTTGTAAAGTATTTATTTTAATAAAAAGGTGCAAGAAAGCCAGTGGGGCTGATTATTACTTATCTATTGTGAAATTTTAACCCAGCTCGATTTATGGTTGTTTCCTGTCCCGTCTATAAATGTTTTAAGGAGAATTGGCAAAAACTCTGAAAATAATTGTTTGCTACCAGACATTTTGAATAAAAGTTATTTTCCATCTAAAAAAACCCCCACAGAGCTCAATTTTCATCGAATAACCCTCATAGTTATCAACCCTATTTCTTCCCTAAAAGTAAAGGTAAAGGTTCCCCCTGCTCGAAAGCTATTCGAATCAGTGCTCATCTCAGTTTCCAGGCCGAAGAGCCAGCGCTGTCCGAAGACATCTCTGTGGTCATGTGGCCGGCATGACTACATACCAAGGTGCACGGAACGCTGTTACCTCCCCACCAAAGCAGTACCTATTTATCTACTTGCAGTTTCTTGCTTTCAAACTGCTAGATTGGCAGGAGCCGAGGTCAGAGACGGGAGCTCACTCTGTCACGTGGCACTCGGATCTCAAACTGCCGAACTACTGACCTTCCGGTCTTACTCTAAAATATAAAGATGGGCTCAAATCGATCCACCATACAGCAACGTTAGTAAAACTAAAGCACGGTCAAGTGGCCAAGACTACCTCTGAGCATGTCCAGGGGGCTGTGGCTCAACTGGAGCCAGGATCTCATCGACGGAACCTGGTTTCATCACCAATGCTGAGTCCTGGAATCCATGATGCAGGAATAATGTCAGGGCTGTCTTCGAGCATGCACAGAGTGCTACCTGACTGGCCACCACGGCTGCCATCCTTCCAGGGCTCTGCCCCCAAACCTATTTATAATGCAACTGTTTGGCCTCAGGCTATGGACTGAAACAAAAGAAGCCTCAGAGCATGTGCAAAGGGCTCCTCGTTCTCATTGCGGAGTATCCACAATAATTTCTCAGATTCCCAGGATGGAAGAATTCAGAGTTCTGGGGCGCGAGGCCCAATTTCTAGGCATTTTTATCCCATAAAATTGATGTCCACAAACTTTCACTGCACAGTCCTGGGATGATACACACAGAGAAGACGGAGCAGCGCTTGTCTACCAAATCTGGCCATCCCTGAGCACACTATACACATCAGCAGATGCATGCTGTCTATCCGCATGTCCCTCGTCCAGGCAGGAATTCATTATTCTTTTGTTTCTCCCCTTCCCTGGGTAACGATCAATCACACACGCACAGGCATTCGCCCACCTCCTTTCCCCCGCACATCCTTTCCGAGTGCCCCGCTCATCTCCGCTCTTGCGGCCAGCTCTGCCAAACGGTCCGTTGAGCTCAGAGCCGCACTCGAGTGTTTTGACACATCGCAAACGCTTCCCCCCCCCTGCCCTGGACTGCCGCACTCTGAAATGCAAAGCCGATCTTTTGCACAATTTCACCATCTCTCCCATTTCCCTCCCCCCCGCGCACGCAAAACAAGTCAAACCGTCAATGAAACTGCCTGACGCCGGACCCAGTACGCTCACTTGGGGGGCAGCCGCTTCCCGAGACCTCAGGTGGAGATCTTTCCCAGCTATGGGATCAAGGACACATCTTTTTAATGCAGCACCATCAATGTGCATAGCAGAGTTCCATAACAGAGTAACAAGAAGAAGGTAGATCGAAAATTCACCCCTGGGGGGAGAGGGGAAGGTAGAGGCGAGGGGAACGGGAAGGCTAGATATCCAATTTGGTTACAGACTGGAAATCTTGTTCCTTAGAGATGCTGGAACAGGATGCACTTGTAAAGGAGGTGTTCGGCCCACTGAGCCACATCCACTGTCCGCGTCCAGACTGAACATTCTTTTTTTTTTTTTGCCATGAAGACACAGCCGATTTACGACAACCCTGCAGGGCCTATGAGACGAGACGCGAACAGAGCTTGTTTCCCATTCCCTGCCTCTTTGTGGTGGTGACCTTGGTGTTCCTTGGGGGTCTACCAGGGCCGACCCTGCTTAGCTTCTGAGATCGGACGAGATCAGGCCAGCCTGGGCTATGCAGGTCACTGCAAATGCAGTAAATTGTTGGAGGTCGTATCCCCAAATCTGTCTGCCCAAAGGATATAAGGGGAAAAGATATGCCACAAGGACATGTCCTTTTATTCATTCTGTACTGGGAACAAGGAAGGAAGGAAGGAAGGAAGGAAGGAAGGAAGGAAGGAAGGAAGGAAGGAAAGGAAAGGAAAGGAAAGGAAAGGAAAGGAAGGAAGGAAGGAAGGAAGGAAGGAAGGAAGGAAGGAAGGAAGGAAGGAAGGAAGGAAGGAAGAAAGAGAGAGAGAGAGAGAAAGAAAGAGAGAGAGAGAGGAAGGAAGGAAGGAAAGAAGGAAGAGAGAGAGAGAGAAAAAGAGAGAGAGAGAAAGAAAGAGAGAGAGAGAAACAGAGGGAGAGAAAGAGAGAGAGAAAAAGAGATGAAAGAGAGAGAGAGAAAAAGGAAGGAAGGAAGGAAGGAAGGAAGGAAGGAAGGAAGGAAGGAAGGAAGGAAGGAAGGAAGGAAGGAAGGAAGGAAGGAAGATCCGTCCCCCATAGCATCCTGGACAATTGCCCCCTTACCAGAAGGTATTCGAGTCTGCCAAGAATCTTCATGATGCCGTCCTGCCGTCTGACCATGCTCTCCGAACGCGCAAGTCTCTTTCCAGGCTCGGCTCTGGAGCAGCAAGGGTCTACCCTACCGCTGGCGGATGATGCCCTCCCCCCCCTCCCAAGACACACGTGCTCCCGGCCAGAGCGGTTCCCGATCCCTTCCCTCCTGGCAGGAGGGTCGCCCGCTGGCTGCTGTCAGATCGGGCTAGGCTGGGAGAGTGAGGGGAAGCGTGCCTTCGCCTGCAGACCACCTGCCCGCCCCCCCCTCCTTCTCCTCTCCTCCCCTCCTCCGGAGAAGCCTTCCCTTTCAGAGTCAATCAGCTTAGCGCGAGGGCTAATTACCATACAGCTGTCGCCTCCAGGCCCGGACGGGGGAGTCCGAGGAGACTGTGGCGGCAGAGTTGACGGGGCTATCGCGCAACCTTTGACCTTCTTCGGAGGACTGGGGAGCTTCCCACAAGCCCGCTGCCTACCGCGCTGGCATCCTTCCCTGCTGCCATGCTTGCCCCCCCCCCCCCCGCTCGCTGCCTCCACGACAACCCATCCCGGGGACGCCGCCTGCAGAGTCGGGGACCCCTCCTCGGCCCCGTCCAAGCTCTGCCTGCCCAGCCGGAGGAGGCGATAAAGGCGCACCATATGGCCAAGCCCGCTGCCTTATTTATTTTTAAAGCCTCCTCACTAAATCAACCTGATGGGCACCGCCCTGGTCTGCGGGTCTCCTCTCTCTCTCTCTGTTCCCACGCGTTCGCCCACCCGGTCGGGTTCTTTCTCAACTTTTCCTTCCTTCCTGGAGCAAAGCAAGATCCATCCCAGTGGAGTTCCCAAAGAAACACGGTATAAAGAAGCAAGCAACCGCTGGTGGAGAATGGCAGCGAAACTGAATTTTTCACCCTCATGGTGGATGCGTTGTTGGACGCCATTTGGGTGCCCAAGAGGGGTCATCCGATACCAGTGCACAGTGGCTGAGGTTTGGTCGTTGGGCACTAGGGATACAGCTGTGTTACTGACTCAGGCCAAACGTTGGCCAGCCATACGACGCAAAGGCGGGTTTTCCCCGTTGGCTGCCCCCAGCGGCTTGTATTCAAAGGTATGCTGCCTCTGGCCATGGAAGCTCCATTTAGCTGTCGATGGACCCGTCTTCCCTGAATGTATCAAATCGGTCATCAGAACGTTAAGATGAGCTCTCCTAGATCAGACGAAGACCCATCTGGTCCACACGCCTGCTTCTAAGAAGGCCTCTTGGAAAGAAGAGCGTAGATAACTTATGGAACTCACTGACACAAGATGTAGTGATGGGCTGGCCACCATCTTTAAAAAGGGGATGCGACAGATTCAGGGAGGTCAGATCCATCACGGGGCACCTCTGAATATCAACTGAGAGAGGCAACGACACAGGAAGGGAATTTAGACACGGCGCCCTGCTTCCTGCAAGAGCACCTTCAAGAGCAACGGCTGCTGGGCTAGACAGACTTTGGCCCTAATCCTGCAGGACTCTTATTGGGTTCTTAATCTCAGGTCTCAAACAAAGACCGTGGCCTTCTCCTGTTGTGATTGTCCCCAGTTCCTGGTATGCAGAGGTAGACTGCTTCTCTACCTGGAGGTTCCGTTTAGCTGGCTTGACTAACAGCCATCGATGGATGCAGTTAAGCTGGTAACCATCTCCACATTTTTGTGGTGTGAATTATGCCCAAACCTCCTGCAGAACGTGCTAGCATGAGATGTGGTGGTGCCCACTAGTTTTAGAGGGCTTTTAAGAAGAGATAGGTCTGCCCACGGCTATGAGCCCTGACAAACTGTTCAACTGCTTTTGCTGGCGGAATGACTGGCTACCCAGCTGGGAACTGGATCCAGCCTACCAGAAATAGGAAGATATAAGAAAGCAGAACCCAGGAAAGGAGACCCGGCAGCCTGATCCTTTCACGTTAGTGTTGAAACTTTGGATATCCTCATGCAATGATGTTAACATTTTTCTTGTGTGGCATTTCACTGATGCGCAGGAACACGGGTGTGCATCACTGAAACACAGTAAGAAAAGAATCCCTGGGCAAACCGATGCACATGATCTCACCATGGCTGTTCTGTCTGCAATGTTTTATCAATGCGCGGGTACATGCTGGTCGTGCGGCGTTGGGAGAAGGATGCAAATAAACGGAATGGCACAAAAGCTAGGGGAAACAGCACACGCTACCATCCCACAATTCATTTTAGAAATTCTGCGGCTTGAACTGGAATTGAGGGACAGTGAGGCACAGCTCAAGAGCGGAATTCCACATCAGTAAATGGGGAAGATCTGCTTATCCAGAATGTAATAATAATGATGATGATGATGATGATGATGATGATGATGTGAGGACACTCAGGGCTATTTTGGGGCAGGAACGCACAGGAACAGAGTTCCGGCTGGCTCCCGAGTTGGCCACACCCAGCAGGAACTCATTAGCATAACAGGCCACACCCAACAGCAGAAACTCATTGGGATTGGCTACATTTGGGGTGTGTGGCCTAACATGCAAAGGAGTTCCTGCTACGAAAAAAGCCCTAGGTTTTGACAACAAACAAGGTAAACAGAATAAGAAGCAAAAGGTGGGTGTGGCTGGATAACATGGGGGTGTGGCCTAATATGCTGAGCTGTGTGCTGTCAGGGGTGTGGCCTAATATGCTAATGAGTTCCTGCTGGGCTTTTTCTACAAAAATAGCCCTGAGGACACTAAAAGGGAAGACGGCCATACTATTGAGTAGGAGGCACGACTGCTCCCTTGCGTCTCCCTAGAAAAGGACTGCGAGTTCAAATCCTGAGTCTTTGGGTTAGGTTCCTCCAGAAACAACGTCGCACAGCAAAAAACTCACCCCTCCTTAATCCCAAAGTTGCAATCCTGTTCAAAATAAAGTACATCCTCCATTGGATACCTGTGCGGTCGGTACAGAATTACCCCAAGCCCACTGATTTCAACGGGCTTAGACTGGAGGAACGCTCCATAGGAATGCCCCGTAAATCACAATGCGGCAAGATTCATTGTGACGCCCCTCCTTCCGTCCCAGCTGTCAGGAAAGTTAGCTGGAGGGTCCAGAAATGCACGTACTGGGGCCTTCTCTCATGGGAGACAGGGAGTGTCTGTTTGACTCTGGTTTAAGCAGCGTTTGTTTTCCTGCAGGGGTGTAAATCTGAGGGGATAAGGAGATACAGCCCACGGTCCTGGGAGGGGGACAGTTAACGAAGTAACAAAGGCATCTCGGAATGATGGCCGCCCTGGGAATACGTGTAAAAGGCTGGACAGAGGGCCCCCCCCAATGCAACAGAAAGGAGGGAGAAAGAGACGGTTGGAGAAGCGACATTTCTAAAGAAAGAACGGCCCAGATTCAATTTGGGTTTTTTCCCCCCAACTCTTCCCCCACCCTGCAGCAGCCGGGCAGAATTTCTCCTTCTCTATAAAGCAGGAGAAGCCGACTGTCGTCACATTCGTGATCTTAATGTGAGAACGGCCCAAAGAAGAAGAGCCGTTGGGGGTCAAAGAGAACACATGCCCTGAGTACGGAAGGCCCCAGGTTCAATCCCCGTCCTCTCCAGTTTGAAGCATCGCAAGTGACACGGCTAGAAAGACTCAGTTTATTATTAGAAAAGAGCCAGAGACCAGGAGCGCCTGCCACAGATTTTGTTAGGCTTTAAGGTGCTACTAGACTTTCATGGCCGGAGTCCATTAGTTGCTGTAGATTTTCCGGATTGTGACTGGCATCCTCAGAGGTGTAATACAGAAAGATGGAGTACACAGAGAGTACTCCATCTTTCTGTGTTATACCTCTGAGGATGCCAGTCAGGTCCTACAATGCTGAGACCACCGCCACACAGCCCGGAAAATCTACAGCAACTAATGCTACTAGACTCTTGCTGTTTTCTGCTGCTACAGACAGATTATTATATTATCATTATTATTATTAGAGGAGGAGGAGGAGGAGATTGGATTTATACCCTGCCCTTCACTCGGAGTCTCAAACGGCTTACAACGTCCTTTCCTCTCCCCTCCCTGTGTGAGGCGGGTGGGGCTGAGAGAGAACTGAGAGAAACTGCTCTTTCAAGGACCGCTCTGACAGAACTAGGGCTTGCCCAAGGTCATCCAGCAGCTGCGAGTGGAGGAGTGGGGAATCAAACCCCATTGTCCCAGATTAGAGTCCACACACTTAACCACTACACCTTCCTCTATTATTATCACCTTCCCCTGCACAGCAACCCTGGTATTCCTTGCTGGTCTCCTGCTGGGCTTTTTCTACAAAAATAGTTTGATGTCATGGTTAAGTGCACGGACTCTTATCTGGGAGAACCGGGTTTGATTCCCCCACTCCTCCACTTGCACCTGCTGATGTGACCTTGGGTAAGCCATAGTTCTGTCAGAGCTGTTCTCTCAAGGACAGTTTCTGTCAGAATTTCTCTCTGGTGGAACGAGCTCCCAGAACACATCTTTTCCAGTGCCGCAGGGCCTGTAAGACGGAGCTCTTCCACCAGGCCTTCAATTAAGGAGCCGCACCACACAATCTGTGGCCTGGCCCCAATACCAGCACTAATATCTATACGACAATATTAGCATCCTTACTTACAGCCTGATGTAACCCAGACTGTGATGGTAGCTGACCGATGTATTGCCGGGTGCTGCTCAGGCCCGCCATCGCACGTGAACTATTCCAGCACAAGCACTTTATCATGTTTTTTTTATGGTTACATTGTTATGATTTTATCTACACCTGTTTTAGTTGCGCAATATCTTATGTAAGCCGCCCTGAGCCTGCTACGTGGGGAGGGCAGGGTAGAAATCAAATAAATCAAATAAGTAAAATCCCCAGTAGGGCTGCCAGGTTCCGAGGGGGGGGGTTTACACGCTCTAAGGGCCCCCGACCCACCAGCCCGGATCCAGTTGCCGGGGGGGAACTCCGCCCCCAAAGGGCCTGAATCGGGCCAACATACACCAGACATGTCATCGGGGGACGCTCTAGCGTTCAGGCTTAAAACTCTATGGTACCATAGAGTTTTAAAGCCTGAATACTAGAGCGTCCCTCAACAACGTGCCTGCTGTGATGGTGTCACTTCTGGGTGACGTAGCGCGCAAGAGAGTCTCCCAAACACACAGCCTCCCCCCCTCCCCACCGCTGGATGCCAGGTAAGGACCTGTCAACCCTAGACCACAGGAAGGCAAAAACTCCTTGTCTGAAGCCTTGCAGGAGGAAGATCAGTGCATAAGAAGAAAGGGTCTGGTCCATATCTTTTACAAAAAGAGTTAGGTTTTTTGTACCTACTAGGAAATGAGCTTCCAAGTTGACACGTTAAGGGTCAACATGTCAGCTACACCGTTTCTAGAAGACCACACCTCCCCTCCCCACCCCAAGCGCCTTACTTCAGATTGGATTTCCCCCATCCAGTTCCCATTCCATAGCAGAGTTATACAGAACCCTCGGAAGAGTACATTTCAGGAAGCATTAGAACACAGTTAAGCATCCAGTGGCACCTTTAAGACCAACAAAGCTCTTTTCAAGAAGTGTGTTACTGCTGACTGTATTCTTCAGCTCTACATTACGAGACTTTGGAGGAAGTTAATGGGAGACAGCACAACCAGAGGAATCTTTACGGCAATATGCTATGACCCAAACAGGTGTGTCCATTTGGCAGATACAGGGAATCACACCCAGAGCTGAAACTCTGCTGGCATAAAAAGCTCTAATGCCCCCAACGTACCCAAGTGCTTAATTTAAGTCAGTTAGTACACTACATTCTTTTAGCCACCGATTCAACCACTCACACAAATCAATATTATCAAAGATACACAGAGGTAATAACGCTCAGCTTCTACATCAAAACATCAGCATGACGGTTCTCTGCACTGATTTCAGTGAACGTCTACCTAAATCATGCATCAGCTGCTGCCAGCAAGACCACCACATTCGTTAGAACTCTGTTTCCCACTCTGCAAAGATATCAGTTGTTACTCACGCAGAGACATAATGGGCAACCTCTTCTGAAGATAAGCAATTTCTGCTCCTTATGGAATTCTCCAGGACGGAGACTGGCTTGAGTTACTGCTTGCTCCACTGAAGGCGAGACCAGTGCAGTGAATCATACAGAGGCACAGCAGGCAGACTCCTCTAAATGGGTGGGTGCTTTGGGCTTCCCCGAGCCTGTCCCCTCCTCTGCACCAGGTAGGAACTGACTGCACTGACAGTGGAATACAGAGATATCTATGGGGGGGGGGGAATCACATCACCACTGCATCCACCAAGGCTATCGTAACAACTATGATAATGTATATAAAGTGTTTTAAACGCTGAATGTGTCACAGAAATGCTGAGTGTTATTATGTAAAGATCAAGGCACAGAAAAAGCTGGGGTGGGTGGGTGGGTTGGGATTAAGTGTCATAAGCCAAGACCTTAGGACGCAACAGAGAGATGAGAATTGAGCCGCTACTCACCTGCAAAAGGGTCTGCGGGGCGACAAGGCATTGTTGATGAACAGGAGAAAACACAGAGAGAGGGGAAAAGAGAATTAATCCAGGAAGGTGATTTATAAACTAACAGCTACTCCACCGAAGGGTGCCATCCTCGACACCAGAGATCCGTTCCCCTGGAGGAAATGGCTGCTCTGGAGGGCGGACCCTGTGGTATTACACCACGCAGAGGCCCCTCCCCTCTCCAAGCCCTGCCCTCCCCAGGCTCCACCCCCAAATCTCCAGGGATTTCCCCAAACCAGAGTGGCCACCCGTGGCCCCACGCCACTCACCCACTGCCCATTCCCAGTTCAAACACACCCTCCTCCCGTGCAGACGCTACTTGTGACCTGATGGCAGATCTCCCCACATACCGGATTCGGTTCAAGGTGCTGGTTATGACCTTTAAAAGCCCTTTATGGCCAGGGACCTGAGTACCCGAGGAACCGCCTTCCCCCATGCGTTCCCCAGAGAGCGCTGCAATGGGGGACCCAGAATTGCCCGAATTATCAAGGGGGGCAGGCTGGTGACAACAAGGGGCAGGGCTTTCTCGGTGGTGGCTCCACTCTGGTGGAATGAGCTCCCAGAGGAGACCAGGGCCCTGCGAGACCCGCTGCAGTTCCGCAGGGCCTGTCAAACGGAGCTCTTCCGCCACGCCTTTGGAGCTGCCACCACTACTGACGCCTGATAGCCTATGACAAGAGAGCTTCTCTTATGTTCTTATGGAAGCTGCCTTATGCTGAGTCAGACCCTCGGTCCATCAGAGTCAGTATTGTCTACTCAGACTGGAAGCCGCTCTCCAGGGTCTCAGGCAGGGGCCTTTCGTATCAGTGTGTCCCAGTGGGAGAACAACCGTGTGCAAGCATTGTCCTTTCTCCGCAAAACATAAAATTAGAGGAAACCTTTGCAAGATCCAGTCCTGGCAAAAGAGTTGTATGGGGACGGGTCTAGGTAAAATCTTAGAAATAAAGGGTTCCCTCTAAGCTGAGTTAGTGCGAGGTAGCTCACAGCTTCTTAGCCTCCGGCTCACACATTTCTGGCTTGGCTCAGGAAGGAAGGCTCCAGAGCAGACTAATGTAGGCCGTAGCCAAATCGCTCGCTCACAACTTTCATGCCAGTAGCTCACCGAGCAGAATTTTTGCTCATGAGACTCCGCAGCTCAGAGGGAGTGTTGGTTCACACACCAACACATGAAGCTGCCTTATCAAACCCTTGGTCTATCAAGGTCAGTATTGTCTACTCGGACTGGCAGTGGCTCTCCGGGGTTTTGGCTAGAGGTCTTTCACATCACCTCCGGTTTGATACTTTGAACTGGAGATGCCGGGGATCGAACCCGGGACCTTCTGCGTGCCAAGCAGAGGCTCTTCCACTGAGCCACGGCCCCTCCGAAGATCCAATGTGTTGTGCTCGGGCAGGAGTCAAACCCCCCCCCCATTCCACTCAACAGAATATCCTTCCGGCAAAACTAGCTGCTGACCAGGCATTTCCCAGCTGAGCTATATCGGCTGCGGAATGTGTGTGAGCCATGGTTTTGCGCTGACAGCAAAATCCATTGCCGCCTTGCCCTCTGCCCCCCACCCCCATCTCTAGGGAAGCCCCTCTGCACTCTACTCCTTGCCCACATGTCTGAGAGCCCGCTTCTTCAAGTCTGAAATTGTTGGCGGGGGGGTGGGGGTGGAGAATGGCTTTGTCTGGGTCTCAGCTGGGCTTTTCCTATCAAACTTCTCCAGGAAAGGCGAGTGAAGCCCTTTTCACTCCGAGGCCCAGCATCTAGAGAGCAGTGTTCCCTCTAAGCTGAGTTAGTGTGAGCCAGCTCACGGTTTTTTAGCCCCCGGCGCACACATTTCTGTCTTTGTTCAGGAAGGAGGCCTCCAGAGCAAACTGATTGATGCAGCAGCCCAATCGCTCGCTCACAACTTGAAGGCCAGTCGCTCACAGAGTAGAATTTTTGCTCACCAGACCCCACAGCTCAGAGGGAGCACTGCTTGGGAGCTTAGTAACTGTGCAAAAGGGGGATGTGGGAAGAGGAAACATGGTGGGGTGGGAGGGCTTGGACTGAGCTGAGAGTCCAGTGTTCCCTCTAAGCTGAGTTAGAGTGAGCCAGCTCACAGTTTTTTAGCCTCCGTCTCACACATTTCTGAGCTGTGGTGGCTCAAGTGGTTAAAACGCTGAACTGCAGGCTGTGGAAAGTCAGTAGTTCAGCAGTTCGAGACCCGAGAGTGCCGCATGACGGGGTGAGCTCCCGTCTCTGGTTCCAGTTCCTGCCAACCTAGCAGTTTGAAAGCAAGAAATTGCAAGTAGATAAACAGGCACCACTTCGGTGGGAAGGTAACAACGTTCTGCACGCCTTGGTGTTTAGTCATGCTGGCCACATGACCACAGAAACGTCTTCGGACAGCACTGGCTCTTCGGCTTTGAAACGGAGATGAGCACCGCAACCCTAGAATCGGATTCGACTGGCTTTTGAGCAAGGGAACCTTTACCTTTACTTTACACACATTTCTGTCTTCGCTCGGGAAGGAGGGCTCCAGAGCAAAGTAATTGATGCAGCAGCCAAATCACTCGCTCACAACTTTAAGGCCCGTAGCTCATAAAGTAGTATTTTTGCTCCCAAGACTCTACAGCTCAGAGGGAGCACTGCCGGAGGATCCTTCTAACTTTGCAAAAGGGGGACAGGGGAGAGGAGCGTCCGATTCCCCAAATCGCTCCTCCGCTGCTGTCCTCCCGGCAATCCATTCCGCCGCCGCCCCCTCCCTGGGGCGTTGTTGCAAGAGGAGTTCTCTGGGAAGTGAAGGAAAATACAGCTTTTCAGCCAGGCCTGAGGCCCCGGAGGAGCGCACGGGGTTCCAGCCATTCAGCCGTCCGCGACTGATTTAAGAGGAAGCGTGGGCCATCTGGCAGGGAAGGGACTCTCCAGCGTGTGGCCGCCACAAGGTGGGGGGAGCCAGCTGGACAGATGTGTGAGACCGAGAGGCCTGCTTCAGAGACGGGGGGGGAATGCTGGATGACGACTCGGGAGACGAGCGAGGAACTCAATCCTGCCTGACAGGTCCTTCTCCGAGGGCCAAGGAGCCCCGAAGGAAAAGGACAAGGAGGGGGCGTTCAGACATCAACCCCTCCCCACAAAAGGTGGCTGATAAACCACAAACTGGTCACATGCCGCTGGAGTTCAGTTCAGTTGTATAAAAGTCGCTGGCGTTGATAGTTTCACAGGGGGAACGGCCATTCTTCCAAAGTTCCCAGTCTCAGCTTTGGAAAGCTGTGGTGCACCCAACCAAGGGTGGCCAGCTCCAGGTTGGGAAATTCCAAGGAATCTGGGCTGAAGCGGGGGGGGGGAGGGGTTAGGGAAGGGAAGGCCACCAG
This sequence comes from Gekko gecko, assembly GCA_029375565.1. Classification (NCBI taxonomy): domain Eukaryota; kingdom Metazoa; phylum Chordata; class Lepidosauria; order Squamata; family Gekkonidae; genus Gekko; species Gekko gecko. The sequence goes on from JAPDNY010000016.1 coordinate 26,460,640, forward strand.
CGAGGTATAATGCCATAGAGTCTGTCCTTCAAAACAGCCATTTTTCTCCAGGGGGACTGATCTGTGCCATCTAGGGACCAGTTGGAATCAATGCTCCCTCTAAGCTGTGGGGTCTTGTGAGCAAAAATTCTACTCTGTGAGCCGCTGGCATTAAAGCGGTGAGCGAGCGATTTGGCTGCTGCATCGATCAGTTTGCTCTGGAGCCCTCCTCCCCCGAGCTGAGACAAAAATGCGTAAGCCGGAGGCTAAAAGACTGTGAGCTGGCTCACACTAACTCAGCTTAGAGAGAACACTGGTGGGAATTATTCCTGAAGAACTGCAAGGCCCCATCTGGAGAATATGGAGAACCAGAGAAGCCTCCTGCAGAGCTGTTTGACTCGTGCATCGTAGCATTGTGAGCTCTGGTTCCAGGAAAAATAATCTGCCTGAAGAAGAACTTCTCGAAACGCGAAACTTTTGCCTGTTGCTTTGATGCTCGCTGTATCTCTTTTTGGAAAGCAAAACGGCCTACAATATTGGCATTGACGACTGCTGCATCTTTCACCAGAAAGCAAGACAGTCTACAGCATTGAATCCTGTCTGCATATTCGTCTCTGTAGTTGTGGACTTTTCTACAAGGTATAAATGGTTCTTCAGGTTTTTGTTATCCGTGTACTATAATGAATAAGATACACTAGGGACTTTATTGCATATTTAAGTATATGATTTAAACGTGTATCTGAAGGCATAGTAGCATGTTAGAATTGTGTGTTTTAATGCGATTGGTCCTCCCAGGGGGATGCGCAACAGGAGGCAGGAAAAGGACCCTGAGTTGTCCTCTTCTTACAAGATTCCAGGGGAGAATTGTCTGTGGGCCTGGAACTCACCCGTTGCTGGATAAGTGCGTGCTTGTGCTCCATTTCCCGCTTCTCCACTGCGGAGTCGATCACCAGCTGGTCCAGCTACAAAGCAAGGAAGAGAAGAAACAAACGCTGGTCATGATTGCTTGGTATATCCGTGGACCTGACAATCTTCCTCCCAAGGGACTCTGGGATTTGTAGTTCTTGGGGGGGGGCGTATTGCACTTTCGTCATGAGCAGTGAAGCGACTCACGGCAGCCTTGCTGTTGCTTAAACCAGTGGTCCCCAACATGGCACCCTTGGGAACCGCAGTGACACCTTCCCTGGCATTTGCCAAGTATTTCTAGAAAGTGGGCGTGGCCAGGTGGGGCTTCCGCCCAGCAAGGCTTCTGATTGGCCACTGGAGATTTGCTTGGCTGCGCAGATGTTTTAAAACATTGTTTTGGAAGCAGCTGCTGCAGCAGCACAAGGATCTTCACTGTGTGACTGGAGGTCGACTGTATCCAATGCATACATCACATGAACAATTCCAATCTCCAGGTTTTCACCATATATTTGAGGATCCTACAGCTATATAACTTATTTTTTAACTGAAATCCTCACAATAATAAATTATAACAGTATCTACAGGGTATCTTACCAAGCCAGAATTCTGTAGTGACTCTCTATTGAATTGTACACCATCTTCTTGAGAATAAATTCTCACTAATGATAAAGCCTGAGACGCAATACTTCAACGTGTCTCAGCTGCATGACGATTAAAATCCATTCACAAAGAATCCAGCGACCCGATAGGTAGCCGCGGGGATCCTCCTGTTTCAGTTTCCTCTTTTTCAAGAATCGCTGTACTTTTACAACCCATATTTTTCTAGAGGACTTCCCAGACGAAACTGCTAGAGAGCTTCCCTCTGAACGGAACACAGCCTTCTCCGGTGGTAGATTCTTAGGTGGGATTTTGTGGCTGCGCTCGCCATGCTATACCAGGCTCACAAAGGTCGGGGACCCCCGGCTCGATCATCCATATGGTTGGCGGACGTCCTGGCAAGACGCTGAAGGAGCTACGTGCCTCGACCAATGCTCCCTCTAAGCTGTGGAGTCGTGTGAGCCAAAATTCTACTTTGGGAGCGAC